>CM042907.1:18967500-21367500 GCA_023653625.1 Triadica sebifera | reverse complement strand
CCACAACATTCAATCATCTATTAATGCATGTCACAAATCATATTCAATCATTTTTCATGCAACTTACAATTCATAAATTTTATTCTTTTTATCCATGTCACAATTCATAATTCCATTTTTATCTTCAATAATTCATTTATGTTCCATAACTTGTTTATTTATGTTTTCATTTAGGCCCTAGACACCTATGAACCACTTATTAGGATAACGGAGTTGCCATTCAGGCACTTAGAAATGCCACCCGGGCAATATAATATGCACATATAAGTGTCTTTATCGGCATAGATAACCGTGCCAAACTCGGCGTAGATAATAATGTTATACACAGCGTAGATAACAATACCAAATCCGGTGAATATAACAATGTCAAACTAGACGTAGATAATCATACCATTAATGGATTTAATCATTTTCATTATACTCCCCCCTATTTGGCATGTCAAACTATCCTAAGTTGGTTCTAGTTAGGTGTTCTATGACTTATACAATCTCATTAAAATTTATAGCAATTATATTCAAACTTTTCATGCATTTAATGTCTCAAATAATCACATAATCACTCAATTAAAATAATATTTACATAATATAACAAGGTTCACATCATTTTACTCATTTCATTCCTCAACTCATATGTTGTCTTGTCACTAGCAGATTCTATTCTCTGTTTTTTACCTTAATTTTGGTCCTATTACATTCTGAATTTAGTTATAAGGTCTTCTTAGTAATTTTAGGTCGGATCTTAGCTTTAACATGAAATTTGAATCACTAAATTCTGAGTTATGTATCAAAAGATATGATAAAATGAACACTAACTGGTCACTAACAATTCTGCCCAGAATTTTCTGGACAGATTTTAAGTCCGAGCTTTATGAATTTTTCTGGATAATTACAAATATATTCAGGTTTTATGGTCTCAATGAAAGTTATAGTCATATGTCTTAGCTTTCAAACCAACAAACAACATGCAAAACCGAGTTCCAGAAATTAAGTTATAACAATTTAAGTGTACACTGCTCATCAATTTTCAACAAAAAACATACAAACTAATCACATTCAATTTTTACCAAATTAAATCCTAAGTCTAGCAAACATGTATCCCCAAGATTTTCATCGCAAAATACTATTAATTCAGAATTATCAACATTCCAAATAATCAAATCATGCCAATAAAAAAATAAAATAAAATAAAATAGGCTATTGCCTTAGGTTATGCACAAACCTCTCTTTTTCTCTTTTCTTTCTCTTTACTTCTCTTTCTCTTTTCCTTTGCTTCTTTGATCTAGCTCCTTGTCAACTTGAGTTCCTAAAATTTATAATCAGATTATTAAAACTTCATAACCCTAATGTCTCTCTTTTTCCTTACTCTCTTAAGCTTCCTTGAGCATGAAAATGAAATTTTCCCTTACTTTTTCTCTCTTTTCTCACTTTCTTTCACTAGAACTAAGCTTTGGTTATGGCTGATCAAGGGGTAAACGTGGGCTGGCTTAGGGAGGCAGAAATTTCTCAATGAAATGAGATAAGGAAGGAAGAAGAAACAATCAAGAAGAAAAATGACAAAAGTTATTAAGATGGGGGGACACCTAAACTCAATCTAGAAGCTTTCATTAATGCTAAATGCATGTATATTAATTAGCTTCTTAAAATGTGCCACTTGATTAAGCTAGCGTCCACATGCTTAAAATGTCCCAATTCATGAATTTTATTTGTTGATTATCCCAATTAATCCTCAAATGTTTGATAAATTGCAAATTAACCCCTAAATTTTCAAAATTTGCAATTTAGTCCTTTATCGAAATTTAACATTTTTAAATATTTTAAACACTTTATTGAGTATTTTTCATAATTAATTGCCATTATTTTAATTATTTTTCGATAAAAATCCAAATTTAGATTTCGGTCAAACCAACAAGTTGATTTAACAACTCGCATGACTTAGGTCTAAATTAGCAGATATGACAAACACAATATCCTCATTTGCATCATCACTCTTTTCTTCATCATCTTCAACTTCTTCTTGAGATTATGAAGTAGAGGCTCTTAGTGCTAGAGGCTTTCTTTTTTCCGGCTCAGCTTTAAGTTCTCTATCTCTCTTTACTGTCATTTCATGTGTTAGGAGTTTGCCAATTAGCACATCGGTATTCATGACGCTCATGTCTTCATTGGCTTCTTCTATACCAGCAACTCTTGAACCATAATCTTTGAGAGGAAGGCTTCCCATAATTTTGTTATTTACATCTTCCAAGCTCAAGTGTTTCCCAAGCTTTCTCATGCCATTTATGATGGCTAGAACACGGTTCGTCATATCGGTGACTGACTCATTGGATTTCATCTTGAAGAGTTCGTACTCTGAAGCGAGAAGTTGAATCTTCTTGGATTTAACTTTCTTTGTTCCTTCATGATAATTTTCCAATGTTTTCCATATACTATATGTGGTTGGGCAGTGTTGTATTCTGCCACATTCTTCAATGGATAGTGAGCTTACGAGAATTGTCATTGCCTTTTTGTTTTTGAAATTTGCTCTACGTTGAGACTCTGTCCAATCATCTTTTTGAAAGAATTTCTTTTCACCATCAACTCCACTTCTGGTTAGTGGTGTCCATTCTTTCTGAACGCTATCCCAGACTTCAATTCTCTCACTATCGAGATATGTCTCCATTTGGAACTTCCAATGAGCATAGTTTGCTCCATCAAAGTAAGACTTGAGACTTTGGAATCCATTATTGGCTATTTCTTGATCTTTCCTAGCGCTTTTTAGGCTTTGATTCTAGACTAAGCTCTGATACCAATTGTTGCCTAGATAATGAACCAAGAAGGGGTGTTGAATTGGAAATATAAAAAAATCTTTAACTTTTTAGTGCGGAATAAAATTAAATAGTGTAGGGATGAAGAGATATCACACAAGATATTTATAGAGGTTTGGGTATTAACAAACCCTACTCCTCTCCCCAATTTCAATTGGGAGTTTCACTAACACACTAAGTATTACAATGGAGTTTTACAAGCTGACTTCCAACTATGGTGTTTCTATAAATGCCTAACACCTAACCCAAAAATTCCCTTGTGTTTTAATGGCTCACACAATAAACCAATTCCTTATGTTTTATAGCTCACACAAATAACCCTTACAAGTGTTTCACTCTTTACCCAATATACCCAAACTCACTTGAGTAATAACAATGAAAAACACTCACCAACCTATAATACTCAGAATTTATGAGCAAATAGATTTTTACAGAAAATAAGAGTTTGGTTAAAAGTAATTAATGCACAATGACTACAACAGGATTTTGATTCGAAAGTAATTGTTGTTCTCTTGTTTATGATTCATAAATGACTTGCATTTATACTTCCTCAACGAATTATAGCCGTTTGGATGCATTTAATGCAAAAATAGCCGTTGAACCAACTCTTAATTTCACGCCTGACATGTTTCTCTTTCCTCATTCACAGTCGTGAATATGTGTGTCATAGTCATGAATGTTCTTCCAAGCCTTGGCTTAGGTGGTGACTCTAGCCGTGAAGCATTCTGGAAGAATTTGAAGTGCTTGATCACGAGCGTGACTTTATTTAACATCCTCGACCTTCCCCACATGCATATCTACATGCATTTCATTTGAATATATGCATCTTCCATATAATCCAATTGAATACGTGCATTTCATACATATTTTCTTAGAAACAAGCTCATGGCACGCACTAGCTATATGTATTTCTATTTGGTAACTGTATCGAGTCACACGTGTATACTTATAACCTAAAGGAGGATAACAAAGCATTAGAAATAAATTGAATAAGGTGACTAAATTAAAGTAAGCAAAATGACTAGATTAAGATTAGTAAACATTTACATTGTTAATTTAGTTAAATCGGGCCAAATGATTTATCCCTTGCAAGTTTGTTCTTGGTAAGTAATCAATTCTTATTGCTATAAGGTTGATTTGAGTTGCTAAGATTCATTAATAGGCACTAATTTGCACCCCAATTTTGATATCAATAGAAATTGATTCTGGAAAAGATTAAAACACATAAGTTCATCCTTTATGTCTTAGATGTATGTATATATAAACCGTTTTGCAAGATTTTGTGTATAGAAAGAGATATCCTCTCTCTACTAAAACTGCTCAGGGTGTGAACCCTAGCCAAGATAGCTACTGTGTTCTTTGGTTTTGAATATAATAAAGCTATTATTGGAAGTATCTCAAAATATAAAGGTTGTAGATATATGTGTTATGTATCATTATACCAAATTGCAGGTTCATATGTCTTGTAAATTTTGAGTTATGGTGAATGGAACCATGACTGTTCCATGGTTTGAACTGCCTATTGAGTGCCCTGGGCAGATCTAGAAACTTGTTTGGCTACTTTGAGCTCCTTAAAGCTAGATTCTGTAAATTATCAAAATAACAAAGTTATAGGTATATATCCTATCTAAATTGGGTACTAATGTCAGCTTAATATGTTATGTATAGACAAAGTTATGGCCTATGGAAGTCATACTGGTCTAGAAGCCAATTCTATTTTGGACCAGTGAAATGTTTTTTACAATTTGAACACCTTAGAGACATAATTGATAACAGTTGTAAATAGGAAAAATATTCCATTTGAACCCATATAAGTTTATGTAAAGGTTCATTAAAATATAACTCATATATTATAAGTTATGATAAATCAAAGTGAGTATCCTGAAACTGCCTAAAGGCAGAAAATAAGGCAAAAAACATAACACACTTAGAAATTCGACCAAAACTTGTACAATGATCCAATTGGTCTGAAATTTTAATATGTTATATAATTATATGTTATTTTTAATTAGGAATAAGAATCAGATTAATTAGTCAATTATAGAAAAATTTATAGGCTAAACAGTCCCATAAGGTCACACTGTCTCATAGGAAAAATCTTAACTATTGATATGAACAATGCATATTAATTTGTTTAAGCCACATTAAGCCTCCCTAATCATGAGTTAATCGATTTTGTTTTCATATTAGGCTCACAACAAATTGGAGACCCACAAGGAGCGGATAGACAATAAGTTAGGGGTCGGAATCAAAGGAGAAAGATGAGTCTAATTAGCAATTGAATTCTTTAGTACATAAGAATATTGCTTGCTATGTGATTCATATGATTGTCATGATTTGCTCCTGATAATATGAAGATGGATAATTTGTGACATTTTGGTACACATAAGTGGTATACTTGTGATATATTTGAGGTATATGTTTGACATATGTGATATATATACATGGTATATGTATAGTATATGTGAGGTACATGCATGTCATATGAGGCATATATGAAGTATATGTATGTTATACGTGATAAGATAAAATGGTTGATGAATGCTTAAGTACAAGTGCATATGCATATGGACTTAAAAGGCGTTGTGACTAGTTATTCGATATTGTAAAACAAAAGAAGAGGCCTATGGCCCAACAAATGTGCAAATGAAACAAATGATCAAGCTAGCTAGCAAATGCAAATGTTCACATGGAAACCTGGGGCAATGTTTGTTTAACTTGGTCACAACAAAATGAAATAAGCAAAGCATTTGCATACGTAAGGAGTAATGATTATATGTTTCAACTTTATTGATATTTATATGATACTGATGAATAGAATAGAATACATGGTATGTATTGGATTTGTGATTTATTATTATGAGTTGTTCGGTACTTTAGAGCTCATTTGATGGTTATTCTCACTGAGCCGCAACTCATCAATTTGTATCATTTTTCAGGTAAAGAAAAGTGATAGCTCATTTTGAGTAGCATATAAAAGACATGGAGCACAGGTCACTGGTCGAGCCTCATCACTCTCTCTCTTTGCATTCCACACGAGCATGAAAATATGTCATTTGCATTTTGTATTTACGTGTTTGAATATGTATAGTCATTTTGGAATGGGTTTTAAAAATGTATAAATGAAAGCAACTCGTAAATACTTATGTGCAAAGTTTATGTTTTAAGTTTATGTGCAAAGTCATTGAATGATATTACAGGATATGAGACTTGCAAAGTTATTGAATGATATTACAGGATATGAGACTTGCAAAGTTATTGAATGATATTACAGGATATGAAAAAAATTTACTACCAATGTTAACAGGATATGAAAACAATTTACTACCAATGAAGAAAGATATAGCAGAATATGTTTCCAAATGCTTGACATGTCAGCAGATTAAAATTGAACATCAGGCACCAATTGGTAAGTTACATCCATTGCCAGTGCCAGAATGGAAATGGGAAAGAATAACGATGGATTTCGTTTATGGATTGCCAAGAACCCCACGGAAAAATGATGCAGTATGGGTAATTGTTGATAGATTAACCAAGTAAGCACATTTTCTACCTATCAGATGGGGCTATACACTTGAGAGTTTGGCCAAATTATATGTGAATGAGATAGTCAGATTGCATGGCATTCCAGTGTCCATTGTGTCTGATAGAGATCCACGGTTTACCTCACATTTTTGGTTGAGTTTACAGAATGCATTGGGAATAAAATTGAACTTTAGCATTGCATTCCACCCACAGACTGATGGACAATCAGAAAGGACTATACAGACATTGGAAGAAATGCTCAGGTCATGTTCTATGGAATTCAGAGGTGCTTGGGATGAATATATAGCATTGATTGAATTTGCTTACAATAACCAGTATCATAGCAGTATCCAGATGGCACCATATGAGGCATTGTATGGCAGAAAGTGCCGAAGCCCTATCATTTGGGATGAAGAAGGAGCACGTGCATTAGAAGGGCCAGAGATAGTGCAAGACACAGTGGATAAAATCAAGGTTATCAAGAACAAGCTAAAGGCAGCCCAAGATAGACAGAAAAGTTACGCTGATCAGCATAGAAGGGAAATGGAATACGAGTTGGGTGAAAAAGTATTTCTTTGTGTGTCTCCATGGAAAGGGATAATTCGATTTGGCAAAAAGGGTAAATTGAGCCCAAGGTATATAGGGCCTTATGAGATTATTGAGAAGATTGGTCCACTGGCATATAGATTGGCGTTACCACCCGAGATGGCTCAGATACATAATGTGTTTCATGTGAGCATGCTTAGAAGATACAGGTCAGATCCTACACATGTACTTAAAGATCAAGCCATTTAGATTGCAGAGAACATGAGTTATGTTGAGGAACCAGTGCAAATCATTGGATACAAGACTAAACAGCTAAGAAATCGAGAAATACCTTTGGTTAAAGTATTATGGCGTAACCATTTACAAGAAGAGGCAACATGAAAAACAGAAAAAAATATGAAAAAGCAATATCCACACCTGTTTTCAGGTATTAATTTTGAGGATGAAATTTTTAAAAGGAGGGGAGAATTGTAACATACTTGACCTTCCCCACATGCATTTCATTGAACTTAAGCATCTTGCATACAATTCAATTAAACACGTGCATTTCATACGTATTTTCGTAGGAACAAGTTTATGACACGCACTAGCTGCGTGTCCTAGTATTTGGCACTTGTATCGAATCACACATGTGTAATTATAACCTAAATGAGGATAACAAAGTATTAGAAATGAATTGAATAAGGTGTCTAAATTAAAGTAAGCAAAATGATTAGATTAAGATTAGTAAACAATTACATTGTTAATTTAGTTAAATCGGGTCAAATGATTAAGTTGTATTATTGAGTGAATTAGTGGAATTATAAATCTATGTAAATAATAATAATAATATAGACAAAATAAAATGAAAATGACATAAAATAGAAATAGAAGAGAAGAGAAGAGAAAGGAGAAAATAGATGAGAAAAAGATAAAAAGACAAAAACCAAAAGTTAGCTTTATCTTCCCATTTCTGCCTCCTCACTTCAGCCCCGTTTTCTTCTTCATCTTTCTCCATTCCAGAACTCAATTCTTCCTCGTTTCACCTAGTATTTGCACCAAATTGATCCCTTGCAAGTTCGTTCTTGGTAAGTAATCAATTCTTATTACTATATGGTTGATTTGAGTTGCTTAGGTTCAATATTAGGCACTGAATTGCACTCCGATTTTGATGTTAATAGAAATTGATTCTGGAAATGTGTAAAACACAAAAGTTGTTCCTTTCTATCTTAGATTTATGGATATATAAACATTGTTGCAATATGTTATGTATAGGGAGAGATATACGCTTCATACTGAAACTGGTCAGGGTGTAAACCCTAACCAAGTTAGCTACTATGTGGTTTGATTTAGAATATGTTAAAGCCCTTATTTGAAGTCTCTCAAAACATCAAAGTTGTAGATATATGTGTTTTGTATCTGTCTACCAAATTTCAGGTTCATAAACCTTGTAAATTGTGAGTTATGATGAATGGAACCATGATTGTTCCATGGTTTGAACTGCATACTGAGTGCCCTGAAACGATACAGTAACTTGTTTGGATAATTTGAGCTTGTTAGAACTAGATTCTGTAAATGATCAAAACATGATAGTTATAGGTATATGTCTTAGATAAATTTTGGTACTAATTTCAACTTCATTGGTTATGTATAGACTAATATATGGCCTTTGGAAGCCATACTTGTCCGGAAGTCAATTCTATTCTGGACTAGTAAAATGTTTGGTATAATTAGAAGACCTTAGAGACATAATTGGTAAAAGTTGTAAGCATGAAACATGTTCTGTATGAACCCATATAAGTTTCTGTAAAGTTTCATTAAAATAGGACTTATAGATTATAAGTTATGATGAACCCAAATGAGTACCCTGAAACTGCCTAAAGGCAGAAAACAAGGCAGAAAAAAGAACATTCTTAGAAATTCCACCAAATTTTGTAAAATGATCCAATCGGTATGAGATTTGAATATGTTATATAATTCTATGTTATTTTTAATTATGAACAAGAATCAGATTAATTGGTCAATTATAGAAAAATTTATAGGCTAAACAGTCCCATAAGGTCACACTGCCTCATAGGAAAAATCTTAACTATTGACATGAACAATGCATATTAATTTGTTTAAGCCACATTAAGTCTCTCTAATCATGAGTTAATCGATTATGTTTTCATATTAGGCTCGCAACATATTGGAGACCCACAAGGAGCAGATAGACAATAAGTTAGGGGTCGGAATCAAACGAGAACGGTGAGTCTAATTATCGATTGAATTCTTTAGTGCAAATGAATGTTGCTTGCTATGTGATTCATATGATTGGTCCTTGATAATGTAATGATGGATAATTTGTGACGTTGTGCTACATATAAATGGTATAGTTGTGGTATATTTGAAGTATATATTTGACATATGTGATATATATACATGGTATATGTATGGTATATGCAAGGTATATGTGTGGCATATGAGGTATATATGTGGTATATGTATATTATATGTGATAAGATACAATGGTTGATGGATACTTAAATACAAGTGCATATGCATATGGGCGAAAAAGGCATTGTGACTAGTTAATCGATATTGTAAAGCAAAAGAAGAGGCCTATGGCCCAACAAATGTGCAAATGAAACATATGATCAAGCTAGCTAGTAAATGCAAATGCAAATGTTCACATGGAAACCCGGGGCAATGTCTGTTTAACTTGGTCACAACAAAATCAAATAAGCAAAGCATTTGCATACATAAAGAGTAATGATTATATGTTTCAACTTTATTGATACTTATATGATACTGATGAATGGAATGGAATACATGGTATATATTGGAATTGTGATTTTTGACTATGAGTTGTTTGGTACTTTAGAGCTCATTGGATGGTTATTCTCACTGAGCCGCAACTCATCAATTTGCATGATTTTTCAGGTAAAGAAAAGTGATAGCTCATTTTGAGTAGCGTATAAAAGACATGAAGCATAGGTCACTGGCCGAGCCTCATCACTCTCTCTCGCATTCCACACAAGCATGAAAATATGTCATATGTGTTTTGTATTTATGTGCTTGAATATGTATTGTCATTTTGGAATGAGTCTAAAAATGTATAAATGAAATCAACTCGAAAATACTTAGGTGTAAAGTTTATGTTTTGATATATGTGATATATTATATTGTGGTGAAAACCTCAGTGTTAACTTTGCAAAGTCAGTGAATAATATTACAGGATATGAGACTTGCAAGTCATTGAATGAAATTATAGGATATGAGACTTGCAAAGTCATTGAATTATATTACAGGATATGAAAAAATAATTTACTACTATTGTTAACAGGGTATTTTACCTTTCCAGTATGCCATGTATGATTACTTGATACAGGGATAGGTTATACTCAAATGCATAAGGTGTGATGTTACATGAGGTGCAATTCAACAAACTTTCCTACTATGCCACCTTCATGGTCTCTATTGAAAGAGACAAATGCAGGAAGTTTGAGGAGGGCCTCAAATATGAGATCAGAAACAGAATCACAACTACTGATCTTGATAATTATGCCAGACTTAAAGCTACTGCAATCAGAGCTGAACGGTTAATGAAAGAAGCTGGGGAACAACAAATTAAAAGGGCAGCACATGAGTTCTTAGGTGAGTCTAGCAGAAGATTGGAAAATAGAGGTAGATATATGTCTGCATAATCTGGTAACAGAGGTGGATACTCAAGCTCTAGAGGTCATGCTATAGCTTCTTTTTACCCAGATAGAGAGCAAAGCCAATATGTTGAACAGAGATCCACATGTACTCATTGTGGTAAACAGCATACGGGCGAATGTAGAAGGCTCACAGGAGCATGTTATTTATGTGGATCGATGGAGCACATGTATAGAGACTGTCCAAATAGAGCCAAACTAGTAGAGACCAGCAGAGGCAGAGGAGTATCTGAGACTACAGTTGAGGCACTGAGGGTCTACCCTACTAGTGGAACACAGGGCAAAGGAAGAGGCAGGGGCAGGACTGGTATAATGGGCAGAGGAGTAACCAGATCTAGAGGTCAGTGTTCTAGACCCTCTACTCAGGCCAGGGTGTTTGCTATGACTAGACAGGAGGCGGTTGATGCTCCCGAAGTAGTTACCGGTAATATTTACATTTATGATATGTTAGCATATGCATTGAATGACCCAGGCTCCACTCATTCATTTATATCATTGCATATGGCATCTAAACTGCATCAAACGCATGAGTCTTAGGGGATTGACATAAATGTGAGTACTCCATTGGGAACATTAGTAGTTGTGAATAATGTCTATCATGATTGATTGATATGAATTGATAGAGCTAAGTTAATAGATGATCTGATTTTATTGCCAATATATGAATTTGATGTGATACTGGAAATGGACTGGTTAACTAGACATCATGCAATAGTGAATTTCTTTACTAAAGAAGTAATTTTGGAATCACCAAACCAGCCAAGGGTAGTATTTTTAGGTAAAAGAAAACTTGTGCCTACATGCCTAGTCTTAGCTGTAAAGGCATTTCGAATGATCAAAGGGGGACGTGAAGCATATTTGGCATATGTGACTGATACTAGAACCACTGATAGCTTGCTTGAAAATATACCAGTGGTAAGGGAATTTGCTGATGTATTCCCAGATGATCTACCTGGTTTACCACCAGATAGAGAGATATAATTCACTATTGAACTAGTACCAGGAACAGCACCAATATCAAGGTCACCCTACATAATGGCTCTAGTTGAGTTGAAAGAACTGAAGACCCAATTGCAGGAGTTACTTGACAAATGGTATATTAGACCTAGTGTATCACCTTGGGGAGCTCCAGTATTATTTGTTAAAAAGAAAGATGGAACAATGAGATTGTGCATCGATTACAGGCAACTAAATAAAATGACAGTGAAGAACAAATATTTGTTGTCTAGAATAGATGATATGTTTGACCAGTTGCAAGGAGCCCAAATATTCTCCAAGATTGATTTGAAATCAGGCTATTACCAGCTGAAGGTAGCAGAAGCGGATGTTCCAAAGACTGCCTTTCGAAACAAGTATGGACATTATGAATTTTTAATAATGCCATTTGGGTTGACTAATGCTCCAGCTGCATTTATGACATTAATGAATAAGGTGTTTCAACCATATCTGGATAGGTTTGTGATAGTATTTATTGATGACATATTGGTATACTCAAAGAATAGGAGAGAACATGAACAACATTTAAAAATTGTGTTGCAAACTTTGAATGAGAAACAATTTATATGCCAAATTGAGTAAATGAGAATTCTGGTTAGATCATTTGGTATTTCTTGGACATGTGGTGTCGTGTAAGAGCATAGATGTTGACCCAAAGAAAATTGAGGCTATGGTAAATTGGGAAGCTCCTAAAAAAGTTTCTGAAATGCGTAGTTTTCTGGGTTTAGCCGGATACTACCACAAATTTGTTGATGGATTTTAATTAATTGTTAGTCATTTGACTAAATTTTTGAGAAAGAATGTGCCTTTCAAGTGGACTTCAGAATGTCAAAGGAGTTTCAATGAACTAAAACACAGGCTAACCTTAGCACCAGTGGTAACTATCCATACAGGTACAGCTTACGGTATATAGCGATGCTTCTCACCAAGGCTTGGGATGTGTATTGATGCAACATGGTAAGGTGATAGCTTATGCATCTAGATAGTTGATGTTGCCCAGATATTTAGCCAAGAAGGGGGGGTTGAATTGGAGTTTCAAAAATTAAAGTTTAAAGTGCGGAAATAAAAAATAAATTTTAGGAGGGATAGAGAAATTTGACACAAAGATTTTTATAGAGATTCGGGTGTTAACAAACCCTACTCCTCTCCCCAATCGCAATTGAGAGTTTCACTAACACACTAAGTGTTACAATGGAGTTTTACAAGCTCACTCCCAACTATGGTGTTTCTCACAATGGCTCACACCTAACCCAGAAATCCCTTGTGTTTTAATGGCTCACACAATAACCAATTCCTTGTGTTTTACAGGCTCACACAAACAACCTTTACTTTGTGTTTCTACAGGCTCACACAAACAACCTTTAATTTGTGTTTTAGAGGCTCACACAACTAACTCTTACAAGTGTTCTACTCTTAACCCAGAAATACCCAAAACTCACTTGAGTAATAAAATGATTACAGAGAGAAATACTCACAAATCTTTATTGCTCAATGAATGAAGAGCAAAAAGATTTTTACAGAGAATAGATATTTGTTCTCAAAGTATTGAATGTACAAATAGCTTGTAATTAGATTTTGATTCAAAGTATTTGCTATTCTCTTGTACTGAATGCATAAATGACTTCCATTTATACTCCCTTGGCTGATTATAGCCGTTAGGGTGCATTTAATATGAAACTAGCCGTTGTACCAACCAAATAATCGCGCCTGACATTTTTCTCTTTCATCATTCACGGGCATGACTATGTTTGTCACGGGAGTGACATTGCTTCCCAAGCCATGACTGAAGTGGTGACCTTGGTCGTTAAGCTCTCTGGAATGTTTTGAAATATTGGGTTAGGGGCGTGACATACATCTTCACGGGCGTGACAAACTTCCCAGCCATGATCCAAGTGGTGACTTTGGTCGTGAAGCTCTCTGGATGAAAATGCCATGAACATTCACGGGCGTGACATTTTAATTCACGGGTGTGACTTAAATGTCCATTTCACGGTTTGTTCTTCCTTTATGGTCGTGAACTTCAAATGTTAGTTTTGGTAACGGTTTGCTCTTTCATAGGCGTGACATATAAAGTCATGGGCGTGAACATGCTACTTACTTAATTTTGTCTTTCAAGGATTATTCTTCCAATCTCCATTCTTGCTATTTTATTCTATACCCTATTTAATAGACTTAGAAAAATAAGTATGTTAAATACAAAATTGCTATTTTATTTGTTATCATCAAAATGACGGAAATACCCCTCAAGGTTTAACAATCTCCTCCTTTTTTTATGGTGATAAATAATCTAGCAATATGTGCTTTTGAGAAGTCTCCCCCTCAAAAGATACTTAGGATAAAAAATTGATAAAATGCAAGAATTGTAAAGAATGATGTAGCATTGAAATAAACTTACTAGTTTTTAAGTATATGCAAGTTATATGTGAAGTATATCCAATATATACCATAATTTCTTTTAAAACATGAAGTATATGTAAGGTATACTTAGAGTATATCGTGGCATATTCATTTTTGTAACTTGCATTAAGGTATATGCAAAGTATACTTAAGGTATATCTAATGTGTATAAGGCTCAATTTCTCAATTTCATACTTGCATATTAATTTTGAATCAAAGTTTGAGTATTTCTAATTTCTTCTAACCTAATTCAAATGTCAATGTCTAATTCAATGTTAATGTATTTGTAGGTTCTTATTTTTGATTCATAATTCATTTCTAATTTTTGATTCAAAATAATTCATTTAATATATTGCTAGGTTCTCCCCCTTTTGTCATCAATCAAAAAGAATATAAAGATACCAAAGGATAAACAAAGCAAATATATTTGATAAAAGAAAAATACACACCAAAGTTAATTAAAGTTCATAAAGGAAATACAATCAAACAAAAAACAACAAAACAACAAAGAAGATAAACAAGCAATCACACAAATTTAGGCTACCATCTGGCCTAACACCTAGCCTAATCATCTAGTCGGACATCCTATCTCGAAGTCTAGCAACCTCTGCCTCAAGGCTGTCCATCCGAGACTCCATGAAGTCTTTGAGGTTTTCCAACCTCTCATCCATCGAAGCCTGCAGCTGCTTAAAACGTGGTGCCAAGAGGTCAACCACCTACTGTGCTAAATTCGGTGTGGAAGCCGAGGATTGATTGATGTCCTACTCAGCCATTGGAGGTGCTTCATCAACCCGAGCCCTTTTCTTCTGCTGGATCCCTTGGAGGCCGACTTTGAAATCCTTCGTATCATTGTCTTCCCAGATTATCTCCCCAGCAGTGTCTGTGAAGCGGTAGAAAAATTGTTCTCGTGAACAATTCTGACAGCCGCTCCCATCTTTATGAAGGACTCGACATCCAATCGATCTCGAGAATGCCCAGGGATGAGATTGAAATGATGCTCATCCAGCTTCAAATAGCCAAGCTTCAAGGCTATCTGGATGACATAACCACCAATCACATCTCCTGTGGGTTTGGTGGCAATTGACAGAAGATGGTTTGCAAACCATCTAGAGAGCGCCACCGTGAGTCCTCTTCTAGCCATCTCAAATAGGAAGAGCTCTGATTTCCTAATGGTTCCATTACTATCTCCCCGAGCAAATATGCTATAGTCAGGAACCTATGCAAATATTTGTGCATTGGGGACCGGAGATGAGTGCTCTTGGTCTTCTTGACATCCCAGCTGCAATTGGTGCCAAAATGGGTCCAAGCTCGAGTGGCGAAGAATTCTACTTCGCTGTCATTGAGTATGCCATCCGATGGTAAGTTGAATAATTCCCCAAATTATGTGGCATTTAGGGTGTTGGGATTGTTGCAGAGTTGGAATTTCACCACTCCAGTAGGTGACACTTGCAGAGTGCTAAGGAATTCCAGTGTTGGTTCCCTCAATGTGGGCTGATGAATCTCCACAAATTCTTTCAAATGACAGGTCTGGAGTTGCTCTGTCATTGTCGTTTCTAGCCTGAGAGTTAGGACGGTTTGCCATTCGAAGGACCTCGATGAAAGGAGAGGCCTTTTCTTCAATGTGGAGTATCGGGGATGGCATTGCTCCGGAATTCTGTTCATGAGGTAATCTGCATACCTCCTAGGAGCATGAGACTTCTTTCTCTTTTCCTTTGATGAGGCAGTCTCCATTGGAGTTGAAGAAGTGAGGTTTGAGAAAATGTTTGACAAAAATTTGATAAAAAACCCTAAAAGAGTATGATTTTTGATGAAGGAATGGACTTTTGATGGTATTTATAGGAAAATTTTGTGACTTGGGGGTCGGAATCTTCAATAACTCATTGAATGTGTATAAATGAGAGCGGTTTCAAGGAGTTGAAAGGTTGAAATGAGAAAAATAAGCGGCTGTTCTCTTATATGCCTGATGCATTCACGGGCGTGAAATAATTGTTCACGGGCGTGAATGGTCGTGTTCACGGTTTCCTAAAAGAGTACTCTACCCGTGAATAAAAGGGTGAATATGTTCACGGTCGGGACCTTTGAATGTCACGGGCATGAATGATGAACTGTCACGGGGGTGAAACACGAGTCACGGGCGTGAAATGTTGAATTTCACTACCTGTGCCCGTGAAGCAAAGCGTGACTTAAGGCGTGAACGTCTCTGTGAGTTTTGGGGATGTAAAGGTTCACGGGAATGAAACTTAGTCACGGGCGTGAAAATGTCTTATCACGGGAGTGAATGAAGCCGTGAATATAAGCTTCACCACTTGAAGCCGTGAACCATGTTGTGAATCAAGTCTTGAATGACACTGCCTCTTTTAACTATTTAAGTCACGGACGTGAACATATGTCACGGGCATGACTCCCCTAAAATTTTCATCAAATAAAATTAAGTCCTAAAAACAAGACTGAATCATTTCAATAAAGATTCTATCCCTTATAACATAAATTTTCATCAAAATTACTACCTTATATCTAGTGATATGATACAAGATTAAGATCATCAATTAAGATTTCATAATTTAGCAATCACAAGGTTAATCCATCAATCATACCAAGTTCTTTTCTAATGAAATTAAATCTTTTCTCATTTAGAGACTTAGTAAAAATATCTGCTAATTGATTTTCTGTGCTTATAAATTCTAATGCAACATCTCCATATTGAACACGATCTCTAATAAAGTGGTGTCTAATGTCAATATACTTACTTCTTGAGTGCTAAATGGGATTCTTTGAAAGATAAATAGTACTTGTATTGTCACATTTAATAAGTATATGGTTTATATCATGACCATAGTCCTTAAGTTGTTGTTTCATCCAAAGAATTTGAGTACATCAACAACCAGCTGCTACATACTCTGCTTCAGCAGTTGAAAGAGCAACTGAAACTTGTTTCTTGCTAAACAAAGAAACTAAGCATTCTCCAATAAAGTGACAAGTACCTGAAGTACTTTTTCTATCTAAAAGACTACCAGCATATTCTGCATCTGAATATCTTATAATATAAAAGGATGAATTTATAGGATACCATAAACCTAGATGCAAAGATCCATATAAATATCTTAGAATCCTTTTTACTGCATTTAAATGAGATTCTTTAGGACATGATTGAAATCGTGCACACAAGCAAACACTATACATTATATCGGGTCTAGATGCAGTAAGACATAAAAGAGAACCGATCATACCTCTATAAAGCTTTTCATTAATGCTTTTACCCTTTTCATCCTTGTCCAATTTTGTTGATGTGCTCATGGGAGTCTTGGCATTATTGCATCCTTCCATACCAAATTTTTTAATTAAATCTTTGACATATTTGGATTGGTTGATGAATATGCCCTCATTGCTTTACTTTATTTGTAGACCAAGGAAATACTTAAGGTCTCCCATCATGCTCATTTCAAATTTCCTAGTCATACACTTAGCAAATTCTTGACAAAGCAACTCATTAGTAGAACCAAATATTATATCATCAACATAAATTTGAACAATTAGTATATCATGCTTATGTTTTTTAATGAATAATGTGGTGTCAACATTTCCCTTTGTAAAGCTATTTTCTAATAGAAAAGAACTTAGCCTCTCATACCAAGCTCTTGGGGCTTGTTTCAAACCATATAAATCTTTTAAAAGTTTAAAAACATGATTTGGCAAATCATAGCTTTCAAAGCCTGGTGGTTGTTCTACATACATTTCTTCTTCTATATAACCATTTAGAAAATGCACTTTTCACATCAATTTGAAAAAGTTTGAAATTCATGTGGCATGCATATGCTAAAAGTATTCTTATGGCTTCTAATCTAGCTACAAGTGCATAAGTTTCATCATAATCTATACCTTCTTCCTGATTATATCCTCTTGCAACTAATCTAGCCTTATTCTTAGTTATTGAACCTTGTTCATCTAGTTTATTTCTAAATACCCATTTGCTACCTATAATTTGATGATCCTTGGGTCTAGGTACTAAGGTCCATACCTTACTTCTCTCAAATTGGTTGAGTTTCTCTTGCATGACAATTACCCAACTTTAATCATTAAGAGCCTCATCAACATTTTTAGGCTCAATTTGAGAAATAAAAGCAATGTCAGTGACTAAATGTTTGAAATGAGATCTAGTACTTACTCCCCTTGAGAGATCACCAATGATTTGCTCTTTTGGATGATCTTTCGTCATTCTCCATTCTTTTGGGAGTTTTTGTTCGTTTTCTTCTTAAGTTTGAGGTAGATAACCATTTTGATATAAATCTTCTTGATCATTTTCTTCTTTCCCATTTCCAAGATCAAGTCTTTCCATGTTACCTACAACATCATCAAGAACACTACCTTTCACAAGATCAAGTCTACTAGATTCATTAAAAACAACATGCATAGATTCTTCAACAGTTAATGATCTTTTGTTAAATACTCTATATGCTTTGCTATTTATAGAGTATCCTAAAAAAATACCTTCATTAGATTTAAAGGCAAAATTTTCAAGATTGTCCTTGATATTCAATATAAAGCACTTGCATCCAAATACTCTAAAGTATGATATCAAGGGCTTTCTTCTATTCCATAGCTCAAATGAGGTTTTGTTTAAAAGAGGTCTTTTGAAAACTCAATTTGAAATATAACATGCAATATTTGTGGCTTATGTCCAAAAGTAAGTTGATAAATCATATTCATTGAGCATTGTTCTAGCCATTTCAATTAAAGTTCGATTTTTCCTTTCAACTACCCCATTTTGTTGAGGTGTCATAGGAGATGAGAAATTATGTAAAATGCCATGTTCAAGACAAAAGCTTTCAAAGTTTTAATTTTCAAATTCTTTGCCATGATCACTTCTTATCTTTGAAATACAATACCCTTTTTCATTTTGAACCCTTTTAGCAAAGTTTTTGAAATTTTCAAAAGCATCACTCTTTTGAGCTAAGAAAATTACCCAAGTAAATCTAGAGTAATCATCTATGATGACAAATGCATAATGTTTTCCTCCTAAGCTAGCAATTCTAGTAGGTCCGAATAAGTCTAAATGCAGGAGTTGAAGAGGTTTTGAGGTACTTACTATATTTTTGGCTTTGAAGGATGACTTGTGTTGCTTTCCTCTTTGGCAAGGTTCACATGTCTTTCCTTTTTCATATTTAACTCTTGGCAGTCTTTTTACTAGTTCTCCTGTGCTGAGGCTTTGTATTAAGTCCATGTTAGCGTAACTAAGCCTTCTATGCCACAGCAATATTTATCACTAGTAGTCACAAGACACTTAGAGGAATGGTTAGATAGTTCATGTAAGTTTATTATGTATGTAATTATATCTCTATTTCCTTTAAATATCTCCTGACCATTGATAGAGATAACAAGACATTCATTTGAAGTAAAGATTATTTTGTTTCCATTATCACATAATTGACTTACACTTAACAAGTTATGTTTCAAGCCATCAACAAGTAAGACATCTTTAATAAAAGAAGTACCATTAATACCAATAGAACCAATGCCAATTACCTTACTCTTTGCATTGTTTCCAAATGTAACTTTACCTCCATCAATACTTTTGATTTCATTGAAAAGTTCTTTGTCTCCTGTCATATACCTTGAGCATCCACTGTCTACTAGCCAAGCATTTTTATTTATTGTCGACTTGAGACATACCTTATTCGAGACATGATCTTCAATAGCCATGAAATATAGGTTGACCTCTTCGTTTTCATTATCATCTTTTTCACTTGAAGAACTTTCGTCATCCCATGTGACTTTGTGACCTTTCTCCCCATTGTCTCTTTGGTATTTGCTCTTATGCTTCTTGAGCCTTGGACATTCAGGTTTGATATGTCCTTTCTTTTCACACTCATAGCAATTTACCTCTTCCTTACTTCTTTGTGCATCATTAGAAGTTTGTTTGAGGTTTCTTTGCCTGAATTTTCTGGAGTTGCTCATTTTCTTCTCAATGATTCTTTTTAATCTTCTTGAAAGCATAGCAATGTCCTCATTTTCATCATCACTCATTTCTTCATCATTTTCACTTTTTTCTTGCGATTTTGAAGTAGAGGCTTTGAGTGCTAAGGGCTTTCTTTTCTCTGGCTCTGCTTCAAGCTCTTTATCTCTTTTTACTGCCATTTCATGTGTGAGAAGTTTGCCAATCAGCACATCAGTATTCATGATGCTCATATCTTCATTTGCTTCTTTTATGCCAGCAACTCTTGAGCCATAGTCTTTAAGAGGAAGACTTCTCAGGATTTTGTTGTTTACATCCTCCAAACTCATATGCTTCCCAAGTTTCCTCATTCCATTTATAATGGCTAGAAGACGGTTGGTCATGTCAGTGATTGACTCATTGGATTTCATCTTAAAGAGCTCATATTCTGAGGTCAGAAGTTGAATCTTCTTGGATTTGACTTGCTTAGTTCTTTCATTATAATTTTCCAATGTCTTCCACATGTTGTATGCTGTTGGGCAGTGTTGTATTCTTCCACATTCTTCAATAGATAATGAGCTTGATAGGATTGTCATTGCCTTCTTGTTTTTGAAATTTGCTCTTCTTTGAGGCTCTGTCCAATCATCTCTTGACAGGATTTCTTCTTCACCATCAGCTTCTCTTCTGGTTGGTGGTGTCCATTCTTTTCGTACACTATCCCAGACTTCAATTCCTTCACTATCCAGATATGTCTCCTTCTGAAACTTCCAATGGGCATAATTTGCACCATCAAAGTAAGGATTGAGACTTTGGAATCCTTCACTGGCCATATCTTAATCTTTACTAGCACTTTTTAGGCTTCGATGCTAGACTAAGCTCTGATACCAATTGTTGCCTAGATATTTAGCCAAGAATGGGGGGTTGAATTGGAGTTTCAAAAATTAAACTTTAAAGTGCGGAAATAAAAAATTAATTTTAAGAGGGATAGAAAAATTTGACACAAGGATTTTTATAGAGGTTCGGGTGTTAACAAACTCTACTCCTCTCCCCAATCACAATTGGGAGTTTCACTAACACACTAAGTGTTACAATGGAGTTTTGCAAGCTCACTCCCAACTATGGTGTTTCTCACAATGGCTCACACCTAACCCAGAAATTCCTTGTGTTTTAATGGCTCACACAATAACCAATTCCTTGTATTTTACAGGCTCACATAAACAACCTTTACTTTGTGTTTTTACAGGCTCACACAAACAACCTTTACTTTGTGTTTTAGAGGCTCACACAACTAACCCTTACAAGTGTTCTACTCTTAACCCAGAAATACCCAAAACTCACTTGAGTAATAAAATGATTACAGAGAGAAACACTCACAAATCTTTATTGCTCAATGAATGAAGAGCAAAAAGATTTTTACAGAGAATAGATATTTGTTCTCAAAGTATTGAATGTACAAATAGCTTGTAATTAGATTTTGATTCAAAGTATTTGCTATTCTCTTGTACTGAATGCATAAAATGATTTCCATTTATACTCACTTGGCTGATTATAGCCGTTAGGGTGCATTTAATATGAAACTAGCTATTGTACCAACCAAATAATCGCGCCTGATATTTTTCTCTTTCATCATTCACGGGCATGACTATGTTTGTCACGGGCGTGATATTGCTTCCGAAGTCGTGACTGAAGTGGTGACCTTGGTCGTGAAGCTCTCTGGAATATTTTGAAACATTGGGTCACGGACGTGACATACATCTTCACAGGCGTGACAAACTTCCCAGCCGTGATCCAAGTGGTGACTTTGGTCGTAAAGCTCTCTGGATGAAAATGCCATGAACATTCACGGGCGTGACTTAAATGTCCATTTCACGGTTTGTTCTTCCTTCATGGTCGTGAACTTCAAATGTTGATTTTGGTAACGGTTAGCTCTTTCACAGGCGTGACACATAGAGTCACGGGCGTGAACATGCTACTTAATTTTGTCTTTCAAGAATTATTCTTCCAATCTCCATTCTTGCTATTTTATTCCATACCCTATTTAATAGACTTAGAAAAACAAGTGGTGACTTTGGTCGTAAAGCTCTCTGGATGAAAATGCCATGAACATTCACGGGCGTGACTTAAATGTCCATTTCACGATTTGTTCTTCCTTCATGGTCGTGAACTTCAAATGTTGATTTTGGTAACGGTTAGCTCTTTCACAGGCGTGACACATAGAGTCACGGGCGTGAACATGCTACTTACTTAATTTTGTCTTTCAAGAATTATTCTTCCAATCTCCATTCTTGCTATTTTATTCCATACCCTATTTAATAGACTTAGAAAAACAAGTATGTTAAATACAATATTGCTATTTTATTTGTTATCATCAAAATGACAGAAATACCCCTCAAGGTTTAACAGTTGAGACCACATGAGATCTTATATCCAGTGCATGATTTAGAACTGGCTACAATCATATTTGCATTGAAGATTTGGAGGCATTATTTGTATGGTGAGACATTCGAAATCTTCACAGACCATAAAAGTTTGGGTTATTTCCTGACACAAAAAGAATTAAACATGAGGCAGAGATGGTGGTTAGAGCTATTGAAAAATTATGACTGTACAATTGAATACCATCCAGGGAAAGCCAATGTGGTAGCAAATGCATTGAGTAAGAAGACTAGTAGCAGTATGGCTCACTTGCAAGTATCCTCTTTTTCGTATTTGATTCAATTGCGATCTATGAATGTTGAATTAAATATGCATGATAGAGGATCACTGATTGCTACTCTTTAAGTCAGACCTATACTAAAGGAGAGAATTAAAGAAGTACAAAACAAAGATCCTCAATTATGTGAGAAAGTTGATATGATAAGGCAGGGAAATAGTACAAAGTTTCATTTGCTGAATGACACACTGATGTTAAAGTCACGCATATGTGTTCCAAACACTGAAAACTTGCGCCAGGAAATAATGGAAGAGGCACACAATGCACCATATGCAATGCACCCAAGAATGACAAAGATGTATCACAGTTTAAGGCCTCATTATTGGTGGCCAAGAGTGAAGGAAGACATAGCAGAATATGTTTCCAAATGCTTGACATGTCAGCAGATTAAGATTGAACACCAAGCACCAATTGGTAAGTTACATCCATTGCCAATGCCAGAATGGAAATGGGAGAAAATAACGATGGATTTTGTTTATGGATTGCCAAGAACTCCACGGAAAAATGATGCAGTATGGGTAATTGTTGATAGATTAACCAAGTCAGCACATTTTCTACCTATCAGATGGGGGTGTACACTCGAGAGTTTGACAAAATTATATGTGAATGAGATAGTCAGATTGCATGGCATTCCAGTGGCCATTGTGTCTGATAGAGATCCACGGTTTACTTCACGTTTTTGGGTGAGTTTACAAGATGCATTGGGAACAAAATTAAACTTCAGCACTGCATTCCACCCACAGACTGATGGACAAGCAGAAATAACTATACAGACATTGGAAGAAATACTTAGGGCATGTTCTATGGAATTCAGAGGTGTTTGGGATGAATATATAGCATTGATTGAATTTGCTTACAACAACCAGTATCATACCAATATCCAGATGGCACCATATGAGGCATTGTATGGCAGAAAGTGTTGAAGCCCTATCATATGGGATGAAGAAGGTGCACGTGTATTAGAATGGCCAAAGATAGTACAAGATACAGTGGATAAAATCAAGGTTGCCAAGAACAAGCTAAAGGCAGCACAAGACAGACAGAAAAGTTATGCTGATCAACATAGAAGGGAGATGGAATACGAGTTAGGTGAAAAGGTATTTCTTCGTGTATTTCCATGGAAAAGGATAATCTGATTTGGCAAGAAGGGTAAATTGAGCCCAAGGTACATAAGGCCTTATGAAATTTTTGAGAAGGTTGGTCCACTGGCATACAGATTGGCGTTACCACCAGAGATGGCTCAGATTCATAATGTGTTTCATGTGAGCATGCTTAGAAGATACATGTCAGATCCTACACATATACTTAATGATCAAGCCATTGAGATTGCGGAGGACATGAGTTAGGAGCCAATAGAAATCATTGGATACAAGAATACACAGCTAAGAAACCGAGAAATACCTTTGGTTAAGGTATTATCGCGCAACCATTTACAAGAAGAGGCAACATGGGAAACAGAAGAGAATATGAAAAATCAATATCCACACCTATTTCCAGGTATTAAATTTCGAGGATGAAATTTTTAAAAGGAGGGGAGAATTGTAACATCCTCGACCTTTCCCACATGCATATCCACATGCATTTCATTTGAACATATGCATCTTCCATATAATCCAATTGAACACGTGCATTTCATACATATTTTCTTAGAAACAAGTTCATGGCACGCACTAGCTATGTGTCTTAGTATTTGGCAATTGTATCGAGTCGCACGTGTGTACTTATAACCTAAAGGAGGATAACAAAGCATTAGAAATAAATTGAATAAGGTGACTAAATTAAAGTAAGTAAAATGACTAAATTAAGATTAGTAAACATTTACATTGTTAATTTAGTTAAATTGGGCCAAATGATTAAGCTGTATTATTGTGTGAATTAGTAGAATTATAAATATATGTAAATAATAATAATAATATTGACAAAATAAAATGAAAATGAAACAAAAGGGAAATAAAATAAAAGAGAAGCGAAAAGAGAAGAGAAAAGAAAAGAGAAAAGAGAAGAGATGAAGAGAAAAAGACAAAAAGACAAAAATAAAAAGGTTGGCTTTATCTTCCTCCCCCATTTCTGCCTCCTCACTCCATCCCGTTTTCTTCTTCATCTTCCTCCATTCCAGAACTCAATTCTTCCTTGTTTCATTTAGTGTTTGAGGTAAATTTATCCCTTGCAAGTTTGTTCTTGGTAAGTAATCAATTCTTATTGCTATAAGGTTGATTTGAGTTGCTAAGGTTCATTAATAGGCACTGATTTGCACCCCGATTTTGATATCAATAGAAATTGATTCTGGAAAAGATTAAAACACATAAATTGTTCCTTTATGTCTTATATGTATGGATATATAAACCGTTTTGCAAGATTTTGTGTATAGGAAGAGATATCCTCTCTCTACTAAAACTGGTCAGGGTGTGAACCCTAGCCAAGATAGCTACTATATTCTTTAGTTTTGAATATGATAAAGAAATTATTTGAAGTATCTCAAAACATACAGGTTGTAGATATATGTGTTATATATCTTTCTACCAAATTTCAAGTTTATATGTTTGTAAATTGTGATTTATGGTGAATGGAACCATGATTGTTCCATAGTTTGAACTACCTATTGAGTGCCCTGGGCAAATCTAGAAACTTGTTTGGCTACTTTGAGCTCTTTAGAGCTAGATTCTATAAATTATCAAAATATCAAAGTTATAGGTATATGTTCTATCTAAATTGGGTACTAATGTCAGCTTAATATGTTATGTATATACTAAGTTATGGCCTATGGAAGTCATACTGGTCTAGAAGCCAATTTTATTTTGGACCAGTGAAATATTTTTTACAATTTGAACAACTTAGAGACATAAACAGGAAAAATGTTCCATTTGAACCCATATAAGTGTCTGTAAAGGTTCATTAAAATATGACTTATAGATTATAAGTTATGATGAACCAAAGTGGGTACCCTGAAACTGCCTAAAGGCAAAAAACAAGGCAGAAAATATAACACACTTAGAAATTCCACCAAAACTTGTACAATGATTCAATTGGTCTGAAATTTTAATATGTTTTATAATTATATGTTATTTTTAATTAGGAACAAGAATCAGATTAATTAGTCAATTATAGAAAAATTTATAGGCTAAACAGTCTTATAAGGCCACACTGTCTCATAGGAAAAATCTTAACTATTGATATGAACAATGCATATTAATTTGTTTAATCCACATTAAGCCTCCCTAATCATGAGTTAATCGATTATGTTTTCATATTAGGCTCGCAACATATTGGAGACCCACAAGGAGATGATAGACAATAAGTTAGGGGTTAGAATCAAGGGAGAAAGATGAGTCTAATTATCAATTGAATTCTTTAGTGCATAAGAATGTTGCTTGCTATGTGAAATTATCAAAACATTCAAGTTATAGGTATATGTCTTATCTAAATTTGGATACTAATTTCAGCTTAATATGTTATGTATAGACTAAGTTATGGCCTTTGAAAGTCATACTAGTTCGGAGGCCAATTCTATTCTAGTCCAGTGAAAATTTGAACACATTAGAGACATAAACAGGAAAAATGTTCCATTTGAACCCACATAATTGTCTGTAAAAGTTCATTAAAATATGACTTATAGATTATAAGTTATGATGAACCAAAGTGGGTACTCTGAAACTACCTAAAGGCAGAAAATAAAGCAGAAAATATAACACACTTAGAAATTCCACCAAAACTTGTACAATGATCCAATTGGTCTGAAATTTTAATATGTTATATAGTTATATGTTATTTTTAATTAGGAATAAGAATCAGATTAATTAGTCAATTATAGAAAAATTTATAGGCTAAACAGTCCCATAAGGCCACACTGTCTCATAGAAAAAATCTTAACTATTGATATGAACAATGCATATTAATTTGTTTAAGCCACATTAAGCCTCCCTAATCATGAGTTAATTCATTATGTTTTCATATTAGGCTCGCAACATATTGGAGATCCACAAGGAGCTGATAGACAATAAGTTAGGGGTCGGAATCAAAGGAGAAAGATGAGTCTAATTATCAATTGAATTCTTTAGTGCATAAGAATGTTGCTTGCTATGTGATTCATATGATTGTCATGATTTGCTCCGATAATATGATTATGGATAATTTGTGACATTTTGGTACACATAAGTGGTATACTTGTGATATATTTGAGGTATATGTTTGACATATGTGATATATATACATGGTATATGTATAGTATAAGTGAGGTACATGCGTGGCATATGAGGCATATATGCAGTATATGTATGTTATACGTGATAAGATACAATAGTTGATGAATGCTTAAGTACAAGTGCATATTCATATGGACTAAAGAGGCGTTGTGACTAGTTAATCGATATTGTAAAACAAAAGAAGAGGCCTATGGCCCAACAAATGTGCAAATGAAATAAATGATCAAGCTAGCTAGCAAATGCAAATGTTCACATGGAAACCCGGGGCAATGTCTGTTTAACTTGGTCACTACAAAATGAAATAAGCAAAGCATTTGCATACGTAAGGAGTAATGATTATATGTTTCAACTTTATTGATATTTATATGATACTGATGAATAGAACGGAATACATGGTATGTATTGGATTTGTGATTTATTATTATGAGTTATTCGGTACTTTAGAGCTTATTTGATGGTTATTCTCACTGAGCCGCAACTTATCAATTTGTATCATTTTTCAGGTAAAGAAAAGTGATAGCTCATTTTGAGTAGTGTATAGAAGACATGGAGCACAGGTCACTGGCCGAGTCTCATCACTCTCTCTCCTTGCATTCCACACGAGTATAAAAATATGTCATCTACATTTTTTATTTATGTGTTTGAATATGTATAGTCATTTTGGAATGGGTTTTAAAAATATATAAATGAAAGCAACTCGTAAATACTTATGTGCAAAGTTTATGTTTTAATATATGTGATATATTATATTGTGGTGAAAACCTCGGTGATGACTTGCAAAGTCATTGAATGATATTACAGAATATGAGACTTGCAAAATTATTGAATGATATTACAGGATATGAGACTTGCAAGAGTTATTGAATGATATTACAGGATATGAAAAAAATTTACTACCAATGTAAGCAGGGTATTTTGTCTTTCCACACTGCTATGTGTAATTACTTGATACTGGGATAGGTTATACTTAATTGCATAAGATGTGATCTTACACTTTAAACTTTCACGGACGTGAATATCCTTCCTAGCTACGGTCCAAGTAGTAACTATGGCAGTGAAGTTCTCTGGAAGAATTTGACATATTATCTCACGGGTGTTATTGATTTGATCATTCACGGTTGGTATGATCCTTCATGGCCGTGAACTTTAAATGTTGGAGAGTTGACGCTAAGCTATATCACGGACATGACATAATCAGTCACGGGCGTGAACATGCTATTTTTCTTATTTTAACCTTCAAAGATTGTCTTTTATTCTTGCATCATATTTCATACCCTGTTCAACAAACTTAGAACATAAGCATTGTTAAATACATTATTGCTATTTTATTTGTTAGCATCAAAATGACGAAAATACCCCTCAAGGTTCAATATTAATCATGTCTAATCATGTCTTAACAGGTTAGATATATGAAATCTGATTATGACACCAGTTTTTTCATATCATAATCATGTTGACACATTTATTACTGATATCCGTTTAGTTCAAATTTATATACGATTAAATTTGTGTCGTTTCGTATCGTTTAATCATATCGTGTCAAAAAATTGTTAGTTATAGTGTTAAGTCTTGCAATGATTTGCTTCTCGGTTTTTCTAGTCCAATGATCATTGAAACGAATGCTCAACTCATTCTTTCTAGTTTACAATCAGAGATGGAGGGAAATTTAAGAGTCTGGGTTGATTATTAGTTGAGTTTGGAGGCAAACTAATTCAGTGGCTCATGTTTTAACAAAGGGGCTAAGTTAGTTTCTTAGTTTGAGAGTTTTTCCCTATTTTATTGTTCATTCGCTATATTTTGATCTTTGAGGCAATAAAGTTATTATTTCCTAACAAAATAAGAAAAAGAACTATTTGAGATCTTGATGATAGCCTGTCCAAAAAAAAATTAATAGATATATTTTTTAGGAAAAACATATTCCCTAATTCGATTCGAATAAACTACAAACTCAAAATAATTCTCACCATTAAGGAAGATACAAAATTAATCTAAATAGAAAATGACTCGATAGGTTATAATATGAAATCGAATATGTACAATCCAACCCGTTTGCCACCTTTTCATGAATCAAAAACTATCCAAGATACTCGCAACAAAGTTAGGAAATTTTTCATAAATGAAAAAATGTGCTAAAATATTTTCATATTTATCTACAGTTTTTCAAAAATTTTGAAATTAATTTTTAAACTTTCAAATCTACTAAAAATTAAATATCTCGCTGAATAATTTATTTCAAACAAATATAGCGTGATATCTTCCATATATATTAAAAAATATGACTTTTTTCATAATTATTCTTAAATCATTCACAATTTTCTTCAGAAAATTATTCTTTTTATCTCCTAAAATCAATTTATGCATTTATATTCACCTTCCTACAACAACATCAACACTAAAATCATATATATATATATATATATATATATATATATATATATATAAATAATGAGTAAATTTTTAGTAAAGATTGAGTAAATGATAATTAAAACGATTACTCAATATTTATCAAATGTTTACCCAAAATTTACTTAATATTTATCCAAAGTTTACCAAATATTTATCTAATATGGATACAAACTTACAAATACCAAATATTTTTTCAACGTTTACCCAATGTCTACTCAATATTTAACTAACGTTTACTCAATATTTGCTCAACGTTTACCTGTTATTTTTTATATATAATATACTTTTAATTTTTTTATATAAATGATATATTTATACAATATTTATCCAACATTAAATGATAAAAGGTAATAAATATCATATAAAATTTAGAAAAACGTTTATGATTTTTTAGTTGTGGAAAATCATACCAATTTTCTAGAATATTACTCTAAGAAAACTATAAAATAGAATTTATTGTTTAGTTGTATTATTTTCTAATTTGGAGAATTGGAAATAAATTTCCATATTTTTTTAAGTTATAAGTAGTAGGTAGAAAATTCAAAAAATATGTTTTCCTATTTCTATTCATAAAAGTAAGCATACTTTCCAACTAAAAAATACGGAGTTTTCTACAACTATTAATTAGTATTCTATTTGAAAAATAGAAAATATGAAAACTAATGAAAAGAAAATAAAAATTGGAAAAGAAAAAAGTAAAATATTTTCTGAAATTAAATAGATCCTTAGTGTTTGGCTTACTTATTTTCTCAATAATTTCACTAGAAAACTTTATTATATATGAAAAGGGAGTTTCATCAATAAAAAAATATACAAAATATTATGGAAGAATGGAAAAATAGAAAAAACAAAACCAAAAGAAATAAAAAGTTAAAAAGTACAAAAATTTAAATGGGAAGTTATATCCGTAAATATCACTCTACAGTACCAATAAATGAGATAAATGATATTATTGAAATCCATATATTTGAAAAAAGGTAAAAAGAAAATGGAAATATTTATTGATATTTTTGAAATTAAAATTTAAAAATAGGTAAACGGTGAATTGAGCTAATTTTTATATTGGGCCTAATGGGTCAAATTCTGTGAACATTTCTAATCATACATCTATAGATAAACGTAATACAAGGAAAGCCACAACCAGCAAAAGCACCCAAAAAAAAATCCAGTAGAAATCATGTAATTTGGTAAAATATGTAATTACCCAATTTCACTATTATTCAAAAATTAAAGAAAAAATGGCTGCATCACATGCGCTCTTTTTAATCATTCAAATACTGATTATTGACAGTGCATAGTTGATTGTCAATGTTTTACTAATACCAACAAGAAAGGAAAGATCAAATCTTGAAATTTTCTTCCAACTTATCATGCTTGAAGAAATTGTAATCAGTGCAATCATCTATGGTGATTGGTGAAGACAGGTCCAGTGGAATTGAGTTGCCCAACTTTCAGAAGTGCGCAAACGTTTGCTTTTTCTGGTCTCCATATCATAAATGCTTACACACTTAAATCCACCATACCCATCATCATCATCACAAAATCCTTCAACAGAATTATGAATATAATATATGCAATTGTTACCTCTTTTCCCCATTGTTGATGATTTGGAATTAGAACCAAGAAACAATGCTTCATCGTCCAAAGTTTCAATCTTTTTCCACTCTTTTGTACTCAAATCCATCTTATGCACATCAAATGAGGTTGAAATCCCATCATCACCTTCTTCTAGATCTTCATCTTCTACCCAGTTTCAGTTTTTATAAATCATAAAAAAATCTCCGGATTTCGATTCGACTAAGTACTTTAAGCCTTCTATGATCATGAACTGGAGGCTCTATGACATATACAATCTTTATTGGACTGGAACCAGGATCACAACTATAAATCTTCCCTCTCATATCAGTAGCATAAAATTTCCCCTTAAAGATCATAATATCAAGAAAAGAATTAGAAACCTCCTCTGAATCGAGCAAACCTTTCCATTCTCCATCTCTAGGCCTGCAAATAGCAAGCTTCCTCTCCAAATCTAAACCATAAATGACAAACACAACACACTCTGAATCTAAAGGACTTGCAGATGTGATGCATTTCTTTATGAAGCCCCGATTTCTTTCTCGATTGAATTTAGGGAACTTGCTCGCAAAAGGAAGAAAGATTTCGGTTCTTAAAATTGGGTTCGAAAGACTTACTCTATAAGGCGAAGAAAGGCAAAATGTTAGTAGCCACCCATAATTAGTTGAACTGCAAATCCAGCGATCTTGATGCATAATTAGGAGATCATAAATTTCTTGAACATAATTTGGTGTGAGGATATCGCACAAACTGCAAAAATCATCTTGTCTGTTGAATATCAGTAGCAATGGCAATTGGGTATAGTGAGAAAAGATAAGAGAAGCAACTGATTTCCAAGAAACACAGACGCGGCAGCAGCGGAGAATATCTAAAGCTGTGTTGAGGCGGATAAAGATTTGCTCAAGAAGCTCGTTTGGGAGATTGGACCAAGAAGCAGAATCAGCCATTGGTATACAGTAACAGTTCACCCACAAGGCTTTGATTCTTGAGCTCCAAGGTATCAACAGCGGAAAAAAGAATTCTGTTAAAGAAGAAATATATTGAATTCCCTTATTTTATTTATTATATATATATATATATATATAATACTTAAAGCCCAAGCAAACTTATAAAATTAAATACATATTTTTTTCAAAAAAAATATTATAAGTTCTAAGCATTAACGGGTTAATCGGTCAATTGAAATTGTGAATTAACCAGTCTATTAAAATCGGTTTTACATAATATACCAATTATGAATCAGTTTATTGAAATTGGTTAATCAGTCAAATGAACTCAGATTTTTCTAGTTTTGTCCTCGGTTTAACTAATTAACCATTAAACTGAGTTTACCAAAAATTCAAACATTTCATTTCAATAAAATTTAATCTTATTATCCATAAATAAGTTTAATATCAATAAATATATTATAACATCAAGAACTCACATATTTCTTTCAAAAAATTAAAATTAATAACAATAAAATTAAATAAATCAAAAATTTGTTTAACACAATAATACAACCTTAAAAATTTAAATTTAACGCAAACTACACGACTATATATATATATATATGACCGATTTGGTTTATTAACCTGTCCATATAAATCGGTCTTACAAAATTACTAACCGTGAATACCCTGAAATTGGTAATCAATCGGTCGATTTTTTTCAAACTGATTTTTCGGTTTTTTTATTTTTTTTTCCCTTTGCTCATCGGTAATTTGAACACCCAAGTCAAAACTAAGTTTTTTTTTTTAATAATTGGGAAAAATATTGTAAATAATGCTGCTTAAACATGTCTTAATACCAAAATGTACTTCATCCCATAAAAAAATAATAAAAATAATGTGAACTTTGTAGTCAAATCCACTTCTGGCCTCCTTATATAGAGATTTTTCTTAATTTGGATTATGAAATTAAGTTTTGTTTTATGCATTCAATATTTGAACTTATGTTTTCATCCACATATATTTAGTTTAAAAAATTCATTAATGGTTAAAATTCATAAACTATTAATTCTAGAATGAGTGTATTATAATAATAATTGATTTGTTTTTTTGCGTAAATATTTCTTTGACTCATATAAGATTGGTTTATTTGTGGAGTTATTGTTACCTTAGTAGTAGAAATATATTATTTTAACTGTAAATCCAAACAGCAGAATGCTTAAAAAAAAATTTTAATACTATATATGAGTAAAAATACTTGTTAAGGGCTGTACACTAAAAAAAGCCCCATATTTTAGCAACCATCGATATGTGCTCATGGTAGCTAAAATATTGGTCGTTAAGCCAATAAATTTTTTTTTATAAACTAATTAAGAAAAATTACAAAATATATGAGCTAAATAGTGTTTTTTTTTTCAAAATTTTTTCCTCCTTAAAAAATGGGAGGAATTTTCAGTATATACTCTTTTTTATGGCAACAAAATTGTAAGCAATGTTTTCAAAAAGGGATCTAAAATTGAATTGTTATTAATGCTAGGTCGCGGTTCAACTGATTCTACTGGATTGACTCAAATTTTTAATTTTTATATATATATATATATTTAAAACTTAAATATATAGCCTTTTGATTAATTGTACCTTATAGCTTGGTGCAAGACACTTTCTTACACTAGTTGTCATGAGTTCAAATTTAATGCTCTTTTTTTTTTTTTTTTTTTCCTGCCTTAACATCATTAATTCACTTAAAAAAACGCTAGCAACCAACTAATATCCCTTTTATTCATGTGTAGCCACCCACCTCTTCTCTCTTCCTTCTCTTCTTTATTTTTTCATTTTTGCTACTGCCCAACCCTCCTTCCTTCCTTCTCTTCATTTTTTTTTTAATTTTACACCTGTCCAGCCCTCTTCTATGAGTTTTCCCCGCAAAAATGGCTATTCGTTTTATTTTTAATCTCAAAACACAAACTACAACTATTATCCCTATTATTCATGTGCCTGCCCAACCTCCTCTCTTCTTCCTCCTTTTCATTTTTTCATTTTTGCAACCCCCAACCCTCTTTTTTATTATTAGTTTTTTTTTTTCAAACCAAATTGGATCCATCAGTGGTTTGTGGTTTAACATGTTCGACCAACCAATTCAGTTTTAAAAATATTAATTATAAGTTAAGATTTGAGATTAGTTACTTAATATATTTTTAATGTACTATGGCAAATTATGCATAGTTGAACAACTAGGCCAAAGTAACCAACAAAGTGTTGATTAACAATATAAAGAAGGTCATCAATGTTGAGCCAAGGCATTGGTATGAAGTGCTCGTGGAGATCTTATAAGCGAACAAAATTTGCCAGCTAAAGAACTATACTTAGTTATTTGTCCATGGTCATTTAGTTGTTAGGCGATGGATGTAATAAGCACAATGCACCTTCCATCATCTAAAGAACATACAAGAATGGCTTGATCCATCAGCTGCTAGTTGAAGAACTATACTCAATCATTAGATGATGGCCATTTAGAGGATGGAGATGAAGGTAATAGGCAAAATCTACCTTTCATTATCTAAAGGACATACATTCATCTTGGCAGTGATAGAATACTTCACCAAATGGATCGAGTAGGGAGCATAGGCAGGATAAGCAATTTTCTAACATTTTTACTATACTTTCTAAGGTTGTTATTAATGTGCCTTTTATGGATGTTGTTAGGAAAATACCTTTATATGTAAATTTTTTCAACAAGCTACTTTCAAATAAGAGGAGATATGAGAAAAATGAGAAAATAATTGTGTCATAAACAACTAGTGCAATCCTTGAGCAGTGTTTGCCTCAAAAGAAAAAGACATGGGGAGCTTCACTATAGATATCATACGGGAGGATAGAAAAAAGGTAAAATGTATGTTAGACTTGAGTGCTACCATTAATCTGATGCCACACTTAGTCTACTCTCAACTTGGTTTAGGTAAGTTAAAGCCAACTAATACATGATTTCAGTTTGCAAATGACTCAGTTAAACATCCTTGAGGTATAGTAAAAGATTTATTGGTGCAAATTGGTATGTTAATGATTTTCGTTTCTATTGACTTTATGGTACTTATATGGAGAGTTCTTCTATAGGGAATAAAGAGCAGACAATTATCCTAGGTTTATGGCTACCACTGAAACAATTATTAATTTTTATAATGGGAGACTAACCATGGCAGTCTTGGGGGAGTTGATTGAGTTTAAAATTTTTGTTCCTCTTCCTAACCATTCTAGTTAATCTTTTGAGGAATGTGCATATAATAATTACTTGAACTCTAGTGCTTATGATTCATATTTGCAGGTTAAGTTTAGGGGAATTTTGAGTGGTGCGGGGTGATTGATGGGTTTGAGGTGGCTACTTGCACACCTTGAGAATTAATATCAACAATGTCTTGCCTAGACAATAAATGTGATGCTTATTGGAAGGCAACCCATGTTATTTCTTAGATTTATAGTTTTTTTTTTTTAATTTCCTTTTTGTTTAGTTTATGTTATAAGACATTATGTTTAGGAAATAAGTTACAAAAAGAAAGTTATGATAAAATATGTAGATAGAGGGATAAGGAATAATTTGAGTTGAAACCAAGAAGTTCATCTGTCACGGGTGTGACACACTCTCACATGTTTGACATTCAATGGTAAGTAAGGGAGTGTCATAGATGTGACACATTGTCATGCGCATGACATTTGTACTTTGAACACAATACTCTCACATGATATTTTCCTTGTGCAAGAAACTCATTCTTTCTCACCGCTATATTCTTTTTCTTCAAATATTTCATCACTTCTCCATTTTTCTTTTAAACTTCACCATCACTTTCATCATCATATGGTTTCTTTTCTTCACCTCAGAAGAGTATTCCTTTTTTTCCTTTTGAGATTCATTATTTATTTTTGTTTTCTTTCTTTGACATTGAGGATAATGTAAGATTTAAGTGTGGGGGAGGGGAATTCTTATATTGTGGTTGAATATGTTTTGGTTGTCATGTTTGGTTAATTTTCTTTTATTTTCAAATTTTTTTTTGGCTTACCTTCTCATGTGCTAAGAGTTTGTGTTGTTTTTCTCTATAAAAGTTAGTGAATGAGGTTTATGGCATGCTTATTTTAGAATTGCATTTAGTTAATTTAGTTTGGGATGATTTTAATATTAATGACATGTTACTTTTTGAGAACATTCTAATATAAAAATAACATTGCCTTGAGATACAGTTTTTAGTGAATTGTTGAATTTCTAATAGATAAATATTAATTACATTACATTGTGCTTAATGAGTACCTAGTGAGATGGAGCATAAAATGCACTCACTTAGAAAAATAAATATAGAATAAAAGGGTTTACAAAAATAGTGAGATGGAGCATAAAATGCACTCATCGTATCTACTCCTGTGTCACTAGTTTGTCTATAGCTAAGGGTATGAGTATACAAAACACCCTAAATGTGTGTAATGTACTTTCCTTAAGAATAAAAATAAAAAGAGAAATATCAAAGTTATAAGTGGGAAATGCATTATGATTTAGGGAAAAAATGTAACCCCATGAAAAGAAAGAAATAACTAAAAAAAAGAGAGAATGATTTTGGTATTCAGAAGTTAAAAACTTGGCTAAAGTACCAACTCTATATATATGAGGTGATGATATGATTATATTGGCTTCTTCTATGAAATGCGACTTGAAACTAGTATTAATTTTATTCTGATATTTCTTGGGTACAAGCAATATTTAAGTGTAAGGGAGTTTGATATGTTCTTATTTTGTATAGTTTTATTCATATTTTCTATATTTAATTATAAGTTTTTAACATGTTTTTGGTACTTAGTTGTGTGTTTTGGTAATTGCAAAGAAAAAAGTATAGAAGAAAAGCCCTTGCGCACGTAGGGTAACTCTACATCATTTCTATGTCATGTACATGAGGATTCAATGTAGATGTGAAGCGTTTATAGCCTGTGCTCCTATCACAGGTGTGCAAATTCATCACAGGCGCATTGAGACCAAAAAATCCAATCTACTATCGTGAGCGTGTTGAAATATCGTGAATGTAAAAGTTTATGTGCCTTGTTAAACTGTCACATCTGTGAGGAATCAGCACGCGTGTGATGACTCACGACCCTACAGAGTCCAATATGCGATGAAAGTATGTCTTCTGCAAGTGGGCCCACATTATGGAGGATTACTTTTGGAGATTATTTTTGGGAATTTAATTGATTTATTTAGAGGGGAAATATTATATTTTTAGAATTAGAATGCAACTAAAACTCTAAGTAGTATAAATTTAGTTTCTATTATAATTATTGAGGAGAGACTTTCTGCAACATTTGAGAAAAGGAGGTTGAAATGTTGGATTCTTAACATACATCACATACATGACACAACGGAAAAATAAAATTAGTTGAACCCAAAACCATGGAACACCCTATGAACATTAAAATTGGATCATATTATCAATATGGGAGAAGTTGATTACCTTTGTTTGCAACTCTTGATCTTCCAGTTGTGAGTTTTCCTTCTTTGTTGGGTTGTAGCAAATCACAATAATCCAAAGCTAGGATTGTCTCTAAGAGTATCCATGCGAAGGAAGAAGAAGAAAACCTCTTAGGAGATGGGGTGACAAAAGTCCAAAGTGCTAGATGGAAAATTGTCTTATGAAAGAGAAAAGGGAGAGAAGAAAAATAACTCTTATTTTTCTTAATGGGGCAACCATAAAATTGACTCCTTAAAAGGAGTATGTATACACTTTCTAATCCCTTTTATGGTTGGAAAAGGAAAAGCCCTAATGGGTGTATTTCCTTAAGGTATAAGGCTACTGTTGTCCAAGTCAACAATCCTAATCCAATTTAGATTTGGCCTATTTTTATAACTCTTATAAAAGGCCCAATTCTCTTTCTTTCTCATTTGAATCTTATCCAAAACCCATTTATCATTTTCTTCATTCCCTCTATGTGTGTGACCTAATAGGTTTTATGGTCATGTTGGTAGCTCAAGGCTCGAGAGGAATCCTATTCCAATTATGATTCTACAAGTCAAATACTTTTGACCCATAATAAATTTCTAATCAATTTCCTTGACTTAGTAGATCATGAGCGATATCTAGCAACACATCATGACCATCCAATTAACTAGAAAGTTAGTGATTAATTGACCCTTCTATAGAAAATTACCATACAATTCATCCTTTCACCAAACTATACCTCATTTGGTTTTGAGCATGGACTGTGTGTCAACTCCCACTAGACTGACTACATCACATCTAGTCCAAATGATATTAGTTCTTGTCTAAGAGACTCATTACTTTTTTAGATATGTGCTTGAAGACCTTCTTCAAGACATGTCCACCTTGGCCAAGGATTTCTGAGCAATAATCTCTACAAGAGGCCATAGGTATACTCTCCTTCTATCAGGAATGGTGAATCCTTTATTGACTACTCCACTACTTTCGAATACCAAATGCTATACCCAATCACCACCTTGTGAGCGACCTCTGAGAGGCAACGAGTAATGGAGTCAAAGTATAGGATTTAGTATCCAAGATAACCTTGAGCATCTCAAGTCTAAGGATACTTGCACCATTGCTATGATGAGACTATCATTGACATTGAATAGTCCATATGATTGTCTCATTGCAGGTCATCCAATGTACTTGCTACTTTCAGCAAGCATCCACATGTTAACTCTAAACATCTCATATCTTCAGCTTTATGAGATTAGTTGCTTGACCTAGTCAAAGAGTATAACATGTGTTAGTCTATCTGGATTAATAATGTCATGTCTTATTAATCCTATGACTATGGATCATTTAGGTATAAACACAATTATACATGATAAGAATGTCATCATCATGAATCCTTCATGTTGTGTTACATACTAAGGACTTCATTAAATAGTTTAAAATATATATCAATTCATATGCAATGAATACCATATAATGAAAATGCCTTTTATTAATAATAAATAAGTACATTAGGTGTTTAAGGTGATTGCCTTTAGGGCACCTCTCTAACAGAAGAGAACTTGTAGGCCACCCTGTTCTATACTATTCCAACAAACTTTTCATCATTAAAGGGAGCTACTTTGATACTTGAGAATTGGTTTGGAGTGGAGCTTGAAGATTCGAGGATTAAGTTAAATTCTTCATCAACTTTTAGGGGGAAGAACTTAGTCCTTTATTTTTTTAAGTGTTTAACATGCTTTGCATCGTATTTGATATTAACATGACCATTGTAGTATCAATGCTAGGATAAATTTATTTAGGTATTTAGTGAGTTAACCCAATTTTTATGAACTTCCCTTTACTATTAATGAAGTGTGATTTCTTTTCCAGTTTTAATTATGCTTATTTAGTTTCAAATAGAATGATTGATTGGACACCTTTTGTTTAATTTGGAATGAACATATTAAGGTTTCATTATTAGAAATATCATCTTTAATTTAACCTAAAAATTGGATTGGGTATTAGTTACATTATTAGTTTGGGTAATTGGTGAATTAAGACGAGAGCCATCAGAAACATACCTCATAGTGCTTAATTGAATTAGGGAAGGGATTATAAATTGGGGAGGTGAGCTAAATGCCTATTTTGTTTCATTGGTTTTAATTCATTAAATTTGATTACTTCCTAGTTTCTTTAGTTTTAATTTAATTAGTTCATCCTTAAAATTTACTGAAACTTAATTAGAGTATTTAGGATTTAATTTTCTTGTCTATTGGTAATCTATAGTTAACTAGGGATTTAAGTCGAACAATTCATGAAGAGATCGACCTTGGGAATAACTTGACGATATTACAATTGGCTCATGCACTTGTGAGTATACTTTGAATTACATCAGGTATACCTCTGTTATTCTAGTAATTTTATGATATTAAATTGATCATGTGGCATGTTTATGGAATATGGAAATTATGGTTAATAAATGATACAAATATGGTAAGTGACATTATAACGGTTTATGCCTAAAGACTCTAGCTAGGACAAGAGCTAGGATAGATGACATGTCCTTGAAGAGAGATCAGTATCAGATGACCTAGGTTGGTAAGTTTAGAAATTCTTTGAAGGATAAGGGTTTAAAGCCAAGTGAGCTTTCCCTTTGTTTTTATATGTGCATACTTCTTTAATCTTAAATAGGTATTTTGGGAAGCTCAAGCAGGTGTCCTGAGGGCTCGGGTGATAGCTTTAGTTTATTCTCGTATCCAATTTAGCCTAGTTAAGAGTAAAGTGGACAAGGATATGGTTTAAATATTTTCTATATATGGTAAACACATGTGGGGTTGATAGTTGTTTATATTGCCTTTCCATGTAAATCTTGTACATTATTTGACATGTTATCGTTAAAGATTATTATATGTGCAGACTTTAAGGTAAGTCATTTGGTATAACAGTAAGAGTATCATGCATGTTTTCTATATATGTTGTGCTTTGCATGTTGTTATATACTACTAAGCATTAGTTTACTTAGTATATGAGTGTTCCTATGTGCAGATTTATAGCCTAAAAACTAATCAACAGAGGAGGGTAATTAAGAGTAGACTCGAGGATATTCTCGAGAGGTGGTTCTTTGAGTTAATTGGGTTTATTCCTGATTATTTTTAAGGGTGTTAATTTAGTGGTATCAAAGCCAGATTTAGGCGGTCTTGAACTTAGGTTGGAAAAGGTGTATCATATGTGCAAATTTTGTCCTATATACTCTGATGTGGGCTATTTTCTGTCGATGTGTAGGGTAGGAAAAACGTATGGAGATCGAAGCTTATGACATGGTTTAGAGTAACAATCCTTAGGATATAATTGCTCAAAATCAGCCAAGCCAAGCTAGTGTTCAAGGGCCGGGTGGCATCCCTCATTTACAATAGCTGATGGCTAGTCTAATGGATTAGGCTTATGATCCTCTAATGTCGAACTTAGCAGCTTTTTTGCATATATTGGTACAGGATATTCCACTACTGCCGCCACCTCCACCACCTCTTACTTCACCTTCGAGGCTTATAATGTAGATTGATAGGTTGAGGAAATATGGGGCCATGGATTTCATAGGTAAGATCGATGATGACCTCGTAACTGTTGAATTTTGGTTGCATAAGATCGATAGGGTCTTAAAAGAACTTGATTGTACTGAGGAGCACAAGGCTAGGTATGATGTTTCATTTCTCTAGGAGCATGCCTATGATTAGTGGAAGTCTATACTTTAGAAGCCTTAGATTCTAGAGCCTCTTATCTAGGGTTTCTTTGTGGCTGAGTCTAGAAACAATATGTGTCGATGGTGTATACCGATGAGAAGAAAAAAAAGTTTTTGAACTTGTAGTAGGGAAACATGACTATGACAGTTTATGAGAGAGAGTTTACTCGATTGAGTAAGTATATGATAAATGTCACCAATTTAAGGACGGTTTAAGAGATCAGATTGGGTTTCAAGTGATTTCACTATAGCTTGAGGATTTTTCAAAGCTAGTATATGCTATTATGAACATAGAGAATAAGAGGTTGAAGTTGAAGAGATTAAAGGAGTCATCCAAGATAAACTTTAGGGGATCATCTTCTATTGTTGTTCAAACATCGAGTAAAAAGGATTGCATCAGTTTTGGGTATTTCTTGTCTAGAGGATAGGGTTAGGGTCGAACTCAACATTTACTAGATAGATACCAACATGGAAAAAGGCAGCACCGGAGTGTGCATCATGTGGTAAGAACCATAAAGGGGAGTGTTGGGGACCATTAGGGGCTTGCTACAGATGTGGGTCTCCAGATCACTACAGGAGAGACTATCCCTTACAAACTGTTAAGGCTCCCACTCAAACTTAGGGTTCAATGCTGACTCAGACCAGAGGATAGGGGCAAATTAGATTTAGCAGAGATGGATCTAGATTAGTTGTTAGGCTAGGATCTAGTAGAGCACAGCTAGTGCCTATGCTATAAAGGCTAGAGAGGATCCGAGTGCTTCAAATGTGGTTGCTGGTACTTTTTTTTCTCTGTCTCAGTTTTGATTGCTTTAATAGATATGGGCTCTATGTATGCTTATATATGTACCAACATAACTGGGCGATATAACATATTAGCAAAGAGACTAGATTATGAGATAGAGGTTACAGGCCCTTTAGGACATAACATAATGGTGAATCGGGTGTATAGAAACTGTCCTATCATAATCCAAGGAAAAGAGCTTCCAGCGGACTTGATTGAATTACCCTTCCATAAGTATGATGCTATCCTAGTATGGATAAAAGATAAATATTGCAAAAGAGTTGAGCAATATAAAATTTAACCATATTTTTATGTTATAAGTGATTATATAGGTTAAATGATCATCACACATCTTTTTTATGAAAGAAATCAAGTCAATAAAAGATAAATATTGCAAAAGAGTTGTTGTTTATGTCTATGAACTATCAATCACACCTGTGAAATAGTCTTGGTGTGAAAAAATTCAAAATCAATCACTCACGACCAACTTCACGATTTGTTTCACGGTTTGCAATCTTTTTAATGCCCGTGAACTATTATTCACCAGTAATGTGAAAACTTATCCTGAATCATTCATGGCCAAGATTCACAACATAGTTCATGGCTTGCCATGAATGTCATGCTCGTGACTTATTTGTCACACCCGTGAATTTGGAAATTTAATGCTAATAAGCGGTCGTAGAAAAAGTGGTTAAACAACTATTTTTACATTAAATGCACTCCAACGGGTCCTTTTTCCTGAGGTTAAGTGATTAATACTTGTACTCATCCTAAAGAGCTTTGTGCATTCATTATTTTTAGCTACCTTCTTTCTCTCTCTAAAATTTTAAGTATTCTTGAGTTTTCTAGGTAGTTAGGTGTTTTAATTCTTGCAATCAATTGCTCAAGTGTGATTGAGTGAGTTGTATTGGGATTAAAATATTTGCTATTGGGTTTAAGTGTGAGCCAGAGAGAGTCATACATATCTTAAAGGACATGATGATGTTGGATTTTGAAGGCGAATCAGATTCATAAATGCGGCGAAAAAAAATTTTAAAATCCAAAACAAAAGATCATACTTATGTCATTAAAACTAATTTATTAAACATAAAAGTAAGAAATTATACCTTTTAATTTCTTGATTTTTATTCAAATATTCACTTTATTGGGTTGTAGCAAACCACAACAATTTACACTAGGATATCTCTAACAATAATCCACGTGAAGATATGAAGAAAAAACTATTAAAAGAGATAGTTTGAACAATATTCAAAGTGGCATTGAATATGTTCATTTTGAATATTGTTCTTGAGAGAATTATTGTCTTAAAAATTATTTTTGGTAAAAATTATTTTTCACCAAAAATAATTTTCATATCTCTTTTATGCTTTTTGATGTCTTTTTTATTTGAATTAAAACAAGAAAGGTAGATCAAAAAGCACAAAAGAAGAAAGTGATCATTGAGCAAATAGTAATGGGATTAATGGCCATAATTGAACCAACAAAATTGTGTGCTCCGCGGTAGGCCCAGCTGGCAGCCAACAGCCTACCTAGCCGACGGGCTGGCATGGGCCCATGACTACTCCCAAGTGATTTTTTCCTGTGATCTCATCGCGATCTAACCCAAAATAATTCTCTCATATTTTTTGGATCCTATCCAAGACCATTTTACTCATTTTCTACATCTCCAATGCATGTGACTCATTAGGTTCCCAGTTATGTTGGCCACTTAAATTAATGATTAATTTAAGCAAGTCATGAGCAGTATCTAGCAACATACCATGTAACACCACATTTTATGCATTTAAGTATAACCTATCTCTGTATCAAATAATCACACATACCATACTGGAAAGATAAAATATCCTGTTAACAGTGATAGTAAATTTTTTTTTTCATATCCTGTGATATCATTCAATGACTTTGCAAGTCTCATATCCTGTAATATTATTCAATGACTTTGTAAGCCTCATATCCTGTAATATCATTCAATGACTTTGCAAGTCAACACTGAGGTTTTCACCAAAATATAATATATCACATCTATTAAAACTTAAATTTTACATCTAAAGGATTACGAGTTGCTTCCATTTATACATTTTAAAACTAATCTAGAGTGACTATACATATTCAAACATATAAATCTAAAATACAGATGACATATTTTCATGCTCGTGTGGAATGCAAGGAGAGAGAGTGATGAGTCTCGGCCAGTGACCTGTGCTTGGATCTTCTATACGCTACTCAAAATGAGCTATCACTTTTCTTTACCTGAAAAATGATGCAAATTGATGAGTTGCGGCTCAGTGAAAATAATCATCTAATGAGCTCTAAAGTACCAAACAACTCATAGTAATAAATCACAAATCCAACACATACCATGTATTCCATTCCATTCTATTCATCAGTATCATATAAATATCAATAAAGTTGAAACATATAATCATTACTATTTACATATGCAAATGTTTGGCTTATTTTATTTTGTTGTGACCAAGTTAAACAAATATTGCCCCGGATTTCCATGTGAACATTTGCATTTGCTAGCTAGCTTGATCATTTGTACATTTGTTGGGCCATAAGCCTCTTCTTTTGCTTTACAATATCGATTAACTAGTCACAATGCCTTTTAAGTCCATATGCATATACACTTGTACTTAAGCATTCCTCAACTATTGCATCTTTTCACATATAACATACATATATCACATATATACTTCATATGTCACGCATATACCTTGCATATATTATATATATACCATGTATATATATCACATATGTCAAACATATACCTCAAACATACCACAAGTATACCACTTATATGTACCGCAAATGTCACAAATTATCCATCATCATATTATTAAGGAAAAATTATGACAATCATATGAATTACATAACAAGCAACATTCATATGCACTAAAAAATTCAATTGATAATTAGACTCACATTTCTCCTTTGATTCTGACCCTTAACTTATTGTCTATCTACTCCTTATGGGTCTCCAATATATTGTGAGCCTAATATAAAAATATAATCGATTAACCCATGATTAGGGAGACTTAATGTGGCTTAAACAAATTAATATGCATTGTTCATATCAATAGCTAAGATTTTTCCGATGAGGCAGTGTGACCTTATAGGACTATTTAGCCTATAAATTTGTCTATACTTGACCAATTAATATGATTCTTATTCCTAATTCAAATTAACATATAATTATGTAACATATTAAAATTTCAGACCCATTGGATCATTGTACAATTTTTGGTGGAATTTCTAAATGTGTTTTATTTTTTGTCCTGTTTTCTGCCCTTAGGCAATTTCAAGGTACCAACTTTGGTTCATCATAACTTGTAATATATAAGTCATATTTCAATGAAAATTTACAGAAAATTATATGGGTTCAAATGGAAAATTTTTCATGTTTACAACTTTTTTCAATTATGTCTCTAAGATCTTCAAATTATAAGAAATATTTAGCTGGTCCAGAATAGAGTTGACTTCTGGACCAGTATGACTTCTAAAGGCCATAACTTAGTCTATGCATAACATATTAAGCTGAAATTAGTATCCAAATTTAGATAAGCCATATACCTATAACTTTCATATTTGATAATTTACAGAATCTATCTCTAAGGAGCTCAAAATAGCCAAATAGTTTTCTAGATCTGCCCAAGGCACTAAGCAGACAGTTCAAACTATGGAATAATCATAGTTCTATTCACCATTACTCAAAATTTAGAAGACATATGAACCTTCAATTTGGTATAAAGATACATAACACATATATCTATAACTTTTATATTTTGAGATACTTCAAATAATGTCTTTATCATATTCAAAACTAACAAACACAGTTGCTAACTCACTTAGGGTTCACATCCGGACCAGTTTCAGCAGAGAGGAAATTTCTCTTCCTATACACCAAATCTTATAAAACTATTTACATATCCATAAATCTAAGAATAAAGGAACAACTTTCATGTTTTAAACTTTTCCAGATTTGATCTCTAAGATCATCAAAACTAAGGTACAAAACACTGCTTGTTTATGAACTCTAAACACCATAATCAATATTAACATAAAATAAATGTTTACTCACCTATAATCACCATTGGCTAACCTTGTTGATGTAATTTTTGAAGTGAAAGAGAGAAGAAAAGGTGGCTAGAACTTCAAAAAAAATGGATTGAAGGAATGAAGCAAGGAAGAAGAAGAAGATGATAAGGAAAGGAATGAAGATAATGGCAGCCTAATAAGTTAAAAGCCACCACCATTTTGTCTTCCCCTATTTTCCATCCGTCCCTTTTTCTTTTTTTTTTCCTTTTATTTTTTATTTTTTTGACTTTTATTTTTTTATTTTTTATTACACAAATCCACACCATATGCAATTTAATCTTAATTTAGTCATTTTGCTTACTTTAATTTAGTCACCTTATTCAATTTATTTCTAATACTTTGTTATCCTCATTTAGATTATAAGTACACACATGCGACTCAATATAATTGTCAAATACTAGGACATGTAGCTAGTTTGTTCCTATGAAAATACGTATGAAATGCACGTGTTCAATTGAATTATATGCAATATGCATATATGAAAATAAAATGCATGTAATAATGTATATGTGGGAGGAACTGGGGTATGGGGCCTCTTCTTTACTGTCCTCCACCAATCTTGTGCCCCTTCCTGTAATAGAGACACTACATATCTATACTTCTGCTTTGTGGTGCAATTCATATCCTCAAACACTTGCTCAGTCCTCTCGCGCCAGTATTCTGCTGTCGCGGCATCATCCTCTTTATGCCCAAAAAAGTCAGTGGTTCCCAATTTGCGGAGTTTCTCAAACCTTAACTCTATAACAGTAGGTCTAGCTGTTCTTCGTAGAATCTCAACCATATCCTCAAGCAATCTCTCTCTATCTTGCCCTACAGGTGAGGCCTGTCTGTCTTGTCCAATTGAAGATGTACTACCGCTAACTGCCTATTGTTGTGGGGGATGATATGAAGAATTTGTACTAAATAGCTCATTTAAATCAGGAATATCGTCCCTCGCTCGCGGCACTTTCAACGTTCATTCACCCTAAAATTTAGAACAGTGGCCCACATTAGAAAGCAGCAACAGTAATAACTTAAGCTTATAAAATATTTAAAACCGATGCATATACATGTGCATGCATTTTCTTAATTCTATCCCACTTCTGTCTTAAAATCGCCTAAACCGTGCTCTGATACCACTAAATATAACACCCTCTTACCCTACTACGTCACAGTCAGATAAGGTGATGTTACCAACTATCTGTATAGACAAACCTGTGTAAATCTGTGCATATATATATATATATATATATATATATATATATTCGCGTACAATTTTTTTCGAGTGCATCTGTGCATATGACTCAATATATATGTATTATCCATGATACATATTTACATAAGCATAAATTTCTGTAAAAATGAACATATTAATTTATATAAATGAACATATGAGTATATCTATATACCCATCTCTACTCACAATCCCCTGTATAATATGATATATTCACATCTCATATATGCATAGTGAAAACTTTAATTTACATATTGATTTTTTTATACATATAATTCATATGACCACAACTAGTCATAAATATTTACAGACTGTTTATATGCATGTATAAGCCGTAACAAAAAGAAACTAACCCTATCCGGGTGGCTGCCACTGCTGCTCTGTTCCATGTGTGGGATTCACTGGAATGATGGCACACTCAGATAACTTGCCGCTCTTGACCCATGTCCTGATACCTGCGCGAGAGGAAAAATAAACTCCCGCACTGAGTTTTAACTCAGTGGTGCAATAACGTATAATAATAACCATTTTAAATGACTATATATATAAAAATGAAATTCATTGAAATTCTTTTTGCATAAAATAATATTTTTAATAATAATTATACTTGTATAAATAAACTAGCATAAACATTTTCGATAAATGCATGTAACAATAAAACTTTTTGGAACATAATTTTGTCCATGTGCCATATCATAAGCATACTAATTTTGATGGTAAGAAAAAGGAAGATTTTGTGAAAGCTATGCATGAGAAAGCAAAACAGCACTTAGAGAAGAAGAATGAGTCATATGCACACCAAGCTAACAAGGGGCATAGAAAAATGGTGTTTGAACCAGGCAAATGGGTGTGGGTGCATATGAGAAAAAAGAGATTTCCTCACCAAAGGAAGAATAAACTTGATCCTAGAGGAGATGACCCATTTTGCATACTTGAAAGGATCAATGAATTAAATGCCTGCAAGATAGAACTTCCTGTTGAGTATGATATTTCTGCATCATATAATGTTTCTGACCTTACTCCTTTTGACAATGTAGGAATAGTAGATTCGAGGACAAATCCTTTTGAGTAGGAGGGAATGATGTAGATCAAGAACATATAAGTCAATCTTCACAAAAGGAGAGTGATGCACTAGTCATGCTAAGACGATCACAAGATTAAGGGCTAACAAACTAAGGCAAGCAATGCAAGGCTATGTTCAAAGCTTGGTGACTAAGGAGATCACAAAAGAGGCATGCATGACAAAGGAGATGAAGCTGATTGAAGACCCAAGGCCCATTACTTATCTTGGGGTGTGTGAAGAACCATCTTGCATGGACTAGTCCAATGGGCTAAACATGACAAAGTCTATAAAATTAAAGATTTAGTCATGTGCAAATCATGTGCTAGGAGTCATGTGCCAAACATATGCAAGACATGTGCCATCCATATGGAAGACATCATGTGCCAACCATGTGCTCAAGATCATGAGCCATGCATGTGCCTACTTATGGGATGTGGGCTTAACTTGTAATTGGGCTTAATTATGTATGTGGACTGCCAATTTTAATTATCATAAACTTTTAATTAGTGTTAGGCATGTGGCCCAAAGGATATGAAACCAAACCCACCACTTGTCTTATTTTAGAAGGATTTAATTAGTGTCATAATTCAAGTAGGACTCTACTTGTTAGAATTTAAGTTAGAATATGACTGTACTTTTAGGAGTTGAGTTAGAATAGGACTTAGTTATCCTTTACCATAAAGGATTCAAAGACTTAGGGCTATAAATACTCATTTAGGATTCTTTTACAAGACATGAATGAATAAAAATGAATTTGAGAATTTTTATTTACAGTGAGGCAGATTTGCATCTCTTTATTACTTTTAGGAATTAGTTAATTATCAAGTGATATTGCTTGTGGTGTGGCTATTCTTAATAATCCTTATAATCTTAGTTCTTTGCTACATTGGTTAGCTTTGGATTGGATTCAATTTATGATCACCATAGCTTAAGGTTTGTTTATCTTGTCTTGTTGAGGGGTTTCAAGGCATGGTCTTTGGGGTTCTACATCATGACTCCTAGCACATGATTTGCACATGACTTGCACATTACTTATAATATTCCATTTTATGGATTTTGCCTTGTTTTTCCCATTGACTTGAATCTTCATAAAAGACTCCTTTTATCTTCACTTTAGACTTGCCTTTGTGTAGTGTTAGTCCATAAGTTTGATGTGGATTTTAGGCCCAATATTGCTTTTAAAGCTCCAATGCTGCCTCCAATGACTTGGAATACGCCCTATATTGATTTGGATCATATGAATAGGCTTTTAAACTCCTTTCAATCTATATCAATGAGATAAGATTGCTCCACTCCATTGACAAAAGACTGTTCTTTATGTATAGTTCCTGTACTTACATCATTCCCATTTTCATCAAGAAGATTCATTCTTGAATCTTTACTTATATCAAAAGAAAAATGCACAATACAAAGCAAATGATAATAAAAATTGTTAGTAAAAAGTTCACTCTTCATCTCTTTTTCTTTTTCACACACATTCACTATTTTCTCTCTTTGCTCATTACTACCACTTTTATTGCTCAAAATCTCATCTCTCTCAATTCTCTCATTAGTTTCTCCATAAACAGCCCCTTCTTTCATCTTAATCTCATTCACCTTTAGTCCCTCAAGCTCATCCAATTAATGTTCATCACTTACCTCCATGGATTCACTATCATTAGCTACAAATTCATCTCACATGATGTTTTCACTTTCAATTGCAATGCTCTCAACAACATTAAGACCATTAACTTCTTCTAGTGAAATAGAATCAATAGTTTCACCTACAATTTCAACTTCACTAGTATGAGCATCATTAATATCCTCATGAATTTGATTCTTACCATCATCCACCATTTTAAACTTAGGAACAAAATAAAATTTGTAATGAAATTTTGATTTTTGAATTTCACACCTTCTTGGATAAGGATTCTTCATTTCATTATCTTTCTCTTCATTCCCCCACTTATCAATCTTAGCACACATCTTGTCCATTTCTTTTTGAAAGGCACTTACCGAAGTGATTTGTCTTTCTTTCTTTCTCTTCTTTGTCTATCATCATCATAATGTTCAAAATAGTCTTTTTCTTATTGATATTGAAACCTCCCAATGCCTTGAGGCCAAGACCCCTCTCTGGATCTTCTTGTGTCGGAGATGCTTTGCTGCCTCAAATCTTCAATTCTCTAATTTTGTCTTTCCATCTTGCCTATTATTTTTCCAATCTTTACATAATATTTACATGTAAGATTGAACAACATCCATTGCACATAATCACCATGTTGCTCATGTCCACTACTTCCTCTTGTGCTTTCCTTTGACATGGTTAGTAATTCAAGAAAGTAACAATAAAGTAAAATGACCTCACAATCACTCCTTCATGTGTTTTACTCAAAACAGAATATAAACCACTCGTGTTTCACACAAATAATGCCTTTTACCCTCTTTTAAGCTCACCACTCTTGCCTTTTACTGCCCAAAATTGAATCTCAAAATTACAATCAAGAACTAGAAACAAAATCAAGCAATATTCAAGTGTTCTATGCTAAGAATTAGCAATGAAACCTAACAAGAATGAATGGAATAAAGTCTAGAAGTAAACTGATGTGAAAAAAAATCAATACATATAAAGCTATAAACGGATGCAGAGATGTGTATGCTACTAATTTTTGTTAATTTTAAGCCTAAGGATGCAAATTAGACTTAACCAATGTAAATATATGTTGAATTAAATTCAGAATCGGTTTACTCCTAGTGAGTAGCCGATTGTCCCTTAATTAAACCCTTATTCAATCTTAATTTATCACCAACTAGCAAGAATCAAGGTATATTTAATAGATAAGCTCAATTCCTCAAGATCAATGTTGTACTTTTCAATCTCAAAATCAATTATTTATGTTGGATTGCAGTAGTTTATGATGATACCAAACAATTCCAGCAATCAATAATCATAAGATTTCAACTTAAAGCTCAAAATTTCACAATTTCACAATTTTGGTGCTAAATTCGAAATTCTGATTTTTTTCTTTTTTTCATCAAATAACACTAATCAGAAGTTATTAATACTAAATAAACCTCAAACATATAAAAGAATTGAAAAGAAACCCAAACATGCAATTTTACTCTTTATGGCTGAAATTTTTCCTAAGGTACCTCTAAGGGTAGAATTTAAATCCAGCTAAGTTAACAACTAGAAAACAATTTTAAAGGATAGATAATGATTACCTAACCAAAAACTTTGATACCAAACTGATGCGAAACCCCAAAGACTATAGAAACCCCTCAACAAGACAAGGTAAACAAACCTTAAACTATGGTGATCATAGATTGAATCCAATCCAAAGCTAACCAATGTAGTAAAGAACCTAGATATTAAGGATTATTAAGAATAACTACATCACAAGCAATATCACTTGATAAGTATCTAATTCCTAAAGTTAATAAAGAGATGCAAATCTGTCTCACTTTAAAAAAAACACTGAATTTCATTTTTATTCATTCATGCCTTGCAAAATAAGCCTAAATGAGTATTTATAGCCCTAATTCTTTGAATCATTTATGGTAAAGGTTAATTAAGTCATATTCTAATTCAAATCCTAAAAGTGCAGTCATATTCTAACTCAAATTCTAAAAAATAGAGTGATACTTGAATTAGGACACTAATTAAATCCTTCTAGAATAAGACAAATGGTGGGTTAGATTCATATCCTTTGGCCCACATGCCTAACACTAATTAAAAGTTTATGATAATTAAAATAGGCTGCCCACATATATAATTAAGTCTAATTACAAGTTAAGCCCAAATCCCATAAGTAGGCACATGATCTTGAGCATATGGATGACATGTGTCTTGCACATGTTTGGCAGATGACTCCTAGCACATGATTTTCACATGATTTGTAATATTTCATTTTATAGATTTTGCCTTGTCTAGTCGATTGACTTGAATCTTCATAAAACACTTCTTTTATCTTCACTTTAGGCTTGCCTTTGTGTAGCATTAGCCCACAAGCTTGATTGTGGATTTTAGGTCCAATATTGCTCTAAATGTTCTAATGCTGCCTCCAATGACTTGGAATACACCCTACATTGATTTGGATCATATGAATAGGATTTTGAACTGCTTTTAGGTCTATTTCAAAGAGATAAGATTGCTCTACTCTATTGATAAAAGATTGTCCTTCATGCATAGTTCCCGCGCATACATCATAAAGATCATGTCTTGATAACCCCTCAATAAGATAAGGTAAAAAAAACTTTAAGATATGGTGATCATGGTTGAATTCGATCCAAGCCAAAGTAAGTTAGCAAGAACCAAGATCATAATGTGATGTATGCATGGGAATCATAAATAAAGGATATGAACGACAGTCTTTTGTCAATGGAGTGAAGCAACCTTATCTCATTGAAATAGAGCGACAAGGAGTTCAAAAGCCTATTCAAATGATCCAAATCAATGTAGGGTGTATTCCAAGTCATTGGAGGCAGCATTGGAGCTTTAAAAGCAATATTGGGCCTAAAATCCATAATCAAACTTATGGGCCAATACTACACAAAGGGAAGCCTAAAGTGAAGATCAAGGGAGTCTTTCATGAAGATTCAATTCAAATGGGCTAAATAAGATAAAGTCCATAAAATTGAAGATTACAAGTCATGTGCAAATCATGTGCTAGGAATCATGTGCCAAACATGTGCAAATCATGTGCTAGGAGTCATGTGCCAAACATGTGCAAGACATGTGCCATCCATGTGGAAGACATCATGTGCTAACCACATTCTCGAGATCATGTGCCATGCATGTGCCTACTTATAGGATTTGGGCTTAACTTGTAATTGGGCTTAATTATATATGTGGGCTGTCTATTTTAAATTACCTTAGGCTTTAATTAGTGATAAACATGTGGGCCAAAGAAATAAAGTCCAACCCACCACTTGTCTTATTTTAGAAGGATTTAATTAGTATCCTAATTCAAATAGGACTCTACCATTTTAGACTATGAGTTAGATTATGACTGTACTTTTAGGAGTTGAGTTAGAATAGGATTTAGTTATCCTTTACCATAAATGATTCAAAGACTTAGGGCTATAAATACTCATCTAGGTTTCTTGTACAAGACATGAATGAATAAAAATGAATTTGAGTGTTTTTCTTTAAAGTGAGGCAGATTTGCATCTCTTTATTACCTTTAGGAATTAGTTACTTATCAAGTAATATTGCTTGTGGCGTGGCTATTCTTAATAAACCATGTAATCTTGGTTCTTTGCTACATTGGTTAGCTTTGGGTCGAATTCAATCTATGATCACCATAACTTAAGGTTTGTTTACCTTGTCTTGTTGAGAGGTTTCAAGGCACGGTCTTTGGGGTTCCGCATCATAATGTTTATTAAGAGTTAGCCACGCTACAAGTAATATTACTTGATAAGTAACTAATTCCTAAAGGTAATAAGAAGATGCAGGAAGCTCACTTTATGAAAAAAATACATAAATTGGTTTTTATTCATCAAATGATATTGTCATAATACCCAAATGAGTATTTATACCCCTATGTAGTTGAATCCTTTAGGGTAAAGGAAACAAAAACCTATTCTAACCCAATTCCCACAAAATAGGAAGTTTTCCCTACTTGAATGGATTAAAATCTCAATTCAATCTAAATCCCTTAAAAGTATGGATAATCTAATCTAATATTTTGAAAATAGGAATATGACAACTAACCCAAATCCTTGTCAAACAAAGCAAACTAATTAAAATTCTACTAGAAATAAGAAAACCATATACAATCTGATTATGTAGCTTGGGGCACACGAATTAGGCATAAAAAAACATATTGAAGACCAAACAATAAGCCTTACACGTCTCCCAAAGTTACTCATAAGTTTTATACATGCCTCGTTCATGATCCCTAAAGTTGCACATGCATTTCACATGATTCTTCAAATTTGCCCATTTGATTTAATAGACTTGGACATCTTGTAATTAATCCCAACTAACTTGAATCTTCTTGAAATACATTCTTTATCTTCACTTTAGGCTTGTCTTTGTGTACTGTTAACCCATAAGCTTGATTGTGGATTTTATGACCAATATACCAACCAATGGTCCAATGCTGCCTTTTCTTACATGGAACACGCCCCACATTGAATTGGATCATATTAATGGGATTTTGAATGTCACAACCATAAAAAAAAAAAAATTGTCACATCCATCCCTCCTACTAAGGATGAGAATGACCAAAAAATTCATAATACAACATTCTTCTCAACACAGTATTTATCACAACTCATACATCAAGTAGCTTTTCAAATAAAATCACAAATCATTATGGATGTCACTTCCATGAACATGTTCCATTTTAGAAATCACAATCTTTTATGTATAAAAGTTACATCATTTTCACTTGTCATAACCTACATACATTGTTTACTATTTATATCACCATTTATACATCAATATGGCAAACATATCAGATGACCCACAATTGGTGTTCACACTTATATACATCATTTGCACAACTAGGCACTCGAAATGTCCACAACTTAGATTAGTAGCCCAACCTCCTCTAGGCATGAATTGAGATAGCTTTTGACATCAACTAATAATCTAGAGAAAACTGGAAGAGTAATGTAAGGGGTGTGTATGCTTACTCAGTGAGAAGATATAAACATAACAAGGGGAACAAAATGTGATTTTTACTATAAAGTATACATAAGACATACTAACACAGCTGGATAAATATTAATTATCAATCATACTATTTATCTCATAAAATCCATAAAATAAAACATCCATAAGATATCATAATTGAAGTTTAAATTAAAGTCTGTTCATATCATAAAATCAATCACTATACACTCAAATATGTGTCATATAGATCCCTAGCATCCAAAGGGCACAAAGGTGTGCAACGATGATAATAACTAGCAGCCACCAAAGAGCACTAGCATCCCAACATGAGAGGCTAGTTTCAACATCTCAATCATAAAGGAGTGACTAGCAACCAACATGAGAGGGGAGGTCCGGCATCTCAATCATGAGTGAGCAACTAAACTGGTCATATGAATGCATAGGGTGACCACCCAACGTGCGCCCCAAAGGCATCGTGTATGTTGAGTGTTGTCCCAAAGACAGTTTCTCTTTCAAATCTCAAAATTATACATAAGGCACCCATCATCGAAGGTGTGATCTAATGGATTCACAAGATGAGTGTATTAATGTCATTTTTGACTAAGCCAAGAGAAATCTGAATAAAAAATCAATTACCCCCCTTTGAAGCACGACCTAAGAGAGTATTTATACCTTCAACATGTTGTCTAACCCTAATTAAAAACAAGGGGCATGTCTGGATGCCCATTAAATCCAAAGAAGCATAAATACCTTAATTAAGTGTCAACCAAACATAGTCATTGTGTTTTAAACATATGGGCTAGATTAAAAAAGTCTTAAAAACTATTACATAAACATTTGAATTAAGCCCACACACATGGATAAGAAGAAGAGACTGTCTCTTCAAGCTTGAGATCTATTGGCTCATTCTTGATGGTCACAATCTTCTCTCCAAAGAGCTCATCCACAAATGGTCCTATAAAGGCTTGGTATGCTTATTTAAGTCTTTTGTCCATCAATCTTGTAATTGGACCACTTGGCATCATCTCCACTTCCTGCATCTCCATGTTGGGCCATGTCTCCAGTGGCCTCATGCTGATCCATATTATGATTTTGGTGATAATTAGCTGAACCCACATCAATCCCACCCTCCTCAAAAATGTTCATCATCGAATCTGAATCCATGTCAAAAGGAGGAAGATCATATACATTAAAGTAGCACACACTTGATACTCACTTGGAAATTCAATCATGTATGCATTGTCACCAACTCGCTCCAACACTTGAATGGTCCATCTCCTATAGGAGCCAACTTTGACTTCCTTTGTTTAGGAAATTGTTCCTTCCTTAAATGCACCCAAACCCAATCACCAAATTCGAATAACACTTGCTTTTTTCCATTGTTGGCCTTTTGAGGGTTCTTCTTTTCAATTTGTTGTTGTGTCTTCTCATGCAGAGGTTTAACCATTTATGTCTTCTACTTTCCATCTCAGCTAGAAATCTCATTCACATGTAAAGACACCAAATCTAAAACAACTGATGTATGCACGGGAACCATAATTGCAGGATATGAACGACAATCTTTTGTCAATGGAGTGGAGCAATCTTATATCATTGAAATGGGCCTTAAATAAGTTCAAAAGCCTATTCATATGATCCAAATCAATGTAGGGTGTATTCCAAGTCATTGGAGGCATCATTTGAGCTTTAAAAGCAATATTGGATCTAAAATCCACAATCAAGATTATGGGCCAATACTACACAGAGGGAAGCCTAAAGTGAAGATCAAGGGAGTCTTTCATGAAGATTCAATTCAAATGGGCTAAACAAGACAAAGTCCATAAACCTTGAAGATTACAAGTCATGTGTAAATCATGTGCAAGTCATGTGCAAATCATGTGCTAGGAGTCATGTGCCGAATATGTGCAAGACATCATGTGTCAACCATGTGCTCAAGATCATGTGCCAACCATGTGCTCAAGATCATGTGCCACACATTGATGCGAAACCCCAAAGACCGTGCCTTGAAACCCCTCAACAAGATAAGGTAAATAAACCTTAAGCTATGGTGATCATAGATTGAATCCGACCCAAAGCTAACCAATGTAGCGAAAAACCAAGATTATATGGTTTATTAAGAATAGCCACACCACAAGCAATATTACTTGATAAGTAACTAATTCCTAAAGCTAATAAAGAGATGGAAATCTGCCTCACTTTAAAGAAAAACACTCAAATTTGTTTTTATTCATTCATGTCTTGTACAAGAAGCCTAGATGAGTATTTATAGCCATAAGTCTTTGAATCCTTTATGGTAAAGGATAACTAAATCCTATTCTAACTCAACTCCTAAAAGTACAGTCATATTCTAACTCATATTCTAAAAAGTAGAGTCCTACTTGAATTAGAATACTAATTAAATCCTTCTAAAATAAGATAAGTGGTGGGTTGGGCTTTATTGCTTTGGCCCATACATATCTATCACTAATTAAAGTCTAAGGTAATTTAAATTAGGCAGCCCACATACACAATTAATCCCAATTAAAAGTTAAGCCCAAATCCCATAAGTAGGCACATGCGTGGCACATGATCTTGAGCACATGGTTGACACATGACTTGTAATCTTTAATTTTATGGACTTTTCCTTGTTTAGCCCATTGGACTAGTCCATGCAATATGGTTCTTCACACACCCCAAGAAAAGTAATGGGTCGTGGGTCTTCAATCAACTCCATTTCCTTTGTCATGCATGCATCATTTGTGATCTCCTTAGTGACCAAGCTTTGAACATAGCCTTGCATTGCTTGCCTTAGTTTGTTAGCCATTGATCTTGTGATCGCACCACTTGGCATGACTAGTGCATCATTCTCCTTTTGTGAAGATTGACTTATATGTCCTTGATCTACATCATTTCCCCCTCCTCAAAAGGATTCGTCCTCGAATCTACTATTCCTACATTGTCAAAAGGAGTAAGGTCAGAAATATTGAATGATGCAGAAACACCATACTCATCAGGAAGTTCTATCTTGTAAGCATTATTATTGATCCTTTCAAGTACGCGAAATGGGTCATCTCCTCTAGGATCAAGTTTATTCTTCCTTTGGTGAGGAAATCTCTCTTTTCTCATATGCACCCACATGTGCCAGGTTCGAGGACGAACCTCCTCAAAGAAGGAGGGAATGATACATCTCGGGTTTGGAGGGTGTGGAATGGGTTTGTCCAGGTGGCACGTGATGCAAGCCAAGACAACGAAAATGATCTTACATGCCATGGAGGAGATGAATTAGTGATGCCGCCTGGTCCAATCATAAGATCAAGTAGAAACAAGCTCAAGGCAGCCTTGCAAATGTATATTCAAAGCTTGGTGACAAGAGATATCAAGGAAGAGGCTTGGGCCAGGCTTGAAGAGATGGAATCGGTTGGCGATCCAAAGCTTGTGACACTCATTGGGGCATGTGATGGTGAAGACAACTAGCCTAATGGGCTAGAGAAGAAGTCTATAGTACAATGTACAAGTCATGTGCAATATGCTATGTTAAGGTGGAATTATGTTATGTCATGGTTGGGCCGAAAATTAAATTTAGTGGGCTGTTTTATTTTAATTATTGGAATGTGATTTCATTTAAAGACACATGATCAGCCGTATTTTAACTTGTCTTAGGTGTGTAGGCCTTATAAAATTAAGCCCATTCGTTTGTCCTTAAGTCATTAGGGTCAGATTGGTCTTTTCTTCATTTTTGTACCTAGGGTTTGGTTTGTAAAGGTATAAATACCTCCTTATGCGTGTAAGACAATGAGATTGGTGATTAAGATCAAATTTTGAGTGTTTTTGAGTGTTCTTCAAGTGGAAGGTGTGATATCCATTGATGTATGCATGGGAACCATAAATAAAGGATATGAACGACAGTCTTTTGTCAAAGGAGTGGAAAAATCTTATCTCATTGAAATAGACCGAAAAGGAGTTCAAAAGACTATTCAAATTATGCAAATCAATGTAGGGCGTATTCCAAGTCATAGAAGACATCATTGGAGCATTGGTTGCTATATTGGGCCTAAAATCCACAATAAAGCTTATGGGCTAACACTATATAAAGGCAAGCCTAAGGTGAAGATAAAAGGAGTCTTTTGTGAAGATTTAATTCAAATGGGCTAAACAAGGCAAAGTACATAACCTTGAAGATTACAAGTCATGTGTCAATCATGTGCTAGGAGTCATGTGCCTACTTATGGGATTTGGGCTTAACTTGTAATTGGGCTTAATTATGTATGTGGGCTGCCTAATTTAAATTACCTTAGGCTTTAATTAGTGATAGACATGGGCCAAAGAAATAAATCCCAACCCAGCACTTATATTATTTTAGAATGATTTAATTAGTGTCCTAATTCAAGTAGGACTCTACTTGTTAGAATTTGAGTTAGAATATGACTGTACTTTTAGGAATTGAGTTAGAATAGGACTTAGTTATCCTTTACCATAAAGGATTCAAAGACTTAGGGCTATAAATACTCATCTAGGCTTCTTGTACAAGACATCAATGAATGAATCAATGAATAAAATCGAATTTGAGAGTTTTCTTTAAAGTGAGGCTGATTTGCATCTCTTTATTACTTTTAGGAATTAGTTACTTATCAAGTGATATTGCTTGTAGCGTGGCTATTCTTAATAATCCTGATAATTTTGGTTCTTTGCTACATTGGTTAGCTTTGGGTTGGATTAAATCTATGATCACCATAGCTTAAGGTTTGGTAATCATTATCTATCCTTTAAAATTGCTTTCTAGTTGTTAACTAAAGGTTGGTAACTAATTTGTGGCGTGAATCCAATTCTCTCTTCATACTCTTTGTTACCAATTCCTTGCTGTTTTGGGGGTGAAGAGTCTAATCTTGCAATTGGTTAAACTTAAGATTTGTATCAAATTGATTTGGAGGTTGTCTAGACTTAGATTCTAGGTGGTTGCTGCATCATTTGGTATCAGAGCTTTGGTTCTAAATCAATTGTACTTATCTTTATTTTGCTGGTTTTAGTGATATTTGTTCAAGTTACAACATAAAAAAAATTAAAAAAAAAGTTTATCTATTTGTGGTTGAATTTGCCTATATTGCTGTCTATTGAAGTTTGGTTTATTTCTTTTTTTTTTGGGATACGAATTTTTGGAGTTTTTAATTTTTTTTTGTAGATCAGATTACAAAAAAAAAATTCGTGCATATTGTACACATATATAAAATGAATTGCCACTGAATATATTTGCTCTATTCTGATTAAAATTGATAATTTGAGCAATTTTGAGTGGAGTTCGTAATTGAAATTGATTGGTTTCATATTGAGGTATAAGTTGAGATTTCATTGCTTATTTCTGGAAATTGTGCAATTGGTGGATAATAGTTACTAATAGGCATACAATTAGCTTATTTGGCAGTAAGTTAGGATTGGTTTAGTGAATTTTAGGTTCTGGTTTGAATTCTATTAGGGCGGTAGCACATATACACTTAATTTTTTCTAGTTTTATCAATTTGTCGCATTATTTGTTTTATATTCTTAACTGCTGTCCTACTTGTTTCCATTACATTAGTTGAGTAATTTTGCATTCCATATTACTCAAATAACACATATTATATCTGCACACCTCATTCTTCATCCGTGTGTGCATATATCATATATTTTTCATTCATTGCTTTCATTTCATTAATTTTGCTTCTAGTTTTGTGATGTTTCCTTTCTTTCTTAGGAATTGTCTGTTTTAATTTTCTATTGGATATTGTGGCTCATTATTATTGATCTGGTTGGTTGAAATTAATCCAGAAATATATCATAGTGAGGACACAAGAGTGGTAAATGGCAAGAGTGGTTAGCTCAAAAGAGGGTAAAAGCCTTAATTGAGTGAAACACGAGCGAATATACACCTCTTGAGTGAAACACGTGAGGGAGTGTGTGAGGACATTTATTTACATCATGTCTAAATCAAGCAACCAGGAAAGAAGTAGTGATGAAGGAAACAAAACTTTATTCACATTGGAGGCTATGCAACAATAATTTGGAAGGCTTGAGATTCTGCTCCGAGATATGAATGATCATTTTGACAAGTATGATAGAAGGTTAGAAGGCCATGATCAAGCTCTGCATAATCTTAGAAGAGATACATCCTTGCAAAGTCGAATTGGAAGGAGAAGGGAAATGTTAGCAACTCCACCTCAATATGACTATGAAGAAGATTTTGATGATGATAGGGATAGAAATTAGTTTGGAGGTAGAGGGGGCAGAAATGATAGAGGAAGGAATAGGAGAGAACATAGAGGCAGGGCAGAGGCAGATAGATTTGGGAACGTCGAGAATCGGATAGATCATAATTTGGGGGGTATTAAAATGAAAATCCCTACTTTTCAAGGTAGGAATGATGCTGATGCTTACTTGGAGTGGGAATGTCATAACAATTCTGGGAGAAAAAAGTAAAGTTGACAGCCGTGGAATTCACTGACTATGCCTTGGTTTGGTGGGACCAAATAATCCTCAGTAGGCATAGAAATGGGAATAGGCCTATAAACACATGGGTGGGGATGAAGGCAGTCATGAGAAAGAGGTTTGTGCCTAGTTACTATTATAGGAAACTACATCAAAGGCTCCAAAGTTTGAGACAGAGGAATAAAAGTGTTGAGGACTATCATAAAGAAATGGAGATAGCTATGATGAGGGCTAATATTGATGAAGATAGGGAGGCTACCATGGCACGTTTCTTGGCTGGTCTAAATAAGGAAATTGCAAATGTTATTGAGCTGCACCACTATGTAGAGTTAGAGGAGATGGTGAATATGGCTATGAAGGTGGAGAAGCAACTAAAGCAAAAGGAAACCAACAAACCAACCTATTTGGGTTCCACATCTAATTGGAGCTCAAAGTGGCCTAAAAGGGAAGACAAAGCCAAAGACAAGGTAAGAGAAGAAAAGGGTAAAGTAGAGCAAAAAGGTAACCCTAAAGCTAATGCTACTTCTTCTTCCAATACTGAAAAGCATAGAAACATAAAATGCTTTAAGTGCCTTGGCAATGGACATATTGCATCTCAATGCCCAAATAAAAAGGTTATGATATTGAAAGATAATGGTGTAATTGAATTCGAAAGTGATAAAGAATCTGATTCAATGCCTTCATTTGAAGATTGTAGTGATGATGATGAGGCTGAGCATGCTATTGGTGGGGATTTAAATCTTGTGGTTAGGCGTGTACTAAATGCACAATTGAAAGAAGATGGGGTTGAACAAAGGGAAAATATCTTCCATTCCAGATGCTTGATAAATGGCAAAATTTGTAGTCTTATAATTGATGGAGGAAGTTGTACTAATATTGCAAGTACTACTTTAGTTGATAAGTTGGGGCTGGATTGTTTGAAACATCCTAGGCCATATAGACTACAATGGCTTAATGATTGCGGAGAGATAAGGGTAAATAAACAAGTTTTAATTTCATTCTCCATTGGAAGATATTCTGACCGTGTACTTTGTGATGTAGTACCTATGCATGCAGGTCATGTGTTGCTTGGTAGGCCATGGCAATATGACAGAAAGGTGACACATGATGGGTATAGAAATAGATACTCATTCACGATGGGAGATCAACATATCATTCTGGCTCCTATGACTCATAGTGAAGTTTATGAAGATCGAATGAAGCTAAAAAGGAGCATGGAGGAAGAAATGCAAAAAGAAGCCGAAAGGTCCAAATTGAGAGAAAAGGAGCAAAAAGAAAATGGAAAGGCCGAGAGTTGCAAAATAAGAGAGATGAGAGGAAAAGAAAAAGGAGAGGCTGAGAAAGAGAGAAAAATGGGAGGAAAAGAGGCCCAAAAAGAAAAGCAAATAATTGGCTCAAAGGAGAGTGATACAAAGAAAAACAATTTTTATGCAAAAGTAAGGGATATGAGAGTGGCTTTTGAGAATCAACAATGTTTACTTGTACTCATGTACAAGGAATCTTATTTTAATGAACCTGACCTTAACCCTTCTTTGCCTAGTGTTGTTTCTTTATTGCAGGAATATGAGAATGTATTCCCTGAAGAGTTACCACAAGGATTGCCACCAATAAGAGGAATTGAACATCAAATTGATTTCATACCAGGAGCTCAAATTCCAAACCGCCCAGCCTATAGGAGCACCCCCAAGGAGACAAAGGAACTTCAAAGGCAAGTGGAGGAGTTGTTAGCAAGGGGGCACATCCGTGAGAGTCTTAGTCCGTGTGCAATGCCGGTGCTTTTGGTGCCTAAAAAGGATGGGAGTTGACGCATGTAGGGCTGTGAATCGCATAACAGTTAAGTATTGCCATCCAATACCTAGATTGGATGATATGTTAGACGAATTGCATGGTTCATGTGTCTTTACTAAGATTGATTTGATGAGTGGATATCACCAAATTAGGATGAAAGTTGGTGATGAATGGAAAACAGCATTTAAAACAAAGATTGTTTTATATGAGTGGCTCGTTATGCCTTTTGGTCTAACCAACGCCCGTAGCACTTTTATGAGATTGATGAATCATGTTTTGCATCAATTCATTGGAAAATTTGTTGTTGTTTATTTTGATTTATAGTAAATCTATTGATGAGCATGTACATCATCTTAGGGCTGTTTTGGATACACTTAGGAGAGAAGAATTGTATGCTAAACTTAAAAAGTGCACTTTTTGCTTGAATAGAGTTATATTCTTAGGATATGTGGTGAGTGCCAATGGAATTGAGGTTGATGAGGAGAAGATAAGGGCTATCCAAGAATGGCCAACCCCTAGGAATGTGAGTGAAGTTAGGAGCTTTCAAGACCTTGCTAGCTTTTACAGGAGGTTTGTAAAGGATTTTAGTGTCATTGCTGCTCCTTTAACTGAAATCATTAAAAAAGATGTCGGGTTTAAGTGGGGCGAGGCACAAGAACTTGCATTTAATACTTTGAAAGTTAAACTTTGTTCTGCACCTGTTTTGAGTTTGCCTGATTTTATTTCTACTTTTGAAATTGAATGTGATGCCTCCGGGATAGGTATTGGTGCTGTTTTGATGCAGGGTAGTTGTCCAATTGCTTTCTTTAGTAAGAAGTTGAGTGGTGCACAACTCAATTATTCCACGTATGACAAGGAGTTGTATGCATTGGTGAGGGCTTTGGACACTTGGCAACATTATCTTTGGCCTAAAGAGTTTGTGATTCATAGTGATCATGAGTTTTTAAAACATCTCAAGGGTCAAGGTAAGTTGAACAAACGACATGCCAAGTGGTTGGAGTTCATTGAGACCTTTCCTTATGTGATTCAATACAAACAAGGTTAGGAAAATGTGGTTGCTGATGCATTATCTAGAAGATATACTCTTATTAATACTTTGAGTTCTCGATTGATTGGATTTGAATATATAAGGGAATTGTATGCTTCTGATTCTGATTTTTCAAATGTTTATAATGCATGTGAACAATCTGCATTTCAAAAGTTTTATAGGCATGATGGTTATTTATTTAGAGAAAATAAACTTTGTGTGCCTAATTGTTTAATGCGTGAGTTGCTTGTATGTGAGGCTCATAATGGTGGTTTGATGGGTCATTTTGGTATTGCTAAAACCCTTGACATCTTGCATGAGCATTTTTGTTGGCCTAATATGAAGAAAGATGTTGAGAAATTTTGCTCTAGGTGTGTTGCATGTAAGCAAGCCAAGTCAAGAATTCAACCTCATGGGTTGTATACTCCTTTACCCATCCCTAGTCAGCCCTGGATTGACATTTCTATGGATTTTGTGTTGGAACTGCCCAAGACTAAAAGGGGAAGAGATAGCATTTTTGTTGTAGTTGATAGGTTGAGCAAGATTCATTTCATCGCTTGCCATAAAACTGATGACGCTACACATATTTCTGATTTGTTCTTTAAGGATGTTGTACGTTTACATGGTGTTCCTAAAACTATTGTTTCTGATAGATATTCTAAGTTTTTTAGTCATTTTTTGGCATTTGTTGTGGGGAAAGTTGGGAACAAAATTGCTATTTTCTACTACTTGTCATCCTCAAACAGATGGTCAAACTAAAGTGGTTAATAGAACTTTAGGATCATTATTACGTGCTGTTGTTGGTAAGAATTTGAAAACTTGGGAAGATTGTTTTCCATTAGTAGAATTTGCATATAATAGAAGCATTCATTCATCAATAAGTTATTCTCCATTTGAAATTGTGTATGGTTTTAATCCGCTAACCCCTTTGGATTTGCTGCCTATACCTTTGAATGATATTTCGAACTTAGATGGGCAAAAGAAGGCAGATTTGGTTACATCCATACATGAGAAGGCAAAACAACACATTGAGTTAAAGAACAAAAGTTATGCACAAAAAGACAATCAAGGACGTAAAGTTGTGAAATTTGAACCTGGAGATTGGGTATGGGTGCATTTTAGGAAAGAGAGATTTTCTAACCAAAGGAAATCTAAGTTGGATCCAAGAGGCGATGGACCTTTTCAAGTGGTTGAGAGGATCAATGACAATGCCTATAAGATTTACTTGCTTGGTGAGTATGGTGTTTCAACAACTTTTAATGTTGCTGACCTTTCTCCTTTTGATAATGCAGGTGGTGATTCGAGGACGAATCCTTTTGAGGAGGGAGGGAATGATGCGAGTCAAGACAACAGAAATTATCTTACATGCCATGGAGGAGATAGATTAGTGATGCCACCTGGTCCAATCATAAGATCAAGTAGAAACAATCTCAAGGCAGCCTTGCAAATGTATATTCAAAGCTTGGTGACAAGAGATATCAAGGAAGAGGGGTCAGGCTTGAAGAGATGAAATCGGTTGGCGATCCAAAGCTTGTGACACTCATTGGGGCATGTGATGGTGAAGACAACTAGCCTAATGGGCTAGAGAAGAAGTCTATATTACAAGGTTCAAGTCATGTGCAATATGCTTTAAGGTGGACTTATGTTATGTCATGGTAGGGCCTAAGATTAAATTTAGTGGGCTGTTTTATTTTAATTATTGGAATGTGATTTCATTTAAAGGTACATGATCAACCTTATTTTAACTTGTCTTAGGTGTGTAGGCCTTATAAAATTAAGCCCATTCGTTTGTCCTTAAGTCATTAGGGTCAGATTGGTCTTTTCTTCATTTTTGCACCTAGGGTTTGGTTTGTAGAGGTATAAATACCTCCTTATGCATGTAACACAATGAGATTGGTGATTAAGATCAAAATTTGAGTGTTCTTCAAGTGGGAGGTGTGATCTCCATTGATATACCAAGGATTGTTTTCACTTATGAGGTTGGTAACTAATTTGTGGCGTGAATCCAATTCTCTCTTCATACTCTTTGTTACCAATGATAAGAATGTGACTCAAAGGGGAATGTTTGAACCCAGCCTTATAAACCAGTCCAGGAGTTCCTCTGCAACTGATGTGGGATGCATCATCCCTACCCCCTTAAGACCCCGACTGCCTCAGTCGGTGATCTGTCGTAACCCGAATGGACACCGGTGTACAGGGCTGGCTTTGATACCAAATGATAAGAATGTGGACTTCTAACTTCGCCCCAAATGCACGCTGAAAGGGGAAGGTTTGAACCCAGCCTTATAAACCAGTCCAGGAGTTCCTCTGCAACTGATGTGGGATGCATCATCATGCAAAGTCGAAAGAGACTGGTGGCCCTTCTTTGATCCTGGATAAAGGAATAGAGTTGCGCCTCTGCTATTAGCTTAAGCTTTTGGTAGAACGGTAAGCACTCTTTCCGGTTAAGTGTGCTTGAGCAGGGTCAGTACCAAGATGGGTGACTTTCTGGGAATACGTTGGCCCTGTTGCATTACACATGTACCTACTTATGGAATTTGAGCTTAACTTGTAATTGGGTTTAGTTATGTATGTGGGTTGTCTATTTTAATTATCATAAACTTTTAATTAGTGTTAGGCATGTGGGCCAATGGATATGAAGCCCAACCCACCATTTGTCTTATTTTAGAAGGATTTAATTAGTGTCCTAATTCAAGTAGGACTCTACCTTTTTAGAATATGAGTTAGAATATGACTGTACTTTTAGGAATTGAGTTAGAATATGTCTAGGCTTCTTGTACAAGACATCAATGAATCAATCAATGAATAAAAACGAATTTGAGTGTTTTTCTTTAAAGTAGGCAGATTTGCATCTCTTTATTACCTTTAGGAATTAGTTACTTATCAAGTAATATTGCTTGTGGTATGGCTATTCTTAATAATACTTGTAATCTTGGTTCTTTGCTACATTGGTTAGCTTTGGGTCCGATTAAATTTATGATCACCATAGCTTAAGGTTTGTTTACCTTGTCTTGTTGAGGGGTTTCAACGCACGGTCTTTGGGATTCCGCATCACATCTTGCTAAACCTATCAACAACAAGAAATATGTTGTCACTACCTTTCCTAGTCCTTGGCAAACCCAACCCAAAATCCATAGAAATATCTGTCCATAGTTCATTAGGTATAGGAAAGGGTGTATACAATCCATGTCGCATAGTCTTAGATTTAGCTTGTCTACATGCAATACACCTAGAACATTGTATATTCAATATCTCTACCCACACTAGGCCAATAAAAGTATTCAGACAACATTTCTAAAGTCTTATTATGAATAAAAAAATGTTCCATCAATCCACCACTATGTGACTCACGCTAAGGACTAGGAAAGCTTTGAACATAGCTCTCATTGCGTGAAGATTGAGTTACATGTCCTTGATCTACATCACAACTTTCTCATTAAGCAAATAGGCACTCATAATTAATTACCATGAAATAAAAACTCATCATGCCTATAAAATTTTTGAAATGCAGCATGCTCACACGCATTGCATACTATACCAAAATCAATATGAATTGCATACATCTATTTTAATTGCTCAAATCCAATAAATCTAGAATTGAGTGTAGTGATTAAGGCATACCTTTGTGACAACGCATCAACAACCACATTGTCTTTACCTTGCTTGTGTTGTATCACAAATAGAAATGTCTCAATGAACTCTACTCATTTCCCATGCCTTCAGTTTAGCTTCCCTTGCCCCTTTAGTTGCTTTAGAGACTCATGATCGGAATGAATCACAAACTCCTTTGGAAGTAGATAATTCTACCACACATCAAGCACCCTCACAAAGGCATAGAGTTCTCTGTCATACATGGAGTACTTTAATTGATCTCCACTTAAATTTTCACAAAAGTATGCTATTGGGTGTTTTTCTTGTATCAAAACATCACCTATACCAATCCTTGAAGAATCACATTCAATTTCAAAAGTTTTCTCAAAATCAAGTAAACACAAGATAGGAGCAAACCATAATTGATCTTTTAAAGTCCTAAATGCAAGTTCATGTTCCTTTCCCCATTTAAACCCGACCTCTTTTTTTATCAATGCAGTCAAAGGGGCAGCAATAGTAGAGAAGTCCTTAATAAATCACCTGTAAAAGCTAGCTAACCAATGGAAACTTCTCATTGCAGAAAGAGTCTTAGGTGTTGGCCAATCTTGGATTGCCTTCACCTTTTTAGAGTTTACCTCAACCCTTTTAGTTTTTCCATGCAATATGTGCACCTTTTCAAGTTAGCATACAACTATTCTTTCTTTAGCTCTTCTAAAACAACCCTAACATGATTCAAATGCTCTTCTAATGACTTGTTGTATATAAGAATGTTATCAAAATATACAACAACAAACATACCAAGAAAATCATGCAAAATAGGGTTTATTAACCTCATAAAGGTACTAGGTGCATTAGATAAGCCAAAAGGCATTACCATCCATTCATACAAACCATATTTTGTTTTAAATACTATTTTCCATTCATCACCAAGAAAAAATCCTAATTTGATGATATCCACTTTTCAAAACAATTTTAGAAAATATGCAAGCATCATGCAATTCATCCAACATGTCATCTAATCTAGGAATGGGATGACGATACTTTTATAGTGATCTTGTTGACCACTCTACAATCCATGCACATTCTCTAAGTCCCATCCTTCTTGGGTACCAAAAGTATTAGTACAACACACAGGCTAAGGCTCTCCCTCATGTATCCCTTTGCCAACAACTCATCCACTTGCCATTGAGGCACCTTTAATTCCTCAGGATTGCCCCTATAGGCTGGCGAATTTGGAATAGTGGCTCTAGGCATGAAATCAATCTTATGCTATATGCCTCTTATAGGTGGTAGTCCTTTTAGCGGTTCTTCGGGCATCATATCATTAAATTCCTGCAATAAAGACACAAAACAACTAGACAAACTCGAGTCAAGGTCAGTCTTAGAAAATAAACTCTTAGTGAACCTAATCACTACAAGTGATTTCCTACCTAGATAAGCTCTCTTAAATTCTATCTTTTGCATAGAAACAACTCTTTTCTTCAAGCCTCAAATTCTTTTCTTTTGCACATCCCACTTTTTTTTCCTCACTTGTACAGTCACTCACCATTGGGCCACAAATCTGTTTCTTTTCTTTCTTGGCCCTTTTTTCCCTCTTTTCTTTCAGTTTCCTCACTAATCAAACCTCCACTTACAGATTGCATCATTTTTAAATTGCTCTTGGCACACCTCTTTTGGAGATAAAGGAGCTAAGGTAATTGGCTTCCCTTCCATGCTAAAAGAATATCTATTTCTATACCCATCATGCATAACTTTTCTATCAAATTGCCATGACCTCCCTAACAACAATTGACTTGTTTTGCATGGTTGCCATATAACATCAAACCTCATCAACATAATTTCCAATAGAAAATGGTACTACAACCTACTTAGTGAACTTAACCTCCCCACTATCATTCAGCCATTGTAGCCTATAAGGTTTAGGGTATTCTTCACACTTAAAACCCACTTTTAAGAACTAAGGTAGTGCAAGCCACGTTTGCACAACTTCCCCCAACTATATCAAGCTACAAACCTTCTGATGCAGCAACCACATAGAATCTAAGTCTAGACAACCTCCAAATCAATTTGATACAAATCTTAAGTTTCAACTAATTGCAAGATTAAACTCTTCACTCCCAAAACAACAAGGAATTGGTAACGAAGAGTATGAAGAAAGAATTGGATTCACGCCACAAATTAGTTACCAACCTGATAAGTGAAAGCAATTCTTGATATATCAATGGAGATTACACCTTCCACTTGAAGAACACTCAAGAACACTCAAATTTTGATCTTAATGACCAATATGCTTGTCTTACACCCATAAACCCATAAAGGAGGTATTTATACCTCTAACTAAGGATTCCAACTCGGCACCTTTTGAGATTTTGAGAAGAGTTGCTCTTTGGAGAGCATAGTATGATGAAAGTTGTAAGCTGTGTTCGGGGGGGAGTTATTGTCTATCGTTGGCCTCTATGGTAGAATCAGTCGGGGGCCCGAGAGGCGGTGGTTTACCCTGTGGCGGATGTCAGCGGTAAATTAAATTATATTAAATTAACAAACCAAGCCCTAGGTGCAAAAGTGAAGAAAAGACCAATCTAACCCTAATGGCTTGAGGAAAAATGAATGGGCTTAATTTTATAAGGCCCACACACCTAAGACAAGTTAAAATGAGGCTGATCATGTGTCTTTAAATGAAATTACATGCCAATAATTAAAATAAAAAATCCCACTAAATTTAGTCCTAGGCCCAACTATAAAATAACATAAGCTCACACACCCATATCCAATCTCCATGTTCAAATTTCACAACTTTACGTCCTTTTTATTGGTTTTTTGTGAATAACTTTTGTTCTTCAACTCAATGTGCTACGCCTTCTCATGTATGGACTTAACCAAATTCGCCTTCTTTTGCCCATTTAAGTTAGAAATATCATTCAAAGGTATGGGAAACAAATCCAAAGGGGTTAGCAGATTAAAACCATACACAATTTCAAATGGAGAATAACCTGTAGATGAATGAATGCTTCTATTATATGCAAATTCTACTAATGGCAAACAATCTTCCCAAGTTTTCAAATTCTTACCAACAACAACACGTAGTAACAATCCTAAAGTTCTATTAACCACTTCAGTTTGACCATCTGTTTGAGGATGACAAGTAGTAGAAAATTGCAACTTTATTCCCAACTTCCTTGTAGAACATGCCAGAAATGACTAAAAAACTTAAAATCTCTATCAGAAACAATGGTTTTAGGAACACCATGCAAATGCACAACATCTTTAAAGAACAAATTAGAAATATGCATCATCAGCTTTATGGCAAGTGATGAAATGTGCCTTCCTGTGAAACCTATCAACTACAACAAAAATGTTATCCCTTCCCCTTTTAGTCCTAGGTAGTCCCAATACAAAATCCATAAAAATGTCATCTAGGGCTAACTAGGGACGGGTAAAGGAGTATACAACCCATGAGGTGGAATCCTTAACTTGGCTTGCTTACATGCAACACACCTAGAGCAAGTTGTCTCTACATCTTTCTTCATATTAGGCAAATAAAAATGCTCATATAATATGTCAAATGTCTTAGAAATACCAATCAAACCACCATTATGAGCCTCATGCATAAGCAACTCACTCATGAAACAATTAGGCATACAAAGTTTATTTTGTCTAAACAAATAGCCATCATGCCTATAAAACCTTTGAAACGCAGATTGTTCACATGCACTATAAACATTTGAAAAATCGGAATTAGAAGCATACAAATCCCTTATATATTCAAATCCCATCAATCAAGAACTCAAAGTAGTAATAAGAGTATATCTTCTAGATAATACATCAGCAACTACATTTTCCTTACCTTATTTGTATTGAATCACATAAGAAAATGTCTCAATGAACTCCAACACTTGGCATGTCGTTTATTCAACTTACCTTGATCCTTGAGATGCTTTAAAGACATATGGTCACTATGAATCACAAACTCTTTAGGCCAAAGATAATGCTGTCATGTCTCCAAAGTTCTCATAAATGCATACAACTCCTTGTAATATGTGGAATAATTGAGTTGTGCACCATTCAATTTCTCACTAAAAGAAAGCGATTGGATGCCTACCCTACATCAAAAAAGCACCAATACTTATCCCGGAGGCATCACATTCAATCTCAAAAGTATAATTAAAATCAGGCAAACTCAAAATAGGTGTAGAACAAAGTTTATCTTTCAAAGTATTAAATACAAATTCTTACACCTCACCCACTTAAACCCACATCTTTTTTAATGATTTCAGTTAAAGGAGATAAAATGACACTAAAATCCTTCACAAACCTCCTATAAAAACAAGCAAGTCCATGAAAACTCCTAACATCTGATAAGAATGTGGACTCCTAACTTCGCCCCAAAACCGAGCTCAAAGGGCAAGGTTTGAACCCAGCCTTATAAACCAGTCCAGGAGTTCCTTCGCAACCGATGTGGGATGCATCATCCCCACCCCCTTAAGACCCTGACTGCCTCGGTCGGTAATCTGTCGTAACCCGAAGGGACACCGGTATTGTTAGTGCCTAAAAAGGATGGATCTAGGAGGATGTGTGTGGATTGTCGTGCCATTAATAAAATAACAGTAAAGTATAGACATCTTAATCCTAGACTTGATGATATGCTTGATGAATTATGTGGGGCATGTTACTTTTCCAAAATTGATCTTAAAAGTGGTTATTTTCAAGTTAGGATGAAAGTTGGAGATGAATGGAAAACCGCATTTAAAACTAAACAAGGTTTATATGAGTGGTTGGTAATGCCTTTTGGTTTAACTAATGCACCTAGTACTTTCATGAGACTTATGAATCATGTTTTGAGACAACTTATTGGTAAGTTTGTTGTGGTTTATTTTGATGATATACTTATATACAGCAAATGTTTTGATAATCATATTATGCATGTTAGTGCTGTATTAGGAGTGTTGAGAAAAGAGAAATTGTGCACGTTTGCTAGTGAAAAACTTGTATTTCTTGGATTTGTTGTTAGTGCTAAAGGAATTGAGGTAGATGAGGAAAAAGTGAAAGCTATTAGAGAATGTCAGTGAGGTTAGGAGTTTTCATGGATTGGCTAGTTTTTATAGAAGGTTTGTTAAAGATTTTAGTTCCATTGCAGCACCTTTAAATGAGTTAGTTAAAAAGGATTTTAAATTTAAATGGACTGAATCACAGGAAAAGGCATTTAATTTGCTTACGGATAAACTATGTAGTGTACCTATTTTGTCCTTACCTGATTTTACCTAAACTTTTGAGCTTGAATGTGATGCCTCAGGAGTTGGCATAAGAGCTATTTTAATGCAAGAGGGGTGACCAATAGCATACTTTAGTGAGAAGTTGCATAGAGTTCAATTATATTATTCCACCTATGATAGGGAATTATATGCTTTAGTGAGAGCCTTGGACATGTGGCAACATTATCTTCTTCCTAAAGAGTTTGTCATTAATACTGATCATGAGTCCTTCAAGCATTTGAAGGGACAAATAAAACTCAATAGGCGTGTTCTGTGGGGTAAACTTGGTACTAAATTGCCGTTTTCTACTACTTGTCATCCACAAACTGATGGACAAACCAAAGTGGTCAATAGGACTTTAGGTGCTCTATTGCGTGCTGTTGTGGGTAGAAATTTAAAATCATGGGAAGATTGTTTGCCATTGGTTGAGTTTGCTGATAATAGATGCATACATTCTTCTACTGGTTTTTCACCTTTTGAACTTGTGTATGTTTTTAATCCATTAACTCCATTGGATCTAACATCTTTGACTTTTAATGAGTTAACCAATTTGGATGGTAAGAAAAAGGCAGATTTTGTGAAAGCTATGCATGAGAAAACAAAACAGCACTTGGAGAAGAAGAATGAGTTAGATGCACGACAAGCTAACAAGGGGCGTAGAAAAATGGTGTTTGAACCAGGCGATTGGGTGTGGGTGCATATGAGAAAAGAGAGATTTCCTCACCAAAGGAAGAATAAACTTGATCCTAGAGGAGATGGCCCATTTCGCATACTTGAAAGGATCAATGATAATGCTTACAAGATGGAAATTCCTGGTGAGTATGGTGTTTCTGCATCATTCAATGTTTATGACCTTACTCCTTTTGACAATGTAGGAAAAGTAGATTCGAGGACAAATCCTTTTGAGGAGGGGAGGGAATGATGTAGATCAAGGACATATTAGTCAATCTTCACAAAAGGAGAATGATGCATAGTCATGCCAAGTGGTGCAATCACAAGATCAAGGGCTAACAAACTAAGGCAAGCAATGCAAGGCTATGTTCAAAGCTTGGACACTAAGGAGATCACAAAAGATGCATGCATGACAAAGGAGATAGAGTTGATTGAAGACCCAAGGCGCATTACTCATCTTGGGATGTGTAAAGGATCATATTACATGGACTAGTCCAATGGGCTAAACAAGGCAAAGTCCATAAAAATTAAAGATTACAAGTCATGTGCCAACCATGTGCTCAAGATCATGTGCCACACATGTGCCTACTTATGAGATTTGGGCTTAACTTGTAATTGAGCTTAATTATGTATGTGGGCTGCCTAATTTAAATTACCTTAGGCTTTAATTAGTGATAGACATGTGGGCCAAAGAAATAAAACCCAACCCACCACTTATCTTATTTTAGAAGGATTTAACTAGTATCCTAATTCAAGTAGGACTCTACCTTTTTAGAATATGATTGTACTCTTATGAGTTGAGTTATCCTTTACCATAAAGGATTCAAAGACTTAGGGCTATAAATACTCATATAGGCTTCTTGTACAAGACATCAATGAATAAAAACGAATTTAAGAGTTTTCTTTAAAGTGAGGCATATTTGCATCTCTTTATTACTTTTAGGAATTAGTTACTTATCAAGTGATATTGCTTGTGGCGTGGCTATTCTTAATAAACCTTATAATCTTGGTTATTTACTACATTGGTTAGCTTTGGGTCGGATTCAATATTTGATCATCATAGCTTAAGGTTTGTTCATCTTATCTTGTTGAGGGGTTTCAAGGTACGATCTTTAGGGTTCCGCATGATTTGGTATCAGAGCCTAAAGTCAAGTCCGGATCCCACTGCCATGTGCCAGGTTTGAGGAAAACCTCCTCAAAGAGGGGGGAATGATACGTCTTGGGTCTGGGGAGTGTGGAACAGGTTTGGCTAGGTGGCACACAAAGTCGAAAGAAACTGGTGGCCCTTGTTTGATCCTGGATAAAGGAATAGAGTTGCACCTCTACTATCAGCTTAAGTTTTTGGCAGAACGGTAAGCGCTCTTTCCGGTTAAGCGTGCTTGAGTAGGAGGAGAACCATGATGGGTTATCTCCTGGGAAGTACTTGGCTCAAGGCGATTAAGCAGCCGATTAAACATTCTTGAGTAGGGTCAATACCAGGATGGGTGACTTTTTGGGAATACCTAGGCCCAGTCGCATCAACATCACTCACATTCCTAAGGGTTAGCCATTCTTGGATAGCCCTTATCTGCTCCTCATCAACCTCAATTCCATTGGCACTCACCACATACCCTAAAAATATAACTCTATTCATGTAAAATGTGCACTTTTTAAGTTTAGCAAACAATTCTTCTCTCCTAAGTGTATCGAAAACAATCCTAAGATGATGTACATGCTCATCAACAGATTTACGATAAATCAAAATATCATCAAAATAAACAACAACAAATTTCCCAATGAACTGATGCAAAACATGATTCATCAATCTCATAAAAGTGCTAGGGGCATTGGTTAGACCAAAAGGCATAACGAGCCACTCATATAAACCAAGCCTTGTTTAAAATGTTGTTTTCCATACATCACCAACTTTCATCCTAATTTGGTGATATCCACTTATCAAATCAATCTTAGCAAAGACACATGCACCATGCAGTTCCTCTAACATATCATCCAATATGGGTATTGGATGGCGATACTTAACTGTTATACGATTCACATCCTTGTAATCAACACACAAGCGCCAACTCTCATCCTTTTTAGGCACAAAAAGCATCAGCAATACACACGAACTAAGACTCTCACGAATATGCCCCCTTGCTAACAACTCTTCCACTTGCCTTTGAAGTTCCTTTGTCTCCTCGGGGTTACTCCTATTGGCTGGGCCGTATGGAATTTGAGCTCCAGGTATGAAACCAATTTGATATTCAATTCCTCTTATTGTTGGCAATCCTTGTGGTAACTCTTCAGGCAATACATTCTCATATTCCTATAATAAAGAAACAACACTAGGCAAAGAAGGGTTAAGGTCAGCTTCATTAAAATATGATTCCTTGTACATGAGTACATATAAACATTGTTGATTCTCAAAAGCCACTCTCATATCCCTTACTTTTGCATAAAAATTGTTTTTCTTTTTACCACTCTCCTTTGGGCCAATTACTTGCTTTTCTTTTTGGGCCTCTTTTTCTCCTATTTTTCTCTCTTTCTCAGCCTCTCCTTTTTCTTTTCCTCTCACCTCTCTTGTTTTGCACCTCTTGGACTCTACTTTTTCTTTTTGCTCCTTTTCTCTCAATTTGGCCCTTTCGGCTTCTTTTTGCATTTCTTCCTCCATCCTCCTTTTTAGCTTCATTTGATCTTCATAAACTTCACTGGGAGTCATATGAGCCAGAATGATACGTTGATCTCCCATCGTGAATGAGTATCTATTTCTATACCCATCATGTGTCACCTTTCTATCATATTGCCATGGCCTACCAAGCAACACATGACCTGCATGCATAGGTACTACATCACAGAGTACACAGTCAGAAAGAAAGGAAATATCACAAAACTAGAAGCAAAATTAATGAAATGAAAGTAAGAAATGACAAATATATGATATATTCACACACTGATGAAGAATAAGGTGTGCGGATATAATATGTGTTATTTGAGTAATATTAAATGCAAAATTACTCAACTAATATAATGAAAACACGTAGGACAACAATCAAGAATAGAAAACAAATAATGCAACAAATTGACAAAACTAAGAAAAATTAAGTGTATATGTGCCTACTGCCCTAATGGAATTTGACCCAGAACCTAAAAAAAAACTCACTAAACCATTCCCAACTTACTACCAAATAAGCTAATTGGATGCCTATTAGCAACTATTATCCACCAATTGCACAATTTCCAGCAAGAAGCAATGAAATCTCAACTTATACCTCAATATGAAACCAATCAATTTCAATTACAAACTCCACTCAAAATTGTTCAAATTATCAATTTTAATCAGAATAGAGCAAGTATAATCAAAGGTAATTCATTTTATATATGTGTGCAATCAATTGAATCAAAACAGTCCCACTTTTGGCAATCAACGGCAATATGCACGATTCTTTTTTTTTTTAATTTTTTTAATAATCTGATCTACAAAAAAAAGATTAAAAATAACAAAAATTCGTACAAAAAAAACTTCTATAGACTGCAATATAGACAAATTCAGCCACAAATATATGAACCTTTTTTAATTATTTTTTATGTTGTAACTTGAACAAATATCACTAAAAACAGCAAAATAAAGATAGGTACAATTGATTTGAAACCAAGCTCTGATACCAAATGATGCAACAACCACCTAGAATCTAAGTCTAAACAACCTCTAAATCAATTTGATGTAAATCTTAAGTTTCAACTAATTGCAAGATTAGACTTCTTCACCCCAAAACAACAAGGAATTGGTAACAAAGAGTATGAAGAAATAATTGGAGTCACGCCACAAATAAATTACCAACCTGATAAGTGAGAGCAATTCTTGGTATATCAATAGAGATCACACCTCTCACTTGAAAAACACTCAAATTTTGATCTTAATCACCAATCTGCTTGTCTTACACCCATAAGGAGGTATTTATACCTCTACAAACCAAACCCTAAGAGCAAAAGTGAAAAAAAGATGAATCTGACCCTAATGGCTTAGGGACAAACAAATGAGCATAATTTTATAAGGCCCACACACCTAAGATAAGTTAAAATAGGGCTGATCATGTGTCTTTAAATAAAATTACATCTCAATAATTAAAATAAAATATTCAACTAAATTTAGTCTTAGGCCCAACTATAAAATAACATAAGCCCACCTTAACATGGCATACTGCACATGACTTGAAACTTGTAATATGGACTTCTTATCTAGTCCATTAGGCTAGTTGTCTTCACCATCAGATGCCCCAATAAGTGTCACAAGCTTTGGATCGCCAACTGATTCCATATCTTTAAGCTTGATCCAAGCCTCTTCCTTGATGTCTCTTGTCACCAAGCTTTGAATATATGTTTGCAAGGCTGCCTTGAGCTTGTTTGAGCTTGATCTTATGATTGAACCAGGTGGCATCACCAATCCATCTCCTCCATGGCATGTGAGATAATCTCTGTTGTCTTGGCTCGCATCACCTTCCCACTTACTAAGCACCTTGTGTGAAAGATGTTCTCTCTTTGTTCCAAGCCCTAAGACACCTAATCTAAAACTAGAATAGAGAATAGTTTGACATGCCAATCAGGAGAGTTAAGGCACTTTGTGCCAAATATATGTAATGGATATAGTTTGAATATAAAATAATATATTTTATAAATAAATAAAATTTTGAATAGTATTGCTTGTAAGGGAGTGTTACATCATCAACATATCTTCTAATAGAAAAGGGCACTACAACCTGCTTAGTGACCTTAACTTACCCACTGTCATTCAGCCATTGTAGCTTATATGGTTTAAGGTCTTTTTCACACTTCAAACCCAATTTATCAATGAAGGTAGTACTAGTCATGTTTGCATAACTACCCCCATCTATAATCAAGCTACACCTTCCCACTTACTAAGCACCTTGTGTGAAAGATGTTCTCTCTTTGTTCCAAACGCCTAACTACTAAGGATTCACCACATACAACATATTCAACATCATCATCAACACAATCCTTTAAACTAGGCATAGAATCACTATCAAATTCAGATTTAGATTCAGTTTCAATCTCTCCATTTTCCCTAACAAACATAGCGTTCTTATTTTGACATAGTGAAACAATATGTCCTACCCCCAAGCATTTAAAACATTTAATGTTTCTTTGTTTATTAAAAGATTTTTGGGAATCATAAGTACCTTTGTTGAAGGATGAGGTACCCTTGCCTTTATTGGACTCCACTCCTTTCTCCATAGAATCCAACCACTTTTCCTTGCTTTTCTCTTCCTTCTTTTCCCATTTTGAAGTCCAATTAGGACTATAGTTAGAGGTGTTCTTTGCTACCCCTTTTTGTTTAAGTTGTCCCATATTCACCATTTCTTCAAGCTCTACATAGTGATGTAGCTCCACTATGTTAGCTTAGTGTTCATTAAGATTAGCCATGCCACAAACAAAATTAACTTGATAAGTAAACAATTTTTAAAACTAATATAGAGATGCAAATCTGCCTCACTTTGAAGAAATACTCAAAATTCTTTTTTATTCATCAATGCCCTGTAAATTATGCCCAATTGAGTATTTATAGCCCTAAGACTTTGAATCCTCTATGGTAAAAGATAACTAAGTCATATTCTAACCCAAATCCCAAAAAGATAACTAAAACCTTATTTAATCCCTTAAAGATAGGGATTTACATTCAAGTAATCTAAATCCCTTGAAAATAGAGATATGATAACTAATAACCCAAATCCTTGTCTTACAAGGAAAACTAATTAAAGGTGGAGGGTTACGATTCTTATACTTGGCCTATACGACTAACCCTAATTAAAGTCTAGGATAATTAAAATAGGTAGCCCACATACATATTTAAGCCCAATTACAAGTTAAGCCCAAATCCCATAAGTATGCACATGCATGGCATATGATCTTGAACACATAGTTGGCACATGATGCCTTGCAGATGGATGACACGTGACTCCTTGCACATGATTTGTGCATGACTTGTAATCTTCAATTTAAATGATAATTTTATGCCTAGTTTAGAAGATTGTGATGATGATGATGTTGTTGAATATGTTGTATGAGGTGAATCTTTAGTACTTAGGCATGCTCTTATTGTTCAGGTTAAGGAGGAGAGTTTGGAACAAAGAGAGAACATCTTTCACACTATGTGTTTAGTAAGTGGGAAGGTGTAGCTTGATTATAGATGGGGGTAATTATGCAAACATGGCTAGTACTACCTTCATTGATAAATTGGGTTTGAAGTGTGAAAAAGACCTTAAACCATATAAGCTACAATGGCTGAATGACAGTAGGTAAGTTAAGGTCACTAAGCAGGTTGTAGTGCCCTTTTCTATTAGAAGATATGTTGATGATGTAACACTCCCTTACAAGCAATACTATTCAAAATTTTATTTATTTATAAAATATATTATTTTATATTCAAACTATATCCATTACATATATTTGGCACAAAGTGCCTTAACTCCCCTAATTGGCACATCAAACTATTCTCTATTCTAGTTTTAGATTAGGTATCTTAGGGCTTAATGTAGATCAAGGACATATAAGTCAATCTTCACAAAAGGAGAATGATGCACTAGTCATGCCAAGTGGTGCGATCACAAGATCAAGGGCTAACAAACTAAGGCAAGCAATGCAAGGCTATGTTCAAAGCTTGGTCACTAAGGAGATCCCAAAAGATGTATGCATGACAAAGGAGATGGAGCTGATTGAAGACCCAAGACCCATTGCTTATCTTGGGGTGTGTGAAGAACCATCTTGCATGGACTAGTCCAATGGGCTACACAAGGCAAAGTCCATAAAATTAAAGATTACAAGTCATGTGCAAATCATGTGCTAGGAGTCATGTGCCGAACATGTGCAAGACATATGTCATCCATGTACAAGACATCATGTGCCAACCATGTGGTCAAGATCATGTGCCACGCATATGTCTACTTATGGGATTTGCGCTTAACTTGTAATTGGGCTTAATTATGTATGTGGGCTGCCTAATTTAAATTACCTTAGGTTTTAATTAGTGATAGACATGTGGGCCAAAGAAATAAAGCCCAACCTACCACTTGTCTTATTTTAGAAGGATTTAATTAGTGTCCTAATTCAAGTAGGACTCTACCTTTTTAGAATATTAGTTGGAATATGATTGTACTTTTAGGAGTTGAATTAGAATAGGATTTAGTTATCTTTTACCATAAAGGATTCAAAGACGTAGGGCTATACATACTCATCTAGGCTTCTTTTACAAGACATCAATGAATGAATCAATGAATAAAAATGAATTTGAGAGTTTTCTTTAAAGTGAGGCAAATTTGCATCTCTTTATTACCTTTAGGAATTAGTTACTTATCAAATAATATTACTTGTGGCGTGGCTATTCTTAATAAACCTTATAATCTTGGTTCTTTGCTTTGGGTCGGATTCAATATTTGATCTCTATAGCTTAAGGTTTGTTCACCTTGTCTTATTGAGGGGTTTCAAGGCACGATCTTTGGGGTTCCGCATCAGGGCTTAACTATTTTTATATTTATTCACAATATTTTCAAAAATGATAATTGTACTAAATTTTTACATATATGTTTATTTATTCTTATTATTTGTTTCCATTGTTATTGCATTAGAACCTCACATATAAAAATTTATTAAACATTTATAATTACAATTAAAGTCAAAATTCACATTAATTATTGTTGCCTAGACAATGAACCAAGAAGGGGATTGAATTAGTTATGAAATAAAATTTTCTTAACTTTAAGTGCAGAATAAAATTAAATAGAGTAGAGAAGGAAAGATATCACACATAAGATTTATGGAGGTTCGGGTATTAATAAACTCTACTCATCTCTCCAATCTCAATTGGGTATTTTACTAACACACTAAGTGTTACAATGGATGTTGAACCTTGAGGGGTATTTCTGTCATTTTGATGATAACAAATAAAATAGCAATATTGTATTTAACATACTTGTTTTCTAAGTCTATTGAACAGGGTATGAAATATGTTAGCAAGAATGGAGAATTGAAGATTAATCTTCATAAGATAAAATTGAAGAAGTGGCATGTTCACGCCTGTGACCCTATGTGTCACGCCCGTGACGAAGCTAACCGCCAACAAACCAACATTTGAAGTTTATGGCCATGAAGGAAGACAATAAACCATGAATGAACATTTAAGTCACGCCCGTGAACCTACATGACAAATTCTTCCAGAGAGCTTCATGACCAAAGTCACCACTAAGACCACGACTTGGAAGGTTGTCACGCCCATGAAGATATATGTCATGCCCGTGACCCAATATTTCAAAACTTTCCAGAATGCTTCACGGCCAAGGTCACCACTTCAGTCACGGCATGGAAGAACAGTCAAGACCATGACACACAAAGTCACGCCCGTGAGAGATGAAAAAGAAAAATGTCAGGCGCAATTATTAGGATTGGTGCAACGGTTAGTTTCGTATTAAATGCATTCTAACAGCTATAATTCACCATGGAAGTATAAATGCAAGTCATTTATGCATTTAGTACAAGAGAATAGCTAATACTTTGAATCAAAATCTAGTTGTAAGCTATTTGTACATTTAATACTTTCAAAACAAATATTTATTCTCTGTGAAAATCTTTTTCCTCATCATTTATTGAGCAATAAAGATTCGTAAGTGTTTCTCTCTATAATCATTTTTACTCAAGTGAGTTTTGGCTATTTCTGGGTTAAAAGTAGAACACTTGTAAGGGTTAGTTGTGTGAGCCTGTAAAACACAAAGTAAAGGTTGTTTGTGTGAGCCTGTAAAACACAAAGTAAAGGTTGTTTGTGTGAGCCTGTAAAACACAAGGAATTAGTTATTGTGTGAGCCATCAAAACACAAGGGATTTCTGGGTTAGGTGTGAGTCATTGTGAGAAACACCATAGTTGGGAGTGAGCTTGTAAAACTCCATTGTAACACTTAGTGTGTTAGTGAAACTCCCAATTGATTGGGGAGAGGAGTAGGGTTTGTTAACACCCGAACCTTTATAAAAATCCTTGTTTCAAATTTCTCTATCCCTCCTAAACTTAACTTTTTATTTCCGCACTTTAAAGTTAAATTTTTAAACTCCAATTCAACCCCCCTTCTTGGCTCAATATCTAGCCAACAATTGGTATCAGAGCTTTGTCTAGCATCTAAGCCTAAAAAGCGCTAGTAAAGATTACGATATGGCCAGTGAAGGATTCCAAAGTCTCAAGCCTTACTTGGATGGATCAAATTATGCTCATTGGAAGTTTCAGATGGAGACATATCTGGATAATGAAGGAATTGAAGTTTGGGATAGTATTCGAAAAAAATGGACACCACCAACTAGAAGAGGAGTTAATGGTGAAGAATAAATCCTGTCAAGAGATGATTGGACAGAGTCTCAAAGAAGAGCAAATTTCAAAAATAAAAAGGCAATGACAATTCTCTCAAGCTCATTATATATTGAAGAATGTGGCAGGATACAACATTGTTCCACTGCATATAGCATGTGGAAAACATTAGAAAACTATCATGAAGGCCACAAAGCCATATGGGATGACGAAAGCTCTCCAAGTAAAAAAGATGATAATGAAAGCAAAGAGGTCAACCTATGCTTCATGGCTATAGAGGATCATGTCTCGGATAAAGTAAGATCACTACACTCATACTCTTTCAATAATGATAGTAGTGATAATGATAGTAATAGTGATAGTGATGATGATGATGATGAACAAAGCCTAGTAGAAGAATTGAATCTAGAATTAGAAAAATATAGGAGAAAATTCAGTACTTATAAAAATAACATTTCCAATTTGAAAAACAAAATGGATGCTTTAGAAAAGGAGAACCTTAAGCTTAAATCATCTAATGAATCTCTTCAAAAGTCATTAGATGAATATTCATCAAGACCCTTAACTACTTCCTTGCTTAAAGAAAATAATACTTTGAAAAATGAAGTTGAGGAACTTAGAAATTCTATTTCTAAATTTCACAAAGCAAAAGAGAGTTTGTGTCTCAAAGACCACCTTTAATTAGACATGGTCTAGGATTTAAGGACACATCATCATCTTCTCATAAAACCATTTTTGTTAAGACTAGTGAACCTCACATCTCCACTCTTGCTGGAACAACACCTAGGAATAAGTATACTAATCCTTCTATACATAAAAAGAATAATCATGCCTTTATGTATAAGAAACATGTATCTAGAAAAGCACCAATTAATCATAATTGTGCATGCCATTGTTCTCAAACTCACTCTAATAGAATTATGGCATTCAAATACATTGTTAGACCAAAAAGCAAGTTTAGACCTAAACAGTGTAATTATTGTATGAAAATGGGTCACATAAATAAAGATTGTTGGCTAAAGAAGGCTCATTGGGAACCTTCATATGTTAACCCTCAAGGACCCAAGCTCATTTGGTACCTAAAAATCATACTTGAATTGTGACTCTATAGGTATGCCTCAAGTATTCTTAGCTCAAAAGAGTGATGCTTTTGAAAATTTCAAAAACTTTGCTAAAAGAGTTCAAAATGAGAAAGGATATTGTATTTCAAAGATAAGACGTGACCATGGCAAAGAATTTGAAAATGAAAACTTTGAAAGTTTTTGTCTTGAACATGGCATTTCTCAAAATTTTTCATCTCCTAGGACACCTCAACAAAATGGGGTAGTTAAAAGGAAAAATTGAACTTTAATTGAAATGGCTAGAACAATGCTCAATGAGTATAGTCTACCAACTTACTTTTGGGCAGAAGCCACAAGCATTGTTTGTTATATTTCAAATCGAGTTTTCAAAAGACCTCTTTTAAACAAAACCTCATTTGAGCTATGGAATGGAAGAAATCCCTTGATATCATACTTTAAGAGTATTTGGATGCAAGTGTTTCATATTGAATACCAAGGACAACCTTGGAAATTTTGCCTCTAAATCTGATGAAGGTATCTTTTTAGGATACTCTACAACTAGCAAAACATATAAAGTATTTAATAAAAGATCATTAACTGTTGAAGAATCTATGCATGTTGTTTTTAATGAATCTAGTAGACTTGATCTTGTGAAAGGTAGTTCTCTTGATGATGTTATAGGAACTATGGAAAGACTTGATCTTGGAAATGGAAAAGAAGAAAATGATCAAGAAGATTCACATCAAGATGATTCTCTACCTCAAGCTTAAGAAAACAACGGGAAAGAACTCCCAAAGGAATGGAGAATGATAAAAGATCATCCCAAGGAGCAAATCATTGGTGATCCTTCAAGGGGAGTAAGTACTAGATCCCATTTCAAACATTTAGCCACTGACCTTGCTTTTATTTCTCAAATTGAGCCTAAAAATGTTGATGAGGGTCTTAATGATAAAGGTTGGGTGATTGTAATGCAAGAGGAACTCAATCAATTTGAGAGAAGTAAGGTATGGACCTTAGTACCTAGACCCAAGAATCATCAAATTATAGGTAGCAAATGGGTATTTAAAAATAAACTAGATGAACAAGATTCAATAACTAGGAATAAGGCTAGATTAGTTGCAAAAGGATATAATCAGGAAGAAGAAATAGATTATGATGAGACCTATGCACCTGTAGCTAGATTAGAAGCCATAAGAATACTTTTAGCATATGCATGTCACATGAATTTCAAACTTTTTCAAATGGATGTGAAAAGTGCATTTCTAAATGGTTATATAGAAGAAGAAGTTTATGTAGAACAACCACCAGGTTTTGAAAGCTATGATTTGTCAAATCATGTTTTTAAACTTTCAAAAGCTTTATATGGTTTGAAACAAGCCCCAAGAGCTTGGTATGAAAGACTAAGTTCTTTTCTTTTAGAAAATAACTTTACAAAGGGGAATGTTGACACCACATTATTCATTAAAAAGCATAAGCATGATATTCTAATTGTTCAAATTTATGTTGATGATATCATATTTGGTTCTACTAATGAATTGCTTTGTCAATAATTTGCTAAGTGTATGACTAGGGAATTTGAAATGAGCATGATGGAAGAGCTTAAATATTTCCTTGGTCTACAAATAAAACAAGGCAATGAGGGCATATTCATCAACCAATCCAAATATGCCAAAGATTTAATTAAGAAATTTGGAATGGAAGGATGCAAGAATGCCAAGACTCCAATGAGCACATTAACAAAATTGGACAAGGATGAAAATGGTAAGAGCATTAATGAAAAACTCTATAGAGGTATGATCGAATCATTTTTATATCTTACTGCTTCTAGACCCGACATAATGTATAGTGTATGCTTGTGTGCACGATTTCAATCATGTCCAAAAGAGTCTCATTTACATGCAGTAAAAAGAATTCTAAGATATTTACATGGCTCATTGCATCTAGGTTTATGGTATCTAAGAAATTCATCATTTTATATTGTAGGATATTCAGATGCAGATTATGCTGGTAGTCTTTTAGATAGAAAAAGTACCTCAGGTACTTGTCACTTTATTGGAGAGTGCTTAGTTTCTTGGTTTAGCAAGAAACAAGTTTCAGTTGCTCTTTCAACTGCTGAAGCAGAGTATGTAGCAGTAGGATGTTGTACACAAATCCTTTGGATGAAACAACAACTTAAGGATTATGGTCATGATATGAACCATATACCTATTAGATGTGACAATACAAGTGCTATAAATCTTTCAAAGAATCCCATTCAACATTCTAGAAGTAAGCATATTGACATTAGACACCACTTTATTAGAGATCATGTTCAATATGGAGATGTTGCATTAGAATTTATAAGCACAGAAAATCATTTGGCAGATATATTCACTAAGTCTCTAAATGAGGAAAGATTTAATTTCATTAGAAGAGAACTTGGTATGATTGATGGATTCACTAAGCATATTGACATGTTGAAGTTGCTTGTCTTAAGGATAGGATGTCCGGATAGATGTTAGGCTTTATGTTAGCCTTGCAATGTTTGTGTCTTGTTTGCTTTATTTGTTTGTTTGTTTGTAGGACATTCTAAATTTCCTTTTTGAATTTTAATTACTTTTGTTTGTATTTCCCTTTTATAATTAATATAATTGCTTTGTTTTTCTATTATGGTTTATCTTTATTGATATTCTTTTTTGTTGATGACAAAAGGGGGAGCAACTAGCAATATGTTGAGATAAGTGCAAGCAATACTTAATTTTGAATCAAAATGGATAACCTACCAATATATTGAGTTAAGTAGGGAGAAACTAGCAATATATTGAGTTAAGTGCAAAGTTAAGTACGATACTTAAAATTTGATTCAAAATGAATATGCAAGTATGCAATTGAGCTTTATACACCTTAAATATATCTTAAGTATACTTTGCATATTTCTTGATGCAAGTTACATAAATGAATATGCACTTGATATACTCTAAATATACCTTACATATACTTTATGATTTAAAGAGAATTTTGGTATATATTGGATATACTTTGCTTATAACTTGCATATACTTAAAACTAGAAAGTTTATTTTAATGCTACACTTCATTATTCCCTACAATTCTTGCACTTCATCATTTTTTATCCTAAGCATCTTTTGAGGGGGAGACTTCTCAAAAGCACATATTGCTAGATTATTTGTTACCATCAAAAAGAGGGAGATTGTTGAACCTTGAGGGGTATTTCTGTCATTTTGATGATAACAAATAAAATAGCAATATTGTATTTAACATACTTGTTTTCTAAGTCTATTGAACAGGGTATGAAATATGTTAGCAAGAATGGAGAATGGAAGATTAATCTTCAAAAGATAAAATTGAAGAAGTGGCATGTTCACGCCTGTGACCCTATGTGTCACGCCGGTGATGAAGCTAACCGCCAACAAACCAACATTTGAAGTTCATGGCCATGAAGGAAGACAACAAACCGTGAATGAACATTTAAGTCACGCCCCTGAAAGAAATGTCACGCCCGTGAACCTACATGACAAATTCTTCTAGAAAGCTTCACGACCAAAGTTACCACTTGGACCACGGCTTGGAAGGTTATCACGCCCGTGACCCAATATTTCAAAACCTTCCAGAATGCTTCATGGCTAAGGTCACCACTTCAGTCACGGCTTGGAAGAACAGTCACGACCGTGACACACAAAGTCACGCCCTTGAAAGATGAAAGAGAAAAATGTCAGACGCGATTATTAGGGTCGGTGCAATGGCTAGTTTTGTATTAAATGCATTCTAACGGTTATAATTCACTATGGAAGTATAAATGCAAGTCATTTATGCATTCAGTACAAGAGAATAGCTAATACTTTAAATTAAAATCTAGTTGTAAGCTATTTGTACATTTAATACTTTCAAAACAAATATTTATTATCTGTGAAAATCTTTTTGCTCATCATTTATTGAGCAATAAAGATTTGTAAGTATTTCTCTCTGTAATCATTTTTACTCAAGTGAGTTTTGGGTATTTCTGGGTTAAGAGTAGAACATTTGTAAGGGTTAGTTGCGTGAGCCTGTAAAACACAAAGTAAAAGTTGTTTGTATGAGCCTGTAAAACACAAAAAATTAGTTATTGTGTGAGCCATCAAAATACAAGGGATTTCTGGGTTAGGTGTGAGCCATTGTGAGAAATACCATAGTTGGGAGTGAGCTTGTAAAACTCCATTGTAACACTTAGTGTGTTAGTGAAACTCCCAATTGCGATTGGGGAGAGGAGTAGGGTTTGTTAACACTCGAACCTCTATAAAAATTCTTGTGTCAAATTTCTCTATCCCTCCTAAACTTAACTTTTTATTTCCGTACTTTAAAGTTAAATTTTTAAACTCCAATTCAACCCCCCCTCTTCTTGGCTTAATATCTGGGCAACAATGGAGTTTTACAAGCTCACTCCCAACTGTGGTGTTTCTCTTAATGGCTAAAACCTAACCCAGAAATTCCCTTGTATTTTAATGGCTCACATAATAAACCAATTCCTTGTGTTTTATGGCTCACACAATAAATCTTTATAAGTGTTTCAATCTTTACCCAATATACCCAAACTCATTTGAGTAATTGTTTACAATGAAAACAGTTACTAACCTATAATGCTCAGAAATTATGAGCAATTAGGTTTTTACAAAGAATAAGAGTTTTGCTGAAAATTAGTTAATGCACAAGGCTACAACAAGATTAAAGATTAAAAGTGATTGTTGTTCTCTCTTTTTTTAGGATTCATAAATGACTTGCTACACGAATTATAGCCGTTTGGGTGCATTTAATGCAAAAATAGTCATTGAACCAACTATTAACTTTGCGCCTGACATGTTTCTCTATCCTCATTCATGGGTGTGAATATATGTGTCACGATCGTGAATGTTCTTCCAAGTCGTGGTCCAAATGGTGACTCTAGTAGTGAAGCTATCTGGAAGAATTTGACATGTTATCTCAAGGGCGTGACTATCTTTTACGGGCATGACTTATTTGATCATTCACAATTGGTATGATCTTTCATGGCCGTAAACTTTGAATGGTGCAAAGTTGGCGCTAAACTATATTCACGGGCGTGACTTTGCTATTTCTTCTGATTTTGGTCTTCAAAAGTTGTCTTTCATTCTTGTATCATATTTTATTCTAGATATATCATGTTCAACATACTTAGAACACAAGCATTGTTAAATACATTATTTCTATTTTATTTGTTAGCATCAAAATGACAGAAATACCTTTCAAGGTTCAACAATCTCCTCCTTTTTTATGGTGACAAATAATCTAGCAATATTTGCTTTTGAGAAGTCTCCCTCTCAAAAGATGCTTAAAACAAAGTAATAGGGTGCAAGAATTGAAAGACGTATAGCATGGTTCTTTGCTAACTAGTTAGGTATATCCCAGGTATATCAAAGTTATTTGCTAACTAGTTAGGTGATGCAGCAACCACCTAGAATCTAAGTCTAGACAACCTCCAAATCAATTTGATACAAATCTTAAGTTTTAAACAATTGCAAGATTAGACTCTTCACCCCCAAAACAGCAAGGAATTGGTAACAAAGAGTATGAAGAGAGAATTGGATTCACGCCACAAATTAATTACCAACCTGATAAGTGAAAACAATCCTTGGTATATCAATGGAGATCACACCTCCCACTTGAAGAACACTCAAGAACACTGAAATTTTGATCTTAAATCACCAATCTGATTGTCTTACACGCATAAGGAGGTATTTATACCTCTACAAACCAAACCCTAGCTGCAAACATGAAGAAAAGACCAATCTGACCCTAATGACTTAAGGACAAACGAATGGGCTTAATTTTATAAGGCCTACACACTTAAGACAAGTTCAAATAAGGCTGATCATGTGTCTTTAAATGAAATTACATTCCAATAATTAAAATAAAACAGCCCACTAAAATTAATCTTAGGCCCAACCATGACATAACATAAGTCCACCTTAACATAGCATATTGCACATGAGTTGAACCTTGTAATATAGACTTCTTCTCTAGCCCATTAGGCTAGTTGTCTTCACCATCACATGCCCCAATGAGTGTCACAAGCTTTGGATTGCAAACTGATTCCATCTCTTCAAGCCTGACCCAAGCCTCTTCCTTGATATCTCTTGTCACTAAGCTCTGAATATACATTTGCAAGGCTGCCTTGAGCTTGTTTCTACTTGATCTTATGATTGGACCACGTGGCATCACTAATCCATCTCCTCCATGGCATGTAAGATCATTTTTGTTGTCTTGGTTCGCATCAATCACATGCCCCAATGAGTGTCACAAGCTTTGGATTGCAAACTGATTCCATCTCTTCAAGCCTGACCCAAGCCTCTTCCTTGATATCTCTTGTCACTAAGCTCTGAATATACATTTGCAAGGCTGCCTTGAGCTTGTTTCTACTTGATCTTATGATTGGACCACGTGGCATCACTAATCCATCTCCTCCATGGCATGTAAGATCATTTTTGTTGTCTTGGTTCGCATCATTAGGTATATGCAAGGTATATGTGATGTATATGTTATGCATAAAAATTTACATATTCAATACATACATTGCATAATAACATATATCTATTAACCAAACATTTGCATATATTGCTAGTTTCTCCCCCTTTTGTCATCGATCAAAAAAAATGAATTGATAATACGATAATTGCATTAAAAGAAGGAGAAGGATGTTAAGTTAAAAAAAAATTAAAGTAAAGTCCTATAACATTAAAAATCCAACCTCTCATCGATGGATGCATGAATTAAGTCAAAGCGAGGTGCTAATAGATCAGTAACCTGCTACGCCAAGCTGGGTGTGGTAGAAGCCGATAATTGACCAACCTCTTGCTCAACCTCTAGTGTCACTGTTTCGACTCGGGCTTGTTTTCGTTGCTCGATACCCTAGAGGCCAACTTTGAAATCATCAGTGTCCTGGTCTTCCCAATCAATTTCACCAGCTGGAGTGCTGAAACGGTAGTAGACATTATTTTCATAAATAATGCGGACTGCTGCTCCCATCTTTATGAAAGACTCGACATCTAGCCGATCTCGAGGATGTGTTGGAATAAGATTGTAATTATGCTCATCGAGTTTTAGATATCCGAGCTCAATGGAAAGATGAGTCACATACCCACCAATCAAGATGTCTCCCAATGTCTTTGTTGCAATTGAAAGAAGATGATTTGCAAACCAGTGAGATAGAGTTACGGTTAGACCTTTTCGTGCCATTTCCAATAGGAAGAACTCCAATTTTTCTGATTGCTCCGTTGCAATCTCCTCTAGCAAATATACTATAGGTAAGAAACCTATGTAAATATTTATGCACAAGGGACCGAAGATGTGTGCTCTTGGTCTTCTTCACATCCCAGCTACATTCCAACTCAAAATGAGTCCACATCGGGTTGGCATAGAATTCCATATCGCTCTCATTGAGAATGCCATCTGAGGGAAGCTTGAAAATAATGCCAAACTCTGCTGCTGAAGGAGTGTTCAGATGCTTACAAAGTTGGAATTTTACAGTTCTGGTGGGAGAGACTTGCAATGTGCTAAGAAATTCAAGAGTTGGTTCCCTTAGCGTTGGCTGATGAATGTCTACAAAATCCTTAAGATGGCAAGCTTGCAATTGTTCTATCATGCTTGTCTCAAGACTGAGAGTCCTGACAGCACTCCATTTGAAAGAACGAGATGAAAGTAGGGGTCTTTTCTTTAGAACGACATATCTTGGATGGCAATGCTCTGGAATTATGTTGAGAAGATAGTCCGTGTGGCATCTCGGAGCATGGGATTTCTTCCTTGTGCCTTTAGATGAGCCAGGTTCCATTGTGATAATTTTGGAATAGGGATTTGGGGAATGATTTTCTGACCAAGGATTTGAGAACAAACCTAGAGATGTTGAGATTCTTCAAAGACAAAGTGGTGAATTTATAGATGAATATGAATATGAGGCTAGATTATGTGAGAAATATTGAATGAGAGCTTTAATTGAGAGAATTTTTAAATTTGGAAATGAGAAAAACGGCAGAAATCCTGTTTTATAGTCGACAGATTCACAACCGTAAATCGTCCATCACAGGCATGAATCGTCATGGTCATAGTTTGTTGAAGAGGCGCTCTAGCCGTGATAAAGGAAAATCAATTCACAGTCATGATATTAAATAGTCACGGGCGTTACTTATGAATTTCACAGCGGTGACAAAAGGAGTCACGGTCGTGAAGAGCAATCTTCACTACTTCTGACCGTGAGGCAACGCGTGAAACAAAGCATGAACGGTTTTGTAATTATTTCTTGTTAATGTTCACGTTCGTGAATAAGTGTCGCAGGCGTGAATAAAGACTTTCACATGAGTGAATGAAAAGAGTCATGGGCATGAAACATAGTCTTCACAACCTCCAACCATGAAGGATGTCATGAAGAAAAATGTGAAAGCTATTGAAGCTTTTTGCAATTAGGATCACGGCCGTAAATAAATGTTACGGGCGTGAATTATCTCAAATCTAAGTCTAAAATAAAACTAGAAGATTTCTAAGATGCTTCTATTCTTAGAACATATATTCCCATCAAGTTAACCACTTTATACCTTAAAAATTAGTTAATGAAAGGGCATCATATGAAGGAAATTAACACTCAAGGTTGACAAATTGACAATCATACTTAAGATAAGGTTGATCCATCAAGCATACCAAACTCTCTTCTTATGAAGCAAAATCTTTATTCATTAAGAGATTTGGTGAAAATATCTGTCAATTGATTGTTTGTATCGATAATGATGTATGCACGGGAACCATAAATGGAGGATATGAACGACAATCTTTTGTCAATGGAGTGGAACAATCTTATATCATTGAAATGGGCCTTAAAGGAGTTTAAAAGCCTTTTCATATGATCCAACTCAATATGGGACGTGTTCCAAGTCATAGAACGCAGCATTGGAGCATTGGTTGCTATATTGGGCCTAAAATCCACAATCAAGCTTATGGGCTAACACTACATAAAGGCAAGCCTAAAGTGAAGATAAAAGGAGTATTTTATGAAGATTAAATTCAAATGGGCTAAACAAGGCAAAGTCCATAAATCTTGAAGATTACAAGTCATGTGCAACTCATGTGCAAATCATGTGCTAAACATGTGCAAGACATGTGTCATCCATGTGGAAGACATCATGTGCCAACCATGTGCTCAAGATCATGTGTCATGCATGTGCCTACTTATGGGATTTGGGCTTAACTTGTAATTGGGCTTAATTATGTATATGAGCTGCCTAATTTAAATTATCTTAGGCTTTAATTAGTGATAGACATGTGGGCCAAAGAAATAAAGCCCAACCCACCACTTATCTTATTTTAGAAGGATTTAATTAGTATCCTAATTCAAGTAGGACTCTACCTTTTTAGAATATGAGTTAGAATACGAATGTACTTTTAGGAGTTGAGTTAGAATATGATTTAGTTATCTTTTACCACAAAGGATTCAAAGACTTAGGCTATAAATACACATCTAGGCTTCTTTTACAAGACATCAATCCATGAATGAATAAAAACGAATTTGAGTGTTTTTCTTTAAAGTGAGGCAGATTTGCATCTCTTTATTACCTTTAGGAATTAGTTACTTATCAAGTGATATTGCTTGTGGCGTGGCTATTCTTAATAATACTTATAATCTTGGTTCTTTGCTACATTGGTTATTTTTGGGTCGGATTCAATTTATGATCACCATAGCTTAGGTTTGTTTACCTTGTCTTGTTGAGGGGTTTCAAGGCACGGTCTTTGGAGTTCTGCATTAGTTTGGTATCAGAGATTTTGGTTAGGTAATCATTATTTATCCTTTAAAATTGCTTTCTAGTTGTTAATTTAGTTAGATTTAAATTTTGCCATTAGAGGTACCTTAGGAAAAATTTCAGCCATAAAGACTAAAATTGCAAGTTTGGATTTCTATTCAATTCTTTGATATATTTGAGGTTTATTAAGCATTAGTTTAGTTTTATTTGACAATAAACAAAAAAACAAAAAATAAAGAAAAAAATCAGAATATCTAATTTAGGACCAAAATTGTGAAATTGTGCTATTTTGAACTTGAAGTTGAAATCCTGTGATTATTAATTGCTGGAATTGTTTGGTATCATCATAAACTATTGCAATCCAACTCAAATAATTGTTTTTGAGGTTGAAAAGTACAACTTTTGAATTCAGGTACCTTAGTGATCTTATTGAGCATTGATTTAATCTTGAGGAATTGAGCTTATCTATTAAATATACCTTGAGTTCTTGCTAGTTGGTGATAAATTAAGGTTGAATATAGGTTTAATTAAGGAAAAATCAGCTACTAACTAGGAGGAAACCGATTCTGAATTTTATTCAATATTGTCTAATTCTTTGTGCTCTTGAGTTTCATTCTTGTAATTTTGTCTTTTTTGCATCTATTTACATTTTTTAAGTCTAATTTGCATCCTTAGACTTAAAATTAACAAAAATCAATGGCATTCACATCTCTACATCCGTGTATAGCTTTATATGTATTGATTTTTTTTTCACATCAGTTTGCTTCTAGACTTTGTTCCATTTATTCTTGTTAGGGTTCATTGTTAATTCTCAAGCATAGATCACTTGCATATTGTTTGATTTTGTTTCTGGTTCTTACTTGTAATTTTGAGATTCAAATTTTGAGTGGTAAGAGGTAAGAGAGGTGAGCTTAAAAAAGGGTAAAAGCCATTATTTATGTGAAATACGAGTGGTATATAGTCTGTTTTGAGATAAACATGTGAGGAAGTGATTGTGAGGTCATTTTACTTCATTGTTACTTTCTTGATTTACTAACCATGTCAAAGGAAAGAGCAAGAGGAATTAGTGGACATGAGGAACATGGTGATTATGTGCCAACGGATGTTGTTCAATCTTACATTCAAATATTGGAGGTAAAGATTGGAAAAATTATAGACAAGATGGAGAGACAAAATCAGAAAATTGAAGATTTGAGGCAGCAAAGTATCTTTGACACAAGAAGATCAAGAGAGGGGTCTCGACCTCATGGCATTAGGAGGTTTCAATCTCATGAAGAAAAAGAGTATTTTGAACATTATGATAATGATAGATAAAGAAGAGAAAGAAAGAAAGATAAAGCATCTTCGGTGAGTGCCTTTCAAAAAGAAATGGACAAGATGCGTGCTAGGATTGATAGGTGGGGGCATGAAGAGAAAGAGAATGAAATGAAGAATCCTTATCCAGGAAGGTGTGAAATTCAAAAATCAAATTTTCATTATGAATTTGATTTTGTTCCTAAGTTTAAAATGGTGGATGAAGGTAAGAATCAAATTCATGAGGATATTAATGATGTTCATACTAGTGATGTTGAAATTGTAGGTGAGAGTATTGATTCTATTTCACTAGAAGAAGTTAATGGTGTTAGTGTTATTGAGAGCATTTCAATTGAAAGTGAAAACATCATTCGAGATGAATTTATAGCTAATGATAGTGAATCCATAGAGGTAAGTGATGAACATGAATTGGATGAGCTTGAGGGAGTAAAGGTGAGTGACATTGAGATGAAAGAAGGGGGTTGTTTATGGAGAAGCTAAAGAGAGAATTGAGAGAGAGATGAGGTTTTGAGGGATCAAAGTAGTAGTAATGAACAACGAGAGAAAATAGTGAATGTGTGTGAAAAGGAGAAAGAGGTGAAAAGTAAATTTTTTACTAACAATTTTAATTATCATTTACTTTGTGTTGTGCATTTTTCTTTTTATGTAGGCAAATATTCGAGGGCGAATCTTCTTGAGGAAAGGGGGAATAATGTATGCACGGGACCATAATTGGAGGATATGAACGACAATCTTTTGTCAATAGAGTGGAACAATCCTATATCATTGAAATGGTCCTTAAAGGAGTTCACAAGCCTTTTCATATGATCCAACTCAATGTGGGGTGTGTTCCAAGTCATAGAACGCAGCATTGGAGCATTGGTTGCTATATTGGGCCTAAAATCCATAATCAAGCTTATGGGCTAACACTACATAAAGGCAAGCCTAAGGTGAAGATAAAAGGAGTATTTTATGAAGATTAAATTCAAATGGGCTAAACAAGGCAAAGTCCATAAATCTTGAAGATTACAAGTCATGTGCAACTCATGTGCAAATCATGTGCTAGGAGTCATGTGCTAAACATGTGCAAGACATGTGTCATCCATGTGGAAGACATCATGTGCCAACCATGTGCTCAAGATCATGTGTCATGCATGTGCCTACTTATGGGATTTGGGCTTAACTTGTAATTGGGCTTAATTATTAATTTAAATTATCTTAGGCTTTAATTAGTGATAGACATGTGGGCCAAAGAAATAAAGTCCAACCCACCACTTGTCTTATTTTAGAAGGATTTAATTAGTATCCTAATTCAAGTAGGACTCTACCTTTTTAGAATATGAGTTAGAATATGAATGTACTTTTAGGAGTTGAGTTAGAATATGATTTAGTTATCTTTTACCACAAAGGATTCAAAGACTTAGGCTATAAATACACATTTAGGCTTCTTTTATAAGACATCAATCAATGAATGAATGAAAACGAATTTGAGTGTTTTTTTTTTAAAGTGAGGCAGATTTGCATCTCTTTATTACCTTTAGGAATTAGTTATTTATCAAGTGATATTGCTTGTGGCGTGGCTATTCTTAATAATACTTATAATCTTGGTTCTTTGCTACATTGGTTAGCTTTGGGTCGGATTCAATTTATGATCACCATAGCTTAAGGTTTGTTTACCTTGTCTTGTTGAGGAGTTTCAAGGCACGGTCTTTGGGGTTGTGCATCAGTTGTTCTACATAAACTTCATCCTCTATAAAACCATTTAAGAAAGCACTTTTGATATCCATTTGAAAGAGTTTAAAATTTGTATGGCATGCAAATGCTAAAAGAATTCTTATGGCTTCTAATCTAGCTACTGGAGTATAGGTCTCATCATAATCTATACCTTCTTCTTGATTATAACCTTTTACAACTAACCTAGCCTTAGTCCTAGTAATTGAACCTTGTCCATCTAGTTTATTTCTAAATACCCATTTACTACCAATAATTTGATGCTTTTTGGGTCTAGGAACTAAGGTTCATACCTTACATCTCACAAATTGGTTGAGTTCCTCTTGCATAGCAATCACCCAACTTTCATCATTGAGAGCATCAACAATGTCTTTAGGCTCAATTTGAGAGACAAAAACAAGGTTAGAATCTAAGAGTTTGAGATGTGATCTAGTACTTACACATTTAGTAGGATCACCAATGATTTGTTCCTTTGGGTAATCTTTTGTCATTTTCTATTCCTGTGGAAGCTCTTGTTTGTCTTGCTCTTGAGCTTGAGGTAGAGAGATATCTTGATGTCGGTTTTCTTGATCATTATCATCTTTCTCATAATCAAGATCAAGCTTTTCCATTGTACCTACAATATCATCAAGAGCACTACCTTTCACAAGATCAAGCTTACTAGATTCATCAAAAACAACATGCATAGATTCTTCAACAACTAGTGACCTTTTATTAAAGACTCTATAAGCTTTGCTAGTGGTTGAGTATCCTAAAAAGATGCCCTCATCAAATTTAGAGGCAAAATTTCCAAGGTTTTCCTTGGTATTTAATATGAAACACTTGCATCCAAATACTCTAAAATATGATATCATGGGATTTTTTTCCATTCCATAACTCAAAAGAAGTTTTGTTTAAGAGTGGTCTTTGGAAAACTTGATTTGAAATATAACATGCAATATTGGTGTCTTCGGCCCAAAAGTAGGTTGGTAACCCATACTCATTGAGTATTGTTTGAGCCATTTCAATTAAAGTTCGATTTTTCCTTTCAACTACCCCATTTTGTTGAGGTGCCCTAGGAGTTGAAAAAATTTGTGAAATACCATGTTCTAGACAAAAGTTTTCAAAATTTTCATTATCAAACTCTTTGCCATGATCGTTTCTTATTTTTGAAATAAAATATCCTTTTTCGTTTTGAACTCTCTTAGCAAAGTTTTTACATGATTCAAAAGCATCACTCTTTTGAGCTAAGAAAATTACCCAAGTGAATCTAGAGTAATCATTGATGATGACAAAAGCATAGTGTTTACTTCCTAAGCTAGCAACTCTAGTAGATCCAAAAAGATCTAAATGCAAAAGTTATAGAGGCTTTGAGGTACTTACAATATTTTTGGATTTGAAAGAGGACTTGTGTTGTTTTCCTCTTTGGCAAGGTTCACATGTCTTATTCTTTTCAAATTTGACTCTTGGTAATCCACTTACTAGCTCTCATTTTCTAAGGCTTTAAATTAAATCCATGCTTGCATGACCAAGTCTTCTATGCTATAGCCAAGATTCATCACTATTAGTTATAAGACACTTAGAGGAAATGTTAGATATTTTGTGTAAGTCTATTATGTAAGTATTGACATCTCTACTTCCTTTGAATATCTCTTAGCCCCTAAAGGAGGTTACAAGACATTCATTTGAGGTAAAGATTACTTGGTTTCCCTTATCACATAATTGACTCACACTTAACAAATTATGTTTCAAATATCAACAAGTAAAACATCTTCAATGAAAGTAGTATTATTTATACCATTGGAGCCAATGCCAATTACCTTACCCTTAGCATTGTTCCCAAAGGTTACCTTACCACCATCAATACTTTTAATGTCATTGATTTTGTTTCCAGTCATATGCCTTGAGCATCCACTATCCACAAGCTAAGCATTATCTTTTATAGCGGACTTGAGACATATCTTTAAAATCACAATTTAGGTGTGGTTTTTAGGAACCCAAATGAACTTGGGTCCTTGGGGGTTAGCATATAAAGGTTCCCAATAGTCATTCTTATCCAACAATGTTTATTGATGTGACCAAATTTCGTACAATAATTACATTGTTTAGCTCTAAACATGTTTTTCGGTTTTACCATGCTTTTAGGTCTCATTATCCTTTTAGATGGAGTTTGTGAGCAATTGAATAAGTGATTTTCTAGGTGCATGCCTCTTGTACAAGAAGGCATGATTGGCCTTATGAGGTCTCCCTCTTAAGCTGTGCAACCCTTGACCATTCTTCTTATAAATAAGGGGTTTAATATGTGTTTGCTCTTAGCCATTGGGCCTATTACTTCTATTATGGAGGTTGACTTAACAAAGGTGGTCTAGTGAGATGAAGATGATGTTCCATTAAATCCTAGACCATGTCTTATTAAAGGTGGTCTTTGGGATACTATGAGAGTATCTAAACTCTCTTTGCCTTTATGAAATCTTGAAATAGAGTTTCTAAGTTCCTCAACTTCATTTTTCAAAATATTGTTTTCTTTAAGCAAATAGTTAGTTAAGGGTCTAGATGAATACTTATCTAATGATTTTTGAGAGTTTTATTAGAAGTTTTAAGATCAAGATTTTCCTTTTGTAAAACTTCCATTTTGTTTTTCAAATTTAAAATATTATCTTTGTAAGTATTGAATCTCATCTATATTTTTCTAATTCTTGGTTTAAAACCTCTATTAAACTCTATTCATCATCATCTTCACTATCACTATTATTATCAGTACTATCATTATTAAATGAGTATGAGTAAGAATGACCTACCTCATCCGTGAAGCGATCCTCTAAAGCCATGAAGCATAGGTTGACCTCTTCACCTTCATTGTCATCTTTTTCACTTGAAGAGCTTTCATCATCCCATGTGTCTTTGTGACCTTTCTCCCCATTATCTTTTTGATATATTTTCTTATGTTTCTTGAACTTTGGACATTCTGGTTTGATATGTCTTTTCTTCCCACACTCATAATATTTTACCTCCTCTTTATTTCTTTGAGAGCTATTTGAGGAGTGTTTAAGGTTTCTTTGTTTGAAGTTTCAAGAGTTTCCAATTCTCTTTTCAATTATTCTTTTTAATCTTCTTAAGAGCATGGCAATGTCCTCATTTGCATCATCACTTTTTTCTTCGTCATCTTCAACTTCTTCTTGAGATTTTGAAGTAGAGGCTTTCTTTTCTCTGGTTCGGCTTCAAGTTCTCTATCTCTCTTTACCGCTATTTCGTGTATTATGAGTTTGCCAATAAGCACATCAGTAGGCATGACGCTCATGTCTTTATTGGCTTCTTCTATACCCGCAACTTTTGAACTATAGTCTTTGAGAGGTAGTCTTCTCATAATTTTGTTGTTTACATCTTCCAAGTTCAAGTGCTTTCCAAGCAATCTCATGCCATTTATGATGGCTAAAAGACAGTTCATCATATCGGTGATAGATTCATTGGATTTCATCTTGAAGAGTTTATATTCTGCTTCTTGGATTTAACTTGCTTGGTTCCTGATGCAGAACCCCAAAGACTGTGCCTTGAAACTCCTCAACAAGAAAAGGTAAACAAACCTTAAGCTATGGTGATCATAGATTGAATCCGACCTAAAGCTAACCAATGTAGCAAAGAACCAAGATTATATAGTTTATTAAGAATATCACTTGATAAGTAACTAATTCATAAAAGTAATAAAGAGATGCAAATCTGCCTCACTTTAAAGAAAAACACTCAAATTCGTTTTTATTCATTCATGTCTTGTACAAGAAGCCTAGATGAGTATTTATAGCCCTAAGTCTTTGAATCCTTTATGGTAAAGGATAACTAAATCCTATTCTAACTAAACTCCTAAAAGTACAGCCATATTCTAACTCATATTCTAAAAAGGTAGAGTCCTACTTGAATTAGGACACTAATTAAATCCTTCTAAAATAAGACAAGTGGTGGGTTTTGGCCCATATGTCTATCACTAATTAAAGCCTAAGGTAATTTAAATTAGGTAGCCCACATACATAATTAAGCCCAATTACAAGTTAAGTCCAAATCCCATAAGTAGGCACATGCGTGGCACATGATCTTGAGCACATGGTTGGCACATGACTTGTAATCTTTAATTTTATGGACTTTGCCTTGTTTAGCCCACTGGACTAGTCCATGCAAGATGGTTCTTCACACACCCCAAGATAAGTAATGGGCCTTGGGTCTTCAATCAACTCCATCTCCTTTATCATGCATGCATCTTTTGTGATCTCCTTAGTGACCAAGCTTTGAACATAGCCTTACATTACTTGCCTTAGTTTGTTAGCCCTTGATCTTGTGATTACACCACTTGGCATGACTAGTGCATCATTCTCCTTTTGTGAAGATTGACTCATAACATTAGCAATATCTCTGTTCAAACCCCCTCGGAAACGTGACATGGTGACTTCTGGATCCTCCTCCACATTGGTTCTCATCATTGCCATCTCCATCTCCTTATGGTAATCTTCAACGGTCATGGATCCTTGTGTAAGCTGTTGCAATTTTTGGGGCAACTCCCTATAGTAATAGGCTGACAAAATCATTTTCTTATAACTCTCTTCATCTCTTCCCACCTTCTAATGGGTCTTTTTCTATTCTTTCTTCTAGTCACCATGATCTGATCCCACCAAACAAGAGCATAATCAGTGAATTCAATAATAGCATGTTTTATTTTTTTCTCTTCACTATAGTTGTGGCATTCAAAAATGAGCTCCACTTTTCTCTCCCACTCTAGGTATGCTTCAGCATTTTTCATCCCGTTAAAAGGTGGAATTTTCATTTTGATGGAATTGATGTTGCTATCACGCTTATCTCATCCTCTCCTCGTTGAATGGGTATCATCTTCATCATCATTGGAATCAAAGTCCTCATCTTCTTCTTGAGGCCGAAACCTCCCTATTCCAGAATTGTGAATGTTCCATTTCCTATGAGTCCGTGACTCTTCTCTTGTTTTTATGGAATTTGAAGTGCTTTGTTGTCTCACCTCTTCAATTTTTCGATCTTGTCTCTCCATCTTCTCATTAAAAGATTCAATCATGGAAAATAGCCTTTGGAATTCAGATTGGACAGCCTCTAATGGTATGAGTTTCAGCTGGTCCTCTCATTCACTACTCCCCCTTGTGTTTTCCTTTGACATGGTTAGTAATTCAAGAAAGTAATAATGAAGTAAAAGGACCTCACAATCAATCCCCCACGTGTTTCTCTCAAAACATACTATATACCACTCGTATTTCACACAAATAATGGCTTTTACCCTCTTTTAAGCTCACCACTCTTGCTTTTTACCACTCAAAATTTGAATCTCAAAATTACAAGAACCAGAAACAAAATCAAACAATATATAAGTGATCAATGCTAAGAATTAACAATGAACCCTAACAAGAATGAATGGAACAAAGTTTAGAAGCAAACTAATGTGAAAGAAATTAATATTTAAAGCTATACACGAATTTAAATAGGTGTATGTTGCTGATTTTTGTTCATATTAAATCTAAAAATGCAAATTAGACTTAAATAATGTAATTAGATGCAAAAAGTACAGAATTAAAAAAATGAAAACTTAAGAGCACAAAGAATTAGACAATATTGAAAAAAATTCAGAATCGGTTTCCTCCTAGTAAGTAGCCGATTGTCCCTTAATTAAACCAGTATTCAACCTTAATTTATCACCAACTAGCAAGAACTCAAGGTATATTTAATAGATAAGCTCAATTCCTCAAGATCAAATCAATGCTCAATATGATCACTAAGGTATCTGAATTCAAAAGTTGTACTTTTCAACCTCAAAACCAATTATTTAAATTGGATTGCAATAGTTTATGATGATACCAAACAATTCCAGCAATCAATAATCACAAGATTTTCAACTTGAAGCTCAAAATAGCACAATTTCATAATTTTGGTGCTAAATTCAAAATTCTGATTTTTTTTTCTTTTTCCTTTTTTTTTTTGTTTTTTTAGCAAATAACACTAAACTAATGCTTAATAAACCTCAAACATATCAAAGAAAAAGAAACCCAAACTTGCAATTTTACTCTTTATGGCACCTCTAATGGCAAAATTTAAATCTAACTAAGTTAACAAATAGAAAGAAATTTTAAAGGATAGATAATGATTACCTAACCAAAAGCTCTGATACCAAACTGATGTGGAACCCCAAAGACTCCCTCAACAAGACAAGTTAAACAAACCTTAAGCTATGGTGATCATAGATTGAATCTGACCCAAAGCCAACCAATGTAGCAAAAAACCAAGATTATATAGTTTATTAAGAATAGCCACGCTACAATCAATATCACTTGATAAGTAACTAATTCCTAAAAGTAATAAAGAGATGCAAATCTGCCTCACTTTAAAGAAAAATACTCAAATTCGTTTTTATTCATTCATGTCTTATACAAGAAGTCTAGATGAGTATTTATAGCCCTAAGTCTTTGAATCCTTTATGGTAAAGGATAACTAAATCCTATTCTAACTAAACTCCTAAAAGTACAGTCATATTTTAACTCATATTCTAAAAAGGTAGAGTCCTACTTGAATTAGGACACTAATTAAATCCTTCTAAAATAAGACAAGTGGTGGGTTTTGGCCCACATGTCTATCACTAATTAAAGCCTAAGGTAATTTAAATTAGGTAGCCCACATACATAATTAAGCCCAATTACAAGTTAAGCCCAAATCCCATAAGTAGGCACATGCGTGGCACATGATCTTGAGTACATGGTTGGCACATGACTTGTAATCTTTAATTTTATGGATTTTTCCTTGTTTAGCCCATTGGACTAGTCAATGCAAGATGGTTCTTCACACACCCCAAGATAAGTAATGGGCCTTGGGTCTTCAATCAACTCCATCTCCTTTGTCATGCATGCATCTTTTGTGATCTCCTTAGTGACCAAGCTTTGAACATAGCCTTGCATTGCTTGCCTTAGTTTGTTAGCCCTTGATCTTGTGATCGCACCACTTGGCATGACTAGTGCATCATTCTCCTTTTGTGAAGATTGACTTGTATGTCCTTGATCTACATCAGTTCCTTCATGATAATTCTTCAATGTCTTCCACATACTATATGCGGTAGGGCAGTGTTGGATTCTGCCATATTCTTCAATGGATAGAGAGCTTGCGAGGATTATCATTGCCTTTTTTTTGAAGTTTGCTCTACGTTGAGGCTCTGTCCACTCATCTCTTGAAAGAACTTCTTCACCATCAACTCTTCTCCTAGTTAGTGGTGTCCATTCTTTTCGAACACTATCCCAAACTTCAATTCCCTCACTATCAAGATATGTCTCCATTCGGAACTTCCAATGAGGGTAGTTTGCTCCATCAAAGTAAGCCTTGAGACTTTGGAATCCTTAACTGGCCATTTCTTGATCTTTGCTAGGCTTTTTAGGCTTTGTTGCTAGACAAGCTCTAATACCAATTGTTGCCCAGACAATGAACCAAGAAGAGGGTTGAATTGGTTATAAAATACAAATTTCTTTACTTTAAGTGCAGAATAAAATTAAATAAAGTAGGGAAGGAAAGATATCACACACAAGATTTACAGAGGTTCGGGTATTAATAAACCCTACTCCTCTCCCCAATCTCAATTGGGTGTTTTACTAACACACTAAGTGTTACAATGGAGTTTTACAAGCTCACTCCCAACTATGGTGTTTCTCCCAATGGCTAACACCTAACCCAGAAATTCCCTTGTGTTTTATTGGCTCACATAATAAACCAATTCCTTATGTTTTATGGCTCACACAATAAATCCTTACAAGTATTTCAATCTTAACTCAATATACCCAAACTCACTTGAGTAATTGTTTACAATGAAAACACTCACCAACCTACAGTGCTCAAAAATTATGAGCAATTAAGTTTTTACAAACAATAAGAGTTTTGCTGACAATTAGTTAATGCACAAGGCTACAACAAGATTAAATATTCAAAATGATCGTTGTTCTCTCTTTTTTTAGGATTCATAAATGACTTGCATTTATACTTGCTCTGTGAATTATAGTCGTTTGGGTACATTTAATGCAAAAATAGCCATTGAACCAACTCTTAACTTCGTACCTGACATGTTTCTTTATCCTTATTCACAGGCGTGAATATATAAATATGTGTCACGGTCGTGAATGTTCTTCCAAGTAGTGGTCCAAATGGTGACTCTGGCCGTGAAGCTCTCTGGAAGAATTTGAAGTGTTTGATCATGGATGTGACTTTATACTTTTATAGGCGTGAATATTCTTCCAAGCCGTGGTCCAAGTGGTGACACTAGCCGTGAAGCTCTTTGGAAGAATTTGACATGTTATCTCACGGGCGTGACTATCTTTCACGAGCGTGATTGATTTGATCATTCACAGTTGGTTGGTATGATCCTACATGGCCGTGAACTTTGAATGGTACAAAGTTGGTGCTAAGCTATATTCACGGGCGTGATATAAGTAGTCACGAGAGTGACTTTGCTATTTCTTCTGATTTTGGTCTTCAAAAGTTGTCTTTCATTCTTGCATCATATTCTATTCAAGATATATCCTGTTCAACATACTTAGAACATAAGCAATGTTAAATACATTATTACTATTTTATTTGTTACATCAAAATAACGAAAATACCCCTCAAGGTTCAACAATTGCTATATATATTAATGATACCACATGCAAAAGCCCAATATATCACATTTTTGTCTATGGCAGATTTCGGCCCTGATTTTGTGATGTAGATCAAGAACATATAAGTCAATCTTCACAGAAGGAGAGTCATGCACTAGTCATGCCAAGTGGTGCAATCGCAAGATCAAGGGCTAACAAACTAAGGCAAGCAATGCAAGGCTATGTTCAAAGCTTGGTCACTAAGGAGATCACAAAAGAGGCAAGCATGACAAAGGAGATGGAGCTGATTGAAGACCCAAGGCCCATTACTTATCTTGGGGTGTATGAAGAACCATCTTGCATGGACTAGTCTAATGGGCTAAATAAGACAAAGTCCATAAAACTGAAGATTACAAGTCATGTGCAAATATGTGCTAGGAGTCATATGCCAAACATGTGCAAGACATGTGTCATCCATATGGAAGACATCATATGCCAACCATGTGCTCAAGATCGTGTGCCATGCATGTGCCTACTTATGAGATTTGGGCTTAACTTGTAATTGGGCTTAATTATATATGTGGGCTGCCTATTTTAATTATCATAAACTTTTAATTAGTGTTAGGCATGTGGCCCAAAGGATATGAAGCCCAACCCACTTGTCTTATTTTAGAAGGATTTAATTAGTGTCCTAATTCAAGTAGGACTCTACTTGTTAGAATTTGAGTTAGAATATGATTGTGCTTTTAGGAGTTGAGTTAGAATAGGACTTAGTTGTACTTTACCATAAAGGATTCAAAGACTTAGGGCTATAAATACTCATTTAGGCTTCTATTACAAGACATGAATGAATAAAAACGAATTTGAGTGTTTTTCTTTAAAGTGAGGCAGATTTGCATATGTTTATTACTTTTAGGAATTAGTTACTTATCAAGTGATATTGCTTGTGGTATGGCTATTCTTAATAAACCATATAATCTTGGTTCTTTGCTACATTGGTTAGTTTTGGGTCGAATTCAATCTATGATCACCATAGCTTAAGGTTTGTTTACCTTGTCTTGTTGAGGGATTTCAGGGCACGGTTTTTAGGATTCCGCATCAGTTTGGTATCAGAGGTTTTGGTTAGGTAACCATTATCTATCCTTTAAAATTGATTTCTAGTTGTTAACTTAGTTAGATTTAAATTCTGCCATTAGAGGTACCTTGGAAAAATTTCTGCCATAAAGAGTAAAATTGCAAGTTTGGGTTTCTTTTCAATTCTTTGATATGTTTGAGGTTTATTAAGCATTATTTTAGTGTTATTTGATAAAGAAAAAAAAGACAAAGGAAAAAGAAAAAAATCAGAATTTCGAATTTAGCATCAAAATTGTGAAATTGTTGTATTTTGAGCTTCAAGTTGAGATCTTGTGATTATTGATTGCTGGAATTGTTTGGTATCATCACAAAATATTGCAATTCAACTTAAATAATTGGTTTTGAGGTTGAAAAGTACAACTTTTGAATTCAGGTACCTTAGTGATCATATTGAGCATTGATTTGATCTAGAGGAATTGAGTTTATCTATTAAATATACCTTGAGTTCTTGCTAGTTGGTGATAAATTAAGGTTGAATAAGGGTTTAATTAAGCGACAATCGGCTACTTACTAGGAGGAAACCGATTCTGAATTTTTTTCAGCATTGTCTAATTCTTTGTGCTCTTCAGTTTCAATCTTTTAATTATGTCCTTTTTGCATCTAATTACATTAGTTAAATCTAATTTGCATTCTTAGATTTAATACGAACAAAAATCAGTAGCATACACCTATTTGCATTCGTGTATAGCTTTAGATATAATTAATTTCTTTCGCATCAGTTTGCTTCTACTAGACTTTGTTCCATTCCTTCTTGTTAGGAATCATCGTTAATTTTTAGCATAGATTACTTTCATATTGTTTAATTTTGTTTCTGGTTGTTGTAATGTTGAAATTCAAATTTTAAGTGGTAAGAGGCATATGAGGGAGTGATTGTGAGGTCCTTTTACTTCATTATTACTTTCTTGAATTACTAACCATGTCAAAGGAAAACACAAGGGGAAGTAGTAAACGAGAGGACCAGCCAAAACTCATAGCATTAGAGGCTGTCCAATCTGAATTCCAAAGGCTATTTCATTGATTGAATCTTTTAATCAGAAGATGGAGAGACACGATTGAAAAATTAAAGAGGTGAGACAACAAAGCACTTCAAATTCCAGAAAACAAGAGAAGAGACAAGGACTCATGGGAAATGAAATATTCACAATTCTGGAATAGGGAGGTTTTGGCCTCAAGAAGAATATGAGGACTTTGATTCCTATGATGATGAAGATGATACCCATTCAACAAAAGAGGAGAGGAGGAGATAAGTGTGACAGCAACATCAACTCCATCAAAATGAAAATTCCACCTTTTAAAGGGAGGAATGATGTTGAAGCATACCTAGAATGGGAGAGAAAAGTGGAGCTCATTTTTGAATGCCACAACTATAGTGAAGAGAAAAGGTAAAACTTGCAGTTATTGAATTCACTGATTATGCTCTTGTTTGGTGGGGATCATATCATGATGACTAGAAGAAAGAATGGAGAAAGACCCATTATAAAGTGGGAGGAGATAAAGAGTGTGATGAGAAAACGATTTGTGCCAGGCTATTACTATAGGCAATTGCACCAAAAATTGTAAATCCTTACACAAGGATCCATGACCGTTGAAGATTACCATAAGGAGATGGAGATGGCAATGATGAGAGCCAATATGGAGGAGGATCCAGAAGTCACCATGGCACGTTTCCTAGGGGGTTTGAACAAAGATATTGCTAATGTTGTTGAATTACAACACTATGTGGACTTTGAAGACATGGTCAATATGGCCATAAAAATTGAAAAGCAACAAAAAAGCAAGGGGGCAGCAAGGAGTTACACGAATTCCACATCCAAATGGAGTTCAAAATGGCCTAAAAGGGAAGAAAAGGTGACTGACCCAAAAGTGGTAAGGAAAGAAAAATGGGTAAAAGATGATGGAAAATCAAAAACAACTAGTGCTAATGTTACATAGTAAAATTAAATGTTTTAGATATTTGGGCATAGGGCTTATTGCATCTCAATGTCCTAATAAGAAAATTATGTTATTAAAAGATAATGGTGTAATTGATAGTGAAAGAGAAGAAAGTAGTGATAGTGATGGTATGCCTTCCTTAGTGGATGCTAGTGATTGTGATGATGATGATGTGCAATATGGTAATGATGTGCATGCTGAATCTTTGGTTGTTAAGAGGGCTTTGAATATGCATGCTATAGATGAAACTAGTGATCAAAGAGAAAAAACTTTTCATACACGTTGCATAGTCAATGGAAAGGCATATAGTTTGATTATTGATGGAGGTAGTTGTACTAATGTGGCTAGTGCAACACTTGTTGAAAAGTTGGGTTTGAATTGTATTAGGCATCCTAATCCATATAAGTTGCAATGGTTGCATGAATGTGGTGAAATAAGGGTGAATAAACCAGTGATGCTTGCATTTTCTATTGGTAGATATAAGGATGAGGTGTTATGTGATGTTGTACCTATGCATGCTAGTCATGTTTTACTTGGAAGGCCTTGGCAATATGATAGACGTGTTATGCATGATGGGTATAAGAATCGATATTCTTTTAGCTTGAACAACCAAAATTACATTCTTGCACCTTTATCTCCATTGGAAGTATATGAAGACCAAATGAAAATCCAAAAATCCAAAAATCCATTATGGGGAATTCAGGTAGTGAGGCAAATTCAAGTAAAAGAATTGAGAGAAAAGAGGCCTTGAATGATAAAAATGAAAGAAATACAAATAATGGCCCAAAGGTTAGTGATGGAGCAAGAGAGAAAAATAAGGGCGAGATTGTGAAGAGAGAAAAGAAAGTAAGCTTGTATGCAAGGGGGAAAGACTTGAGAGGTGCTTTTATTGCACAAAGGAGTCTCATTGTACTTAGGTACAAGGAGAATCTTTTAATTTTGACTTACATTGACCCTTGTTTGCCTAGTGTTTTTGCATCTTTGTTGCAGGAATTTGAGGATGTCTTCCCCGAAGAGATTCCTAAAGGCCTCCCCTGTTAAGAGGTATTGAACATCAAATTGACTTTGTTCCCGAGGCTTCCATACCAAATAGACCAGCCTATAGAACCAATTCCGAGGAGACAAAGCAGATACAAAGACAACTTGAAGAGCTTTTGGAGAAAGGGCATGTAAAGGAAAGCTTGAGTCCATGTGATGTTTGATGTAGATCAAGGACATATAAGTCAATCTTCACAAAAGGAGAATGATGCACTAGTCATGCAAAGTGGTGCTATCACAAGATCAAGGGCTAACAAACTAAGGCAAGCAATGCAAGGCTATATTCAAGGCTTGGTCACTAAGGAGATCACAAAAGATGCATGCATGACAAAGGAGATGGAGTTGATTGAAGACCCAAGGCCCATTACTTATTTTGGGGTGTGTGAAGAACCATCTTGCATGGACTAGTCCAATGGGCTAAACAAGGCAAAGTCCATAAAATTAAAGATTACAAGTCATGTGCCAACCATGTGCCTACTTATGTGATTTGGGGCTTAATTATATATGTGGGCTGCCTAATTTAAATTACCTTAGACTTTAATTAGTGATAGACATGTGGGCCAAAGAAATAAAGCCCAATCCACCACTTGTCTTATTTTGGAAAGATTTAATTAGTGTCCTAATTCAAGTAGGACTCTACTTTTTAGAATATGAGTTAGAATATGACTGTAATTTTAGGAGTTGAGTTAGAATATGATTTAGTTATCCTTTACCATAAAGGATTCAAAGACTTAGGGCTATAAATACTCATCTAGGCTTCTTGTACATAACATGAATGAATAAAAACGAATTTGAGTGTTTTTCTTTAAAGTGAGGCAGATTTGCATCTCTTTATTACCTTTAGGAATTAGTTACTTATCAAGTAATATTGCTTGTGGCGTGACTATTCTTAATAAATCTTATAATCTTGGTTCTTTGCTATATTGGTTAGCTTTGGGTCAGATTCAATCTATGATCACCATAGCTTAAGGTTTGTTTAACTTGTCTTGTTGAGGAGTTTCAAGGCACGGTCTTTGGGGTTCCACATCAATGTTCCTGTGTTGTTAGTGCCTAAATATCTAGGAGGATGTGTGTAGATTGTTATGTCATTAATAAAATAACAGTAAAGTATAGACATCCTATTCCTAGACTTGATTATATGCTTGATGAATTATGTGGGGCATGTTACTTTTCCAAAATTGATCTTAAAAGTGGTTATTTTCAAGTTAGGATGAAAGTAGGAGATGAATGGAAAACCTCTTTTAAAACTAAACAAGGTTTATATAAGTGGTTGGTAATGCCTTCTGGTTTAACTAATGCACCTAGTACTTTCATGAGATTTATGAATCATATTTTGAGACAACTTATTGGTAAGTTTGTTGTGGTGTATTTTGATGATATACTTATAAACAGCAAATGTTTTGATGATCATATTATGCACATTAGGGCTGTATTAGAAGTATTGAGAAAAGAGAAATTGTATGCCAACTTAAAGAAATGCACATTTGCTAGTGAAAAACTTGTATTTCTTGGATTTGTTGTTAGTGCTAAAGGAATTGAGGTAGATGAGCAAAAAGTGAAAGCTATTAGAGATTGGCCAACACCTACTAATGTTAGTGAGGTTAGGAGTTTTTATGGATTGGCTAGTTTTTATAGAAAGTTTGTTAAAGATTTTAGTTCCATTGCAACACCTTTAAATGAGTTAGTTAAAAAGGATGTTAAATTTAAATGGACTGAATTACAGGAAAAGGCATTTAATTTGCTTAAGGATAAACTATGTAGTGCACCTATTTTGTCCTTGCCTGATTTTAACAAAACTTTTGACCTTGAATGTGATGCCTCAGGAGTTGGCATAGGAGTTGTTTTAATGCAGGAGGGGCAACCAATAGCATACTTTAGTGAGAAGTTGCATAGAGCTCAATTGAATTATTCCACCTATGATAGGAAATTATATGCTTTAGTGAGAGCCTTGGACATGTCTCAACATTATCTTCTTCCTAAAGAGTTTGTCATACATACTGATCATGAGTCCTTAAAGTATCTAAAGGGACAAATGAAACTCAATAGGAGGCATGGTAAGTGGGTGGAATTTATTGAGACATTTCCATATGTGATAAAATACAAGCAAGGTAAAGATAATGTGGGGGCTGATGCACTTTCAAGAATATATACTTTAATTTCTACTTTAAGTTCTAAATTGTTGGGGATGCGGAACCCCAAAGACCGTACCTTGAAACCCCTCAACAAGACAAGGTAAACAAACCTTAAGCTATGGTGATCATAGATTGAATCCGACCCAAAGCTAACCAATATAGCAAAGAACCAAGATTATATGATTTATTAAGAATAGCCACGTCACAAGCAATATTAATTGATAAGTAACTAATTCCTAAAGGTAATAAAGAGATGCAAATTTCACTTTAAAGAAAAACACTCAAATTAGTTTTTATTCATTCATGTCATGTACAAGAAGCCTATATGAGTATTTATAGCCCTAAGTCTTTGAATCCTTTATGGTAAAGGATAACTAAATCATATTCTAACTCAACTCCTAAAATTACAGTCATATTCTAACTCATATTCTAAAAAGTAGAGTCCTACTTGAATTAGAACACTAATTAAATCCTTCCAAAATAAGACAAGTGGTGGGTTGGACTTTATTTCTTTAGCCCACATGTCTATCACTAATTAAAATCTAAGGTAAATTAAATTACGCAGCCCACATACATAATTAAGCCCCAAATCACATAAGTAGGCACATGGTTGGCACATGACTTGTAATCTTTAATTTTATGGACTTTGCCTTGTTTAGCCCATTGGACTAGTCCATGCAAGATGGTTCTTCACACACCCCAAGATAAGTAATGGGCCTTGGGTCTTCAATCAACTCCATCTCCTTTGTCATGCATGCATCTTTTGTGATCTCCTTAGTGACCAAGCCTTGAATATAGCCTTGTATTACTTGCCTTAGTTTTGTTAGCCCTTGATCTTATGATAGCACCACTTGGCATGACTAGTGCATCATTCTCCTTTGTGAAGATTGACTTATATGTCCTTGATCTATATCATTCCTCCCCTCCTCAAAAGGATTCGTCCTTGAATCTACTATTCCTACATTGTCAAAAGGAGTAAGGTTAGAAACATTGAATGATGCAGAAACATCATACTCACCAGGAAGTTCTATCTTGTAAGCATTATCATTGATCCTTTCAAGTACGCGAAATGGGTCATCTCCTCTAGGATCAAGTTTATTCTTCCTTTGATGAGGAAATCTCTCTTTTCTCATATGCACCCACACCCACTCGCCTGGTTCAAACACCATTTTTCTACGCCCCTTGTTAGCTTGTCGTGCATATGACTCATTCTTCTTCTCCAAGTGCTGTTTTGCTTTCTCATGCATAACTTTCACAAAATCTGCCTTTTTCTTACTATCTAAATTAGTTAACTCATTAAAAGGCAAAGATGTTAGATCCAATGGAGTTAATGGATTAAAACCATACACATGTTCAAAAGGTGAGAAACCAGTAGAAGAATGTATGCATCTATTATAAGCAAACTCAACCAATGGGAAACAATCTTCCCATGATTTTAAATTTCTACCCACAACAGCACGAGCACCTAAAGTCCTATTGACCACTTCGGTTTGTCCATCAGTTTGTGGATGACAAGTAGTAGAAAACAACAATTTAGTACCAAGTTTACCCCACAAAACACGCCAAAAGTGACTAAGGAATTTAGCGTCTCTATCAGAAACAATTGATTTAGGAATACCATGCAAATGCACTACATCTCTAAAGAACAAGTCAACTATATTTGTTGCATCATTCGTTTTAGCACACACAATAAAATGAGTCATTTTACTGAATCTATCAACTACAACAAATATGCTATCTTTACCTCTCCTAGTCTTAGGCAATCCCAATACAAAATCCATTGAAATATCAATCCAAGGTGCAATAGGAATAGGTAAAGGTGTATACAATCCATGAGGCATAACTTTAGATTTAGCTTGTTTACATGCAACACACTTAACACAAATTCTTTCAACATCCTTATGCATATGTGGCCAATAAAAGTGTTCATGCAACATATCCAAAGTCTCATTAACACCAAAATGCCCCATCAAACCCCCACTATGAGCTTCACGCACAAGTAGCTCCCTTAATGAACATATAGGCACACAAAGTTTACCATCCCTAAACAAATATCCATCATGCCTATAAAATTTCTGAAAAGCAGCTTGTTCACATGCATCATACACATTAGCAAAATCAAGATCAGTGGCATAAAGTTCTTTAATTTGTTCAAATCACAACAATTTAGAACTTAAAGTAGAAATTAAAGTATATCTTCTTGAAAGTGCATCAGCCACCACATTATCTTTACCTTGCTTGTATTTTATCACATATGGAAATGTCTCAATAAATTCCACCCACTTACCATGTCACCTATTGAGTTTCATTTGTCCATTCAAATGCTTTAAGGACTCATGATCAGTATATATGACAAACTCTTTAGGAAGGAGATAATGTTGCCACATGTCCAAGGCTCTCACTAAAGCATATAATTCCCTATCATAGGTGGAATAATTCAATTGAGCTGCATGCAACTTCTCACTAAAGTATGCTATTGGTCGCCCCTCCTGCATTAAAACTGATGTATGCACGGGAACCATAAATGAAGGATATGAACGACAGTCTTTTGTCAACGGAGTGGAGTAATCTTATATCATTGAAATGAGCCTTAAAGAAGTACAAAAGCCATTTCATATGACCAAATTCAATGTGGGGCGTGTTCCAAGTCATAGAAGGCAGCATTGGAGCATTTGTTGCTATATTAGGCCTAAACTTCACAATCAAGCTTATGGGCCAATAATACACAAAGGGAAGCCTAAATTCAAGATCAAGGGAGTCTTTCATGAAGATTCAATTCAAATGGGCTAAACAAGACAAAGTCCATAAAATTGAAGATTACAAGTCATGTGCAAATCATGTGCTAGGAGTCATGTGCCAAACATGTGCAAGACATGTGCCATCCATTTGGAAAACATCATGTGCCAACCATGTGCCCAAGATCATGTGCCATGCATGTGCCTACTTATGGAATTTGGGCCTAACTTGTAATTGGGCTTAATTATGTATGTGGGCTGTCTAATTTAAATTAACTTAGGCTTTAATTAGTGATAGACATGTGAGCCAAAGAAATAAAGCCCAACCCACCACTTGTCTTATTTTAGAAAGATTTAATTAGTATCCTAATTCAAGTAGGACTCTACTTGTTAGAATTTGAATTTGAATATGATTGTACTTTTAGAAATTAAGTTAGAATAGGACTTAGTTATTCTTTACCATAAAGGATTCAAAGACTTAGGGCTATAAATACTCATCTAGGCTTCTTTTACAAGATATGAATGAATAAAAACGAATTTAAGTGTTTTTCTTTAAAGTGAGGCAGATTTGCATCTCTTTATTACCTTTAGGAATTAATTACTTATCAAGTAATATTGCTTGTGGCGTGACAATTCTTAATAAACCATATAATCTTGGTTCTTTGCTACATTGGTTAGCTTTGGGTCAGATTCAAACTATGATCACCATAGCTTAAGGTTTGTTTACCATGTCTTGTTGAAGGGTTTCAAGGCACGGTCTTTGGGGTTCCACATCAAAAACAGCTCCTATGCCAACTCCTGAGGCATCACATTCAAGCTCAAAAGTTTTGTTAAAATCAGGGAAGGACAAAATAGGTGCACTACATAGTTTATCCTTAAGCAAATTAAATGCTTTTTCTTGTGATTCAGTCCATTTAAATTTAACATCCTTTTTAACTAACTCATTTAAAGGTGCTGCAATAGAACTAAAATCTTTAACAAACCTTCTATAAAAACTAGCCAATCCATGAAAACTCCTAACCTCACTAACATTAGTAGGCATTGGCCAATCTCTAATAGCTTTCACTTTTTCCTCATCTACCTCAATTCCTTTAGCACTAACAACAAATCCAAGAAACACAAGTTTTTCACTAGCAAACGTGCACTTCTTTAAGTTGGCATATAATTTCTCTTTTCTCAATACTTCTAATACAGCCCTAACATGCATAATATGATCATCAAAACATTTGCTGTATATAAGTATATCATCAAAATAAACCACAACAAACTTACCAATAAGTTGTCTCAAAACATGATTACATAAGTCTCATGAAAGTACTAGGTGCATTAGTTAAACCAAAAGGCATAACCAACCACTCATATAAACCTTGTTTAGTTTTAAACGCGGTTTTCCATTCATCTCCTACTTTCATCCTAACTTGAAAATAACCACTTTTAAGATCAATTTTGGAAAAGTAACATGCCCCACATAATTCATCAAGCATATCATCAAGTCTAGGAATAGGATGTCTAGACTTTACTGTTATTTTATTAATGGCATGATAATCCACACACATCCTCCAAGATCCATCCTTTTTAGGCACTAACAACACAGGAACGACACATGGACTCAAGCTTTCCTTCACGTGCCCCTTCTCTAAAAGCTCTTCAACTTGTCTTTGTATCTCCTTTGTCTCCTCAGAATTGGTTCTATAGGCTGGTCTATTTGGTATGGCAGCCCCGGGAATAAAGTCAATTTGATGTTCAATACCTCTTAATGGAGGGAGGCCTTTAGGAATCTCTTCAGGAAAAACATCCTCAAATTTCTGCAACAAAGACACAAAAACACTAGGCAAACAAGGGTCAATGTCAGTCAAAATTAAAAGATTCTCCTTGTACCTAAATACAATAAGACTCCTTTGTGCATTAAAAGCACCTCTCAAGTCTTTCTCCCTTGCATACAGGCTTACTTTCTTTTCTCTCTTCACAATCTCACCCTTACTTTCTCTCTTGCTCCATCACTCACCATTGGGCCTTTATTTGTATTTGTTTCATATTTATCATTCAAGGCCTCTTTTCTCTCAATTCTTTTACTTGAACTTGCCTCACTACCTGAATTCCCCACAATGGATTTTTAGATTTTTATTTGGTCTTCATATACTTCCAATGGAGATAAAGGTGCAAGAATGTAATTTTGTTTATTCAAGCTAAAAGAATACCGATTCCTATACCCATCATGCATCACACGTCTATCATATTGCCAAGGCCTTCCAAGTAAAACATGACTAGCATGCATAGGTACAACATCACATAACACCTCATCCTTATATCTACCAATAGAGAACACAAGCATCACTTGTTTATTCACCCTTATTTCACCACATTCATGCAACCATTGCAACTTATATGGATTAGGATGTCTAATACAATTCAAACCCAACTTTTCAACAAGTGTTGCACTAGCCACATTAGTACAACTACGTCCATCAATAATCAAACTACATGCCTTTCCATTGACTATGCAACGTGTATGAAAAATATTCTCTTTGATTACTAGTTTCATCTTTAACATGCATATTCAAGGCTCTCCTAACAACCAAAGATTCAATATGCACATCATTCCCATATTGCACATCATCATCATCACAATCACTAGCATCCACTAAGGAGGGCATACCATCACTATCACTATTTTCTTCACTTTCACTATCAATTACACCATTATCTTTTAATAACATAGTTTTCTTATTAGGACATTGAGATGCAATATGCCCTACACCCAAACATCTAAAACATTTAATTTTACTATGTTTATCATTAGCACTAGGTGTTTTTGATTTTCCATCATCTTTTACCCATTTTTCTTGCCTTACCTCTTTCGGGTCAGTCACCTTTTCTTTACCCTTTTCTTCCCTTTTAGGCCATTTTGAACTCCATTTGGATGTGGAATTCGTGTAACTCCTTGCTGCCCCCTTGCTTTTTAGTTGCTTTTCAATTTTTATGGCCATATTGACCATGTCTTCAAAGTCCACATAGTGTTGTAATTCAATAACATTAGCAATATCTTTGTTCAAACCCCCTAGGAAACGTGCCATGGTGACTTCTGGATCCTCCTCCACATTAACTCTCATCATTTATTAATTAAGCTAGATCTCTTTTTTTCTTAGTTTTGACTTTTGATAACTTATTTGACCTCATTTTCACTCCAATTTTTATCCCTCAACTAGTCATAACCTATATTTTTCTGATGATCAAATAAAAGACTTTCTTGATCTTGAGCACATGGTTGGTACATGAGTTGCACATAACTTGTAATCTTCAATTTTATGGACTTTGCCTTTGTTTAACCCATTTGAATTGAATCTTCATAAAAGACTTTCTTGATCTTCACTTTAGGCTTTCCTTTGTGTAGATTGACCCATAAGCTTGATTGTGAATTTTAGGTCCATTGTTGCTCTCAAAGATCCATTTCTTTCTCATATGGTTTGGAGCATGCCCCATAAGCATTTTGATCATATTAATGGGCTTGTGAACTCTTTTTCGGCCCATTTCAATGATATAGGATTGCTTTACAACATTGATAAAAGATTGTCCTTCATGTCTTTTATGCATAGTTCTTGTGCATACATCATTCCACCTTTCCTCAAGAAGATTCATCCTCGAATCTTTACCTATATGAAATGAAAAATGCACAACTTTTTCTCTTTTTCACCTTTTTCTCTTTTTCACACACATTTATTATTTTCTCTCTTTGCTCATTACTACTACCACTTTTATCCCTCAAAATCTAATCTCTCTCAATTCTCTCTTTAGCTTCTCCATAAACAGCCCTTTCTTTCATCTCAATCTCACTCTCTTTTACTCCCTCAAGCTCATCCAATCCATGTTCATCACTCACCTCTATGGATTCACTATTATTAGCTACAAATTCATCTTGAATTATGTTTTCACTTTCAATTGCAATGTGATAAGAATGTGGACGCCTAACTTCGCCCTAAAAGCGCGCTCAAAGGGGAAGGTTTGAACCTAACCTTATAAACCAGTCCAGGAGTTCCTCCGCAACCGATGTGGGATGCATCATCCCCACCCCCTTAAGCATTTTGATCATATTAATGGGCTTGTGAACTCTTTTTCGGCCCATTTCAATGATATAGGATTGCTTTACAACATTGACAAAAGATTGTCCTTCATGTCTTTTATGCATAGTTCTTGTGCATACATCATTCCACCTTTCCTCAAGAAGATTCATCCTCGAATCTTTACCTATATGAAATGAAAAATGCACAACTTTTTCTCTTTTTCACCTTTTTCTCTTTTTCACACACATTTATTATTTTCTCTCTTTGCTCATTACTACTACCACTTTTATCCCTCAAAATCTAATCTCTCTCAATTCTCTCTTTAGCTTCTCCATAAACAGCCCTTTCTTTCATCTCAATCTCACTCTCTTTTACTCCCTCAAGCTCATCCAATCCATGTTCATCACTCACCTCTATGGATTCACTATTATTAGCTACAAATTCATCTTGAATTATGTTTTCACTTTCAATTGCAATGTGATAAGAATGTGGACTCCTAACTTCGCCCTAAAAGCGCGCTCAAAGGGGAAGGTTTGAACCTAACCCTATAAACCAGTCCAGGAGTTCCTCCGCAACCGATGTGGGATGCATCATCCCCACCCCCTTAAGACCCCGACTGCCTCGGTCGGCGATCTGTCGTAACCCGAAGGGACACCGATGTACAGGGCTAGCTCTGATACCAAATGATAAGAATGTGGACTCTTAACTTCGCCCCAAAAGCGCGCTCAAAGGGGAAGGTTTGAACCCAACCTTATAAACCAGTCCAGGAGTTCCTCCGCAACCGATGTGGGATGCATCACAATGCTCTCAATAACACTAACACCATTATCTTCATCTAAAGGTGAATTAAAATCTACATTCACATTTTTTTTTTGCTCTTTTGGACTCTCTTTTTCTTCAATGTCAGTTTCTCTTTTACTTTATCATCTCTCCTCTCAGTTTCATGTTGCTTCTGTTTCTCAAGCTTTTTCCTTTCGTAGCATTTCATATAATCTTCATAAACTTCCTTGAAAGTCAAAGCTGTAAGAATCACTTTCTTTCCATCTTTCACAAAAGAATAGTGATTCTTAAGATTATCATAGATTGCACATTTTTCATGTTGGCAAGACTTTCCCAATGAAATATGATAATCATCAATTAGTATTACATCACACAACATCATATCAAAATATATACCAATGGTGATTGCCACTTGCACTTACTCAAGCACCCTAACGTCACCACCATCCAACCGTGGAGCTTTATAAGTTCTAGGATGTTTAGTGCATTGCAAACCCAGATTCTCAACTAGCTCAGTGCTAGCTATATTTCTATCAATTACTCTATCAATCACCATGTGACACATCTTGCCATTGATAGGGCATCTAGTATTAAAATTGCAAAACATGATGATAAACCTGCAAAAAGAATATTAGATGTCCTCACAACACTCCCTCACATGTTTCACTCAAAACAGAATATATACCACTCTTGTTTCACATAAATAATGGCTTTAACCCTCTTTTATGCTCACCTCTCTTGCCTTTTACCACTCAAAGATTGATCTCAAAATTACAATCAAGAACCAAAAACAAAATCAAGCAATATGCAAGTGATGCTAATAATTAAATAAGGAAAATGTAGCAAGAATGAATAGAACAAAAAAATCTAGAAGCAAATTGATGTAAAAGAAAATATGCAAGGATGCAAAGATGTGTATGCTACTAATTTTTGTTAATTTTAAGCCTAAGAATGAAAAATTAGATTTAACTAATGTAAATAGAAGCAAATAGGACAGAATTTAAAGAATGAAAACTAAAAGCATAAAGAAGAGACAATATGGAATAAAAAAATCAGAATCGGTTTCCTCCTAGTGGGTAGCTGATTTTTCCTTAATTTTAACCCTTTTTCAACCTTAATTTACCACCAAACAGCAAGATCTCAGGGTATATTTAATAGAAAAGCTCAATTCCTCAAGATCAAATCAATACTCAATATGATCACTATGGTACTCGAATTCTCAAGTTGTACTTTTCAACCTCACAACCAATTATTTCATATTGATTGTAGTATTTTAAGATAATACCAAATGATTACAGAAACTGATAATCACAAGATTTCCACTTGAAGCTCAAATAGCACAATCTCATAATTTTTGGTGCTAAATTCGAACGCATCAAGGAATTAAAAGAAACCCAACCATGCAACATTACTTATTATGACCAAAATTATCCTAAGGTACCTCTAATGGCAGAATTTAAATCTAGCTAAGTTATTAACTAGAAAGCAATATAAAATGATGGATAATGATTACCTAACCAAAAGCTCTGATACCAAACTGATATGAAATCCCAAAGACTGTGCTTTGAAACTCCTCAACAAGACTTGGTAAACAAACCTTAAGCTACACTGATCATAGATTGAATCAGACCCAAAGCTTTATCAGGATTATCAGGATTATAAGGTATATCAAGAATAGTCATGTCACAAGCAATATACTTGATAAGTAACTAATTCCTAAAGGTAATAAAGAGATGCAATTCTACCCCACTTTGAAGAAAACACTCAAATTCGTTTTTATTCATTCATGCCTTGTAAAAAGATTCCCAAATAAGCATTTATAGCCCTAAGTCTTTGAATCCTTTATGATAAAGGTAATTAAGTCCTATTCTCACTCAACTCCTAAAAGTACAGTCATATTCTAACTCAAATTCCAAAAAGTAAAGTCCTACTTGAATTAGAACACTAATTAAATCTTTCTAGAATCCTAATTAAGATGACGGGTTGGGCTTTATTTCTTTGGCCCACATGCCTATCACTAAATTGAAGCCTGAGGTAATTAAATTAAAATAGGCAACCCACATGCATAATTAAGCCCAATTATAAGTTAAGCCCAAATCCCATAAGTAGGCACATGAATGAGACATGATCTTGAGCACATGATGTCATGCACATTGATGGCACATGTCTTGCACATTACTCCTAGCACATGATTTGCACATGACTTGTAATCTTCAATTTTATGGATTTTGCCTTGTTTAGCCCATTGACTTGAATCTTCATAAAAGACTTTCTTATTTTCACTTTAGGCTTGCCTTTGTGTAGTATTAGACCATAAGCTTGATTATGGATTTTAGGCCTAATATAGCAGCCAATGCTCCAATGCTGCCTTATATGGTTTGGAACACACCCCATAAGCATTTTGATCATATTAATGGGCTTTTAAACTCTTTTTAGGACTATTTCAATGATATAAGAGTGCTCTGATCCATTGATCAAAGATTGTCCTTCATGTCTTTCATGCATGGTTCCTGTGCATATATCAGGCAGCCCCGAGAACAAAGTCAATTTGATGCTCAATGTCTCTTAATGAGGGGAGGCCTTTAGATTATTTGGGAAACACATCCTCAAATTCCTACAACATAGACACAAAAACACTATATAAACAAGGGTCAATATCAGTCAAAAACCAAAGATTTTCCTTGTACCTAAGTATAACAAGACTCCTTTATCCATAAAAAGCATCTCTCAAATCTTTCTCCCTTGCATACAAGCTCACTTTCTTTTCTCTCATCACAATCTCAGCTTTACTCTTCTCTCTTGTGCCATCACTCACCATTGGGGCCTTTATTTGCATTTCTCTCATTTTTATCACTTAAGGCCTCTTTTCTCTCAATTCTTTTACTTGAACTTGCCTCGCTACACAAATTCCCCATAATGGATTTTTGGATTTTCATTTGGTCTTCATATACTTCCAATTGAGATAAAAGGTTCAAGAATGTAATTTTGGCCATTCAAGGTAAAAGAATATCGATTTCTGTACCCATCATACATCACACGCCTATCATATTGCCAAGGCCTTCCAAGTAAAACATGACTAGCGGGATTGGAACAACATCACATAACAACTCATCCTTATATCTCCCAATAGAGAATGCAAGCATTACTTGTTTATTCACACTTATTTCACCACATTCATGTAACCATTGCAACTTATAAGGATTAGGATGCCTAATACAATTCAAGACCAACTTATCAACAAATATTGCATTAGGAAATTAGTACAACTACCTCCATCAATAATCAAACTAAATGTCTTTCCATTGACTATGCAACATGTATGAAAAATATTCTCTCTTTGATCACTAGTTTCATCGTTAACATGCATATTCAAAGCTCACCTAACAACTAAAGATTTGACATGCACCTCATTACCATATTGCACATCATCATCATTACTAGGATCAACTAAGGAAGGCATACCATCACTATCACTACTTTCTTCACTTTCACTCTCAATTACACCATTATCTTTTAATAACATAGTTTTCTTATTAGGACATTGAGATGCAATATGCCTTACACCCAATATCTAAAATATTTAATTTTACTATGTTTATCATTAGCACTAGGTTTTTTTGATTTCTCATCATCTTTTACCCCTTTTTCTTTCTGTACCTCTTTCGGGTCAGTCGCCTTTTCTTCACCCCTTTCTAACTTTTTATGTCATTTTGAACTCCATTTGGATGTGGAATTCGATAACTCCTTGATGCCTGCTTCCTTTTCAATTGCTTCACTATCTTATGGCCATATTACCCATGTCTTCAAAGTCCACATAATGTTGTAATTCAATAACATTAGCAATATCTTTGTTCAAACTACCTAGGAAACGTGCCATGGTGACTTCTGGATCCTCCTCCACATTAACTCTCATCATTGCCATCTCCATCTCTTTATGATAATCTTCAACAGTCATGGATCCTTGTGTCAGGCATTGCAATTCTTGATGCAACTCCCTATAGTAATAGGCTAACACAAATCATTTTCTCATCACCCTCTTCATCTCCTCCCATGTTTTAATGGGTCTCTCTCCATTCTTTCTTCTAGTCATTATAATATGATCCCACCAAACAAGAGCATAATCAGTGAATTCAACAACAGTAAGTTTTACCTTTTTCTGTTTATTATAGTTGTGACATTCAAAGATGAGCTCCACTTTTCTTTCCCATTGTAGGTATGCGTCAGCATTATTCCTCCCTTTCAAAATGGAATTTTCATCTTGATGGAGTTGATGTTGCTATCATGATTATCTTTTGGTTAGATAATGATTATCAGAACCGGTTTCCTCCTAGTGAGTAGTCGATTTAACCCTTATTCAACCTCAATTTATCACTAACTAGCAAGAACTCAAGGTATATTTAATAGATAAGCTCAATTCCTCAAGATCAAATCAATGCTTAATATGATCACTAAGGTACCTAAATTCAAAAGTTGTACTTTTCAACCTCAAAACCAATTATTTAAGTTGGATTGCAGTAGTTTATGATGATACCAAATAATTCCAGCAATCAATAATCACAAGATTTGATGTATGCATGGGAACCATGAATGAAGGATATGAATGACAATCTTTTGTCAATGGAGAAGGCAATCTTATATCATTGACCAAAATTTTTCCATAGGTAAATGGCAGAATTCAAATCTAGCTAAATTAACAACTAGAAAGCAATTTTAAAGGATAGATAATCATTATCTAACCAAAAGCTCTGATACCAAACTGATGTGGAACTACAAAGCCAAGGAATGAGCATAGCTCGGTTACCTTCTTAGGTGGCTCTCAATCAATGATAACTTGCACCTTGGTCTTGTCCATGCGCAATTTGCCTCCGCCCACGATGTGCCCCAATAACATAGCTTCATGTTGTGCAAAGGCACACTTCTCCTTCTTGACATACAACTCATTCTCCCTTAGTACTTGGAAGACTTGGTGCAAATGATCAACATGCTCTTTTAATGTATTGCTATAAATAACTATGTCATGCAAGTATACCACTACGAATTTGTCCAAGAAGGGTTGGAAGACTCGATTCATAAGAGTGCAAAATGTAGCGGGGGCATTTGTGAGTCCAAAGGGCATTACTAGAAATTCAAAAGAGCCATACCTCATAGCACATGTCATCTTTGACTCATCTCCTTTGGCAATCCGCACTTGATAATAGCCCAATCTCAAATCAAGCTTTGTAAATGATCTTGCCTCACCAAGTTGATCGAACAAATCGGCGATCAATGGAATGGGATACTTGTTCTTTATGGTGATCTTGTTGACAGCCCTATAGTCAATGCACAATCAAAGTGACCCGTCATGCTTCTTTTGGAAAAGCAAGGTGTGCCATATGGGGCTTTCGAATGTTGGATATAACCAGCATCCAACAACTCTTTCAATTGCCTCCTTAATTCTTCAAGCTCGGGAGACGCCATTCGATATGGAACTGCGGCATATGGGCTTGCACTGGGAATCAACTCAATCTTATGATCCACCTCTCTCTTTGGTGGGAGCTTCTTTGGCAACTTGGGGGGCATGACATCCTTGAACTCTTCAAGGACATGGGAGACCTCCTCAGGCATATTATCTTTTTTGGCATGTCTTCTTCCTCCTTTAATGTGGCTAAGAAGGTGGGTTGTGCCTTCTTAACTCCCTTGGATAGTCGTATGGCTAAAATTTGTTTGGCTTATAGGCTCGCTTCTCTTGCTAAAGACACCATAAAAGCATTACCTTCCTCCAATATGCATATTGTGTTGGCACAAGCAATGGGCACGAACTTAACTTAGTCCATGAGCTCCATGCCCAACACAATAGCATAATCATCCATCAAAATAACAGAGAAGTCTACTAAGCCATGCCATTCACCCAAAACTTACCTCTACGCCACGTGCAACTCCGAAGGTAGACTTTGCCTCCGAATTAACTGCCTTAAGCCATCCTCTCTCCTTAGAGAACTTGATGCCTAACTGATCGATTTCTTTTACTTCAAGAAAGTTGTGTCTTGCTCCCGTGTCCACCAATGCTTTCATGGTTTGCATGCCTACTTTGGCTTCCACGAACAGTCGGCCTTTCTTTTTGGATTTAGGCAATTCGACTTTAGCCTTGATGGCATTAAGGAGTTATAGGGAACCCACCCTCGTCTCCTCACATCGGTGTTATTCCTCCATTTCTTTAACTAAGGCAGATAGCTTGGCCTTCTTCAGGCATTCCCTTGCTTTGTGTGGCCCATCACAAAAGAAGCATTTAATTATTGGCTTGCTACAGCCCTTGTCATCCTTGGTGCTCTTGCCTTTGTCATACTTGTGGAAGCTCTCTTTGGGTTAGTGGTAGTCTCCCCCACTCTTTCCTTTGCCACCTTTGTCCTTGAAGGAAGTTCAAGATGCTCAAACAGATGCTGATCAACTGCCTGAACCCGAGCTTGTTACTCATACAGATGATATAACAGCTCAACCTTCTGGAGCACAAGAGCTTCGTAGGTCAAGTAGGATATGTATTGTTCCAGAGAGATATGAATTTCTCATTAGTGAACAGAACGACGTATTGCTCATAGAAAATGATGAGCCTACAACCTATGAAGAGGTTCTGAATAGTTCAGAATCTGACAAATGGCTTCAAGCCATGAAGTCAGAAATGGATTCCATGTATGAAAACCAAGTATGGACTTTGGTTGACCCACCCGAAGGAATAAAGCCTATAGGGTGCAAGTGGGTTTTCAAAAAGAAAACTGACATGGATGGTAATGTGATTACCTATAAAGCTTGACTTGTTGCTAAAGCCAGTCAAAGTTAAGCCAAGTTGGGTCTGTTATTTTGTTCATGCATTTTATTTCTTTTTCCGCATATCATGGGATTGAGATAATAGATTCATGTTTTAATAAAGACATTTATTTGGGATTCTAAGTTTGTTTTAGCCCATATTTTGTAATAAGGGATTTTTATGCCCAAGTTATTATTATTATGATTATGGTTGTGATTCAGATACATGAGGAATAGTTGAGTGTATATATATAAGAATGATTCAAAAGTGAAATAGTTAGTATGGCAATACATTGAAAAGTTTTAATTCAAACAGGTAGATTCAGTTATACTCATATAACATTTGTTTGTACAGTGAGTTTTGCCCTAGCTATACAGAGGGTGATACACAATGATATGAATGATTTATTCAAATGTCAATGATAGTCTCAATATAGCAATGGTGCAAGTATCCTTAGACTTGAGGTACTCAAGGATATCTTGGATATTGATTCTATATTTTGACATTATTCCTTATTCCCTTAGGGGGGTTGCTCATAGGTTGGTGATTAGGTAGAATTTGAGGTATTCAAAGGTAATTGGGTAACCAATAAAGGATTCACCACTCTTAATAGAAGGAGTGTATACCTATGGCCTCTTGTCAGGGTCATTACTCAGAAATCTTTGGCCGAAGTGGAAATGTCTTGAAGACAGTCTTCATTAATATCTATGATAGAGTAATGAACTTCAGGGACAAGAGCTAACATTACTTGGGCTAGATGTGACATAAATAGTCTAACGGGAGTTGACACATGTCCATACTTTGAACCAAGTGGATTATAGAATGGTGAAATGATTAATTATATAGAAATTATCTATGGCAAGGTTCGTAGTCAAACCACTGACTTTTTTGGTTAATTGGAGGTCATGATTTATTGCTAGATACCACTCATGACTTGCTTAAATTAATTATTAATTTAACTGGGCAACATAACTGGGAACCTAATGGGTCACGTGCATTGGAAATGTGGAGACTAAGTAAAATGGTCTCGGATAAGATCCAAAAATATGATAGAATTATTTTAGGTCAGATCGAGATGAGATCACGGAAAAAAATCACTTGCGAGGGATCACAGGCCTGCTGGCCTATTGGATTTTGAAGAATGAATCACATTCATAAATGCAATGAAAGAATAAAATTTTCAAAACCCAAAACAAAATATCATACTTTTGCCTTTAAAAGTAATTTATATAAATATAAAGGTTATAAATTATACTTTGTAATTTCTTATTTTTTATTCACATCTTCACTATCTTGGATTGTAGTAAACCACAACAATCCACACTAGGACGTCTCTAATGATAATCCACGTGAAGAATGAAGAAAAACTATTGAAAGAAATTGTTTGAACAAATTTAAAGTGCTAGCTTTGAAAATGTTTTTAAGAGAATTTTATTGTCTTAAAAATATTTTTTTCACAAAAAAAAATTTTCATGTCTATTTTCTGCCATTTGATGTCTTTTCTATTTGAATGAAATTCAAAGAAAAGATGAAAAGTCAAAAATGGAGAAAAGGGAACTGAATGAATAGTGAATGTGTTTAATGGATAGAATTGGCCTAATTAAGGCCAAATTCACTCGTTGGCCAAATGGAGGCACCAGTGATGCGGAACCCCAAAGACCGTGCCTTGAAACCCCTCAACAAGACAAGGTAAACAAACCTTAAGCTATGGTGATCATAGATTGAATCTGACCCAAAGCTAACCAATGTAGCAAAGAACCAAGATTATATGATTTATTAAGAATAGTCATGCCACAAGCAATATTACTTGATAAGTAACTAATTCCTAAAGGTAATAAAGAGATGCAAATCTGCCTCACTTTAAAGAAAAACACTCAAATTCGTTTTTATTCATTCATGTCTTGTAAAAAAGCCTAGATGAGTATTTATTGCCCTAAGGCTTTGAATCCTTTATGGTAAAGGATAACTAAGTCCTATTCTAACTTAATTTCTAAAAGTACAATCATATTCTAACTCAAATTCTAACAAGTAGAGTCCTACTTGAATTAGGATACTAATTAAATCCTTCTAAAATAAGACAAGTGGTGGGTTGGGCTTTATTTCTTTGGCCCACATGTCTATCACTAATTAAAGCCTAAGGTAATTTAAATTAGACAGCCCACATACATAATTAAGCCCAAATCCCATAAGTAGGCACATGCATGGCACATGATCTTGAGCACATGGTTGGCACATGATGTCTTCCACATGGATGGCACATGTCTTGCACATGTTTGGCACATGACTCTAGCACATGATTTGCACATGACTCGTAATTTTCAATTTTATGGACTTTGTCTTGTTTAGCCCATTTGAATTGAATCTTCATGAAAGACTCCCTTGAGCTTGATTGTGAAGTTTAGGCCCAATATAGCAACAAATGCTCCAATGCTGCCTTCTATGACTTGGAACACGCCCCACATTGAATTGGATCATATGAAATGGCTTTTGTACTTCTTTAAGGCTCATTTCAATGATATAAGATTGCTCCACTCCGTTGACAAAAGTCAGTCGTTCATATCCTTCATTTATGGTTCCCGTGCATACATCAACCAGCACACGCATTGGGCCTGTTGCGAGCTGCTGCTGGGCAGCTCAGCAGCCTACCTAGCCTGCGCGGGCCTGTGAGCCTTCCGAATGATTTTTCCTGTGTGTTCTTATTGCGATTCATCCAGAAATAATTACCTCATATTTTGGATCCCATCCAAGACCATTTTACTCATTCTCCATATCTTCAATGAGTATGACTCATTAGGTTTCCAGTTATATTGGCCACTTAAATTAACAATTAATTTAAGCAAGTCATAAGTGGTATCTAGCAACACATCATGATCCCAATTGACCGAAAAGTCAGTGGTTTGACTACGAACCTTTCTATAGACAATTTCTATGTAATTATTCCTTTCACCGTTCTATACCCCACTTGGTTCAGAGTATGAATATGTGTCAACTCCCACTAGACTGACTACATCACATCTAGTCTAAGTAATGTTAGTTCTTGTCCCCAAGGCTCATTACTCTATTAGATATGTCATTGAAGACTATCTTTATGACATTTTCATTTTGGCCAGAGATTCCCGAGTAATGACCACAACAAGAGGCCATGGGTATACACTCATTTTATTAGGAGTGGTGAATCCTTTATTGGTTACCCAATTATCTTCGAATACCTCAAGCTGTATCCAATCACCACCCTATGAGCAACCTCCCTAAGCCAAAAAGGAATAGTGTCAAAATACAAAATCAATATCCAAGATATTTTTGAGTACCTCAAGTCTAAGCACACTTGCATCATTGCTATGATGAGATTATCATTAGCATTTCAATAGATTATCCATATGATTGTCTCATAGCTAGTCATCCAATGTACTTAGCTACACTTAGCAAGCATCCATATTTTAAATCTAAACATCTCATGTTTATAGATTATGAGATCTACTACTCAATCCAATCAAGGAGTGTAACATATGCTAGTCTATCCGGATTAACAATATCCCATCTCATTAATCCTATGACTAGGGATAATTTTGATACTAACATAATTACACATTATAAGAATCTCAATATCATAATCTCATCATGATTTCCTTCATGCTATGTTATGTACCAAGGACTTCATTAATTGATTTATGATCACTATCAATTCATATATCAAATGAACATCAAATTATTGAAAAAGCCTTTTATTAATCAAATAAATTTGTACAGTAAGTGCTAAAGGTCATTGCCTTTAAAGAACTCCTCTAACAAGCTTCCACTTGCACTAAAGCCAATCGCTTTTGTATTTAATTCCATAGGCGAGTACATGAAAATCATATTTCTTTTGGGGAAGTGGCTTAGTTAAAGGATCAGTAACATTTTGATCAGTGGGCACTCTTTTTATCTTTACATCATTCCTACTAATGATTTTCTCTAATCAAATTGTATCTTATGAGTATATGTTTGGATCTCTGATGAGACCGTGGCTCATTTTCTTGGCAATGGCTCCATTATTATCACAATACAATTGGATTGGATGAACAACACATGTTCATAAACAAGGCAATTTTAGGCAATTTTGAAATAAATCCAAAATTAATTATTTGAATCACATTCAAATCATTTTTCAATCAAAATAATCATCCTTAATCATCCCATGATCATATTAGAGAAAGAAAAATGTGTAAAACATATTTTACGAATTAATTTCAATTTTTCAAATACCTATTGATCCAAAATCATCAAAACCATGCAATCCCATCGATGTGTGAGCCACAACCGGTATCTAATACCCATATATTATTATCGAAAATAGTATTAATTTCAATGACAAAAATACCTGAAGTAGATGGGGCATTAGATGCCTTTTTCTTAAGGATTCCAAGTAAGCCTTGCCATTTCTGTTCCAATGGTCATCCTTGCCGCAACGGAAGCATGTTCCCTTTGTGTAACATCCTTGACCTTCCCCACATGCATTTCATCGAACATAAGCATCTTGCATACAATTCAATTGAACACGTGCATTTCATACGTATTTTTGTAGGAACAAGTTCATGGCATGCACTAGCTACGTGTCCTATTATTTGGCAATTATATCGAGTCACACGTGTATCCTTATAACCTAAATGAGGATAACAAAGTATTAGAAATGAATTGAATAAGGTGTATAAAGTAAAGTAAGCAAAATGATTAGATTAAGATTAGTAAACAATTACATTGTTAATTTAGTTAAATCGGGTCAAATGATTAAGCTGTATCATTGTGTGAATTAGTGGAATTATAAATCTATGCAAATAATAATAATAACAATATAAAATGAAATGAAAATTAAACAAAAGAGAAATAGAAGAGAAGAGAAATGAGAAATGAGAAGAGAAAAGAGAAGAGAAAAAGAGAAAAAGAGAAAAGGACAAAAAACAAGTTGGCTTTATCTTCATCTTTCTTCCCCATTTCTGCCTCCTCACTCCAGCCCGACTTCTTCTTCAATTTCCTCCATTTCAGACTTCAATTCTTCCTTGTTTCACCTAGTTTTTGAAGCTAATTGATCTCTTTCAAGGTTGTTCTTGGTAAGTAATCAATTCTTATTGCTATAGGGTTGATTTGAGTTGCTTAGGTTCAATATTAGGCACTGAATTTCACCCCGATTTTGATATTAATAGAAATTGATTCTGGAAATGTGTAAAACACAAAAGTTTTTCCTTTATATCTTATATTTGTGGATATGTAAACATTTTTTCAAGATATTATCTATAGGGATTGATATGCTCTTCGTACTGAAACTGGTCAGGGTGTAAACCCTAACCAAGTTAGCTACTGTGTGGTTTGATTTCGAATATGTTAAAGCCCTTATTTGAAGTCTCTCAAAACATAAAAGTTGTAGATATATGTGTTTTTTATCTTTATTCCAAATTTCAGGTTCATAGGTCTTGTAAATGGGGAGTTATGGTGAATGGAACCATGACTGTTCCATGGTTTGAACTGCCTACTGAGTGCCCTGGGAAGATCTAGTACATTGGTTGGCTAATTTGAGCTTGTTAGAGCTAGATTATGTAAATTCTCAAAACATGAAAGTTATAGGTATATGTCTTAGCTAAATTTGGGTACTAATTTCAGCTTAATTGGTTATCTATAGACTAAGTTATGGCCTTTGGAAGTCATACTGGTCTGGAAGCCAATTCTATTCTGGAACAGTAAAAAGTTTGGTATAATTAGAAGACCTTAGAGACATAATTGGTAAAAGTTGTAAACATGAGCATGTTCCATATGAACCCATATAAGTGTCTGTAAATTTTCAGTAAAATAGGACTTATATATTATAAGTTATGATGAACCCAAATGAGTACCCTGAAACTGTCTAAAGGCAGAAAACAAGGCAGAAAACAGAACACTCTTAGAAATTCCACCAAATATTGTGCAATGATCAAATTGGTTTGAAATTTGAATATGTGCTATAATTATATGTTATGTGTAATTAGGAATAAGAATCATATTAATTGGTCAATTAGAGAAAAAGTTATAGGCTAAACAGTCCCATAAGGTCACACTGCCTCATAGGAAAAATCTTAACTATTGACATGAACAATGCATATTAATTTGTTTAAGCCACATTAAGTCTCTCTAATCATGAGTTAATCGATTATGTTTTCATATTAGGCTCGCAACATATTGGAGACCCACAAGGAGTAGATAGACAATAACTTAGGGGTCGGAATCAAAAGAGAACGGTGAGTCTAATTATCGATTGAATTCTTTAGTGCAAATGAATGTTGCTTGCTATGTGATTCATGTGATTGTCATGATTGGTCCTTGATAATGTAATGATGGATAATTTGTGACATTGTGGTACATATAAATGGTATACTTGTGGTATATTTGAGGTATATGTTTGACAAATGTGATATATATACATGGTACATGTATAGTATATACAAGGTATATGCTTGACATATGAGGTATATAGGGAATATATGTATGTTGTATATGATAAAGATGCAATGGTTGATGAATGCTTAAATACAAGTGCATATGCATATGGGCTAAAAAGGCGTTGTGACTAGTTAATCGACATTGCAAAGCAAAAGAAGAGGCCTATGGCCCAACAAATGTGCAAAGCAAAAGAAGAGGCCTATGGCCCAACAAATGTGCAAATGAAACAAATGATCAAGCTAGCTAGCAAATGCAAATGCAAATGTTCACATGGAAACCCGGGGCAATGTTCGTTTAATCTGGTCACAACAAAATAAAATGTACAAGCAAAGCATAAGTAAATAACAATTATTGAATACTTGATTTTATCTATATTTATATGTTATTGACTGATGAATGGAATGGAATACATGGTATATATTGGAATTGTGATTTATGACTATGAGTTGTTTGGTACTTTAGAGCTCATTGGATGGTTATTCTCACTGAGCCGCAACTCATCAATTTGCATCATTTTTCAGGTAAAGAAAAGTGATAGCTCATTTTGAGTAGCGTATAAAAGACATGGAGCATAGGTCACTGGCCGAGCCTCATCACTCTCTCTCCTTGCATTCCACACAAGCATGAAAATATGTCATATGTGTTTTGTATTTACGTGCTTGAATATGTATAGTCATTTTGGAACGAGTCTAAAAATGTATAAATGAAATCAACTCGAAAATACTTATGTGTAAAGTTTATGTTTTGATATATGTGATATATTATATTGTGTGATATATTATATTGTGGTGAAAACTTCAGTGTTAACTTTGCAAAGTCAGTGAATAATATTACAGGATAGGAGACTTGCAAGTCATTGAATGAAATTATAGGATATGAGACTTGCAAAGTCATGAAATTATATTACAGGATGTGAAAAAAAAATTTACTACTATTGTTAACAGAGTATTTTACCTTTCCAGTGCACCATGTATGATTACTTGATATTTGGATAGGTTATACTCAAATGTCTAAGATGTGGTGTTACACTTTGGAGCAATCTCCTTGGCCTTCTTCTTAGCCACGCCTCCCTTAGGCTTCATGGAATTTTTCTTCTTCTTAAGGTTCTTCTTTTTAGAAACTGAAGAGTCCACCAGCATCACAGTCGTACTGTCCTTCTTGACAAATGGCTCAGCTGTTTTGAGCAAGTTAATCAGCTCAAGAATAGTGGTAGAGATTTGGTTCATCCTATAGTTAAGCATAAAATGTGAATAACATCGAACAAACTGTTTCGAATTAAGTCAATACTTAATTCATGGTCCATCACAAATCCCAAAGTGACCAACCTTTCAATATAGCCATTCATTTTCAATGCATATTGCACTAGAGATATCCCCTTAACCATCTTAGTGCGGAAGAGCAACTTTGAAGTTTCGAACCTTTCGCAACACGCTAGCTCATCAAAAAGCTTTCTTAAATGGTATACTATGGAATTAGCATCCATAGTCTCATGCTGCTTTTGCAACTCAGCTAACATAGTAGCAAGCATAATGCAACTTGCCATCTCACTATCATCGAGATGCTTTTGATATGCCTTTTGAACATCTTCAGAAGCTTTAACAGTAGGGGGATTAGGGAGTGCCTCATCTAGGATATAACCAATCTTTTCGGATATGAGAACTATTCTCAAATTCGTTAGCCAATCTAAGAAATTACGCCCAATCAACTTATTTGATTCCATTAGGGATCACAAATTCACAATTTTCATGATGATGATTCTAGCAACCTAGATGTAAAATAGAACATATTAGAATGTACATAAAATACATGATTATTAGGTCTTTAATAAATCGCATTATGACTCCCACTATTTTATTACGAATCCATAGCCCTCACTATGAACCTGAGATAACTTATATGGAAGTTCTCTTAGTGGGACGATATCCAACTAGCTAAGAATAACTTTGAGACAATTCAACAAGCTACCCTTAGTTTGGTTTGTAGGTATCTAATACATACCAATTGTATTATTCATGCAACTATCGAATCTTGTGCTATCAACTTATTAATGTGTGCACATACATTAGGCTATCAACTCTTGATATGTGTACATCTCATGTATACAAACCCAACTTTGCCTCCAATACTCATTAACCTTGGCGCAAATCCAACAAGTTATTAATATCGGTTAAGTCTAACCCATTTACATTTGAGGGGAGTAAGATGAAAAGAGAAATACATAAGAAAAAAAGAGAGGTAGGGACACGCAGACCCTATTTAACATAAACAAAACAATTCCATGCATGCTTAATCACAATGGGCCTAAGTCCATAATCATTGATCATATCTTTTCATACACATCTAACATGCATTTCTAATGCATAAAATAAAAATGATAATTTTGGATTTTCAATTTGTAAATCGATTAAACGCTTGAACCGAAATTGCCTACTTGTGTTCCTTCAGTTAATTTAAATTTTGTATGTCATTTTAAAGTGGAATTTAATATTTAATCAAATTAAATCAAATTCCATATTTCCAGAATTAATTCAAAATTAATTCTTCTTAAAATCAGAATATTATGATGTTAAAATTAAACAATTTAATTTTAATATACATACCAATTTCTAGTCATACTAGAATTACAATTGCTCAACTTAAATTAATTCAAAATTAATTTCCAAAAATTCTAAAAATTTATAAAACTTCAAATCATCATTATAATCATCTTTAGGTCATCTCAAGTTCATCAAAATATTTTTGGCACAAGCCAAAATTACTAAGACAAACGAACCAACACACTTAGACGCTCAAAATGACTCATTAGACATCTAGAATTTTTTTAAAATTTCAAATGTGTGAAAAATAATTTTGGCATGCATCTAACATCAAAATAAAATATTTTTAATCGCATAAAAAATATTTCATGGTGCTGAAAAAAATAAACACATACAAAAAAATTAAACAAAACAGCCCTACCGGGTATGCTAAAACAATCCCATTTTTGTGTTTGTTTAAAAAATTAATTAAAATTATTTTTAATTAATTATTGGACACTTCCAGAGGCATAAAGACGTTCTCAATATGTATATATAATTTTTTTATAATCAAATTACAAACAAAATATAACCAGGTCCATCAATTAATCCAAACAACAATACATGTTCATAAACAAGACAATTTTAGGCATTTTTAAAATAAATCCGAAATTAATTATTTGAATTACATTCAAATTATTTTTCAATCAAAATGATCATCTTTAATCATCCCATGATCATATTGGAGAAAGCAAAATGTGTAAAACATATTTTACAAATTAATTTCAATTTTTTAAAACCTATTGATCCAAAATCATCAAAAACATGCAATCCCATTGCACTTTGAATTAAAATTAATTTTAATAGGCACAAGGGGGCTCTGATACCACAACTGGGTTTTGAAGAATGAATCACATTGATAAACACAGCAAAAAAACAAAATTTTCAAAAACCGAAACAAAAGATCATACTTGTGCCATTAAAACCAATTTATATAAATATAGAGGTTAGAAATTATGCCTTGTAATTTCTTATTTGTTATTCAAATCTTCACTTTGTTGGATTGTAGCAAACCACAACAATCCACACTAGGATATCTCTATTGATAATGCACATGAAGAATGAAGAAAAAACTATCAAAAGAAATGGTGTGAATAAATACAAAGTGCTAGCTTTGAAAGTTTTCTTGAGAGAATTTTATTGTGTCTTAAAAATATTTTTTTCACAAATTTTTTTTTTCATGTCTATTTTCTACCATTTGATGTCTTTTCTATTTGAATCAAATTCAAAGAAAAGATCAAAAGTCAAAAATGGAGAAAAGGGAATTGAATGAATAATGAATGGGCTTGATAGCCATAATTGGCCTAATTAAGGCCAAATTCACCCGTTAGCCTGCCTAGCTCATAGGGACCCGTACGCCCACGTGATCCTCCCGAACGATTTTTCCCATGCGATCTCATTACGATCCATCCTGAAATAATTCTCTCATATTTTGGATCCCATCCAAGATCATTTTACTCATTCTCCATATCTTCAATGTGTGTAACTCATTAAGTTCTCGATTATGTTGGCCATTTAAATTAACAATTAATTTAAGCAAATCATGAGAGGTATCTAGTAACACATGATGACCCTCAATTGACTGAAAAGTTAGTGGTTTGACTAAGAACTTTTCTATAGACAATTTTTGTGCAATTATTCCTTTCACCATTCTATACCCCCACTTGGTTTATAATATGGACATGAGTCAACTCCCTCCAGACTGAATACGTCATGTCTAGTCCAAGTAATGTTAGTTCTTGTCCCTGAAGCTCATTACTCTATTAGATATGTCATTAAAGACTATTTTTATGACATTTTCACTCTGGCCAGAGATTCTCGAGTAATGACCACGACAAGAGGCCTCAAGTCTGAGGATACTTGCACCATTGTTATGATGAGATTATCATTGACATTTGAATAGATTATCCATATGATTGTCTCATAGCTGGTAATTCAATGTTCTTAGCTACACTTGGCAAGCATTCACATGTTAACTCTAAACATCTCATGTTTACAGATTATAAGATCTACTACTCGATCCAATCAAGGAGTGTAACAAGTGCTAGTATGTCCGGATTAACAATGTCCCATTTCATTAATCCTATGACTAGGGATAATTTTGATACTAACATAATTACACATGATAAGAATCTCAATATCATGATCTCATGATGATTTCCTTCATGCTATTCATTAATTGATTTAAGATCACTATCAATTCATATATCAAATTAACATCAAATTAATGAAAAAACCTTTTATTAATCAAATAAATTTGTACAATAAGTGCTAAAGGTGATTGCCTTTAGAGCACTCCTCTAGCATGGCCATGCTGGCTACTGCTCTGCCAAGTGGCAAGCCCATGCGGGTTGCACTACTAGGCCATTTTTTAGCCTTCATTGGGCCAATTATGGTCATTACTATTCATTTTACCTTCTTTTTATTTATTTTTTTATCTTCTTTTTGAATTTGATTCAGGTCAAAAAGACATCAAAAGGAAGAAAAGAGACATGAAAATTATTTGTGGTGAAAATTAATTTTTGAGACAATAATTCTCTCAAGAGCAAATTCATAGCTAGCACCATTGAATATTGTTCAAACCATTTCTTTTGTAAGTTTTTTGTTCATATCTTTAGATGGATCAATACTAGAGACATCATAGTGTGGATTGTTGTTGTTTGCTACAATCCAACAAGGTGAAGATTTGATTAACAAATCAATAAATTTGAAGGTATAATTTCTAGCCTCTATGTTTGATAAGTTAGTTTTAATGGCACAAGCATGATCTTTTGTTTCGGATTTTGAAAATTTTTTATTTTTTTGCTGCATTTTTGAATGATATTCACCTTCAAAAGCCAACAATATAGACACAAAATATATTTACCTTTGACATTTTATATGAGCATAAGTGGAAAATTTTGGAAGCGAATAAAAAGTTGCTTTAGTCAAAACCTTTGATGACCAAACTAAAATTTAGTGGCTTAATTTAAGACTTTTAGTAAGAAGAAATGAAAGACCAATATTGAATATACCTGAGACAATGAGAGAGGATTAATAAAGCTTTATTCATTAACCGATAAGTTGGACTAATAAAATTGAAGGAATAGACAAATAATTCGACAACAAAATACCTAAGGCACGCAAATTGAAATTGTAAACCAACAAATAACATTTATGACATCGTTAACCTTGACCTAAGATCGTATCCTAAATAATATAAAAATCACTCGAATCTCTGATTTAACTGCAGTTTAGAATCATGGATTTTGCGTGAGAGACATGGGTTAATTTTAGGGAGACAATCTTTTATTTAATTAAAAGAATTGTCAATTGTGTGAAATTGTATGTTTATTGATTTAATTATATTTTTTCAAGTGCCCCTACATATAGACCTCCTGCATTGAACATAAGGAAAGATATAGTAGACGCGTAACCAAAATAAGGTAGGTGTGTGTATGCTTTATGGCAATAAGCATTAAAGCAATAATTTTTGAAATTGTGAACATGTTACTATGTGTGTGTACATTTGTACCATGTTGTGACTGTCTATAGAAGTAATAGCGAACAAATTGATAAGAGATTACTATATGCTAAAATAAGCAATGTATGTTGTCTAAACCGTAAATATATGTGCGCGCCAAATATTATGTGATTGCATATGACAACTATTATTGCAAGCTTTTATAACCTATGTGTGCGTGCTTAGTATAATGAAAATAAAGGTCAAATAGAATGTAATGCAAATAAATTAGGGCCTGGAATTTATGTGTTAAATAAAGATATATTAAAGGTATATTTGAAGTATATGTGTAGTTATGGGTATGAGAAACTATAAAATAATGATAAAGATAGGAAAAATGAAGTTACCTCATTCACTCCTATGACAATGTTAATCACAGTTGTGAATGTCGCAAAATTTAGTTTTTGAAACTGAGGATCATTATGACCGTGACACTATAGTTCAAGCCTGTGAAGACCTACAAGTTTAAATACGGCAGTTTTGTGCTTTGTCAAAAAATGCACGAAATTTCAATAAAAAAACCCTAGCCACCACTCTCTGAAACCACATAAACTATTCTCCGTCAACCCCTTTCATTTTTAGTTGATTCAATACAAATCATTACCATTAAAGAGTGTATAAATAGATTAAAGCAAGAAATTTGGTATAAAAATCAAGGTGTGTGACAAGGAGCATTGGAACACATTCTAAAACGTAGAAAACTTATATGTTATTGTAAAAAAAGAGGTAAGAGGGGTTTTTTTCATTAATTTTTGATAGTTTCAATTCAGTTTAATGGAAGACTTAGATTTATATGCTTAAAAACAATTAAATGTTAAGGTTTTGCTAGTTTATGGCATGAGATGCTATCCATGGCATAAATAGTGATAATGTGGTCTCCGATTTTGTGTTAGAGTCCGAAACAGAGGGTCAAGATAACCATCAAAGGCAGTAGATGCATGAGAGTTAGTTTTAGGGCTCCAATATTAAGGTTTGTGTTAGAGAAGTGCTCTAAAGGCAATCACCTTTAGCATTTATTATACAAATTTATTTGATTAATAAAAGACATTTTCATTAATTTGATATTCATTTGATATATGAATTGATAATGATCTTAAATCAATTAGTGAAGTCCTTAATACATAACGTAGCATGAAGGAAATCATGATGAGATCATGATATTGAGATTCTTATCATGTGTAATTACGCTAGCATCTAAATTATCCCTAGTCATAGGATTAATGAGACGGAACATTGTTAATCCAGATAGACTAGCATATGTTATACTGTTTGCTTGGATCAAACAATAGATCTGATAATCTGTAAATATGAGATGTTTAGAGTTAACACGTGGATGCTTGCTAAGTATAGCTAAGTACATTGGATGACAAGCTATGAGACAATCATATGGATAATCTATTCAAATGTCAGTGATAGTCTCATCATAGTAATGGTGCAAGTATCCTTAAACTTAAGGTACTCAAGGATATCTTGGATACTGATTCTGTATTTTAACACTATTCCTTATTGCCTTAAAGAGGTTGCTCATAAGGTGATGATTGGATAGAGCTTGAGGTATTCAAAGGTAATTGGGTAACCAACAAAGGATTCACCGCTTCTGATAGAATGAGTGTATACCCATGGCCTCTGGTCGCGGTCATTTCTTGAAAATCTCTGGCAAGAGTGGAAAGATCATGAAGATAGTCTTCAACGATATGTCTAATAGAGTAATGAGTCTCAGGGATAAGAACTAACATTACTTGGACTAGACATGATATAGTTAGTCTAGTGGGCGTTGACACATGTCCATACTCTAAACCAAGTGAGGTATAGAATTGTGAAAGAAATAATTGCATGGAAATTGTCTATGGAAAGCTTCGTAGTCAAACCATTGACTTTCCAATCAATTGGGGGCCATGATGTGTAACACTCCTTCACCCCAGCATCTCGTGCTCGGATGAGGGAATGCTACGCTGATTTCATCGGTTAAAATATCATTTTTTTAGATTTTGTATACATGAAAATTATTCATATATATATATATATATATTCGATTTTACTATTTATTATTTACTATTTATTTACTTTGTATCATAAAAGAAATCATAGCATGAAAGATAAACTAAATTTTTATATCATAATATGTTCTTTACAAAATACTGTTTATTTTACAAATACTACAAAATAAAACTTAAAAGATAATATACAAAAGTTGTGTGACCCACAGTGGTTGAAATATGTTGCTCTACGGATCAAGTCGCCGTTAGTTTTATCTACTATTGTCTATTTATTCTTTGCTATACATGCGTGAGAGAAACTCCCACGCTAAGCTCTTGGCTTAGTGATGCATATAAATAAGACAATAAACTATTCTATGCAATCATGCATTATCATATATCAACTCATGTTTAATCATCTTCATGCAAATATACATATTATGGTATTCTAGCATGTATAGACATTAAATTATATTTTTTTTTTCTCATACTTGTTTATTTTATTAACACATCATTATATAACACATCATAATTAACCATGTTACAATTCATAATTCTATTTTTATTTTGCATAACATCTTTATTTATGCCCAAAACACCCAATCTTTTTTTCATGCAACTTACATTTCATAAATTTTATTCTTTTATATCTTATATTTATTTTACTTTATGAAATCATTATTATCCATAGCTTTTTATTGCCCATAACACCTATGAACCACTGATCAGGATAACAAAGTTTTCATCCAGGAACTTAGGAGTGCCATCCGGGCACTTAGGAGTGTCATCCGGATAATATGATATGCACATATAAGTGTCATCACTGACTTTAATAATAGTGTCATCACCGGCTTTAATAATGGTGTCATCACCAGCTTCAATAATAGTTCCATCACCAACTTTAAGAATAGTGCCTTCACCGGCTTCATTAATTATACCATTAATAGATTTCATCATACTCCCCCCTGGTTGGCATGACAAACTATCCTAAGTTGGTTCTAATTAGGTGTTCTAGGGCTTATACAATCTCATTAAAATTCATAGCAATTAGATTCACACTTTTCATGCATTTAAAGTCTCAAAATAATCACATAATCACTGAATTAAAATAATATTTACATAATATATCAAGGTTCTCATCATTTTACTCTTTTAATTCCACAACTCATATGTTGCCCTATCACTGGCAGATTCCATTCTCTATTTTGGACCTTAATTTTGGTCCTATTACAATATGAATTTAGTTATAAGTTCTGCTTAAAAATTTTAGATTTAGATCTTAGCTTTAATATTCAACTTGAATCACTTAATTCTGAGTTCTTTATCAAAAGATATGATAAAATGAACACTAACTGATCACTAACAATTCTGCCCAGAATTTTCTGGATAGATTCTAAGTCTGAACTTTATGAATTTTTCTAGACAATTACAGACATATCTGGATTTTATGTTCTGAATAAAAATTATAGCCTTATGTCTTAGCTTTCAAACTCAACAAAAAACATACAAAACCGATTTCCAGAACTCAATTTATAACAGTTTAAGTGATCACTGCTCATCTATTTCCAACAAGGAACATACAAACTAATCACATCCAATTTTTACCAAAATTAATCCTAAGTCTAGCAAACATGCATCCCCAAGATTTTTTATCACAAATAATATTAATTCAGAATCATCAACATGCCAACTAATTAATTCATTCAAATAAAAAAAATAAAATAAAATAGGCTATTGTCTTAGGTTATGCACAAACCTCTCTTTTATTTTATTTTCTTTCTCTTTACTTCTCTTTCTCGTTTCCTCTGCTCCTTTAAGCTAAATCCTGGTCAATTTGAGTTCCTAAAACATAAAAAAATAATTAAAACCTTACTCATTGAAACTCTATAACCCTAGTCTCTCTCTCTCTCTCTCTCTCTTTTTGCTCTTTTATGCTTGAAAATGACTTTTCCCCTTACTTTTTCTCTCTTTTCTCACTTTCGTTCACTAGAACTAAGCTTTGGCTATGGAGAAAGTTCTGGAATGTGGGGCTGGTTTGGGGAAGGCAGAAATTCTCAATGCAAAAGGGATAATAAGGAAGAAGAAAAAATAAAGAAGAAAATGACAAAAGTCATTAAGATGGGACACCTAAGCTCACATTCTAGAAGTCTTCATTAATTTCCCATTCATGCATGTCAATTGGCTTCTTAAAATTTTTCACCTGGTGTGGCTGGCCTCTACATGCATTTTATGTCCCAATTCATGTATTTAATTGATGGTTATCCCAATTAACCCTCCAATTTTCGGTAAATTGCAAATTAACTTCTAAACTTTTCAAAATTTGTAATTTAGTTTTTTACCGAAATTTAACATCTTAAAATATTTTGAACACTTTATTAGATATTTTCCATACATAATTTCCATTATTTTAATTATTTTTCGATAAAAATCCAAATTTAGACTTCTGTCAAACTGCCGAGTCGATTTAACAATTCGCTTGACTTTGGTCTAAATTAGCGGATGTGACATGATGTGTTGCTAGATACTACTTATGACTTAGTTAAATTAATTGTTAATTTAAGTGGCCAACATAATTGGAAATCTAATGGGTAACACATATTGGAGATGTGAAGAATGAGTAAAATGGACTTAGATGAGATCCAAAAATATGAAAGAATTATTTTGCTACAGATCGCGATGAGATTGCATGAAAAAATCGTTTGGAGAGTTATGAGCCCGCGTGGGTTGTTGGCCTGCAGCTAGCCTAATTGGCCTTAATTGGCCAATTAAGGCAAAAACCCCAAAATCCCTCCCAATTTCTTATGCACTTTCTATTTAGACTATTTTTGCAGTAAAAATATTTTTGAAATGTTTAAAAGTCTGAAAAATTATTTTTGGAAATTATGAAAATTGAAAAAGAAAAATAATAGTTATTTTTCATATTCTCTCAAATTGAGTATACACCATTGCTAACATTTTGAGGTGTGTTCAACCATTTCTCTTGTAGTTTCTTCTCAGATTTTAGCGTGGATTAACATTAGAGATATCCTAAAGTGGATTGTTGTGTTTTGCAATAACGCAATAAGGTGAAAATTTGAAGAATAAATTAAAAAATTATAATGTATAATTTTTTACCTCTATGTTTTGATAAATTAGTTTTAATGCCACAATGCATTTTATGAATGAGATTTATCTTTAAAATCCAACAGTGATTTCATAGTCACCTTGTATCCATTAAAATTAATTTTAATTGAAAGTGCAACGAGATTGCATGGTTTTGATTATTTTGGATCAATAAGTTTAAAAATTTGAAATTAATTTGTAAAATATGTTTTACATATTTTTTTCTCTAATTTGATCATGTGATGATTAAGGCTGATCATTTTAATTGAAAAATGGTTTGAATATTATTCAAATAATTAATTTTCGATTTATTTTAAAATGCTAAAAATTGTCTTATTTATAAATGTGTTGTTGTTCGGCTTAATTGATGGGACTATTTATATTTTTCTTGTAATTTGATTATGGAAAAATTATTCATAGATATTAAGAATGTGTTTAAGCCTTTGGAAGTATCCAATAATTAATTGAATTTTTTTAATTAATTTTTCAAACAAATATAAAAACATAAATGTTTTGACATACCCGATGGGACTATTTTATTTGAATTTTTGTATATATTTATTTTATTTTCAGTACCTTGAAATAATTTTTTATGTATTTGAAAATATGTTATTTTTATTTTAGATGCATTTCAAAATTATTTTGCTTCAATTTAAATTAAAACAAAATATAGATGTCGAATAAGTCATTTTGAATATCTAAGTCTATTCGTTCGTTTATCTTGGTAATTTTGTCTTGTGCCAAAATATTTTGATGAACTTGAGTTTACCGAAAGATAATTAGAATCATAATTTGATGTTCTAAAAATTTTTATAATTTTTGGAAATTAATTTTTATTTAATTTAAGTTGAGCAATAGTAATTCTAGTATGATTAGAAATTGATATGCATATTAAAATTAAATTGTTTAATTTTAATATCTTAATAATTTTTTTTAAGGTGAATTAATTTTGAATTAATTCTGAAAATATGAAATTTAATTTAATTTGATTAAATGTAAATTTCATATTGAAATGACATACAAAATTAAATTAACCGAGACAACACTAGTATGCAATTTCAGTTCAAACGTTAAATCGATTTTCAAATTGAAATCCAAAGTTGTCATTATTTTATTTTATGCATTAGATAATGTATGTTAGGGGTGTATGGAAAGGCATTATGGATAATTATGGACTTAGGCCCAATGTGATTGAGCATGCATGGATTTGTTTTGTTTTATGGTAAATAAGGTCTGTGTGTCCCTACCTCTCTTTCTTTCTTGTGTATTTCTCTTCTCATTTTACTCCCCTCAAATGTAAATTGAGATTTTATATACTTTAAAATATGTAATTAGATTACATAGGATTAGGATAGAATGGAGATAGAAAGGGGCAAGAAGCAAAGGAGGTGGTGCCATAAACAAGTAGACTTAGAAATAGGAATTTGATTTCTATTTTGGGTTGTAAACTCATGCATATACCTAGGTAAGACGTAGTCAATTTCTCTTTGACTTAAGAGATTGACTTTAGTATGTCCATAAAACTACAACTCTTGTATAGCTTAGTCATGCGTTGCTCACTTATATGACTAAGGCGATAATGCCATAAGTAAAATGATTTTAACATATCTTGTTTTTTCCTTTTATTATCATTGATGTTGAAAATTTGATTTGACAAATCTAATATGCATATTCTATTGCATAATATACTGCTAGCATAAAGAATTTCATTCAATATAACATAACAATAATTTTTACTAAAAGGTAAATGGAAATCATCTTTATTTAAACTTGATACAAATTTAACATAAGCCCAATAGAGAGAGACAAAACATAAGTTCCTCCAGTTAATGCAACAACCCTTGCTCCATTTCCAATACATAGGTCTGACTCTCCCTTATTATGCTGTCCATTATTTCTTAGGCCCTGCATATCAGTGTTTATGTGTGAACCACAACCGGTATCTAATACCGATATATCGTTATTGGAAACAATATTAATTTCAATGACAAATGAGTTAAAGTAGATGGGGCATTAGATGCCTTCTTCTTCAAAGTCTCCATTTACGTCTTACAGTTTCTCTTCCAATAACCATCCTTGCCACAATGGAAGCAGGTCTCCTTTGGAGCAGTCTCCTTGGCCATCTTCTCGGCCACGCCTCTCTAAGGCTTCATGGACTTTTTCTTCTTCTTAGAATCAGAAGAGTCTACTAGCATCATAGCCTTACTATCCTTCTTGACAAATGACTCAGTTGTCTTGAGCAAATTGATCAGCTTAGGAATAGTGGTGGAGATTTGGTTCATCCTATAGTTAAGCACAAAATGTGAAAAACTATCGGACAAACCAGTTATAATTAAGTCAATACTTAATTCATGATCCATCACAAAGGCCAAGGTGGCCAACCTCTCAATATATCCATTCATCTTCAGTGACTATTGCACTAGAGATGTCCGCTCAACCATCTTAGTGAGGAAGAGCAACTGTGAAGTTTCAAACCTTTAGGAACGTGTTTTTTCATAAAAAAGCTCTCTTAGATGGTAGACTATGGAATTTGCATCTATAACCTCATGCTGTTTTTGCAACTCAGCTAACATAGTAGTGAGCATAATGCAACTTGTCATCTCACTATTATCGAGATGCTTTTGATATGCCTTCTAAACATCTTCAGAAAAAATAATAGCAGGGGAATTAGAGAGTGCCTCATTTAGGACATAGCCAATCCAAAAAATTAGGTCCAATCAACTTATTTGTCTCCACTAATGATCGCAAATTCACACTTGTCATGATGATGATTTAGCAACCAAGATATAAAATAGAGCTTGTTAGAATATACACGAAAATGCATGTTTATTAGGTATTTAATAAAGCGCACTATGACTCCGACTATTTTATTGTGAATCCATAACCCTCGCTGTGAACCCGAGATAACCTATATGGAAGTCTCCTAGTAGGTCGATATCCAACTAGCTAAGAATAATCTTGAGGCAACTCAACAAGCCATCATTAGTTTGGTTGTTATGTATCTAATCCAAACCAATTGTATTATTCATGCAACTATCGAATCTTATGCTATCAACTAAATGTGTGCATATACATTGGGCTATTGACTCTTGATATGTATACATCTCTTGTACACTAACCCAACTTCACCTCCAATAAATATTAATGTTGGTGCAAATCCAACAAGCTAATGATATCGGTTAAATCCAACCCATTAATTGTGAAATCTAATTTCAATAGTTTGAACATATTCTTATAGAGCGAGCTTGAGGGAACTCAACAACTCTAATTCTAGAAGAACTCTGGTTCTCCTCATATTAATGGAAGGCATAAGACTTAATTATTTATTTAGTGAGGGATTTCTTTATTAAGTCTCCTCATGTTATTAGTGCATGCTTTTATATATCATACATTCATTACATGAAAATATAAAGATAGTGACATTAACTATATGGCGTGATTATAGACATACTAAAGTCAATCTCTTGAGCCAAAGAGAAATTGACTAGGTCTTACTGAGGTATATGCATGAGTTTACAACCCAAAATAGAAATCAAATTCCTATTTCTAAGTCAACTTGTTTATGGCACCACCTCTTTTGCTTATTGCTCCTTTGTAGCCCCATTCTATCCTAATCCTATGTAATCTAATTACATATTTCAAAGTATAGAAAACCTCAATTTACATTTTAGGGGAGTAAGATGAAAAGAGAAATACACAAGAAAGAAAGAGAGGTAGGAACACACAAGCCATATTTACCATAAAACAAAACAAATCCATGGATGCTCAATCACATTGGGCTTAAGTCCATAATCATCCATCATGCATTTCCATACACCCCTAACATACATTCTCTAATGTATAAAATAAAATAATGACAATTTTGGATTTCAATGTGAATAATCCCACATATATAAGAAGGATGCCACAAGTTTAACTCGATAATCTGCTCTAATTGAATTTTTTTTTTCAATTTTTTTTCATTTTAAATAACTTAATCTATTTATTTATATTGGTTTAGAGAAGTTGTTCTAATTAACAATATACATTTATTCTTATATTGTATATACATATGGCACCTGATTAGGTTACATAATTATTTACATACACAATATTAATATATGAGACATGACTACCACACCATATACATAGTCAAACTAAAAAAAAATAATAGATAACCAACCCTCTAACTATGCTTCTTGTGTCTCTGCTGATATGGGCTTGGACTTCTTCTTGATCAACTCCACTATCTACTATCTACAACTTCAATTCCTGCGTGAGAAGAACCACGCTAAGCTATCTCTAGCTTAGTGGTACATATAAGTATTAGAGTTTTCCCCAAGCAGTCACACAAATGCATGTCTCAAATAAAATCATGGCATATCAAATTTCATTGCATATTTGTCATATAAAATAAATAAATACATAACATAAATAAAATAAACAAAATAACATTATTCAATAATAAAATTTGCACCACCTCATGTAAACATTTTACACTTTGTTACTTACATAAATTAATTAAATTTCATATTTTATTCTATGAATTATTAGCCCAAAATCTCATTCCCGGATTGTCTGAATACGGGGTGTGAAATAGGGGCGCTAGTGGAGCTTAAGCCACCCTACTCACTATAATTTCAAGTCAATGGCACTCGTGGAGTTTCAGCCACATTGACCTAGTAAAATCATTTATCTGTGTCTAATTAGGATCAGAGGCACTCTCGGAGCTATAGCCACTCTGTCCTTAAATCATATCAATATCAGTACCAAAACTTCCCCCTAATGGTGCACCATCTATCCTATGTCAGTCCTCAGGTAGAGAAATGGGCAATTAACACCACTAATTACTTGTTTCTATAACCAATACTCATTTCATATTAACATAATAATATAAGCACAATTTATTGCGAACCCATAGAATAACATGATATTTTATCAAATATTAGCATAATTTTAAGTTCATAGTTAATAACATTTTTATAATGTTAAAGCATGCCATAATATATTATTTCATCATGGTGACAAATAATTCATGTCATGCACATACAATCATGCATAAGGGGCAAACTAGAATAATTATATGTACAAACCTCGATAGGATTTTTCTTTTCCAAAATATAAGCTCAGAGCTTGATCACTTTTGTTGGTCTTCTTCTTGTTGAAATACTTATTTAAAAATATAATTAATTAATACCTTGATAAAATATTTATTCTTAATATAAGTTAAATAAATAACTACAATTTCTTTTCAGCTAGAATATGACCTCTTAGGACTGTTGGATACATAAATTTTTTTAAACTTATCCAATTTATATGATTCTTGATCATGATTAAATATAACATGTAAAACTAAAATATACTAAAATTTCAGAATTTTTGAACCATTACATAATTTTTGGTATAATTTTAAACATTGCCCTGTTTTCTGCCCTTAGGCAGTTTCGAGGTACTCTATTTAAAAATTTATATCTTTCAATGTATAGCTTCAATTATTTTGAAAATTTTTATACAGTTATATAAGTTAATTTGGAATATTTTTTTTAATCTTTAACTCATATCCAAATTTGGTCTCTAAAGTTCTCAAACATTGGAGGATCTATAACTGGTTCAACATAGAGTATCAACCCAACCAGTTCAATTGTTCAGCTCATAACTCTTACAATACATGGGATTTAAGGTGGAACTTTCAAAAGAATTTAGATAAGACATAGCATTAAAACTTTTATGTTTTAAACTTTGGCTAATTCGATCTAAAAGCAGGTCGAATATAAGGACGAAGTTACTAGAGCTGCACAGGTATCAGAACACTACTCAATCTAGGAACAACTATAATTTATTTCACTATAACTCAACCTACACAAGAGATATTTATACAAATGTTTGCAGAAACCTAAATAACACATATACCTATAACTTTTATGTTTTACAAAACCTCATATTCAGCCACTAAGATGATCAATTTATATAAAAAACCGTACGTTATTCAGTTGATAACTCTCCCTGAACTAGTTTTACCCCAATGGCCATTTCTCTTCATATACTCACCATCATTCAATAAACTTTGACAAAAAGATACACAAGATATAGATGAACAACTTTTATGTTTAATACTTCCATAAATGCGATTCACAAGATAATAAAAAATAGAGTGGAATATCTTGTAAAAACATAACTTAAAAAGTTCTAATAACACAATAATCATGGAAAAGATATTACTTACCAAGATCAGATTTGTTTGGACTGATTTTGATGCAAATCTTGAAGGAAAGGATGAAGATTTTGGGCTGTGATATGGAGAAAGGAAAAGGGATGATGAGGAAGAAGAAGAAGAGGGTTGAAGTTGGAAGCAAATGGCCAAAAGAAGTCTAACTTGACTTCAGCCCCACTTTCACGATTTTTCTATTTTTTTTCTGCTGTGTCTACTGTTCACTTTTCTATTTGTTTTTAATTTTATTATTATTATTATTATTATTATTATTATTATTATTATTATTATTATTATTATTATCTTCATATATTTACTTATGTAGTCATTTTAAATTTTTTTTACCAAAAATACAATTTAATTATGTGGTCTAATTTAATCAAATTTATCATGTCTATCAAGTTAATTAATTTTAATTTCTAATTTAATCATTTATTCCATCTATTTTAATCTCTATTTTCTATCATGTTTTTCCTATTTATACCACATACTTATTCTAATTAAATCCTAATTAATGGGCGTTACAATTCTTTCCCCCTTAAGATGTTTCGTCCTCGAAACATACCTAATGCATCATCACTGAATAGGTAAGGGTATTGAGCTTTCATCACCTCCTCGCTTTCCCATATTGCTTCTTCGATTGCATGATTCCTCCATAGTACTTTCACTAAGGGTACTTGCTTGTTCCTCAGCTCCTTAATTTCTTTTGCTAAAATTTGCACTGGTTCTTCTTCATATGTCAAATCTTATCTCACTTGAATGCTTTCAACAGGTATGATGTGATTAGGATCTGATCCATATCTTTTTAACATTGAGACATGGAAGACATCATGTATTTGACTCAACTCCGGTGGTAGAGCGAGTCTATAAGCAACAGGTCCAACTCTTTCTAATATTTCATAAGGTCCGATGAACCTTGGACTTAACTTGCCTTTCTTCCCAAATCACATAACTTTCTTCCAGGGAGATACTTTAAGAACAGTTTATCACCCTCTGCATATTCAATGTCCCGTCTCTTGAGGTCAACGTATGATTTCTGTCTATCTGTAGCTGTTTTAAGTCTTTCGCGAATGACTCTCACTTTTCTTTTGTCTCTTACACTAGGTCTGGTCCCATAAGCTTCCTCTCGCTGAGCTCTGTCCAACATAGAGGTGTTCGACACTTCCAACCATAAAGTGCCTCATATGGAGCCATCTAAATGCTAGACTGATAACTATTATTATAGGCAAATTACATTAAAGGAAGATATTTGTCCCAGCTACCTTTAAATTCGATGACACAACTTCTCATCATATCTTCTAGAATTTGAATGACTCTTTCTGACTGTCCATCTGTCTGCAGATGAAAAGTCGTGCTGAAATTGAGCTTAGTACCTAGAGCTCGTTGTAAACTACCCCAAAATTGAGATGTGAAGCGGGGATCTCTGTCAGACACAATAGAAATAGGCACTCCATGAAGTCGTACAACTTCATTCATATAAATTTCTGCCAATTTATTCAGTGGGTAGTCCTTCTTAATAGGTAAGAAATGTACTGACTTTGTAAATCTGTCCACTATAACCCATACAATATCATGTTTCTTTGGATTCAAAGGCAATCCAGTCACAAAATCCATAGTGATTCATTTCCACTTCCATTATGGAATAGAAATTGGATGTAACAACCCTGAAGGCACTTGATGTTCCGCCTTGACCTACTGATAAGTGAAACATTTTGAAGTGTATTCTGTGATGTCCTTTTTCATACCTGCCCATCAGTATCTGCTCTTCAACTCTTGGTACATCTTATTACTCCCTGGGTGCATAGCATATTTGCTTTCATGGGCCTCTCTAAGAATCCTCTGTCTAAGATCTTCTACATCAGGCACATATAATCTGTCTTGATAAAACAATCTACCATCTAAGTCCATAGTGAATCCATGTCTCTCCCCCTTAGAGATCAACTCAGCTAATTCAATTAGCTTTCTATCTTATCTTTGTGCATCCTTGATGTCCTGCATAAGAGTGGGTTGGAGGTGCAACTCGGCCACCATCTTTTTTCTTAAAGCATTTACTACTACATTAGCTTTGCCTAGATGGTAGTCAATCACACAATTATAATCCTTTATTAGTTCTAGCCATCTTCTCAGCCTCAAATTCAATTCTTTCTATGAGGGAAGATATTTTAAACTCTTGTGATCTGTGTAAATGAAACACTTCTCCTCATATAAATAATGGTGCCAAATCTTCAATGCAAAAACTATAGCTGCCAACTCCAGATCATGGGTAGGATAATCTTCTCATGCTGCTTTAACCATCTAGAAGCATAAGCAACCACCTTTCCATCTTGCATCAATACACAACCCAATCCATTATGAGAGGCATCACTATAAATAACATACTCCTTATTAGGAATCGGCTGTGTCAAAACAGGGGCCTTAGTGAGCATACTTTTGAGCTTATCAAAACTAGCTTGACACTTATTTGTCAACTCAATTTTAACATCCTTTCTCAATAGTCTTGTTAAATGAGAAGCAATCATTGAAAAACCCTTAACAAACCTCCGATAATATCCAGCTAAACCCAAGAAACTTCTAACCTCGGTCACATTCCATGGGCGTTTTCAACTCACAATTGCCTCAACTTTTCTAGAATCCATTTTAATGCTTTCTGCAGAGATAATGTGTCCCAAAAATGTCACCTCCTTTAACCAAAACTCACATTTTGAGAGTTTGGCATAAAGCTTATATTCTCTGAGAGTCTGCAATGCTATTCTCAAATGCTTTTCATGTTCTTCTGAATCTTTAGAATACACCAAAATATCATCAATGAAAACGACAATAAATTGATCAAGATGTGGCCTGAAGATCCTATTTATAAGATCCATAAATGCTGCTGGAGCATTGGTTAGCCCAAATGGCATAACCAAAAACTCATAATGACCATATCTGGTTTTGAATGCAGTTTTAGCAATATCCTTCGTTTCACCCTTAATTGATGATAACCATATCTCAAGTCTATCTTGGAAAATACTCCTGCACCTTTCAGTTGGTCAAAGAGATCATCAATCCACAATAGTGGGTACTTGTTCTTGATGGTCACCTTATTCAACTGTCGATAATCAATACATAGCCTCAAAGATCCATCCTTTTTTTTTTCACAAACAATACCGGTGCACCCCATGGGGATGTACTTGGTCTAATGAAACCCTTATCAAGAAGTTCTTGCAATTGTGTTTTAAGTTCTTTCATCTCTGATGGGGCCATTCTGTATGGCGTCTTTGATATAGGCATAGTTCCTGGAACAAGATCAATAGCAAATTCTACCTCTCTCTCTGGAGGCAACCCAGGTAAGTCATCAGGAAACACATCTGGAAATTCATTTACCACCGAAATATCTTCAAGATTTGAACCTCCTTTTCTGGTGTCAATCATATGGGCCAAATAAGCTTAACACCCTTTTCTCATCAATCTCCTAGCTTTCATTATGGATATGACTCGAGGATGTTGTGAAAATAATTCACCTTTCACAATAATTTCCTCCTGATTTTCTATCTTAAGTACAACAAATTTAGACTTGCAATCCACCACTGCTTCATGACGTGAGAGCCAATCCATGCCTAATATGGCATCATACTCATGGAAAGGAAACTCAATCAAGTCTGCAGAAAACTCCTTCCCATGCACAACTAAAGGACAATTCCTAAATACTTTATTCACTATTACACTGTGACACAAAGGATTCTTAACTTCAATTCCATATTCTAGGTTTTCTTTAATAATATTATGTTGACTAGGTGTACTAGTGCAAATATAGGAATTTGTGGAACCCGGATCTATGAGTGTATAAATGTCAAAATCATATAATGAAAACATAACAATAATAACATCCATTGCCGCCTGATCTTCCTTAGCTTTCATGGCATAGGCTCGAGCTGGAGCTCTACTGGATCCAGGTCTATTCACTGTCTCTGAAATAGCTTACCTCGGTCGGCCTGGTCCTCCTCTGAACTGAAATCCAAGCTGAGTCGGAGCTGACCTAGTAGTCTGAGTAGGAGTACCACCTGTCAAGAGTGGGCAATCCCTCTGTATATGTTCCTTAGACCCACATCTAAAGCAAGCACCTGTGACACGCTAACATTCCCCTCGATGGCTCCTATTGCAAATGGTACATGCCGGTATAGCTTCCTTGCCAACCTGAGGTTGTGAATTGGCTGTAGCAGAAGGTGCCTTAGAGGGCGGTCCCCTCCTAAAAGACCCTGTTTGTGAATAGCTAGAACCTTTTCCCTGTCTTCTATTCTGTGAACGGTTAGTAAAGATACGACTCTTTTTCCCAGTGAATTGAGTCTCAGGAGTAGCTGACTTTTTAGAAGATTCTTCTATTTTTCTCTTTTTCCTTTTTTCAAGGCTGAGTGCTGCAGAAACTAACTGAGAAAAAATGTTATGCTGAAGAGCAGTCACACTATCTCCAACCTCTTCATTAAGGCCATCTTCAAATTTTCTGCATTTATCTCTCTCATTTGCAACTAATTTAAGGGCATACTTGCTCAGTCTAGTAAAATCCCGCTGATACTCAGTCACTGACATTTTACCTTGCTTGAGATTCATGAACTCTTTCTTTTTCTCATCAATATAGATAAACAAAATATATTGCTCTCTAAATTTAGAGAGGAAGGAATCCCATGAGACCGGTTCCACCATATCTGGCTTGGTAAGAACTGATTTCTACCAATCATATGCCTCATCTTAGAGTAGAGAAGTAGCAAATCTAGCTTTGTCATCTGCTTCCACTTGCAACTCTTTAAAAATTATTTCAGTCTTTTCCAACCAATACTCAGCTGCAGCTGGATCTTCATCTCTTTGGCTTGGTTACTTTTGGTTTAGGTGGTGGCACTGGGGTAGGCTGAGGAGTGGCTCATACCATCTGTTGGAATAATCCAGTCATCTATTGTAAAAATGGATTTTGACCAGGGTCAATCTGTTTTGCTCCTTATGGTGGGGGATTTGGAGCCTTGCATGCTTGTTGCACTAGGCTGATGAGGAGTCCTAGTATCAGGAGAGCCGGTACTCTCAGCCATATCCTGTTCATCCAAAGACATCTTTCTACAATCCTACAAGTTGCCAAGAAGAAAGACCATATCAGAATTATATGAGACACATGTATATTTAAATCTAATATCTCATTTCACACCTAGGCCTAGAAACGCCTAAACCTGCTCTGATACCACTAAATGTGACGCCCCACTTATCTATTAGGAATAATGCCACATATATAAGAAGGATGCCACAAACTTAACTCGATAATCTGCTCTAATTGAATTTTTTTTTCAAATATTTTTTTTCATTTTAAATAACTTAATTTATTTATTTATATTGGTTTAGGCAAGTTATTCTAATTAACAATATATATTTATTCCTATATTGTATGCACATGTGGCACCTGATTAGGTTACATACTTATTTACATACACAATATTAATATATGAGACATGTCTACCACACCATATACATAGTCAAACTAAAAAAAAAAAGATAACCAACCCTCTAACTATGCTTTTTGTGTCTCTGCTGATATGGGCTTATACTTCTTCCTGATCAACTCCACTATCAAATTTCATGGCATATTTGTCATATAAATAAATAAATACATAACACAAACAAAATAAACAAAATAACATTATTCAATAATTAAATTTGCACCACCTCATGTAAGCATTTTACACTTTGTTACTTACATAAATTAATTAAATTTCATATTTTATTCTATGAATTATTAGCCCAAAATCTTGTTCCCGGACTGTCCGGATACAGGGTGTGAAATAGGGGCACTCGTGGAGTTTAAGCCACCCTACTCACTATAATTTCAAGTCAAGGGTGCTCACGGAGCTTCAGCCACCTTGACCTAGTAAAATCATTTATCTGTGTGTAATTAGGATCAGGGGCGCTCTCAGAGCTATAACCACCCTGTCCTTAAATCATATCAATATCAGTACCGAAACTTCTCCCTCATGGTGCACGATCTATCCTATGTCAGTCCTCAGTAGAGAAATGGGCAATTAACACCACTAATTACTTATTTCTATAACCAATACTCATTTCATATTAACATAATAATATAAGCACAATTTATTGCAAACCCATATAATAGCATGATATTTTATCAAATATTAGCATAATGTTAAGTTCATAGTTAATAACATTTCTATAATGTTAAAACATGCCATAATATATTATTTCATCATGGTGACAAATAATTCATGTCATGCACATACAATCATGCATAAGGGGCAAACTAGAATAATTATATGTACAAACCTCGATAGGATTTTTCTTTTCCAAAATATAAGCTCAGAGCTTGATTACTTTTATTGGTCTTCTTCTTGTTGAAATCTTAATTTAAAAATATAATTAATTAATACCTTGATAAAATATTTATTCTTAATATAATTTAAATAAATAACTACAATTTTTTTTAAGCTAGAATATGACCTCTTAGGACTGTTGGATCAATAACTTTTTTTACACTTACCCAATTTATATGATTCTTGATATTGATTATATATAATATGTAAAACTAAAATATACTAAAATTTTAAAATTTTTGAACCATTACATAATTTTTGGTATAATTTTAAACATTGCCCTGTTTTCTGCCCTTAGGCAGTTTTGAGGTAATCTATTTACAAATTCATATCTTTCAATGTGTGGCTTTACTTATTCTGAAAATTTTTATACAGTTATATAAGTTAATTAGGAACATATTTTATGTTTAACTTATTTCCATATTCGGTCTCTATGGTTCTCAAAAATTGGAGGATCTATAACTTGTTCAACATAGAGTATCAATCCAACCAGTTCAATTGTTCAGCTCATAACTCTTAAAATACATGATATTTTAAGGTGGGACTTTTATAGGAATTTAGATAAGACATAGAATCAAAACTTTTATGTGGTCAAATATAAGGACGAAGTTACTGGAGTTGCACAGGTACCAGAACACTACTCAATCAAAGAACAACTATAATTCATTTCACTATAACTCAACCTACACAAGAGATATTTATACGAAAGTTTGCAAAAACCTAAATAACACATATACCTACAACTTTAATGTTTTAAAAAACCTCATATTCAACCACTAAGATGATCAATTTATATAAAAACTGTACGTTATTCAGTTGATACCTCTCCTTGAACTAGTTTCACCCCAATTACCATTTCTCTTCATATACTCAACATCATTCAATACTATTTGACAAAAAGATACAAAAGACATAGATGAACAACTTTTAGGTTTAACACTTCCCCAAATTCGATTCACAAGATAATCAAAAAGAGAGTGGAATATCCTGTAAAAACATAACCTAAAAAGTTCTAATAACACAATAATCATGGGAAAAATATTACTTACTAAGATCAGATTTTTTTTGGACTGATTTTGATGGAAATCTTGAAGGAAAGGATGAATATTTTGGGCTATGATATGGAGGAAGGAAGAAGAAGAAGAAGAAGAAGAAGAAGGTCGAAGTTGGAAGCAAATGGCCAATAGAAGTCTAACTTGACTTCAGCCCCACTTTCACGATTTTTCTATTTTTTTTTCTACTCTGTCTACTGTTTACTTTTCTTTTTATTTTATTATTATTATTATTATTATTATTATTAGCTTCATATATTTACTTATGCAGTCATTTTAAATTTTTTTACCAAAAATACAATTTAATTATGTGGTCTAATTTAATTAAATTTATCATGTCTATCAAGTTAATTAATTTTAATTTCTAATTTAATCATTTATTCCATCTATTTGAATCTCTATTTTCTATCATGTTTTTCCAATTTATACCACATACGTATTCTAATTAAATCCTAATTAATGGGCGTTACATTCAATGTGAAAATCGATTCAACACTTGAACCGAAATTGCATACTTGTGTTGTTTCGGTTAATGTAATTTTGTATGTCATTTCAGTGTGAAATTTAATATTTAATTATATTAAATTCCATATTTCTAGAATTAATTAAAAATTAAATCACCTTAAAATCAAAATATTATGATGTCAAAATTAAATAATTTAATTTTAATATACATACCAATTTCTAGTCATACTAGAATTACCATTACCAAATTTGAATTAATTCAAAAATGATTTCCAAATTTTTTTAAAAATTTAAGAACTTCAAATCATCATTCTAATAATCTTTCGGTAAGCTCAAATTCATCAAAATATTTTTGGCACAAGCCAAAATTATTAAGAAAAATGAACCAATACTCTTAGACGTTTAAAATGACTCATTCGACATCTAGAATTTTTTAAAATTTTAAATTTGAACAAAATAATTTCGGCATGCATCTAAAATCAAAATAATATATTTTTAATCTCATAAAAATATTTCAAGGTTTTGGAAACAAAATACTCACATACATAAAAATCAAACAAGACAGTCATGCGGGTATGCTAAAACAGTCTCATTTTTGTGCTTGATTGAAAAATTAATTAAAATAATTTTTAATTAATTATTGGATACTTACGGAGGTAGAAAAACATTCTCAATATGTATAAAAAAAATTTTCCATAATCATATTACAAGAAAAATATAAAAAGCCCTATCAATTAAACCAAACATCAATACATGTTCATAAACAAGACAATTTTCAGCATTTTGAAATAAATCTGAATTTATTTATTTGAATCACATTCAAACCATTTTTAAATCAAAATAATTATCCTCATCCCATGATCAGATTAAAGAAAGAAAATGTGTAAAACAAATTTTATAAATTAATTTCAATTATTCAAACCTAATGATCCAAAACCATCAAAACCGTGCAATCCCATTGCAATTTCAATTAAAATTAATTTTAATGGATACAAGGGGGCTCTGATACCGCTATTGAATTTTGAAGATGAATTTCATTCATAAAACACAGTGGAAAAATAAAATTTTCAAAATCCGAAACAAAATTCTTGCTTGTGCTATTAAAACTAATTTATCAAAACATAGAAGTAAGAAATTATACCTTATAATTTATTGATTTATTCTTCAAATTTTCACCTTGTTGGGTTGTGGCAAACTACAACAAATCCACTTTAGAATGTCTCTAATATTAATCCACACAAAAATATAAGAAACTACAAGAGAAATAATTAAATACACCTCAAAGTGCTAGTAATGGTGTATGCTCAATTTCAGAGAATATGAAAAATAACTATTTTTTTAATTTCATATTTTTCAAAAATAAATTTCAGACTTTTAAACATTTCAAAAATGACTTTACTCGAAAAATAGTCTGCTGGGTAGGCCAACAGCCAGCATCCCAATTGGATTGCCTAGTAGGCCTACTGGGTAGGCCAACAGCCTGCGTAGGCCCATAAGGGCCCGTGACCCCCTGAATGATTTTTCCATGGGATCTGATCGCAATTCGTACTAAAATAATTCTCTCATATTTTTGGATCCTATCCAATACCATTGTACTAATTTTCACATCTCTAATATGTGTAACCTATTAGTTCCTAGTTATATTGGTCAATTAAATTAACAATTAATTTAAGAAAGTCATGAGTAGTATCTATCAATACATCATGACCCCAATTGATTGAAAAGTCAGTGGTTTGACAGCGAACCTTTCGATAGACAATTTTCGTGCAATTATTCCTTTCACCATTCTATACCCTATTTGGTTCAAAGTATGGACATGTGTCAACTTCCACTAGACTGACTACGTCATGTCTAGTCCAAGTAATGATAGTTCTTTTCCCAGAGGCATATTACTCTGTTAGACATGTCATTGAAGATTATTTTCATGATATTTCCACTCTGGTCATAGATTCCCAAGTAATGACCTTGATAAGAGGCCATAGGTATACACTCCTTCTTTCAGGAGTGGTGAATCCTTTGTGGGTTATCCAATTACCTCAAGCTGTACCCAATGACCACCCTATGAGCAACCTCCGTGAGGCAAAAGAATAGTGTCAAAATACAGAATCAGTATCCAAGATATCCTTAAGTACCTCAAGTTTAAGGATACTTACACAATTGCTATAATGAGACTGTCATTGACATTTGAATAAATTATCCATATGATTGTCTCATAGATGGCCATCTAATGTACTTAGCTACACATACCAGGCATCCACATGTTAACTTTAAACATCTTATTTTTACAAATTATGAGATCCACTACTTGATCCAATCAAGTAGTATACCATATGCTAGTCTATTCGGGTTAACAATGTCCCATCTCATTAATCCTATGACTAGGGATAATTTAGATAGTAACATAATTACGCATGATAAGAATCTCAATGTCATGATCTCATCATGATTTTCTTCATGGTATGTTATATATCAAGGACTTTATTAATTGATTTAAGATCATTATCAATTCATATATCAAATGAATATTAAATTAATGAAAATGCCTTTTATTAATCAAATAATTTGTACAATAAGTGCTAAAGGTGATTGCCTTTAGTGCACTTTTCTAACATATATGATGAATTTCACTAAAGGCCAAACAATCAAAAGAATATTTCAAGAGTTGAAACAAAGGAAACCCAAATTGTTACTTTAATATATTACCTTTAATTATGCATTAGAGAATACATGCTAGGGGTGTATGGAATGACATGATGGTATGATTATGGATTTGACCTGTGTTATTGATCATGCATGGAATTTTGTTTTTGGTAATTAGAGCCTATGACTCCCTGCCTTCTCTATTTTCTCTATTGTATTTCTCTTCTCCTGTTACTCCCCTCAAATGAAACTTGAGGTTTTCTTATGAAGAATTTATGTAATTAGATTACAAAGGATTATAATAGAATTGAAGTACAAAAGAACAGGAAGCCAAAGAGATGGTGCCAAAAGCAAAGAAGCATTAGAATAGGAAATTATTTTCTATTTTGATGTTATAATTTAATGCATCTACCTAGGTGAGACCTAGTCAATCCTTTCATGGCTCAAAGGATTGATGTTAAATTATGTCCATAATCATAACCATATAGTTAGTGTAATTATCTTATATATCTATATGCGATGAATATCTTATGCATGCTAAATTGCCATGATGAGACCTAAAATTAAAGATATCCCTCATTAATAACATTGAGGCCAATGCCTTTCATTAATATGGCAAGAACTAGAATTCTTTTAGAGTCTGGATTGTTGGGAAAACCTAAGCCTACTCTACATGAATATGTTCAAACCATCAAAATATGATTTCATCATTTATGGGCCAGCTTTAACTAGTTACATTGGCTTGTTAGGCAAAGCCAAGGTCAATGTGAATTAGAGGCAAAACTAGGTAAGTGAACATAAGATGTGCACATATTAAGAGTTGATAACCCAATGATTTAGTAGAAGCATAAAGGATGCAATTGGTATGAGATACCTACTAATTGACCTAAGATGGCTTGTTGGGCAAACCCAAGGTCATTCTTAGTGATGTTGGATACAGTGATAGAGAAATGCTTAAAGGCAATCACCTTTAGCACTTACTGTACAAATTTATTTGATTAATAAAAGTTTTTTCATTAATTTGATGTTCATTTGATATATGAATTGATAGTGATCTTAAATCAATTAATGAAGTCCTTGATACATAGTGTAACATGAGGGAAATCATGATGAGATCATGATATTGAGATACCGCTCATGACCTGCTTAAATTAATTGTTAATTTAAGTGACCAACATAACCGGGAACCTAATGGGTCACATGCATTGAAGATATGGAGAATGAGTAAAATGGTCTTGGATAGGATCCAAAATATGAGAGAATTATTTTAGGATTGATCGCGATGAGATCGTACGAAAAAATCGTTTGGGAGTGTCACGGGCCCGCGTGGGCTAGGCAGGCTGCTGGCCTGCCCAGCAGCACCTCGCAGCAGGCCCAACGCGCCTACAGCTTCCCATCCGTTGGCCAACGACTGTTTTTGGCCTTAATTAGGCCAATTATGGCCAATTACTATTCATTTGTTTCCATTTTCTCCATTTTTGACTTTTCATTTTATTTTTGAATTTGATTCAAAGAGAAAAGACATAAAATGGCAAAAAATAGACATGAAAATAGTTTTTGTGAAAAAAAATATTTTTAAGAGACAACAAAAATTCTCTCAAGAACACTTTCAAAGCTAACACTTTGAATTTGTTCAAACCATTTCTCTTGATAGTTTCTTCTTCATTTTTCGCATGGATTATCATTACAGACATCCTATGTGGATTGTTGTGATTTGCTACAACCCAACAAAGTGAAGATTTGAAGAACAAATAAAATTACAAGGTATAATTTTTAACATTTACAATTATATAAATTAATTTTAATAGTACAAGTATGATCTTTTGTTTTGGGTTTTTGAAAAATTTTATTTTTTGCTGTGTTTATGAATATGATTCATTCTTCAAAACCCCTACATTTGTATCAAAGCATCCTTATATCCATTAGAATTAATTTTAATTGAAAGTGCAATGAGATTGCATTTTTTGGATGATTTTGGATCAATAGGTTTTAAAAAATTGAAATTAATTTGTAAAATATAATTTACATATTTTTCTTTCTTTAATCTGATCATGGGATGATTAAGAATGATTATTTTGATTGAAAAATGATTTGAATGTGATTCAAATAATTAATTTCGGATCTATTTCAAAAATGCCTAAAATTGTCTTTTTATGAACATGTGTTGTTATTTGGCTTAATTGATGGGGCTGCTTATATTTTTCTTATAATTTAATTATGAAAAATGTATTTAGACATATTGAGAATATGTTTATGCCTCTGGAAGTGCAAAATAATTAATTAAAAATTATTTTAATTAATTTTTCAAACAAACTCAAAAATGGGACTGTTTTAGCATATCCGATGGGGCTGTTTTGTTTGATTTTTTTGTATATGTTTATTTTATTTTCAGCACCTTGAAATAATTTTTATGTGATTAAAAATATGTTATTTTTATGTTAGATGCATGCCAAAATTATTTTTCAAGCATTAGAAATTTTAAAAATTCTAGATATCGAATTAGTCATTTTGAGCGTCTAAGTGTGTTGGTTCGTTTGTCTTAGTAATTTTGGCTTGTGCTAAAAGTATTTTGATAAACTTGAGCGGACCTAAAGATAATTAGAATGGTGATTTGATATTCTGGAAAATTTTAGAAATTTTGGAAATTAATTTTGAATTAATTTAAGTTGTGCAATTGTAATTCTAGTATGACTAGAAATTGGTATGTATATTAAAATTAAATTATTTAATTTTAACATCATAATATTCTGATTTTAAGGAAAATTAATTTTGAATTATTTCTGGAAATATGGTATTTAATTTAATTTGATTAAATATTAAATTCCACTTTAAAATGACATACAAAATTAAATTAACCGAAAGAACACATATAAGCAATTTCGATTCAAGTGTTGAATCGATTTACAAATTGAAATCTAAAATTGTCAATTTTATTTTGTGCATTATAGAATGCATGTTAGGGGTGTATGAAAAGGCATGATGGATGATTATGGAGTTAGGCCCAATGTGTATGAAAAGGCATGAAATTATTTTGTTTTATGGTAAATAGGGTCTGTTGTCCCTACCTCTTTTTCTTTCTTATGTATTTCTCTTCTCATCTTACTCCCCTCAAATGTAAATTGAGGTTTTCTATAATTTGAAATATGTAATTAGATTACATAGGATTAGGATAGAATGAAGATACAAAGGAGCAAGAAGCAAAGGAGATGGTACCATAAACAAGAAGACTTAGAAATAGAAATTTGATTTCTATTTTGGGTTGTAAATTCATGCATATACCTAGGTAAGACCTAGTCAATTTCTCTTTGGCTCAAGAGATTGACTTTAGTATGTCCATAATCATGCCATATAGTTAATGTAACTATCTTTATATATCAATGTGATGAGTGTATGATATATAAAAGCATGGAATAATAACTTGATGAGACTTAACAAAGAAATCCCTCACTAAATAAACAATTAAGTCTTACACCTTCCAGAGTTCTTCTAGAGTTAGGGTTGTTGAGTTGCCTCAAGCTCACTCTATAAGAATATGTTCAATCCATTGAAATTAGATTTCACAATTAATGGGTTAGACTTAACCGATGTTATTAACTTGTTGGATTTGCGCCAAGGTTAATGTGTATTGGAGGTGAAGTTGGGTTTGTATACATGAGATGTACACATATCAAGAGTCGATAGCCAAATGTATGTGCACACATCAATAAGTTGATAGCACAAGATTCGATAGTTGCATGAATAATGTAATTGGTATGGATTAGATACCTACCAACCAAACTAAGGATAACTTGTTGAGTTGCCTTAAGGTTATTTTTAGCTAGTTGGATATCGATCCACTACGAGAACTTTCATATAAGTTCTCTCGGGTTCATAGTGAGAGCTATGGATTCGTAATAAAATAGTGGGAGCCATAATGCGATTTATTAAAGACCTAATAAACATGCATTTTATGTACATTCTAACATTTCCTATTTTACATCTAGGTTGCTAGAATCATCATCATGACAACTAATGGAATCAAATAAGTTGACTAGGGCCAATTTTTTGGATTGGCTAAGGAATCTGAAAATAGTTCTCAAATCCGAAAAGATTGGCTATGTCCTAGATGAGGCACTCCCTAATCCCCTTGCTACTAATGCTTCTGAAGATGTTCAGAAGGCATATCAAAAGCATCTCGATGATAGTGAGATGGCAAGCTGCATTATGCTTGCTACTATGTCAGCAGAGTTGCAAAAGCACCATGAGGCTATGGATGCTAATTCCATAGTATACCATCTAAGAGAGCTTTTCGATGAGCAAACACGTTCCGAAAGGTTTGAAACTTCAAGGTTGCTCTTTCGCACTAAGATGGTTGAGGGGACATCTCCAATGCAAAATGCATTGAAGATGAATGGCTATATTGAGAGGTTGGCCACCTTGGGATTTGTGATGGACCATGAATTAAGTATTGACTTAATTCTAACCGGTTTGTCTGATAGTTATTCACATTTTGTGCTTAACTATAGGATGAACCAAATCTCTACCACTATTCCTGAGCTGATTAACTTGCTTAAAACAGTTGAGCCATCTGTCAAGAAGGACAGTAAGGCTGTGATGCTGGCGGACTCTTCAAGTTCTAAAAGGAAGAACCTTAAGAAGAAGAAGAAGAAGTCCATGAAGCCTAAGGGAGGCATGGCCAAGAAGAAGGCCAAGGAGATTGCACCAGAAGGGACATGCTTCCATTGTGGCAAGGATGGCCATTGGAAGAGAAACTGCAAGGCTTACTTGGAGTCCTTGAAGAAGAAGACATCTGATGCCCCATCTACTTCAGGTATTTTTATCATTGAAATTAATACTGTTTCCAATAATAATATATAGGTATTAGATACCGGTTGTGGCTCTCGCATATGCACTGATATGCAGGGCATAAGGAACAGTAGACAACTCAATAAGGGAGAGTCAGACCTATGCGTTGGAAATGGAGCAAGGGTTGCTGCATTGGCTATAGGAACATATGTATTGACCCTCCCTAGTGGGCTTATATTAAATTTGGATAATTGCTATTATGTACCTGATTTGATTAAAAATATTATTTCTGTTTCAAGTCTAAATAAAGATGGTTTCCTTTTAGCTTTTAGTAACAATTGTTGTTCTATTATGTTGAATGGAATTCTTTATGCTAATGGTACATTATGCAATGGAATATACATATTAGATATGTCAAATCCAATTTTAAACATCAATGATAATAAAAGGCAAAAAAAAGATATGTTGAAATCATCTTATTTATGGCATTGTCGTCTTGGTCATATAAATGAGAAGCGCATGGCTAAGCTACACAAAAGTGGTAGTTTGGGGTCATTTGATTATGAATCATATGACACATGTGAATATTGTTTACTAGGAAAAATGACTAAATTACCCTTTAAGGGAAAGGATGAACGTGCTAATGGACTTTTAGACTTAATACATTCAGATGTATGTGGTCCAATGTCTACACACGCTAGAGGTAGTTTCATCTACTTCATTACTTTTATCGATGACTAATCACGATATGAATACGTGTATCTTATGAGATACAAATCTGAAGCTTTTGAAAAGTTCAAAGAATTCAGAAATGAAGTAGAGAAACAACTTGGCAAAAGTATTAAAACACTTCGATCAGATCGAGGAGGTGAATACTTGAGCCAAAAGTTTCTAGATTATCTTAGGGATAATGGGATTTTATCTCAATGGACTCTACCTTACACGCCACAACACAAATGGTGTGGCTGAAAGAAGAAACCGAACCTTGTTAGACATGGTAAGGTCTATGATGAGTTTTGCAGAATTGCCTAAATCCTTTTGGGGTTATGCACTAGAGACCACCATTTATATATTAAATGGAGTTCCTTCAAAGTCAGTTGATGTTACTCCATATGAGATATGGTATAACAAGAGGCCCACATTTTCTTACATGAGAATTTGGGGTTATCCTGCTTATGTGAAGCGGACAATGTCAGATAAGCTAGAAGCTAAGTCTGACCAATGTCTGTTTGTGGGATATCCAAAAGTATCATATGGATATCAATTTTACCATCTCTTGGAACAAAAGGTTATTGTTTCAAGACATGCTATCTTTTTAGAGAGAGAATTCCATCTAAAAGGAGATAGTGGGAGCAAAATTGAACTTGAGGAAGTTCAAGATGCTCAAACAGATGCTGATCAACTGCCTGAACCCGAGCTTGTTGAGTACTCATACAGATGATATAATAGCTCAACCTTCTGAAGCACAAGAGCTTCATAGGACAAGTAGGATACGTACTGTTCCAGAGAGATATGAATTTCTCATTAGTGAACAGAACGATGTATTGCTAAAGGTTATCGTCAAAGACAAGGAATTGACTACGTTGAAACTTTTAGCCCAGTAGCTATGCTTAAATCCATAAGGATACTCCTAGCCATTGCTACTCATTATGATTATGAGATATGTCAAATGGATGTGAAAACAACTTTCCTTAATGGAATTCTGACTGAGGATGTGTACATGACACAACCAGAAGGTTTAATATCCAAAGATGGGAAAAAGGTATGTAAGCTTCAAAGATCCATTTATGGATTAAAGCAAGCATCCAGGAGTTGGAATATTCGGTTTGATGAGACAATCAAACAGTTTGGTTTCTTACAAAATTCCGATGAACCTTGTGTTTACAAGAAGGTTAGTGGGAGTGCAATCGTATTTGTTGTGGTATATGTAGATGACATATTGTTAATGGGAAATGATGTCTCAGCTTTACAATCAGTCAAAATTTGGTTATCTAAGAATTTCTCTATGAAAGAACTTGGAGAAGCAGTCTATATTTTAGGGATAAAGATCTATAGAGATATATCTAAAAGATTGCTTGGTCTTTCATAGTCTACATACATAGATAAGATGCTAAAGAGGTTTAGCATGAAGCAGTCCAAGAGGGGATATATTCCCATGACCCATGGGATTACTCTCTCAAAGTCTTTGTGTCCAAAGAGACAAGATGAGAGGACACACATGAGTTTGATTCCATATGCTTCAGCTATATGATCAATCATATATGCTATGATATGTACAAGACCTAATGTATCATATGCTCTGAGTGTCACGATTAGATACCAATCAGATCCTAATGAGGGTCATTGGGTGACTGTTAAGAATATCCTTAAGTACTTAAGAATAACTAAGGATGTATTCTTGATATATGGAGATGGAGATCTTATTGTGAGTGGGTATACCGATGTCAGCTTCCAATCTGATAAGGATGACTCAAAATATCAGTTAGGTTATATATTCACACTAAATGGTGGAACAGTTAGTTGGAAGAGTTCCAAACAGGAAATGACTGCTGATTCCACAACTGAAGCAGAGTACATTGCAACTTCTGAAGCAACAAAGGAAGTAATTTGGATAAGGAAATTCATCACAGAACTTGGAGTGGTTTCCAGCATTATTGATCCAATACAATTGTATTGTGATAATAATGGAGCCATTGCGCAAGCAAAGGAGCCATGGTCTCATCAGAGATCCAAACATGTACTCAGAAGATACTATTTGATTAGAGAAATCATTGGTAGGAATGATGTAAAGATAGAAAGAGTGTCCACTGATCAGAATATTGCTGATCCTTTAACTAATTCACTTCCCCAAAAGAAATATGATTCTCATGTACTCGCCTATGGAATTAAATACAAAGGCGATTGACTTTAGTGTAAGTAGGAGCTTGTTAGAGGAGTGCTCTAAAGGCAATCACCTTTAGCACTTATTGTACAAATTTATTTGATTAATAAAAGGCTTTTTCATTAATTTGATGTTCATTTGATATATGAATTGATAAGTGATCTTAAATCAATTAGTGAAGTCTTGATACATAACATAGCATGAAGAAAATCATGATGAGATCATGATATTGAGATCCTTATCATGTGTAATTATGTTTGTATCAAAATTATCCCTAGTCATAGGATTAATGAGATGAGACATTATTAATCCAGTTAGACTAACACATGTTACACTCCTTGATTGGATCGAGTAGTAGATCTCATAATCTATAAACATGAGATGTTTAGAGTTAATATGTGGATGCTTGCTAAGTGTAGCTAAGTACATTGGATGACCAACTATGAGACAATCATATGGATAATCTATTCAAATGTCAATGATAGTCTCATCATAGCAATGGTGCAAGTATCCTTAGACTTGAGGTACTCAAGGATATCTTGAATATTGATTATGTATTTTGACACTATTCCTTATTGCCTCAGAGAGGTAGCTCATAGGGTGGTGATTGGATACAGCTTTAGGTATTCGAAGGTAATTGGGTAACCAACAAAGGATTCACCACTCTTGATAGAAGGAGTGTATACCCATGACCTCTTGTCGTGGTCATTACTCAGGAATCTCTGGCCGGAGTGGAAATGTCATAAAGATAATCTTCAATGATATATCTAATAGAGTAATGAGCCTCAAGGACAAGAACTAACATTACTTGGACTAGACATGACGTAGTCAGTCTAGTGGGAGTTGACACATGTCCATACTTTGAACCAAGTGGGGTATAGAATGGTGAAAGGAATAATTGCATAGAAATTGTCTATGGAAATATTCGTAGTCAAACCACTGACTTTCCGGTCAATTAGGGGTCATGATGTATTGCTAAATACCGCTTATGACCTGCTTAAATTAATTATTAATTTAAGTGGCCAACATAACCGGAAATCTAATAGGTCACACGCATTGAAGATATGGAGAATGAGTAAAATGGTATTGGATTGGATCCAAAATATGAGAGAATTATTTTAGGATGGATCGCGATGAGATCGCACGGAAAAATTGTTCGGGAGTGTCACGGGCCCGCGAGGGCCTGTGTAGGCTAGGCATGCTGCTGGCCCGCCTTGCGGGCCAGCTGGGCTGCCCAGCAGCAGCCCACAGCAGGCCCAGCGCGTCTGCAGCTTCCCATCTATTGGCCAACAACTGTTTTTGGCCTTAATTAGACCAATTATGGCCAATTACCATTCATTTGTTTCCATTTTCTCCATTTTTGACTTTTCATCTTATTTTTGAATTTGATTCAAATAGAAAGGACATAAAATGGCAGAAAATAGATATGAAAATATTTTTTGTGAAAAAAAATATTTTTAAGAGACAACAAAAATTCTCTCAAGAACACTTTCAAAGCTAGCACTTTGAATTTGTTCAAACTATTTCTCTTGATAGTTTCTTCTTCATTCTTCCCGTGGATTATAATTAGAGGCATCCTAGTGTGGATTGTTGTGGTTTGCTACAACCCAATAAAATGAAGATTTGAAAAACAAATAAAATTACAAGGTATAATTTTTAACATTTACATTTATATAAATTAAATTTAATGGTACAAGTATGATCTTTTGTTTTGGATTTTTGAAAAATTTTATTTTTCGCTGCGTTTATGAATATGATTCATTCTTCAAAACCCTACACTTGATACATAACGTAGCATGAAGGAACTCATGATAAGATCATGATATTGATATTCTTATCATCTGTAATTATGTTAGTACTAAAATTATCCCTAGTCATAGGATTAATGAAAAGAGATATTGTTAATCCGGACAGACTAGTACATGTTAGACTCATTGATTCGATCAAGTAGTAGATCTCATAGTCTGTAAATATAAGATGTTTAAAGTTAACATGTGGATGTTTGCTAAGTGTAGCTAAGTACATTGGATGACCAACTATGAGACAATCATATGGATAATCTATTCAAATGTCAATGATAATCTCATCATAGCAATGGTGCAAGTATCCTCAAACTTGAGGTACTCAAGGATATCTTGGATACTGATTCTGTATTTTGACACTATTCATTGTTGTCTTAGGGAGGTTGCTCATAGGGTGGTAATTGGATACAGCTTGAGGTATTCAAAGCTAATTGGGTAACCAAGAAAGGATTCACCACTCATGATAGAAGGAGTGTATACCCATGACCTCTTGTTGTGGTCATTACTTGGGAATCTCTAGTCGGAGTGGAAATATCATAAAGATAGTATTTAATGACATATCTAATAGTGTAATGAGTCTCAGGATAAGAACTAACAGTACTTGGACTAGACGTGCCGTAGTCAGTCTAGTGGGAGTTGACACATGTCCATACTCTGAACCAAGTGGGGTATAAAATGGTTAAAGGAATAATGGCATGGAAATTATATTTGGAAAGGTTCGTAGTCAAACCACTGACTTTCTGGTCAATTGGGAGTCATGATGTGTTGCTAGATACCACTCATGACTTGCTTAAATTAATTGTTAATTTAAGTGGCCAACATAACCGAGAACCTAATGGGTCACACGCATTGAAGATATGGAAAATGGGTAAAATGGTGTTAGATGGGATCCGAAATATGAGAGAATTATTTCGGGATAGATCGCGATGAAATCGCACAGAAAAAATCATTTGGGAGGGTCACGGGCTAGGCAGGCCACAGCCCGCAATAGGCCTAGCGCGTGCGCTGTTTCATTCCATTGGCCAACAAGTGAATTTGGCCTTAATTAGGCCAATTATGGCCATTAAGCACATTCGCTATTCATTGAATTCCCTTTTTTCCATTTTTTACTTTTGATCTTTTCTTTGAAGTTGATTCAAATAAAAAAACATCAAATGGTAGAAAATAGACATGAAATTTTTTTTTTGTGAAAATTTGTTTTTAAGACATAATAAAATTCTCTCAAGAACACTTTCAAAGCTAACACTTTGAATTTGTTCAAACCATTTCTTTTGATAGTTTCTTCTTTATTATTCGTATGAATTATCATTAGAGACATCCTAGTATGGATTCTTGTGGTTTGCTACAACCCAACAAAGTGAAGATTTGAATAACAAATAAGAAATTACAAGTTATAATTTCTAACATCTATATTTATATAAATTAGTTTTAATGGCACAAGTATGATCTATATTTATATAAATTATTTATATTTTTGCATATCATGGGAAAGTGACAGTTAATTCATGGTTTGATAACAACATGTATTGGAATTTTGAAACTTGAATCCGTATGGAGTTTATAATCAAGGGCCGGTGATGTCCAGATCGTTATACTTTGAAAATAAGTTATTATGTTATATGGTTGTTTAAATTTCAAGGCTTATGATGTAAAAATCTTTTTTTTTGGAAGATGTACAAAAGTTTTAATTCAGAATAGGTTTAGAAAAATTCGTCCTGTGGTATCCGTCTATATAGCGGGTTTAGACAAACTCTTTCACACAACTTTCTCTCTCATGTTTTTGGATCCAATCCAAAATCCATTTCACATTTCCTTTATTTCTCCTATGAGTGGTACCCATTAGGTTCTTGGTTATATTGGCAGCTCAAATGATCACATGATTTAAAGCAAATCATATGCAATATCTAGTAACATATCATGATCCCCAATTGACTGTAAATTAGTGGTCTGGCTATAAACCCTTCCATAGACAATTATCATGCAATTCATTCTTTCACCAAATTGTACCTCATTTGCTTTAGAGCATAGTCTATGTGTCAACTCCCACTTGATTGACTACATCACATCTAATCTAAATGATATTAGTTTATTGTCTATGAGACTCATTACCTTGATCAGATATGTCCTTAAAGACCTTTTTCAAGACATGTCCATCTCGGCCAAGGATTTCTGAGTAATGATCTCTACAAGAGGCCATAGGTGTACTCTCATTCTATCATGAGTGGTAAATCCTTCATTGGATACTCAACTACTTTCAAATACCTGATGCTATATCCAATTACCAACCTATGAGTGACCTTTAGGAGGGAATAAGGAATGGAGTCAAAGTTTAGGATTCAGTATCCAAAAGTATCTCAAGTTTAAGACACTTGCACCATTGCTATGATGAGACTATCACTGACATTGAATAGATACCCATGTTATTGCCTCATTTGCAAGTCATCCGATGTACTTGGCTACTCTAGTAAGCATCCATATGTTAACTCTAAACATTTCATATTATCAGCTTATTAGATCAGTTGTTTAACCCAGTCAAGAAGTATAACATGTGCTAGTCTATCCGAATTAACAATGCCCTATCTTGTTAATCCTATGACTATGGATTATTTAGGTATAAACAAAATTTCACATGATAGGAATCTCATCATCATGACCTCATCATGATTTTCTTCTTGTTTCATTAAATGGTTTAAGATCCATAGCCATTCATATGTAATGAATACCATATAATGAAAAAGCCTTTTATAAATAATAAATGAGTACATCATTTTGGGTTCTTAGCATGCATCACATACATGGAACAATGGAAAATTAAAATTGATTGAACCCAAAAACCATGGAAACACCTTATGAACATTAAAATCGGATCATACCATCAGTATGGGAGAAGTTGATTACCTTGCCTATTTCTTTTCAATCTTCCAAGTTTGTGAGCCTTTCCTTGAAATTAGATTGTTGCAAACCACAGCAATCCAAGGTTGGATTGTCTCTAATGGTAATCCACATGAAGGAATGGAAGAAACAACCTCAATGTGGAATGGGGTGTCAATGCACCAAAGTGCAACCGATGGTATTTCAACTTGAAAGAGAATAACTTTTTATTTCTCATGGTAGCAGCAACAAATTTGGCCCCTAAAGGGGATATTTATAGGTGCTCTAATTATATTAGGGTTGGACATACATAACCCATGTATAGGATTTCCATTCGAAATATAAAAACCTCAATTGCGAAAGTTGATATTGGGGCATTCATAGTCATGAATAGCAATGTCACGGCCTTGACTCCCCTTTGTCATGGGCGTGACAACCTTTGTCACGGCCGTGACACATGGTGTATGGCCAAATCATTTCTCTCTCTTATTTCTTGGATCTAATCCAAGGCCCATTTCACATTTCCTTCGATCCTTCTATGCGTGTGACCCATTAGGTTCCCAGTTATGTTGGCAGCTAAAATCATCATATAATTTCAAACAAATCATGAGCGGTATCTAGCAACACATCATGACCCCCAATTGACTAGAAAGTCAGTGGTCTGATTGTAAACCCTTCCATAAATAATTACCGTGCAATTTATCCTTTCATCAAACTATACCTCATTTGACTCAGAGGATGGTGTGTGTGTCAGCTTCCACCAAACTAACTATGCGACATCCACTCCAAATGATATTAGTTCTTGTCTATGAGACTCATTACCCTGATGAGATATGTCCTTTAAGACCTTCTTCAAGACATGTCCACATTGGACAAGCATTTTTGAGTAATGATCTCTACAAAAGGCCATAGGTATACTCTCCTTCTATCAAGAGTGGTGAATCCTTTATTGACTACTCAACTACCTTCGAATATCTCAAGCTATACCCAATCACCACCCTATGAGCAACCTTTTTAGAGGAAACAAGGAATGAAGTCAAAGTATAGGATTCAGTATCCAAAAAAATCTTAAGTATCTCAAGTCAAGGATACTTCCACCATTGCTATGATGAGACTATCACTGACGTTGAATATATATCCGTATGATTGTTTCATTGCAGGGCATCCAATGTACTTGCTACTCTTAGCAAGCATCCACATGTTAACTCTAAACATCTCATGTTATTAGCTTATGAGATCAACTGTTTGACCTAGTCAAGGAGTATAAAATGTGCTAGTCTATCTGGATTAACAATGTCATATATTGGTAAATCTATGACTAGGGATAATTTGGGTATAAACACAATTACAAGTGATCAAAATCTCATCATCATAATCTCATCATGAATTCATTCATGTTGTGTTACATATCAAGGACTTCATTAAATGGTTTAAGATCTATATCAATTCATATGCAATAAATACCATATAATGAAAAAGCCTTTTATTAATAATAAATGAGTATATCAAGTGCCTAAGGTGATTGCCTTTAGGGCACCTCTCTAATAGTCTCCCACTTGCACTAAAGCCAATCGCCTTATACATTATACCATATGGGAGTACTTGACCATCATGTTTCTTTTTGGGAAGTGGCTTAGTGAGACGATTACTATATTCTAATTAGTGGGAACTCTCTCAATCATTACATCATGTCTACTAATTATTTCCAAAATCAAATTGTAAGATGTGAGTACATGTTTGGACCTTTGATGATACCGTGGTTTTGTTGTTTATGCATTGGCTCCATTGTTATCTCAATACCAGGGTATTAGATCAACCATGCTAGGAACCACATCCAATTATGAGATGAATTTTTCTTATCCAAACCGATTCTTTGGATGCCTTAGAAGCTGCAATGTACTATATTTCAGTTGCGAAATCTGCAGTCATCTCCTATTGGAACTCTTTCAACTGACTGCTCTGCCATTTAACGTGAATATATAGCTTGGCTCGGACTTGGAGTCATCTTTATTAGTTTGGAATCTGACATCTGTATACCCGCTTACTTTAAGCTCACCATCTCTATAATCTAAGAATGCATCCTTAATTCTTCTCAAGTACTTAAGGATATTCTTTACAGCCACCCAATGCCCCTCATGGAGATCTAACTGATATCTTCTCATGACACTCAGAGCATATGATACATCGGGTCTAGTACAAAACATAACATACATTATGGATCCAATAGCCAAAGCATATGGAATCCTAGTCATGAATGTCCGTTCATCTTGTGTCTTTGGACACATAGACTGTGAGAGGGTTAGCCCATGAGTCAAAGAAATTAGTCCTCTCTTGGACTATTCTATGCTATACCTTTTTAGCATCTCATCTATGTATGTTGACTGAGAAAGACCAAGCAACCTTTTAGATCTATCTCTATAAATCTTTATCCTTAGTATGTAGGTCACTTCTCCAAGGTCTTTCATGGAGAAATTATGAGAAAGCCAAATTTTGACTGATTGAAGACCTGAGACATCATTTCCTATAAGAAGTATGTCATCTACATACAATACTAGTAATATGACTGCATTCCCACTAACCTTTTGTAAACACAAGGTTTATCCACATTTTGTGAGAAACCAAACTCTTTGATTGTCTCATCAAATCGAATGTTCTAAATTCTGGATGCTTGTATCAACCCATAAATGGATCTTTGCAATTTGCATACCTTTTTGCCATCACTTGATGTGAAACCCTCAGGTTGTGTCATGTACACATCCTCAGTTATATTTCCATTAAGGAAAGTTGTTTTCACATCCATTTGCCAAATCTCATAATCATTATGAGCAGCAATGGCTAAGAGTATCATGACAGATTTGAGCATAACAACTGGAAAAAAAAGTTTCATCATAGTCAACACCTTGTCTTTAACGATATCTTTTAGCTATTAGCCTAGCCTTATAGGTATATATTACCTTCCATGTTGGTCTTCTTCTTTAAGACCTATTTGCACCCAATGGGTTTAATCCTTTCAGGTGGGTTAACCAAAATCCACACTTGGTTTTCATACATGAAATCCATCTGTAACTTCATGGTTTTTAGCCATGTGTCAGATTCTGAACTATTCAGAACTTCTTCATAGGTAGTAGGCTCATCATCCTCTATGAGCAATAAATCATTATGTTCGCTAATGAGAAATCCATATCTCTAAAGAACAATGCGTATCCTACTTAATCTATGAAGTTCTTGTGTTTTATAAGGTGATGCTGCTACTTCATCTCTATGAGTAATAGAATCGAGTTCTGTCAGTTGATCTATATCTATTTAAGCATCTTAAATTTCATCAAGTTCAATCTTGCTCCCACTATATTCTTTTAGAATAAACCCTTTCTCTAAAAAGACAACATGCTTTGAATCATGCACTTTTTGTTCTAAAGTGTGGTAGAATTTATATCCAAATGATTCTTTTGGATATCCCATAAATAGACACTTATTAGACTTAGCTTTTAGCTTATTTGACATAGTCCGTTTCACATAAGCAGGACAACCCCACACTTTTAAGTGAAAAAGAATAGGTCTCTTATTAGTACATATCTCATATGGAGTAATCTCAACTGACTTAGAAGGGACTTTATTTAATATATAAACAAAAGTCTTTAGTGCATGACCCCAAAAGGACTTAGGCAGTTCTGAAAAGCTCATCATTAAGCTCACCATTTCTAAAAAAGTTTGATTTCTCCTTTCAGCCACACCATTATGTTGTAGTGTGTAAGGTATAGTCCATTGAGATAAAATCTCATTATCTCTTAGATAACCTTGAAACTCTTGGCTTAAGTATTCACCACCTTAATCTGATCTAAGTGCTTTAATACTTTTACCAAGTTATTTCTCTACTTCATTTATGAATTCTTTGAACATTTCAAAAACTTCAGATTTGTATCTCATCAGATACGAATACCTATATCATGAATAATCATTAATGAAAGTAATGAAGTAAATAAAACCACCTCTAGCGTGAACTGACATTGGTCCACATACATCTGTATGTACAAGGTCCAATAGCCTATTGGCACGTTCACCCTTTCCACTAAAAGGTGATTTTGTCATCTTTCCTAACAAACAAGATTCACATGTGTCATATGATTCTTAATCAAATGACCCTAAGTCACCATTCTTGTGTAACTTAGTCATGCGCCTCTCATTTATATGGCCAAGATGACAATGCAATAAATATGATTATTTTAGGTTAGCTATCTTTTGTCTTTTATTATAGAAATTGATGATTGAATTAGACATAATGTAAATTCCATTGCAGAATGCACCAGTTCCATAAAGAATAACATTCAACCATATTGAGCAACCATTGCCATTAATAGTCAAATAAAAACCTTTTTTTTTTATTTAAACAAGAAACAAAAATAATATTCTTTATAAAAAATGGAACATAATAACAATTGTCTAATTCTAAAATAAGCCCAATTGGGAATGTCAATACATAAGTTCCTATAGCTAATACAACAACTCTTGCTCTATTGCCAACACATAACTTTGACTCTCTTTTCTCGAGCTGTTTATTATTCCTTTAGCCCTATATATTAGTATATATGTGTGAGTCACATCCAATATCCTATACCCATTCATTATTAATAGAAGCAGTGTTAACCTCAATAACATAAATACCTAAAGTTGAATTTGCATCCAATGTCTTATCCTTCCAATGGTTAGTCTAGATAGGTCTTACAGTTCCTCTTCCAATGGTTGGTCTTGCCATAATGGAAGCAAATCCCTTTTGAAGTAGTCTCTTTGCCCTTTTTCTTCACACCTCCTTAGGTCTTTATGGACTTCTTCTTCTTTAACTTGTCCTTCTTTTTCTTAGAAGAACCAGAAGTGTCCACCAGCGTCACAACCTTTCATTCTTTTTTGACAAAAGGCTCATCTATTTTGAGCATATTGATCAATTCAGGGACCGAAGTGTATATCTTGTTTATCTGATAGTTTAGTACAAAGTGTGCATAACTATCAAGCAAACTTTAGAGAATTAATTCTATACTTAACTTATGATTCATTATAAACCCCAAGGTAGCCAATCGCTTAATGTACCCATTCAACTTCAATCTATGTTGCACTAGAGAAGTCCCCTCTATCATCTTGGAGCAGAAGAGCAACTTGGATATCTCATATCACTCCGTTTGAGCTTGCTCATTGAAAAGCTCCCTAAGATGATACACAATGGAATTAGTGTCCAAGCTCTCATGCTTCTTTTAAAGCTTAGGAGACATAGAGGTAAGCATAATACAACTCGCCAACTAACTATCATCCATTTACTTTTTGTATGCCAACTATTCATCAATAGATGCATTATCAGTAGGAGGAAAGGGAAGCAGTTCTTTCAAGATATAGGCTATCGTTTTAGCTTTAAAAACCATTCTCAAATTCCTTAGCCAATCTAAGAAGCGGTTCTTCCAAGATATAGGTTATCTTTTCAACTTTGAGAAATATTCTCAAATTCCTTAGCCAATCTAGGAAGTTAGGGCCATTCAATTTGTTGGATTCAAGAATTAAGTGTAAGTTCAAGTTTGATGACATGATTCTAGCAACCTAGATGCAAAGAAACATCATGTTAGAGAATGTACTAAATGCATGAATATTAGGTCTTTAATGAACATGCATTATAACTCCCACTATTTTTGTAGCACCTCCTCACCCGAACCGCACGTGTCCGGATGAGGGAGCGCTACTGTCCGTCTTCTTCTTTACTTCTTCAAATCGCTATTATTATTATTATATTACCTTTATTATTTTTTTTTCAATGCTCATGTATATATGGATATAAACAAAAACTAGAGTACAATTTATTTACATAAGATAGTAATTTTAACATCAAAGTAATTCTTAACACATTTTAAAAGTAAGTTTTACAAACTCTAATATTTCTTTAATATAAAAGCCAAATACAAAAATTTCAAAACTTGTAACCCACTTTCTCAAGGTTCAGCTGCTTTTCTTGAATGGGATCACCGCTTGCTTTATCTAACGCCTTCAGCTATCTTTCTATATCTGCATGGAAATTAAACTCCACGCTAAGCTCCGAGCTTAAGCCACCCTGTCCACTATCTGGCTCATAAGAGTTTCTCAAATCAATGGCGCTCTCCGAGCTTAAGCCACATTGATTGAGTATAATTTCATCATAGATGAATAACCGGATCAAGGGCGCTCTCCGAGCTTAAGCCACCTTGTCCTCATTTATACGTGCTCATCAGAGCTTCTCAAGTCAGTAGCGCTCTCCGAGCTTAAGCCACACTGACCGAGTATCCCAGACTAATGACGCTCTCACAAGCTTAAGCCACATTGGTTGAGTTATAATACAGTACCGTTCGCCCCCTTAATGACATGTCATCTATGCTGATTCTAGTTCGCAAGTAGAGTAATGGGCTTCTTTATATTTTCACATCAATCATAATTCTCAAATTTCAACACATCAATATTCTCATATTTATCAACATCTCAATTTTCTTGTTTTGCAAACCTATAGTCATACTCATACATCTTTTCATTCATTTACTAGATTCATCAATATTCTCATATTTATCATCCGCATCAGATTTCATATAACATCCATGACAATTCACATATTTCATCCATGACAATTCATTTTTCTATATCATTACATATCACATTCTCACATCAATATATATATACAAATACATATATCCATATCATTCTTATTTCACTGGATAGACAATGGCTTTCATTTACTTACCTGAATTCTTCATTTGATAACCACATTCATAATTTCAAATACAGATCATTCACGGCCGTGATTACTAATTTCACGCCCTTAATCTCAAGCCGTGAACGCTACTGGAATGAATTGCCCAAAAGCATTCACGGTCGTGATTACTCATTCACACCCGTGAATAAGTTCACTTCCGTGATTCCAACCCGTGAACGCTTCTGGAATGAATAATACCATTTCCACACATAAGTCACAACCGTGATACAATCAGTCACAACCGTGAACTCTCAAGTTCACGCCCGTGACTCAATAGTCACGCCCGTGACTTTCTGCAGGAAATCTACATATTCACATTTCATTCATTCTAACATCATCCAAATCCTACCAATTTCTATTTCATGTATTTCTAAGGTTCTTTACTCAACTTATTACTTTCCAATACATGTAAATGCCTTGATCATACAAGATTTTCTAACATGCATCATTAATTCAATGTCACACAAGGATCTCATTCATACATGTCTAATCCTATGGTTTCATGCCATAATCATCATCATTTTTAAAATTTTATTTATCTAAAATCAAGTTCAGCATGCATTATTTCAAACAAAAATAGGCTATTGCCTTAAGTTATGAACAAAACTTAATCTTTCTCCTTCACTCTTTTAGGTAGCTTTCTCTTTTCCTTTGCTCCTTGGAGCTTGTTCCTTGTCACTTAGAACTCCTACAACATCATAAATCATTATTATCATCTGATTTCCTCAAGACCCTAAACTCTTTTTTCTCTCTTAAAACCCTAGTTTCTCTCTCCTTCCACATGAGTCTTGTATGAGCTCAAAATTCGAACTTCCTTTAAGAAAAAATGAAGAAGAAGAAGAGATGCTTCTTACCTTACACTTTTCTTCACTTGATCACAACTTTGGAGATTTTCTCTCTCTACAAACTTGATTTTTCTTCCTCTTTCTTGTTCTTTCCAGCTCCCTTAAGAGTTATAGGCCATGAAAATCACTTTGTCTTGCTTTTTCCTTTCTCTTCCCTTCCTTTCTCTCTCTAGAATTCAAGATTGGCTATGGAGGAATGGGGCTGGCGTGACTGGTATAAAAGAGAGAGAAGAAGACAGAAAATGAAGAGAAGAGGAAGAAAAAAGAAGTCTTAAATAGGGTACCCAAAAAGTCTTCATGTGGGACCCACCATTTGACCATTTCTTGACATTAGGCTTAATGAACCCATTTATCTCATTCTTTCTCCTTGAGTGGCCAGCCAAAACTATCAAAATATGCCCAAAATTAATATGTTGATTAGCAATTAATCTCATTAATCCTCCAATTTTTTGTAAATTGCAATTTGACCCCAAAACTTATCAAATTTTGCAATTTAGTCCTTTACCATAAATCAACTTCTTTAAACTCTATAATCACTTAATTAGGCATTTATCATTTAATTTTCCCATTATTTAATCAATTTTTATAAAAATCCGAATTTAGACTCCGATCGGTCAAACGCGTCAACTTCTCAACATGTGCGACTCGGGGCCTAAATTAGCGGATATTACAATTTTATTACAAATCCATAGCCCTCTTTATGATTTTAAGAGATCCCGTTAAAAGCTCTCCTAGTGGGTCAGAATCCAACATCACTAAGAATGACCTTGGCTTTTCCCAACAAGATATCTTTGGTCAATTGGTAGGTATCTCATACCAATTGCAGCCTCTATGCAACTACTAAACCACTAGGTTATTAACTCTTGATATGTGCACATCTCATGTACACTTACCCAACTTTGCCTCTAATTCACATTGACCTTGGGTTTGCCCAACAAGCTACTGTAACTAGTTAAAATTGGCCCATTAATTATGAAATCATATTTTGATGGTTTGATCATATTCGTGTAGAAAGGGGTTGGGTTTGCCCAACAACCCAGACTCTAAAAGAACTTTGGTTCTTTCCATATTAATTGAAGGCATTAGCCTTAATGTTATTAATGAGGGATTTCTTTAATTTTAGGTCTCATCATGACAATTTGGCATGCATAATACATTTATTCATCATATATAGATATATAAGATAATTACACAACTATATAGTTACGATTATGGACATAATCTAACATCAATCCTTCAAGCCATGAAAGGATTGACTAGGTCTCACTTAGGAAGATGCATGAAATTACAACACCAAAATAGAAAACAATTTCCTATTCTAATGCTCCTTTGCTTTTGGCACCATCTCTTTGGCTTCTTAGTCCCTTTGTACTTTAATTCTATTCTAATCCTATGTAATCTAATTGCATAAATTCTTCATAAGAAAACGTTAAGTTTCATTTGAGGTGAGTAAGATGAGAAGACAAATACAATAAAGAGAATATACAAGGTAGGGACTCACATGCCCCATTTACCAAAAACAAAATTCCATGAATGATTAATCACATTGGTAAAATCCATAATCATACCATCATGCAATTTTATACACCCCTAGCATGCATTCTCTAATACATAATTAAAAGTAATCTATTAAAGTAACAATTTGGGTTCCCTTTGTTTCAACTTTTGAAACATTTGTTTGATTGTTTGGCCTTAAGTAAAATTCATCATATATACATTATTTAATCTCATTAAATAATCATATGAATATTTAGAAACACTTTCTAAAATAAAATTATGCAAATTAGGCATACAATTGATCATATCAAAAAGTTTCCTAAAATTGTCTACTTTGCCAACTAGGTTACTTCCAATTTAATGCATGCAATAATTAAATCTGATAATAATTAAATCTCATTTAATATTAAATCCAAATATGAACAGTAGTTAATTTATAATTAAATTACCTTAATTAATTATTAGTTTGATGCCATATAGGATTAAACAATCCTAGTTACAATTGCATACTAGAATCCTAGTCAAACTAGGATTTTGAAAACTCTTTTCAAATTCAAATAAAATTCCTTATAAAAATTCCTAAAATTTCCAGAATTCATTCTCATCATTATAAACAACTTATAATCAATTTAAAATAATTAAATTCGTTCATTAGACAATCTAAATTATTTATCATTCCATTAGCAAATCAATTACACAAAAATTGCTTAAATTGAATCATAGATGAATTAGGATTCTTTAGGAATTTAACCATGAATTTAATTTCACTCCAACATACAATTGACATCAAAATAACATCATGAATATCTTATAAACATTAATTAAGGTTCTGATCATCAAGTTACATACCATTATATTAAACAAACACTAAAGAGTCCCATCACATGGTAAGGTTCTCAACCCAATTACATGTTTTGTTTGTTCCATGATCAAAAGCGATTTTTGTATCATTATGGGTGTTGTATAGAAGTTAAAACACATTATAAATATATCATAAACATGTTTTATTAATCAAATTAATAAACCAAATTCGAACAGCCCCTCAAACAACTTTATTGGCACAATTAGGTTTCATAAACCCTAAAAATTCAACAACTATGCATAACTTCGAATTTCATGTTCACGTCAAATTCAAACCTTTTAATTATCATAAAAAAAACATATAATATCATCATATTAATATGTCATTGAATTAAAATTAAAATTTGAGGCCAAACAAAATCAAATTCGTTTTTAACAAAAAGAGGGAATCCAAATTGTTCTTTTTCTATCAATCTCATGATACTTCAATTAAATCCGAATTTAATTTATGAAGGGTGGCTCTGATACCACTGTTGGGTTCTTAACATGCATCACATTCATGCCACAATGGAAAACTAAAATTGATTGAACCCAAAAACCATGGAATGCCTTTTGAACATTAAAATCGGATCATACCATCAATATGGGAGAAGTTGATTACCTTGTTTGTTTCTTTTCAAACTTCCAAGTGTGTGAGCCTTTCCTTCAAGTTGGGTTGCTACAAACCACAACAATCTGAGGCTAGATTGTCTCTAACAGTAATCCATGGGAAGGAATGAAAGAAACAACCTCAATGGGGAATGGGGTGTTGAAGCACCAAAGTAGCAGAAGAAGAGAGAATAACTTTTATTCCACAAGGTAGCAACAATAAATTTGGCTCTTAAAGGGGTTATTTATAGGTCTTCTAATCATATTAGGGTTGGACATATGTAACCTATGCATAAGAGTTCCATTCAAAATAGACAAACCTAAATCGCAAAAGCTAATATTGGGGCTTTCACCGCCGTGAATAGTAGTGTCACGGCCATGACTCCCCTTTATCACGGTCATGACAACCTTTGTTATAGCCATGACACATGGTGTATGGAAAAATCATTTCTCTAATTCAAGCACTATTTCACATTTCTTTCATTCGTTCTATGAGTGTCACCCATTAGTTTTCCAATTATGTTGGCAGCTCAAATCATCATATGATCTTGAGCAGATCATGAGTCATATATGTTAACCTTGAGGGGTATTTTTGTCATTTTGATGATAACAAATAATATAGCAATATTATATTTAACATACTTGTTTTTGTAAGTATATTATACATGACATGAATTAAAATAGCAAGAATTGAGAATTGGAAGAATAATCCTTGAGAAACAAAAAGCAAGAAGTAGCATGTTCACTGCCGTGACTCTAGGAGTCACTCCCGTGAAGGAAGCTAACCGTTACCAAAACCAACATTTGAAGTTCACGACCATGAAGGAAAAACAAATCGTGAAGTAAGCATTTCAGTCACCCCCGTGACAAAAGGTGTCACCCCCGTGAAGCTGCATTCAATTTCATCCAGAGAGCTTCACGACCAGAGTCACCACTTGTCTCATGGCTGGGAAGAGTGTCACGCCCGTGAATGATTAATGTCACACCCGTGACTCTATATGTCAAAACATACCAGAGAGCTTCACGACCAAGGTCACCACTTCAGTCACGGCTTGAGAAGAACTGTCACCCCCGTGACAAGCATATTCACGCCCGTGACCAATGAAAGAGAAAAATGTCAGGCGCAATTTTTTGATTGGTACAGCGGCTAGTTTCTTATTTAATGCACCCCAACGGCTATATTCAACCATGGGAGTATAAATGGAAGTCATTTATACATTAAGAAACAAGAGAATGATAAGAAAAACAAAAGATTAGCATATACTTCAAATCACAAGCTATCTTGTAATTTTATACTTTGAGAACAAATCTATTCTCTGTAAAAAATATTTTTGCTCCTCATAATTGAGCAATAAAGATTTATAAGTGGTTCTCTCTGTAATCTTTACTCAAGTGAGCATTGGGTAGTTTTGGGTTAAGAGTAGAACACTTGTAAGGGTTAGTTGTGTGAACCTCCAAAACACAAATTAAAAGGTTGTTTGTGTGAGCCTGTAAAACACAAGTGTAGGTTGTTTGTGTGAGCCTGTAAAACACAAAGTGTAGGTTGTTTGTGTGAGCCTGTAAAACACAAAGGAATTGATTATTGTGTGAGCCATTAAAATACAAGGGATTTCTGGGTTAGGTGTGAGCCATTGTGAGAAACACCATAGTTGGGAGTGAGCTTGTAAAACTCCATTGTAACACTTAGTGTGTTAGTGAAACTCCCAATTGCGATTGGGGAGAGGAGTAGGATTTGTTAATACCCGAACCTCTATAAATCTTTGTGTCTGATTTTCTCTATCCTTTCTAAAATTAACAATTTTATTTCCGCACTTTAAAGTTTAATTTTTGAAACTCCAATTCAACCCCCCTTCTTGGTCTAATATCTGGGCAACAATATATAGTAACATATCATGACCCCCAATTGACTAGAAAGTCCAATGGTCTGACTGTAAACTCTTCCATAAACAATTACCGTGCAATTTATCCTTTCACCAAACTATACCTCATTTGGTTCAAAGTAAGGTCGATGTGTCAGCTCCCACTAGGCTCACTACATCACATCTAGTCCAAATGATTTAAGTCCTTGTTTATAAGAGTCAATACCTTGATCAGATATGTCCTTAAAGAGCTACTCTTAGCAAGCATCCATGTGTTAACTCTAAATATCTCATGCTTTCAGCTTATGAGATCAGCTGCTTGGCCTAGTCAAGGAGTATAACATGTTATAGTTTATCCGAATTAACAATGTCTCATCTTGTGAATCCCATGACTAGGGATAATTTGGGTATAAACATTCATCTTGTTAGTCCTATGATGAGGGATAATTTGGGTATAAACACAATTACACATGATAAGAATCTCATCATCATAATCTCGTCATGAATTTGTTCATACTATGTTACATACTAAGGGCTTCATTAAATGATTTAATATCTATATCAATTCATATGTAATGAATACCATATAATGAAAATTCCTTTTATTAATAATAAATGAGTACATCAAGTGCCTAAGGTGATTGCTTTTAGGGAACCTCTCTACCAATCTCCCACTTGTACTAAAGTTAATCGCTTTTATACATTATACCATGGGCGAGAACATGACTATTGTGTTTCTTTTTGGGAAGTGGCTTAGTTAGAAGATCAACTATATTCTAATCAGTGGGAACTCTCTCAGTCATTACACCATGTCTACTAATGATTTCCAAAATAAAATGGTAATGTGTGAGTACATGTTTGGACCTTTGATGAGATAGTGGTTCCTTTGCTTATGCAATGGCTCCATTGTTATCTCAATACTAGGGTATTAGATCAACAATGCTCAGAACCACATCCAATTCTGGGATGAATTTTTCTTATCCAAACCGCTTCTTCAATTGCCTTAGAAGCTACAATGTACTATGTTTTGGTTATGGAATCTGCAATCATTTTCGGTTGGAACTCTTCCAATAGATTGCTCTGTTATATAAAGTGAAAACATAAACTAACTGGAATTTGGAGTCATCCTTGTCAGTTTGAAAGTTGGCATCCATATACCTACTTACTTTAAGATCACACTTTCCATGAACCATGAATACATCCTTAGTTCTTCTCAAGTACTTAAGGATACTATTGACAGCCACCCAATGCCGCTCGTCGGGGTCTAACTGATATTTGCTCATGACACTCAGAGCATATGATACATCAGGTCTAGTACATAACATAACATGTATGATGGATCCAATAGGCAAATCGTCGGGATCTAACTGATATTTGCTCATGACACTCAGAGCATATGATACATCAGGTCTAGTACATAACATAGCATGTATGATGAATCCAATAGGCAAAGCATATGAAATCCTTCTCATGCATATATGTTAATCCTGTGTCTTTGGACACATGGACTATAACGCCCACTAATTAGAGTTTAATTAGAATAAATATGTGGTATACATAGAAAAAACATGATAGACAATAGAGATTATAATAGATGGAATAAATGACTAAATTAAATTGATTGACATGATAAATTTGATGAAATTAGACCACATAATTAAATTGTGCTTTTGGTAAAAATTAAGGGGATTAGATATACGTATATGTGTGAAAAGAAAAAATAATAAAATTTAATGTGCCATGATTTTATTTGAGATAAGCATTTGTATGACTGTCTGGGTTAGGCTCTCAACAAGAGGAAGAGCAAAAAAAGTAGACAGACTCCAAAATTTAGATTTTGGAAAAGCTCCATTGAGGGTTGTACATATATGCATTTTGGTTTGTCTTTATTGCATGCTTGTGTGTTGATTGAATAAATTACATATTTGAATAATGTATTAAAATGTGTAAATGCGAAATGATAGTCAAGGGATAAGATGACATGGTAGGAAATATAAATGAGTGGGAAATGTATATGGCATATAAATTATGATAAATAAGATTTTAAATAATATATATATATATATATATATATATATATATATATATATATATATATATATATATATATATATATATATATATATATATATATATATATATATTGAGATAGAAGGTCTTAAATTTTGAATTATTGATAAATGTTGTGTGATTATCATCACATGCGACTTAAGTTGATGATTAAATAAAATGAATTGAGTGCTTAATTAATGAAATTTCGTGTTAATGCATTTTTAGATATATGGATGAATAATTGATTGACAAACTATACGAACATTTGTTTTAAGATTGTAAATGTGTGTTAAGGGGTGTAAATGTGAAATATGTAACATAATATATTTTTCAATATGGATTAGTATACGATTGATTAAAAATGTGATAATTATTAATGGTGATTATTGAATAATTATATATGACAAATGTATTTGGTATGAAAAGAGAGGTTATATAGCATACTTGGATTCATAAAGGTAATATAAATTTTGGCTACGTATTAAAAGATTTATTGGCTTTGATTGTATGGAAAAATAATTAAAGTATGCCAATATTACTTAAATGGTTATATATAATGGAATATCATATGATTATATAACCTTAATTGTCCAGTTCTCAACCTGTTGACTAATTAGGGATAGATGGTGCACTATTGCGAGGACATTACAATACCAATATTGATATGGTTTAGGAATAGGGCAGTGATCGCTCCGAGAGCACCCCCTATCCTAATTGTACACAAATGATGTGATTATAGTTGGTCATGAGGCTTAAGCTCCGCAAGCGCTCTTTACTTGAGACTATACTGAGTAGGGTGCTTAAGCTCCGCGAGCAGCTCTACTATACGCCCTATATCTGGACAGTCCGAGAATGAGATTTGGGCTATTTATATTAAAACAATATATATAAATTAATTAAAAGACATACATGCACACATTGAGAGATAAATGTGTGAGATAACATCAATTATAAATATTTATTAAGGTAAGTTAAATTTATAATTGAGTTATATATATATCATCAATGAATTTGGTAATATTGTATAGTCATGTCTTTCTTCCTGTATAAGGTATGTTGGATTATTGTGAACTGTATTATGAATTATCTACTATGCAATTTTGGCAATTGTATGTTAAAACATTTAGGCTTATATGGATTGAGATTTGAGTTAACTAAACTAAAATAATTTTAGGGAAATCAATTAAATTAAAATGAGTTATGGAAACTAATTAAATTAAAATAATATGTAAAAGAATTTATTTAAATTAAGTCTATATGTGGAAATTTAACAAACGATTTAAAGGATATGGTAAGAAAGGTAATAAAATATGAAAAGATGAGAGGAGGTACAATGTTAAATATTTTTTATATTACATATGGTTGAATATTTGCAATTCATGTCTTGATGGAAATATAATGATAATATAATGGAACATAAAATTTATTTTATTATAATATTTTCTAAATTTTATGCAATGATTTATTTCAATTATCTCATAATTTTTATAATCCACATTTGTGTGACTGCATGGAAATTTTTAAATACTTATATGTACCACTAAACTAGAAATGGCTTAGTATGAGTTTTTATCATGCAGGAACTGGAGCTTGCAAATAGTAAACTATGAAGTTGATAAAGGAAGTACAAGCCTATACTAGAGGAGACGCGTTAGAACTGGTTGAGAGTCGGATGCATGTTACTTTTGCATTTTCTTCATTATCATGCATATGGATTTGTTAGACATGTCTTGTGTATAGTTCAGAACCTGTCATGTATTTTGGTGTTATATCTATATAGTTAGATGTGAGGTAAAAGCCGTTAATTTTTATAGTTATAATGAAGTATAATATTTATGTAACAGGATGGTGTATTTTGATAATTGAATTCATATGTATATTCAAATAAAAGAAAATGTCAATTATGTTATCAAATGAAAATTTTAAACTCAAGCTTGTTTCATTTAGCTTGTCTGTGTCATTCCACTTATGTAATGAGATTATTCCTATTATATAGGTGGAATGCCACATTTGTATAAGAGTTGGCAGAACGGAAGCACGGTGGGCCCATAACCCACAGGTCGCAGGATCATAGCCTGGCTATGATACCAATAAATGTGGCATCCCGCCTATATAATAGGAATAATCTTATTACATAAGTGGAATGACACAAACAAACTAAATGAAACTAGCATGAGTTTAAAATTTTCATTTAATAACTTAATTGACAATTTTTTGATTGAATATGTTGGGTTTTGAAGAATGAATCATATTCATAAACACAGCAAAAAAATAAAATTTTCAAAACCTGAAACAAAAGATCATACTTGTGCCATTAAAACTAATTTATATAAAGATAGAGGTTAGAAATTATACCTTGTAATTTCTTATTTGTTCTTCAAATCTTCACTCTGTTGGGTTGTAGCAAACCACAAAAATCTACACTAGGATGTCTCTAATAATAATCCACGTGAAGAATGAAGAAGAAACTATCAAAAGAAATGATTTGAACAAATTCAAAGTACTAACTTTGAAAGTGTTTTTGAGATAATTTTTGTTGTCTTAAAAATATTTTTTCACTAAAAAATATTTTCATGTCTATTTTCTGTCATTTTATGTCTTTTCTATTTGAATCAAATTCAAAGAAAAGATGAAAAGTCAAAAATAGAGAAAAGGGAAATGAATGAATAGTAATTGGTCATAATTGGCCTAATTAAGGCGAAATTCTATCGTTGGCCAACGGAAGGGAGGCAGCAGTGCGCTGGGCCTACTGTGGGCTACTGCTGGGTAGTCCAGTTGGCCTACTAGGCAGGCCAACAGCCTGCTTAGCCCGCACGGGCCCGTGATCCTCCCAAACAATTTTTTCTGTGCGATCTCACCGCGATCCATCCCAAAATAATTCTCTCATATTTTGGATCCTATCCAAGACAATTTTACTCATTCTTCATATCTTCAATGTGTGTGACCCATTAGGTTTCCAGTTATGTTGGCCACTTAAATTAACAATTAATTTAAGCAAGTCATGAGCGGTATCTAGCAACACATCATGACCTCCAATTGACCGGAAAGTCAGTGGTTGACTACGAACCTTTCCATAGACAATTTTTATGGAATTATTCTTTTCACCATTCTATACCCCCAATTGGTTCAGATTATGGATATGTTTTAACTCCCACTACACTGACTATGTCACATCTAGTCCAAGTAATGCTAGTTATTGTCCCTGAGGCTCATTACTTTATTAGATATGTCATTGAAGACTATCTTTATGACATTTTCACTCTGGCAAGATATTTCGAAGTAATGACCACAACAAGAGGCCATGGGTATACACTCCTATCAAGAGTGGTGAATTTTTTATTGGTTACCCAATTGCCTTTAAATACCTCAAGTTGTATCCAATCACCACCCTATTAGCAACCTCCCTGAGGCAACAAGGAATAGTGTCAAAATACATAATCAATATTCAAGATATCCTTGAGTACCTCAAGTCTAAGGATACTTGCATCATTACTATGATGAGACTATCATTCACATTTGAATAGATTATCCATATGATTGTGTCATAGCTGGTCATCCAATGTACTTAGCTACAGTTAGCAAACATCCACATGTTAACTCTAAATATATCATGTTTATAGATTATGAGATCTATTACTCGATCCAATCAAGGAGTGTAACATGTGCTAGTTTGTCCTGATTAATAATGTCCTATCTCATTAATCCTATGAGTATAGATAATTTTGATACTAACATAATTACACATGATAAGAATTTCAATATCATGATCTCATCATGATTTCCTTCATGCTATGTTATGTATCAAGGACTTCATTAATTGATTTAAGATCACTTATCAATTCATATATCAAATGAACATCAAATTAATGAAAAAGCCTTCTTATTAATCAAATAAATTTGTACAATAAGTGCTAAAGGTGATTGCCTTTAGAGCACTTCTATAACAAGCTCCCACTTGCACTAAAGCCAATCGCCTTTGTCTTTAATTCCATAGGCGAGTACATAAGAATCATATTTATTTTGGAGAATTGGCTTAGTTAAAGAATTAGCAATATTCTGATTAGTGGGCACTTTTTCTATATCTACATCATTCCTACCAATAATTTCTCTAATCAAATGGTATCTTCTGAGTACATGTTTGGATCTCTGATGAGACCTGACTCTTATGCTTGTGCAATGGCCCCATTATTATCACAATACAATTTTATTGGATAAATAATGCTAGGAACCACTCCCAGTTCTGTGATGAATTTCTTTATCCAAACTTCTTTCTTTGCTGCTTCAGAAGCTGCAATATATTCTGCTTTAGTTGTGGAATCAGCAGTGATTTCCTATTTGAAACTCTTTGAACTAACTGTTCCACCATTTAGTGTGAATATATAACCTGACTGAGATTTGGAATTATCCTTGTCAGATCGAAAGCTGGCATTGGTATACCCGCTCACAATAAGATATCCATCTCCATATGCCAAGAATACATCCTTAGTCCTTCTTAAGTACTTAAGGATATTCTTGACAGCCACCTAATGACCCTCACCAAGGTCTGATTGGTATCTGCTCGTGACACTCAGAACATATAATACATTGGGTCTTGCACATATCATGGCATACATGATTGATCCTATAGCTAGAGCATATGGAATCAAACTCATATGTGTCCCCTCATGTTGTGTCTTAGGATACAGAGACTTTGAGAGAGTAATCCCATATGTGATGGGAATATATCCCATCTTGGATTGCTTCATGCTAAACCTCTTTAGCATCTTATCTATATATGTAGACTGTGAAAGACCAATCAATCTTTTAGATCTATCTCTATAGATCATTATCCCCAAAATATAGACTGCTTCTCCAAGGTCTTTCATAGAGAAATTCTTGGATAACCAAATTTTGACTGATTGTAAGGTTAAGACATCATTTCCCATTAACAATATGTCATCTACATATAACACAATAAATACGATTGCAATCCCACTAACCTTCTTGTAAACACAAGGTTCATCTGGATTTTGTAAGAAACCAAATTGTTTGATTGTCTCATCAAACCGAATATTCCAACTCCTGGATGTTTGCTTTAATCCATAAATGGATCTTTGAAGCTTACATACCTTTTTGCCATCTTTGGATATGAAGCCTTCTGGTTGTGTCATGTACACATCCTTAGTCAAATTTCCATTAAGGAAAGCTATCTTCACATCCATTTTCCATATCTCATAATCATAATGAGTAGCAATGGCCAAAAGTATCCTTATGGATTTAAGCATAGCTACTGGGCTAAAAGTTTCATCATAGTCAATTCATTGTCTTTGAGGATAACCTTTAGCAACAAGTCTAGCTTTGTAGGTAATCACATTACCATCCATGTCAGTTTTCTTTTTGAAAACCCACTTGCACCCTATAGTCTTTATCCCTTCGGGTGAGTCAACCAAAGTCCATATTTGGTTTTCATACATGGAATCTATTTCTGACTTCATGGCTTGAAGCCATTTGTTAGATTCTGAACTATTCAGAAATTCTTCATAGGTTGTAGGCTCATTGTTTTCTATGAGCAATACGTCGTTATATTCACTAATAAGGAATTCATATCTCTCTAGAATAGTATGTATCCTACTTAACCTACGAAGCTCTTGTGCTTCAGAAGGTTGAGCTATTATATCATCTGAATTGAGTAACAAGCTTGGGTTCAGGTAGCTGATCAACATCTGTTTGAGCATCTTGAACTTCCTCAAGTTCAATTTTGCTGCAACTATCTCTTTTTAGAAGGAATTCTCTCTCTAAAAAGATAGCATGTCTTGAAACAAAAACCTTTTGTTCCAAAGGGTGGTAAAATTGATATCCATATGATGCTTTTGGATTTTCCATAAATAGACATCAGTCAGACTTAGCTTCTAGCTTGTCTGACATTGTCCGCTTCACATAAGCAGGAGAACCCCAAATTCTCATGTAAGAAAATGCGGGCCTTTTGTTATACCGTATCTCATATGGAGTAGCATCAACTGAGTTTGAAGGAACTCCATTTAATATATAAATGGTGATGTCTAGGGCATAAACCTAAAAGGATTTAGGTAGTTCCCCAAAACTCATCATAGACCTTACCATGTCTAATAAGGTTCGGTTTCTTTTTTCAGCCACACCATTGTGTTGTGGCGTGTAAAGTGAAGTGCATTTGGGATGAAATCCCATTATCCCTAAGATAATCTAGAAACTCTTGGCTCAAGTATTCACCTCCTCGATATGATCAAAGTGTTTTAATACTTTTGCAAAGTTGTTTCTTTACTTCATTTCTGAATTCTTTGAACTTTTCAAAAGCTTCAGATTTGTATCTCATAAGATACACATACCCATATCGTGAGTAGTCATCGATAAAAGTAATGAAGTAGATGAAACCACCTCTGGTGTGTACATTGGACCACATACGTCTGAATGTATTAAGTCTAAAAGTCCATTAGCATGTTCACCATTTCCTTTAAAGGGTAATTTAGTCATCTTGCCTAATAAGCAACATTCACATGTGTCATATGATTCATAATCAAATAACCCTAAACTACCACTTTTGTGTAGCTTAGCCATGTGTTTCTCACTTATATGACAAAGGCGACAGTGCCATAAGTAAGATGATTTCAACATATCTTGTTTTTTCCTTTTATTATCATTGATGTTTAAAATTGGATTTGACATATCTAATATGTATATTCCATTGCATAATGTACCACTAGCATAAATAATTCCATTCAACATAATAGAACAAAAATTGTTACTAAAAGCTAAAAGCAAACCATCTTTATTTAGACTTGAAACAGAAATAATATTTTTAGTGAAAGCAGGTACATAATAGCAATTATCCAAATTTAATATAAGCCCACTAGGGAGGGTCAATACATATGTTCCTACAGCTAATGTAGCAACCCTTGCCCCATTTCCAATGCGTAGGTCTGACTCTCCCTTATTGAGCTGTCTACTGTTCCTTAGCCCATGCACATCAATGCATATGTGTGAGCCACAACCCGTATCTAATACCCATATATTATTATTGGAAACAGTATTAATTTCAATGACAAAAATGCCTAAAGTAGATGGGGCATCAGATGCCTTCTTCTACAAGGACTCTAAGTAAGTCTTGCAGTTTCTCTTCCAATGGCCATCCTTGCCACAATGGAAGTGTGTCTCCTTTGGAGAAATCTCCTTGGCCTTCTTCTTAGCCACGTCTCCCTTAGGCTTCATGGACTTCTTCTTCTTCTTAAGGTTTTTCCTTTTAGAACTTGAAGAGTCCACTAGCATCACAACCTTACTATCTTTCTTGACAGATGGCTCAGCTGTTTTGAGCAAGTTAATCAGCTCAAGAATAGTGGTGGAGATTTGGTTCATTGTATAGTTAAGCATAAAATGTGAATAACTATCAAACAAACTGGTTAGAATTAACTCAATACTTAATTCATGGTTCATCACAAATCCCAAGGTGGCCAACCTTTCAATATAGCCATTCATCTTCAATGCATATTGCACTGAAGATGTCCCCTCAACCATCTTAGTGCGAAAGAGCAACCTCAAAGTTTTGAACCTTTCGGAACATGCTTGCTCCTCAAAAAGCTCTCTTAGATGGTATACTATGGAATTAACATCCATAACCTCATGCTACTTTTGCAATTCAGCTGACATAGTAGCAAACATAATGCAGCTTGCCATCTCACTATCATCAAGATGCTTTTGATATGCCTTTTGATTATCTTCAGAAGCATTAGCAGCAGAGGGAATAGGGAGTGCCTCATTTAGGACATAGCCAATCTTTTTAGATTTGAGAACTGTTCTCAAATTCCTTAGCCAATCCAAAAAATTAGGCCTAGGCAACTTATTTGATTCCATTAGTGATTGCAAATTCACACATTTCATGATGATGATTCTAGCAACCTAGATGTAAAATAGAACATGTTAGAATGTACATAAAATGCATGTTTATTAGGTCTTTACTAGGTTCGATATCCAACTAGCTAAGAATAACCTTGAGGCAACTTAACAAGCTATCTTTAGTTTGGTTGGTAGGTATCTAATCCATACCAATAGCATTATTCATGCAACTATCAAATCTTGTGCTATCAACTTATTGATGTGTGCACATACATTGGGCTATCAACTATTGATATGTGTACATCTCATGTATACAAACCCAACTTCATTTCTAATACACATTCACCTTGGCTCAAATCCAACAAGTTAATAATATCGGTTAAGTCTAACACATTAATCGTGAAATCTAATTTCAATGGATTGAACATATTCTTATAAAGTGAGCTTGAGGTAACTCAACAACCCTAACTCTAGAAGAACTCTGGTTCTCCCCACATTAATGAAAGGCATAAGACTTAATTGTTTATTTAGCAAGTGATTTCTTTGTTAAGTCTCATCAAGTTATTATTTCATGCTTTTATATATCATAAATTCATCACATGGATATATAAAGAAAGTTACATTAACTTTATGACATGATTATGGACATACTAAAGTTAATCTTTTGAGCCAAAGAGAAATTGATTAGGTCTTACCTAGGTATATGCATGAATTTACAACCCAAATTTGAAATCAAATTCCTTTTTATATGTCTTCTTGTTTATGGTACCACCTCATTTCCTTCTTTCTCATTTGTATCTTCATTCTATCCTAATCCTACTAATTACATATTTGAAATTATAGAAAACCTCAATTTATATTTGAGGGGAGTAAGATAAGAACAGAAATACATAAGAAATAAAGAGAGATAGGGACACACATGCCCTATTTAACATAAAACAAAAAAATTCCATGCATGCTCAATCACATTGGGTCTAAGTCCATAATCATCCATCATGCTTTTTCGTACACCCCTAACATGCATTCTCTAATGCACAAAATAAAAATGACAATTTTGGATTTCAATTTATAAATCGATTCAATGCTTGAACCGAAATTGTCTATATGTGTTCTTTCAGTTAATTTAATTTTGTATGTCATTTTAAAGTGGAATTTAATATTTAATCAAATTAAATTAAATTCCATATTTCCAAAATTAATTCAAAATGAATTCTCCTTAAAATCAGAATATTATGATGTTAAAATTAAACAATTTAATTTTAATATACATACCAATTTCTAATCATACTATAATTACAATTGCACAACTTAAATTAATTCAAAATTAATTTCCAAAAATTATACAAATTTTTAGAACTTCAAATCATCATTCTAATAATATTTAGGTCAACTCAAGTTCATCAAAATATTTTTGGCATCAGCCAAAATTACTAAGACAAACGAACTAACATACTTAGATGCTCAAAGTGACTCATTCGATATCGAGAATTTTTTAAAATTTCAAATGCGTTCAAAATAATTTTGGCATGCATTTAACATGAAAATACCATATTTTTAATCATATAAAAAATATTTCAAGGTGCTGAAAACAAATTAAACACATTCAAAAAAATTAAATAAAACAGCCCCATCGGGTATTCTAAAATAGTCCCATTTTTGTGTTTATTTGAAAAATTAATTAAAATAATTTGTAATTAATTATTGGACACTTCAAAAGGTATAAAATATTCTCAATATGTCTAAATAATATTTTCATTATCAAATTAAAAGAAAAATATAACCAGCCCCATCAATTAAGCCAAACAACAACATATGTTCATAAACAAGGTAATTTTCTGCATTTTTGAAATAAATCCATAATTAATTATTTGAATCCCATTCAAATCATTTTCAATCAAAATAATCATCCTTAATCATCCCATGATCAGATTAGAGAAAGAAAAATGTGTAAAATATATTTTACAAATTAATTTCAATTTTTCAAAACCTATTGATCCAAAATCATCAAAACCATGCAATCCCATTGCACTTTCACTTAAAATTAATTTTAATAAACACAAGGAGTCTCTGATACCACTGTTGGGTTTTGAAGAATGAATCATATTTATAAATGCAGTAAAAAATAAAATTTTCAAAATCCAAAACAAAAGATCATACTTGTGCCATTAAAACTAATTTATATCAATATAGAGGTTAGAAATTATACCTTGAAATTTCTTATTTGTTCTTCAAATCTTTACTTTATTGGGTTGTAGCAAACTACAACAATACATACTAGGATGTCTATAATGGTAATCCATGCGAAGAATGAAGAAGAAACTATCAAAAGAAATGGTTTGAACAAATTCAAAGTGTTAGCTTTGAAAGTGTTTTTGAGAGAATTTTTGTTGTCTTAAAAATATTTTTTTCACAAAAAACTATTTTCATGTCTATTTTCTTCCATTTGATGTCTTTTCTATTTGAATCAAATTCAAAAAAAAAAGATGAAAAGTCAAAAATGGAGAAAAGGGAAATGAATGAATAGTAATTGGCCATAATTGGCCTAATTAAGGCCAAATATTATCGTTGGCCAATGAGAGGGAGGCAGCAGTGCGCTGGGCCTACTCTAGTATGGGCTTGTACTTCCTCTATCAACTTTATAGTTTAGTCTTTGCATGTTCCAGTTCCTGCGCGGTAAAAACCCACGCTAAGCCATTTCTATACCAATATTGATATGGTTTAGGAATAGGGTGGTGATAGCTCTGAGAGAATCTCTATCCTAATTGTACACAAATGATGTGATTATACTCAATCATGAGGCTTAAGCTCCGCGAGTACTCTTGACTTGAAAACTATAATGAGTAGGGTGTTTAAGCTCTGTGAGCAGTCCTACTGCACGCCTTATATCCGGACAGCCTGTGAATGAGATTTGGGTTATTTATATTAAAATAATATATATAAATTAATTAAAAGACATACATGTACACGTTGAGAGATAAATGTGTGAGATAACATGAATTATAAATATTTATTAAGGTAATTTAAATTTATAATTGAGTTATATATATATTATCAATAATTTTAGTAATATTGTATAGTCATGTGTTTGTTCATGTATAACGTATGTTGGATTATTGTAAACTGTATTATGAATTATCTACTATGCAGTTTTGGCAATTTACGTTAGAACATTTAGGCTTATATGGATTGAGATTTGAGTTAACTAAACTAAAATAATTTCAGAAAAATTAATTAAATTAAAATGAGTTATGGAAACTAATTAAATTAAAATAATATGTAAAAAAATTTATTTGAATTAAGTCTGTATGTGGAAATTTAATAAATGATTTAAAGGACATGGTAAGAAAGGTAATAAAATATGGAAACATGAGAGGAGGTAAAATGTTTAATATTTTATATATTACATATGGTTGAATATATGCAATTCATATCTTGATGCAAATATAATGATAATATAATGGAACATAAAATTTATTTTATTATAATATTTTCTAACTTTTATGCAATGATTTATTTAAATTATGTCATGATTTTTATGACCCACGTTTGTGTGACCGTATGGGAAAACTTAAATGCTTATATCTACCACTAAGCTAGAAATGACTTGACGTGGGTTTTTCCCATGCAGGTACTGGAGCTTGCAAATTGTAACGCCCACTAATTAGTCTAAGTTAGAATAAGTATGTGGTATACATAGTAAACTCATCATAGATAATAGAGATAAGAATAGATGGAATAAATGACTAAATTAAAATTAAAATAAATTAAATTGATTGACATGATAAATTTGATTAAATTAGACATATCACATAGTGAAATTACAGTTTAATAAAAGCTAGTGGAATTTGGTACTTGTAAAAAAAAAGAACCATCTCTTGGTAAGTAACCATCTCTTAATTTTTCTTATGTTTTTAAAGTTATTAGGACTGTGTAGTATCAGTCATTTGCACTCTAGTTTTGAGGGAGTTATCAACCAAATTTGAAGAAGTGTAAAACATGAAAGTTGTTCATATATGTGTTTTTATATGTCTGCCAAATTTCATGAAATTATTTTGGGTATATAAAGAGATAAACTTGTTTGAGTGAGACTGGTTCAAGGAGACGTGTCAATAGAATAACCTACGGTTTTTGCTTAATTTGATCATCTTAATGGAAGAATCTAAGGTTTTGTAAAACATAAAAGTTATAGATCTATATGTTATTTAGGTGTTTATAACATTTCATATAAATATCTCTTATTTAAGCTGAGTTATAGAAAATTAATTGTGGTTGTTCCTTGACTGAGTTGTTTCCTTATACCTATGCAGCTCCGGTAAATTCGTGTTCCTTTTTGAGCTTCTTAAAGGTCAATTTTCCAAAGTTCAAAACATGAAAGTTTTATTTCTATATCTTATCTAAGTTTCTGGAAAATAATTAACTAAAAATGTTATTTATTTTATGAGTTATGACCTTAACAAATGACCTGGTCAGGTTGTCATTATATTCCGAACCAGTTATAAATCCTCTAGTATTTGTGAACCTTAGAGGAAGAATCTGGCCATATGGTAAACATATAAAATGTTCCAAATTAACTTATATAATTGTATAAAATTTTCGTAATAATTGAAAATACACGGTGAAAGATATAAAATTTTAAAAAAAGACACCAAAACTTCCTAAGGGCAGAAAACAGAAGAACATTTAAAAGTATACTAAAAATACTATAATAGTTAAAAAATACTGAAAATTTAGTATGTTTTAGTATTATATGTTAAATTTAATTAGGAATAGGAATCATATAAATTGGATAAGTGTAGGAAAAGTTATAGAGCTAATAGTCTTCAAAGGTCATGTCATCGTTCAGGAGAAATTTTAGTTATTTATTTGAACTATAATAAAAATAAGTATTTTAACAACGTATTAATCAATTATATTTTTATATTAGGCCCTTAACAAGAGGAAGAGCAACAAAAGTAGACAAACTCCAAAATTTAGATTTTGGAAAAGCTCTATTGAGGTTTGTACATATATGCATTTTAGTTTACCTTATTGCATGCTTGTGTGTTAATTGAATAAGTTTCATATTTGAATAATGTATTAAAATGTGTAAATATGAAATGGCTGACAAGGGATATGATGACTTTCTAGGAAGTATAAATGAGGGAAAAAAATAATGTCGGTGGCATATAAAATATGATAAATAAGATGTTAAAGAATATATGTATATATATATGGTTGTTGTGATAAAAGGTTTGTAAAATCTATATTTGAACATTGAATTATTGATAAAATGTTATGTGATTATCATAACATGTGACTTAGGTTGAGGATTAAATGAAATGAATTGAGTGCTTAATTAATGAAATTTCATGTTAATGCAGGTATAGGCATATGGATGAAAAATTGATTGATAAATGTAGAAAATTTTGGTTTAAGATTGTAAATGTGTGTTAAGAAGTGTGAATGTAGAATATGTAACATAATATATATTTCAATATAGATTAGTAGATGATTGATTAAAAATGTGATAATTATTAATGGTAATTATTGAATAATTATGACAATAAAGAGTGAAGTTAAAAAGTCATGTATGACATATGTATTTGATATGAAAATAGAGGTTATATGGCATACTTGGACTCATAAAGATATTATAAATTTTGGTTGTGTATTAAAAGATTTGTTGGCTTTGATTGTATTAAGAACTAATTAAAGTATGCCAATATTAGTTAAATAGTTATATATAATGGCATATTATATGATTATATGATTTTAAAGTTTTATAATAATATTTTCATTATAAATGTAAAGGGAACACGGATTCCAACAAATTAATATATAAAGAAAATAAATAAATAAATAATAACCCTAATTGCCCAGTTCTCAACCCGTGGACTAATTAGGGATAGATGGTGCACCATTGCGGGGGTATTATAGTTCCAATATTGATATGATTTACGAACAAGGTGATGATAGCCCCGAGTACACCCCTATGCTAATTGTGCACATATAATATGATTATAATTGGTCATGAGGCTTAAGCTCTGTGAGCGCTCTTGACTTGAGACTATAATGATTAGGGTGCTTAAGCTCCGTGAACGGCCCTACTACACACTCTATATTCGGACAGTCCGAAAATGAGATTTGGGCTATTTATATTAAAATATTATATATAAATTAATTAAAAGACATACATGTACACATTGAAGAATAAATGTGTGAGATAACATGAATTATAAATAGTTATTAAGGTAAGTTAAATTTATAATTGAGTTATATATATATATATATATATTATCAATGAATTTGGTAATATTGCATAGTCATGTGTTTGTTCCTATATAATGTATGTTGGATTATTGTGAAATGCATTATGAATTATCTACAGTGCAATTTTGGCAATTTTATGTTAAAACATTGAGGCTAATATGGATTGAGATTTGAGTTAACTAAACTAAAATAATTTCAAAGAAATCAATTAAATTAAAATGAGTTATGGAAACTAATTAAATTAAAATAATATGTAAAGTAAATTTATTTAAGTTAAGTTTATAAGTGGATATTTAATAAATAATTTAAAGGACATGGTAAGAAAGGTAATAAAATATGGAAACATGAGAAGAGGTAGAATGTTTAATAATTTATATATTACATATGGTTGAATATATGCAATTCATGTCTTGATGCAAATATAATGATAATATAATGGAACATAAATTTTATTTTATTATAATATTTTCTAAATTTTTATGCAATAATTTTTTTAAATTATGTCATGATTTTTATGACTCATGTTTGTGTGATTGCATGGAAAAACCTAAATACTTATATGTAGCACTAAGCTAGAAATGGCTTAGCGTGAGTTTTTTTGTGTGTGCAGGAATTGGAGTTTGGAAATAGTAAATTTTGAAGTTTATAGGGAAGTACAAGCCCATACTATCAGAACTGGTTGAGGGTCAGATGCATGTTATTTTTGCATTTTCTTCATTATCATGCATATGGGTTTGTTAGACATGTCTTGTATTTTGGTATTATATTTATATAGTTAGATGTGAGGTAAAAGCCATTAATTTTGATGGTTATAATGTAGTACAATATTTATGTAACAGGATGGTGTATTTTGATAATCGAATTCGTATGTATATTCAAACCAAAAAATATGTCAATTAAGTTATTAAATGAAAATTTTAAACTTAGGCAAGTTTCATTTAGCTTGTCTGTGTCATTCCACTTATGTAATGGAATTATTCCTATTATATATGTGGGATGCCACATGAACTTAGAAAGGGTAATCCCATGAGCCATTAGAATTAATCCTCCCTTAGACTATTCCATGCTAAACCTCTTTAGCATTTTATCTATGTATGTAAAGTAAGAAAGACCAAGCAATCTCTTAGATCTATCTTTATAGATCTTAATCCCCAGTATATAGGTTGCTTCTCCGAGGTTTTCTTGGATAAATTCTTAGAAAACCAAATTTTGATTGATTAAAGAACTGAGACATCATTTTGTACAAGAAGTATGTTATCACATACAATACTATGAATACGACTACACTCCCACTAACCTTCTTGTAAATACAATGTTCATCCACATTTTGTAAGAAGCCAAACTCTTTGATTGTCTCATCAAATCAGATGTTCCAACTCCTAGATGCTTGTCTCAATCCATAAATGGATCTCTTCAATTTTTATACCTTTTTGCCATCACTTGATGTGAAACACTCAGGTTGTGTCATGCACACATCCTCAGTTAGATTTCCTTTAAGGAAAGCTATTTTCACATCCATTTGCCAAATCTCATAATAATTATGAGCAGCAATGGCTATGAGTATCTAGATGGATTTAAGCATAGCAACTGGAGAAAAAGTTTCATCATAGTCAACACCTTATCTTTGACGATATCCTTTAGCTATTAGCCTAGCTTTATAGGTAACTATATTACCTTCCATGCCAGTCTTCTTCTTGAAGATACATTTGCACCCAATGGATTTAATCCCTTTGGGGAGGTTAACCAAACTCCATACTCGGTTTCTACACATGGAATCCATTTTTTATTTCATGGCGTTTTTAGCCAATTGTGAAATGTTGTACTATTGAGAACTTCTTCGTAGGTAGTAGGCTCATCATCCTTAATGAGCAATATGTCATTTTGTTTGCTTATGAGAAATCCATATCTCTCAAGAACAATGCGTATCCTACTTGATCTACAAATTTCTTATGTTTCAGAAGGTGTAGTTGTTACTTCAACTCTATGAATAACAAATTTGGGTTCTGTCAGTTGATTTGCATATAGTTGAGCATCTTGAACTTCATTAAGCTCAATCTTGCTCCCCCTATCTTCATTTAGATGAAACTCATTCTCTAACAAAACAAACACCTTTTGTTCTAAAGTGTGGTAGAATTGATATCCAAATGACTCTTTTGGATATCCCACAAACAGACACTTATCAGACTTAGCTTCTAGCTTATCTGACATCGTCGGCTTCACATAAGCATGACAACCCCATACTTTCATATGAGAAAGGATAAGTTTCTTGTTATTCCATATCTTATATAGACTAACCTCAACTGACTTAGAAGAGACTCTATTTAACAGATAAAAATAAGTCTATTGTGCATGACCTTAAAAGGACTTAGGCAGTTCTGTAAAGCTCATCATTGACCACACTATGTCTAATAAGGTTCAGTTTCTCCTTTCAGCAACACCATTTTGTTGTGGTGTCTAAGGTGGAGTCCATTGAGATAAAATCCCATTATCTCTTAGATAACCTTAAAACTCTTAGTTTAAGTATTCACCACCTCGATCTGATTTAAGTGCTTTAACACTTTTACCAAGTTGTTTCTTTACTTCATTTCTAAATTCATTAAACTTTTCAAAAACTTCAAATTTGTATCTCATTAGATACAAATACCCATATCATGAATAATCATCAATGAAAGTAATGAAGTAGATAAAATCACCTTTGGCATGCACTAACATTGGTCCACATACATTCACCCTTTCCACTAAAGGGTGATCTTGTCATCTTTCCTAACAAACAAGATTCACATGTGTCATATGATTCATAATCAAATGACCCTAAGTCACCATTATTATGTAAGTTCGTCATACGCCTCTCGTTTATATGGCCAAGACGACAATGCCATAAATATGATGGTTTTATGTTATCTATCTTTTGTCTTTTATTATTGATATTGAGGATTGAATTAAACATGTCAAGAATGTAAATCCCATTACATAATACACTAGTTCCTTAAATAATATCATTCAACCATAGAAAGCAACCATTGGCATTAATAGTCAAATGAAAACCTTTTCTATTTAAACAAGAAACAGAAATAATATTCTTTGTCAAAACTAGAACATAATAACAATTGTCTAATTTTGAAAAACAATCCCACTTGGGAGTGTCAATACTAAGTTCCTATAGCTAATGCAAGAACTCTTGCTCTATTGCCAACACATAGGTCTAACTCTCCTTTCATGAGCTATCTACTATTCCTTAGGCCTTTCATATTTATACATATGTGAGACCCATATCTGGTATCCAATATCCATATGTTATTAATAAAAGCAGTATTAACCTTAATAACATAAATACTTGAAGTAGAAGGTGCATCCAATGTCTTATACTTCTTCATCTTTAAAGACTCTAAATAAGACTTGTAGTTCATCTTCCTTTGGTAACTCCTGCCAGACTGGAAGTAAATCCCTTTTGATGCCGTCTCAATGCCTTTCTTCCTTATCATCAATCAATGTTGCACTGGAGATGTCCCATCTACCATCTTAGAGCCAAAGATTAATTTAGATATCGCATAACACTCAGTTCGAGCTTATTCATCAAAAAGTTCCTTAGATGATACACAATTGTATTTGTGTTAGAGGAGTGCTCTAAAGGCAATCACCTTTAGCACTTATTGTACAAATTTATTTGATTAATAAAGGCTCTTTCATTAATTTGATATTCACTTGATATATGAATTGATAATGATCTTAAATCAATTAATGAAGCCCTCAATACATAACATAACATGAAGGAAATCATGATGAGATCATGATATTGAGATTCTTATAATGTGTAATTATGTTAGTATCAAAATTATCCCTACTCATAGGATTAATAAGACGAGACATTGTTAATCCGGATAGACTAGCACATGTTACACTCCTTCATTGTATCGAGTAGTAGATCTCATAATCTGTAAACCTGAGATGTTTAGAGTTAACATTTGGATGCTTGCTAAGTGTAGCTAAGTACATTGGATGACCAGCAATGAGATAATCATATGGATAATCTATTCAAATGTCAATGATAATCTTATCATAGCAATGGTGCAAGTGTCCTTAGACTTGAGGTACTCAAGGATATCTTGGATACTAATTCTATATTTTGACACTATTCCTTGTTGCCTCAGGGAGGTTGCTCATAGGGTGGTGATTGGATACAACTTGAGGTATTCGAAGGCAATTCGGTAACCAACAAAGGATTCACCACTCCTGAGAGAAGGAGTGTATACCCATGGCCTCTTGTCGTGGTCATTACTTGGGAATCTCTGGCTGGAGTGAAAATGTCATAAAGGTAGTCTTTAATGACTGTTGAACCTTGAGGGGTATTTCTGTCATTTTGATGATAATAAATAAAATAGCAATAATGTATTTAACATACTTGTTTTCTAAGTTTATTGAGCAGGATATGGAATATGATAGCAAGAATGGAGAATGGAAGATTAATAGTAAAAAGATAAAATTGAAGAAATAGCATGTCCACGCCCGTGACATTATGTGTCACGCCCGTGATGAAGCTTAGCGCCAACAATCCAACATTTAAATTTCACGACCATGAAGAATGATAGCAACTGTGAATGATCATATTAGTCACGCCCGTGAAATAAAGTCACGCCCATGAAAAGACATGATAAATTCTTCCAGAGAGCTTCACAACCAGAGTCACCACTTGGACTACGGCTTGGAAATATGTCACGCTTGTGAAGATAAAATGTCATGCCCGTGAACAAACAATTCAAAACCTTCCAGAATGCTTCACGACCAAGGTCACCACTCAAGTCACGGCTTGGAAGAAAAGTCATGACCATGACACACATAGTCACGACCGTGAAAGAGTAAAGAGAAACATGTCAGGCACAAAAATAAGAGTTGGTGAAACGGCTATTTCCATATTGAATGGAATCAAACGGCTATAATTCACCATGGAAGTATAAATGCAAGTCATTTATGAATCCAAAACAAGAGAATAACTAATACTTCGAATCAAAATCCTGTTGTAAGCCATTTGTGCATTTAACATTTCAAAACAAACATTTATTCTCTGTGAAAATATTTTTGCTCATTATTTTATGAGCATTAAAGATTTGTAAGTGTTTCTCTCTGTAATCATTTACTCAAGTGAGTTTTGGGTATTTCGGTTTTAAGAGTAGAATACTTGTAAGAGTTAGTTGTGCGAGCCTTCAAAATACAAGATAAAGGTTAGTTGTGTGAGCCTTTAAACACAAGGTAAAGGTTATTTGTGTGAGCCTTTAAAACACAAGGAATTGGTTATTGTGTGAGCCATCAAAACACAAGGGATTTCTGGGTTAGGTGTGATCCATTGTTAGAAACACCATAGTTGGGAGTGAGCTTGTAAAACTCCATTGTAACACATAGAGTGTTAGTGAAACTCCCAATTGAGATTGGGGAGAAGAGTAGGGTTTGTTAACACACGAACCTTTATAAAAATTCTTGTGTCTCATTTTTCTATCCCTACTAAACTTAACTTTTCTTTCCGCACTTAAAAGTTAATTTTTTAATATCAAATTCAACCCTCTTTCTTGGTTCAATATCTAGGCAACAATGGCATATGTAACAGAGTAATGAGCCTCAGGGACAAGAACTAACATTACTTGGATTAGACGTGATGTATTTAGTCTAGTGGGAGTTGACACATGTCCATACTTTGAACCAAGTAGGGAATAGAATGGTGAAAGGAATAATTGGACGGAAATTTTCTATGGAAAGGTTCGTAGTCAAACCACTGAATTTCCAGTCAATTGGGGGTCATGATGTGTTGCTAGATACCGCTCATGATTTGCTTTAATTAATTGTTAATTTAAGTGGCCAACATAATCGGGAACCTAATGGGTCACACGCATTGAAGATATCGAGAATGAGTAAAATGGTCTTGGATGGAATTCAAAATATGAGAGAATTACTTTGGGATGGATCGCACAGAAAAATCATTCGGGAGGGTCATGGGCCCGTACGGGCCTACGCAGGCTGTTAGCCTGCCTAGCGGGCCACCTGGCTTGCCCAACGACATCCCGCAGCAGGCCCAACATGCGAGCTGGTGCCTCCCATTGGGCAATGGGTGAATTTGGCCAATTATGGCCATTAAGCACATTCACTATTCATTCAATTCCCTTTTCTCCATTTTTTACTTTTCATCTTTTCTTTGAATTTGATTCAAACAGAAAAGACATCATGGCAGAAAATAGATATGAAAATATTATTTGTGAGAAAAATATTTTTAAGACAATAAAATTCTCTCAAGAACACTTTCAAAGCTAGCATTTTGAATTTGTTCAAACCATTTCTTTTGATAGTTTCTTCTTCATTTTTCGCATGGATTATCATTAGAGACATCATAGTATGAATTGTTGTGGTTTTCTACAACCCAACAAAGTTAAGATTTGAATAACAAATAAGAAATTACAAGGTATAATTTCTAACCTCTATATTTATATAAATTAATTTTAATGGCACAAGTATGATATTTTGTTTCGGATTTTGGAAATTTTATTTTTCTACTGCATTTGTGAATATGATTCATTCTTCAAAGCCCAATAGTGGTATCAGAGCCCCCTTGTGTCCATTAAAATTAATTTTAATTTAAAGTGCAATGGGATTGCATGTTTTTTATGATTTTGGATCAATAGGTTTTGAAAAATTGAAATTAATTTGTTTGACATATTTTTTTTCTTTGATCTAATAATGAGATGATTAAGAATGATTATTTCGATTGAAAAATGGTTTGAATGTGATTCAAATAATTAATTTCGGATTTATTTTAAAAATGGCTAAAATTGCATTGTTTATGTCATGTATTGTTGTTTGGCTTAATTGATGGGGCTGGTTATATTTTTTTTGTTTTTATAATTTGAATATGAAAACTTATTCAAACATATTGAGAATGTATTTATGCCTCTGCAAGCATGTAATAATTAATTAAAACTTATTTTAAATAATTTTTCAAACAAATACAAAAATGGGACTATTTAGCATACCCGGTGAAGCTGTTTTGTTTGATTTTTTTTTGTATGTATTTATTTTGTTTCCAGCACCTTGAAATATTTTATATATGACTAAAAATATGTTATTTTGATGTTAGATGCATGCCAAAATCATTCCATGTCAGAACTAGTGGTTGTGCATCACTGTCCGGGACTGTTTCCCACCATTCATAGGCATTACCTTGAAGCAAATATATTGCATAATCAAATTTCTCATATGGGGTACATCTCATCATATTCAGTACCCTCTGTGTCCTTTTCAGTCATGTCTCAGCTTCTGCTGAGTCTGTTGTGCCATTGAAATCAGTTGCACCATGTTTCCTCAGCTTGTCATAACGTCTTTCCTTGTACATTTCAAGACCATGCATTTCCTGTTCTGGGTTTTCGTAGGGTGCCTCTGCATGAGATGACTGTGATGCATGTGTTGGAGCTCTAGCTCCTAGTGCTGGTTGATCTCTATGTAAATGAGGTGATGCCTCATAAGAATGCATTTCGGCCGGCCTCTCCCTCCTTGGTGAATCATGTCTTATGATGTCCCTAAAATAAATGAAATTATGTCACCACATAATGTTCAACACATAGGATGCATATGTTATCATGCTCTTATGTATATGGATGTTCCTATGGAACCTATCCCTACTCTAATACCAAAAATGTAACACCACATCTTATACATTTGAGTTCAACCTATCCTTATATCATATAATAACACGTAACATACTGAAAAGGCAAAATACCCTGTTAACAATAGTAGTAATTTTTTTTATATCCTGTAATATCATTCAATGACTTTGTAAGTCTTACTGAGGTTTTCACCAAAATATAATATATCACATATATTAAAACATAAACTTTACATATAAGTATTTATGAGTTGCTTTCATGTATACATTTTTATACCCATTCCAAAATGACTATACATATTCAAACATGTAAATACAAAATACAGATGGCATGTTTTCATGCTCGTGTGGTATACAAGGAGAGAGAGTGATGAGGTTCGGCCAGTGACCTGTGCTCCATGTTTTCTATACACTACTCAAAATGAGCTATCACTTTTCTTTACTTAAAAAATGATGCAAATTGATGAGTTGTGGCTCAGTGAGAATAATCATCAAATGAGCTCTATAGTGCCAACCAACTCATAGTAATAAATCACAAATCCAATACATACTATGTATTCCATTCCATTCACTAGTATCATATAAGTATCAATAAAGGTGAAACATATAATCATTACTCTTTACGTATGTAAATGTTTTGCTTATTTTATTTTATTGTGACCAAGTTAAACAGACATTGTCCCAGGTTTCCATGTGAACACTTGCCATGTGAACATTTGCATTTGCTAGCTAGCTTAATCATTTGTTTCATTTGCACATTTGTTGGGCCATAGGCCTCTTCTTTTGCTTTACAATATCGTTAACTAGTCACAACGCCTTTTAAGTCCATATGCATATGTACTTGTACTTAAGCATTCATCAAGCATTGCATCAAGCATTGCATCATATCACATATAACATACATATACCGCATATATGCCTCATATGTCACGCATATACCTCGCATATACTATACATATACCATGTATATATATCACATATGTCAAACATATACCTTAAACATACCATAAGTATACCACTTATACATACCGCAAACGTCACAAATTATCCATCATCATATTATCAAGGAAAAATCATGACAATCATATGAATCACATAACAGGCATCATTCATTTGCACTAAAGAATTCAATTGATAATTAGACTCACCATTTTCCTTTGATTCTAACCCTTACTTATTGTCTATCCACTCCTTGTGGGTCTCCAATATGTTGTGAGCCTAATATGAAAACATAATTGATTAACTCATGATTAGGGAGACTTAATGTGGCTTAAACAAATTAATATGCATTGTTCGTATCAATAGCTAAGATTTTTCCTATGAGGCAGTGTGACCTTATGGGACTGTTTAGCCTATAAATTTTTATACTTGACCAATTAATTGGATTCTTATTCCTAATTCCAATAAACATATAATTATGTAACATATTAAAATTTTACACCAATTGGATCATTGTACAATTTTTGGTGGAATTTCTAAATGTGTTATGTTTTCTGCCCTTAGGCAGTTTTAGGTTACCAACTTTGGTTCATCATAACTTATACTATATAAGTTATATTTTAATACATATTTACAGCAACATATATGGGTTAAAATGGAACATTTTTCATGTTTACAACCTTTATCAATTATGTCTCTAAGATCTTCAAATTATAAGAAACATTTCACTGGTCTAGAATAAAGTTGGCTTCCGGACCAGTATGAATTAAAAAGGTCATAAGGCCTATACATAACATATTAAGCTGAAATTAGTCCCCAAATTCATATAATAAATATAACGACAACTTTTATGTTTTGAAAATTTACATAATCAATCTCTATAGAGATCAAATTAGCCAAATAAGTTACTGTATCTGCCCAGGGCACTAAGCAGGCAGTTCAAACCATCGAACAGTCATGGTTCCATTCACCATAACTCAAAACCCACAAGATATATAAACCTAAAATTTGGTGTAAAGATAAATAACACATATATCTACAACTGTTATGTTTTGAGATACTTCGAATAATGGCTTTATCATATTCAAAACTAAAGAACACAGTAGCTAACTTATCTAGGGTTTACATCTGGACCAGTTTCAATAGAGAAACTATACACCATATCTTGAAAAACTGTTTACATATCCATAAATAAAAGACATAAAGGAACAACTTTCATGTTTTAAACTTTTCCAGATTCGATCTCTAAGATCATCAAAACTATGGCACAAGACACTGCCTATTTATGAACCCTAAACACCATAATCAAGCTTAACACAAAAGTCAATGTTTACTCACCTATAATCACTCTTGGCTAATCTTGTTGCTGCAATTTTTGGAGTAAAAGAGGAAAGAAATGGTGGCTGGAACTTGAAAATAAATGGAAGGAATGAAGCAAAGAAGCAGAAGAAGAAGATAAGGAAAGGAAATGAATATGATGGCAGCCTAATAGGTTAAAAGCCACCACCACAATTTTGTATTTCCCTTTTTCCATCTTTTTCTTCTTTTTTTTCTAACTTTTATTTTTATTTTTATTATTTTTATTATTTTATTATTTAATTATTCTTATTATTATTACACAAATCAACACAATATGCAATTTAATCTTAATCTAGTCATTTTGCATACTTTAATTTGGTCACTTTATTTCATTTATTTCTAATACTTTTCATCCTCATTTAAATTATAAATACACATGTGTGACTCGATACATTTGCAATGTACTATGACAAATAGCTAGTGTGTGTCATAGACTTGTTCCTATAAAAATATACATGGAATGCACGTGTTCAATTGAATTATATGCAAGATGCATATGTTCAAATGAAATGCATGTGTGGAAGGTTGAGGATGTTATAGTAATTATGTTACTATCAAAATTATCCCTAGTCATAGGATTAATATGATGGGACATTATTAATCTGGACAGACTAGCACATATTACACTCATTGATTGGATTGAGTAGTAGAACTCATAATCTATAAACATGAGATGTTTAGAGTTAGCATGAGGATGCTTGCTAAGTGTAGCTAAGTACATTGGATGACCAGCTATGAGACAATCATATGGATAATCTATTCAAATATCAATGATAATCTCATCATAGCAATGATGCAAGTATCCTTAGACTTGAGGTACTCAAGGATATCTTGGATATTGATTATGTATTTTGACACTATTCCTTGTTGCCTCAGGGAGGTTGCTCATAGGGTGGTGATTGGATACAACTTGAGGTATTCAAAGGTAATTAGGTAACCAACAAAGGATTCACCACAACTAATAGAAGGAGTGTATACCCATGGCCTCTTGTCATGGTCATTACTCCGGAATCTCTACTTGGAGTGAAAATATCATAAAGATAGTCTTTAATGACATATCTAATAGAGTAATGAGCCTCAGGGACAAGAACTAATATTACTTGGACTAGATATGATGTAGTCAGTCTAGTGGGAGTTGACACATGTCCATACTCTAAACCAAGTGGGGTATAGAATGGTGAAAGAAATAATTGTACAAAAGTTGTCTATGGAAAGGTTTGTAGTCAAACCACTGAATTTCCGGTCAATAGGGGGTAATGATGTGTTGCTAGATACCGCTTATGACTTGCTTAAAATAATTGTTAATTTAAGTGGCCAACATAACTGGGAACCTAATGAGTCACATGCATTAAAGATATGGAGAATGAGTAAAATGGTCTTGGATGAGATCCAAAATATGAGAGAATTATTTCGGGATGGATCACGATGAGATCGCATGGAAAAATCGTTCAGGAAAGTCACGGGTCTACACGGGCCCATGCGGGCTAGACATGCTACTACCGTCGGGCAACAGGTGAATTTGGCTTAATTAGGCCAATTATGGTCATTAAGTACATTCACTATTCATTCAATTCCCTTTTCTCCATTTTTGACTGTTGATATTTTCTTTGAATATGATTGAAATAGAAAAGACATCAAATGACATAAAATAGATATGAAAATATTTTTTTGTGAAAAAAATATTTTTAAGACACAATAAAATTATTTCAGAAACACTTTCAAAGCTAGCACTTTGAATTTGTTCAAACCATTTATTTTTATAGTTTCTTCTTCATTCTTCGCGTGGATTATCATTAGAGACACCCTAGTGTGGATTGTTGTAGTTTGCTACAACCCAACAAAGTGAAGATTTGAATAACAAATAAGAAATTACAAGGTATAATTTCTAACCTCTATATTTATATAAATTAGTTTTAATGGCATTAGTATGATCTTTTGTTTTGAATGTTGAAAATTTTATTTTTCTACTATATTTATGCATGTGATTTATTCTTCAACACCCAACACTTTGCATAAATAGTCTCATGCTACTTTTGAAGCTCAGGAGACATGGAAGGGAGCATAATGTAACCTGCCAACTCACTGTCATCCACATGCTTCTTATATGGCAACTGTTCATTAAGAGATGCCTCATTAGCAGGAGCGAAAGGAAGAACCTCTTTCAAGAAATAGGCTATTTTTTGGGTTTTGAAAACTATTCTCAAATTCCTTAGCCAATCAATGAAGTTCAGGCTAGTCAATTTATTGAAATCGAGAATTTAGTGTAAGTTCGCATTTGATGACATGATTCTAGCAGCCTAGATGTAAAGAAATATCATATTCGATAATGTACTAAATGCATAAATATTAGGTCTTTAAATAATGGCCATTATAAGTCCCACTATTTTATTGTGAACCCATATCCCTCACTATGAATCCAAGAGAACCCGTTGGAAGCTCTCCTAATGGGTCAGTATCCAACATCACTAAGAATGACCTTGGGTTTGCCCAACAAGCCATCTTAGGTCAATTGTAGGTATTTCATAGCAATTGCATCCTCTATGCAACTACTGAATCATTGGGCTATCGATTCTTGATATGTGCACATCTCTTGTACATTTACCCAACTTTTCCTCTAATTTATATTGACCTTGGATTTGTCCAACAAGCCAATGTAACTAGTTAAAGCCGGCCCATTAATCACAAAATCATATTTCGATGGTTTGAACATATTTGTGAACATATTTGTGTAAAGTGAGCTTGGGTTTTCCCAACAACCCAGACTCCAAAAGAACTCTGGTTCTTGCCATATTAATGGAAGGCATTGGCCTTAATATAATTTAAGAGGGATTTATTTATTTAGGTCTCATCGTGGAAATTTGGCATGTATAATATATCTATTCATTACATATAGATATATAAGATAATTACAGTAACTATATGGTTATGATTATGGAATAATATAACATCAATCCTTCAAGCAATGAAAGGATTAACTACTTCTCACCTAGGTAGACGCATGAAATTATAACACCAAAATAGAAAATAATTTTATATTCTAATGCTATTTTGCTTTTGGCACCATCTCCTTGGCTTCTTACACATTTTTAATTCAATTCTATTATAATCGTATGTAATCTAATTACATAAATTCTTCATAAGAAATCTCAAGTTTCATTTGAGGGGAGTAAGTTGAGAAGAGAAATACAATGGAGAGAATAGAGAAGGCAGGGACTTGTAGGCCCTATTTACCAAAAAGAAAATTCCATGTATGATCAATCATATTGGTCAACTCCATAATCATACCATCATGTGATTCCATACACCCCTAGCATGCTTTCTCTAATAGATAATTAAAGGTAATCTATTAAAGTAATAATTTGGCCCCTTTGTTTCAACTCTTGAAATATTATTTTGATTGTTTGACCTTTAGTGAAATTCATCATATATCCATTATTTAATTTCATTAAATAATTTTATGAACATTTAGAAATAATTTTTAAAAGGAAATTATATAAATTAGGCATACGTTTATTCATATCAAAAAGTTTCCTAAAATTGCCTACTTTTGCTAACTAGGTTACTTCCAATTTAATGCATGCAATATTAAATCCGAATTTAATAATTAAATCAACTAAAATATTAAGTTAAACGTGAACAATAATTAATTCATAATTAAATTACCTTAAATAGTTATTAGTTTGATGATAAATAGGATTAAACAATCCTAGTTACAATTGCATACTTTGAATCTTAGTCAAACTAGGACTTTGAAAACCCTGTTCTAATTCAAATCAAATTCCATTTAAAAATTTCCAAAATTTTCAGAATTCATTCTGATAATTATAATAAATATATAATCAATTTAAAATAATTAAATTCATTCATTAGATAATCTAAATCATTCATCATTTAATTAGCAAACTAATTGCACAAAAACTGCTTAAATTGAATGATACATGAATTAGGATTCTTTATGAATTTAACCACGAACTTAATTTGAATCCATCATGCAATTGACATCAAAATAACATTATGAATATCTCATATACATGAATTAATTTTTTTTATCATTAAGTTACATGCCATTAAATTAAACAATACAAAACCGTCCCATCACATAGTAAAGTTCTCAACCTAGTTACATGTTTTGCTTGTTCCATGATCAAAAATGATTTTTGCATCATTATATGTTCTGTCCAGAAGTTAAAACACATTATAAATATATTTTTAACATGTTTAATTAATCAAATTAAGAAACCAAAATCGAATATCCCCTCAAACAACTCAATTGGCACAACAAGGTTTCATAAACCCTTGATCTGTGTTGATCTTCCAAGTTGTGAGATTTTTTTTCTTTGTTGGGTTATAGCAAACCAAAACAATCCAAAGCTAGGAATGCCCCTAAGAGTATCAACACAAAGGAAGAAGAAGAAAACCTCCAAGGAGATGGGGTAACAAAGGTCCAAAGTGTTAGCTATGGAAATTTGTCTTATGAAAGAGAAAAGGGAGAGAAGAAAAATAACTCTTATTTTTCTTAATGGGGAAGCCACGAAATTTACTCCTTAAAAGGAGTATTTATACACTTTCTAATCCTTTTTAGAGCTGGAAAAGGAAAAGCCCTAATGGGCCCATTTTCCTAAGGTCCCAATGCTAACCAAGTCAACAATCTTAATCTAATTTCGATTTGGCTCATTTTTATAACTCTTATAAAAGGCCCAATTCACTTTCTTTCTCATTTGGATCTTACCCAAACCCATTTTACATTTTCTTTATTCCTTCTATATGTGTGACCTACTAGGTTTTCTATCATGTTGGCAGCTCAAGTCTCAGAAGGAATCCTAATCCAATTAGGATTCTACAAGTCAAACAATTTAGACCCATAATTGATTTCTAATCATTTTTTCTTGACTTAGCATATTATGAGCAGTATCTAGCAACACATCATTACCATCTAATTAACTAGAAAGTCAGTGGTTTAACTTTTAACCCTTCCATAGACAATTACCATACAATTCATCATTTCCCCAAACTATACCTCAGTTGGTTCAAAGCATGGTTTGTGTGTTAGCTCCCACTAGACTGACTACATCACATCTAGTCCAAATGATATTAGTTCTTATTTGTAAGACCCATTGCTTTGATCATATATGTCCTTGAAGACTTTTTTCAAGACATGTCCACTTCGACTAAGAATTTCTGAGTAATGATCTCTACAAGAGGCCACAGGTATACTCTCCTTGTAACACCCCCTCACCCAAACAGCACGTGCCTAGATGACGGAGCACTACCACTGACTTCTTCAAATCATAATTTTAATAATTGCTAGAAAGCCATACATAATTGTTTTTTTACCTCAAAACTCATATATATACAAGAACTAATGCACATTTTATTTACATAAGATAGTAACTATAAATATCAAATTAATTCATAATAGATTGTGAAAATTAATTTACAACTTAAAAATATATAATATGAAAAGCAATATACAGTAGTTCAAAAGATTGTGTCCCACTACTTCAAGTTCGGCTGCTTTAATTGACTAGGATCACCTGTCACACCACATCTTATGCAATTAAGTATAACCTATCCCTGTATCAAGTAATCACACATAATATAGTGGAAAGACAAAATACCCTGTTAACATTGGTAGTAAATTTTTTTCATATCCTGTAATATCATTCAATGACTTGCAAGTCTCATATCATGTAATATTATTCAATGACTTTGCAAGTCAATAGTGAGGTTTTCACCACAATATAATATATCACATTTTTTAAAACATAAACTTTACACATATGTATTTACGAGTTGCTTTCATGTATACATTTTTAATATGCATTGCTCATATCAATAGCTAAGATTTTTCCTACGAGACAGTGTGACCTTATGGTACTGTTTAGCCTATAACATTTTCTATACTTGACCAATTAATGTGATTCTTGTTCCTAATTAAAATTAAAATCTAATTGTGTAACATAATAAAATTTTAGAGAAATTGGAGCATTTTAAAATATTTGGTGGAATTTCTAAATGTGTTTTGTTTTCTGCCCTGTTTCCTGCCTTTAGGCAGTTTCAAGGTACCCACTTTGGTTCATCATAAATTATAATCTATAAGCCATATTTTAATAACTTTTACAGAAACTTATAGGGGTGCAATTGGAACATTTTTCATGTTTATAAATGTTATCAATTATCTCTCTAAGGTCTTCGAATTATAAGAAACATTTCACTGGTCTATAATAGAATTGGCTTCCAGACCAGTATGACTTCCAAAGGACATAACTTAGTCTATACATAAAATATCAAGCTGAAATTAGTACCAACATTTAGCTAAGACATATAAATATAAGTTACAAGTTTTGAGCATTTACAGAATCTAGCTCAAAGGAGCTCAAATTAGCCAAACAATTTTCTGGAGCTTCCCAGGGCACTCAGTTGGTAGTTCAAGTCATGGAACAGTCATGGTTCCATTCACCATAAATCAAATTTTACAAGACCTAGGAATCTTAAATTTGGTATAAAGATACATAACACATATATCTACAACTTTTATGTTTTGAGATACTTCAAATAATGGTTTTATCGTATTCAAAACTAACCAACATAGTGGCTAACTTACTTAGGGTTCACATCCAGAACAGTTTCAGTACAGAGAGGATATCTCTTCCTATACACAACATCTTGCAAAACGGTTTATATATCCATAAAGGAAAAACTTTTGTGTTTTACACTTTTCCATAATCAATTTATATTAATATCAAAATGGGGTTGCAATTCAGTGCCTATTAATGAACCTTAGCAACTCAAATCAACCCTATAGTAATAAGAATTGATTACTTACCAAGGACAAACTTGCAAGGGATCAATTTGGTGAAAAAGCTAGGTGAAACAAGGAAGAATTGAGTTCTGTAATGGAGGAATATGAAGAAGAAAATAGGATTGAGTGAGGAGGCAGAAATGGGGGAGGAAGATAAAGTTAACTTTTTGTTTTTGTCTTTTTATCTTTTTCTCTTCATCTCTTCTCTTTTCTCTTCTCTTTTCTCTTTTCTTTTCTCTTCTCTTTTCTCTTCTCCTTTCTTTTATTTTCCTTTTGTTTCATTTTCATTTTATTTTATCTATATTATTATTGTTATTTACATATATTTATAATTTCACTAATTCCCACAATAATACAGCTTAATCATTTGACCTGATTTAACTAAATTAACAATGTAAATGTTTACTAATCTTAATCTAATCATTTTGCTTACTTTAATTTAGTCACCTTATTCAATTTATTTCTAATGCTTTGTTATCCTTATTTAGGTTATAAGTACACACGTGTGACTCGATACAATTGCCAAATACTAGGACATGTTGCTAGTGTGTGCCATGAACTTGTTTCTAAGAAAATATATATGAAATGCACATGTTTAATTGGATTATATGGGAGATGCATATGTTCAAATGAAATGCATATGGATATTCATGTGGGGAAGGTCAAGGATGTTATAATTCTCCCCTTCTTTTAAAAATTTCGTCCTCGAAATTTAATACCTAGAAATAGGTGTGGATATTGCCTTTTCATATTTTTTTCTGTTTGCCATGTTGCCTCTTCTAGTAAATGGTTACGCCAAAATACCTTAACTAAAGGTATTTCTCGGTTTATTAGTTGTTTAGTCTTGTATCCGATGATTTGCACTGGTTCCTCAACATAACTCATGTCCTCTGCAATCTCAATGGCTTGATCTTTAAGTACATGTGTAGGATCTGACGTGTATCTTCTAAGCATGCTCACATGAAACACATTATGAATCTGAGTCATCTCTGGTGGTAATGCCAATATGTATGCCAGTGGACCAACATTCTCAAGAATTTCATAACGCCCTATGTACCTTGTGTTAGAGGAGTGCTTTAAAGGCAATCACCTTTAGCACTTATTGTACAAATTTATTTGATTAATAAAAGGCTTTTTCATTAATTTGATGTTCATTTGATATATGAATTAATAAGTGATCTTAAATCAATTAATAAAGTCCTTGATACATAACATAGCATGAAGGAAATCATGATGAGATCATGATATTGAGATTCTTATCATGTGTAATTATGTTAGTATCAAAATTATCCCTAGTCATAGGATTAATGAGACAGGACATTTTTAATCCAGACAGACTAGCACATGTTACACTCCTTTATTGGATCGAGTAGTAGATCTCATAATCTACAAACATGAGATGTTTAGAGTTAACATGTGGATGCTTGCTAATTGTAGCTAAGTACATTGGATGACCAACCATGAGACAATCATATGGATAATCTATTCAAATGTCAATGATAGTCGCATCATGGCAATGGTGCAAGTATCCTTAGACTTGAGGTACTCAAGGATATCTAGAATATTGATTATGTATTTTGACACTATTTCTTGTTGCCTCAGAGAGGTAGCTCATAGGGTGGTGATTGGATACAACTTGAGGTATTCGAAGGTAATTGAGTAACCAACAAAGGATTCACCACTCTTGATAGAAGGAGTGTATGTAACATTCTTGACCTTCCCCACATGCATTTCATCGAACATAAGCATCTTGCATACAATTCAATTGAACACGTGCATTTTATACGTATTTTTGTAGGAACAAGTTCATGGCATGCACTAGCTACGTGTCCTAGTATTTGGCAATTATATCGAGTCACACGTATATCCTTATAACCTAAATAAGGATAACAAAGTATTAGAAATAAATTGAATAAGGTGTATAAATTAAAGTAAGCAAAGTGATTAGATTAAGATTAGTAAACAATTACATTGTTAATTTAGTTAAATCGGGTCAAATGATTAAGTTGTATCATTGTGTGAATTAGAGGAATTATAAATCTATGTAAATAATAATAATAATATGGAAAAAATAAAATGAAAATGACATAAAAGAGAAATAGAAGAGAAGAGAAGAGAAGAGAAGGGAGAAGAGAAAGGAGAAAAGAGATGAGAAAAAGATAAAAAGACAAAAACCAAAAGTTAGCTTTATCTTCCCATTTCTGCCATCTTCTCCAGCCCAACTTCTTCTTCAATTTCCTCCATTCCAGCCATAAATTCTTCCTTATTTCACTTGATTTTTGAGGCAAATTGAACCCTTGCAAGTTTGTTCTTGGTAAGTAATCAATTCTTATTGCTATAAGGTGGATTTGAGTTGCTTAGGTTCAATATTAGGCACTGAATTGTACCCCGATTTTAATGTTAATAGAAATTGATTCTGGAAGTATGTAAAACACAAACATTGTTCCTTTATGTCTTAGATTTATGGATATGTAAACATTGTTGCAAGATGTTATGTATAGGGAGAGATATGCTCTTCGTACTGAAACTGGTCAGGGTGTGAACCCTAACCAAGTTAGCTACTGTGTGATTTGATTTCGAATATGTTAAAGCTATTATTGGAAGTATCTCAAAACATAAAAGTTGTAGATATATGTGTTTTGTATCTGTATAGTAAATTTCAGGTTTATAGGTCTTGTAAATGTTGAGGTATGGTGAATTGAACCATGACTGTTCCATGGTTTGAACTGCTTATTGAGTGCCCTGGGCAGATATAGTAAATGTTTTGGCTAAATTGAGCTTGTTAGAGCTAGATTCTGTACATGATCAAAACTTTAAAGTTATAGGTATATGTCCTATATAAATTTTGGTACTAATTTAAGCTTCATTGGTTATGTATAGACGAAGTTATGGCCTTTGTAAGCCATACTGGTCCGGAAGTCAATTCTATTCTGAACCAGTAAAATGTTTGGTATAATTAGGAGACCTTAGAGACATAATTGGTAAAATTTGTAAACATGAAACATGTTTCATATGAACCCATATAAGTTTCTGTAAATGTTCATTAAAATAGGACTTATATATTATAAGTTATGATGAACCCAAATGAGTACCCTGAAACTGCCTAAAGGCAGAAAACAGAACACTCTTAGAAATTCCACCAAATATTGTACAATGATCCAATTGGTCTGAAATTTGAATATGTTATATAATTATATGTTATTTTTAATTAGGAACAAGAATCAGATTAATTGGTCAATTATAGAAAAATTTATAGGCTAAACAGTCCCATAAGGTCACACTGCCTCATAGGAAAAATTTTAACTATTGACATGAACAATGCATATTAATTTGTTTAAGCTCCATTAAGTCTCTCTAATCATGAGCTAATCGATTATGTTTTCATATTAGTCTCGCAACATATTGGAGACCCACAAAGAGCAGATACACAATAAGTTAGGGGTCGAAATCAAAGGAGAACGGTGAGTCTAATTATCGATTGAATTCTTTAGTGCAAATGAATGTTGCTTGCTATGTGATTCATGTGATTGTCATGATTGGTCCTTGATAATGTAATGATGGATAATTTGTGATATTGTGGTACATATAAATGGTATACTTATGGTATATTTGAGGTATATGTTTGACAAATGTGATATATATACATGGTATATGTATAGTATATGCAAGGTATATGCTTGACATATGAGGTATATATGGAATATATGTATGTTGTATATGATAAAGATGCAATGGTTGATGAATGCTTAAATACAAGTGCATATGCATATGGGCTAAAAAGGTGTTGTGACTAGTTAATCGATATTGTAAAGCAAAAGAAGAGGCCTATGGCCTAACAAATGTGCAAATGAAACAAATGATCAAGCTAGCTAGCAAATGCAAATGCAAATGTTCACATGGCAAATGTTCACATGGAAACTCGGGGAAATGTTTGTTTAACTTGGTCACAACAAAAATGAAATAAGCAAAGCATTTGCATGCATAAAGAGTAATGATTATATGTTTGAACTTTATTGAAACTTATATGATACTGATGAATAGAATGGAATACATGGTATATATTGGAATTGTGATTTATTAATATGAGTTGTTTGGTACTTTAGAGCTCATTGGATGGTTATTCTCACTGAGCCGCAACTCATCAATTTGCATCATTTTTCAGGTAAAGAAAACTGATAGCTCATTTTGAGTAGCGTATAAAAGACATGGAGCACAGGTCACTGGCCGAGCGTCATCACTCTTTCTCCTTGCATTCCCCACAAGCATGAAAATATCTCATATGTGTTTTGTATTTATATGCTTGAATATGTATTATCACTCTAGATTAGTTTTGAAATGTATAAATGGAAACAACCCATAATCCTTCGGATGTGAAGTATATGTTTTAATATATGTGATATATCATATTTGTAGTTTTTAATGTTGACTTGAAAAGTCATTGAGTGATATTACAGGATATAAGACTTGTAAAGTCATTAGTTGATTTTACAGGATATGATATGAAAAAAAATTTTACTACTATTGTTAACAGGGTATTTTACCTTTCCAGTATGCTATGTATGATTACTTGGTATAGGGATAGGTTATACTCAAATGCATAAGGTGTGACGTTACATTTTTGGTATCAGAGCAGGGATAGGTTCCATGGGAACATGCATAAGCATAAGAGCTTGATAACATATGCATCCTATGTGTTGAACATTATGTAGTGACATAATTTCATTTATTTTAGGGACATCATAAGACATAATTCACCAAGGAGGGAGAGGCCGGCCGAAATGCATTCTCATGAGGCATCACCTCATTTATATAGAGATCAACCAGCACTAGGAGCTAGAGCTCCAGTACATGCATCACAGTCATCTCATGTAGAAGTACCCGATGAAAACCTAGAACAAGAAGTATATGGTCCTGAAATGTACAAGGAAAGACGTTATGACAAGCTGAGAAAACATGGTGCAATTGATTTCAATGGCACAACAGACCCAGCAGAAGTTGAGACATGGCTGAAAAGGACACAGAGGGTATTGAATATGATGATATGTACCCCAGATGAGAAATTCGATTATGCAGTATCCTTACTGCAAGGAAATGCTTATGAATGGTGGGAAACAGTCCCTGACAGTGATGCACAACCACCGGTGTTGACATGGAATGATTTTCTCCTGGAATTTCAGAACAATTACATGCCTGAAGCATATAAAGATGAGAAGAGGAAGGAATTCCTGAATCTAAAACAGGGGAATATGTCTATTGCGGAGTATGAAGTACAATTTAACAAACTTTCCCATTATGCCACCTTCATGGTCTCTACTGAAAGAGACAAATACAGGAAGTTTGAGAAGGGCCTCAAATATGAGATCAGAAACAGAATCATGACTACTGATCTTGATAGTTATGCCTGGCTCAGAGCTGCTGCAATCAGAGCTGAACGGTTAATGAAAGAAGCTGGGGAACAACAAATAAAAAGGCCATCACGTGAGTTCTTTGGTGAGTCTAGCAGAAGGTTGGGGAAAAGAGGTAGATATATGCATGCACAATCTGGTAACAGAAGTGGGTACTCCAGTTCTAGAGGTCGAGGAATGACTTTCTCTTACCCAGGCAGAGGGCAGAGCTAATATGTTGAACAGATGCCCACATGTAGTCATTGTGGCAGACAGCATACGGGCGAATGTAGAAGGCTCACAGGAGCATGTTATTTCTGTGGATCGATGGAGCACATGTATAGAGACTGTCCAAATAGAGCCAAACTAGCAGAGGCTAGTAAAGGCAGAGGAGTATCTAAGACTACTGTTGAGGCACCGAGGGTCTACCCTACTAATGGGACACAAGGCAGAGGAAGAGGCAGGGGCAGGACTGGTACACTGGGCAGAGGAGTGACTAGATCTGAAGATCAGAGTTCTAGACCTCCTACTCAGGCCAGGGTGTTTGCTATGACTAGACAAGAGGCAGTGGATGCTCCCGAAGTAGTCACTGGTAATATTTATATTTCTGAAATATTAGCATATGCATTGATTGACCCAGGCTCCACTCATTCATTTATATCATTGCATATGGCATCTGAATTGCATCAAATGCATGAGCCTTTGGGGATTGACATAAATGTGAGTACGCCATTGGGAACAGTGGTAGTTGTGAATAATGTCTGTCGTGATTGCCTGATATGCATTGACAGAGTTGAGTTAATAGCTTATCTGATTTTATTGCCAATATATGAATTTGATGTGATACTGGGAATGGACTGGTTAACTAGACATCATGCAATAGTGAATTGCTTTACTAAGGAAGTAATTTTGGAATCACCAAACCAGCCAAGGGTTGTATTTCTAGGTGAAAGAAAACTTGTGCCTACATGTCTAGTTTCAGCTGTAAAGGCATTTCGAATGCTCAAAGGGGGATGTGAAGCATATTTGGCATATGTGACTGATACTAGAACCACTAATAGCTTGCTTGAAAATATACCAGTGGTAAGGGAATTTGCTGATGTATTCCCAGATGATCTACCTGGTTTACCACCAGATAGAGAGATAGAATTTACTATTGAACTAGTACCAGGAACTGCAACAATATCAAGGTCACCCTACAAATGGCCCCAGTTGAGTTGAAAGAACTAAAGGCCCAATTGCAGGAGTTACTTGACAAAGGGTATATTAGACCTAGTGTATCACCATGGAGAGCTCCAGTGTTATTTGTTAAAAAGAAAGATGGAACAATAAGATTGTGCATCGATTATAGGAAACTGAAAAAAATGACGGTGAAGAACAAATATCCATTGCCTAGAATAGATGATTTGTTTGACCAGTTGTAAGGAGCCCAAATATTCTCTAAGATTGATCTGAAATCGGGCTATTACCAGCTGAAGGTAGCAGAAACGGATGTTCCAAAGACTGCCTTTCGAACCAGGTATGGACATTATGAATTTTTAGTAATGCCATTTAGATTGACTAATGCTCTAGCTGCATTTATGGCTTTAATGAATAAGGTGTTTCAACCATATTTGGATAGGTTTGTGATAGTATTTATTGATGACATATTGGTGTACTCAAAGAATAGGGGAGAACATGAACAACATTTAAAAATTGTGTTGCAAACTTTGAGGGAGAAACAATTATGTGCCAAATTGAGTAAATGTGAATTCTGGTTAGATCATTTGGTGTTTCTTGGACATGTGGTGTCGTGTAAGGGCATAGAGGTTGACCCAAAGAAAATTGAGGCTATGGTAAATTGGGAAGCTCCTAAAAATGTTTCTAAAATGTGTAGTTTTTTAGGTTTAGCTGGATACTACCGTAGATTTGTTGATGGATTCTCCTTAATTACTAGCCTTTTGACTAAATTGTTGAGAAAGAATGTGCCTTTCAAGTGGACTTTTGAATGTCAAAGGAGTTTCGATGAATTAAAACACAGGCTAACCTCAGCACCAGTGTTAACCATCCCTATAGGTACAGGTGAGTTTACAGTATATAGTGATGCTTCTCACTAAGGCTTGGGATGTGTGTTGATGCAACATGGTAAGGTGATAGCTTATGCATCCAGACAACTGAGACCACATGAGATTTCATATCCAGTGCATGATTTAGAATTGGCTGCAGTCGTATTTGCATTGAAGATTTGGAGGCATTATCTGTATGGTGAGACATTCCAAATCTTCACAGACCATAAAAGCTTGGGTTATTTGCTGACACAGAAAGAATTAAACATGAGGCAGAGACGGTGGTTAGAGCTATTAAAAGATTATGACTGTACAATTGAATACCATCCAGGGAAAGCCAATGTGGTAGCAGATGCATTGAGTAGGAAGGCTAGTAGCAGTGTAGCTCACTTGCAAGTATCCTCTTTTCCATATTTGATTCAATTATGATCTATGAATGTTGAATTAAATATACATGATGAAGGATCACTGATTGCTACTCTTCAAGTCAGACCTATAATAAAGGAGAGGATCAAAGAACCACAAAGCAAAGATTCTGAATTATGTGAGAAAATTGATGTGGTAAGGCAGGGAAATAATATAGAGTTTCATTTGCAGAATGATACACTGATGTTAAAATCACGCATATGTGTTCCAAACACTGAGAACTTACATCAGGAAATAATGGAAAAGGCACACAATGCACCCTATGTAATGCACCCAGGGATGACAAAGATGTATCACAGCTTAAGGCCTCATTACTGATGGCCAAGAATGAAGAAAGACATAGCAGAATATGTTTCCAAATGCTTAACATGTCAGCAGATTAAGATAGAACATCAGGCACCAGTTGGTAAACTACATTCTTTACCAGTGCCAGAATGGAAATGGGAAAAGATAACAATGGATTTTGTTTATGGATTGCCTAGAACTCCACGAAAAAATGATGCAGTATGGGTAATTATTGACAGATTAACCAAGTCAGCACATTTTCTACCTATCAGATGGGGTTGTACACTTGAGAGTTTGGCCAAATTATATGTGAATGAGATAGTCAGATTGCATGGCATTCCAGTGTCCATTGTGTCTGATAGAGATCCACGGTTTACTTCACATTTTTGGGTGAGGTTACAGAATGCATTGGGAACAAAATTGAACTTTAGCACTGCATTCCACCCACAGACTGATGGACAATTAGAAAGGACCATACAGACATTGGAAGAAATGCTTAGGACATGTTCTATGGAATTCAGAGGTGCTTGGGATGAATATATAGCATTGATTGAATTTGCTTACAACAACCAGTATCATAGCAGTATCCAGATGGCACCATATGAGGCGTTGTATGGCAGAAAGTTCCGAAGCCCTATCATTTGGGATGAAGAAGGACCACGTGCATTAGAAGGGCCAGAGATAGTGCAAGACACAGTGGATAAGATCAAGGTTGTCAAGAACAAGCTAAAGGCAGCACAGGACAGGCAGAAAAGTTACGCTGATCAGCATAGAAGGGAGATGGAATATGAGTTAGGTGAAAAGGTGTTTCTTCGTGTATCTCCCTGGAAAGGGATAATTCGATTTGGCAAAAAGGATAAATTGAGCCCAAGGTATATAGGGCCTTATGAAATTCTTGAGAAGATTGGTCCACTGGCATATAGATTGGCGTTACCACCAGAGATGGCTCATATACATAATGTGTTTCATGTGAGCATGCTTAGAAGATTCAGGTCAGATCCTACACATGTACTTAAAGATCAAGCCATTGAGATTGCAGAGGACATGAGTTATGTTGAGGAACCAGTGCAAATCATTGGATACAAGACTAAACAGCAAAGAAATCGAGAAATACCTTTGGTTAAAGTATTAAGGCGTAACCATTTACAAGAAGAGGCAACATGGGAAACATAAGAAAATATGAAAAAGCAATATCCACACCTGTTTTTAGATATTAATTTTGAGGACGAAAGTTTTAAAAGGAGGGGAGAATTGTAACATCCTTGACCTTCCCCACATGCATTTCATCGAACATAAGCATCTTGCATACAATTCAATTGAACATGTGCATTTCATACGTATTTTTGTAGGAACAAGTTCATGGCATGCACTAGCTACGTGTCCTAGTATTTGGCAATTATATCGAGTCACACGTGTATTCTTATAACCTAAATAAGGATAACAAAGTATTAGAAATAAATTGAATAAGGTATATAAATTAAAGTAAGCAAAGTGATTAGATTAAGATTAGTAAACAATTACATTGTTAATTTAGTTAAATCGGGTCAAAGATTAAGCTGTATCATTGTGTGAATTAGTGGAATTATAAATCTATGTAAATAATAATAATAATATGGACAAAATAAAATGAAAATGACATAAAAGAGAAATAGAAGAGAAGAGAAGAGAAAGGAGAAGAGAAAGGAGAAAAGAGATGAGAAAAAGATAAAAAGACAAAAACCAAAAGTTAGCTTTATCTTCCCATTTCTGCCTTCTTCTCCAGCCTGACTTCTTCTTCAATTTCCTCCATTCCAGCCATAAATGCTTCCTTTTTTCACTTGATTTTTGAGGCAAATTTAACCCTTGCAAGTTTGTTCTTGGTAAGTAATCAATTCTTATTGCTATAAGGTTGATTTGAGTTGCTTAGGTTCAATATTAGGCACTGAATTATACCCCAATTTTGATGTTAATAGAAATTGATTCTGGAAGTATGTAAAACACAAACATTGTTACTTTGTCTTAGATTTATGGATATGTAAACATTGTTACAAGATGTTATGTATAGGGAGAGATATGCTCTTCGTACTGAAACTGGTCAGGGTGTGAACCCTAACCAAGTTAGCTACTGTGTAGTTTGATTTCGAATATGTTAAAGCTATTATTTGAAGTCTCTCAAAACATAAAAGTTGTAGATATATGTGTTTTGTATCTTTATACTAAATTTCAGGTTCATAGGTCTTGTAAATGTTAAGGTATTGTGAATGGAACCATGACTGTTCCATGGTTTGAACTGCCTATTGAGTGCCCTGGGCAGATATAGTAACATTTTTGGCTAAATTGAGCTTGTTTTAGCTAGATTCTGTACATTATCAAATCATTAAAGTTATAGGTATATGTCCTATCTAAATTTTGGTACTAATTTCAGCTTCATTGGTTATGTATAGACGAAGTTATGGCTTTTGTAAGCCATACTGGTCCGGAAGTCAATTCTATTCTGGACCAGTAAAATGTTTGGTATAATTAGGAGACCTTAGAGACATAATTGGTAAAATTTGTAAACATGAAACATGTTTCATATGAACCCATATAAGTTTCTGTAAAGTTTCATTAAAATAGGACTTATATATTATAAGTTATGATGAACCCAAATGAGTACCCTGAAACTGCCTAAAGGCAGAAAACAGAACATTCTTAGAAATTCCACCAAATATTGTACAATGATCCAATTGGTCTGAAATTTGAATATGTTATATAATTATATGTTATTTTTAATTAGGAACAAGAATTAGATTAATTGGTAGAAAAAGTTATAGGCTAAACAGTCCCATAAGGTCACACTGCCTCATAGGAAAAATTTTAACTATTGACATGAACAATGCATATTAATTTGTTTAAGCTCCATTAAGTCTCTCTAATTATGAGTTAATCGATTATGTTTTCATATTAGTCTCGCAACATATTGGAGACCCACAAATAGCAGATAGACAATAAGTTAGGGGTCAAAATCAAAGGAGAACGGGGAGTCTAATTATCGATTGAATTCTTTAGTGCAAATGAATGTTGCTTGCTATGTGATTCATGTGATTGTCATGATTGGTCCTTGATAATGTAATGATGGATAATTTGTGACATTGTGGTACATATAAATGATATACTTGTGGTATATTTGAGGTATATGTTTGACAAATGTGATATATATACATGGTATATGTATAGTATATGCAAGGTATACGCTTGACATATGAGGTATATATGGAATATATGTATGTTGTATATGATAAAGATGCAATGGTTGATGAATGCTTAAATACAAATGCATATGCATATGGGATAAAAAGGCGTTGTGACTAGTTAATTAATATTGTAAAGCAAAAGAAGATGCCTATGACCCAACAAATGTGCAAATGAAACAAATGATCAAGCTAGCTAGCAAATGCAAATGCAAATGTTCACTTGGAAACCCGGGGCAATGTCTATTTAACTTGGTCACAACAAAAATGAAATAATCAAAGCATTTGCATACATAAAGAGTAATGATTATATGTTTCAACTTTATTGATACTTATATGATACTGATGAATGGAATGGAATACATGGTATATATTGGAATTGTGATTTATTACTATGAGTTGTTTGGTACTTTAGAGCTCATTGGATGGTTATTCTCACTGAGCCGCAACTCATCAATTTGCATCATTTTTCAGGTAAAGAAAAGTGATACTCATTTTGAGTAGCGTATAAAAGACATGGAGAACAGGTCACTGGCCGAGCCTCATCACTCTCTCTCATTGCATTCCCCACAAGCATGAAAATATCTTATATGTGTTTTGTATTTATATGCTTGAATATGTATTATCACTTTAGATTAGTTTTGAAATGTATAAATGGAAACAACTCATAATCCTTCGGATGTGAAGTATATGTTTTAATATATGTGATATATCATATTTGTAGTTTTTAATGTTGACTTGAAAAGTCATTGAGTGATATTACAGGATATAAGACTTGTAAAGTCATTAGTTGATTTTACAGGATATGATATGAAAAAAAATTTTACTACTATTGTTAACAGGGTATTTTACCTTTCCAGTATGCTATGTATGATTACTTGGTACATGGATAGGTTATACTCAAATGCATAAGGTGTGACGTTACAGTGTATACCCATGGCCTCTTGTCGTGGTCATTACTCAGGAATCTCTGGCCGTAGTGGAAATGTCATAAAGATAGTCTTCAATGACATATGTAATAGACTAATGAGCCTCAAGGAAAAGAACTAACATTACTTGGACTAGACGTGACGTAGTCAGTCTAGTGGGAGTTGACACATGTCCATACTCTGAACTAAGTGGGGTATAGATTGGTGAAAGGAATAATTGCATAGAAATTATCTATGGAAAGGTTCGTAGTCAAACCACTGACTTTCTGGTCAATTGGGGGTCATGATGTGTTGCTAGATACCGCTCATGACCTGCTTAAATTATTTATTAATTTAAGTGGCCAACATAACGGGGAACCTAATGGGTCACACGCATTGAAGATATGGAGAATGAGTAAAATGGTATTGGATAGGATCCAAAATATGAGAGAATTATTTTAGGATAGATCGTGATGCGATCGCACGAAAAAATTATTCGGGAGTGTCACAGGCCCGTACGGGCCCGCGTGAGCTAGGCAAGCTGCTGGCCAGCAGCAGGCCCAGTGCACCTGCAGCTTCCATCCGTTGGCCAACGGCTGTAATTGGCCATAATTAGGCTATTCATTAGTTGTCATTTTCTCTATTTTTGACTTTTTATCTTATTTTTTAATTTGATTCAAACTGAAAAGACATCAAATGACAGAAAATAGACATGAAAATATTTTTTGTAAAAAAAAAATATTTTTAAGACACAATAAAAATTCTCTCTAGAACACTTTCAAAGCTAGCACTTTGAATTTGTTCAAACCATTTTCTCTTGATAGTTTCTTCTTCATTCTTCATGTAGATTATCATTAGAGACATCCTAGTGTGGATTGTTGTGGTTTCCTACAACCCAACAAAGTGAAGATTTGAAGAACAAATAAAAATTACAAGGTATAATTTTTAATATTTACATTTGTATAAATTAGTTTTAATGGTACAAGTATGATATTTTGTTTTGGATTTTGAAAATTTTATTTTTTGCTGCGTTTATGAATATGATTCATTCTTCAAAATCCAAAATTGGTATCAGAGCCTCCTTGTATCCATTAAAATTAATTTTAATTGAAAGTGCAATGGGATTGCATGTTTTTGATGATTTTGGATCAATAGGTTTTGAAAAATTGAAATTAATTTGTAAAATATAATTTACACATTTTTCTTTCTTTAATCTGATTAGGGGATGATTAAGTATGAAGATTTTGGATTGAAAAATGATTTGAATGTGAATCAAATAATTAATTTCGGATTTATTTCAAAAATGCCTAAAATTGCCTTGTTTATGAACATGTGTTGTTGTTGGCTTAATTGATAGGGTTGGTTGCATTTTTCTTGTAACTTAATTATGAAAAAATTATTTAGACATATTGAGAATATGTTTATGCCTTTGGAAGTATCCAATAATTAATTAAAAATTGTTGTAATTAATTTTTCAAACAAATACAAAAACAGGACTGTTTTAGCTTATCGGTGGGGCTGTTTTTATTTTTATTTTTTGTATGTATTTATTTTATTTCCAGCACCTTGAAATACTTTTTATGTGATTAAAAATATGTTATTTTGATGTTAGATACATGCTAAAATTATTTTTCAAGCATTTAAAATTTTAAAAATTCTAGATATCAAATTAGTCATTTTGAGCGTCTAAGTGTGTTGGTTCGTTTGTCTTAGTAATTTTGGCTTGTGACAAAACTATTTTGATGAACTTGAGCTGATCTAAAGATAATTAGAATGGTGATTTGATGTTCTGGAAATTTTTAGAAATTTTGGAAATTAATTTTGAATTAATTTAAGTTATGCAATTATAAATTCTAGTATGACTAGAAATTGGTATGTATATTAAAATTAAATTGTTTAATTTTAACATCATCATATTCTGATTTTAAGGAGAATTAATTTTGAATTATTTCTGGAAATATGGAATTTAATTTAATTTGATTAAATATTAAATTTCACTTTAAAATGACATACAAAATTAAATTAATCGAAAGAATACATATAGGCAATTTCGATTCAAGTGTTGGACCATGTTGGCCACCTTGGGATTTGTGATGGACCATGAATTAAGTATTGACTTAATTCTAACCAGTTTGTCTGATAGTTATTCACATTTTGTGCTTAACTATAGGATGAACCAAATCTCTACCACTATTCCTGAGCTGATTAACTTGCTTAAAATAACTGAGCCATTTGTCAAGAAGGACAGTAAGGTTGTAATGCTGGTGGACTCTTCAAGTTCTAAAAGGAATAACTTTAAGAAGAAGAAGAAATCCATAAATCCTAAGGGAGGCGTGACCAAGAAAAAGGCCAAGGAGATTGCTCTAAAAGGGACATGCTTCCATTGTGGCAAGGATGGCCATTGGAAGAGAAACTGCAAGGCTTACTTGGAGTCCTTGAAGAAGAAGGCATCTGATGCCCCATCTACTTCAGGTATTTTTGTCATTGAAATTAATACTGTTTCCAATAATAATATATGGGTATTAGATACCGGTTGTGGCTCACACATATGCACAGATATGTAAGGCCAGTAGACAGCTCAATAAGGGAGAGTCAGACCTACGCATTGGAAATGGAGCAAGGGTTGCTGCATTAACTATAGGAACATATGTATTGACCCTCCCTAGTGGGCTTATATTAAATTTGGAGAATTGCTATTATGTACCTGCTTTGACTAAAAACATTATTTCTGTTTCAAGTCTAAATAAAGATGGTTTCCTTTTAGCTTTTCTTTATGCTAATGGTACATTATGAAATGGAATATACATATTAGATATGTCAAATCCAATTTTAAACATCAATGATAATAAAAGGCAAAAACAAGATATGTTGAAATCATTTTATTTATGGCATTGTCATCTTGGTCATATAAGTGAGAAACACATGGCTAAGCTACACAAAAATGGTAGTTTGGGGTCATTTGATTATGAATCATATGACACATGTGAATCTTGTTTAGTAGGCAAGATGACTAAATTACCATTTAAGGGAAAGGGTGAACGTGCTAATGGACTTTTAGACTTAATACATTCAGATGTATGTGGTCCAATGTCTACACACGCTAGAGGTGGTTTCATCTACTTCATTACTTTTATCGATGACTACTCACGATATGGATACGTGTATCTCATGAGATACAAATCTGAAGCTTTTGAAAAGTTCAAAGAATTCAGAAATGAATTAGAGAAACAACTTGGAAAAAGTATTAAAACACTTCGATCAGATCGAGGAGGTGAATACTTGAGCCAAGAGTTTCTAGATTATCTTAGGGATAATGGGATTTTATCTCAATGGACTCCACCATACACTCCACAACACAATGGTGTGGCTGAAAGAAGAAACTGAACCTTGTTAGACATGGTAAGGTCTATGATGAGTTTTGCAGAATTGCCTAAATCCTTTTGGGGTTATGCACTAGAGACAAAGGCGATTGGCTTTAGCACTTATTGTACAAATTTATTTGATTAATAAAAGGTTTTTTCATTAATTTGATGTTCATTTGATATATGAATTGATAAGTGATCTTAAATCAATTAATGAAGTCTTTGATACATAACATAGCATGAAGGAAATCATGATGAGATCATGATACTGAGATTCTTATCATGTGTAATTATATTAGTATCAAAATTATCCATAGTCATAGGATTAATGAGATGGGACATTATTAATCCAGACAGACTAGCACATGTTACACTCCTTTATTGGATCGAGTAGTAGATCTCATAATCTATAAACATGAGATGTTTAGAGTTAACATGTGGATGCTTGCTAAGTGTAGCTAAGTACATCGGATGACCAACCATGAGACAATCATATGGATAATCTATTCAAATGTCAATGAGAGTCGCCTCATAGCAATGGTGCAAGTATCCTTAGACTTGAGGTACTCAAGGATATCTTGAATACTGATTCTGTATTTTGACACTATTCCTTATTGCCTTAGAGAGGTAGCTCATAGGGTAGTGATTGGATACAGCTTGAGGTATTCGAAGGTAATTGAGTAACCAACAAAGGATTCACCACTCTTGATAGAAGGAGTGTATACCTATGGCCTCTTGTCGTGCTCATTACTCAGGAATCTCTGGCCGGAGTGGAAATGTCATAAAGATAGTCTTCAATGACATATCTAATAGAGTAATGAGCCTCAAGGACAAGAACTAATATTACTTGGACTAGACGTGACGTAGTGAGTGTAGTGGGAGTTGACACATATCCATACTCTGAACCAAGTGGGGTATAGATTGGTGAAAGGAATAATTGCACAGAAATTTTCTATGGAAAGGTTCGTAGTCAAACCACTGACTTTCCGGTCAATTGGGGGTCATGATGTGTTTCTAGATACCGCTCATGACCTACTTAAATTAATTGTTAATTTAAGTGGCCAATATAACCGGTAACCTAATGGGTCACACGTATTGAAGATATGGAGAATGAGTAAAATGATCTTGGATAGGATCCAAAATATGAGAGAATTATTTTAGGATGGATCGCGATGAGATTGGAAGAAAAAATCGTTCGGGAGTGTCACGGGCCCGCGCGGGCTAGACAGGCTACTGGCCAGCCTTACAGGCCAACTGGGCTGCCCAGCAGCAGCCCGCAGCAGGCCCAGCGCGCCTGCAGCTTCCATCCGTTGGCCAACAGTTGTAATTGGCCATAATTAGGCCAATTATGTCCAATTACTATTCATTAGTTGCCATTTTCTCCATTTTTGACTTTTCATCTGATTTTTGAATTTGATTCAAACTGAAAAGACATCAAATGGCAGGAAATAGACATGAAAATATTTTTTGTTAAAAAAAAATATTTTTAAGATACAACAAAAATTCTCTCAAGAATACTTTCAAAGCTAGCATTTTGAATTTGTTCAAACCATTTTCTCTTTATAGTTTCTTCTTCATTCTTCGTGTGGATTATCATTAGAGACATCCTAGTGTGGATTGTTGTGGTTTGCTACAACCTAGCAAAGTGAAGATTTGAAGAACAAATAAAAATTACAAGGTATAATTTTTAACATTTACATTTATATAAATGAGTTTTAATGGTACAAGTATGATCTTTTGTTTTGGGTTTTCAAAAATTTTATTTTTTGCTGCGTTTATGAATATGATTCATTCTTCAAAATACAACACCTTGGGCTCAATTTACCCTTCTTGCCAAATCGGATTATCCCTTTCCATGGAGATACACGAAGAAACACCTTTTCACCTAACTCGTATTCCATCTCCCGTCTATGCTGATCAGCGTAACTTTTCTATCTGTCTTGTGCTGCCTTTACCTTGTTCTTAACAATTTGTATTTTATCCATTGTATCTTGTACTATCTCTAGCCCTTCTAATGCTCGTGCACCTTCTTCATCCCATATGATAGGGCTTCGGCACTTTTTGCCATACAATGCCTCATATGGTGCCATCTGGATACTGCTATGATACTGGTTGTTGTAAGCAAATTCAATCAATGCTATATATTCATCCCAAACAACTATGAATTCCATAGAACATGCTCTGAGCATTTTTTCTAATGTCTATATAGTCTTCTTTGATGGTCCATCAGTTTGTGGGTGGAATGCAGTACTGAAGTTTAATTTTGTTCCCAATGCATTATGTGAACTCACCCAAAAATGTGAAGTAAACCGTGGATCTCTATAAGACATAATAGACACTGGAATGCCATGCAATCTGACTATCTCATTCATATATAATTTTACTAAGCTCTCTAGTGTACACCCCCATCTGATAGGTAAAAAATGTGCTGACTTGGTTAACCTGTCAACAATTACCCATACTGCATCATTTTTCCGTGGAGTTCTTGGCAATCCATAAATGAAATCCATCGTTATTCTTTCCCATTTCCATTCTGGTATTGGCAATGGATGAAGTTTTCCAATTGGTGCCTGATGTTCAATTTTAATCTGCTGACATGTCAAGCATTTGGAAACATATTCTGCTATGTCTTTTTTCATTCTTGGCCACCAATAATGAGGCCTTAAACTATGATACATCTTTGTCATCCCCGAGTGCATTGCATACGGTGTATTGTGTGCCTCTTTCATTATTTCTTGGTGCCAATTTTCAATGTTTGGAACACATATGCATGACTTTAACATCAGTGTATCATTCTGCAAATGAAACTCTGTACTATTTCCCTGCCTTATCATATCAACTTTCTCACACAATTGAGGATCTTTGTTTTGTGCTTCTTTGATCCTCTCCTTTAGTATAGGTCTAACTTGAAGAGTAGCAATCAGCGATCCTTCATCATGTATATTTAATTCAACATTCATAGATTGTAATTGAATCAAATATGGAAAAGAGGATACTTGCAAGTGAGCTATACTGCCACTAGACTTCCTACTCAATGCATCTGCTACCACATTGGCTTTCCCTGGATGGTATTCAATTGTATAGTCATAATCTTTCAATAGCTCTAACCATCGTCTTTGCCTCATGTTTAACTCTTTCTGTGTCAGCAAATAACCCAAGCTTTTATGGTATGTGAAGATTTGGAATGTCTCACCAAACAGATAATGCCTCTAAATCTTCAATGCAAATACGACTGCAGCCAGTTCTAAATCATGTACTGGATATGAGATCTCATGTGGTCTCAATTGTCTAGATGCATAAGCTATCACCTTACCATGTTGCATTAATACACATCCCAAGCCTTGGTGAGAAGCATCACTATATACCGTAAATCCACCTATACCCATAGGAATAGCTAGCACTGTTGCTAAGGTTAGCCTGTGTTTTAGTTCATCAAAACTCCTCTGACATTCTAGAGTCCACCTGAAAGGCACATTCTTTCTCAACAATTTAGTCAAACGGCTAGCAATTAAGGAGAATCCATCAACAAATCTGCGATAGTATCCGGCTAAACCTAGAAAACTAGGCATTTCTGAAATATTTTTAGGAGCTTCCTAATTTACCATAGCCTCAATTTTCTTTGGGTCAACCTCTATGCCCTTACACGACACCACATGTCCAAGAAACACCAAATGATCTAACCAAAATTCATATTTACTCAATTTGGCATATAATTGTTTCTCCCTTAAAGTTTGCAACACAATTTTTAAATGTTGTTCATGTTCTCCCCTATTCTTTGAGTACACCAATATGTCATCAATAAATACTATCACAAATCTATCCAGATATGGTTGAAACACCTTATTCATTAAAGCCATAAATGCAGCTGGAGCATTAGTCAATCCAAATGGCATCACTAAATATTCATAATGTCCATACCTGGTTCGAAAGGCAGTCTTTGGAACATCAGCTTTTGCTACCTTCAGCTGGTAATAGCCTGATTTCAAATCAATCTTAGAGAATATTTGGGCTCCTTGCAATTGATCAAACAAATCATCTATTCTGGGCAATGGATATTTGTTCTTCACTGTCATTTTGTTCAGTTGCCTATAATCGATACACAATCTCATTGTTCCATCTTTCTTTTAACAAATAATACTGGAGCTCCCCAAGGTGATACGCTAGGTCTAATATACCCTTTGTTAAGTAACTCCTGCAATTGGGCCTTTAGTTCTTTCAACTCAACTGGGGCCATTCTGTAGGGTGACCTTGATATTGGTGTTGTTCCTGGTACTAGTTTAATAGTGAATTCTATCTCTCTATCTAGTGGTAAACCAGGTAGATCATCTGGGAATACATCAGCAAATTCCCTTACCACTAGTATATTTTCAGGCAAGCTATCAGTGGTTCTAGTATCAGTCACATATGCCAAATATGCCTCACATCCCCATTTGATCATTCGAAATGCCTTTACAGTTGAGACTAGACATGTAGGCACAAGTTTCCTCTCACCTAGAAATATTACCCTTGGCTGGTTTGGTGATTCCAAAATTACTTCCTTAGTAAAGCAATTCACTATTGCATGATGTCTAGTTAACCAATCCATTCCCAGTATCACATCAAATTCATATATTGGCAATAAAATCAGATAAGCTATTAACTCAGCTCTATCAATGCATATCAAGCAATTGCGACATACATTATTCACAACTATTACTGTTCCCAATGGAGTACTCACATTTATGTCAATCCCCAAAAGCTCATGCATTTAATACAGTTTAAATGTCATATGTAATGATATAAAAGAATGTGTGGAACCAGGGTCAATCAAGGCATATGCTAATATTCCAGAAATATAAATATTACCAGTGACTACTTTGGGAGCATCAACTGCCTCCTGTTTTGTCATGGCAAACACCCTGTCCTGAGTAGGGGGCCTAGAACTTTGACCTTCAGATCTGGTCACTCCTCTGCCCATTGTACTAGTCCTGCCCCTGCTTCTTCCTCTGCCTTGTGTCCCACTAGTAAGGTAGACCCTGGGTGCCTCAACAGTAGTCTCAGATACTCCTCTGCCTCTGCTAGTCTCTACTAGTTTGGCTCTATTTGGACAGTCTTTATACATGTGCTCCATCGATCCAAAAAAATAACATGCTCTTGTGAGCCTTCTACATTCGCCCGTATGTTGTCTACCACAATGAGTACATGTGGGCCTCTATTCAACATATTAGCTCTGCCCTCTGCCTGGGTAAAAAAAAGTCATAGCACGACCTTTAGAGCTCAAATATCTACCTCTGTTACCAGACTGTGCAGGCATATATCTACCTCTTTTTCCTGACCTTCTTCTAGACTCACCAAAGAACTCACGTGTTGCCCTTTTAATTTGTTGTTCCCCAGCTTCTTTTATTAACCGTTCAACTCTTATTGCCGCAGCTCTGAGTCTAGCATAACTATTAAGATCGGTAGTTGTGATTCTATTTCTGATCTCATACTTGAGGCCCTCCTCAAATTTCCTGCATTTGTCTCTTTTAGTAGAGACAATGAAGGTGGCATAGTGGGAAAGTTTGTTGAACTGTACTTCATACTCCGCAACAGACATGTTCCCCTATTTCAGATTCAGGAATTCCTTCCTTTTCTCATCTTTATATGCTTCCGACATGTAAAGTTTTTGAAATTCAAGCAAGAAATCATTCCATGTTAGAACCGATGGTTGTGCATCACTGTCGGGGACTGTCTCCCACTATTCATAAGCATTGCCTTGAAGCATGAATACTGCATAATCAAATTTCTCATTTGGGGTACATCTCATCATATTCAGTACCCTCTGTGTCCTTTTCAGCCATGTCTCAGCTTCTGCTGGGTCAATTGTGCCATTGAAATCAGTTGCACCATGTTTCCTCAGTTTGTCATAACGTCTTTCCTTATACATTTCAGGACCATGCACTTCCTGTTCTAGGTTTTCAAGGGGTACTTCTGCATGAGATGACTGTGATGCATGTGCTGGAGCTCTAGCTCCTAGTGCTGGTTGATCTCTATATAAATGAGGTGATGCCTCATGAGAATGCATTTCGGTCGGCCTCTCCCTCCTTGGTGAATCATGTCTTATGATGTCTCTAAAATAAATAAAATAATGTCACTACATAATGTTCAACACATAGGATGCATATGCTATCATACTCTTATGCATATGCATGTTCCCATGGAACCTATCTCTGCTCTGATACCAAAAATGTCACATCACATATTATGCAATTAAGTATAACCTATCCCTATATCAAGTAATCACACATAGCAGAGTGGAAAGGCAAAATACCCTGTTAACATTGGTAGTCAATATTTTTCATATCCTGTAATATCATTCAATGACTTGCAAGTCTCATATCATGTAATATTATTCAATGACTTTGCAAGTCAACACTGAGTTTTTCACCACAATATAATATATCACATAAACTTTACACATAAGTATTTAAGATCATGTACACATTTTTAAAACACATTCCAAAATGACTATACATATTAAAACACGTGAATACAAAATACAGATGACATGTTTTTATGCTCGTGTGGTATGCAAGGAGAGAGAGTGATGAGGCTCGGCCAGTGACCTGTGCTCCATGTCTTCTATACGCTACTCAAAATGAGCTATCACTTTTCTTTACCTGAAAAATGATGCAAATTGATGAATTGCGGCTCAGTGAGAATAATCATCCAATGAGCTCTAAAGTACCAAACAACTCATAGTAATAAATCATAAATCCAATATATACCATGTATTCCATTCCATTCATCCGTATCATATAAATTTCAATAAAGTTGAAACATATAATAATTACTCTTTACGTATGCAAATGCTTTGCTTATTTTATTTTGTTGTGACCAGGTTAAACAGACATTGCCCCGAGTTTCCATGTGAACATTTGCATTTGCTAGCTAGCTTGATCATTTGTTTCATTTGCACATTTGTTGAGCCATAGGCCTCTTCTTTTGCTTTACAATATCGATTAACTAGTCACAATGCCTTTTAAGTCCATATGCATATGCAATTGTACTTAAGCATTCATCAACCATTGCATCTTATCACATATAACATATATATACCGCATATATGCCTCATATGTCTCGCATATACTATACATATACCCTATATATATCACATATGTCAAATATATACCTCAAATATATCACAAGTATACCACTTATGTGTACCACAATGTCACAAACTATCCTTCATCATATTATCAGGGACAAAGCATGACAATCATATGAATGACATAGCAAGCAACATTCATTTGCACTAAAGAATTCAATCGATAATTAGACTCACCATTCTCCTTTGATTCCGACCCTTACTTATTGTCTATCTGCTCCTTGTTGGTCTCCAATATGTTGTTAGCCTAATATAAAAACATAAATGATTAAGTCATGATTAGGGAGACTTAATGTGTCTTAAACAAATTAATATGCATTACTCATATCAATAGCTAAGATTTTTCCTATGAGGCAGTGTGACCTTGTGGTACTGTTTAGCCTATAACATTTTCTATACTTGACCAATTAATGTGATTCTTATTCCTAATTAAAATTAGCATATAATTGTGTAACAGAATCAAATTTCAGATGCAGACTATGTTGGTAGTCTTTTAGATAGAAAAAGTACTTCAGGTACTTGTCACTTCATTGGAGAATGTTTGGTTTCTTGGTTTAGCAAGAAACAAGTTTCAGTTGTTCTCTCAACTGCTGAAGCTGAATTTGTAGCTGTTTGATGTTGTTGTATACAAATTCTTTGGATAAAACAACAACTTAAGGACTATGGTCATGAGATGAACCATATACCTATAAAATGTGACAATACCAGTGCTATAAATCTTTCAAAGAATCCTATTCAACACTCTAGAAGTAAACATATTGACATTAGACATCACTTTATTAGAGATCATGTTCAATATAGAGATATTGAATTAGAATTTGTATGCACAGAAAAGCAATTAGCAGATATTTTCACTAAGTCTCTAAATGAGGAAAGATTTAATTTCATTAGAAGAGAACTAGGTATGATTGATGGATTAACCTTATGATTACAAGATTATGAAATTTTAATTGTTGATCTTAAAACATATCACAGATTATAAGATAAAAATTATTGATGAGAATTCATCTTGTTGCAGAATTAATTTCAATCTGATGAAAATTATAGGGGAGTCACGCCCGTGACTTAAGTGGCCCAAAGAGGCAGTGTCGTTCACGACTTTGGTTCACGACATGCTTCACGGCTTCAAGTAGTGAAGCATCATTTCACGGCTTGAGTCACGCCCGTGGATAAGAACATTCACGCCCGTGACGTTTTTTCACTCCCGTGAATAATTACACCCAAAACTCACAGAAGCTTTCACGCTTTGGGTCACGGCATGTTTCACGGCTTCAAGTGGTGAAACATAGTTTCACGGCTTGAGTCACGCCCGTGGAAAAGAACCTTCACGCCCGTGAATAATTACACCCAAAACTCACAGAAGCTTTCACGCCTTGTGTCACGGCTTGCTTCACAGGTATAAGTAGTGAAATTCAACAGTTCACGCCCGTGACATTATATTCACCCCCGTGACCTATAATCATTCACGCCCGTGATGTTCATCGATCACGCCTGTGAACGAATTCACGCTTTCATTCACGGGTGGAACACTGCTTCAGCAAACCGTGAACACGACTATTCACACCCGTGAGACCCTAAGTCACGCCCGTGAATGTATCGAATATATAAGAAAATAGCCGGTTACAATCTTCATTTCAACTCTCCATCTCCCAAAACCACTCTCATTTACTCTCATGCATTGAGACATTGAAGATTCTGACCCCAAAGCCTTGATATTTCACTATAAATACCATCAAAAGTTCGAATTTTCAGCAGAAAACAAACATTTCTAGGGTCTTTCATCACATTTTTCTGTCAGAAATCTTCTTCAACTCCATCAACAACTAAAATTCTTCAAATATGGAGTCTGCTTCATCAAAGGGGAAGAGAAAGAAGTCCCATGCACCGAAGAGGTATTCAGATTACCTCATGAACATCATTCCAGAAAGTTGCCATCCTCGGTATGCAACTTTGAAAAAGAGACCTATTTTACCATCAAGGTCCTTCGAATGGCAGACAGTCCGTAATCTCGGACTCGAGATGGCTATGACAGAGCAACTTCAAGCCTGTCATCTAAAAGAATTTGTTGAAATTCATCTGCCAACACTACAGGAGCCAATGCTGGAATTTCTCAGCACCTTGCAGGTTTCACCAACTGGAGTGGTGAAATTCCAACTCTGAAACAATGCAAACACCCTCAGCGCCATCGCATTTGGAGAATTGTTCAACCTACCATCTGATGGCATTCTGAATGAGACTGAGGAAGAATTCTCTGCCCCCTGCAGCATGGACACATTTTGGCACGGATTGCAGCTGGGATGTCAAGAAAACAAAGAGCACACATCTAAGGACCCCAGTACACAAGTATTTGCATAGGTTTCTAACCTATAGCATTTTTGCTCGGGGAGAAAGCAATGGAACTATTAGGAAGTCAGAACTCTTCCTATTCGAGATGGCTCGCCGGGGAGTCACAGTGGCACTTTCCAGATGGTTTGCAAACCATCTTCTCTCCATCGCCACCAAGCCCACATGAGATATCTTGATTGGGGCATATGTCACTCATATGGCAGTGAAGCTCAATTACTTGAAGCTGGATAACCATCACTTCAACATCATTCCTGCACACCCACGAGATAGGCTGGATGTAGAGTCATTCATCAAGATGGGAGCAGCTGTCAGAATCATTTTTCAGAACGATATCTTCTACCGCTTCACTGATACTGCTGGAGATATTATCTAGGAAGATCATGACACGGAGGATTTTAAAGCAGACCTCCAGGGAGTTCAGCAGAAAAAGGGGGCTCGGATTGAGGAAGCAACTCCAGCCATCGAGCAGGACATTGGACAGTCCTCAGCCTCCACACCATCTTTAGCGCAGCAGGTGGTCGACCTCTTGGCACCACGTTTTGAGCAGCTGCAGACTTCCATAGATGAGAGGTTGGAAAACCTCAAGGACTTCATGGAGTCTCGGATAGATAGTCTTGAGGCTGAAGTAGCTAGGCTTCGTGATAGGATGTCTGGCTAGGATATAGGCTAGAGTGTGGCCTAAATTTGTTATGTTTGATCATTTTTGTTGTTTGTTATGTTTGAAATCTTAAATTTCCTTTCTTAGTTTGTATCCTTTCCTTCATAATATATATTTGCTTTTGTTTACTTCAATCTACATATTCTTTTTGATTGATGACAAAAGGGGGAGAAAACTAGCAATATATGATAGATATTATATGATAAGGGAAAGTAGTATCAAACTAGCAATATAAGAATTGTGAATCAAAAAGTGAACAGACTTTGAATTGATTTAAAAATCTTGATTCAACTTTTCAGATGCAAAGTAGATAATTGAAAAACTGAGCTTTTATATACTTTAAATATACCCTAAGTATATTTTGCATACACCTTAAAAGCAAGTTACAAATAAAAACATGCCATGATATATCTTAAATATACCTTACATATACTTTATGTCTTGAAAAGGAATTATGGTATGTATTGGATATACTTCTCATATAACTTGCATATACTTAAAATCTAGTTTAATGTTACATCTCTATTTACTATTCTTGCACATTATAATTTTTTATTCTAAGTATATTTTGAGGGGGAGACTTCTCAAAATCACATATTGCTAGATTATTTGTCACCATCAAAAAGGGGGAGATTGTTAACCTTAAGGGGTATTTTTGTCATTTTGATGATAATAAATAATATAGCAATATTGTATTTAACATACTTATTTTTGTAAGTATATTATACAGGACATGAATTAAAATAACAAGAATAGAGAATTGGAAGGATAATCCTTGAGAAATAAAAAGCAAGAAGTAGCATGTTCACTGCCGTGACTCTAGGAGTCACTCCCGTGAAGAAAGCTAACCGTTCCCAAAACCAACATTTGAAGTTTACGGCCATGAAGGAAAAATAAACCGTGAAGTAAGCATTTTAGTCACCCCCGTGACTGAAGGTGTCACCCCCGTGAAGAGTCATGTAATTTCATCCAGAGAGCTTCACGACTAGAGTCACCACTTGGGTCACGGCTGGGAAGATTGTCACCCCTGTGAATGAAGGTGTCACCCCTGTGAAGACTTCATTCAATTTCATCCAGAGAGCTTCACGACCAGAGTCACCACTTGTCTCACGCCCGGGAAGAATGTCACGCCCGTGACTGATTAATGTCACGCCCGTGACTCTATATGTCAAAACATACCAGAGAGCTTCACGACCAAGGTCACCACTTCAGTTATGGCTTGGGAAGAACTGTCACCCCCGTGACAAGCATATTCACGCCCGTGAACAATGAAAGAGAAAAATGTCAGGCGCAAAATTTTTAGTTGGTACAACGGCTAGTTTCTTATTTAATGCACCCCAACGGCTATATTCAACCATGGGAGTATAAATGGAAGTCATTTATGCATTAAGAAACAAGAGAATGACAAGAAAAACAAGAGATTAGCATATACTTCAAATCACAAGCTATCTTGTACTTTTATACTTTGAGAACAAATCTATTCTCTGTAAAAATCTTATTGCTCCTCATATTTGAGCAATAAAGATTTATAAGTAGTTCTCTCTGTAATCTTTACTCAAGTGAGCATTGGGTAGTTCTGGGTTAAGGGAAGAACACTTGTAAGGGTTAGTTGTGTGAACCTCCAAAACACAAATTAAAAGGTTGTTTGTGTGAGCCTGTAAAACACAAAGTATAGGTTGTTTGTGTGAGCCTGTAAAACACAAAGTGTAGGTTGTTTGTTTGAGCCTGTAAAACACAAAGGAATTGGTTATTGTGTGAGCCATTAAAACACAAAGGATTTCTGGGTTAGGTGTGAGCCATTGTGAGAAACACCATAGTTGGGAGTGAGCTTGTAAAACTCTATTGTAACACTTAGTGTGTTAGTGAAACTCCCAATTGCGACTGGGGAGAAGAGTAGGGTTTGTTAATACCCGAACCTCTATAAATCTTTGTGTCTAATTTTCTCTATCCTTTCTAAAATTAACAATTTTATTTCTGCACTTTAAAGCTTAATTTTTGAAACTCCAATTCAACCCCCCTTCTTGGTCTAATATCTGGGCAATAATTGGTATCAGAGCCTTGTCTAGCATCGAAGCCTAAAAAGCGCTAGTAAAGAGTAAGATATGACCAGTGAAGGTTTCCAGAGTCTCAAACCTTACTTTGATGGAACAAATTATGCCCATTGGAAGTTTCAGATGGAGACATATCTGGATAATGAAGGAATTGAAGCTTGGGATAGTATTCGAAAAGAATGGACACCAACAATTAGAATAGGAGTTAATGGTAAAGAAGAAATCCTGTCAAGAGATGATTAGACAGAGCCTCAAAGAAAAGCAAATTTCAAAAATAAGAAGGCAATGACAATTCTCTCAAGTTCATTATCTATTGAAGAATGTGGCAGGATACAACACTGTTCAACTGCATATAGCATGTGGAAAACATTAGAAAACTATCATGAAGGCCACAAAGCCACATGGGATGATGAAAGCTCTTCAAGTGAAAAAGATGATAATGAAAGTGAAGAAGTCAACCTATGCTTCATGGCTAATGAGGATCACACTCGGATAAGGTAAGATCACTACACTCATATTCTTTCAATAATGATAGTAGTGATAATGATAGTAATAGTGATAGTGATGATGATGATGATGAGCAAAGCCTAATAGAAGAATTAAATATAGAATTAGAGAAATATAGAACTAAATTTAGTACCTATAGAAGTAATATCTCTAATTTGAAAAATAAGATAGATGGTTTAGAAAAAGAAAACATAAAGCTTAAATCATCTAATGAATCTCTTCAAAAGTCATTAGATGAATACTCATCAAGACCCTCAACAGCTTCACTGTTAAAAGAAAATAATACTTTAAAAAATGAAGTTGAGGAACTTAGAAATTCCATTTCTAAATTTCACAAGGGTAAAGAGAGCTTAGATACTCTCATTGTGTCTCAAAGACCACCTTTAGTTAGACATGGTCTAGGGTTTAAGGACACATCATCATTTTCTAACAAAACAGTATTTGTTAAGTCTAAAGAACATAACATCTCCACACCTGTTAGAACTGCACTAAGAAATAAGAATGTTAAACCCTCTATACCGAAAAAGAATCATGCCTTTATATATAGGAAGAATGTATCTAGAAAAATGCAAATTAATCATGTTTGTGCATGCCATTGTTCTCAAAATCAGTCTAATCAAATTATGGCATTTAAATACATTGTAAGACCAAAAAGCAAGTTTACACCTAAACAATGTAATTACTGTATGAAAATGGGTCATATAAATAAAAATTGTTGGATAAGGAAGGTTCCCAAGGATAAGGAAGGCTCATTGGGAACCTTCATGTGCTAACCCCCAATGACCCAAACTCATTTAGGTACCTAAATATCATACTTGATTTGTAATTCTGTAGGTATGCCTTAAGTCCACAATAAACAAAAATGCATGGCTAGTAGACAGTGGATGCTCAAGGCATATGACAGGAGACAAAGAACTCTTCAATGAAATCAAAAGTATTGATGGAGGTAAAGTTACCTTTGGAAACAATGCAAAGGGTAAGGTAATTGGCATTGGCTCTATTGGTGTTAATGGTACTACTTTTATTAAGGATGTTTTACTTGTTGATGGCTTAAAACATAACTTGTTAAGTGTAAGTCAATTGTGTGATAAAGGAAAAATCGAACATTAATTGAAATGGCAAGAACAATGCTTAATGAATATGAATTACCAACTTATTTTTGGGCAGAAGCCACAAACATTGCATGTTATATTTCAAATCGAGTTTTCAAATGACCTCTTTTAAACAAAACCTCATTTGAGCTATGGAATGAAAAAAAAAGCCCTTGGTATCATACTTTAGAGTATTTGGGTGCAAGTGTTTTATATTGAACACCAAGGACAATCTTGGAAAATTTGCCTCTAAGTCTGATGATGGTATCTTTTTAGGATACTCTATAACCAGCAAGGCATATAGAGTATTTAATAAAAGATCATTAACAGTGGAAGAATCCATGCATGTTGTTTTTAATGAATCTAGTAGACTTGATCTTGTGAAAGGTAGTGCTCTTGATGATGTTGTAGATAATGTGGAAAAACTTGTCATTGAAAATGGAAAAGAAGAAAACGATCAAGAAAACTTACTACCTCAAAATCAAGAACAAATGGAGCAAGAACTTCCAAAAGAATGGAGAATGAACAGAAATCATCCAAAAGAGCAAATAATTGGTGATCTATCAAGGAGAGTAAGTACTAGATCTCATTTCAAGCATTTAATCACTGACATTGCTTTTATTTCACAAATTGAGCCTAAAATCATTGATGAGGCTCTTAATGATGAAAGTTGGGTAATTGCCATGCAAGAGGAACTCAACCAATTTGAGAGAAATAAGGTATGGAACCTAGTACCAAGACCCAAGAATCATCCAATCATAGGCAGCAAATGGTTATTTAGAAATAAGTTAGATGAACAAGGGTTAATAACCAGGAATAAAGCAAGACTAGTCGCAAAAGGATATAATCAGGAAGAAGGTATAGACTATGATGAAACATATGCACCTGTAGCTAGATTAGAAGCTATAAGAATACTCTTAGCATATGCATGTCACATGAATTTCAAAATTTTTCAAATGGATGTGAAAAGTGCATTTCTAAATGGTTATATAGATGAAGAAGTGTATGTAGAACAACCACCAGGTTTTGAAAGCTATGAATTGCCAAATCATGTTTTTAAACTTTCAAAAGCTTTGTATGGTTTAAAACAAGCTCCAAGAGCTTGGTATGAGAGATTAAGTTCCTTTTTACTAGAAAATATCTTCACAAAGGGAAATATTGACACTACACTATTCATCAAAAAGCATAAGAATGAGATACTAATTGTTCAAATTTATGTTGATGATATAATATTTGGTTCTACTAATGAGCTGCTTTGTCAAGAATTTGCTAAGTGCATGACTAGGGAATTTGAAATGAGCATGATGGGAGAACTTAAGTATTTCCTTGGTCTACAAATCAAACAAAGCAATGAGGGCATATTCATCAACCAATCCAAATATGCCAAAGACTTAATCAAAAAATTTGGTATGGAAGGATGCAAAAATGCCAAGACTCCTATAAGTACATCAACAAAATTGGACAAAGAAGAAAATGGTAAGAGCATTAATGAAAAGCTTTATAGAGGTATGATCGGATCACTTTTATATCTCACTGCTTCTAGACCCGATATTATGTATAGTGTTTGCTTATGTGCGCGATTTTAAGATATTTACATGGAACTTTGCATCTAGGTTTATGGTATCCTAAGAATTCATCTTTTTATATTATAGGATATTCAGATGCAGACTATGCTGGTAGTCTTTTAGATAGAAAAAGTACTTCAGGTACTTGTCACTTCATTGGAGAATGTTTGGTTTCTTGGTTTAGCAAGAAACAAGTTTCAGTTGCTCTCTCAACTACTGAAGCTGAATTTGTAGCTGTTGGATGTTGTTGTACACAAATTCTTTGGATAAAACAACAACTTAAGGACTATGGTCATGAGATGAACCATATACCTATAAAATGTGACAACATCAGCACTATAAATCTTTCAAAGAATCCTATTCAACATTCTAGAAGTAAACATATTGACATTAGACATCACTTTATTAGAGATCATGTTCAATATGGAGATATTGAATTAGAATTTGTATGCACAGAAAAGCAATTAGCAGATATTTTCACTAAGTCTCTAAATGAGGAAAGATTTAATTTCATTAGAAGAGAACTAGGTATGATTGATGGATTAACCTTGTGATTACAAGATTATGAAATTTTAATTGTTGATCTTAAAACATATCACAAATTATAAGATAAAAATTTTTGATGAGAATTCATCTTGTTGCAGAATTAATTTCAATCTGATGAAAATTATAGGGGAGTCACGCCCGTGACTTATACTCACGCCCGTGACTTAAGTGGCCCAAAGAGGCAGTGTTGTTCATGACTTTGGCTCACGACATGCTTCACGGCTTCAAGTAGTGAAACATAGTTTCACGGCTTGAATCACGCCCATGGATAAGAACATTCACGCCCTTGACGTTTTTCACTCCCGTGAATAATTACACCCAAAACTCACAGAAACTTTCACGCTTTGGGTCACGGCATGTTTCACGGTTTCAAGTGGTGAAACATACTTTCCCGGCTTGGTCATGCCCATGGAAAAGAACCTTCATGCCCGTGACGCAGTTTCACGCCCATGAATAATTACACCTAAAACTCACAGAAGCTTTCACGCCTTGTGTCACGGCTTCCTTCACGGGTATAAGTAGTGAAATTCAACAGTTCACGCCCGTGACATTATATTCACCCCCGTGACCTATGATCATTCACCCCCGTGATGTTCATCGATCACGCCTATGAAAGCATTCACGCTTTCATTCACGGGTGGAACACTGCTTCAGCAAACCGTGAACACGACTATTCACGCCCGTGAGACCCTAAGTCACGCCCGTGAATGTATCGAATATATAAGAAAATAGCCGGTTACAATCTTCATTTCAACTCTCCATCTCCCAAAACCGCTCTCATTTACTCTCATTCATTGAGACATTGAAGATTCCGACCCCAAAGCCTTGATATTTCACTATAAATACCATCAAAAGTTTGAATCTTCAGCAGAAAACAGACATTTCTAGGGTCTTTCATCACATTTTTCTGTCAGAAATCTTCTTCAACTCCATCAACAACTAAAATTCTTCAAATATGGAGTCTGCTTCATCAAAGGGGAAGAGAAAGAAGTCTCATGCACCGAAGAGGTATTCAGATTACCTCATGAACATCATTCCAGAAAGTTGCCATCCTCGGTATGCAACTTTGAAAAAAAGACCTATTTTACCATCAAGGTCCTTCGAATGGCAGACAGTCCGTAATCTCGGACTCGAGATGGCTATGACAGAGCAACTTCAAGCCTGTCATCTAAAAGAATTTGTTGAAATTCATCTGCCAACACTACGGGAGCCAATGCTGGAATTTCTCAGCACCATACAGCATGGACACATTTTGGTACGGATTGCAGCTGGGATGTCAAGAAAACTAAGAGCACACATCTCAGGACCCCAGTACACAAGTATTTTCAAGTTTTCTAACCTATAGCATTTTTGCTCGGGGAGAAAGCAATGGAACTATTAGGAAGTCAGAACTCTTCCTATTTGAGATGGCTCACCGGGGAGTCACAGTGGTACTTTCCAAATGGTTTGCAAAACATCTTCTCTCCATCGCCACCAAGCCCACAGGAGATACCTTGATTGGGGCATATGTCACTCATATGGCAGTGAAGCTCAATTACTTGAAGCTGGATAACCATCACTTCAACATCATTCCTGCACACCCACGAGATAGGCTGGATGTAGAGTCATTCATCAAGATGGGAGCAGCTGTCAGAATCGTTTTTCAGAATGATATCTTCTACCGCTTCACTGATACTTCCATGGATGAGAGGTTGGAAAACCTCAAGGACTTCATGGAGTCTCGGATAGATAGTCTTAAGGCTGAAGTAGCTAGGCTTCGTGATAGGATGTCTGGCTAGGATATAGGCTAGAGTGTAGCCTAAATTTGTTATGTTTGATCATTTTTGTTGTTTGTTATGTTTGAAATCTTAAATTTCCTTTCTTAGTTTGTATCCTTTCCTTCATAATATATATTTGCTTTTGTTTACTTCAATCTACATATTTTTTTTGATTGATGACAAAAGGGGGAGAAAACTAGCAATATATGATAGATATTATATGATAAGGGAAAGTAGTATCAAACTAGCAATATAAAAATTGTGAATCAAAAAGTGAACAGACTTTGAAATGATTTAAAATTCTTGATTCAACTTTTCAGATGTAAAGTAGATAATTGAAAAACTGAGCTTTTATATACTTTAAATATACCCTAAGTATACTTTGCATACACCTTAAAAGCAAGTTACAAATAAAAACATGCCATGATATATCTTAAATATACCTTACATATACTTTATGTCTTGAAAAGGAATTATGGTATGTATTGGATATACTTCTCATATAACTTGCATATACTTAAAATCTAGTTTAATGCTACATCTCTATTTACTATTCTTGCACATTATAATTTTTTATTCTAAGTATATTTTGAGGGGTAGACTTCTCAAAATCACATATTGCTAGATTATTTGTCACCATCAAAAAGGGGGAGATTGTTAACCTTAAGGGGTATTTCCGTCATTTTGATGATAATAAATAATATAGCAATATTGTATTTAATATACTTGTTTTTGTAAGTATATTATACAGGACATGAATTAAAATAGCAAGAATAGAGAATTGGAACGATAATCCTTGAGAAACAAAAAGCAAGAAGTAGTATGTTCACTGTCGTGACTCTAGGAGTCACTCCCGTGAAGAAAGCTAACCGTTACCAAAACCAACATTTGAAGTTCACGGCCATGAAGGAAAAACAAACCGTGAAGTAAGCATTTCAGTCACCCCCGTGAAGAGTCATGTAATTTCATCCAGAGAGCTTCACGACCAGAGTCACCATTTGGGTCACGGCTGGGAAGATTGTCACCCCCGTGAATGAAGGTGTCACCCCCTTGAAGGCTTCATTCAATTTCATCCAGAGAGCTTCACGACCAGAGTCACCACTTGTCTCATGGCTGGGAAGAATGTCACGCCCGTGACTCTATATGTCAAAACATACCAGAGAGCTTCACGACCAAGGTCACCACTTCAGTCACGGCTTGGAAAGAACTGTCACCCCCGTGACAAGCATATTCACGCCCGTGAACAATGAAAGAGAAAAATGTCAGGAGCAATTTTTTAGTTGGTACAACGGCTAGTTTCTTATTTAATGCACCCCAACGGCTATATTCAGCCATGGGAGTATAAATGGAAGTCATTTATGCATTAAGAAACAAGAGAATGACAAGAAAAACAAGAGATTAGCATATACTTCAAATCACAAGCTATCTTGTACTTTTATACTTTGAGAACAAATCTATTCTCTGTAAAAATCTTATTGTTCCTCATATTTGAGCAATAAAGATTTATAAGTAGTTCTCTTTGTAATCTTTACTCAAGTGAGCATTGGGTAGTTTTGGGTTAAGGGAAGAACACTTGTAAGGGTTAGTTGTGTGAACCTCCAAAACACAAATTAAAAGGTTGTTTGTGTGAGCCTGTAAAACAGAAAGTATAGGTTGTTTGTGTGAGCCTGTAAAACACAAAGTGTAGGTTGTTTGTGTGAGCCTGTAAAACACAAAGTGTAGGTTGTTTGTGTGAGCCTGTAAAACACAAAGGAATTGGTTATTGTGTGAGCCATTAAAACACAAGGGATTTCTGGGTTAGGTGTGAGCCATTGTGAGAAACACCATAGTTGGGAGTGAGCTTGTAAAACTCAATTGTAATACTTAGTGTGTTAGTGAAACTCCCAATTGCGATTGGGGAGAGGAGTAAGGTTTGTTAATACCCGAACCTCTATAAATCTTTGTGTCTGATTTTCTCTATCATTTCTAAAATTAACAATTTTATTTCTACACTTTAAAGCTTAATTTTTGAAACTCCAATTCAACCCCCCTTCTTGGTCTAATATCTGGGCAACACATATGTTCAAATGAAATGCATGTGGGGGAGGTCAAGGATGTTACATCACCACTTGCTTTATCTACAACCTTCAGCTACCTTTCTATATCTACGCGGAAGGAAAACTCTCACACTAAGCTATAGGCTTAGATGTGCATATAAATAAGGCAATATATTATGTTATGTAACAAGCATTAACATATGTCATTTTATGCATTACTATCTTTTCATGAGTAACATATTCGAGTTGTGTTATGTAAGAAGCATTAACGTGCAATCACCTTTAGCACTTATTGTACAATTTGATTGATTAATAAAAGGCTTTTTCATTAATTTGATGTTCATTTGATATATGAATTGATAAGTAATCTTAAATCAATTAAGGAAGTCCTTGATAGATAACATAACATGAAGGAAATCATGATGAGATCATAATATTGAGATTCTTATCATGTGTAATTATGTTAGTATCAAAATTATCCCTAGTCATAGGATTAATGAGACGAGACATTATTAATCCAGACAGACTAGCACATGTTACACTCCTTGATTAGATCGAGTAGTAGATCTCATAATCTATAAACATGATATGTTTAGAGTTAACATGTGAATGCTTGCTAAGTGTAGCTAAGTACATTGGATGACCAACTATGAGACAATCATATGGATAATCTATTCAAATTTCAATGATAGTCGCATCATAGCAATGGTGCAAGTATCCTTAGACTTGAGGTACTCAAGGATATCTTGAATATTGATTTTGTATTTTGCCACTATTCCTTGTTGCCTCAGAGAGGTAGCTCATAGGGTGGTGATTGGATACAACTTGAGGTATTCGAAGGTAATTGGGTAACCAACAAAGGATTCACCACTCTTAATAGAAGCATGTATACCCATGGCCTCTTGTCGTGGTCATTACTCAGGAATCTCTGGCCGGAGTTCAAATGTCATAAAGATAGTCTTCAATGACATATCTAGTAGAGTAATAAGCCTCAAGGACAAGAACTAACATTACTTGGACTAGACATGACGTAGTCAGTCTAGTGGGAGTTGACACATGTCCATACTCTGAACCAAATGGGGTATAGATTGGTGAAAGGAATAATTGCACAGAAATTGTCTATGGAAAGGTTCGTAGTCAAACCACTGACTTTTCGGTCAATTGGGGGTCATGATGTGTTGCTACATACCGCTCACGACCTGCTTAAATTAATTGTTAATTTAAGTGGCCAACATAACTGGAAACCTAATGTAATATCCTTGACCTTTCCCCACATGCATTTCATCGAACATAAGCATCTTGCATACAATTCAATTGAACACGTGCATTTCATACGTATTTTCGTAGGAACAAGTTGATGGCACGCACTAGCTATGTGTCCTAGTATTTGGCAATTATATCGAGTCACACGTGTATCCTTATAACCTAAATAAGGATAACAAAGTATTATAAATGAATTGAATAAGGTGACTAAATTAAAGTAAGAAAAATGATTTGAATAAGATTAGTGAACATTTACATTGCTAATTTAGTTAAATCGGGTCAAATGATTAAGCTGTATCATTGTGTGAATTAGTGGAATTATAAATCTATGTAAATAATAATATAGACAAAGTAAAATGAAAATGACATCAAAGTGAAATCGAAGAGAAGAGAAGAGAAAGGAGAAGAGAAAGGAGAAAAGAGATGAGAAAAGAGATAAGAAAAAGATAAAAAGACAAAAACCAAAAGTTAGCTTTATCTTCCCATTTCTGCCTTCTTCTCTGGGCCGACTTCTTCTTCAATTTCCTCCATTTCAGACTTCAATTCTTCCTTTTTTCACCTAGTTTTTTAAGCTAATTGATCTCTTTCAAGGTTGTTCTTGGTAAGTAATCAATTCTTATTGCTATAGGGTTGATTTGAGTTGCTTAGGTTCAATATTAGGCACTGAATTGCACCCCAATTTTAATGTTAATAGAAAATTATTTTGGAAATGTGTAAAACACAAAAGTTGTTCCTTTATATCTTATATTTATGGATATGTAAACATTTCTTCAATATGTTATGTATAGGGAGAGATATGCTCTTCGTACTGAAACTGGTCAGGGTGTAAACCCTAACCAAGTTAGCTACTGTGTGGTTTGCTTTCGAATATGTTAAAGCCCTTATTGGAAGTCTCTAAAAACATAAAAGTTGTATATATATGTGTTTTGTATCGGTATACCAAATTTCAGGTTCATAGGGCTTGTAAATTGTGAGTTATGGTGAATGGAACCATGGATGTTCCATGGTTTGAACTGCATACTGAGTGCCCTGGGAAGATATAGTAAATGTTTTGGCTAATTTGAGCTTGTTAGAACTAGATTATGTAAATTATCAAAACATAAGAGTTATAGGTATATGTCTTAGCTAAAATTTGGTACTAATGAAAACTTCATTGGTTATTTATAGACTAAGTTATGGCCTTTGGAAGCCATACTGGTCCGGAAGTCAATACTATTCTGGACCAGTAAAATGTTTGGTATACGTAGAAGACCTTAGAGACATAATTGGTAAATGTTGTAAACATAAAACATGTTCCATATGAACTCATATAAGTTTCTGTAAAGTTTCATTAAAATAGGACTTATAGATTATAAGTTATGATAAACCCAAATGAGTACCCTGAAACTGCCTAAAGGCAGAAAATAAGGCAGAAAACATAACACTCTTAGCAATTCCACCAAATATTGTACAATGATCCAATTGGTCTGAAATTTGAATATGTTCTCTAATTATATGTTATTTGTAATTAGGAACAAGAATCAGATTAATTGGTCAATTATAGAAAAATTTATAGGCTAAACAGTCTCATAAGGTCACACTGCCTCATAGGAAAAATCTTAACTATTGACATGAACAATGCATATTAATTTATTTAAGCCACATTAAGTCTCCCTAATCATGAGTTAATCGATTATATTTTCATATTAGGCTTGCAACATATTGAAGACCCATAAGGAGCGGATAGACAATAAGTTAGGGGTCGGAATCAAAGGAGAACGGTGAGTCTAATTATCGATTGAATTCTTTAGTGCAAATGAATGTTGCTTGCTATGTGATTCATATGATTGTCATGATTGGTCCTTGATAATGTAATGATGGATAATTTGTGACATTGTAGTACATATAAATGGTATACTTTTGGTATATTTGAGGTATATATTTGACAAATGTGATATATATACATGGTATATGTATAGTATATGCAAGATATATGCTTGACATATGAGGTATATATGGAATATATGTACGTTGTATATGATAAAGATGCAATGGTTGATGAATGCTTAAATACAAGTGCATATGCATATGGGCTAAAAAGGCATTGTGACTAGTTAATCGATATTGTAAAGCAAAAGAAGAGGCCTATGGCCCAACAAATGTGCAAATGAAACAAATGATCAAGCTAGCTAGCAAATGCAAATGCAAATGTTCACATGGAAAATATTCACATGGAAAACCGGGGCAATGTCTGTTTAACTTGGTCACAACAAAATGAAATAAGCAAAGCATTTGCATACATAAAGAGTAATGATTATATGTTTCAACTTTATTGATACTTATATGATACTGATGAATGGAATGGAATACATGGTATATATTGGAATTGTGATTTATGACTATGAGTTGTTTGGTACTTTAGAGCTCATTGGATGGTTATTCTCACTGAGCCGCAACTCATCAATTTGCATCATTTTTCAGGTAAAGAAAAGTGATAGCTCATTTTGAGTAGTGTATAGAAGACATGGAGCACAGGTCATTGGCCGAGCCTCATTACTTTCTCTCCTTGCATTCCACACAAACATGAAAATATGTCATATGTGTTTTGTATTTACGTGCTTGAATATGTATAGTCATTTTGGAATGAGTCTAAAAATGTATAAATGAAATCAACTCGAAAATACTTATGTGTAAAGTTTATATTTTGATATATGTGACATATTATATTGTGGTGAAAACCTCAGTGTTAACTTTGCAAAGTCAGTGAATAATATTACAGAATATGAGACTTGCAAGTCATTGGTTGAAATTATAGGATATGAAACTTGCAAAGTCATTGAATTATATTACAGGATATAAAAAAAAATTTTTACTACTATTGTTAACAGGGTATTTTACCTTTCCAGTATGCCATGTATGATTACTTCATATTTGGATAGGTTATACTCAAATGCATAAGATGTGGTGTTACACCTAATGGGTCACACGCATTGAAGATATGGAGAATGACTAAAATGGTCATGGATAGGATCCAAAATATGAGAGAATTATTTTAGGATGGATCGCGATGAGATCGCACGAAAAAAATCATTCGGGAGTGTCACGGGTCTATGCGGGCTAGGCAGGCTGCTGGACCGCAATGCCCAGCAGCAGGCCTAGCGCGCCTGCAGCTTCCATCCATTGGCCAACGGCTGTAATTGGCCATAATTAGGCCAATTATGGCCAATTACTATTCATTATTTGCCATTTTCTCCATTTTTGACTTTTCATCTTATTTTTGAATTTGATTCAAATTGAAAAGACATCAAATGGCAGAAAATAGACATAAAAATATTTTTTGTGAAAAACAATATTTTTAAGACAACAAAAATTCTCTCAAGAACACTTCCAAAGCTAGCACTTTGAATTTGTTCAAACCATTTTCTCTTGATAGTTTCTTCTTCATTCTTCGCGTGGATTATCATTAGAGACATCCTAGTGTGGATTTTTGTGGTTTGCTACAACCCAACAAAGTGAAGATTTGAAGAACAAATAAAAATTACAAGGTATAATTTTTAACATTTACATTTATATAAATTAGTTTTAATGGTACAAGTATGATATTTTGTTTTGGGTTTTGAAAAGTTTTATTTTTTGCTGCGTTTATGTAACATCCTTGACCTTCCCCATATGCATTTCATCGAACATAAGCATTTTGCATACAATTCAATTGAACACGTGCATTTCATACGTATTTCCATAGGAACAAGTTCATGGCATGCACTAGCTATGTGTCCTAGTATTTGGCACTTGTATCGAGTCGCACATGTGTAATTATAACCTAAATGAGGATAACAAAGTTTTAGAAATGAATTGAATAAGGTGTCTAAATTAAAGTAAGAAAAATGATTACATTAAGATTAGTGAATATTTACATTGCTAATTTAGTTAAATGGGGTCAAATGATTAAGCTTTATTATTGTGTGAATTAGTGAAATTATAAATCCATATAAATAATAATAATAATATAGAAAAAATAAAATGAAAATGACACAAAAGAGAAATAGAAGAGAAGAGAAAAGAGAAATGAGAAGAGAAAAGAGAAGAGAAGAAGAGAAAATGACAAAATGACAAAAAACAAGTTGGCTTTATCTTCATATTTCTTTCCCCATTTCTGCCTCCTCACTCCAGCCCGACTTCTTCTTCAATTTCCTCCATTTCAGACTTCAATTATTCCTTTTTTCACCTATTTTTTGAAGCTAATTGATCCCTTTCAAGGTTGTTCTTGGTAAGTAATCAATTCTTATTGCTATAGGGTTGATTTGTGTTGCTTAGGTTCAATATTAGGTACTGAATTGCACCCCGATTTTGATATTAATAGAAATTGATTCTGGAAATTTGTAAAACACAAAATTTGTTCCTTTATATCTTAGATTTATGTATATGTAAACCGTTTTGCAAGATGTTATGTATTGGGAGAGATATGCTCTTCGTACTAAAACTGGTCAGGGTGTAAACCCTAACCAAGTTAGCTACTGTGTGTTTTGATTTCGAATATGTTAAAGCCCTTATTGGAAGTATCTCAAAACATAAAAGTTGTATATATATGTGTTTTGTATCTGTAAACCAAATTTCAGGTTCATAGGTCTTGTAAATGGTGAGTTAGGGTGAATGGAACCATGACTGTTCCATGGTTTGAACTGCCTACTGAGTGCCCTGGGCAGATCCAGTACATTGGTGGGCTAATTTGAGCTTGTTAGAGCTAGATTATGTATATTCTCAAAACATAAAAGTTAGAGGTATATTTATTAGCTAAATTTTGGTACTAATTTCGGCTTAATTTGTTATCTATAGACTAAGTTATGGCCCTTGGAAGTCATACTGGTCCGGAAGCCAATTCTATTCTAGAACAGTAATATGTTGGGTATAATTAGAAGACCTTAGAGACATAATTGGTAAAAGTTGTAAACATGAAACATGTTCCATATGAACCCATATAATTTTCTGTAAATTTTAATTAAAATAGGACTTATAGAGTATAAGTTATGATGAACCCAAATAGTACCCTGAAACTATCTAAAGGCAGAAAATAAGGCAGAAAACAGAACACTCTTAGAAATTCCACCAAATATTGTACAATGATCAAATTGGTCTGAAATTTGAATATGTGCTATAATTATATGTTATGTGTAATTAGGAACAAGAATCATATTAATTGGTCAATTATATAAAAAGTTATAGGCTAAACAGTCCCATAAGGTCACACTGCCTCATAGGAAAAATCTTAACTATTGACATGAACAATGCATATTAATTTGTTTAAGCCACATTAAGTCTCTCTAATCATGAGTTAATCGATTATGTTTTCATATTAGGCTCGCAACATATTGGAGACCCACAAGGAGTAGATAGACAATAAGTTAGGGGTCGGAATCAAAGGAGAACGGTGAGTCTAATTATCGATTGAATTCTTTAGTGCAAATGAATGTTGCTTGCTATGTGATTCATGTGATTGTCATGATTGGTCCTTGATAATGTAATGATGGATAATTTGTGACATTTTGGTACATATAAATGGTATACTTGTGGTATATTTGAGGTATATGTTTGACAAATGTGATATATATACATGGTATATGTATAGTATATGCAAGGTATATGCTTGACATATGAGGTATATATGGAATATATGTATGTTGTATATGATAAAGATGCAATGGTTGATGAATGCTTAAATACAAATGCATATGCATATGGGCTAAAAAGGCGTTGTGACTAGTTATTTGATATTGTAAAGCAAAAGAAAAGGCCTATGGCCCAACAAATGTGCAAAAGAAACAAATGATCAAGCTAGCTAGCAAATGCAAATGCAAATGCAAATGTTCACATGGAAACCCGGGACAATGTCTGTTTAACTTGGTCACAACAAAATGAAATAAGCAAAGCATTTGCATACATAAAGAGTAATGATTATATGTTTCAACTTTATTGATACTTATATGATACTGATGAATGGAATGGAATACATGGTATATATTGGAATTGTGATTTATTACTATGAGTTGTTTGGTACTTTAGAGCTCATTGGATGGTTATTCTCACTGAGCCGCAACTCATCAATTTGCATCATTTTTCAGGTAAAGAAAAGTGATAGCTCATTTTGAGTAGCGTATAAAAGACATGGAGCACAGGTCACTGGCCGAGCCTCATCACTCTCTCTCTCCTTGCATTCCACCCAAGCATGGAAATATGTCATATGTGCTTTGTATTTACGTGCTTGAATATGTATAGTCATTTTGGAATGAGTCTAAATATGTATAAATGAAATCAACTCGAAAATACTTATGTGTAAAGTTTATGTTTTTATATATGTGATATATTATATTGTGGTGAAAACCTCAGTGTTAACTTTGCAAAGTCAGTGAATAATATTACAGGATAGGAGACTTGCAAGTCATTGAATGAAATTATAGGATATGGGACTTGCAAAGTCATGGAATTATATTACAGGATGTGAAAAAATTTTACTACTATTGTTAACAGGGTATTTTACCTTTCCAGTACGCCATGTATGATTACTTGATATTTGGATAGGTTATACTAAAATGCATAAGAGGTGTGACGTTACAGTTTATGAATATGATTTATTCTTCAAAACTCAACATGATAGTCTCATCATAGCAATGGTGCAAGTATCCTTACACTTGAGGTACTCAAGGATATCTTGAATATTGATTCTGTATTTTGACATTATTCCTTGTTGCCTCAGGGAGGTTACTCATAGGGTGGTGATTGGATACAGCTTAAGGTATTTGAAGATAATTGGGTAACCAACAAATGATTCACCACTCCTATTAAAAGGAGTGTATACCCATGGCCTCTTGTCGTGATCATTACTGGGGAATTTCTGGCAAGAGTGGAAATGGAGTTCCTTCAAAGTCAGTTCATGTTACTCCATATGAGATATTGTATAACAAGAGACCCACATTTTTTTACATGAGAATTTGGGGTTGTCCTGCTTATGTGAAGCGGACAATGTCAGATAAGCTAAAAGCTAAGTCTGACCGATATTTGTTTGTGGGATATCCATTTTACCACCCATTGGAACAAAAGGTTTTTGTTTCAAGACATGCTATATTTTTAGAGAGAGAATTCCTTTCTAAAGGAGATAGTGGGAGAAAAATTGAACTTAAGGAAGTTCAAGATGCTCAAACAGATGTTGATCAACTGCCTCAACCCAAGCTTGTTACTCATACAGATGATATAATAGCTCAACCTTCTAAAGCGCAAGAGCTTCGTAGGTCAAGTAGGATACGTACTATTCTATAGAGATATGGATTTCTCGTTAGTGAACACAATGACGTATTGCTCATAGAAAATGATGAGCCTACAACCTATGAAGAAGTTCTGAATAGTTCAAAATCTGATAAATCACTTCAAGCCATGAAGTCAGAAATGGATTCCATGTATGAAAACCAAGTATGGACTTTGGTTGATCCACCCGAAGGGATAAATCCTATAAGGTGCAAGTGGGTTTTCAAAAAGAAAACTGACATGGATGGTAATGTGATTACCTATAAAGCTAGACTTGTTGCTAAAGGTCTTCGTCAAAGACAAGGATTTGACTATGATAAAACTTTTAGCCCATTAGCTATGCTTAAATCCGTAAGGATACTCTTAGCCATTGCTACTCATTATGATTATGAGATATGGCAAATGGATGTGAAGATAGCTTTTCTTAATGGAAATCTGACTGAGGATGTGTACATGACACAACCAGAAAGCTTCATATCCAAAGATGGAAAAAAGGTATGCAAGCTTCAAAGATCTATTTATGGATTAAAGCAAGCATCCAAGAGTTGGAATATTCAGTTTGATGAGACAATCAAACAGTTTGGTTTCTTTCAAAATCCGGATGAACCTTATATTTACAAAAAGGTTAGTGGGAGTGCAATCGTATTTCTTGTATTATATGTAGATGACATATTGTTAATGGGAAATGATGTCTCAGCCTTACAATCAGTCAAAATTTGGTTATCCAAGATTTTCTCTATGAAAGACCTTGGAGAAGCAGTCTATATTTTGGGGATAAAGATCTATAGAGATAGATCTAAAAGTTTGCTCGGTCTTTCACGGTTTACATACATAGATAAGATGCTAAAGAGGTTTAGCATGGAGTAGTCCAAGTGGGGATATATTCGCATGACCCTTGGGATTACTCTCTCAAAGTCTTTGTGTCCAAAGACACAAGATGAGAGGACACACATGAGTCTGATTCCGTATGCTTCATTTAACATCCTTAACCTTCCACACATGCATTTCATTTGAACATATGCATCTTGCATATAACTCAATTAAAAAGGTGCATTCCATGTATATTTTTATAGGAACAAGTCCATGACAAGCACTAGCTACGTGTCCTAGTACAGTACAATTGTATCGAGTCGCACATGTGTATTTATAATCTAAATCAGGATGAAAATTATTAGAAATAAATGAAATAAGGTGACCGAATTAAAGTATGCAAAATGACTAGATTAAGATTAAATTGTATATTGTGTTGATTGTGTAATAATAATAAGAATAATTAAAATAATAAAAAAAAGTAAAAAAAAAAAGAAAAAGATAGAAAAAGGGAAAGAAAAAATGGTGGTGGTGGCTTTTAACCTATTAGGCTGTCATTATCTTCCTTTCTTTCCTTTTCTTCTTCTTCTTCTTCTTTGCTTCATTTCTTCAATCCATTTTCTTTGAAGTTCTAGCCACATTTTCATCTCCATTTCACTCCAAAAATTGCAGCAACAAGATTAGCCAAGAGTGATTATAGGTGAGTAAACATTTACTTTTGTGTTAAGCTTGATTATGGTGATTAGGGTTCAGAAATAGGCAGTGTCTTGTGCCATGGTTTTGACGATCTTAGAGATCAAATCTAGAAAAGTTTCAAACATGAAATTTGTTCCTTTTTGTCTTAGATTTATGGATATGTAAACATTTTTGAAAGATATGGTGTATAGGAAGATATATTTTCTCTGTACTAAAACTGGTCCGGATGTGAACCCTAGCCAAGTTAGCTACTGTGTTATTTGGTTTTGAATATGATAAAGCCATTATTTGAAGTATATCAAAACATAAAAGTTGTATATATATGGGTTATGTATGTTCATACCCAATTTTAGATTCATATGTCTTGTGGAGTTTGAGTTATGGTGAATGGAATCATGACTATTCCATAGTTTGAGCTGACTGCTTAGTGCCCTGGGCAGTTCTAGAAATATGTATAGCCATTTCGAGCTCCTTATAGATAGATTATTTAAATTATAAAAACATAAAAGTTATAGGTATATGTATTTTATAAATTTTGGTACTAATTTCAGCTTAATATGTTATGTATATACTAAGTTATTGCCTTTGGAATTCATACTGGTCTGAAAGCCAATTCTATTCTAGACCAGTGAAATATTTATTATAATTTTAAAATCTTAGAGACATAATTGATAAAAGTTGTAAACATGAAAAATGTTCCATTTGAATCCATATATGGGTCTGTAAATTTTCATTGAAATATGAATTATATATTATAAGTTATGATGAACCACATTTGGTACCCTGAAACTGCCAAAGGGCAAAAAATAGAACACACTTAGAAATTCCACCAAATTTTTAAAATGCTCTAATTTCTCTGAAATTTGATTATGTTATATAATTATATATTATTTTTAGTTAGGAACAAGAATCAGATTAATCGGTCAAGTATAGAAAAAGTTATAGGCTAAATAGTCCCATAAGGTCACACTGCCTCATAAGAAAAATCTTAGCTATTGATATGAACAATGCATATTAATTTGTTTAAGCCACATTAAGTCTCCCTAATCATGAGTTAATCGATTATATTTTCATATTAGGCTCACAACACATTGGAGACCCACAATGAGTGGATAGACAATAAGTAAGGGTCAGAATCAAAGGAGAACGGTGAGTCTAATTATCAATTGAATTCTTTAGTGCATATGAATGTTGCTTGCTATGTGATTCATATGATTGTCATGATTTTTCCTTGATAATATGTTGATGGATAATTTGTGACATTTTCGGTACACATAAGTGGTATGCTTGTATATTTGAGGTATATATTTGACATATGTGATATATATACATGGTATATGTATAGTATATGCATGGTATATGCGTGGCATATGAGGCATATATTCGGTATATGTATGTTATATGTGATAAGATGTAATGGTTGATAAATGCTTAAGTACAAGTGCATATGCATATGGACTTAAAAGGCATTGTGACTAGTTAATTGATATTGTAAAGCAAAAGAAGAGATCTATGGCCTAACAAATGTGCAAATGAAACAAATGATCAAGCTAGCTAGCAAATGCAAATGTTCACATGGATACCCGGGGCAATGTCTGTTTAACTTAGTCACAACAAAATGAAATAAGCAAAGTATTTGGATACGTAAAGAGTAATGATTATATGTTTCAACTTTATTGATATTTATATGATACTGATGAATGGAATGGAATACATGGTATGTATTGGATTTGTGATTTATTACTATGAGTTGTTCGGTACTTTAGAGCTTATTTGATGGTTATTCTCACTGAGCCGCAACTCATCAATTTGCATCATTTTTCAGGTAAAGAAAAGTGATAGCTCATTTTGAGTAGCGTATAGAAGGCATGGAGCACAGATCACTGGCCGAGCCTCTTCACTCTCTCTCCTTGCATACCACATGAGCATGAAAACATGTCATCTGTATTTTGTATTCATGTGTTTGAATATGTATAATCATTGTGGAATGGGTTTTAAAAATATATACATGAAAGCAACTCGTAAATACTTATGTGTAAAGTTTATGTTTTAATATATATGATATATTATATTGTGATGAAAACCTTAGTGAGACTTGCAAAGTCATTGAACGATATTACAGGATATGAGACTTGCAAAGAAATTGAATGATATTACAGGATATAAAAAAAATTACTACTATTGTTAATAAGGTATTTTGCCATTTCAGTATGTTATGTGTGACTACTTGATACAGGGATAGGTTTTTCTAAATTGCATAAGGTATGGTGTTACATTTTTGGTATTAGAGCAAGGATAGGTTCCATGGGAACATGCATATGCATAAGAGTATGATAACATATGCATCCTATGTGTTGAACATTATGTAGTGACATAATTCTATATATTTTAGGGACATCATAAGACATGATTCACCAAGGAGGGAGAGGCTGGCTGGAATGCATTCTTATGAGGCATCACCTCATTTACATAGAGATCAACTAGCGCTAGGAGATAGAGCTCCAGCACATGCATCACAGTCATCTCATGCAGAGGCACCCTATGAACACCCAGATCAGGAAGTGCATGGTCTTGAAATGTACAAGAAAAGACATTATGACAAGCTGAGGAAATATGGTGCAACTGATTTCAATGGTACGACAGACCCAGCAGAAGCTGAGATATGGCCGAAAAGGACACAGATGGTACTAAATATGATGAGATGTACCCCAGATGAGAAATTTGATTATGCAGTATCTTTGCTTTAAGGCAATGCCTATGAATGGTGGGAGACAGTCCTCGACAGTGATGCACAACCACCGGTTCTGACATGGAATGATTTCCTTCAATAATTTTAGAACAATTACATGCCTGAAGCATATAAAGATGAGAAATAAAGGAATTCCTGAATCTGAAACAGGGGAACATGTCTGTTGCTGAGTATGAGATGCAGTTTAACAGACTTTCCCACTATGCCACCTTCATGATCTCTACTGAAAGAGACAAATGCAGGAAGTTTGAGGAGGACCTCAAATATGAGATCAGAAACAGAATCACAACTACTGATTTTGATAGTTATGCCAGAATCAGAGCTGTTGCAATCAGAGCTAAACGGTTAATGAAAGAAGTTGGGGAACAACAAATTAAAAAGGCAGCATGTGAGTTCTTTGGTGAGTCTAGCAGAAGGTCGGGAAAAAAAGGTAGATTTATGCCAACATAGTCTGGTAACAAAGGTGGATACTTGAGCTCTAGAGGTCGTGTTATGACTTTTTTTTACCCAGGCAGAGGGCCGAGCCAATATGTTGAACAGAGGCCCATATGTACTCATTGTGGCAGACAACATACGGGCGAAGGTAGAAGGCTCACAGGAGCATGTTATTTCTTTGGATCAATGGAGCACATGTATAGAGACTGTCTGGAAAGAGCCAAACTAGCAGAGACTAGTAGAGGTAGAAGAGTATCTAAGACTACAGTTGAGGCACTGAGGCTCTACCCTACTAGTGGGGCATAGGGCAGAGGAAGAGGCAGGGGCAGGACTGGTACAATGGGCAGAGGAGTGACCAGATCTGAAGGTCAGAGTTCTTGGCCCCTTACTTAGGCCAGGGTGTTTGCCATGACTAGATAGAAGGCAGTTAATGCTCATGAAGTAGTCACTGGTAATATTTACATTTATGATATGTTAGCATATGCATTGATTGACCCAGGCTCCACTCATTCATTTATATCATTACATATGGCATCTAAACTGCATCAAAAGCATGAGCCTCTAGGGATTGACATAATGTCTGTCGTGATTGCTTGATATGCATTGATAAAGCTGAGTTAATAGCTGATCTAATTATATTGCCAATATATGAATTTGATGTCATATTGGGAATGGACTGGTTAACTAGACATCATGCAATAGTGAATTGCTTTACTAAGGAAGTAATTTTAGAATCATCGAACCAACCAAGGGTTGTATTTTTGGGTGAAAGAAAACTTATGCCTACATGTCTAGTCTCAGCTGTAAAGGCATTTCGAATGATCAAAAGGGGATGTGAGACATATTTGGCATATGTGACTGATACTAAAACCACTAATAGCTTGCTTGAAAATATACTAGTGGTAAGGGAATTTGCTGATGTATTCCCAGATGATCTACTTGGTTTACCACCAGATAGAGAGATAGAATTCACTATTGAAGTAGTACCAGGAACAACACCAATATCAAGGTCACCCTACATAATGGCCCCAGTCGAGTTGAAAGAGTTGAAGGCCCAATTGCAGGAGTTGCTTGATAAAGGGTATGTCAGACCCAGTGTATCACCTTGGAGAGCTCCAGTATTATTTGTTAAAAAGAAAGATGGAACAATGAGATTGTGCATCGATTATAGGCAACTGAACAAAATGATGGTGAAAAACAAATATCCATTGCCTAGAATAGATGATTTGTTTGATCAATTGTAAAGAGCCCAAATATTCTCCAAGATTGATTTGATATTAGGCTATTACCAGCTGAAGGTAGCAGAAGCGAATGTTCCAAAGACTGCCTTTCGAACTAGGTATCGACATTATGAATTTTTAGTAATGCCATTTGGATTGACTAATGCTCCAGCTGCATTTATGGCTTTAATGAATAAGGTGTTTCAACCATATTTGGATAGGTTTGTGATAGTATTTATTGATGACATATTGGTGTACTCAAAGAATAGGGGAGAACATGAACAACATTTAAAAATTGTGTTGCAAACTTTGAGGGAGAAACAGTTATATGCCAAATTGAGTAAATGTGAATTCTGGTTAGATCATTTGGTGTTTCTTGGACATGTTGTGTCGTGTAAGGGCATAGAGGTTGACCCAAAGAAAATTGAGGCTATGGTAAATTGGGAAGCTCCTAAAAATGTTTCAGAAATACGTAGTTTTCTGGGTTTAGACGGATACTATCGCAGATTTGTTGATGGATTCTTCTTAATTGCTAGCCCTTTGACTAAATTACTTAGAAAGAATGTGTCTTTCGAATGGTCTCCAGAATGCCAAATGAGTTTTGAGGAGCTAAAATAGAGGTTAACCTCAGCACCAATGTTAGCTATTCCTACGGGTACAGGTGGGTTTATAGTATATAGTGATGCTTCTCACCAAGGCTTAGGATGTGTATTAATGCAACACAGTAAGGTGATAGCTTATGCATCTAGGCAACTGAGACCACATGAGATCTCCTATCCAGTGCACGATTTAGAATTGGCTGCAGTTGTATTTGCATTGAAGATTTGGAGGCATTATCTATATGGTGAAACATTCCAGATCTTCACAGAACATAAAAGCTTGGGTTATTTGCTGACACATAAAGAATTAAACATGAGGCAGAGATGGTGGTTAGAGCTATTGAAAGATTATGAATGTACAATTGAATACCATCCAGGGAAAGCCAACATGGTAGCAGATGCATTGAGTAGGAAGGCTAGTAACAATGTGTCTCACTTGCAAGTATCCTCTTTTCCATATTTGATTCAATTACGATCTACGAATGTTGAATTAAATATGCATGATAGAGGATCACTGACTGCTACTCTTCAAGTTAGACCTATACTAAAGAATAGGATCAAAGTTGCACAGAGTAAAAATCCTAAATTGTGTGAGAAAATTGAATCAGTAAGGCAGTGAAACAGTAAAGATTTTCAATTGTAGGACGATGTACTAATGTTAAAGTAACGCATATGTGTTCCAGAGACTGAAAACTTTTGCTAGGAAATAATGGAAGAGGCACACAATGCGCCTTATGCAATGCACCCAGGGATGACAAAGATGTATCACAGTTTAAGGCCTTATTAGTGGTGGCCAAGAATGAAGAAAGACATAGTAGAATATGTTTCCAAATGCTTGACATGTCAGCAGATTAAAATTGAACATCAGGCACCAATTGGTAAGTTACATCCATTGCCAATGCCAGAATGGAAATGGGAGAAAATAACGATGGATTTTGTTTATGGATTGCCAAGAACTCCACAGAAAAATGATGCAATATGGGTAATTATTGACAGATTAACCAAGTCAACACATTTTCTACCTATTAGATGGGGGTGTACACTCGAGGGTTTGGCAAAGTTATATGTGAATGACATAGTTAGATTGCATGGCATTCCAGTGTCCATTGTGTCTGATAGAGATCCACGGTTTACTTCACATTTTTGGGTGAGTTTACAAGATGCATTGGGAACAAAATTAAACTTCAGCACTGCATTCCACCCACAGATTGATGGACAATCTGAAAGAACTATACAGACATTGGAAGAAATGCTTAGGGCATGTTCTATGGAATTCAGAGGTGCTTGGGATGAATATATAGCATTGATTGAATTTGCTTACAACAACCAGTATCACAGTAGTATCCAAATGGCACCATATGAGGTATTGTATGGCAGAAAGTGTCGAAGCCCTATCATATGGGATGAAGAAGGTGCACGTGCATTAGAAGGGCTAGAGATAGTACAATACACAGTGGATAAAATCAAGGTTGTCAAGAACAAACTAAAGGCAGCACAGGATAGACAGAAAAGTTACGCTGATCAACATAGAAGGGAAATGGAATACGAGTTAGGTGAAAAGGTATTTCTTCATCTATCTCCATGGAAAGGGATAATCCGATTTGGCAAGAAGGGTAAATTGAGCCCAAGATACATAGGGCTTTATGAAATTCTTGAGAAGGTTGGTCCATTGGCTTATAGGTTGGCTTTACCACCAGAGATGGCTCAGATACATAATGTGTTTCATGTGAGTATGCTTAGAAGGTATAGGTCAGATCCTACACATGTACTTAAAGATCAAGCCATCGAGATTGCAGAGGACATGAGTTATATAGAAGAACCAGTGGAAATTATCGGATACAAGATTAAGATTAAATTGCATATTGTATTGATTGTGTAATAATAATAAGAATAATTAAAATAATAAAAATAAAAATAAATAAAAATAAATAAAAATAAAAAAAAAAAAGTAAAAAAAAAAGAAAAAGATGGAAAAAGGGAAAGACAAAATGGTGGTGGTGGCGTTTAACCTATTAGGATGCCATTATCTTCCTTCCTTTCCTTATCTTCTTCTTATTCTTTGCTTCATTTCTTCAATCCATTTTCTTTGAAGTTCCAGCCACATTTTTTCTCTCTTTCACTCCAAAAATTGCAGCAACAAGATTAGCCAAGAGTGATTATAGGTGAGTAAACATTTACTTTTGTGTTAAGCTTGATTATGGTGTTTATGGTTCATAAATAGGCAGTGTCTTGTTCCATGGTTTTGATGTTCTTAGAGATCAAATCTGGAAAAGTTTAAAACATGAAAGTTGTTCCTTTGTGTCTTAGATTTATGGATATGTGAACATTTTTTAAAGATATGGTATATAGGAAGAGAAATTTTCTCTTGACTGAAACTGGTCCGGATGTGAACCCTAGCCAAGTTAGCTATTGTGTTATTTGGTTTTGAATATGATAAAGCCATTATTTGAAGTATATAAAAACATAAAGGTTGTAGATATATGTGTTATGTATGTTCATACCAAATTTCAAATTCATATGTCTTGTGGATTTTAAGTTATGGTGAATGGAACCATGACTGTTCCATAGTTTAAGCTGACTACTTAGTGCCCTAAGCAGTTCCAGAAAATGTTATAGCCATTTTGAGCTCCTTAGAGATAGATTCTGTAAATTATCATAACATAAAAGTTATAGGTATATGTCCTTTCTAAATTTTGGTACTAATTTCAGCTTAATATGTTATTTATATGCTAAGTTATGGCCTTTGGGATTCATACTGGTCCGGAAGCCAATTCTATTATAGACCAGTGAAATGTTTATTATAATTTTAAGACATTAGAGACATAATTGGTAAAAGTTGTAAACATGCAAAATGTTCAATTTAAATCCATATAGGTTTCTGTACAGTTTCATTGAAATATGACTTATATATTATAAGTTATGGTGAACCAAATTTGGTACCCTGAAACTGCTAAAGGGCAGAAAACAGAACACACTTAGAAATTCCACCAAAACTTTTACAATGCTCCACTTTCTCTAAAATCTGATTATTTTATATAATTATATATTATTTTTAGTTAGGAATAAGAATCAGATTAATTAGTCAAGTATAGAAAAAGGTATAGGCTAAACAGTCCCATAAGGTCACATTGCCTCATAGGAAAAATCTTAGCTATTGATATGAACAATGCATATTAATTTGTTTAAGCCACATTAAGTCTCCCTAATCATGAGTTAATCGATTATATTTTCATATTAGGCTCACAACATATTGGAGACCCACAAGGAGCAGATAGACAATAAGTAAGGGTTGGAATCAAAGGAGAACGATGAGTCTAATTATCAATTGAATTCTTTAGTGCATATGAATGTTGCTTTCTATGTGATTCATATGATTGTCATGATTTTTCCTTGATAATATGTTGATGGATAATTTGTGACATTTTTGGTACACATAAGTGGTATCCTTGTGGTATATTTGAGGTATATGTTTGACATATGTGATATATATACATGGTATATGTATAGTATATGCAAGGTATATGCGTGGCATACGAGGCATATATGCGGTATATATATGTGAAAGCATGAAAACATGTCATCTGTATCTTGTATTCACGTGTTTGAATATGTATAGTCATTTTGGAATGGGTTTTAAAAATGTACACTTGAAAGCAACTCGTAAATACATGTGTAAAGTTTATGTTTTAATATATGTGATATATTATATTGAGGTGAAAACCTCAGTGACACTTGCAAAGTCATTGAACGATATTACATGATATGAGACTTGCAAAGTAATTGAATGATATTATAGGATATGAGACATGCAAAGTCATTGAATGATATTACAGGATATAAAAAAATTACTACTATATTTAACAGGGTATTTTGCCCTTTTAGTATGTTATGTGTGACTACTTGATATAGGGATAGGTTTTTCTAAATTGCATAAGGTATGGTGTTACACTTCAACTTTAGGATCAATCATGTATGCTATGATATGTACAAGACCCGATGTCTCATATGCTCTCAGTGTCACAAGCAGATACCAATCAGACCTTGGTGAGGGTCATTGGGTGGCTGTCAAGAATATCCTTAAGTACTTAAGAAGAACTAAGGATGTATTCTTGGTATATGGAGATGGAGATCTTATTGTGAGTGGGTATACCGATGCCAACTTCCAATCTGACGGGGTTGACTCAAAATCTCAGTCTGGTTATATATTCACACTAAATGGTGGAGCAGTTAGTTGGAAGAGTTCCAAATAGGAAACGACTACTGATTGCACAATCGGAGTAGAGTACATTGTAGCTTCTGAAGCAACAAAGGAAGCAGTTTGGATAAAGAAATTTATCACAGAACTTGGAGTGGTTCCGAGCATTATTGATCGAATACAATTGTATTGTGATAATAATGGAGCCACTGCGCAAGCAAAGGAGCCACGGTCTCATCAGAGATCCAAACATGTACTCAGAAGATACCATTTGATTAGAGAAATCCTTGGTAGGAATGATGTAAAGATAGAAAGAGTGCCCACTGATCAGAATATTATTGATCCTTTAACTAAGCCACTTCCCTGAAAGAAATATGATTATCATATAGTCGCCTATGGAATTACATACAAAGGCGATTGGCTTTAGTGCAAGTGGGAGCTTGTTAAAGAAGTGCTCTAAAGGCAATCACCTTTAGCACTTATTGTACAAATTTATTTGATTAATAAAACGCATTTTCAATAATTTGATGTTCATTTGATATATGAATTGATAAGCGATATTAAATCAATTAATGAAGTCCTTGATACACAACATAGCATGAAGGAAATCATGATGAGATCATGATATTGAGATTCTTATCATGTGTAATTATGTTAGCATCAAAATTATCCCTAGTCATAGGATTAATGGGACGGGACATTATTAATCCAGATAGACTAGCACATGTTACACTCCTTGATTGGATCGAGGAGTAGATCTCATAATCTGTAAATATGAGATGTTTAGAGTTAACATGTGGATGCTTGCTAAGTGTAGCTAAGTACATTGGATGACCAACTATTAGAAAATCATATGGATAATCTATTCAAATGTCAATGATAGTCTCATCATAGCAATGGTGCAAGTATCCTTAGACTTGAGGTACTCAAGGACATCTTGAATATTGATTCTGTATTTTGACACTATTCCTTATTGCCTTAGGGAGGTTGGTCATAGGGTGGTGATTGGATACAACTTGAGGTATTCGAAGGTAATTGGGTAATCATCAAAGGATTAACCACTCTTGATATAAAGAGTGTATACCCATGGCCTCTTGTCATGGTCATTACTCAAAAATCTCTGGTCGGAGTGGAAATGTCATAAAGATAGTCTTCAATGACATATCTAATAGAGTAATGAGCCTCAAGGACAATAACTAATATTACTTAGACTAGACGTGACGTAGTCAGTTTAGTGGGAGTTAACACATGTCCATACTCTTAACCAAGTGGCGTATAGAATGGTGAAAGGAATAATTGCACAGAAATTGTCTATGGAAAGGTTCGTAGTCAAACCACTGACTTTCCGGTCGATTGGGGGTCATGATGTGTTAGAGTGGAAAAAATTGGTGCAACACAACCCTAGTAGTTCAATCAATATTAGAACTAATATTGCTTTCCCTTTTTTTTTGTTTGTCTTTTGTTTCTTTTCATTTTTCTTTATTAATTTGATCTTATAATTTTATTCACATAAATTCTAATTTTATGTCATCCTCAACTATATTATAAAATGGACACATGTAATTTAGCACAATTGCAAAATATTCAGACACATAGCTTGTGCATGTCGTAAACTTGTCCCTATAAAAACACATATGAAATGCACGTGTTCAAGTAAAATATATGCAAATGCATATATCCAAATGAAATGCATGTAGAAATGCATAAGTGGAAAGTCGAGTGTTGAACCTTGAGGGGTATTTCCATCATTTTGATGCTAACAAATGAAATAGCAATAATGTATTTAACATACTTGGTTTCTAAGTTTATTGAATAGGGTATGGAACACGACAGCAAGAATGGAGAATGGAAGACTAACCTTAAAAAGACAAAAAAAAAATGAAGAAATAGTATGTTCAAGCCCGTGACCTTTTATGTCACACCCGTGATGAAGCTTAGCGCCAACTATCCATCATTTAAAGTTCATGGCCATGAAGAATGATAGCAACCGTGAATGATCATATCAGTCACGCTCGTGAAATAAAGTCACACCCATGATAAAACATGTCAAATTCCTCGAGAGGACTTCACGACCAGAGTCGCTACTTGGACCACGGCTAGGAAGGATGTTTACGCCTGTGAAAGAATAATGTCACGCTCGAGATCAAACATTTCAAATCCTTCCAGGATGCTTCATGGCCGAAGTCACCACTCAAGTCACAGCTTAGAAGAACAGTCACGACCGTGACACATTTATTCATGACCGTGAAAGAGGAAAGAGGAAAGAGAAACATGTCAGGCGCGAAATTAAAAGTTGGTGCAACAGTTATTTTTGCATTAAATGCAACCAAACGGCTATAATTCGCCATGGAAGTATAAATGCAAGTCATTTATGAATCCAGAACAAGAGAATAGCAAATTCTTTGAATCAAAATCTAGTTGTAGCCATTTTGTGCATTTAATACTTTCAAAACAAACATTAATTCTCTGTAAAAATCTTTTTGCTCATTATTTTATGAGCATTATAGATTTGTGAGTGTTTCGCTTTGTAATCTACTACTCAAGTGAGTTTGGGTATATTGGGTTAAGAGTAGAACACTTGTAAGGGTTATTTGTGTGAACCTTTAAAACACAAGGAATTGGTTTATTGTGTGAGCCATTAAAACACAAGGGATTTCTGGGTTAGGTGTGATCCATTGTTAGAAGCACCATAGTTGGGAGTAAGCTTGTAAAACTCCATTGTAACACTTAGTGTGTTAGTAAAACTCCCAAATGAGATTGGGGAGAGGAGTAGGGTTTGTTAACACCCGAACCTCTATAAAATTTCCTGTGTGATACCTTCCTATCCCTACTCTACTTAACTTTTCTTTCCGTACTTAAAGGTTAAGAAGTTTTTTTTTTATCCAATTCAACCCCCCTTCTTGGTTCAATATCTCGGCAACATCGATGATGTTACAATTCTCCCTCCCTTTTAAAATTTTTATCCTTAAAATTTAGTACCCAAAAATAGGTGTGGATATTGCCTTTTTATATTTTCTTATGTTTCTCATCTTGCCTCTTCTAGTGAATGGTTACGCCATAATATTTTAAAGAAAGGTATTCCTCGATTTTTTTAGCTGGTTAGCCTTGTATCTGATGATTTCCACTAGTTCCTTAATATAACTCATATCATCTGCTATCTCGATGGCTTGATCCTTAAGTACATGTGTAGGATCTGACCTATACTTTCTAAGCATATTCACGTGAAACACATTATGAATCTAAGCCATCTCTAGAGGTAAAGCCAACCTATATGCTAGTGGACCAGCCTTCTCAAGAATTTCATAAGGCCCTATATACCTTGGGCTTAATTTACCTTTCTTGCCAAATCGAATTACCCTTTCCATGAAGATACTCGTAGAAATACCTTTTTCACCTAACTTGTATTCCATCTCCTTTTATGCTGATCAACATAACTTTTCTATCTGTCTTGTGCTGCCTTTAACTTGCTCTTGACAGCCTTGATTTTATCCACTATGTCTTGTACTATCTCTAACCCTTCTAATGCATGTGCTCCTTTTTCATCTCCAATGAAGGGGCTTCTGCACTTTCTGCCATACAATGCCTCATACTGTGCCATCTGGATATTGCTATTATATTGATTATTGTATGCAAATTCTATCAATGTTGTATATTCATCCCAAGCTCCTCTAAATTCCATAGAACATGCCCTAAGCATTTTTTCCAATGTTTGAATAGTCTTTTCTAATTGTCTGTCAATGTGTGGGTGGAATGCATTGCTGAAGTTCAACTTTGTTCCCAATGCATCTTGTAAACTCACCCAAAAATATGAACTAAACCATGGATTTCTATTAGACACAATGGAAACTAGAATACCATGTAATCTGACTATCTCGTTCACATATGATTTTGCCAAACTATCAAGTGTACACTCCCATCTGATAGGTAGAAAGTGTGTTGACTTAGTTAACCTGTCAATAATTACCCATATTGCACCATTTTTCTGTGGGGTCCATGGCAATCCATAAAAAAATTCATCGTTATTTTCTCCCATTTCTATTCTGGCACTGACAATGGATGTAGTTTACTAACTGGTGCCTGATGTTCAATTTTAATCTACTAACATGTCAAACAATTAGAAATATATTATGCTACATATTTCTTCATTCTTGGCCACCAGTAATGAGGTCTCAAACTGTGATACAACTTGGTCATCCCTAGGTGCATTGCATAGGGTGCATTATGTGCCTCTTCCATTATTTCATAGCATAAGTTGTCAATATTTGGAACACATATGCATGACTTTAGCATCAGTGCATCATCCTACAAATAGAACTCTATATTGTTTCCTTCCCTTACCATTTCAAGTTTCTCACATAATTGAGAATCCTTTCCTTGTGCTTTTTTGATTCTTTCCTTTAGTATAGGTCTAACATGAAGAGTAGCAATCAGTGATCCACCATCATGCATAATCAATTCAACATTCATTGATCGTAATTGAATCAAAAATGGAAAAAAGGATGCTTGCAAGTGAGCTACATTACTAATGGACTTCCTACTTAATACATATGCTACTACATTGGCTTTCCCTATATGGTATTCAATTGTGCAATCATAATCTTTTAATAGCTCTAACCATCATCTCTATCTCATGTTAACTCCTTTTGTGTCAGTAAATAACCCAAGCTCTTACGGTCTAAGAAGATTTGGAATGTCTCACCATACGGATAATGCCTCCAAATCTTTAATGCAAATACAACTGCAACCAATTCTAGATCATGCACTGGATATGAGATGTCATGTGGTCTCAACTGTCTAGATGTATACCTTACCATGCTGTATCAATAAACATCCTAAGCCCTGGTGAGAAGCATCATTTTATACCGTAAATCCACCTATACCTATAGGAATAGCTAACACTGGTGCTGAGGTTAACCTTTATTTTAGCTCCTTAAAACTCCTTTGGCATTCTGGAGCCCATTTGAAAGGAACATTCTTTCTTAGCAATTTAGTCAAAGGGCTAGCAATTAAGGAAAATCCATCAACAAATCTGTAGTAGTATCCATCAACCATATGTTTGGGTCTACCCCTATGCCTTTGTACGATACTGTCACATCCGCTAATTTAGACCTAAGTCACGCGAGTTGTTAAATCAACTCGTTGGTTTTACCGAAGTCTAAATTTGGATTTTTATCGAAAAATAATTAAAATAATGGCAGTTAAGTATGGAAAATACTCAATAAAATGTTTAAAATATTTTAAGATGTTAAATTTCGATAAAGGACTAAATTGTAAATTTTGAAAAGTTTAGAGGTTAATTTGCAATTTACCAAAAATTGGAGAATTAATTGGTATAATCATGAATTAAAGATATGAATTGGGACATAAAATGTATGTGGAGGCTAGCCACAGCAAGTGGCACATTTTAAGAAGCCAATTGACATGCATTAATTGGAAATTAATGAAGACATCTAGAATATGCTTAGGTGTCGCCATTAATTAAGTAATTTTGTCACTTTGCTCTTGATTGCTTATCCTTCCTTCATTATCACTCTTGATCTAGAATTTGCTATCTTTTAATTATCTTCCACATTTTCTTCAATCACCACACACCAAATGGCATACAACTATTAGCCAAGTGAGGTGCATGAATTAAACATTAATAAGAGCTTTTAGATTGAGCTTAGGTGTTCCCCCCATCTTAATAACTTTTGTCATTTTCTTCTTCTTCCTTATCCCTTTTGCATTGAGAATTTCTGCCTTCCTAAACTACCCCACATTTGCTCCTTGTTCTTCCATAACCAAAGCTTGATTCTAGTGAAAGAAAGTGTGAAAAAAAAAAGAGAAAAGGCATTGGAAATTCCATTTTTCATGCTTAAAGAAGCTTAAGAGAGTAAGGAGAAAGGGAGAAATTAGGTTTATGCATTTTTAATGATCTTTTTATGAACTTAGGAACTCAAAGTGACAACGATTTGGCTCAAATGAGCAAAGAAAAAGAGAAAGAGAAGTAAAGAGAAGGAAAAGAGAAAAAGAGAGGTTTGTGCATAACCTAAGGCAATAGTCGATTTTATTTTTTTTTATTTGCATGATTTGATTATTTGGCATGTTGACAATTCTGAATTAATATTATTTTGTCATAAAAATCTTGGGAATGCATGTTTGCTAAACTTAGGATTCAATTTGGTAAAAATTGAATGTGATTAGTTTGTATGTTCTTTGCTGGAAATAGATGAGCGGTGAGCACTTAAACTATTATAACTTAATTTTTGGAACTCTATTTTTCATGTTCTCTATTGGGTTTGAAATCTAAGACATAATGATATAATTTTCATTTAGACCATAAAACCTGAATATGTCTATAATTATCCAGAAAAATTTATAAAGTTCGGACTTAGAATCTGTCCAGAAAATTCTAGACAGAATTGTTAGTGACCAGTCAGTGTTAATTTCAGCATATCCTTTGATATAGAACTCAGAATTAAATGATTCAAGTTGTGTATTAAATCTAAGATCTAGACCTAAAATTGGTAAGTAGATCATGTAACTAAATTCAGAACATAACAGGACCAAAATTAAGGTGTAAAACAGAGAATAGAATCTACCAGTGACATGGAAGCATATGAGTTGAGGAATGAAATGAGTAAAATGATGAGAACTTCATTATATTATGTAAATATTATTTTAATTGAGTGATTATGTGATTATTTTGAGACTTTAAATGATGAAAAGTGTGAATTTAAATGCTATGAATTTTAATGAGATTGTATAAGCCCTAGAACACCTAAATAGAACCAACTTAGGATAGTTTGGCATGCCAAGCAAAAGGGGAGTACGATGAAAATGATTAAATCCATTAATGGTATGATTATCTATGTTGGGTTTGGCATTGTTATCTCTGTTGGGTTTGACATTGTTATTTACGCCGGATATGACATTATTATCTACGTCGAGTTTGGCACGGTTATCTACGCCAGTAATGGCACTTATATGTGCACATCATATTGCTCGGGTGGCACTCCTAAGTGTCTGGATGGCAACTCCATTATCCTAGTTAGTGGTTCATATGTGTCTTGGGAATAAATGAAAACATAAATAAATAAGTTATGGAACATAAATGAATTATTGAAAATAAAAATGGAATTATGACTTGTGACATGGATAAAAAGAAGATTTAGTGTTATGGACAATGAAAAGCTATGGATAATTATGAGTTGATAAAGTAACATTATTATAAGATACAAAAAAATAAAATTTATGAAATGTAAGTTGCATGAAAAAAATGATTGAGTATGATTTGATTATGCTAAACAAAAATGATATATAATAAAATAAATTGATGTTATGCATACTAGAATATTATGAAATGTATGTTTGCATGATTTGATCATAAATTGATATATGACAATGCATGTGACATTAAAATAGTTTATTACCTTATTTATATGCATCACTAAGCCAATGGCTTAGCGTGGGAGTTTCTCTGGCGCTGGTATAGCAAAAAATAAGTAGACAGTAGTAGATAAAGCTAACGGTGACCTGATCCATAGAGCAGCATATTTCAACCATTGTGGGTCACACAACTTTTGTATATTATCTTTTGAATTTTATTTTGTAGTATTTGTAAAATAAACAGTATATTTTGTAAAGAACATGTTATGATTTAAACATGTATTTTATCTTTCATGCTAGGATTTCTTTTATAATGCAAAGTAAACAAATAGTAAATAAAGAAAAAAAAATATACAAGTGATTTTCATTTATAAATAATTTAACAAAGATATTTAAAACGATGAAGTCAGCATAGCACTCCCTTGTCCGGACATGAGCTGCTGGGGTGAGGGCGTGTTACAGATATCACATGTCTAAAAAACACCAAATGATCTAAATAGAATTCACATTTACTTAGTTTAGCATACAGTTGTTTCTCTCTCAAAATTTGCAACATAATTTTTAAATGTTGTTCATGTTCTCCCCTATTCTTTGAGTACACCAATATGTCATCAATAAATACTATCACAAACTTGTCTAGATATGGTTGAAACACTTTATTTACTAATGCCATAAATGTAGATAGAGCATCCGTCAACCCAAATGGCATTACTAAAAATTCATAATGTCCATACCTATTTTGAAAATGCAGTGTTTGGAACATTTGCTTCTGCTACCTTTAGTTGGTAATAACCTAATTTCAAATCAATCTTGGAGAATATTTGGGCTTCTTGCAACTGATCAAACAAATCATTTATTCTAGGCAACAAATATTTGTTCTTGACTGTCATTTTGTTCAGTTGCCTGTAATCAATGCACAATCTCATTGTTCCATCTATCTTTTTAAAAAATAATACTGGAGCTCCCCAAGGTGATAGACTAAGTCTGATATACTCTTTATCAAACAATTCCTGCAATTGGGTCAATTCTTTCAACTCAACTGGAGCCCTTTTGTAAGGTGACGTTGATATTGGTGTTGTTCCTAGTACCAGTTCAATAGTGAATTCTATCTCTCTATCAGGTGATAAACCAGGTAGATCATCTGGAATACATCAAAAAAATTCCTCACCACCAGTATATTTTCAAGCAAGCTATCGATGGTTCTAGTATCAATCACATATGCCAAATATGCTTCACATCCTCCTTTGATCATCCGAAATGCTTTTGCAGTTGAGATTAGACATGTATGCACAAGCTTTCTTTCACCTATAAGTACAACCCTTGGTTGGTGCATTGTGTGCCTCTTCCATTATTTCCTGATGTAAGTTCTCAGTGTCTGGAACACATATGTGTGACTTTAACATCAGTACATCATCCTGTAATTGAAAATATTTACTGTTTCCCTGCCTTACTGATTCAATTTTCTCACACAATTTAGGATCTTTGCTTTGTGCTTCTTTGATCCTCTCTTTTAGTATAGGTCTAACTTGAAGAGTAGCAATCAGTGATCTTTCATCATGTATATTTAATTCAACATTCATAGATCGTAATTGAATCAAATATGGAAAAGAGGATACTTGCAAGTGAGCTACACTGCTACTAGCCTTCCTACTCAATGCATCTGCTACCACATTGGCTTTCCTTGGATGGTATTCAATTGTACAGTCATAATCTTTCAATAGCTCTAACCACCGTCTCTGCCTCATGTTTAATTCTTTCTGTGTCAGCAAATAACCCAAGCTTTTATGGTCTGTGAAGATTTGGAATGTCTCACCATACAGATAATGCCTCAAAATCTTCAATGCAAATATGACTGCAGCCAGTTCTAAATCATGCACTGGATATGAGATCTCATGTGGTCTCAGTTGTCTGGATGCATAAGCTATCACCTTACCATGTTGCATCAACACAAATCCCAAGCCTTGGTGTGAAGCATCACTATATACTGTAAACCCACCTATACCTGTAGGGATGGTTAACACTGGTGCTGAGGTTAGCCTGTGTTTTAGTTCATCGAAACTCCTCTGACATTCTGGAGTCCACTTGAAAGGCACATTCTTTCTCAACAATTTAGTCAAAGGGCTAGCAATTAAGGAGAATCCATGAACAAATCTGTGGTAGTATCCGGCTAAACCCAAAAAAACTACGCATTTTTGAAATATTTTTAGGAGCTTCCCAATTTACCATAGCCTCAATTTTCTTTGGGTCAACCTCTATGCCCTTACACGACACCACATGTCCAAGAAATACCAAATGATCTAACCAGAATTCACATTTACTCAATTTGGCATATAATTGTTTCTCCCTCAAAGTTTGCAACACAATTTTTAAATGTTGTTCATGTTCTCCCCTATTCTTTGAGTACACCAATATGTCATCAATAAATACTATCACAAACCTATCCAAAGATGGTTGGAACACCTTATTCATTAAAGCCATAAATGCAGCTGGAGCATTAGTCAATCCAAATGGCATTACTAAAAATTCATAATGTCCATACCTGGTTCGAAAGGCAGTCTTTGGAACATCCGCTTCTACTACCTTAAGCTGGTAATAGCCTGATTTCAGATCAATCTTAGAGAATATTTGGGCTCCTTGCAACTGGTCAAACAAATCATCTATTCTAGGCAATGGATATTTGTTCTTCACCGTCATTTTGTTCAGTTGCCTATAATCGATGCACAATCTCATTGTTCCATCTTTCTTTTTAACAAATAACACTGGAGCTCCCCATAATGATACATTAGGTCTAATATACCCTTTGTCAAGTAACTCCTACAATTGGGCCTTTAGTTCTTTCAACTCAACTGGGGCCATTCTGTAGGGTGACCTTGATATTGGTGCAGTTCCTGGTACTAGTTCAATAGTAAATTCTATCTCTCTATCTGGTGGTAAACTAGGTAGATCATCTGGAAATACATCAGCAAATTTCCTTACCATTGGTATATTTTCAAGCAAGCTATCAGTGGTTCTAGTATCAGTCACATATGCCAAATATGCTTCACATCCCCCTTTGATCATTCGAAATGCCTTTACAGCTGAAACTAGACATGTAGGCATAAGTTTTCTTTCACTTAGAAATACTACCCTTGGCTGGTTTGGTGATTCCAAAATTACTTCCTTAGTAAAGCAATTCACTATTGCATGATGTCTAGTTAACCAGTCCATTCCCAGTATCACATCAAATTCATATATTGGCAATAAAATCAGATCAGCTATTAACTCAGCTCTGTCAATGCATATCAGGCAATCACGACAGACATTTTTCACAACTACCACGGTTCCCAATGGTGTACTCACATTTATGTCAATCCCCAAAGGCTCATGGGGATCAATTAGCTTCAAAAACTAGGTGAAACAAGGAAGAATTGAAGTCTGAAATGGAGGAAATTGAAGAAGAAAACGGGGCTGAAGTGAGGAGGCAGAAATGGGGAAGAAAGATGAAGATAAAGCCAACTTGTTTTTTGTCCTTTTCTCTTTTTCTCTTTTTCTCTTCTCTTTTCTCTTCTCATTTCTCATTTCTCTTCTCTTATATTTCTCTTTTGTTTCATTTTCATTTTATTTTATATTGTTATTATTATTATTTACATATATTTATAATTCCATTAATTCACACAATAATACAACTTAATTATTTGACCCGATTTAACTAAATTAACAATGTAATTGTTTACTAATCTTAATCTAATCACTTTGCTTACTTTAATTTATACACCTTATTCAATTCATTTCTAATACTTTGTTATCCTCATTTAGGTTATAATTACACATGTGCGACTCGATACAAGTGCCAAATACTAGGACACATAGCTAGTTCGTGTCATAAACTTGTTCCTACGAAAATACGTATGAAATGCACGTGTTCAATTGAATTGTATGCAAGATGCTTATGTTCGATGAAATGCATGTGGGGAAGGTCAAGGATGTTATAGTACACTTGAGAGTTTGGCCAAATTATATGTGAATGAGATAGTCAGATTGCATGGCATTCCAGTGTCCATTGTGTCTGATAGAGATCCACGGTTTACTTCACGTTTTTGGGTGAGTTTACAGAATGCATTGGGAACAAAATTGAACTTTAGCACTGCATTCCACCCACAGACTGATGGATAATCAGAAAGGACTATACAGACATTGGAAAAAATGCTTAGGGCATGTTCTATGGAATTCAGAGGTGCTTGGGATGAATATATAGCATTGATTGAATTTGCTTACAATAACCAGTATCATAGCAGTATCCAGATGGCACCATATGAGACATTGTATGGCAGAAAGTGCCGAAGCCCTATCATTTGGGATGAAGAAGGAGCATGTGCATTAGAAGGGCCAGAGATAGTGCAAGACACAGTGGATAAGATTAAGGTTGTCAAGAACAAGCTAAAGGCAGCACAGGATAGGCAGAAAAGTTATGTTGATCAGCATAGAAGGGAGATGGAATACGAGTTAGGTGAAAAGGTGTTTCTTCGTGCATCTCCATGGAAAGGGATAATTCGATTTGGCAAAAAGGGTAAATTGAACCCAAGATATATAGGGCCTTATGAAATTCTTGAGAAGATTGGTCCACTAGCATATAAATTGGCGTTACCACCAGAGATGGCTCAAATACATAATGTGTTTCATGTGAGCATGCTTAGAAGATACAGGTCAGATCCTACACATGTACTTAAAGATCAAGCCATTAAGATTGCAGAGAACATGAGTTATGTTGAGGAACCAGTGCAAATCATTAGATACAAGACTAAACAGCTAAGAAACCGAGAAATACCTTTGGTTAAAGTATTATGGCGTAACCATTTACAAGAAGAGGCAACATGGGAAACAGAAGAAAATATGAAAAAGAAATATCCACACCTGTTTTTAGGTATTAATTTCGAGGACGAAATTTTTAAAAGGAGGAGAGAATTGTAATATCCTTGACCTTCCCCCCACATGCATGTCATCGAACATAAGCATCTTGCATACAATTCAATTGAACACGTGCATTTCATACGTATTTTCGTAGGAACAAGTTTATGACACGCACTAGCTACGTGTCCTAGTATTTGGCACTTATATCGAATCGCACATGTGTAATTATAACCTAAATGAGGATAACAAAGTATTAGAAATGAATTGAATAAGGTGTCTAAATTAAAGTAAGCAAAATGATTAGATTAAGATTAGTAAACAATTACATTGTTAATTTAGTTAAATCGGGTCAAATGATTAAGCTGTATCATTGTGTGAATTAGTGGAATTATAAATATATGTAAATAATAATAATAACAATATAAAATGAAATGAAAATGAAACAAAAGAGAAATAGAAGAGAAGAGAAATGAGAAAAGAGAAGAGAAAAGAGAAGAGAAAAAGAGAAAAAGAGAAAAAGAGAAAAGGACAAAAAACAAGTTGGCTTTATCTTCATCTTACTTCCCCATTTCTGCCTCCTCACTTTATACCCGTTTTTTCTTCAATTTCCTCCATTTCAGACTTCAATTCTTCCTTTTTTCACGTAGTTTTTGAAGCTAATTGATCCCTTTCAAGGTTGTTCTTGGTAAGTAATCAATTCTTATTACTATAGGGTTGATTTGAGTTGTTTAGGTTCAATATTAGGCACTAAATTGTACCCCGATTTTGATGTTAATATAAATTGATTCTGGAAATGTGTAAAACACAAAAGTTGTTCCTTTCTATCTTAGAGTTATGGATATGTAAACATGTTTGCAAGATGTTATGTATAGGGAGAGATATGCTTTCGTACTGAAACTGGTCAGGGTGTAAACCCTAACCAAGTTAGCTACTATGTGGTTTGATTTAGAATATGTTAAAGCCCTTATTTGAAGTCTCGAAAAATGTAAAAGTTGTAGATATATGTGTATTGTATCTTTCTACCAAATTTCAAGTTCATAGGTATTGTACATGTTGAGTTATGGTGAATGGAACCATGACTGTTCCATAGTTTGAACTACCTATTGAGTGCCCTGGGCAGATACAGTAACTTGTTTGGCTAATTTGAGCTTGTTAGAGCTTGATTCTATACATGATCAAAATATTAACGTTATAGGTATATGTCTTAGCTAAAGTTTGGTACTAATTTCAACTTCATTGGGTATGTATAAACTAAGGTATGGCCTTTGGAAGCCATACTGGTCAGGAAGTCAATTTTATTCTGGACCAGTAAAATTTTTGGTATAATTAGAAGACCATAGAGACATAATTGGTAAAAGTTGTAAACCTGAAACATGTTCCAAATGCACCCATCTAAGTTTATGTAAAGTTTTATTAAAATAGGACTTATATATTATAATTTATGATGAACCCAAATGAGTACCCTGAAACTGCCTAAAGGCAGAAAACAAGGCAGAAAACAGAACACTCTTAGAAATTCCACCAAATATTGTACAATGATCCAATTGGTCTGAAATTTGAATATGTTATATAATTATATATTATTTTTAATTAGGAACAAGAATCAGATTAATTTGTTAATTATAGAAAAAGTTATAGGCTAAACAGTCCCATAAGGTCACACTGCCTCATAGGAAAAATCTTAACTATTGACATGAACAATGCATATTAATTTGTTTAAGCCACATTAAGTCTCCCTAATCATGAGTTAATCGATTATGTTTTCATATTAGGCTCGCAACATATTGGAGACCCACAAGGAGCGGATAGATAATAAGTTAGGGGTCGGAATCAAAGGAGAACGGTGAGTCTAATTATCGATTGAATTCTTTAGTGCAAATGAATGTTGCTTGCTATGTGATTCATATGATTATCATGATTGGTCCTTGATAATGTAATGATGGATAATTTGTGACATTGTGGTACATATAAATGATATACTTGTGGTATATTTGAAGTATATGTTTGACATATGTGATATATATACATGGTATATGTATAGTATATGCAAGGTATATGTGTGGCATATGAGGTATATATGTGGTATATGTATATTATATGAGATAAGTTACAATGGTTGATGAATGCTTAAATACAAGTGCATATGCATATGGACTAAAAAGGCGTTGTGACTAGTTAATCGATATTGTAAAGCAAAAGAAGAGGCCTATGGCCCAACAAATATGCAAATGAAACAAATGATCAAGCTAGCTAGCAAATACAAATGCAAATGTTCACATGGAAAATGTTCACATGGAAACCCGGGGCAATGTCTATTTAACTTGGTCACAACAAAATGAAATAAGCAAAGCATTTGCATACATAAAGAGTAATGATTATATGTTTCAACTTTATTGATACTTATATGATACTGATGAATGGAATGGAATACATGGTATATATTGGAATTGTGATCTATTACTATGAGTTGTTTGGTACTTTAGAGCTCATTGGATGGTTATTCTCACTGAGCCGCAACTCATCAATTTGCATCATTTTTCAGGTAAAGAAAAGTGATAGCTCATTTTGAGTAGCGTATAAAAGACATGAAGCACAGGTCACTGGCCGAGCCTCATCACTCTCTCTCTCCTTGCATTCCACACAAGCATGAAAACATTGTCATCTATATTTTGGACTTATATGCTTGAATATGTATTATCACTCTAGATTAGTTTTGAAATGTATAAATGGAAACAACCCATAATCCTTCGGATGTGAAGTATATGTTTTAATATATGTGATATATCGTATTTGTGGTTTTTAATGTTGACTTGAAAAGTCATTGAGTGATATTACAGGATATAAGACTTGTAAAGTCATTAGTTGATTTTACAGGATATGATATGAAAAAAACTTTTACTTTCATTGTTAACAGGGTATTTTACCTTTTCAGTATGCTATGTATGATTACTTGGTACAGGGATAGGTTATACTCAAATGCATAAGGTGTGACGTTACACTATTAGACCTTGTACATATAGACATATGTGGACCAATGTCAGTGCACGCCAGATGTGGCTTTATCTACTTCATTACTTTTATTGATGATTATTCACGATATGGATATTTGTATCTAATGAGATATAAATCTAAAGTTTTTCAAAAGTTCAAAGAATTCAAAAATAAAGTAGAGAAACAACTTGGTAAAAGTATTAAAGCACTTAAATCAGATCAAGGTGGGGAATACTTAAGCCAAGAGTTTCCAAGTGATCTAAGAGATAATGGGATTTTATCTCAATGGACTCCACCTTACACACCACAACATAATGGTGTTGTTGAAAGGAGAAACCGAACCTTGTTAGACATGGTGAGGCCAATGATGAGCTTTGCAAAACTGCCTAAGTCCGTTTGGGGTCATGCACAAGAGAATTCTGTTTATATATTGACTAGAGTTTCTTCTAAGTTAGTTGAGGTTACTCCATATGAGATTGGACTAACAAGAGACATATTCTCTCTCACTTGAAAGTGCGGGGTTGTCCTGCTTACGTGAAGTGGACAATGTCAGATAAGCTAAAAGCTAAGTCTGATATGTGTCTGTTTGTTGGATATCCATAAGAGTGATTTAGATATCAATTCTACCACACTTTGGAACAAAAAGTGTTTGTTTCAAAGCATGTTTTTTCTTAGAGAAAGAGTTTCTTCTAAAAAAAGATAGTGGGAGCAATGTTAAACTTGATAAAGTTTAAGATGCTCAAATAGATGCAAATCAACTAAAAGAACCCAAATCTATTACGCATAGCGATGAAGTAACAACTACACTTTCTGAAACACAAGAACTTTGCAGATCAAGTAGGATAAGCATTGTTCCTGAGAGATATGGATTTCTCATAAGCAAACAGAATGACGTATTGCTCATAGAGAATGATGAGCCTACTACCTAAGAAGAAGTTCTGAATATTTCAGAATCTAACAAATGGCTAAAAGCCATGCAGTCAGAGATGGATTCCAAGTATGGACTTTGGTTGACCCACCTGAAAGGATTAAACCCATTGGGTGCAAATGGGTCTTCAAGAAGAAGACCGACATGGAAGATAATGTAGTTACCTATAAGGCTAGGCTGGTAGCTAAAGGATATCATCAAAGACAAGGTGTTGACTATGATGAAACAATTTCACCAGTTGCTATGCTTAAATCCATCAAGATACTCCTAGCCATTGCAGCTCATTACAATTATGAGATTTGGCAAATGGATGTGAAAATAGTTTTCCTTAATGGAAATCTAACTGAGGATGTGTATATGACACAACCTGAGGGTTTCACATCAAGTGATGGCAAAAAGATATGAAAATTGCAAAGATCCATTTATAGATTGAAGCAAGCATCCAGGAGTTGGAACATCCGATTGGATGAGACAATCAAAGAGTTTAGTTTCTCAAAACATATGGATGGACCTTGTATTTACAAGAAGGTTAGTGGGAGTGCAGTCATATTCTTAGTATTGTATGTAGATGACATACTACTTTTAGGAAACAACATCTCAGTTCTTCAATCAGTCAAAATTTGGCTTTCTAAAATTTTTTCATGTTCAAGGTTATCTTGGATATTAAATCCTATACTTTAACTCCATTTCTTATTACCTCTCAGAGATCACTCAGAGGGTGGTGATTGGTTAGCATTTGGTGTTCGAAGATAGTTGACTAGTCAATAAAGGATTCACCACTCCTAATAGAAGGAGAGTATACCTATGGCCTCTTGTAGAGATCATTGCTTAAAAATCCTTAGCCAAGGTAGACATGTCTTGAAAAAGGTCTTCAATGACATATCTAAAAGAGTAATGAGTCTCATAGACAAGAACTAATATCATTTGGACTAGATATGACAAGAACTAATTCTTCTCTCCCTTTTCTCTTTCATAAGACAATTTTCCATAGCTAGCACTTTGGACTTTTGTCACCCCATATCCTAAGAGGTTTTCTTCTTCTTCCTTCGTGTGGATTCTTTTAGAAGCAATCCTAGCTTTGGATTGTTATGGTTTGCTACAACCCAACAAAGAAGGAAAAACTCATAACTTGGAAGATCAAGAGTTGCAAACAAAGGTAATCAACTTCTGCCATATTGATGGTATGATCCAATTTTAATGTTCATAGGGCGTTCCATGGTTTTGGGTTCAATTAATTTTAATTTTCCACTATGCCATATATGTGATGCATGTTAAGAACCCAATAGTCAGTCTAGTGTGATGCAGCAACCACCTAGAATCTAAGTCTAGACAACCTCCAAATCAATTTGATACAAATCTTAAGTTTTAAACAATTGCAAGATTAGACTCTTCACCCCCAAAACAGCAAGGAATTGGTAACAAAGAGTATGAAGAGAATTGGATTCACGCCACAAATTAATTACCAACCTGATAAGTGAAAACAATCCTTGGTATATCAATGGAGATCACACCTCCCACTTGAAGAACACTCAAGAACACTGAAATTTTGATCTTAAATCACCAATCTGATTGTCTTACACGCATAAGGAGGTATTTATACCTCTACAAACCAAACCCTAGCTGCAAACATGAAGAAAAGACCAATCTGACCCTAATGACTTAAGGACAAACGAATGGGCTTAATTTTATAAGGCCTACACACTTAAGACAAGTTCAAATAAGGCTGATCATGTGTCTTTAAATGAAATTACATTCCAATAATTAAAATAAAACAGCCCACTAAAATTAATCTTAGGCCCAACCATGACATAACATAAGTCCACCTTAACATAGCATATTGCACATGAGTTGAACCTTGTAATATAGACTTCTTCTCTAGCCCATTAGGCTAGTTGTCTTCACCATCACATGCCCCAATGAGTGTCACAAGCTTTGGATTGCAAACTGATTCCATCTCTTCAAGCCTGACCCAAGCCTCTTCCTTGATATCTCTTGTCACTAAGCTCTGAATATACATTTGCAAGGCTGCCTTGAGCTTGTTTCTACTTGATCTTATGATTGGACCACGTGGCATCACTAATCCATCTCCTCCATGGCATGTAAGATCATTTTTGTTGTCTTGGTTCGCATCATTCCCTCCCTCCACAAAAGGATTCGTCCTCGAATCACCACCTGCATTATCAAAAGGAGAAAGGTCAGCAACATTAAAAGTTGCTGAAACACCATACTCACCGGGCAAGTCAATCTTATAGGCATTGTCATTGATCCTCTCAACCACTTGAAAAGGTCCATCCCCTCTTGGATCCAACTTGGATTTCCTTTGGTTAGGAAATCTCTCTTTCCTAAAATGCACCCATACCCAATCTCCAGGTTCAAATTTCACAACTTTACGTCCTTGGTTGGCTTTTTGCGCATAACTTTTGTTCTTTAACTCAATGTGCTGCTTTGCCTTCTCATGTATGGACTTAACCAAATCTGCCTTCTTTTGTCCATCTAAGTTAGAAATATCATTCACAGGTATAGGCAACAAATCCAAAGGGGTTAGCGGATTAAAACCATAGACAATTTCAAATGGAGAATAACCTGTTGATGAATGAATGCTTCTATTATATGCAAATTCTACTAATGGCAAACAATCTTCCCAAGTTTTCAAATTCTTTCCAACAACAGCACGTAATAATGATCCTAAAGTTCTATTAACCACTTCAGTTTGACCATCTGTTTGAGGATGACAAGTAGTAGAAAATAACAACTTTGTTCCCAACTTTCCCCACAACACACGCCAAAAATGACTCAAAAACTTAGAATCTCTATCAGAAACAATAGTTTTAGGAACACCATGCAAACGCACAACATCCTTAAAGAACAAATCAGAAATATGTGTAGCGTCATCAGTTTTATGGCAAGCAATGAAATGTGCCATCTTGCTAAACCTATCAACTACAACAAAAATGCTATCTCTTCCCCTTTTAGTCCTGGGCAGTCCCAACACAAAATCCATAGAAATGTCAATCCAGGGCTGACTAGGGATGGGTAAAGGAGTATACAACCCATGAGGTTGAATTCTTGACTTGGCTTGCTTACATGCAACACACCTAGAGCAAATTTTCTCAACATGTTTCTTCATATTAGGCCAATAAAAATGCTCATGCAAGATGTCAAGTGTCTTAGCAATACCAAAATGACCCATCAAACCACCATTATGAGCCTCACGCACAAGCAACTCACGCATGGAACAATTAGGCACACACAGTTTATTTTCTCTAAATAAATAGCCATCATGCCTATAAAACCTTTGAAATGCAGATTGTTCACATGCATTATAGACATTTGAAAAATCAGAATCAGAAGCATACAATTCCCTTATATATTCAAATCCCATCAATCGAGAACTCAAAGTAGTAATAAGAGTATATCTTCTAGATAATGCATCAGCAACCACGTTTTCCTTACCTTGTTTGTATTGAATCACATAAGGAAAGGTCTCAATGAACTCCAACCATTTGGCATGTCGTTTGTTCAACTTACCTTGACCCTTGAGATGCTTTAAAGACTCATGATCACTATGAATCACAAACTCTTTAGGCCAAAGATAATGCTGCCAAGTCTCCAAAGCCCTCACCAATGCATACAACTCCTTGTCATACGTGGAATAATTGAGTTGTGCACCACTCAACTTTTCACTAAAGAAAGCAATTGGACGCCTACCCTGCATCAAAACAGCACCAATACCTATCCCGGAGGCATCACATTCAATTTCAAAAGTAGAATTAAAATCAGGCAAACTCAAAACAGGTGCAGAACAAAGTTTATCTTTCAAAGTATTAAATGCAAGTTCTTGCGCCTCGCCCCACTTAAACCCCACATCCTTTTTAATGATTTCAGTTAAAGGAGCAGCAATGACACTAAAATCCTTTACAAACCTCCTGTAAAAGCTAGCAAGGCCATGAAAGCTCCTAACATCACTCACATTCCTAGGGGTTGGCCATTCTTGGATAGCCCTTATCTTCTCCTCATCAACCTCAATTCCATTGGCACTCACCACATACCCTAAGAATATAACTCTATTCATGCAAAATGTGCACTTTTTAAGTTTAGCATACAATTCTTCTCTCCTAAGTGTATCCAAAACAGCCCTAAGATGATGTACATGCTCATCAACAGATTTACTATAAATCAAAATATCATCAAAATAAACAACAACAAATTTTCCAATGAACTGACGCAAAACATGATTCATCAATCTCATAAAAGTGCTAGGGGCATTGGTTAGACCAAAAGGCATAACGAGCCACTCATATAAACCAAGCTTTGTTTTAAATGCTGTTTTCCATTCATCACCAACTTTCATCCTAATTTGGTGATATCCACTCATCAAATCAATCTTAGTAAAGACACAAGCGTCATGCAGTTCGTCTAACATATCATCCAATCTGGGTATTGGATGGCGATACTTAACTGTTATGCGATTCACAGCCCTACAATCAACACACATGCGCCAACTCCCATCCTTTTTTGGTACCAAAAGCACCGGCACTGCACACGGACTAAGACTCTCACGGATATGCCCCCTAGCTAACAACTCCTCCACTTGCCTTTGAAGTTCCTTTGTCTCCTCGGGGTTGCTCCTATAGGCTGGTCGGTTTGGAATTTGTGCTCCTGGTATGAAATCAATTTGATGTTCAATTCCTCTTATTGGTGGCAATCCTTGTGGTAACTCTTCAGGGAATACATTCTCATATTCCTGCAATAAAGAAACAACAACACTAGGCAAAGAAGGGTTAAGGTCAGCTTCATTAAAATAAGATTCCTTGTACATGAGTACAAGTAAACATTGTTGATTCTCAAAAGCCACTCTCATATCCCTTACTTTTGCATAAAAATTGTTTTTCTTTGTACCACTCTCCTTTGGGCCAATTATTTGCTTTTCTTTTTGGGCCTCTTTTCCTCCCATTTTTCTCTCTTTTTTAGCCTCTCCTTTTTCTTTTCCTCTCATCTCTCTTATTTTGCAACTCTCAGCCTTTCCATTTTCTTTTTGCTCCTTTTCTCTCAATTTGGACTTTTCGGCTTCTTTTTGCATTTCTTCCTCCATGCTCCTTTTTAGCTTCATTTGATCTTCATAAACTTCACTAGGAGTCATAGGAGCCAGAATGATACGTTGATCTCCCATCATGAATGAGTGTCTATTTCTATACCCATCATGTGTCACCTTTCTGTCATATTGCCATGGCCTACCAAGCAACACATGACCTGCATGCATAGGTACTACATCACAAAGTACACGGTCAGAATATCTTCCAATGGAGAATGAAATTAAAACTTGTTTATTTACCCTTATCTCTCCACTATCATTAAGCCATTGTAGTCTATATGGCCTAGGATGTTTCAAACAATCCAGCCCCAACTTATCAACTAAAGTAGTACTTGCAACATTAGTACAACTTCCTCCATCAATTATAAGACTACAAATTTTGCCATTTATCAAGCATCTGGAATGGAAGATATTTTCCCTTTGTTCAACTCCATCTTCTTTCAATTGTACATTTAGTACACGCCTAACCACAAGATTTAAATCCCCACCAACAGCATGCTCAGCCTCATCATCATCACTACAATCTTCAAATGAAGGCATTGAATCAGATTCTTTATCACTTTCGGATTCAATTACACCATTATCTTTCAATATCATAACCTTTTTATTTGGGCATTGAGATGCAATATGTCCATTGCCAAGGCACTTAAAGCATTTTATGTTTCTATGCTTTTCAGTATTGGAAGAAGAAGTAGCATTAGCTTTAGGGTTGCCTTTTTGCTCTACTTTACCCTTTTCTTCTCTTACATTGTCTTTGGCTTTGTCTTCCCTTTTTGGCCATTTTGAGCTCCAATTAGATGTGGAACCCAAATAGGTTGGTTTGTTGGTTCCCTTTTGCTTTAGTTGCTTCTCCACCTTCATAGCCATATTCACCATCTCCTCTAACTCTACATAGTGGTGCAGCTCAATAACATTTGCAATTTCTTTATTTAGACCAGCCAAGAAACGTGCCATGGTAGCCTCCCTATCTTCAACAATATTAGCCCTCATCATAGCTATCTCCATCTCTTTATGATAGTCCTCAACACTTTTATTCCCTTGCCTTAAAGTTTGAAGCCTTTGATGTAGTTCCCTATAATAGTAACTAGGGACAAACCTCTTTCTCATGACTGCCTTCATCCCCACCCATGTGTTTATAGGCCTTTCCCCATTCCTACGCCTATTGAGGATGATTTGGTCCCACCATACCAAGGCATAGTCAGTGAATTCCACGGCTGCCAACTTTACTTTTTTTTCCTCAGAATAGTTATGACATTCAAACACCAATTCCACTTTTCTCTCCCACTCCAAGTAAGCATCAGCATCATTCCTACCTTGAAAAGTAGGGATTTTCATTTTAATACTCCCCAAATTACGATCTATCCGATTTTCAACATTCCCAAATCTATCCGCCTCTACCCTGCCTCTATGTTCTCTCCTATTCCTTCCTCTATCATTTCTGCCCCCTCTACCTCCAAACTGATTTCTATCCCTATCATCATCAAAGTCATCAAAATCTTCTTCATAGTCAGATTGAGGTGGAGTTACTAACCTTTCCCTTCTCCCTCCAATTCGACTTTGCAAGGATGTATCTCTTCTAAGATTCTGTAGAGCTTGATCATGGCCTTCTAACCTCCTATCATACTTGTCAAACCGATCATTCATGTCTCGGAGCAGAATCTCAAGCCTTCCAAATTGTTGTTGCATAGCCTCCAATGTGAAGAAAGTTTTGTTTCCTTCATCACTACTTCTTTCCTGGTTGCTTGATTTAGACATGATGTAAATAAATGGCCTCACACACTCCCTCACGTGTTTCACTCAAAATGTGTATGTTCGCTCGTGTTTCACTCAATTAAGGCTTTTACCCTCTTTTGAGCTAACCACTCCTGCCTTTTACCGCTCTTGTGTACTCACTATGATATATTTCCGGATCAATTTCAACCAACCAGATCAATAACAATGAGCAGCAATATCCAACAGAAAATTAAAATAGACAATTCCTAAGCAAGAAAGGAAATATCACAAAACTAGAAGCAAAATTAATGAGATGAAAGCAAGGAATGACAAGTATATGCTATATGCACACACGGATGAAGAATGAGGTGTGCAGATATAATATTGTTATTTGAGTAATATGGAATGCAAAATTACTCAACTAATGTAATGGAAACAAGTAGGACAGCAATCAAGAATATAAAACAAAGAATGCAAGAAATTGACAAAACTAGAAAAATTAAGTGCATATGTGCTACTGCCCTAAAAGAATTCGAACCAGAATCTAAAACTCACTAAACCATTCCCAACTTACTGCCAAATAAGCTAATTGTATGTCTATTAGTAACTATTATCCACCAATTGCACAATTTCCAGCAATAAGCAATGAAATCTCAACTTATACCTCAATATGAAACCAATCAATTTCAACTACGAACTCCACTCAAAATTGCTCAAATTATCAATTTTAATCAGAATAGAGCAAACATATTCAGAGGAAATTCATTTAATATATGTCTGCAATCAATTGAATCCAAACAGTCCCATTTTTGGCAATCAATGCCAATATGCACGAATTTTTTTTTGTTGTTTGTTTTTTTTTTTTAATCTGATATACAACAAAAAAAAATTGAAACACCAAAAATTCGTACCCCAAAAAAAAGAAATAAACCAAACTTCAATAGACAGCAATATAGGCAAATTCAGCCACAAATAGATAAACTTTTTTTTTTTATTTTTTTATGCTGTAACTTGAACAAATATCACTAAAACCAGAAAAATAAAGATAAGTACAATTGATTTAGAACCAAAGCTCTGATACCAAATGATGCAGCAACCACCTAGAATCTAAGTCTAGACAACCTCCAAATCAATTTGATACAAATCTTAAGTTTTAAACAATTGCAAGATTAGACTCTTCACCCCCAAAACAGCAAGGAATTGGTAACAAAGAGTATGAAGAGAATTGGATTCACGCCACAAATTAATTACCAACCTGATAAGTGAAAACAATCCTTGGTATATCAATGGAGATCACACCTCCCACTTGAAGAACACTCAAGAACACTGAAATTTTGATCTTAAATCACCAATCTGATTGTCTTACACGCATAAGGAGGTATTTATACCTCTACAAACCAAACCCTAGCTGCAAACATGAAGAAAAGACCAATCTGACCCTAATGACTTAAGGACAAACGAATGGGCTTAATTTTATAAGGCCTACACACTTAAGACAAGTTCAAATAAGGCTGATCATGTGTCTTTAAATGAAATTACATTCCAATAATTAAAATAAAACAGCCCACTAAAATTAATCTTAGGCCCAACCATGACATAACATAAGTCCACCTTAACATAGCATATTGCACATGAGTTGAACCTTGTAATATAGACTTCTTCTCTAGCCCATTAGGCTAGTTGTCTTCACCATCACATGCCCCAATGAGTGTCACAAGCTTTGGATTGCAAACTGATTCCATCTCTTCAAGCCTGACCCAAGCCTCTTCCTTGATATCTCTTGTCACTAAGCTCTGAATATACATTTGCAAGGCTGCCTTGAGCTTGTTTCTACTTGATCTTATGATTGGACCACGTGGCATCACTAATCCATCTCCTCCATGGCATGTAAGATCATTTTTGTTGTCTTGGTTCGCATCATAGTGGGAGTTGACACACAATCCATGATCTAAACCAAATGAGGTACACTTTGGTGAAATGAGGAATTGCACGGTAATTGTCTATGGAAGTGTTAAAAGTCAAACCACTGACTTTTTAGTTAATTGGGTGGTTATGATGTGTTTCTAGATACCGCTCATGATCTACTATTTCAAGGGAAGTTGATTAGAAATTCATTATAGGTCAAAAATGTTTGACTCCTAAAATCCTAATTGGATTAGGATTCCTCCCGAGACTTAAGCTGCAACATGACTAGAAAACCTATTAGCTAAAACATATAAAGGGATTGAAGAAAATGTAAAATGAGTTTTGGATAAGATCCAAATGAGAAAGAAATAGAATTGGGCCTTTTACAAGAGTTATAAAAATGGGTCAAATCCAAATTGGATTAGTATTGTTGACTTGGTCAACATTCAGCCTTCTACCTTAGAAAAATGGGCCCATTAGGGCTTTTCCTTTTCCAACACTAAAAGGGATTAGAAAGTGTATAAATATTCTTTTTAAGGAGTCAATTTCGTGTCTTCCCAATTAAAAAAATAAGAGTTTTTTTTTCTCATCTCATTTTTCTCTTTCATAAGACAATTTTGCACTTTGGACTTTTGTCACCCCATCTCCTTAGAGGTTTTCTTCTTCTTCCTTCATGTGGATACTCTTAGAGGCAATCCTAGATTTGGATTGTTGTGGTTTGCTACAACCCAACAAAGAAAGAAAAGTACACAACTTGGAAGATCAAGAATTGCAAACAAAGGTAATCAACTTCTCTCATTAGATGGTATGTTCCAATTTTAAATTACATAGGGCATTCCATGGTTTTTGGGTTCAATTATTTTTAAATTTTCTTTCTGCCATGTATGAGATGCATGTTAAGAACCCAACACTAGCATCACAACCTTACTATCCTTCCTGATAGATGGCTCAGCTGTCTTGAGCATGTTGATCAGCTCAGGAATAGTGGTGGAGATTTGGTTCATCCTATAGTTAAGAACAAAATATGAAAAACTATTAGACAAACCAGTTAGAATTAAGTCAATACTTAATTCATGGTCCATCACAAAATCCTAAGGTGGCTAACCTTTCAATATAGCCATTTATCTTCAGTGCATATTACACTAGAGATATCTCCTCAACTATCTTAGTGCAAAAGAGCACTCATGAAGTTTTGAACCTTTCAGAATGTGCTTGCTCATTAAAAAGCTCCCTTAGATAGTAGATTATGGAATTAGCATCCATAGCCTCATGTTGTTTTTACAACTCAGCTAACATAGTGGCAAGTATAATGCAGCTTGTCATCTCACTACCCTCAAGATGTTTATGATATGCCATCTGAACATCATCAGAAACATTAACAGCAGGGGGATTGGGGAATGCCTCATCCAGGACATATCCAATCTTTTTCGGATTTGAGAACTATTCTCAAATTTCTTAGCCAATCCAAAAAGTTAGGCCCAATCAACTTATTTGACTCCATTAGTGATCACAAATTCACACTCGCCGACATGATGATGATTCTAACAACTTAGATGTAAAATAGAGCATGTTAGAATATACATGAAAATGCATGTTTATTAGGTCTTTAATAAATCACATTATGACTCCCACTATTTTATTGTGAATCCATAGCTCTCGCTATGAACTTGAGGGAACCTATATGGAAGTTCTTCTAGTGGGTCGATATCCAACTAGCTAAGAATAACCTTAAGGCAACTCAACAAGCCATCCTTAGTTTGGTTGGTAGGTATCTAATCCATACCAATTGCGTTATTCATGCAACTATCGAATCTTATGCTATCAAGTAATTGATGTGTGCACATACATTGGGCTATCAACTCTTGATATGTGTACATCTCATGTACACTAACCCAACTTTGCCTCCAATACACATTAACCTTGGCACAAATCCAACAAGCTAATGATATCGGTTATGTCCAACCCATCAATCGTAAAATCTAATTTCAATGGTTTGAAGATATTCATATAGAGTGAACTTGAGGCAACTCAACAACTTTAACTCTAGAAAATTCTGGTTCTCCCCATATTAATGGAAGGTGTAAGACTTAATTGTTTATTTAGTGAGAGATTTCTTTGTTAAGTCTCATCATGTTATTATTGCATGCTTTTACATATCACACATTCATAACATGTGTTGAACCTTGAGGGGTATTTTTATCATTTTGATGCGAATAAATAAAATAGCAATAATGTATTTAATATACATGTGTTATAAGTTTATTAAATAGGGTATGGAATATGATGCAAGAATGGAAGACTAACTTTGAAAGTCAAAAAAATGAAGAAATAGCATGTTCACACCCGTGACTATTTATGTCACGCCCATGATGTAGCTTAGCGCTAACTATCCAACATTTAAAGTTCACGGCCATGAAGAATCATAGCAACCATGAATGATCATATCAGTCATGTCCGTGAAAGATAGTCACGCCCGTGAGAAAACATGTCAAATTCCACCAGAGAGTTTTATGGCCAGAGTCACCGCTTGGACCACGGCTTGGAAGGATATTCACGCCCGTGAAAGAATAAAGTCATGTCCATGATTAAACACTTCAATTTCTTCCAGAATGCTTCACGGTCAGAGTCACCACTTAGACCACAGCTTGGAAGAACATTCACGACCGTGACACACATATTCCCGACCGTGAATGGGGAAAGAGAAACATGTCATGCGCGAAATTAAGAGTTGGTGCAATGGCTACTTTCACATTAAATGCAACCAAACAGCTATAATTCACCAAGGAAGTATAAATGCAAGTCATTTATGAATCCAGAATAAGAGAATAGCAATTACTTCGAATCAAAATCTTGTTGTAGCCATTTGTGCATTAATTACTTTCAACCAAACTTTAATTCTCTGTAAAAATCTTTTTGCTCATAATTTCTGAGCATTATAGATTTATGAGTGTTTCTCTTTGTAATCTACTACTCAAGTGAGTTTGGGTATATTGGGTTAAGAGTAGAATACTTGTAAGGGTTATTTGTGTGAGCCATAAAACAAAAGGAATTGGTTTATTGTGTGACCATTAAAACACAAGGCATTTCTAGGTTAGGTGTGATCCATTGATAGAAACACCATAGTTGGGAGTGAGCTTGTAAAACTCCATTGTAACACTTAGAGTGTTAGTGAAACTCCCAATTGAGATTGGGGAGAGGAGTATGGTTTGTTAACACCCGAACCTTTATAAATGTCTTGTGTGATATCTTTCTATCCCTACTCTACTTAACTTTTTATTCTGCACTTAAAAGTTAAGAATTTTTAATATCTAATTCAACCCCCCTTCTTGGTTCATTATCTAGGCAACAATTGGTATCAGAGCTTAGTCTAGCAATGAAGCCTAAAAAGTGCTAGTAAAGATCAAGAAATGGCCAATGAAGGATTCCAAAGTCTCAAGCCTTACTTTGATGGAGCAAATTATGCTCATTGGAAGTTTCGGATGGAGACATATCTCGATAGTGAGGGAATTGAAGTCTAGGATAGCGTTCAGAAAGAATGGACACCACCAACCAGAAGAGGAGTTGATGGTGAAAAAGAAATCCTGTCAAGAGATGATTGGATAGAGCCTCAACAAAGAACAAATTTCAAAAACAATAAGGCAATGACAATTATCTCAAGCTCACTATCCATTGAAGAATGTGGCAAAATACAACACTACCCAACCGCATTAAAGCATGTGGAAAATATTGAAAAATTATCATAAAGGAACTTCATAAATGGAAAATATTAAATCCAAGAAGATTCAACTTCTCACTTCAGAGTACGAACTCTTCAAGATGAAATCCAATGAGTCAATCACCGATATGACAAACTATCTTCTAGCCATCATAAATGGCATGAGAAAGCTTGGGAAACACTTGAGCTTGGAAGATGTAAACAACAAAATTCTGAGAAGTATTCCTCTCAAAGATTTCGGTTCAAGAGTTGCTGGTATAGAAGAAGCCAACGAAGACATGAACGTCATGAATACTGATGATCTGATTGGCAAACTTCTAACACATGAAATGGTAGTAAAAAGAGATAGAGAAGTTGAAGCCGAACCAGAAAAAGAAAGCCTCTAGCACTAAGAGCCTCTACTTCAAAATCTCAAGAAGAAGTTGAAGATGATGAAGAAAATAGTGATGATGCAAATGAGGACATAGCAATGCTCTCTAGAAGACTGAAAAGAATAATTGAAAAGAGAATGGGAAACTCTCGAAAATTCAAGCAAATAAATCTCAAACACTCCTCAAATGACTCTGAAAGGAATAAAGATGAGGTAAAGTGCTATGAATGTGGGAAGAAAGGACATATTAAACCAGAATGTCCAAGGCTCAAAAAACACAAGAGAAAATACCAAAAAGACAATGGGGAGAAAGGTCACAAACCCACATAGGATGGCGAAAGCTCTTCAGGCGAAAAAAATGACAATGAAAGTGAAGAGGTCAACCTATGCTTCATGGCTATAGAGGATCACGTCTCGGATAAGGTAGGATCACTTTACTCATACTAATTCAATAATGATAGTAGTGATAATAATAGTAATAGTGAAGATGATGATGAGCAAAGTTTGATAGAGGTATTGAATCTAGAACTAGAAAAATATATGTGTAAATTCAATACTTACAAGAACAACATTTGTAGTTTGAAAAGCAAAATGGAAGTTTTAGAAAAAGAAAACCTTGAGCTTAAATCCTCTAATGAATCTTTTCAAAAATCATTAGATGAGTACTCCTCAAGACCCTCAAGTAAATCCTTGTTTAAAGAAAACAATGTTTTAAAAAATGAAGTTGAGGAACTTAGAAACTCCATTTCAAAATTTCACAAGGGCAAGGAGAGTTTAGATACTCTTATTGTGTCTCAAATACCACCTTTAATAAGACATGGTATAGGATTTAAAGGAACATCATCTTCATCTCACAAGACCACTTTTGTTAAGTCAAGTGAACCCCATATCTCCACATTAGTAGTAACAGCCCCAAAGGCTAAGTGCACAATATACACTAAACCTTCTATACATAAGAGGAATGATCAAGGGTTGGTAAGCCTAAGAAGGAAACCTCAAAAAGCTAATCATGCTTTTATGTATAAGAAGCATGCACCTAGGAAAGCATCAAGTCATCATGCATGTGCATGTCATTGCTCACAAACTCTACCTAATAAGAAAATGGCAGTCAAAAGCATAGTAAGACCAAAACGCATATCTAGAGCTAAATAATGTAATTATTGTATGAAAATTGGTCATATAAATAAACATTGTTGTATAAGGAAGGCTCATTGGGAACCTTCATATGCTAACCCCCAAAGACCCAAGCTCATTTGGGTACCTAAAAACAATACTTGAATTGTGATTTTATAGGTATGCCTCAAGTCCATAATAAACAAAAATGCTTGGCTAGTAGATAGTGGATGCTCAAGGCATATGACCGGAGATAAAGAACTATTCAAAAAATCAAAAGTATGATGGAGGTAAAGTAACCTTTGGAAACAATGCTAAAGGTAAGGTAATTGGCATTGGCTTTATTGGTATTAATGGTACTACTTTCATTGAAGATGTCTTACTTGTTAATGGTTTAAAATATAACTTGTTAAGTGTAAGTCAATTATGTGATAAGGGAAACCAAGTAATCTTTACTTCTAACGAATGTCTTGTAACCTCTATTAATGGCCAAGAGATATTTAAAGGAAGTAGAGATGTCAATACCTACATAATAGAATTACACAAAATATCTAACATTTCCTTTAAGTGTCTTGTGACTACTAGTGATGAATCTTGGTTGTGGCATAGAAGGCTTGGTCATGCAAGCATGGATTTAATTCAAAGCCTCAGCAAAGGAGAGTTGGCAAAGGGTCCTACCAAAAGTCAAATTTAAAAAAGACAAGACATGTGAACCTTGCCAAAGAGGAAAACAACACAAGTCATCCTTCAAATCCAAAAACATTATAAGTACCTCAAAACCTCTACAACTTTTGCATCTAGATCTTTTTGGACCTACTAGAGTTGCAAGCTTAGGAGGCAAACACTATGCCTTTGTCATCGTCGATGACTACTCTAGATTCACTTGGGTAATTTTCTTAGCTCAAAAGAGTGATGCTTTTGAAACTTTCAAAAACTTTGCTAAGAGAGTTCAAAATGAAAAGAATATTGTATTTCAAAAATAAGAAGTGATCATGGCGAATAATTTGAAAATGAAAACTTTGAAAATTTTTGTCTAGAACATGGCATTTAACAGAATTTTTCATCTCCTAGGACACCTCAACAAAATGGGGTGGTCGAAAGGAAAAATTGAACTTTAATTGAAATGGCTCGAACAATGCTCAATGAGTATGGTTTACCAACTTACTTTTGGGCTGCCACAAATACTGCATGTTATATTTCAAATCGAGTTTTCCAAATACCTCTCTTAAACAAAACTTCTTTTGAGTTATGGAATGGAAGAAAGCCCATGATATCATATTTTAGAGTATTTGGATGCAAGTGTTTTATATTGAATATCAAGGACGACCTTGGAAAATTTGCCTCTAAATCTGATGAGGGTATACTTTTAGGATACTCCACTACAAGCAAAGCTTATAGAGTCTTTAATAAAAAGTCATTAGCTGTTGAAGAATCTATGCATGTTATTTTTGATGAATCTAGTAAGCTTGATCTTGTGAAAGGTAGTGTTCTTGATGATGTTGTAGGTACAATGGAAAAACTTGATCTTGAACATGAAAAAGGAAAAAATGATCAAAAAAATTCATATCAAGATGACTCTCTACCTCAAGCTCAAGAGGAAAACAAGCAAGAGCTCCCAAAGGAATAGAGATTGACAAAAGATCACCCCAAAGAGCAAATCATTGGTGATCCTACAAAGGGAGTAAGTACTAGATCTCATCTCAAACCTTTAGATTCTAATCTTGCCTTTGTCTCTCAAATTGAGCCTAAAAATATTGATGAGGCTCTTAATGATGAAAGTTTGGTGATTGCTATGCAAGAAGAACTCAACCAATTTGAGAGAAGTAAGGTATGGACCTTAGTTCCTAGACCCAAGGAGCATCAAATCATTGGAAGTAAATGGGTATTTAGAAATAAACTAGATGAACAAGGTTCAATAACTAGGAATAAGGCTAGGTTAGTTACAAAGGGATATAATCAAGAAGAAGGAATAGATTATGATGAGACCTATGCTCTGGTAGCTAGATTAGAAGCCATAAGAATATTGTTAGCATATGCATGCCATATGAATTTCAAACTCTTTCAAATGGATGTCAAAAGTGCTTTCTTAAATGGTTTTATACAAGAAGAAGTTTATGTAGAACAACCACCTGGTTGTGAAAGCCATAATTTGCCTAACCATGTATTTAAACTTTCAAAAGCTTTATATGGTTTGAAACAAGCCCCAAGAGCCTGGTATGAAAGACTAAGTTCTTTTCTTTTAGAAAATAATTTTTCAAAGGGGAATGTTGACACTACTTTATTTATTAAAAAGCATAAGCATGATATTCTAATTTTTCAAATTTATCTTGATGACATCATATTTGGGTCTACTAATGAACTGCTTTGCCAAGAATTTGCTAAGTGTATGACTAGGGAATTCGAAATGAGCATGATGGGTGAGCTCAAGTTCTTCCTCAGTCTACAAATAAAACAAAGCAATGAGGGCATATTCATCAACCAATCCATATATGTCAAAGACTTAATCAAGAAATTTGGAATGGAAGGATACAAAAATGCCAAGACTCCAATAAGCACATCAACAAAATTGGACAAAGATGAAAAGGGTAAGAGCATTAATGAAAAGCTCTATAGAGGTAAGATCATATCACTATTATATCTTATTGCCTCTATACCTGATATAATGTATAGTGTATGCTTATGTGCTCGCTTTCAATCTTGTCCTAAAGAATCACATTTGAATGCTGGGAAAATAATTTTAAAATATTTACTTGGCTCATTGCATCTAAGTCTATGGTATCCTAGAAATTCATCCTTTCATATTATAGGACATTCAGATGCTGATTACGCTGGAAGTCTCTTGGATAGAAAGAGTACTTCAGGAACTTGTCACTTTATTGGTGAATGCTTAGTTTCTTGGTTTAGTAAGAAACAAGTTTCAATTGCTATTTCTACCTCTGAAGCGGAGTATGTGGCAGCAGGATGTTGTTGTACTCAAATTCTTTGGATGAAAAACCAACTTAAGGATTATGGTCATAGTTTGGACCATATACCTATCAGATGTGACAATACAAGTGCTATAAACCTATCTAAGAATCCCATTCAACACTCTAGAAGTAAGCATATTAACATAAGACATCATTTTCTTAGAGATCATGTTCAATATGGAGATGTTGTATTGGAATTTATAAACATAGACAATCAATTGGCAGATATTTTCACTAAGTCTCTAAATGAAGAAAGATTTAACTTCATAAGAAGAGAGCTTGGTATGATTGATGGATTAACTTTATGATTGCCAAATTTGTCAAACCTTGAATGTTAATCTTGTGTTATTGTCTCATCTTTTAAAGTATGAAGTGGCAACTTGATGAAAAATATGTTATAAGGGATAGAAGCACCTTAGAAATCCTTTAGTCTTATTTTAGACTTAGTTTTATTTAATGGGGATTTTAGGCAATTCACGCCCGTGACATATATTCACGACCGTGATCATAATCGCCAAAAGCACCAGAAGCTTTCACGCTTTGCTTCACAATATGCTTCACGGTTGAAGGTAGTGAAGACTATGTTTCATGCCCATAACCTTTTTCTATCACTCACGTGAAATTGTGTTCATGACCGGGACACTTCTCCATGACCATGAACATTACCACCAAATACTTATAAAAGCTTTCACGCCTTGTTTCATGCTTTGTCTCACGGTCACAAGTAGTGAAGATTGTACTTCACGACCGTGACTCATTTTGTCACCACCGTGAAAATTCATCATTCACTCTCGTGACTATAAAATGTCACGATCATGAATCATTTCATATTCTTCATCACGGGTAGAGTGCCTCTTCAGCAAACCATGAACACGACATTTCACGCCCGTGACTTAACATTCACGACCATGACGATGTCGGCTATAAAATGTTTTCTGCCGTTTTTCTCTCATTTCTAACTCTACAAATTCTCTTATTTATCACCACATTCAATACCACTCACAGATTCCAGCCCCCTAACAGCTTTCTCCATCTATAAATACCTTCAAAAACTCTTTCCTTCATCAGAAATCACAAAATCACAAGGTATTCTTCAAAAATCCTATCAGAATTTTTCTCTTCAAAAATCAATCTCAACTCAAAAAATGGAAACCGACTCCACTAAAGGCACTAGAAAGAAGTCTCATGCTCCAAGAAGGTACATGGACTACCTTCTCAATATCATTCCGGAGCATTGTCATCCGAGGTATGCGGTTATCAAGAAAAGACCACCCTTTTTTTCTCAATCCTTCGAATGGCATGCAGTCAAGACCCTTGGTCTTGAGACAAGCATGACGGAACAGCTACAGGCTTGTCATCTAAAGGAGTTCATTGATATCCATCAACTGACGCTAAGGGAACCTACTCTCGAGTTTCTTAGCACCCTGCAAGTCTCTCCCACCGGCATGGTGAAATTTCAACTCTACAAGCATCCGAACACCCTCACAGCAACGGAGTTTGGTGACATGTTCAAACTTTCCTTTGACGGTATCCTCAATGAGAGTCAGGTGGAGTTCTATGCTAATCCGGCATGGACTCATTTCGAACAAGATTGCAACTGGGATCTTAAGAAGACAAAGAGCACTCACTTTTGATCACCAGTGCACAAATCCGAGCTCTTTCTCCTAGAGATGGACCAAAGAGGTCTAATAGTGGCCTTGTCTCGATGGTTTGCAAACCATCTACTCTCAATTGCAATGAAGCCCCTATGAGATATCTTGATTGGTGAGTATGTGACTCACCTTGCTATCAAGCTTGGATATCTAAAGCTAGAAGAGCACAACTTCAACCTCGTACCAGCACATCCTAGAGACCGACTAGATGTCGAGTCTTTTATCAAGATGGGAGTAGCAGTTCGAATAATTCATGAGAATAACATCTACTGCCGCTTCACCACTCCAACTGGTGAAATTATTTGGGAAGATGACGATTCGGACGACTTCAAAGCTGGCCTCCAAGGAATCCAGCAAAGAAAAAGAGTTCGAGTCAAGACAGCCACCCTAGAGGTTGAGTAGGAAGTTGGTCTGTTCTCAGCCTCCACACTAAACTTGGCTCAGTAGGTGGCTGACCTTTTAGCACCTCATTTTGACCAATTGCATGTTTTGATTGATGAGAGGTTGGAAAACCTCAAAGATTTCATGGAGTCTCATATGGATAGCCTCGAGGCGGAATTAGCATGCCTTATATATGGGTTGTCCGGCTCCAAGTCTAGCTAGAGCTTTAGTTTTTTTTTTTATTCATTTTGTGTACTAGTTTCTAGTATTGCAAATGTAGGATTTTAATTTACTTTTCAAATCTTTATACTCCTACATTTGGTACTAATATAATTGGTTTTTTATTGCATTAGTTTTTCTCTTATGATTTATCTTTTATGTTCTTTTTGTTGATGACAAAAGGGGGAGAACCTAGCAATATAAATGAATTAAATGAATATTCAAGTACATGAATGCAAATGTGTTGATATTTTGAATATAGTATTGAGATACACTTTCAATATACTTTCAATATACTTTGCATATACTTAACAAGTTAAAAGCAAACATTTGATATACTTTCAATATACTTTGCATATATTTTACATATACTTAACTAGTTAAAAGCAAAAATTTGATATACATTGGATATACTTTGCATATACCTTGCATATAACTAAACTAGGATGCAAGAATCCATGTTATACTTCATCAATTCTTAAAAATTCTTACACTTTATTATTTTTTATCTTAAGCATCTTTTGAAGGGTTCTCACAAGCACATATTGCTATATTATTTGTCACCATCAAAAAGGGGGAGATTGTTGAACCTTGAGGGGTATTTTCGTCATTTTGATGCTAACAAATAAAATAAAACATAGATATATAAAGACAGTTACATTATCTATATGGCATAATTATGAACATACTAAAGTCAATCTCTTGAGTCAAAAAGAGATTGACTAGGTCTTACATAGGTATATGCATGAATTTACAAATCCAAAATAGAAATTAAATTCCTATTTCTAAGTCCTTTTTTTATGGTACCTCCTCTTTCTCTTCTTGCTCCTTTGTATCACCATTCTATCCTAATCCTATGTAATCTAATTACATATTTCAAAGTATAGAAAACTTCAATTTATATTTGAAGGGAGTAAGATGAAAACATAAATACACGAGAAAGATAAAGAGGCAGGAACATGCAGGCCCTATTTACTGCAAAACAAAACAAATCCATGCAAGCTCAATCACATTGGGCCTAAGTCTGTAATCATCCATCATGTCATTCCATACACCCCTAACATGCATTTTCTACTACATAAAATTAAATTAAATAATGACAATTTAGGATTTCAATTTAAAAATCAATTTAACGCTTAAACCGAACTTACCTATAAACTTTGTATGTCATTTCAATATGGAATTTAATATTTATCAAATTAAATTAAATTCCATATTTTCATAATTATTTCACAATTAATTCACCTTAAAATAAAAAAATTTTGATGTCAAAATTAAACAATTTAATTTTAATATACATACCAAATTCTAGTTATACTAAATTATCATTGCTCAATTTAAATTAATTCAAAATTAATTTTCAAAAATTCCAAAAATTTTCAGAACCTCAAATAATTATTATAAGCATCTTTATATCAGCTCAAGTTCATCAAAATATTTTTAGAACAAGCCAAAATTACTAAGATAAACGAACTAACACATCTAGATGCTCAAAACGATTCATTCGATATCTAGAATTTTTTTTAAGTTTTATATTCAAGAAAAATAATTTTGGCATGCATCTAACATCAAAATAACATATTTTGTAATTACATAAAAATTATTTTAAAGTGTTGAAAATAAAATAATCACATACAAAAAATCAAAAGAAATAGTCCCACCGGGTATGCCAAAACAGTCTCATTTTTGTGTTCGTTTGAAATTTTAATTAAACAATTTTAATAAATTATTGGACACTTATAGAGTCTTAAACACATTCTCCATATATATCAATAATTTTTTCATAATCTAATTATAAGAAAAATAAAAACAGTCTTGTCAATTAACCTAAACAGCAACACATCTTTATAAACAATACAATTTTCAGTATTTTTGAAATAATTTTGAAATTAATTATTTGAATCCAATTCAAATAATTTTTTAATCAAAATGATCATCCTTAATCATTTTATGATCAGATAAAACAAAGAAAAATATGTAAAATAAAATTTACGAATTAATTTCAATTTTTCAAACCTATTGATCCAAAACCGTCAAAACCATGCAATCTCATTGTAGTTTCAATTAAAATTAATTTTAATGGACAGAAAGGGGCTTTGATACTACTATTGGGTTTTGAAAATGAATGTCATTCATAAACACATTGGAAAAATAAAAATTTTCAAAATCCGAAACAAAAATATCATCTTGTGCCAATAAAACTAATTTATCAAACATATATGTTAGAAATTATACCTAGTAATTTCTTAATTGTTATTCAAATATTCACTTGTTGGGTTGTAGAAAACTACAACAATCTACACTACAATGTCTTTAACGATAATCCACATAAAAATATGAAGAATAAACTATCAAAAGAGATGGTTTGAACAATATTCAAAGTGATGAATATGTTCTTGAGAGAATTATTGAGTCTCAAAAATTATTTGTCACGAAAAATAATTTTTATGTCTCTTTTCTGCCATTTTCAGTCTTTTTAATTTGAATCATATTCAAAAAGAAGATTAAAATTCAAAATGGAGAAAAGTGAATTCAATGAATAGTAATAGTCATAATTAGCCAATAAAAACCAAAATTGGCCTAACGGCCACATAACACGTTGTAGCATGCAGTACCGTGTGCAAGGCCTGCTACTGGGCAGGCCAAGCTAGCTTGCTAGTAGGCTAATAGCCTATCTGGTCAACCGATCCATATGGGCCAGTGACTACTCTTGAGTGATATTTTTCTGCGATCTCATCGCGATCTGACTCAAAATAATTCTCTTATATTTTTGGATCCTATCCAAGAACATTTTACTCATTCTCTATATCTCTAATGTGTGTGACCCATTAGATTCCTGATTATATTGGCCACTTAAATTACAATAAATTTAAGTCATGAGTGGTATCTAGCAATACATCATAACCCTCAATTGACTAGAAAGTCAATGCTTTGACTAGGAACCTTTCCATAGACAATTTCAGTGCAATTATTCCTTTTACCATTCTATACCCCACTTGGTTCAGAGTATGGATATATGTATCAACACTCGCTTGATTGATTACATCACATCTAGCCCAAATAATGTTAGTTCTTATCCCTGAGTCTCATTACTTTGTTAGATATGTCATTGAAGACTATCTTCATGACATTTCAACTCCAACCAAAGATTCTTGAGTAATGACCCCGACAAGAGGTCATGGGTATACACTCTTTCTACCAGGAGTGGTCAATCCTTTATTAGTTATCTAATTACCTTCGAATACCTCAAGCTACACTCAATCACCACCTTATGAGCAACCTCCTTAAGGCAAAAAGAAATAGTGTCAAAATACAGAATCAATATCCAAGATATCCTTAAGTACCTCAAGTCTAAGGATATTTGCACCATTATTATGATGAGACTATCATTGACATATGAATAGATTATCCATATGATTGTCTTATAAAAGTCATCCAATGTACTTAGCTACACTTAGCAAGCACCACATGTTAACTCTAAATATCTCATGTTTACATATTATGAGATCTACTGCATGATCCAATCAAGGAGTATAACATGTGCTAGTTTATCCGAATTAACAATATCTCATCTCATTAATCCTATAACTATGGATAATTTAGATACTAATATAATTACACATGATAAGAATCTCAATATCATGATCTCATCATAATTTCCTTCATGCTATGTTATGTATCAAAGACTTCATTAATTGATTTAAGATCACTATCAATTCATATATCAAATGAACATCAAATTAATGAAAAAGCCTTTGCATTAATCAAATAAATTCATACAATAAGTACTTAAGGTGATTGCCTTTAGAGCACTTCTTTAATAAGACCTTAGAGAAGCAACCTACATACTGGGGATAAAGATCTATAGAGATAGATCTAAAAGGTTATTTAGTCTTTCTCATTCTACATACATAGATGAGATGCTAAAAAGGTTTAGCCTAGAATAGTCCAAGAAAAGATTTATTCCTATAACTTATGGGATTACCCTTTCTAATTCTGTGTGTCCAAAGACACAGGATGAATGAACACACATGAGTAAGATTCTATATGCTTCAGTTATTGGATCTTTCATGTATGTTATGTTATGTACTAGACTTGATGTGTCATATGCTCTGAATGTCATGAGCAGATATTAGTCAGATCCCATCAAGGAGCATTGGGTGTCTATCAAGAACATCCTTAAATACTTGAGAAGAACTAAGGATGCATTATTGGTTTATGGAGATGGTGAGCTTAAGGTAAGCAGGTATAAAGATGCCAACTTCCAAACTGATATGGATGACTCGAAGTCCCAATCAAACTATATTTTCATGTTAAATAATGAAGAACTTAGTTGGAAGAGTTCTAAAGAGGAAACGATAGCAAATTCCACAACCGAAATAGAGTACATTGCAGCTTCTGAGGCAACTAAGGATGCGGTTTGGATAAGGAAACTCATCACAGAGTTAGAAGTGGTTCCTAGCATTGTTGATCCAATACCCTTGTATTGTGACAACAATGGAGCCATTACACAAGCAAATGAGTCACAATCTCATCAAATATCCTAGCATGTTCTCAAACGATACCATTCGATTCAGGAAATCATAGGTAGACATGATGTAAAGATAGAGAGAGCTTCCACCCATCATAAGATAGTTGATCCTCTCACTAAGCCACATCTCCAAAAGAAATATAATAGTGATACTGGCCTGTAGAATAATGTATAAAGGCAATTTGTAATGCTCTCTTACCCTACTAATCGTTAACAGGATATGGAAGTGCTACTAAGCTCATTTGTTTTAAAACCAACGCTCAATTTATTGTATAAATATTTTTATTTCAATTTTCGAGTTAATTATTAGCGGAATATTTATTACCATATATTTTTTTTATTTAAAATATGCAACTAGTGATGTGAATAATTTGATTTAAAAGAACTCATTCAATTAAACTATAATATTTAGAAATATATTTACAAATAATATTAGATGTATAAAATTACCAAATTCATTCCTTATAAATATTACATGCCACAAATTTACATCAAAAGAAATTCTTAAATTTAATTTTTACAATATAATTTCCAAAACATACAGAAAGAAACTAGACTGCTGAAATATAATTTTAGGGTTCCCCTTATCTTCGGTCGCCCTAACATAACTGTTACGTCTATTTATCTGCGCGTGAAACACACGCGCTAAGCTACTAGCTTAGTGGTACGTTTGGCAACTATCCAATAATTACATAAATATTTCTAAAATAAAATTCTAGAAACTACAATTAATTTATTAAGCATGTCAAATATTCAATTAATAGTAAAACTATTTGTCATATCCGCTAATTTAAACTAAAGTCACACGAGTTGTTAAATTGACTCGTCGGTTTGACCGAAGTCTAAATTTGGATTTTTATCGAAAAATAATGAAAATAATGGTAATTAAGTATGAAAAATATCTAATAAAGTGTTCAAAATATTTAAAGATGTTAAATTTCGGTAAAGGACTAAATTATAAATTTTGAAAAGTTTAGGGGTCAATTTGCAATTTACCAAAAATTGGAGGATTTAAATGGGATAATCATAAATTAAATATATAATTGGGACATTAACCACATGGGAAAGGGCTGGCCACACCAAGTGGCATACATTAAGTGGACAATTAACATACACCAAGGGAGATGAATGCATTAATGAAGACTTCTAGAATTTGGCTTATGTGTCCCCCATTTTAATGACTTTTGTCATTTTGCTCTTGATTGTTTCTTCCTCTTCCTTATCCATTTTTCATTGAGGAAAATTTTGTTCTCTCAAACCAGCCACGTTTTCCCTTCTTCCTCCATAGCTAAACCTTGATTCTAGTAAAAGAAAGTGAGAAAAAGAGAGAAAAAAACATGGAAAATTCCATTTTCGTGCTCAAGGTAGCTTAAGAGAGTAAGGAGAAAGAGAGAGATTAGAGTTTATGAAGTGTTAATAATCTGTTTATGAACTTTAGGAACTCAAAGTGACAAGGAACTAGATCAAGGGAGCAAAGGAAAGGAGAAAGAAAAGTAAAGAGAAAGAAAAGAGAAAAAAAATAGGTCTGTGCATAAACTAAGGCAATAGTCTATTTTATTTTTTTTATTTGCATGATTTATTTATTTGGCATGTTGATGATTCTGAATTGATATTATTTTATGATGAAAATCTTAGGGATGCATGTTTGCTAGACTTAGGATTTAATTTGGTAAAAATTGAATGTGATTATCTTGTATGTTCCATGCTGGAAATTGATGAGCAGTGTTTACTTAAACTGTTATAACTTAACATCTAGAACTCGGTTTTGTATATTATTTATTGTGTTCGAAAGATAAGACATAGGGATATAACTTTCATTTAGACCATAAAACTTGGATATGTCTGTAATTATCCAGAAAAATTCATAAAGCTCGGACATAGAATCTGTCCAAAAATTCTGGGCAGAATTATTAATAATGAGCAGTAAGAACTTAAACTGTCATAACTTGCGTTCTGGAGCTTGGATTTGTGTGTTCTTTGTTCTGTATGCCAGCTAAGATATAGGGATACAATTTTTATTTAGACCATAATATCTGAATATGTCTGTAATTGTCCAGAACAATTCATAAAATTTAGACTTAGAATCTGTCCAGAAAATTTTAGGCAGAATTATCAGTGACCCGTTAGTGTTAATATTATCATATCTTTTGATACCGAATTCAAAATTACGTGATTCAAGTTGAATATTAAAAGCTAAGATCCATATCTAAAATGTGTATGAAGCTCATGTAACTAAATTCAGAACAGCATAGGACCAAAATTAAGGTCCAAAACAGAGGATAAAATCTGCCAGTGGCAGGGCAGCATGTGAATTGAGGAATGAAATGAGTAAAATGATGAGAAATTTGTTATATTATGTAAATATTATTTTAATTGAGTGATTATGTGATTAATTTGAGATATTACATGCTTGAAATGTATTAAATTAATTGTTATGAATTTTAATGAAATTGTATAAGCCCTAGAACACCTAACTAGAACCAACTTAGGATAGTTTGGCATGCCAAATAGGGGGGAGTATGATGAAAATGATTAAATCCATTAATGGTATGATTATCTACGCCGGGTTTGACAATGTTATCTACGCCGGGTTTGGCAATATTATCTACACCGGGTTTGACACTGTTATTTATGCCAGGTATGATATTATTATCTATACCGGGTTTGGCACGGTTATCTACGCCGGGTTTGGCACTTATATGCGCACATCATATTGCCCGGGTGACACTCCTAAGTGTCTGGATGGCAACTCCGTTATCCGATTCAGTGGTTCATAGGTGTCCTAGGCATAATTGAAAATATAAATAAAGAAGTTATGGGACATAAAAGAATTATTGAAAGTAAAACGGGAATTATGATTTGTGACATGGATAATAAAAATGGAATTATGAATTGTGGCATGGATAAAAAGAAGGTTTAGTGTTATACAATAAGGTGGTAATAAAATAAATAAGTATGAGATAATATAATATAATTTGATGTCTATACATTCTAGAATACCATGATTTGCATGAGAATGATGATTTGATTATGTTAAACAAAATGAGATACAATAAATTGATGTTATGCATACTAAAATATTATGAAATGTATGTTTACATGATTTGATCATAAAATTTTATATGACTATGCATGTGACATTAAAAATAGTTTATTGTCTTATCTATATGCACCACTAAGCTAAGAGCTTAGTGTGGGAGTTTTCTCACGCAGATTTAGTAAAGAATAAAAAGAAAATAGTAGACAAAGTCAGCGGTGACCTAATCTAGTAAAGCAACCTGTTGCACACATCGTGGGTTACACAACTTTTGTATATTATCTTGTAAATTTTATTTTGGTGTATTTGTAAAATAAACAGAATATTTTGTAAAGAACATATTACTATATAAAAAGGTCGTTTATCTTTTATGTTATAATTTCTTTTATATTACAAAGTAAACAAATAGCAAATAATATATATTTATATATATGAGAAACTTTCAGTTAAACACAATTTAATAAAATAAAATTTTAACCGATAAAGTCAGCGTAGCACACCCTCATTCGGGCACGAACTGCTAGGGTGAGGGGGTGTTACACTATTTCTGTCATGCATAAATATTTAATTCATCAATTATGACATTTCATTCATTAAACATGCTTGAAATTTTAACAATACTAGATATACAATTTGAACTATCAATTTAATAATTTACATTTTTTGTTTCTGTTATTTATTTGATAGCCCACGACATCTTAGACTAAAACTAAACACTGGATATAGGGTTTCTACTCTCCGGCAGTATACTCGGCGCCTACATAATTATTTTAGAACTTGACATTTAATGCCTACATTTTCAATAACAACTCAGTACCTTTTTGGTGATAACGTAATTTCAAACTCAGCTCAGCATTATTTCTTAGTGTCTACGTAATTCCAACTCAATACTATTTCTTAGTGCTTACGTAAATTAAATCTCAGCACTATTATTTTTAGTGCCTACATTTCTACCCTTTTATTGGCATGCTAACTTATGCTAATTTCTAGTTCTCGACTAGATATTATAGGGCTTAACTATATTTGTTACCATTATTATTATTTACATAAATTATGTAGGTAACATTAATATAAATTCCATATAAATGCAATAATTTCCATTAAACATTTTCCAATCTCATACTTGCTCATTTAATCATTATATCTATAAGAAAATCCAATAATATATTTTTCTATCACAAAATTCCACAATCAACACATATATGCAAACTGCCCTATTCTGGGCAGCATTTCTACCTTATGTTTCCCTGCATTTTTCATCCATTTTTAGATGTAATTTGAACAAGTGATTAACTAACAAAATGTAGGTACATGTTTTATCTTTAATTTCAAACTAGAAGCACACCGAATTTTTTATCAAAAGTTATGAATTTTCTTCTAAGTTGCGTTCACTATAATCTGTCCAGTATTTTACTAGACAGATTTCTACCTTATAATTCTCTGTATTTTTCATCCATTTTTAAATGGAATTTCGACAAGTGATAAACTAACAAAATGTAGGTACATGTCTTATCTATAATTTTCAATTAGAATCATAGTAAACCGAATTTTGTAGCAAAAGTTATGAATTTTCTTCTAACCTATGTTCACTGGAATCTACCCAGTATTTTGTTGGACAGATTTCTAGTTCAAACTTTGAGTCCACTTTTCACCTAATTCCACGCATATTCAGTGTAACATCCAGTGATTTAGGTCTCGATTACGCGTGACCATAGCGAGGCGCGCGGGTTCAATCGGAGTCTAAATTTGAACCCATAAAAAAATGACTAATAATAAGGAAAAATAATCAAAGGTATTATTATTTGGAAATTAAAAATATTAGTGCTAGAATTAGAAAAAAGAATAAAAATTTTTATGGAAAAAATCGGTATTATGACAATTATTGGAAAAAAATGTGAATATAGAGAAAGATGTGGCAAATAAAGAATTTCTTAAAATTTAAAATTTAATCAAAATTAATTTTTATTTTAGACCAATTGATGAAAAGCTTAATGTGGTCATGAAACAACCAAATACTCACCTTCAAAAAAAAAAGATAAATATCTTCATTTTCTCCACCAATTAAAAACCAACTTCCCTCATCTTCTCTCCTCTCTTTGTCGTCCCATCATAGCTCCAAAACCTCCATTTTTGCTTCAGCCACAACTTGAAAAATCTCACTTTGTACGGCATATATAAAGCCCACTCTTGTACACTGAAAGAATTGTGAAATACAACAATTAATATAATTTCTCTTCTCCTCTCAATATTTGTTGATACTGAGATCATGACAAGGATTCAAGACTAGAGATATTTATCAGTTTAGTGTAAATAGAAAAAAATTACTAATTTAGAGTATTTTTTTTTACAAAATTTTAATTTTAGAGTAGTTTATTGTTCAAATAGAACAATAAAAAATCTGTGAGTCAGTTTAATTGGCACACAAATTGCATAGAGAGTATGTGCGTCAGTCCAACTAATGCAGATAATTTTAAAAAAAAAAACTGTACTATATGGGCCACTTAAAAAGAAAAAGCTCTATGCACCACTTCTAAGTAAAATAATTTTTTTCAAAAAATTTGGGTTTTGTGTGCCATTTAAAAATTTTCCCTCAAGACTAAGTTTCCGTATCAAATCAGGAAACTTTTAAAAGTTTCGAGTTTTGCTTTAAAATTAAATCTGTTTTTTACTGGGCTGGAATTAAATACCTTATCACGTACCCTGGTTACCTAACTAGTATAACTAAGCTCAAACTCATTAATTACTTGATGTTAAATCTTTAAGATTTAAACATAAAAATTCTGAACGATTTCCTTTTCTCTCTCTTTCTATTGGACATTCTTCTATTTAATATGGATAGTGACGTTTTATCGGTATAAAAGTTCTGGTTAGAAGCTTAAAAGGAAGGCCTGAAATTTTCTAAGCAACTCTATGGCATACCCGGCCAGGATAGATGTTATACAAACTGCAGAACCAACTGCTATACCTGCTAAAGAAAAAAAAAAAAGGAAATTTAGTTCACAAATTAAGATATCAATACAAAGAATATGAGATATTAAGAGTAATTTGGATGATATTTACAGCTTTAGTATCAGTCGCCACAGCTGAAGTGATAAACATCATAGAAAATGTTACAACAATTTCCATAACGAGAGCTTGAAGATTTGAGCCAGAAGGTGAAGTTGTACCAAAATGTTTTACAGGGTGAAGTAAAACCTTTAATGTAAATGATGCAGAAATTGATCCAACTAATTGTGCTGCTGCATAAATTGGCACCTGCATAACAATTTCTTTATTGTTTTATTAAAGAAGCTTGGAGCTCATTGAAGGAAATGAAATTAAAAAATATAGGCTCAACTAAACTATAGTTTTTAATAAGATGATTAGGAGGCAGGTAACTTTCAAATCTACTAAACAACACAAAGAAAGAAACTACTAAATTTAATAATAACGAAATATAGTTTTAAAACTAAACAAAAAATTAAATAATTCAGCAATCCAACCAGCAATCGACAGCGCTTTTTAGTGAGAGGATCCGCTGATGCTATTATGGGGTTAGATGGGAATTTTAATTCATGTATTTATATTCCCCCTCACTATTACAAAAACAATTACCATAGAGAGACAATCTTTGCATAAACCTTATTTATGTATGCTTCATAAAATTTCCTGGGAATGTGGCCTTTCCTTCTCTCTAGTTCTTATATAAATTTATTGGTTAATTGAGGTGATCAATAGATGGAAAAAATTTAGCTGTTTCCATGGAAAACCTAAAACGGCAGCAAAAGCAGTAGTAACAGCAGGGTTCATGTGAGCACCAGAAATATGGCCTACTGCATATATCATAACGGTGACTATGAGGCCTCCTGTTAAAGAGGCTCCTAATCTTGAGATTCTATTTTCATCTACTGAACTGATGGCAGCTGCACCACATGTCATAAACACCAACAAATAAGTTGATATCACCTCTGCCACCACCTGCATCATGTTTCAAAATTTCTATTACCATTCTATTTACCAATATGCTTTTTAACTTAGTAATAAAATTTCTATTAGCATTCTATAAACTAAAGATCAGCACACTGATCTCATAATCAATTAAAATCTTGAGTTCGAATCTCAGTCAGATCTTTTGGAACCAAAAGAAAAACTACGAGATATGGAATTGTGAAATAGCATGCATATATAATTTACCTTTCTGTAAAAACAAGGAGGGTAATTCTTTTGAAATAATCGAACAACAAGTTTAAATGGGTTTCAAGGTCTTGGATTCTCAACTGAGACGTGATCTTCTGTAATAGGTGAGTTGCGAAGATTTGGATCAATTGTCGCCATTTTGTTGATTGGAGAAAAACCCTGAAAATTTTATGGAGAAAAAAAAGAGAATATACATAAGTAGAGAATCTAGAAAATGATGCACAAGACATATATATATATAAAATCAAGAAATTAAGTTGCTCATATTCCTTCAAAAGGATTCTCTAATTACCACTACGCTCTGTGTTTACGTTTGTATGGGCAAGGTAAACCAAGGCTCCTTTATATATACTACTGCTGGTACGGATTTGCCTTTTATATATCTGTATAAAATGATTTACTAGTTAATAGCATTATTGTGATCTTACGTCAATTTTATATGTTAAAACCATTTCTTTATGTTATATTGGAAAGGAAAAAGAAATGAAAAAAATGAAATTATATCAAGAATGCATCAAAACTTCTAGAAGTTAATCCAAAGTTTCTACAAAATAATACGATCATAAAGGAATATACCAATGAATCTTGTATAAACACATTGTTTCATATCGATCAAGTACAATCCAGTTGAGTAATTCTCACAAGGAATACAATATTCTTTACAATTGAAACTTGAATTTAATGATATATTTTGTCCTTAAGGTTATAAGCAGTGTTGGAGACAAATCACACTGAAAATTTAAACAATAAAATAAAAGTTTATAATTATGAAGTAACTAATTTCAAATAGGTTTAAATAATTTTGAAGCAATGATAATAAAAATAATAAAGTGAATCCACAATTATTAAGACCGAAATAATTTTGAAATCAGGTTTTTTGTTATAAGGGAGAAGGCAACATCTTATTCTTTTGTAATTTTGCTAAGCAATGGGAGCACTAATTGGTTGTTGACCGTAATTAATTAATTTTGCTTTCATCTAACAAAAACAGAACATGGTTAATTCTGTAATAACGTATCCTCCATCTTTGTTACTGGCGTGGGATCATTATTTGAAAGTTTAATCAGGAGCTACTTGAACCAAGTATATATAATATTAAATTTCTTTTGGATGCACAAATTGCTTTATAATAATAATAGTAAATGTTAAAATGTATAATATTAATCAAGTTGAATTCTATTTTATGTAGATAAAATCAACTGATTTCGTGTATTGTCATGGCTTTATCGATAAAGAAGAAATAATGTAAATATTTGAATATTATTATATAAGAAGGGAATCAAGAAAAAGATGCAAAAATATATATAAGAATTCAAATAGCTCATAGTATTCCTTCTAAAAGGTTTTCTTATATTTTAAGATATATTATTTCAATTGGTCAAGATAATTGATAACTAATAATTGATAATAAAATTTTTTAAGTGTTCGATAAAAAAATTAGCTAAAGATTATTGTTTATGTTAAATGACTGTTAAATATAATATAATTTAAAATTTATTTTCACAGACACATATAAATTTCAAATAATTTAATTAATGTCTATCTCTTATTTTTACAAGTAAATTTTCATTTTAAAAGTTGCTTCTTATTATATATTATAACCAGAACAAGGACAAGAATGGTGTTGCAACAAATTAGTGTAAATAACAACTTAAAAAAAATTAAAATGATAAATTGAATACCAAATTAATCTAAACGTACGTACTTTTCCATTTTCTTCAAATTAAATCTTATACTAAGAGTAAATTGCTTTCCAAAAATATATTATTATAATATTGTTTTACAACAATAATCAATTATTTGAGCTTGTATCTCTTCTTTTTAAAACCATGTGTTTCCATCTGTCAGAGTGAAACATTTTCAGTAATGCAGTAAAGTTAAAAAATTCTAATTTGATTTTTTTAATTAAAATTTTTTTAATTCAATAGTTGAGTGTAGATAATAATGATACTGATAATTGATTTATATTTAATTTTAATAAAATTTAAAAAGGTAATGTAAAATCATTTATATTTTTCACTACTGCTCAGAGCTCACTGGAAGCTTCAATTATTTTAATGTTTATGACATTTTAATCGGTATATAAATTATTTTAAAATTTTAATTTTAATATTTAATAATAAAATTTAATAAATTAATTAATAGAATCCCCACAAATTGGGGTTATACGTCTAATTCCATAATATATATTCTCCATCTTCATTATACAGGAATAGGATCTCCTTTTTACCAAGTGTGAGCTACTTCAACCAAGTACACATAATATTACATTTTGGATGCACAAGTCACTTAATAATAATAATAATAATAATAATAATAATAACCATTATTAATGAAGTTAATTTTTAATAAAAATAATTCGTGATTGTGACCTTTGGGAATATTGTTTAATAAATTTATGTTTGAAAGCTTTTGTTTTTTACTTAGGATTTTTAGTTTTAGCGAGTTAAAAAAACATGAGTTATTTTGGTTCGTGTGGTTGTTGGAATTCGACCAATTGACATGTACGTCGGGCCAATCAGCCCATGAATTTGGGTTTTAGCCGGTGGTTTCATACTTCAACATATCTCTTTTTCATTCAAAACGTGAAATATGCACACAATTATCCAATCAGATTTTAGCTAGCCCTGACTAATACCCAAACACACTAATCCTATTGGGTTTTATTACATCAATAGGGCAGAATTATAGAATAAGCAAATACAACTGGCTAGTAGATGTATTTTAATATTTAATTTAAAAATTAGTTATCTCTTTTATAGATAACTTAATAAAGTATTGACTTCTATTTTATTTTATTAGCATATGTTTTTAATATATTCCACATCGGCTAACTAAAGTAATTTATAATATTAAAAGGGTAAAACTAAAATTTCTTATAGTATTATGAATAAATGTCAATCTATCAATTTTTAAGCCCACAATCTTCACTCGTCTATTTATAATGAACCAGACCCATCAATTTTAATATGGTATCAAAACTCAATAATTTTGCAGCTACAAAAATCCGTCAAATAGATTTTAGAGTACAAATCTGGATAAAATAAAATTGAAATATGGGACCTCTGAGATTCAAATGGATCTATAATTTGTGAAATTTAAAAAAATACAAGTTCAAACAAAGCAAAATATAAATTTAAGACCTCTGAAACTCTTTGAATATAAATCAACAATATAAAAATATTGACAAATTACAATTGACATAATCCAGTTAGATTTGAGGGGAGTTTTGAGAAAGGAAAAATCAAGAAATTAAAGAGTTCTCACCAAAAGTAGAGTAAAGAAACAAGAAAGGAAGAAGAAAGAAGAGAAATAAAAGAGAAAAATTGAGGAAAAATTCGACCAGCTTTGGAAAGGTTTTAAGGTGAGTTTATTCTTCTTAAATTCAATCTTTTTCCTTCCATTTGAGATCTATAAGGATGATAGATATGATTAGGTTTGATAGATATAGGTTATGTTGCAAGATTGAACTTAGAAAATTAAGTTAGTGATTAGTTGATGAAAGTGTAGTTACACTTTGAATTAATGATAATTGATGTTAGCTAATTATTTTATGGCTTAAAAATTAAAGAAAATATGATGTTAATGGATGAATGAGGGGCTGCTATAGTTAAAGAAATTTGGAAAAAATTGAAATTAGCATAGAAGCACAACAATTGGTGATAGATTAAATATGATTTGAGTGTTGAATTGAAGAAAAATATTTGGGAACTAGGATATAGTTTTTGGGCAGCCATGACATATTAAGAGGGAAGTTCAACCATAGTATATTTTGGCTAAATTAAGGTGTAAAACATATTAGGAGCATTAGAATATTATGTAGACATGAAAAGCATTGAAGATTGATATTGGAATTGAGATATGGTATGGTTGTGTAGGAAAATCAAATGAACAAGTGAGAGGCCCTCAAGAGGGTGACAAAGTCAAGGAAAAAGCTAGCTAATAAGGGAAGAAAAAGAAGAATTAAGGGAAGAGCCAAGGCTGATTAGGTATGTGCTTCATTGATAAAAATCGTACATGATGTTTATATATGTGTAACTATGTATTGAGGTTTGATATGATTATATTTTTTATATATAATGTGATTAGTTATTGCTTTTGATATTTTATATGAAAATGAGACCAAATGGTATGAAATAGTTGAGATATGTGAATGTAAATGTGATCTGAAAATTTTGGTATAAAAATGAATGCATATGATGAATGTATTTGAAAGATAAACTTGTATCCATTGATTACTCAAATAAAGAATTCCAGGAACAGTCTTGACTATTTTGAGTATAACTTGAGTTCTGAAATTTTGTTTTGTATGCTCTTTATTGGAAATGAAATCTAAGACACAGAGCTTTAAATTTTATTTAGACCATAAAATCTAATTATCTCCAGATTGTCCCAGAAAAATGCAAAAAGTTCAAACCTAAAATCTGTCCAGAAAAGTTTGGGTAAAAATTTCTGTGATGATGTAGTGTTCAATTGATCATAACTTTTGATAGAAAACTAGAATTTGAGTGATTTTTTATGCGTATGAAATCTAAGACAATAAGCTAAAAATTATTAGTAGACCACAACTCCCAATTCGAATTATAAATGGGCTAAAAATGAAGCCCAAAAACAGGTCTGAAATCTACCATAGGTAAAAATATAAAATATTGGGCTTTTACATGTGTTGTGAAAATTATATGTAATAATTAATGTGAATATTTACTTTAATGGTAATTATAAATGTTTAATAAATTATTTATGTGTGAAATTTTAGTTCAATAATAATGGGAATAAAGAACAAAAATAAATAAGCATAATTATGATAATTGAATATTATTGTCATTTTTGAAAATATTGTGAATTAATATAAAAATAGTTAAGTCCTATGACACCTAATCTAGAACTATAATAGAGAATAGTTTGGCATACCAATCAGGAGATTTAGGCACTCAGTGCCAAATATAAAAACCGATAATGGCAATTTATAAATGCGCTTGGCGCAAAATTACTAAGCCAGTAATAGAAAAATTATTAAGTCGGTAATGATATTTTTATAAAAGTGCTCGGTGCAACATTATGAAAGCCAAAAATGGCTACTCCGTTATTCCTATTTGATAGTTCAGTTATAAGTGCTATGGGCACAAGAAAATAATAATAATAATAATAATAATAATAATAATAATAATAATAATAATAATAATAATAATAATAATATCGAAGCATGTGATTTGATAAATGTTATATGAATTAAAGTTGTTAAATGTTGAATAGTTGCTGAAATTTATGGATTTTATATAATTCTTTATTTTATGCCCTATTTATTAAATGGTTAATTAATATGTGAGAAAATATACATGTATGTAAAATTTTTATCATTGAAGCACCACTAGGCTAGTAGCTTAGCCCGAGTGGTTTCCTCTCACGCAGGTTTAGAAGGATAGCTGTAGAAAATAGAATTGTCAGAAGAAGAATGATACCCGGAAGGAAGCAGCTAGAAGATTTAGTTTTCTTTTTGGTATATTTTCTAAAAACAATTCTGTAAATTAAATTATGGTTTTATTTCCTAGTATGTATTATAGATATTGTTGTCCAGATATTGAACCAAGAAGGGGGGTTGAATTGGATATTAAAAATTTAACTTTTAAGTGCGGAAAGAAAAGTTAAGTTGAGTAGGAATAGAAAGATAGACACAAGAATTTTTATAGAGGTTCAGGTGTTAACAAACCCTACTCCTCTCCACAATCTCAATTGTGAGTTTCACTAACACTCTAAGTGTTACAATGGAGTTTTACAAGCTCACTCCCAACTATGGTATTTCTAACAATGGATCACACCTAACCCAAAAATCTCTTGTGTTTTAATGGCTCACACAATAAATCAATTCCTTGTGTTTTAAAGGCTCACACAAATAACCCTTACAAGTGTTCTACTTTTAACCCCAAAATACCTAAACTCACTTGAGTAGATGATTACAGAGAGAAACACTTACAAATCTATAATGCTCAGAGAATGATGAGCAAAATGATTTTCACAGAGAATAAATGTTTGTTTTGAAAATATCAAATGCACAAATGGCTTACAACAAGATTTTGATTTGAAGTATTAGCTATTCTCTTGTTCTTGATTCATAAATGACTTGCATTTATACTTCCATGGCGAATTATAGTCGTTTGATTGCATTTAATGCGGAGATAGCTGTTGCACCAACTCTTAACTTCGCACCTGACATGTTTCTCTTTCCTCTTTCACGGTCATGAGTGTGAGTGTCACGATCGTGACTGTTCTTCCAAGCCGTGACTGGAGTGATGACTTTGGCCGTGAAGCATTCTGGAAGGATTTGAAGTGTTTGATCACGGGCGTGACATTTTATCTTCACGGGCGTGAACATCCTTCTTAGCCGTGGTCCAAGTGGTGACTCTAGCCGTGAAGCTCTCTGGAAGAATTTGTCATGTCTTTTTACAGGCGTGACTTTCTTTCACGGTCGTGACTGATATGATCATTCACGGTTGCTATCATTCTTCATGGCCGTGAACTTTGAATGTTGGATAGTTGGCACTAAGCTTCATCACGGGCGTGACATATAAGGTCACAGGAGTGAACATGCTATTTCTTCTTTTTTTTTTCTTTTTAAGATAAGTCTTCTATTCTCCATTCTTGCTATCATGTTCCATACCCTATTTAATAAACTTAGAAAACAAGAATGTTAAATACATTATTGCTATTTTATTTGTTAGCATCAAAATGACAGAAATGCCCCTTAAGATTTAACAATCTCCCCCTTTTTGATGGTGACAAATAATCTAGTAATATGTGCTTTTGAGAAGTCTTCCCCTCAAAAGATGCTTTAAGATTAAAAAATTACTGAAGTGCAAGAATTGTAAAGAATGATGAAGTGTTGCATCAAAATATGCTTCATAGTTTTAGGTATATGCAAGGTATATTCAAAGTATATCAAGTACATATTTAACTTGCATTAAGGTATATGCAAAGTATACTTAAGGTATATTTAAGGTATATTCAAAGTATATCAAGTGCATATTCATTCATGTAACTTGCATCAAGGTATATGCAAAGTATACTTAAGGTATATCAACTCATTTGCATACTTGCATATTCATTTGATTCAAAATAAGTAATTGCATTTAACTTTAAATATAATATATTGCTAGGTTCTCCCCATTTTGTCATCAACAAAAAGAATAACAAAAAGATAAAACATAATGGAAAACAAAAGCAATTATATTAATATAAAAAGAAAAATACAAAGATTTGAAAGGAAATTGAAATTCCTACATCAAACAAGCTAGAAAATAACATAGCTAACATAAAGTCTAGTCGGACATCCTGTCTCTAAGGTGAGCTACTTCCGCCTCGAGGCTCTCCATGCGAGACTCCATGAAATCCTTGAGGTTCTCTAACCTCTCATCCATCGAATCCTGCAATTGCTCAAATTGTGGTGCCAAGAGGTCAGCCACTTGCTGAGCCAAGTTTGGTGTGGAGGCAGAGGATTGTCCAACTTCCTGCTCAACCTCTAGAAGCGCCATCTCAACTCGAACTCTCTTCCTTTGCTGGATTCCTTAGAGGCTAGATTTGAAGTCATCCGAGTTATTGTCCTCCCAAATAATCTCACTAGCAGTGTTGGTGAAGCGGTAGTAGATGTTGTTCTCAAATACTATACGAACAATCACTCCTATTTTGATAAAGGACTCGACATCTAGTCGGTCTCAAGGATGTGCTGGTATGAGGTTGAAGTGGTGTTCCTCTAGCTTCAGGTGCCCCAGCTTGATGGCGAGGTGAGTCACATACCCACCAATCAAAATGTCTCCGGAGGGCTTGGTGGCAATTGACAAAAGATGGTTTGCAAACCATTGAGATAAAGCCACTATTAGGCCTCTTCAGGCCATCTCCAGGAGAAAGAGCTATGACTTCCTGATCGATCCATTGTTGTCTCCTCTAGCAAAAATGCTATAGGTTAGAAACCTATGCAAGTACTTATGCACTAGGGATCGAAGGTGGGTGTTTTTCATCTTCTTGACGTCCCAGCTGCAGTCAAGCCCGAAGTGAATCCATGCCTGAGTAGCATAGAACTCCACCTCACTCTCATTCAGGATAGCGTCAGAGGGAAGGTTGAACATGTCTCCAAACTCTGTAGCATTGAGAGTGTTCGGATGCTTGCAAAGTTAGAATTTTATCGTGCCAGTAGGAGAGACTTGCAGGGTGCTCAGGAATTCTAGAGTTGGTTCCCTCAGTGTCAATTGATGGATATCAACGAAGTCTTTCAGATGACAAGCCTGGAGTTGTTCCATCATGCTTGTCTCAAGGCCGAGTGTTCGGATGGTTTGCCATTCAAAAGATCGAGAGGAAAGGAGTGGCCTTTGTTTGAGAACTGAGTATCTAGGATGACAATGCTCTGGAATAATGTTTAGAAGGTAATCTATGTACCTTCTTGGAGCATGAGACTTCTTTCTTTTACCCTTGGAGGAGTCGGTTTCCATTTTTGATTGAAAAATGAACTTTTGAAAAGTGAAAAAGCTGATGGAATTTTTGGAGTTAATCTTAAGGTGTTTGATTTCTGATGATGGAAATGGTTTTTGAAGATATTTATGGATGAAATGAGTTGCTAAGGGGCCGAAATCTTCAAAATGGTATTCAATAATGGTGATAAATGAGAGAAGTTGAAAGAAGTTGGAGAGTTGGAATGAGAGAAATAATGGCAGAAACGTTTTATAGTCGACATCTTCACGGGTGTGAAATAGTAAGTCACGGGCGTGAAATGTCGTGTTCACGATTTGCTGAAAAGACGCTCTACCAGTGAAGAGAGAGGTGAAATTATTCACGGTCGTGAAAATTAAAGGTAACGAGCGTGAATGATGAACTATCACGGCGGTGACAAATGAGTCACGGGCATGAAGTACAATCTTCACTACTTGTGATCGTGAAACAGAGCGTGAATGCTTCTATAAGTTTTTGGTGGAAATGTTCACGGTCGTTAAAAAGCATCACGAGCATGAACATAGAGTTTCACGGGGGTGATAGAAAAAGGTTATGGTCGTGAAACATAGTCTTAACTACCTTCAGCCGTGAAGCATGTCATGAAGCAAATCGTGAAAGCTACTGGTTCTTCTGGTGATTTAGATCACGGCCGTGAATATATGTCACGGGCGTGAATTGCCTAAAATCCTCATTAAATAAAATTAAGTCTAAAACAAGACTAAAGCATTTCTAAGGAGCTTCTCTCCCCTATAACATATATTTCCATCAAATTAGCTACCTCATATCTAATAAAATTAGATAAAAAACACAAGATTATCAATCAAGGTTTGACAATTTTGGCAATCATAAAGTTAATCCATCAATCATACCAAGCTCTCTTCTTATGAAATTAAATCTTTCCTCATTTAGAGACTTAGTGAAGATATCTGCCAATTGATTGTTTGTCCTTATAAATTCCAATACAACATCTCCATATTGAACATGATCTCTAATAAAATGGTGTCTAATGTCAATATGCTTACTTCTAGAGTGTTGAATGGGATTTTTAGATAGATTTATGACACTTGTATTGTCACATCTAATAGGTATATGGTTCATATTATGACCATAATCCTTAAGTTGTTGTTTCATCCAAAGGATTTGTGTACAACAACATCCTGTTGCCACATATTCCGCTTCAGCGGTGGAAAGAGCAACTGAAACTTGTTTCTTGCTAAACCAAGAAACTAAGCATTCTCCAATAAAGTGACAAGTACCTGAAGTACTTTTTCTATCTAAAAGACTTCCAGCATAATCAATATCTGAATATCCTATAATGTAGAAGGATGAGTTTCTAGGATACCACAAACCTAGATGCAATGAGCCATGTAAATATTTAAAAATTCTTTTTATTGCATTTAAATGAGACTCTTTAGGACATGATTGAAAGCGAGCACATAGGCATACACTATACATTATGTCGGGTCTAGAGGCAGTAAGATATAAAAATGATCCAATCATACCTCTATAGAGCTTTTCATTAATGCTCTTACCTTTTTCATCCTTGTCCAATTTTATTGATGTGCTCATTGGAGTCTTGGCATTCTTGCATCTTTCCATTCCAAATTTCTTAAGTAAGTCTTTGGCATATTTGGATTGGTTGATGAATATGCCCTCATTGCCTTGTTTTATTTGTAGACCGAGGAAGAATTTTAGCTCACCCATCATGCTCATTTCGAATTCTCTAGTCATACACTTAGCAAATTCTTGACAAAGCAATTCATTAGTAGACCCAAATATAATGTCATCATCATAAATTTGAACAATTAGAGTATCATGCTTATGCTTTTTAATGAATAATGTAGTGTCAACATCCCCCTTTGTAAAGTTATTTTCTAAGAGAAAAAAACTTAGTCTTTCTTACCAAGCTCTTAGGGTTTGTTTCAAACCATATAAAGCTTTTGAAAGTTTAAATACATGATTGGGCAAATCATAGCTTTCAAAACCTGGTGGTTGTTCTACATAAACTTCTTCTTCTATAAAACCATTTAAAAATGCACTTTTTACATCCATTTGAAAGAGTTTGAAATTCATATGGCATGCATATGCTAAAAGTATTCTTATAGCTTCCAATCTAGCTACAGGAGCATATGTCTCATTATAATCTATTCCTTCTTCCTGATTATATCCATTTGCAAGGATTAGGATTATTGACTTGGTCAACATTGGGCCATATACCTTATGGAAAGGGGCCCATTAAGGCTTTTCCTTTTCCAACCCTAAAAAAGATTAGAAATAGTATAAATACTCCTTTTATGGGGTAAATTTCGTGGTGCCCCTTTAAGAAAAATAAATGTTATTTTTCTTCTCTCTCTTTTCTCTTTCAAAAGACAAATTTTCATCTCCTTAGAGGTTTGTCACCCCATCTTCTTTGAGGTTTTCTTCTTTTTCTTTCATGTGGATACTTTTAGAGACAATCCTAGCTTTGGATTGTTGGGTTTTGAAGAATGAATCATATTCATAAATACAGCGAAAAAATAAAATTTTCAAAACCCGAAACAAAAGATCATACTTGTGCCATTAAAACTAATTTACATAAATATAGAGGTTAGAAATTATACCTTGTAATTTCTTATTTGTTCTTAAAATCTTCACTTTGTTGGGTTGTAGCAAACCACACAATCCACATTAGGATGTCTCTAACAATAATCCACGTGAAGAATGAAGAAGAAATTATCAAAAGAAATGGTTTGAACAAATTCAAAATGCTAGCTTTGAAAGTATTCTTAAAAAAATTTTGTTATGTCTTTCATGTCTACTTTCTACCATTTGATGTCATTTCTATATGAATCAAATTCAAAGGAAAGATGAAAAGTCAAAAATGGAGAAAAGGGAAATGAATGAATAGTAATTGGCCTAATTAAAGCCAAATTTTGTCGTTGGCCAATGGGAGGGAGGCAACAGCACGCTGGGCCTACTGCTGGGCAGCCCAGCTAGCCCGCTAGGCAGGCCAACAGCTTACCAAGCCTATGCGGGCCCACGTGGGCCCGTGACCCTCCCGAACGATTTTTTTGTGCGATCTCATCGCGATCCATCCCGAAATAATTCTCTCATATTTTGAATCCTATCTAAGACCATTTTACTCATTCTTCATATCTTCAATGCGTGTGACCCATTAGGTTCCCGGTTATGTTGGCCACTTAAATTAACAATTAATTTAAGCAAGTCATGAGCGGTATCTAGCAACACATCATGACCCCTAATTGACCGAAAAATCAGTGGTTTGACTACGAACCTTTCCATAGACAATTTTTGTGCAATTATTCCTTTCACCATTCTATACCCCACTTGGTTTAGAGTATGGACATGTGTCAACTCCCACTAGACTGACTACGTCACGTCTAGTCCAAGTAATGTCAGTTCTTGTCCTTGAGGTTCATTACTCTATTAGATATGTCATTGAAGACTATCTTTATAACATTTCCACTCTGACTAGAGATTCCTGAGTAATGACTACGACAAGAGGCCATGGTTATACACTCCTTCTATCAGGAGTGGTGAATCCTTTGTTGGTTATCCAATTACCTTCAAATACCTTAAGCTGTATCCAATCACCACCCCATGAGCAACCTCCTTGAGGCAACAAGGAATAGTGTCAAAATACATAATCAATATTCAAGATATCCTTGAGTACCTCAAGTCTAAGGATACTTGCACCATTGCTATGATGAGACTATCATTGACATTTGAATAGATTATCCATATGATTGTCTTATAGTTGGTCATCCAATGTACTTAGCTACACTTAGTAAGCATCAACATGTTAACTCTAAACATCTCATGTTTATAGATTATGAAATGTACTACTCAATCCAATCAAGAAGTGTAACATGTGCTAGTCTGTCTGGATTAATAATGTCTCGTCTCATTAATCCTATGACTAGGGATAATTTTGATACTAACATAATTACACATGATAAGAATCTCAATATCATGATCTCATCATGATTTCTTTCATGCTATGTTATGTATCAAGGACTTCATTAATTGATTTAAAATCACTTATCAATTCATATATCAAATGAACATCAAATTAATGAAAAAGTCTTTTATTAATCAAATAAATTTGTACAATAAGTGCTAAAGGTGATTGCCTTTAGAGCACTCCTCTAACATGGATTGTTATGGTTTGCTACAACCAAACAAAGAAGGAAAAGCTCATAACTTGGAAGATTAAAAGTTGCTAACAAAGGTAATCAACTTCTCTTATTGAATGGTTCAATCCGATTTTAAATTATATAGGGCGCTCCATAGGTTTTGGATTTAATTAAATTTTATGTTTCTGCGGCCATATATATAAGATGCATGTTCAAAATCCAACATATGTCACACCCCTTACACTTTTGCATCTTAGTTAGGTAAAGTGGTGTATCCGATTGACTAACTAGTGTGCCTGTGCCGGACTTATAGACATACAACATATGTAGATCCACTTATAAATCAAAGTGAGACTAAATAATCCTTATAAACATATGTGAACTATGCTTTTACAAACTATATACTAGTACATTATTTTTATTTATAGATATGTTTTTTTTTTAAATATACCTAATGCATAAAAATTAAAAAAAAATTTATGAGCATGACATGACTATCACTGTTTTTATTACTATTGTGCTCCTCTAATGGAATCACTGGATCTGTAGCTCTCTCGGCTTGTGTGTTTGTATTTGTATCTTGTTTACTATCTGTGCAAGAAAAAAATAAGTTTCATACTAAGTTTTAGCTCAGAGGTGTAACCTTTATAGAAATAATTAACTCATAATTAATTTAAATTTGCATTTATAATCCTAACATGCTTCTTTTTAGTAAGCACTAAATATATATCATAATATTTACATCATCATAACAAATTGGCATACCAAACTTATAAAGAACATCTCTAGTTGCTTAACTGTTGTGTGCTTAAATTGATTACCTACGCCTAGCTATAGAGAGACACACAGGGTAATCGCATGAAAAAGGCATTTATATATGTATACGTCAAGCATCCCTAGATCCATATGTTCCAACCAAGTCAGATATAACTGTATGTTTCAGCTAATCTAGATAATTTGTCTTTATCTGTATGACCCTATCGGCATGCCAACAAACCTACCCTATTGTAGTCCAAGCTAATTTATAGGCTCATGTCACATCTGTCTGAATTTAGCAACAAATCCATATGACATTCATATATCTTTGTATTCAATACATAATTCATTTTAGTATTTTCCTTATAACACACATATATCATAAGTTGATGCCATCATGTCATTCATATATATTGTTAGAAAGATGCCCTAGAGGCAATCACCTTAGCCATTTGGTGTATTCATTTATTATTAATAAAAAGTATTTTCATTATATTTGTGTTCATTTATATATGAATTTGATTTAGATCTTAGACCGCTTAATGAAATCCTTAGTATGTAACACACCACAAAAAAATCAAATAAGATTATGATAGTGAGATTGCTATCATATGCAATTATGTTTATGACTAAAAAATCCTTAGTCATATGATTAACAAGATAAGACATTGTTAATCTAGATAAAAGAGAACATGTTATACTCTTTGACTAGGTCAAACACCTGATCTCATAAGCTGAAGATATGAGATATTTAAAGTTAACATATGGATGTTTGCTACAATAACAAAGTATATTGGATGACCTACTATGAGACAATCACATGGATATCTATTCAATGTTAGTGATAGTCTCATCATAGCAATGATGCAAGTATCCTTAGACTTGAGATGCTCAAGGTTATTTTGGATACTGAATCCTATACTTTGACTCAATTCCTTGTTGCCTCTTTGAAGTTGATCATAGGGTGGTGATTGGGTATAGCATAAGGTATTCAAAGGTAGTTGAGTAGTCAATAGAGGATTCACCACTCCTGAAGAAGGAGAATATACCTATGGCCTCTTAGAGAAATTATTACATAGAAATCCTTGGCCGAGGTGGACATATTTTGAAGAAAATTTTTAAGGACATGCCTAATAGAGTATTGAGTCTCATAGATAAAAACTAATATCATTTGGACTAGATGTGACATAATTAGTCTAATAGGAGTTAACACATAGTTTATGCTCTAAACCAAATGAGGTATAGTTAGATAAAAGGATGAATTGCACAGTAATTATCTATAGAAGGGATTATAGTCAGACCACTAACTTTATAATCAATTAGGAGTCATGATGTGTTGCTAGATACCACTCATGATCTACTCAAAATCATGTGATGATTTAAGCTGCCAACATAGCCAGGAACCTAATGGGTCACATGCATATAAAGAATGAAGGAAATGTGAAATGGGCATTGGATTGGATCCATAACACGAGAGAGAAAAAATTTAGCCAAGCATCATGTGTAATGGTTGTGACAAAGGTTGTCATGGGTGTGACAACATGGAAGTCATAGGCGTGAAGTCTTCGATATCAGCTTTTGCGATTTTAGGTTTTTTTATTTTAAATAGAACTCCTATGCATGGAAACTTATGTCCAACCCTAATTATGATTAAAGGACATATAAATAACCCTTTTAAAGGCCAAATTCATGGTTTTCAACTTAAAGAAATAAAAAGGTCTCTCTCTCCCATCTCTCTCAAAAGATTAACCTCAATTGCTAGCACTTTATTGGTTGATCACTATATCTCCATTGTGGTTTTCTTCTTTGTTCTTTTCGCGTGGATTTCTATTAGAGACAATCTAACTTTTAGATTGTTGTCATTTTCTACAACCCAACAAAGAAGAAAAACTACACAAACTTGGAAGATCAAAAGATACAAACAAGGTCATCAACTTCTCCCATTTGATGGTATGCAATCCAATTTTATTATACATAGGACGTTCTAGGGGTTTTGGGTTCAATTAATTTTTCAAATTTCCACTATGCCATGTGTGAATGAATGTTATGAACCCAATAATGGTATCTGAGACACTCTATGAAAATTAATTTTGGATTTAATTGAAGTATAAATGAGATTGAATGGAAAGGAACAGCTTAGATTCTCTCCTTCTGTTAAAAACGAATTTGATTCTTTTTAGCCTAAAATTTTAATTTTAATTCAATGACATGTTAATATGATGATATTAGATGTTGTTGATGATAATTAAAAGTTTTGAATTTGATTTAAACACAAAATTCGAAATTATGCATTTTGCTGAATTTTTAAAGTTTATGAAACCTAGTATTGCCAATTAAATTCTTTTTAGGGTTGTTCGATTTTAGTTTGTTAATTTGATTATTAAAACATATTTATGACATATTTAGAGTTGGTTTTTGAAGGTGAATCTCATTCATAAATGCAATGTAAAAATAAAATTGTTCAAAATCTGAAACAAAAGATTATGCTTATGCCATATAGAGATTAGAAATTATACCTTGCAATTTCTTTATTTTTGTTCAAATCTTCACCTTGTTGGATTGTAGCAAACCACAATAATCCACACTATGATGTCTCTAATGATAATTCATATAAAGATATGAAGAAAAAACTATCAAAAGAGATTATTTGAATAATATTCAAAGTGTTAGCTTTGAATATATTCTTGAGAGAATTATTGTCTCAAAAATTATTTTTTACCAAAAATAATTTTTATGTCTCTTTTCTACCATTTGATGTCTCTTTAATCTAATTTAAAATAAGGTAAATCAAAAATCACAAAAAATATATATATAAAATGACCATTGAATGAATAGTAATGGAATTAATGGCCATAATTGGCCTTAATTAGGCCAAATTGGCCTAACAGCTCTGCAAACATCAGCGCGCAGTGCAGCCCACATATACTTGCCATTAGGCAGGCTCAGCTGGCCTATCAACAGGCCATCGGGCCCGCACGGGTTCTATGGGCCTATGACCTCTCCCGAGAGATTTTTTCTGTGATGTCATCGCAATCCGATCCAAAATAATTCTCTCATATTTTTGGATCCTATCTAAGATCATTTTACTCATTCTCCACATCTTCAATGCTTGTGACCCATTAGGTTCACAGTTATGTTGGTCACGTAAATTAACAATTAATTTAATCAAGTCATGAGTTGTATTTAGCAACACATCATAACCTCCAATTAATTGGAAAGTCACTGGTTTGACTACGAACATAGACAATTTTCATGCAATTATTCATTTCACCATTATATACCCTACTTGGTTCAGAGTATAGACATGTGTCAACTCCCACTAAACTAACTATGTCACATCTAGCCCAAATAATGTTAGTTCTTGTCCCTAAGGCTCATTACTCTGTTAGATATGTCATTGAAGACTATCTTCATGATATTTCCACTCCGACCAGAGAATCCCGAGTAATGACCATGACAAGAGGTCATAGATATACACTCCTTCTATTAGGAATGGTGAATCATTTATTGATTACCAAATTACCTTCGAATACCTCAAGTTGCACCCAATCACCACCCTATGATCAACCTCTCTAAGCCAATAAGAAATAGTATCAAAGTGCAAAATCAGTATCCCAGATATACTTGAGTATCTTAAGTCTAAGGATACTTGCACCATTACTATGATAAGACTATCATTGACATTTGAATAGATTATCCATATGACTGTCTCATAGCAGGTCATCCAATGTACTTAGCTATACTTAGGAAGCATCCACATGTTAACTCTAAATATCTCATGTTTACAGATTATGAGATCTACTGCTTGATCCAATCAAGGAGTATAACATGTGCTAATCTATCTGGATTAACAATGTCTCATCTCATTAATCATATGACTAGGGATAATTTAGATACTAACATAATTACACATGATAAGAATCTCAATATTAAGATCTCATCATGATTTCCTTCATGCTATGTTATATATCCATGACTTCATTAATTGATTTAAGATCACTATCAATTTCATATATCAAATGAATATCAAATTGATTAAAATGTCTTTTATTAATCAAATAAATTTGAACAATAAGTGTTAAAGGTGATTGCCTTTAAAGCATTTCTTTAACAACCTCCCAATTGAACTAAAGCCAATTACCTTTGTATTTAATTTCATAGGTAAGTACATGAGAATTATATTTCTTTTGGGGAAGTGGCTTAGTTAAAGGATCAACAATAATCTAATTAGTGGACACTCTTTCTATCTTTACATCATTCCTACCAATGATTTCTCTAATCAAATGGTATCTTCTAAGTACACGTTTAGATCTCTGATGAGACTGTGGCTCATTTTCTTGTGCAGTGGCTCTATTATTGTCACAATACAATTGTATTGGATCAATAATGCTAGGAACCACTCTAAGTTCCATGATGAATTTCTTTATCCAAACTACTTCTTTTGCTGCTTCAAAAGCTAGAATGTACTCTATTTCAGTTGTGGAATCAGCAGTCATTTCTTGTTTATAACTCTTCCAACTGACTGCTCCACCATCTAGTGTGAATATATAACCAGACTGAAATTTTGAGTCATCCTTGTCAGATTGCAAGTTGGCATCAATATACACGCTCACAGTAAGAACTCTATCTCTATATACCAAGAATACATCTTTAGTCCTTCTCAAGTACTTAAGGATATTCTTAATAGTCACCTAATGACTTTCACCAGGGTCCGATTGGTATCTGCTCATGACACTCAAAGTATATGATACATCGGGTCTTGTACATAACATAGCATACATGATTGATCCTATAGCTGAAGCATATGAAATCAAACTCATGTGTGTCCACTCATCTTATATCTTTGGACATATAAATTTTGAGAGAGTAATCCCGCGGGTCATGAGAATATATCCTCTCTTGGACTGCTTCATGCTAAACCTCTTTAGCATCTTGTTTATGTATGTAGATTGTGAAATACTAAGCAATCTTTTAGATCAATCTCTATAGATCCTTATCCCCAAAATATATACTGCTTCTCCAAGGTCTTTCCTAGAGAAATTCTACGATTACTAAATTTTGACTGATTGTAAGGCTAAGACATCATTTTCCATTAGTAATATGTCATCTACATATAACACAAGGAACACAATTGCATGTAACACCCTATTACAATCAATCTATATGTACGTTACATTGCCTTAAATGATTATCATGATTGGTTAGAATAGTCTATAATATGATTATAATAGAAGTGACTAATTTTGTTTTATGCCCTTAGTGTTAATAACATACTATGTGAATATAAATTAATCATTCACTTATATATTCTTAAATTCTTGCATATATTCCATCACTAATTTAACATATTTATTACTTTGTCGATTGACCTATAACTGTCCAGTTTTACTATTCATTTAACAAAAATTTTTGGCAATATAACAGTTATATCAAAATACATATTCTAAGTCTATTAAAAAGTTTCATACATATACATGCCATTAGGTTTATTATATAGGTGGTTGGAATGGGTTAGGCCTTAGTTAAGTCAAGTGATCCAACCCAATTAAGCCCATTTGAAAAATTAAGGACTATTTAGCAATTCTAAATTATTTCTCTCATTTTCCAAGTTTAATTTCTCTCAAATTTAATTTCATAATTCAAAAAATATATAAATTATCTCACATAAAAATTTTCAACTCAATCGGAGTCTGTTTCATGTCTAGCTCACCCAAACTGGTCTAATTAGTCAATTCCAGTGCTACTGTAAAATTTATTTTTCTCTGTCAAATAATTATAAATATTATTTAGAATCTATCCATGGTTTAAATTTATAGATTTTTTTACTATTTTTAACAATTTGGTCAAAGTACAGTAAAACCAAATTTACTTTTTAAACCGTAACCTGATTTTTTTCTTATTTTTTATTTATGGAAACCTATTTGATCTCATTTTCACTCTAAAATTTATCTCTGAACTAGTCATAACCTATATTTTTCAATGAATAAATAAAATAATTTTCACCCACGGGTGTATTTTTTTACCTTGGGTATACTGATCAATATCGGAAACTACAGTTCATGACTAACCCATATTTGGGCCATTACATTGCACCCCCACTAATCTTCTTGTATACAGAAGGTTCATCAGGATTTTGTAAGAAAACTAAACTGTTTGATTGTCTCATGAATTCGAATATTCCAACTCCCGGATGCTTGCTTTCATCCATAAATGGATCTTTGAAGCTTGCATACCTTTTTACCATATTTGGATATGAAGCCTTCTAGTTGTGTCATGCACACATCCTCAATTAGATTTCCATTAAGGAAAGTTGTCTTCACATCCATTTATCATATCTCATAATCATAAGGAGCAGTAATGACTATGAGTATCCTTATGGATTTAAGCACAACTATTGGGCTAAAAGTTTCATCATAATCAATTTTTTGTCTTTGACGATAACCATTAGATACAAGTTTAGCTTTATAGGTAACCACATTACCATCCATGTCAGTTTTCTTTTTGAAAACCCATTTGCACCCTATAAGCTTTATCCCTTCAGGTGGTTCAACTAAAGTCCATACTTGGTTTTCATATATGGAATCCATTTTTGACTTCATGGCTTCAAGCCATGAAGTCATATTCTGAACTATTTAGAACTTCTTCATAGGTCATAGGCTCATTATTTTCTATGAGTAATATATCGTTCTGTTCACTAATAAGAAACTCATATCTTTTTGGAACAGTACGTATACTTCTTGACCTATAGATCTTGTGCTTCAGAAGGCTGAGCTGTTATATCATTTGTATGAATAACAGGCTCATGTTCAGGCAGTTGATTAGCGTCTGCTTGAGCATATCTATATTTTTATCTATATTATATAATAATAATAGATTTATTTATCTATATATTTCTTTTTATTATTTCATTTTTATTATTTAATATATTAATATATAAATATTAATATATTCATTATTTCATTTCATTTTACGTTTTATTTAATTATAATATTTAATTATAATTTAATTATATTTCTATATTTCTATTATTATTATTTTATTTAATTATAATTATATTTCTATATTTATTTTTCTATATTTCTTGAACTTCCTCAAGTTCAATTTTGCTCCCACTATCTGCTTTTAGAAGAAATTCTCTTTCCAAAAAGATAACATGTCTTCAAACAAACACCTTTTGTTCCAATGGGTGGTAGAATTGATATCCATATGATGCTTTAGGATATCCCACAAATAGACATCGATCAAATTTAGCTTCCAGCTTATCTGTCATTATTCATTTCACATAAGCAAGACAACCCCAAACTCTCATGTAAGAAAGTGTGGGCTTCTTGTTGTTCCACATCTCATATGGAGTAACATCAACTGACTTCGAAGGAACTCCATTTAATATATAAATGACAGTCTCAAGTGTATAACCCCAAAAGGGTTTAGAGAGTTCTGCAAACCTCATCATAGACCTTACCATGTCTAATATTGTTTGGTTTTCAACCACACCATTGTGTTGTGGCATGTAAAGTGGAGTCCATTGAGATAATATCCCATTATCCCGAAGATAACCTATAAACTATTGGCTCAAGTATTCACTTTCTCGATATGATCGAAGTGTTTTAATATTTTACCAACTTGTTTCTCTACTTCATTTCTAAGTTCTTTGAACTTTCTAGAAGCTTCAGATTTGTATCTCATAAGATACACATACCCATATCGTGAGTAGTCATCGATAAAAGTAATGAAGTAGATGAAACCACCTTTAGCATGTATTGACATTGGACTACATACATCTAAATGTGTTAAGTCTAAAAGCTCATTAGCACGGTCACCCTTTCCTTTAAAGGGTAATTTAGTCATCTTGCCTAATAAGAAAGATTCACATGTGTCGTATGATTCATAATCAAATGACCCCAAACTACCACTCTTGTGTAGCTTAGTCATGCGTTTTTCATTTATATGACCAATGCGATAATGCCATAAGTAAAATGATTTCAACATATCTTATTTTTTCCTTTTATTATCATTGATATTTAAAATTGGATTTGAGATATCTAATATGTATATTCCATTGCATAATGTACCACTAGTATAAAGAATACCATTCAACATAATAGAACAACAATTGTTACTAAAAATTAAATGGAAACCATCTTTATTTAAACTATAAATAGAAATAATGTTTTTAGTTAAAACAAGTACATAATAACAATTATCCAAATTTAACATAAGCCCACTAGAGAGGGTCAATACATAAGTTCCTATAGCTAATGCAACAACTCTTGCTCCATTTCCAACGTGCAGGTCCGACTCTCCCTTATTAAGCTGCCTATTGTTCCTTAGGCCCTACAAATTAATGCATATATGTGATCTACAACCGGTATCTAATACCCATATATGTTTATCGAAAACAGTATTAATTTATATGACAAAAATACCTGAAGTAGATGGGGCATCAGAAGCCTTCTTCTTCAAAGAGTAGGCATTGCAGTTTCTCTTCCAATGGTCATCTTTGCCACAATGGAAGCATGTCCCCTTTGGAGTAGTCTTTTTGACCTTCTTCTTTGCCACACATTCCTTAGGCTTCATGGACTTCTTCTTCTCAAGGTTCTTCTTCCTATAACCAAAAGAATCTACCACCATCACAACCTTACTGTCCTTCTTGACAGATGACTCAATTGTCTTGAGCATGTTCATCAGCTCAGGAATAGTGGTGGAGATTTGGTTAATCCTATAGTTAAATACAAAATGTGAAAAACTGTTCGACAAACTAATTAGATATAAGTCAATACTTAATTTATGGTCCATCATAAATCCCAAGGTGGCCAACCTCTCAATATAACCTATAACATCCTTGACCTTCCCCAGATGCATTACATCGAACATAAGCATCTTGCATACAATTCAATTGAACACGTGCATTTCATACGTATTTTCATAAGAACAAGTTCATGGCATGCACTAGCTATGTGTCCTAGTATTTGGCAATTATATCGAGTCACACGTGTATCCTTATAACCTAAATAAGGATAACAAAGTATTAGAAATGAATTGAATAAGGTGACTAAATTAAAGTAAGCAAAATGATTAGATTAAGATTAGTAAACAATTACATTGTTAATTTAGTTAAATCGGGTCAAATGATTAAGCTGTATCATTGTGTGAATTAGTGAAATTATAAATATATGTAAATAATAATAATAATAACAATATAAAATGAAATGAAAATGAAACAAAAGAGAAATAAAAGAGAAGAGAAATGAGAAATGAGAAGAAAAAAGAGAAGAGAAAAAGAGAAAAAGAGAAAAAGAGAAAAAGAGAAAAGGACAAAAAACAAGTTGGTTTTATCTTCATCTTTCTTCCCCATTTCTGCCTCCTCACTTCAGCCCCGTTTTCTTCTTCATCTTTCTCCATTCCAGAACTCAATTCTTCCTTGTTTCACCTAATATTTGCACCAAATTGAACCCTTGCAAGTTCGTTCTTGGTAAGTAATCAATTCTTATTGCTATAGGGTTGATTTGAGTTGCTTAGGTTCAATATTAGGCACTGAATTGCACCCCAATTTTGATGTTAATAGAAATTGATTCTGGAAATGTGTAAAACACAAAAGTTGTTCCTTTATGTCTTAGATTTGCGGATATGTAAACATTGTTGCAAGCTGTTATGTATAGGGAGAGATATGCTCTTCGTACTGAAACTGGTCAGGGTGTGAACCCTAACCAAGTTAGCTACTGTGTGGTTTGATTTTGAATATGTTCTATAATTATATGTTATTTTTAATTAGGAACAAGAATCAAATTAATTGGTCAATTATAGAAAAGGTTATAGGCTAAACAGTCTCATAAGGTCACACTGCCTCATAGGAAAAATCTTAACTATTGACATGAACAATGCATATTAATTTGTTTAAGCCACATTAAGTCTCTCTAATCATGAGTTAATCGATTATGTTTTCATATTAGGCTCACAACATATTGGAGACCCACAAGGAACAGATAGACAATAAGTTAGGGGTCGGAATCAAAGGAGAACGGTGAGTCTAATTATCGATTGAATTCTTTAGTGCAAATGAATGTTGCTTGCTATGTGATTCATGTGATTGTCATGATTGGTCCTTGATAATGTAATGATGGATAATTTGTGACATTGTGGTACATATAAAGGGTATACTTATGGTATATTTGAGGTATATGTTTGACAAATGTGATATATATACATGGTATATGTACAGTATATGCAAGGTATATGCTTGACATATGAGGTATATATGGAATATATGTATGTTGTATATGATAAAGATGCAATGGTTGATGAATGCTTAAATACAAGTGCATATGCATATGGGCTAAAAAGGCGTTGTGACTAGTTAATCGATATTGTAAAGCAAAAGAAGAGGCCTATGGCCCAACAAATGTGCAAATGAAACAAATGATCAAGCTAGCTAGCAAATGCAAATGCAAATGCAAATGTTCACATGGCAAACATTCACATGGAAACCCGGGGCAATGTCTGTTTAACTTGGTCACAACAAAATGAAATAAGTAAAGCATTTGCATACATAAAGAGTAATGATTATATATTTCAACTTTATTGATACTTATATGATACTGGATGAATGGAATGGAATACATGGTATATATTGGAATTGTGATTTATTACTATGAGTTGTTTGGTACTTTAGAGCTCATTGGATGGTTATTCTCACTGAGCCGCAACTCATCAATTTTCATCATTTTTCAGGTAAAGAAAAGTGATAACTCATTTTGAGTAGCGTATAAAAGACATAGAGCATAGGTCACTGGCCGAGCCTCATCACTCTCTCCTTGCATTCCACACAAGCATAAAAAAATATGTCATCTGCATTTTGTATTTATATGGTTGAATATGTACAGTCAGTTTGGAATGAGTTTTAAAAATATGTAAATGAAATCAACTCGAAATTACTTATGTGTAAAGTTTACGTTTTGATATATGTTATATATTATATTGTGGTGAAAACCTCAGTGTTAACTTTGCAAAGTCAGTGAATAATATTATAGGATATGAGACTTGCAAGTCATTGAATGAAATTATAGGATATGAGACTTGCAAAGTCATTGAATTATATTACAGGATATGAAAAAACAATTTACTACTATTGTTAACAGGGTATTTTACCCTTCCAGTATGTCATGTATGATTACTTGATACAGGGATAGGTTATACTCAAATGCATAAGGTGTGACGTTACATATTAGGCACTGAATTGCACCCCAATTTTGATGTTAATAGAAATTGATTCTGGAAATGTGTAAAACACAAAAGTTGTTCCTTTATGTCTTAGATTTGTGGATATGTAAACATTGTTGCAAGCTGTTATGTATAGGGAGAGATATACTCTTCGTACTGAAACTGGTCAGGGTGTGAACCCTAACCAAGTTAGCTACTGTGTGGTTTGATTTTGAATATGTTCTATAATTATATGTTATATTTAATTAGGAACAAGAATCAGATTAATTAGTCAATTATAGAAAAGGTTATAGGCTAAACAGTCTCATAAGGTCACACTGTCTCATAGGAAAAATCTTAACTATTGACATGAACAATGCATATTAATTTGTTTAAGCCACATTAAATCTCTCTAATCATGAGTTAATCGATTATGTTTTTATATTAGGCTCGCAACATATTGGAGACCTACAAGGAGTAGATAGACAATAAGTTAGGGGTCGGAATCAAAGGAGAACGGTGAGTCTAATTATCGATTGAATTCTTTAGTGCAAATGAATGTTGCTTGCTATGTGATTCATATGATTGTCATGATTGGTCCTTGATAATGTAATGATGGATAATTTGTGACATTGTGGTACATATAAAGGGTATACTTGTGGTATATTTGAGGTATATGTTTCACAAATGTGATATATATACATGATATATGTATAGTATATGCAAGGTATATGCTTGACATATGAGGTATATATGGAATATATGTATGTTGTATATGATAAAGATGCAATGGTTGATGAATGCTTAAATACAAGTGCATATGCATATGGGCTAAAAAGGCGTTGTGACTAGTTAATCGATATTGTAAAGCAAAAGAAGAGGCCTATGGCCCAACAAATGTGCAAATGAAACAAATGATCAAGCTAGCTAGCAAATGCAAATGCAAATGCAAATGTTCACATGGCAAACATTCACATGGAAACCCGGGGCAATGTCTGTTTAACTTGGTCACAACAAAATGAAATAAGTAAAGCATTTGCATACATAAAGAGTAATGATTATATGTTTCAACTTTATTGATACTTATATTATACTAGATGAATGGAATGGAATACATGGTATATATTGGAATTGTGTTTTATTACTATGAGTTGTTTGGTACTTTAGAGCTCATTGGATGGTTATTCTCACTGAGCCGCAACTCATCAATTTTCATCATTTTTCAGGTAAAGAAAAGTGATAGCTCATTTTGAGTAGCGTATAAAAGACATGGAGCACAGGTCACTAGCCGAGCCTCATCATTCTCTCTCCTTGCATTCCACACAAGCATAAAAAAATATGTCATATGCATTTTGTATTTATATGGTTGAATATGTACAATCAGTTTGGAATGAGTTTTAAAAATATATAAATGAAATCAACTCGAAATTACTTATGTGTAAAGTTTACGTTTTGATATATGTGATATATTATATTGTGGTGAAAACCTCAGTGTTAACTTTGCAAAGTCAGTGAATAATATTACAGGATATGAGACTTGCAAGTCATTAAATAAAATTATAGGATATGAGACTTGCAAAGTCATTGAATTATATTACAGGATATGAAAAAACAATTTACTACTATTGTTAACAGGGTATTTTACCCTTCCAGTATGCCATGTATGATTACTTGATACAGGGATAGGTTACACTCAAATGCATAAGGTGTGACGTTACATAACCATTGCACTAAAGATGTTCCCTCAACCATCTTAGAACAAAAAGTAGTTTTGACGTTTTGAACCTTTCAGAATGTGCTTGCTCATCAAAAAACTTCCTTAGATGGTAGACTATAGAATTTGCATCCATAGCCTCATATTGCATTTACAACTCAGCTCACATAGTGGCAATAATAATGTAGCTTGCCATCTCACTATCATCGATATATTTTTGATATGTCTTCTGAACATCTTCAAAAGCATTAATAGTAGGGGGATTGGAGAGTGCCTTATCTAGGACATAACCAATCTTTTCGGATTTGAGAACTATCCTTAAATTCTTTAGACAATCCAAAAAGTTAGCCCAGTCAACTTATTTGACTCCATTAGTGATCACAAATTCAAACTCATCGACATATGATGATTCTAGCAACCTAGATGCAAAATAGAGCATGTTAGAATATACATAAAAAATACATATTTATTAGATCTTTAATAAATCTCATTATGACTTTCACTATTTTATTGCGAATCCATAGCCCTCACTATGAACCCGAAAGAACCTATAAGGAAGTTCTTTTAGTGGGTCGATATCCAATTAGCTAAGTATAATATTGAGCCAACTCAAGAAGTCATCCTTAGTTTGGTTGATAGGTATCTAATCCATATCAATTGCATTATTCATGCAGCTATCGAATATTGTGCTATCAACTAATTTCAATGGTTTGAATATATTCCTATAGAGCAAGCTTGAGGTAACTCAACAACCCTAACTCTAGAAGAACTCTGGTTCTCCCCATATTAATGGAATGTGTAAGACTTAATTATTTATTTAGTGAGAGATTTATTTGTTAAGTCTCATCATGTTATTATTGCATACTTTTATATATCATACATTTATCACATGGATATAAAGATAGTTACATTAAATATATGACATGATTATAGACATACTAAAGTCAATTTCTTGAGTAAAAAAGAGATTAGCTAAGTCTTACATAGGTATATGCATGAATTTACAAATACAAAATAGAAATCAAATTCCTATTTCTAAGTCTTCTTGTTTGTGACACCACCTCCTTCACATCTTCCTCATTTGTGTCATCATTCTATCATAATCCTATGTAATCTAATTACATATTTCAAAGTATAGAAAATCTCAATTTTCATTTGAGATGAGTAAGATGAGAACAGAAATACAAGAAAAATTTAGAGAGACAGGGACACATAGACCCTATTTACCATAAAACAAAACAAATTAATGCATGCTCAATCACATTGGGTCTAAATCCATAATAATTCATCATGTCATTCCATACACCCCTAACATGCATTCTTTAATGCATAAAATAAAATAAAATAACAACAATTTTGGATTTCAATTTTAAAATCGATTTAACGCTTGAACTGAAATTGTCTACTTATGTTGTTTCGATTAATTTAAATTTGTATGACATTTCAATATAAAATTTAATATTTAATCAAATTAAATTAAATTCCATATTTTCAAAATTAATTCACCTTTAAAATTAAATTATTATGATGTCAAAATTAAACAATTTAATTTTAATATACATTCCAATTTCTAGTCATACTATAATTATTATTGCTTAACTTAATTAATTCAAAATTAATTTTCAAAAATTGTAAAAAATTTCAGAATCTCAAATCATCATTTTAAGTATTTTTAGGTCAACTCAAGTTCATCAAAATATTTTTGTTATAAGCCAAAATTATTAAGATAAATAAACCAATACACTTAGACGCTCAAAATGACTCATTCGATATCTATAATTTTTTTTAAGTTTTAAATTCGAGAAATATAATTTTGGCATGCATCTAACATCCAAATAACATATTTTTAATCACATAAAAATGATTTAAATGTGTTGGAAATAAAATAATCACTTAAAAAAATTAAACAAAATAGTCTTATTTTTGCATTTTTTTGAAAAATTAATTAATTTTTTAATTCATTATTGGACACATTCAAAGGCTTAAAATATTCTTAATATGTATAAATAATTTTTCCATAATCAAATTACAAGAAAAATATAAATAGCTTCATCAATTAACCAAAATAACAATGCATGTTTATAAATAATGCAATTTTCAGCATTTTTGAAATAAATCCGAAATTAATTATTTGAATCACATTCAAACCATTTTTCAATCAAAATGATCATCCTTAATCATCTTATGATCATATCAAAGAAATAAAAATATGTCAAACAAATTTTACAAATTAATTTTAATTTTTCAATTCTGTTGATCCAAAACCATCAAAAATTGTGCAATCTCATTGCACTTTCAATTAAAATTAATTTTAATAGATACAAGCAGTCTCTGATACCATTGTTAGATTATGAAGGCGAATCTCATTCATAAAAGCAACGAAAAAATAAAAAATTTTCAAAATCCGAAATAAGAGATCATACCTATGCCACTAAAACTAATTTATCAAACATAGATGTTAGAAATTATATCTTGTAATTTCTTGATTTTTATTCAAAATTTTAACTTTATTGGGTTGTAGCAAACCATAACAATACACACTAAAATGTCTCTAATAATAATTCATATGAAAATATGAAGAAAAAACTATCAAAACAGATGATTTGAACAATATTCAAAATGTTAGCTTTGAATATGTTCTTGAGAGGATTATTGTGTCTCAAAAATTATTTTTCACTAAAAATAATTTTCATGTCTCTTTTTTGCCTTTTGATATCTTTTTTAATCTGAATTAAAATAAGAAAGGTAGATCAAAAATCACAAAAGAAGAAAATGAACACATTTTATGTTATTATCGATCGTTAGATTAGAATTTTAATATTATAATGAATTTTGATATTTTAAATGTATAATTATGTTAAATATATTTTCAATATAAAAATTTTAATTTAATCAGTTTTACGCAAAACAATCCGTAACATTCATTTGTACAGTGAAATATTTTCTTAGTTACATTAGAGGGTGTTACAAAAAAATGAGAGAAAAAAAGAAAAAGGTAAGAGAGATGATGTAAGTTAATTAAAATTGCCACATATAAAAAAAAAAATTATAGAATCACTGATCCACGTCAGCGCTGGAAAACAAAAATAAACGTTTCTGAGATTATAATTTGTATCAAAATTGGATGTTAGGGGCTTGAGTGGATTCGTTTATACCTTGAGAATAAGAGTATTACTTCACCCCCAATTTTATGATCTTAATGCACCTTTTCCTTTTCATTTTTGAATCGAAGATTAAAGAAAATCTTCTTGGCTTTTTGCCGCTGAGGTAACCCGGCTGTGACAAATCATTTGTGACTTTCATATTAGTGGGTTCACAGTCTGACTTGGCAAGATTTGGTAGGGTTAAAATACGTATTCGGTGACACGATTACATCTCCAGCAATTAAAAACCTCCAATCTCCTCTTCATTGCACACGCGTACGCAGAACCAGAAAAACAAGGGTATCGAAGTCAAAACGAAAGAAATTTCAGACAAACCGTTGAAGCAGAGAGAGTTTCGGGAAGAAGGGAGCGATACACGTTCATATATAACTAATCGAATGCGGAGAGTCTTTTCGTTTTCAATTTGAAAAAAAAAAGAAGAAAAAAAATGATAGGATGGGTAAAACGGTTGCGAAATGCTTTTGGCGCTTCTTTTCTGTGGCTCATTTGCTTGATTTACTTCACTCAGGTCTCCCTCTTTTTTCTCTTTTATGATTTTTGAATATGTATTTTCAAGTTTAATGTCATGAATTTATAGGAAATTGATCTTCTGCTTTTACTGATTAATCGGGGCTCGTTTCCATTTTTTTCTTTTTTTCAATTTTGAGAACCGGTTTTGCTTTAATTAGGAAAGTGCAGTGATTTAGGAGTATGGCTTTTCAATATAATTTAATTGTCCCATAAAATGCATATCAGAGAACTGGTTTTTGTTTTTAATCGAACTCATCTTGTCATTTTAATGATATTTTTTAGGCCTGCTTCTCCTCCTCCTCCTACTAATTCCATTATAAGAAGGACCTTTGTCTATAGTTTGATCTATGCTAGTTTATTATGTTGAACACTAATCACAGTTTTTTTAGTGGTTTTGATCCTAAAACCGTGACTGTATTTCATGCATATCTACTATGAAGCTTATCCTTTTTTCCATCCATTGATTTCATTGATTTATCTGTCTTTTGTTTATTGTGATAATATGAGTGTAGGGTTTCAGATCCTTTGTGTGGACAGCAGTTTCCTACCACCTAAAAGACAGGCTTAAGTTGTCACCCTCAGCCTCACAATTTGTGTCTTCAGTAGCATTTTTTCCATGGAGCATAAAACCATTATATGGGTACGTTCTTTCTTGCACTGAACACACACACATGCAGCATATTCTATAGCTCAGCAGTAGCATAAGCATTTCATCCTTGCGGTGGCATATATTGATGGAGTACGTTGGTAATTTATGCTCATCTTTCAGTTTTGACAACATTCTTAAACTACTAGTTTCCATATCTGTGCTACTTTGTGGAACGAAAACTTTAACTGCATCGTATCCAATTATTTTATATGTCGCATTTATATGGGTACAGGAAGATCTTGCATTTTGATATCAATGCAAAGCAAAAATTTTGCACATGTTTTTTCTAATGACATGTATGTGTATTAACTTTTCTAGCATAATTGAATCTTATCATAAAATGTGCATGGTGTGACTTCTCATGATTTTCAAATCATCTTAGATATCAAAGGTTCAAAACTATTAAATTATGTATGTCAACATGGATACACCACAACAAAACTGCTATTAGCCTTGAAATTGGATCGAATCACCAGACGATGTACCGGATAATCAGCCTCTAGGATCCGGTCTATGCCCTTATTCTTATTTCCGCATTTGCCTATGTTTGCTGAATTTTGTGCAACTCGTTAAAGGAAGTTGCGGCCTTGGAACTCATGATAGAGTTGCCTTGCTCTTGGTTTTTGCTAGAAATTCTGACTTGAGTTTTATTGATTAAATTTTCTCTTAAATAGAGGTTATACGCCAATAATACTATTATAATAGGAATTCAACTAAACAATATTAATCTGAATTAGGAAATATATGAATCCTTAACCATAGAAATTATAATCGTAACATTACTCCCCCTTTGAACACAGAGCTTTCCCTTAAGCTCGTAATGAAGATAAGCAACCTGTAATCTAACCAAATTTTTCGTGGATTGTCAGGGTAGCATCACAATTTGTTATTTTGAGCCAAAATAATTTTTTACTTTGGTGTCCATGCCCATAAAGTTCAACACAGTTATAACACAAGCCTTTTAATCATCATCCTGCCATCTCTACACTTGATAACTTCTTGACAAATGGAGAAATGGCACTTCTGGCTTTTGAGTTTGCTAACACCGAACTTCCTTGCCAGAAGTAGCCTTCAAACTTGAAGCATAACCGCTATAAAAGTTGGTAGAAACTTGTTGCTTTGTCTTAAAGGTGTGTGCTAGGTTCATTGCTTGAACCAAATTGGTTGGGTTGTGTATCTCGACATCAAGGCGGATGTAATCAATTAACCCAGTAGTAAAGATATTCACTTGTTAATTGACTTGGAGAGATGATGCATGGGCCAAAAGATTTTTGGAATTGGCGTTGATACTCTTCCACATAACCAGTTTGCTTGAAGTTAATCTTTTCTCCCAAATGATTGCTTTTCAAAGGCGGTCAAATCTGAGGGTGCAGAATTCCTTGAAATTTGTCCATGACATATTTGGTTCTTCTTGCTCTAATTGATAATACCAAATTTGAGCCTCTCCTAATAGATGGAAGGCCCCCAATCTAACCTTGTCAGTGTGTGCGATGCACTGTGGCGAAGAATTTTTCACAATGGTGAAGCTAGATGATGGATCATCTACCCCATCATACGTTGGAAAGTCCAACTTTGTATAATGTTGTCTCCAACCCCTACTCTTTTGCGGCTAGATGTTGGGCACATTATAGCTTCAAGTTGCTGGGAGATCTATTTTAGTTTTGCCTTTGTGCGCAATTTTGAGGCACCGACTTGTGATTCTATTGCAACTACTTTTACTTTAGTTTGGCCTTGTATCTCCCGAAAAAGGCCAAAAGTTGTGCATTTCTTCTCTTAGAGATCTAATCTCATCGTTCATGGTGTTTGGCTTTGATACCAAATTGCTATAAACCTTGGAAATGGATAGAATTCAGTGTAGTTAAAAGCCAAAAGTGAACTTAAAGTGATATACTTTTCTATCGCATAAAGTGCAAAAAAAGTGCTTACTTTATTGAAGCAAAACCTAATTTATCTAAAACAATTAACCAATACTGTAATATCTTAAAAAAATAGAAAACCTAAGCATCATGAGATTGAACGCTAAAATTAGAATCTGCCATCTAAAAAATTAAAAAAAACAGTATTTTGAAAATTAAAGATAGCAGTAATACAACAAATAATTAAGACAAAGAACTAATTGAGAAGTTAACATCCGAGAATCATAAAAAAAGTACTTGTCTCTTTGACTTTGTTGGAAAAATCATAAAAAAGTTATGTAACAGAACATCAAAAAGCAACTCATGTATTTTTTTAAAAAATAGCAAATATAGATATAGAGAGTAACCCACTTTGACAAAAAAAACTAATTGAGAAGTTTTATAAAAAACTTGAATACAAAAAAAAAAAAGATAACCGACACTTTAGGAATATAAAAAGTTCCATAACCAAAAGAATATATTTTTAGGAATATAGAGAGTCAATTTTTACTATAAATACTGAATAATATGTGAAAGGAATATAAAGAGTTACTTTTTACTATAAATACTGATTAACACGTGAAAAAATCCATTTTGTGAAGCTCTAGCTTAAGTGCAAAAAGCGTGCGCTTCATTAAAGGAGTGCACTTCAGCCTATCAAAAATGCTATGCCCATATTGTGTTTTGCTTCAGCACTTAAAAGTGCTGATGTGAGCGCTTTTGACTACACTGATGGAGTCAGATAATCAGTCTCTAGGATAAAGTCTATATCTTTGTTTAGCGTTGTAAATGAACCAAGTTGCTCGCGAACTATTCGGAACTCATTTCGGAAAAGAGTTCATTCGAGATTGCTTAACATTGTTAACGAGCGAAGCTCGAAAATTTTTTCGAGCTCAAACTTAATATTATATGATTCGCTAGCTCGCAAATATATTTATTTACGAGCTCGCGAATGTGTTCATTTAAAAACTTGAGAACGTGTTCGTTTAAAAATTTGAGAACGTGTTCGTTTAAAAGCTTGAAAACGTGTTCGTTTAAAAGCTTGAAAACGTGTTCGTTTAAAAGTTCGCAAACATGTTCGTTTAAAAGTTCGCAAACATGTTCGTTTAAAATTTGTTTATATTATATTTAGTTATTGAGTTCGAACTCAAGATTTTTTCATTATTAGTTAACAAGCTGAATTTAAGCTAAGTTTTTTAAATATAATAAGCGAAATTTTTATGAATCGAGTTCGAGCCACTCGCAAGTTTGACAATTTTAAAATGAATCGAGCTCAAACTCAAATATAAAAGCTCGAATCAAGCTCGAGTCTGTAATAAACTTAAACGAATTGAGTTTGAGCTCACCAATATTCAGTTCGGCTTAGTTCATTTACAGCTCTACCCTTGTTCTTGTTTCCACACTTGCCTACGTTTGCTGAATTTTATGCAACTATTGAAAGGAAGTTGCAGCCTTGGAACTCATGAGTGGGAGCTGCCTATCTCTCGGTTTTTGTTGAAAATTCTGACTTCAGTTTTATAGATTAAATTCTGCCTCTTAAATAAAGGTTACACCCCAAGAAACTGTTATTAAAATAGGGATTCTTTTCTAATTAGGAAACTAAATATTATTCATAACCTTAGAAATTAGAATCGTAACACAAACATTTTCTGTCATGATCATGCCGTGGAAACTAATTCACTTAACAATGATATTATATCACTCGCTAAATTGTTTAATTGTTCATGTTGGTGCCTAACATGAGAAGCTCTTTTAAGCCATATGTCCTCATAATATGTAATTTTCTACTTTTATTTATTGGATTCTTGATTTCCATGTGGCTCAGAATTTTGTCGGATTGCATCCCAATCAAGGGAAGAAAAAGGTTACCATACCTAGTGATTGCAACTGTACTTTCTTTAGTGCCATGGCCTTTTCTGGGCTTGAATGCAACCTTGAGAAGTTCTGGATGGCACCTCATTATATTCTTGACAGTGCAAAATCTGGGCTCTGCTATGGCAGATGTTGTGGTAGATGCAATGATTGCTGAGGCAGTAAGGTTCGAAAGGTATGTGTATTTGTCAAGTCTCTGTTCCATTTACATAGGCATGTTTAGCCTGTTGATAGTAAATGGAGTAATTGACATGCAACCCTAACAAGTTTATGTGTGCTTACCATGCAAATGGATTTAAGAGTAAAAGATACTTCTCTATTGAGTATTCTATATTGGTAATTTCCCAACCACCCAAGATTGTGTGTTACTTAGTGTCGCTAGGATATTTCTGTTTGGCTTGCGCTTTCACTTAATCTATGCTGCCAACTTTGACATGATATATTTTACTGATTTTTCCCAAATTTCATGGTTGAGTTAATTTTCTTACTAATGTGACATACTTACAGCTGTTATTGTACAGAGCTGCATTTGCAGGAGATCTCCAGTCGATATCTTGGCTATCTATGGCTTGGGGTGGAATATGTTGTAGTTTGTTTGGTGGTTATGCGTTAGCCAATTTACAGATAGATGCTATTTTCCTTCTATTTTCATTACTGCCAACCATGCAGTTATTATCGTGTGGTTTAGTCAGAGAGAACTCTGTGGACAGTAAAGTTTTAGCTGATTCTTTAAGTAGCTCCAATCTTGTGAAAGGGAATGATGCTGTTTCAGATGAAGATAGTTTCTTAGAGAATAAATTACATAGAACTACTTCAAGAAGAAAGAAGAGCCAAAAGAATGGCACAAAGAGGATGGCAAATAGTACTAAATCATATATTCCTGACAAAGGCAATTCTTTAGCATTGAGTTGGTTGCAGTCTTTGAAAGCAGCGAGTTACAGTTTGTTAAACGCTTTTAGGCAGCCAATGATTTTAAGGTAATCAATGAAAGATCATAAAATTTTCTAGTGAATCGATCCTTAAACTGCTGAAGTTCCCATCTTCTATTGTTTAACCAATTTGTGACTTTAATTGATATTGCGGTTTGTCTTGCCAATATATGATGGCTAATGAGCCAGAATAGTCTGCATTGCAGATAATGTGGTTAAAATATTAGACAAGCTGTCAACCTAGCTAGCTGTTTTATTTTTTATTTTTTTAAATATTTTCTTTTATTTCTTCTCTCCTTCAACAGAGTTGATTGGTAGAGTTGTTTATTCTTCTAATTAATTATGCTTTTACTTCTAACTTGCTCATGGGAAGTCCAGACCTATGGCTTGGTTTTTCCTAGCACATGTCACTGTCCCGAACCTCTCAACGGTTATGTTCTATTACCAAACTGAATCCTTGAATTTGGACCCATCTTTTTTGGGGACTGCACGTGTTGTTGGATGGTTTGGACTCATGCTTGGAACCTTCATTTACAATCTTTACTTGAAGACCATGAAGCTGCGTAAGATTCTCTTGTAAGTACTTGCTTTGCAGATTGTATTTCTTGGAAAAGATCAGTTTCTTCTGCAACTTGATTTGAATAATGCTTTCTTTATCCTGTTGTACCTGCATATTGCAGGTGGGCACATGTTGGGCTGTCTTTAATGAGCCTTTTTGATATGGTCCTAGTGTCTCGGATGAATCTTGCCTATGGAATTTCAGATAAGATCATGGTCATATGGGGATCTGCCATTGCTGATGCAATCAATCAATTCAAGTATGTGCATATTTGCTAAGTAGCTCTTTTCTTCCACTGTATAATTTATTTTACCAACACTTTGGAGCAAAGAATCATGCACATGTTTCATGCAAGTGCGCATGCATTTCTATAATCTGCATCCATTAATGGCCAATTAACTAATTTCCATTTTAATGTTGCATCTTCTGGCCTTCTATCTGCAGGTTCATGCCATTCCTCATTTTATCTGGGCAGTTATGCCCACCGGGAATTGAAGGCTCTCTATTTGCTCTCTTCATGTCAATCAACAACTTAGGTTCCACGCTCGGATCATTCACAGGTGCAGGACTAGCTTCAATTCTGAACCTCTCATCAGGTTCCTTTGACAACCTCCTTTTGGGCATCGCCATCCAAATTCTTTCAACTTACATCCCTGTTGCCCTTCTGTCTTTGATACCAAAAGAAGCCACAGGGGTATCAGCATAGTTAAGGATTATTTCACAATATAGAATGCAATAATCTAGCTAACAGGAAATTTTGTAAATTTTGTCACCAAAACATTTTGATACTGCTGACGAGTGGCTTAAATACACTGATGAAGTCTCTCAAATACATTAGAATTTAGATATCAGGATTCTGAGATATTCTATGTATAAAACCTTGTAAGATATTTTCATTATTGGTTCAATTTGATATATAGAATTACAGGATTTGTTTTCCTTTTAAACTGTGGATGAGATTTATTGCTTTGTCTCTATAAGAATATGAATGTGGCATTCTCTTCAGAATCTCAGATAATATGAAGGGCAAATGCTTCTATGCTAGACGAAATTTAGAACTGGGATTTCAATAAATAAATGTACATATATGAGGCTAAATTTATGCAGTCATTAGTCACCAAACTTATTAATAAATTTCATCATGATCAACGATCAATAATTTGGCATGGAATTAGTTAATTTTAGTTTGTTTTTATGATTCGTCAACTGATAAAAAACATTCAAAAACGGAGTGTAAGAAGCCTTTCTCGTATCAGAGCCAGTTTTCGATCCTGGGACCCGTGGGTTATGGGCCCACTATGCTTCCGCTGCGCCACTCTGATTATTGAGAGAACATCCACATTTTAAATAGCAATATAATAACTCTCTAATTGTTCATTTTTAATCGCTTTCCCATATTCTGCTAAGACAAAAACATAATTACTAAATCGCGGACCGAAAAATTTTGAATTGCTTTATCCAAAATCCGGAATAGAAGAAAGCAATCTCTTTAAAAGATAAGAATGAGGAGGAGACCTGGAATTAGCGGATTACAAACAGCTGCTGCTGCTAGGGTTTGTTTCTATTTTGATTTTTTTTTTTCTATTCTGTTGATGCTTTAATTCCTTTTGTCTACTGCAATATATTTCGCTGTTTGTTTTGATTTTTTTTCGAAATTTTATTGAAGGATCAATATCGAGCCCTGGGTGAAAATGTAGCAAAGTTGAGAACTGATCTTATGAAAGAACAGCTTGCCACTTTTCGCTCTCAGCTTGAAGAATTTGCCCGCAAACACAAGGTCATTAATTTTTTCACTAAGAATATTGCATACCCTTTTGCTTGATTATGGCTGTGCTGAAAAAATTTCTATGCTTATTCATTGAGTTAAAATTGTAGACTATATGCTTGCTAAAATTCTTGATTGAATGTGGAAGGCTGCATTGAAAATTGATATGGGTTGGTGCAGAATGATATTCGCAAGAATCCAACTTTCCGAGCGCAATTCCATGAAATGTGCGCTAAAGTGGGAGTGGATCCTCTGGCCTCGCATAAAGGATTTTGGGCAGAGCTGTTAGGGATTGGTGACTTCTATTATGAACTTGGTTTGTACATCCTTCTTGTAGGGGATGTTTGAGATTGCTATTGGGTGTATAAAAAGTATGTTTATAATTTTTTTGATTTATTTAACTGAATTTTTTAATTTTTTATAAATTGATTTTCTCAAATCTGTTTTTGGAAAAAATATTTATTTAAGTGTTTCTATCCAAAATCAGTTTTCAAAACTCAAAATAATTAAAAATAAAAAAAATTCTCCAAAACTATTTTTTTCAAACTCAACGCCAAACGGACCCTTAAAGTATAGTGCTTTTTTCATTGCAAAATTTTAATTAGAGAAGCAATATGTTTTATTGGTTGAATGTTTCCAAGTGTACGTTTGTCATGGGTTGTAAAATGAAAAATTGCTTTTGCAATGCTTGGGCTATATTGAGAACAGAGAAACATGTAATTACAATTTTTATTAAGATTATTAAATGCATGCTGCAGATATAAATCACTGGTAAAAGCACACTCACATAAAGAAAAGGGAAAAAATATTGAATTGCTTATTTTGCAATTAATAATTTTATTGAAGTGAATTACCTGATGACGCTGAAAATCTTTACCTTCACTTGAAGTCAAATAAAACTATCTTACAGTTTTGCCTTGTGAATTTACTATAAGCTGTTGATATTTCAGATAACATTTTATTCATTCTATATTTAAAGATTCCTTAAATATTATGGATTGAAAGATTATCCAATATGGTGTCTATATTTCTTTCTTTATTTCATTTTTTTCTTTTTTTTTTTTGGTGTTAAAGTAGTGACTATTATTGTGCTTCTCTGGCGCTGAACTTTGTTCATGTTTAAGCTTTGTTTATTAAATTATGATGTGGAAGCTGTTTAGGTCTTCCATTTCTTGTGATCCCTGCCAAAAATTGACAATCACTTGAGTATATTTTGTTCAATATAAAAAGTTTGTAATGACAGAAATCTACTTGGCTAGACAGGGTTGCAAATTATTGACATATGCATGGCAACTAGACCTCAGAATGGAGGTTTGATCAACCTGCAGGAACTCTGCACTATTCTTCGCCAGAAACGAAAAAGTGGTCATGAAGTTGTTTCTGAGGATGACTGCTTGCGTGCTATAAGTAAGCTTAAGGTTTGTAATTAAGATTGACCATGAATATTTACCGTATGTCATACAATTTTCAAGTAATTGATGTAAATATAAGGTACATTACGAAAGGGAAATCCTTCTAATGAGTCAAGACACTGATTTTTCCCCAGATATTGGGTAGCGGTTTTGAGTTAATTTCTGTTGGAAAAAGAAAGCTTGTTCGATCTGTTCCAACTGAACTAAACAAAGACCATAATGCAATTTTGGAGCTGGCTCAGGTTTTTCTCCTTTCCATTTATCCCTATGGGTTTTCACTCTCAATTGAACAAGTATTTACATTGTATTTCACTCATCATTCTCTCAGGCTCAAGGTTTTGTGACTGTTGATGAGGTAGAGAGGCGGCTTTCTTGGACATCTGGTCGTGCTATTGATGCCCTTGATACTTTATTAGATGTAAGTTCTTGCCTCTATTATCTATATCCAAATTTCCACTTTTGACTCCATTCCTGCCCCAGTCCCTGCATAATTGAATTGTGGACTCATAAATCCTGTTGGTATATGATGCAGGAAGGTCTTGCTATGCTTGATGATGGCCACAGTGATGGTAAGCGCCGTTATTGGTTCCCCTGTGAGTCTTCCCTATCCTCTTCAGTTGGGATTCATGTTTAAAACATGAGCTTCTCCCATTTATACACATTTTACTTGTACCCTAAAACATAAGATGAATTTAGCAATGTGAAAGGCTATTTTTATTCAATTCATAATTGTGGAAGTGAATTTAGCAATTTGGCAATAGGATGTATTGAAGATGCAAATTTCACGAGTTAATATAAAGGGATCATTTCCCATTAAATATTAATTTTGATAGAATTTGCTAATATATAAGTTTGCTTTTGAGTAGCTAGGACAAGTGCTTCTCATTTTACTTTCCCTTGTATTTCTCGAGGCTGGTATTGAAAAACTTTCAAGATTATCTCATAAATTAAATTTGGTGATAATGTAATTATCTGTACTTGCTGAATATTTTATTTGTCCAAGTAATGAAATTGATATGTAGTGCATGCAAATTAAATTTTTCATGAGGTAATTAATTAAATTAAATTTCAAATAATATATAAATTAGTAGTAAACAGAGTTAGAATACTTAAAACAGCTAATCATGTGTTTCCTACTGCCCTCTTACATTAGAATACTTAAAACAGCTAATCATGTGTTTCCTACTGCCCTCTTACATTAGAATACTTAAAACAGCTAATCATTTGTTTCCTACTGCCCTCTTACATTGTAGAGGGCTCTTTTTCTTTCTCTGGTCTTCAATATTCAGAAAGCATCATTCCCAATATATTTTTAAGTTCGATCATCAAGAGTTACGTTTAAGGTAAATTTTTATATTTTAGTCGTAAAAATCCCAATAATAGCATCTAGAGCAATGCTTTTTGGAAAAGAAGTTTTCGACCTAATGCCAAATGAACTAGAACATGTCTTACACTCATTGAGTAGAACTGAATTATTTCTGCAGTAGTAGATACTGCATCCTGTAATAGTATTTAAATAAATTTATTGATTTTTTTATTTGAAGCATATTCCCGAATCATAATTCTGTAAAAACAATCTATTGATTTAACAGCCGTAGGTTCTTAATATAATCAAATTCTATTAGGAAATCACTAAAAAGAAAAAAAGAAAAATATCAATATTCGCCTCCAATTCTAGTAAACAATTCTATAAACATGCCAACAACTTGAAATTTAAATGCGAAACATATGTACTTAAGAAAAAAGAAAAGTAAAAAAAATAATTAGCGTGCTGCAATATGAGAAGAAGTTTCAATATCTTCTGTCCAATCAGAGTCTGGCGCACACCAAGACCTGGGTTTTACCCCAAGCTGAAAATACAGTATCATCTCTAATGCCTCAAAGACCTTCTGGTTGTCCAGAAATTCATTCCAAACTCCACTAACTATGCAGTAATTGTTGTTATAAGGCGGTCGATGGTGAGCGGCGTGCTGTGCACGTGACACCAGCAATCCAACATCCTGCAAAGCCACCACTAATGGTGGCAACTTGCTCTTAGTGCCATGAGCCCATGCGTGAAACAGCTGGCTGAACATAATACATCAAGAGCACACACTAACGAAGCCATGGATTACAGGGTCAATACACAATAGGCAGCACAAAGAATGCTACTGCCCTTGCTAGGGCATGAAAGTTGTTCGCAAATTGACGCCTAGTGATCGTCCATGGCCATTTGTGGTGACCTTGAAAGGCTTCTATTTGAGTTCCGAAAATCGGTGTTGATGCATTGCCGTAGTTATCAATTCCCCAGTGGTATACCCCAGAGCCGAGGTCAGCCAAAATGTAACCAACATAACCTGCTACTATAGGTTGTAGCCCTATATGAGAATCAGCTGCAGCTGCTATGGCTTTAGCTAGGGAAATGAAAATGGTGGTGCACCCAGTTGCCACCCATATACGGTGAGGCCATGTCGATTGCAAGCTAGGGTCATTAAGAACAGGAGGGGCAATGGGTCTATGGTTTGTGGGTTTTGAAGCCTAGGTTCAATAGCTAACTGAGTCAGTTTAGGCTTAGGTGAGGTGGCGGTGATGGCTGAACATATTATCCGGTTGCGGTAGCAAAGGTTCGTGGGAACATGGGTTGGGGAACTTGTAAGAAAATTGTGTTGGGGTAGAATAGACATGGAGAATGTGTAAAGAGAAATCAAATTAGTGGGTTTATAGAGGCAATTTATAATAGCAAAATGCAAGAAATTGTGGTTGAAAACGGAGTTGTCGGCTTGTGGAGAGATTTGAGAGAATCCATTATGTGGTGTCTGTATAGGATGCGTGGGGTTATAGAAATCACAAGTGGTCGAGTTTTTTATATTGCAAATTTGTAATAAATGGTACAAAACACAATTATTTTTCTGGTAAAAAATGGAACAAAAATAATTATAAATTAAAATTTATATGTTAATTTAACCTAAAAATTGAATTTAAGACAAAGTTGATCATCCAATAAATATTCAAAGACGACATTGCATCTTCAAGCATTGTTTGGAGTTTCGTGTGCAAGCGGGGTTGTGACTTGTGAGTTTTGAGTTGGAAGATAGAGATGCTAATTCTACGTGTATAGTTGTGATCAAAACGATTTCTATCATTCTACGTTTTTCGTGTAGCGCTCCCTTACTCTACTAGTCGTTAATAGAGTATGGAAGTGCTACTAAACTCATTTATTTTTGTAAAAATAATCAATTCTCAAATTATTATAATATTTTTTTCTAGTTTATTATTTGCGGAATATTTATTACTATATTTTTTTCATATCATTTAAATATGGAACTAGTGAGGTAAATATTTTGATTTAAAAGAACTCATTCATTAAACTATAATATTTAGAAATATATTTACAATAATACCAAATATATAAATTACAAAATTCAATTCTTATAAATCATATATGCCACAATTTTACATAAAGAGAAATTCTTAAAATTTAATTTTTATAATAAAGTTTCCAAAACATACAAAAAGGAAATAGACTGCTGTAATTTGATTTTAGGGTTCCCCTTATCTTCGGTCACCCTAACGTAACAGCTACGTCTATTTATCTGCGCGTGAAATACATGCGCTAAGCTACTAGCTTAGTAGTATGTTTGACAACTATCCAATAATTATATAAATATTTCTAAAGTAAAACTTTAAAAACTATAATTAACTTACTAAGCATGTCAAATATTCAAATGATATTAAAACTATTTTTGTTATGCAAAAATATATAATTCTTCAATTATGACATTTCATTCATTAAGCATGTTTGAAATTTTAACAATACAAGATATACAAATTGAATTAATAATTTTGAGTCCATTTTTTACCTAATTCCAAGCATATTCAAGTCTAACGATCTGAATGAAAGTTGAAGCCCTATGTCTTAACTTTCCAACCCAACAATAATCACTCAAAAAACATTTTTAGAACTCAAGTTATGATCACAAAACAAGACACTTTTCATAAGACGAAGTTTCCAGCACATCAATTAATTCATACAATTTCCATTTTTATGCATCAACCTCATATTCTAGTTTATATTTTCACATTCATGGCATCATTTAATCACCAATTCATCACTCAATAAAATATCCATAATTTCATACACAATTTCACAAACATCACAAAATCAAAATCAACATTTTCTATATTGAATTTTGGCCAAATGTACATACCTCAAAATTTTACTTCTCTTCACTTTTCTCTTCTTCCTAGCTAACTTTCTTTTTGCCCTTACTTCCTATTTGATTTTGGTTTAAAGGTTGTTCACTTCCTTGTCCTAACAATAAATTTTACACTAATCAAATACTAATCACACTAATCCACCCTTAATCACCATTAATATAATAATAACCCTAAATTACTAGCTTTAATGGCAACTAACCCTAAACTCAAAGAAAAGAGAAGAAAAAAAGTGAGAAGATGGAAAATCTAAACTCACATTTGATGATCTTCAAAATGACCAAAGTCTTCTTTCTCTTTTTCTCTTCCTTTCTTCCTTCCTCTTCCTTGGTTTTGCTCACTTAACTTCATTTCTTTGATGATCTTGCCTTAATTCCACTTTTTTTTTCCATATAATCTTAGCTTGATTGAAGAAAACAAAAGAAGAATAAATGGTAAGAGGAAGGTCATGAAAAAAAGGAAAGAAAAAGGGAGAAAAATGGGTTTGATTAAGATGAGGAAGAAGAAGAAGAATAAAGGCAAAAAGTGAAAGTTGACTTTTATAGTTGGATTAGGTGGGTGGTGAGGATTAATTAGATAATATTGTCCCTTATTGGTCCATTAATTTAAATCACTCTTACTTTATTTTAATCAAAAAATATATTCCTTTCCTTAGATATAGAATATTATATTTTTATGTCTTCTTAAAATATATGTGCCAAAAACACTGAAATTTCTAATTTCGTTCAGCGAAAAATTATTTTTTTTCCTAATTTTAATTCCAAAATTCAAAATTCAAAATTAATAATATCTAAAATATTTTTTTATATTTTATTATCATTTTAATTTTTTTCTTTCATATCCGAATTTAGACCCCGATCGGTTTGGCACGCCAGATTTCGGTCAACTGAGACCGTGGCCTAAATTATCGGGCATTACATTTCTAATAATGAAACTTCTAGTGAAATTTTCCATAACGTAAAAGGAAAAAGGAAAAAAAATAAAAAAATAGTGACAATGGCAACTAGGGAATATTCAAGCCTCAAGCATCAACAATAAGATTTAAAGGGGAGTTTGGTTCATAAAAAAAAAGGGAATGAGAATACAGTGGTTCTTTTAACCACATATGTGTATATAAAAGGATATTGATTGATCTCTATCCCATACAAAAACCCATCAAAGTACATTTGCCAGATGGTTCTACTATAAAGGTTGATTTGTTGGGAACCATAAATATGCATAACCAATTCTAGTTAACAAATGTGCTTTACATACCTCATTTTAGTCTTAACCTAATATTTGTGCCAAAACTGTCCAAACAAAACAACATTAAGTTCATTTTTTACTTATAACTATTTCATTTTACATAACCTAAATAGTGATAATCAAGTTGCTACTGAAAAGTTGTGGGCAACTTATATGTGCTCAATTTTACCTCTTTTGTTTTGTGAATTGTAATAGAACCAATGTTGTTCTACTTGTTTACCTATTTGTCATGTAAATCAGGTCTCAACTACTATTGCCAATACTTGGCACAACAGAATGAGACATCCTTTTGATGTAGTTATTTCACATTTGCAATTTTTTAATAAATCAATTATTTTTTATTCTACTCCTTGTGAAATATGCCTTCGGGTAAAGAAAGTTAGAAATGTTTTCCCTTCTAGTTTGTCTAGATCAAAAAAATGTTTCTTCTTATTACGTACTGATATATGAGGACAAAATATATAAACATCTCTTGGTGGTGCTCATTATTTTTTTTACTCTTATTGATGACTATAGTAAGGAAGTGTGGACTTTCATGTTGAACCATAAATCACAAATAGTGCGAATACTTACAAACTTTTATAAGATGATTGAGACATAATTTAATGCTAAAATCGAAAATTTTAGAATAGATAATGGAGCTAAGTTCTTAAGCACACATTGTGAAAACCATGTCTCCTCCTTCGGTGCTTTGGATTAGAAAATATGTGTATATACTCAACAATAGAATGGAGTAGTGGAAAGAAAACATAGGTATATTATACAAATTGCTAGAGCATTACTGCTATAGTCAGACTGTCACATGAATTTTGGAGTGTATCTATCTTGCATGCCACCTTTATAATTAATAGACTACCCACCAAAATTCTCAATTGGAAGACCGCTTTTGAGCTTTTATTTCTTCCTTACCTTATTACAAGATACTCAAAACATATAGGTGCCTAGCTTTTGCTAAGACCAATGCACCTCAACTAGATAAATTCACACCCAAATCAATCATATGTATAAATTTAGGTCATTGTCTTGGACAAATGACATATAAACTCTATTGTAACGACCTGATCTTGAATATGTGTCTCATGCATATGCATAAAATGCTACAATTATCTGATTTGTGTCCATTCTTCTGGTTTATAGGTAGATATGGATTCAGGATTGGAACAAGATTTCTCGGAAGATGAACTGAGTAATTGTCTTCTAAACTCAGCTGATCTTGGACAACCTTCATCAGTGAGAGATTCTGGGCTGAGTGTAGTAGCTCCACTGAGAGCATAGGATATGCTAATTTAGGACATGAGCCTCTTATGGAGCAGATAGCAAATTTGTTGCAATAGATAGTACAAGAAGTTCCACAACCAACTCCACCTCCTTCTCCACCTCAGCCAAAACCTCGGATTGATAAGCTGAGAAAATATGGGGCCACAAATTTTATGGGAAATAGAGAGAATGACCCAACATCTTCAAAGTTTTGGATGGAATCGATAAAAAACTGTTTAAGGAACTCGAGTGTCCAGAGGAACAGAAGGTCATATATGTAGTGTCCTTTCTAAAAGATCATGCCTATTACTAATGGAAATCAATCTTATTGAAGCCTCAGACACCAAAACCACCTTCATGGAATTTCTTCAAGGTAGAATTTAGTAAGAAATATGTGGCTAGAGTTTATGTGAATGAAAAGAAAAGGGAGTTTCAAGACTTGAAGCAAGGAAGCATGTCAGTGGCAGAATACGAGATGGAATTCACTAGATTGAGGAAATATGCAATTGGAATCATTATTGATGAGGCAGATAGATATTGTAGATTTGAGAATGGGCTTAATGATGATATTGGAAATATGGTTACCACCCTTCAGCTTGAGGATTTTGCTATACTAGTATCCTCGACTATCAGTGTGGAAAAGAGGTCAAAGAGAAAGAGGATAGAAGAGCCGTCACGGAGATTGACAATTAGCGTGGCCCAGACATCAAGTAAAAGGGGGCGGACGACACCTAGGTTTTTCCAGTCACGGGGTTCTGGACCAACCGTTTCAGCTAGGCAAAGCCAACAGTTGAGGCCAGAGGGGTCTACAGCTAGTGCACCAGCTTTGGGTAATAGGAGATTCATATCTGTCACATGTTAGCATTGTGGAAGATCACATACATGTGATTGTTGGTTGATTACTGGAGCATGCTTACGATGTGGATCTACTGAGCACAAATAGAAGGATTGCCTTAGAGGAAGAGGTATAGGTGGTATAGTATCAGTTCAGGTTCAAAATGTCACTCGAGGCAGAGGTAGGGGACATGGACAGTCTAGAAGTAGTAGGATTGGGCAGAGTGCATCAGAATTAGTGAATATAGCAGAAGGTAGTCAAGCCCCAACCCGAGCATATGTCATGAGAGCTCGTGAGGAGCAAGATGCCCTGGATGTCATTATCGGTAAATTTTCTCTTTATGATATTGATTTATTTGCACTGATAAATCCGGGTTCTACATATTCATAGTTATGCATGTCACCAGCTAGTCAGGGTAATATGGTAGCAGAGGAATTAGATAATGATATATTAGTGACAATTCCTTTGGGTCATGGAGTGAAAGTTAGTCGAGTCTATAAAAATAGTCCAATCACAGCTCAGAATGTAGAATTCCTAGCTGACTTGATAGAGTTGCCATTCCGTGAGTTTGATGCAATCTTGAGGATGGATTAGTTAACTTAGCATAGGGCAGTGGTGGATTGTCAGTATAGGAGAGTGACTTTCAAGAATTTAGGGCAGAATGACATGATTCTCTTGGGCGAGAACCGATGATACTTAACTAATGTCATTTCTATTACAAAGGCACATAAGCTTATCAAAAAGGGATGTGATGCATTTTTGGCACATATTGTAGATACCAAGAAAGGGAGTCACAGTATGTGAATATCCAGATATCTTTCCCGAGGACTTGTCAGGGTTACCACCTGTCAGGGAGATAGAGTTTTCCATTGATGTTTTGCAACATTTAGGATTCGGTATGGTCATTACAAGTTCTTAGTAATGCCTTTTGGCCTGACGAATGCCCTAGCAGTGTTTATGGATCTAATGAATAGAATCTTTAGGCCTTATTTGGACTAGTTCTTGGTGGTGTTCATAGATGATATCCTAGTGTACTCTAGAAACAGAGAAGAGCATGATCAACATCTTTGTATTGTCTTCCATACCTTGAGAGAGAATTATTTATATGTGAACTATCAAAATGTGCATTTTGGTTGGATGAAGTGGCCTTTCTAGGGCATATTGTCTCAGCCGATGGGATCAAAGTTGACTCCAGCAAGGTAGAGGCAATCCTCAATTGGAAACCGCCTCAGAATGTGACAGAGGTGAGAAGTTTTCTTGGTTTGGTTGGTTCTTATCGGAGATTCGTGAAAGGATTTTCAATGATAGCTTCACCACTCACAAAATTGCTTAGAAAGGAGACCAAATTTGAGTGGACAGACCGGTGACAGACTAGTTTTAATAAGTTGAAGAAAATGTTGACAAAGGCACCAGTGTTGACATAGCCTATTGCAGGAAAAGATTATGTGGTGTACAATGATGCTTCCTTTAATGGTTTGGGCTGTGTACTAATGCAAGAAGGCAAAGTGATCGCTTATGCTTCCAGACAACTGAAGCCTCATAAGATAAATTATCCGACACATGATTTGGAACTAATAGCCATTGTGTTTGCATTGAAAATATGGCGACATTACCTGTATGGTGAGTAATGTTATATCTATACAGACCATAAAAGTTTGAAATATTTGCCTTCATAAAAAGAACTCAATTTGAGATAGAGGCGATGACTAGAATTAATCAAAGACTACAAGTGTATAATTGATTATCAGTCTGGTAAGGCCAATGTGGTAGCTAACACTCTAAGTAGAAAAACTCTGGCAGGTAAACGATAAAACTTAAATTTATTAAGTGAACAAGATTAAAAAAATGAAATAATAAGTAATTTATATATTATTTTGGCAGAATTGCAGATTCAACCCATATTGATTCAACAAGTAAAGGACAATCAAAAGTAGGGCACGAAATCAAAGGAAATCTTTGAAATGGTGAAAAAGGGTGGAAAACTAGAATTTACTATCGAAGCAGATGGGAGTGTAAGGCAAAAGGGCAGGTTATGTGTACAAGATATACCATAATTGAAACAAGATATTTTGAAGGAGGCTCACAATATTATTTATGCAATGCACCCGAGAAGCAACAAAATGTACCATTATTTGAAGGCATATTACTGATGAACAGGAATAAAAAGAGATATAAGGGAGTATACTACCAGATGTATAACTTGTCAGCAAGTGAAGGCTGAGCATCAAGTATCAAGTGGATTATTGCAATCAATTGCAATTTCGGGGTGGAAATGGGAAAGAGTTACAATGGATTTTGTTTCTAGTTTGCCTTTGACACGAAAGAGGCATGATGCATTATGGGTAGTGGTGGACCGGCTCACCAAATTAGCTCACTTTCTACCGATCAAGATGGATTATCCACTTAACCGTTTGACAGAGATCTATGTTAATGAGATAATCCGTTTACGTGGTGTGCCAGTTTCAATTATTTCAGATCGAGACCCGAGGTTCACTTCACAATTCTGGAAAAGTTTGCATCAGGCCATGGGTACTCGACTCAATTTCAGCACAGATTTTCACCCACAAACAGATGGACAATCAGAGAGGGTCATATAGATATTGGAAGATATGTTGAGGAGTTGTGTGATGGAATTTGAAGGTAGTTGGGATAAACATCTTCCATTGATTGAATTTGCCGACAATAATAGTCACCAAACCAGTATCGACATGGCACCATATGAAGCCTTGTGTGGAAGGAAATATAGAACACCTCTATGTTGGACTGAGCTTAGTGAAAAGAAAGTAATGAATCCAAATCTAGTGCAGCAGACAGAGGAAAAAGTGAGAGTAATAAGAGATAAGCTGAAAGCTACTGTTGATAGACAAAAATCATATGCAGATTTGAAAAAGAGGGATATTAAGTATACAATTGGTGACAAAGTATTCTTAAAAGTCTCACCTTGGAAAAGGATTTTCTGATTTAGAAAGAAGGGAAAGTTGAGTCCTAGGTTCATAGGACCATATGAGGTACTTGAATGCATAGGTACCGTGGTGTACAAATTAGCTCTACCACCAGAGTTAGACAAGATTCACAATGTATTCCATGTGTCCATGTTGAGAAGATATCGATCGGATTTATCTCATATCATATTAGCAGAACCTATAGAGATATGACCAGATCTAACTTATGAAAAGGAGCCACTGGAAATTTTAGCTCGAGAAATGAATGAGGTACGGAACAAGAAGGTACCATTGGTAAAGGCTCTATGGAAAAATCATAATTCAGAAGAGGCGACTTGGGAAAATGAAGAGGTGATGAAGGCTCAATATCCACCATTATTCCACTCCAATTAAAAAGGTAAATTTTGAGGACGAAATTTTTTTAAGGAGGGAAAAATTGTAATGCCTGATAATTTAGGCAACGGTCGCGGTTGACCGAAATTCGGTGCTCTGAACCGATTAAGGTCTAAATTCAGACATGAAAGAAAAAAATTAAAATGATAATAAAATATGAAAAAAAATATTTTAGATATTATTAATTTAGAATTTTGAAGTTCAGAATTAAAATTTGGAAAAAAAATAATTTTTTCACTAAACAAAATTGGAAATTACAGTGTTTTTGGCACAGATATTTTAAGAAGGCATAAAAATCAAATATTCGTTATCTAAGGAAAGGAATATTTTTTTGATTAAAATAAAGTAAGAGTGATTTAAATTAATGGACCAATAAGGGACAAGATTATCTAATTAATCCTAACCACCCACCTAACCCAACTATAAAAAGTCAAACTTTACTTTTTTGGTCATTATTCTTCTTCTTCCTCATCTAACCAAAGAAAACTCTCTCTTTTTTCTCTCTTGTACCCGTGACCCTCCTCTCCCCCTAGTTCTTCTTTTTCTTTCTTAAATTAAAGCTAAAGTTAGATGGTAAAAGTTGGATTATGGCAAGCTCATCAAGAAAGTGAAGCAAAGTGAGCATAACCAAGGAAGAGGAAGGAAGAGAAAAAGAGAAGAAAAAAATTTTAGTCATTTTGAAGATCTTCAAAGGTGAGGTAAGATTTTCCATCTTCTCACTTTTCTCCTTCTCTTTTCTTTAATTTTGGGGTTAGTTACCACTAAGAATAGTAATTTAGGGTTATTATTATGTTAGTGATGATTAAGGGTGCATTAGTGTGATTAGTGCTCGATTAGTGTGAAAATTGTTGTTAGGCCAAGAAGGTGAAAAATCTTTGAACCAAAATAAACGAGGAAGTAAGGGTAAGCAGAAAGCTAGCTAGGAAGAAGGGAAAAGTGAGGAGAAGTGAATTTTTGAGGTATGTACATTTGGCAAAAATTCAATATGGAAAAATGTTGATTTTGATTTTGTGATGTTTGTGAAATTATGTATGAAATTATGGATATTTAATTGATTTATGAATTGGTGATTAAATGATGCCATGAATGTGAAAATAAAAATTAGAAGATGAGGTTGATGCATGAGAATGGAAATTGTAGGAATTAATTGAAGTGCTAGAAAATTCGTCTTATGAACAGTGTTTATTTTTCTAATCATAACTTGAGTTCTAGATATGAGTTTTGAGTTATTCTTATTGGGTTGGAAAGTTAAGACATAGGGCTTCAATTTTCATTTAGACATTCGACTTGAATTTGTCTGCAATTAGGTGAAAAATGAACTCAAAATTTGAACTAGAAATATGTCCAATAAAATACTGAGCAGATTGGAATGAATGTATCTTAGAAACAAATTCATAACTTTTGCTATAAAATTCAGTTTAATGTGATTCTAGTTGGAGATTAACGATAAGACATGTACCTACATTTTGTTATGTGATCACTTGTCCAACTTCTATCTAAAAATGGATGAAGAATACAGGGAAATATAAGGCAGAAATGCTGTCCAGAATAGGACAACTTGTAAATATGTGTTAATTGTAGAATTTTGTGATAGAAAAATATATGAGTTGGCTTTTCTTATAGTTATAATGATTAAATGAACAAGTATGAGGTGGTAAAATATTTGATGGGAATTATTGCATTTATATGGAATTTATATTAGTGTTTGCTACATAATTAATGTAAATAATAATAAAGGTAACAAATATGATTAAGCCCTATATCATCTAGTCGAGAACTAGAAATTAGGATAAGTTGGCATGCCAATAAAAGGGTAAAAATGTAGGCACTAAAAAATAGTGCTGAAATTTAATTTACATAGACACTAAGAAATAGTGCTAAATTGAAATTACGTAGGCACTAATAAATAGTGCTGAGTTCGAAATTACGTAGGCACCAAAAAGGTGCGAAGTTGTTATTGAAAATGTAGGTATTAAAAGCCGAGTTATAAAATAATTATATAGGCGCTGAGTATACTACCGAAGAGCAGAAACTCTGTATCCAGTGTTTAGTTCCGGTCTGAGATGTCATGAGCTATCAAATAAATAACAGAAAAAAATGTAAATTATTAAATTGATATTTCAAATTGTATATATTGTATTGTTAAAATTTCAAACATGCTTAATGAATGAAATGTTATAATTGTTGAATTATATATTTTTGCATGACAAAGATAGTTTTAATATTATTTGAATATTTGACATACTTAGTAAATTAATTGTAATTCCTAAACTTTTATTTTAGAAATATTTATATAATTATTGGATAATTGCCAAACGTACCACTAAACTAACTTAGTGCGTGTGTTTCACGCGCATATAAATAGACGTAGCTGTTCAGTTAGGGAGACTGAAGATAAGGGTAACCCCAAGATGAGATTGCAGCAGTTTATTTTCTTTTTGTACATTTTGGAAATGGTATTGCAAAAATTAAATTTTAAGAATTTCTTTTAATGTAAATTTGTGGCATGTAGGATTGAAATTTGTAATTAATATATATTTGGCATTATTGTAAATATATTTCTAAATATTATAGTCTAATGAATGAGTTCTTTTCAATCAAAAACTTTATGTAACTAGTTACACATTTAAATGATATTAAAAAAAGAATTATAGTAATAAATATTCTGCTAATAATAAACTCGAAAATAGAAAAAAAAATTTATACAATAATCTGAGTATTGGTTTTTTTTACAAAAGCAAATGAGCTTAGTTTCCATACACTATTAATGACTAGTATGGTAAGGGAGCGCTACAGTCAATCAGTGTTAGGCAAGCTAAGGCCCTGCAATAGCATGTTACTCCTCCATTCGCACCACCTCCACCTCCACCTCCACAGCCAAACTTTCCCCATCTTATGGATGATTATATTCAACATAGAATGCATGTTGAAGAAGTTGAGCAACCGTCACAGGCACAACCTCATGCTCCACCTAAAAAGAAGCCGATTTTGGAGCAGTTAAAAAGATTGGGAGCTGAAAATTTCTATGGGCGTGACCCCTTGACACCTGCATAGGTCAAAGAATAGTTGTTCAAGACCAAGATATTGTTTGAAATCACTCACTGTTTGTCTGAAGTGAAGTTTGAGGGTATAATGGCTTTACTCCAGGGTCCTACATTTATTTGGTGGGACTCAGTCCACAAGTATACCCCTAATGAGCAGTTGAATTAGGAATTCTTTTTAGCCCAGTTTGAAAAGAAATACATATGATCATAGTATAAATCAGAGATATAAGATGTTTTTTGGAGACTTTGGTAGGGAAATAAGATAGTTGTCGAATATGAGCACAAGTTGTGCACAAGTATCCCCTTCCATGTACTGAAGACTTATTTTATCAATTGAAGGGAGCAAGTGTGTTTTCAAATATTGATATGAGATCAGACTACCATCAGTTGAAAGTAAGGGAAGCAGGTGTGCCCAAGACGGCTTTACGCACCAGATATGGCCACTATGAGTTTTTGGTCATGCCATTTGGGCTTACAAATGCTCCAGCAACTTTCATAGATATGATGAATATGATCTTTCATCCTTATCTGGACCAGTTCGTTGTGGTATTTATTAATGATATTCTAGTATATTCAAAGACTCTAGAAGAACATGATAAGCACCTACAGATTGTCTTGCAGATATTGAGAGAGAAGCAATTATATGCAAAGTTTAGTAAGTGTGACTTCTGGTTGAATGAAATATCTTTCTTGGCTCATGTAGTTTTAGTTGAAAGGATAAAAGTGGACCCAAAAAAGATTGAAGCAATCTTACAGTGGAGAATACCTATGAATATTACAAACGTTAGAAGTTTTCTTGGTTTGGTTGGTTACTACAGGAGATTTGTAAAAGGTTTCTCCACCATAGCAACACCTCTCACTCAATTGTTATAGAAGCATGTCAAGTTTGAATGGACAGATAAATGTCATCAAAGTTATGAGAAACTTAAAAACATGTTGATAGAAGCTCCTGTATTAACTCAACTAGAATCTGGCAAAGATTTTATAATTTATAGTGATGCCTCTAGGAATGAGTTAGGTTGTGTATTGATGCAGGAAGGCAAGGTGATTGTTTATGCTTCCTGATAACTAAAAAATCACGAGAAGAAATATCCTACTCATGATCTTGAACTTGCATCTATTGTATTCATTTTAAAAATTTGGAACACTACATCTATGGTGAAAAATGCTACATTTATACAAATTATAAGAGTTTGAAATATTTACTTACATAAAAGGAACTCAATCTGAGATAGAGACATTGGTTTGAATTGATAAAAGACTATGATTGTTTAATCAATTATCATCCAGGAAAGGCGAATGTAGTGGCTGATACACTTAGTAGAAAATTTATAGCAGGTAACCTTAATTATTGTAAATAATTTTTCTTACAAGTGTATAATAAGTGTAAGTGACTAATGGTAGTATGTGTAGTCCTTCGAGCAATGAATGATAAATTGAGTATGGCACAAGATAGAGCAATTATAGCTAAAATGCAAGTAAAACTAGACTTTCTTCAACAAGTGAAAGCGACATAGAAGCTAGATGATTGTTTGAATGCCATAGTGAATCGAATAAAAGAGGGCAATGATGGTGAATACTCTTAGGATGCAGATGATAACTTTTATTACAAATAAAGGTTATGTGTACCGGATCAAGATGAACTGAGGAACAACATTCTCACATAAGCTCATCATAGCAGCTATGCGATGCATCCTGGCGGTAACAAGATGTACCAGGACTTGAAAGCACACTATTGGTAGCCAGGAATGAAACCTGATGTGATGGAATTTGTTAGCAAATGCTTGATATGCCAGTAGGTGAAAGCAGAGCACCAAGTTCCATCAGGTTTGCTTTAGCCTATAGCAATACTAGAGTGGAAATGGGACTGGATAACCATGAATTTTGTGACTGGACTACCTTTGACTAGAAGGAAGCATGATATTATATGGGTAGTTATTGACAAACTCACTAAATCAGGCCCACTTCTTGCTAGTATGGATGGATTATCCATAGACCAAGTTAGTAGAAATACATATTACTGAGATATTGAGACTCTTTGGAGTACCATCCTCTATTATTTCAGACAGGGATCCAAGATTTACTTTCCAGTTCTAGAAGAAGTTGCAGCAAATATTGGGGACAAAGCTCCATTTTAGTATAGTTTTTCATCCCCAAACTGATGGGCAATCAGAACGTGTGATTCAGATACTTGAGGACATGTTGAGAAGTTGTGTCCTTGAGTTTGAAAGCAGTTGGGAAAAGTATTTGCCACTGGTCGAGTTCGCTTACAACAACTATCAGTCCAGCATCAAAATGGCGCCATATAAAGCACTTTATGGAAGAAAATGTAGAGCTCCCTCATACTGGATAGAGCTAAGTGAGAAGAAACTAATGGGGTCCGATTTGGTTCGTGAAACTGAACAAAAAGTACGGGTGATAAAAAACATATGGAAAAAAGTCATGGACTGATATAAAATCATGTGCAGATTAAAAAAAAGACATAAAGTTACATATTGGAGACAAAGTGTTTCTAAAAGTATCTCCCTTTTGACGATGAAATTTTCTAAAGTTCCATTTTGATGATGAAATTTTTTATTAGAAGGAGAGAATTGTAATGACCCAAATATCGGGTTAGTCGTAAACTGTAATTTCCGAGATTGATCAATGTACCTGAAGTAAAAAATACACATGTGGATGAGAAATATTTTATTTGATCATTGGAAAATATAGGTCATGACTAGTTCGATGGTAAAATTTGGAGTAAAAATAAGGTCAAATAGGTTATCAAAAGTCAAAAATAAGAAAAAAACTGAGATATAGTTTAACTAATAAATTTGGTTTGATCGTACTTTGACACGATTATTAGAAATAGTAAACGATATCTAAAATTTTTATTTTAAGACATGGATAAACTCAAAATAATATTTAGAATTATTTGACAGTAAAAAGGAAATTTTACGGTAGCACAAAAATTTGATTAATCTGACCGATTTAAGTGAGTCGGACCGGAAACAGATTCCGATTGAGTTAAAAAAAAATTTTGTAGTCTAATTTGTATATTTTATGAATTATGGAATCAAATTTGGGAGAAATTAAGCTTGAAAAGTGAGAGAAATAATTTATAATTGCTAAATGGGCCTATTTTACAAGTTGTTCTAATTAGGTTGGACTTTGACTTGACCAAACCCAACTCATTCCAGCCACCTATTTAAGATCAAAATATCAGAATTCTCTAGAGAAAATTCTGAATCTTCTTTTTCCTCTTATGCTTCCCCCTTGGCGAAATGGGTTTCCCATTCTTCTCCACCAAATTTATCTTCTTCTCTCTAATTCTTACACCGAAATTAAGCATTCTAATGTTATTTCAGCCCCTCTATTAGCTAGTTAAGGTCTCCAATTTTCACTTGAAGGGCTAGAGGTGGAAGAAATAAAAGGATTAAAATGAGGGTATAAAATTGAGGTAAGAGAATTTGGAGGTTTTAAATTTATTTATGGTTCTAATATGAATTTTAAGGTATGTAGATTATATTTATGAAGTTAGATTGAACTATGGAAGCAAAATAATTATAGTTTTATTTTTGTATAATTTCGGCCATGGACGGAACTTAAGGAGGAGAAGGAATTTCAAAGGAAAAAGGAAGTCTAGAATGGCTAAAGCAAAGAAATAAGGTTAGTGGTTACCAAATCTTATTATTCTCATTGATTTTGTTTGAGTTGGGGTTATGGAATTTGGGTATATGTATGTGTTCTGCATGTTAAATTGAAAATAAACCTTAAATAATGATTAAGGAAATAAAAAAGTGGATTAGAATGTTTAAATGCAATTACAAAATAGATAGTGGAACTAATAAAAAAAGCCATATGATGTATGTTTGTACTTATAGGTATAATTATGATTTAGTGTAATATTATGGAATATGCATGTTAATGAAAGTATGAGTTAGTGAAATGAATGGTTAGAAGGTGAAAGTAAAATTTTAATGATGGAAAAGTTTGTAGTCTGAATTGTAAATATAAAGAATTTAGTGCATTCTTTGCTAATTTAATGAAAATTAAGCCATAAAACACAAAACATGAAATTTAGTGTATATGAATTAATTGAGAATTATTAGAATTTATTGAATATTTTTCTATTTAGTGATTACTTTTTATACGAAATGGAACGTAATGAATAGACAGAGTGGAAAAAAAAATATTGTAAAGGTAAATTTTGGTTATGGATGAATAAAATTCTAGGTAATTAATAATATAAAATAAATATAATTTATTAATTTAATAGGAATTAAATCAAAAGAATAATTTCATTGCCCTTAGTGGTAGCGTGGTAGTTAAATATATTTAAAGATATAATTGGCTAGCCACAGAAATATTATAGCAGCGGTGCGGGTCATGACGACTCGCTTAGGTAGACCAATAACGATATACTTTAGTGATATTAATTCAGTGTATAGTGCAATGTTTGAGTGATTATTCGGGATCACTCTTTAGTGTAGTGGACCTGTAGGGTTCACATCCCATATATCCAGTCTAGTGATTATCTACTGGATTGATTTTAGGGGAAAATATGGACAAAAAATGGCAACAATGGTAAAAAGGTAAAATGGCAAGTGGCAAATATGGCAAAAAAAATGGCAAGAATGATAAATATGAAAAAATGGCAAGAATGGTAAAAAGGTAAGATGAAAAGTAGCAAATTGGTAAAAAATGATAAAATAGAAAAAAAAAAGAAGAAAAAAAAGGTTAAATAAAGAAGCGGAATGGAATTAGATTTAATTAAAAAAAAAAATAAAAGAGTTTAGGATTGAATGAAATTTTTGTGTTCTTTAAGAAATATAAAAAAAACTTATGAAAAAAGTGTATATAAGTATAATCGTTAATTTAATGAAAGTATTAAAGGAATATTGTAATTATGAAATAAGTATAAAATTTTAAGTAAATTATAAATTAATATGTTGATGTGTAAACTAAAATTAAATTGGAACAGTTTAGTGAATATAAGTTTGTATATATGTGTATGCAATATTTTAAATCAGTAAAAATTTTTAGATTTGTAATCACTGCTGGGCATTTCATTGTCACCTCGACAACTGTATACTATATCAGTCAGTTCTCTAAGAGCTATAAGGGTTATCACCTCAATCCATCCACAATCATGTGATCATTAACAGTGTAAACGCGGTTCTGATGTAACCCATTAGGTGGCACATTCCTTTATGTTCTCAACCCACAATCACATTATTACGACATATCACATCACATCGCAATCACACCAATCACATCTCCATCAATAATAAAAAATAAATATATTTACTTATAAAATAATATCATAACAACAATAATAACATTATATAGCATGTCAAAGAAGATATATGGAAGAGGGGTAACTTTTTATAAAATCATATGATATTAATTCATAGATATGTAGATTTCTCAATTGCTGCTTTTAAGACTCTAGTACAACTGGTGGGGCCTTTAAAGAATCTAGAATAATACAATGAAAATTAATATATATCTTAAGAATAAATCTTATATCTAGACTCTCCTAGGAAACCTTTATCCAAACTTTTAACGTAAATCCTATTGAAAAATAATCAGCAGAACCTCTCCTTAAACTACACATATAACAACTCTTATGAAAGGGTCAAATCATATAAATCACTTTGTCATCATCTTAATATAACCCAATACTTTTCGGGTCTCCAAATATATAATATACCTAATCAACATATATAATAACTCAATAATTAATAATCCTCAATTTAATTATTTAATTTATTAATAATCCAACTTAACTAAAAATTTTCAACTGTGGCGAATGACGATCAGATGGTACCAAAAGAAAGCATTAGGTGAGGAGTTCAAATATTTAACTTTTGTGCTTGCAACTAAAGATGAACTCTCAGTGAATTCCACTCCCCTAATTTGATTAAATCCCTTTTTCCACATTCATGCTTTGTATCTATCAATATTCTCCTCTTGTTTAAGTTTTAGCTTATACACCCATTTAAAGCCAATAGGCCTTTTATTAGGAGGTAACTTACTGAACTCCCAAGTGTTATTTTGTTCAAGACCCTATAATTCCTTCTCTATAGCATTGTTGAATAGGCTCCATATAAACTCTTTGGTCTTGAGTAGTAGACATGTTTGCTAAAAAAACATAAATGTGCAAGTATGTAATGTTCATTAGAAGTAGGAAGAGGATGAGAACCGGGGTAATAAGATTGATTTCAAAATCAAGTAACTAAGTAGGAGGTCTCATAGGCCTATTGCTCCTTTTGAGATTAGGTGATGATAAGGTTGAGTTAGGACCTAGTGCAGTTGAATGTTCTTCTGATGGAGAAGTGGGCACTTTTAATGTTGAAGTAAAGGTAGAAGTGATTGAATGTGAGTGGGAAGAAGGATGAAACTATTCATTAATAATGGGAAAATGAACAATAATAATAGTAGTTGTTATGGATTGATTGAAAGGAAAAATGTTTTTATGAAACTGAACTTCTCTAGAAGCAAAAATGGATTGATTGCGAATATCATAGATGCAATACCCCATATTTTAAAATTTTCTCAATTAAGATTTTTCTTAATTTATTCCATATCTTAATAATTTTATTTGAATAAAATTTAATTAAAAATCCAAAACTTATAAAAAATTACAAAATTTCCCCTGGATATATATATATATATATAGGTTGCAGGGATCATAGTGGTAAAATTCATTTTCTCTCTCATTTCTTCTCTTTCTTTTTCTCCTTTTATCATCCAAACAACCTTTGATCTTTGCCAAATTCAAACCACAAGTATTTCTCCATGTCTTTATCACTCCGACAACATCAAATTTTTCAAAAACTAATCGGATTTTTAGGACCAGTAAGAAGTAAATCAGGTATTGGGGCTGCCCTTCTGTTTCTCATATTATAGACTGCTTTTCTCAATTATGATACTAAAAATGGACTCAGGACATCGAAAAATCTTGGACTGGAAAAATTGAGGTACATGCACTATTGTTTTAAGGCTAATCGGAGTTGGATTTTTTCGTTAGAGCCGTTGCAAAATCTTGTTGATCTAATTAGGGGAGTGGAATTCACTGAGAGTTCATCTTTAGTTGCAAAACTAGTCCTTGTCATACTTCTTTTAGCTATAGCAACTGCTAAAACTTGGCCCCTTCACAAGTTTGATATCAATAATACCTTTCTTCATAGTCATGTTGATGAGGATATGTATATGATTCCATCAAAGGGTTACAAGAAAATAGTTCCATGCCATATTTGTAAGCTTGTTAGATTTTGTATGGTTAGCATTAAGCTTCAAGGAAATGGAAAGTAGAATTCTCTAACAAGTTGCACTTATATGGCTTTCAGCAATTTACACATGATTGTTGTCTATTTACTTTCACCAAAAGATCTGAGTTCCTAAAACTCCTAACCTATGTAGACGATGTATTGATCATAGGGACTTCAGAACATGCCATTCTCTAAGTTAAATCTTACTTGCATAGAAAGCTCACCATTAATGATCTTGGAAGTATTTTCTTGGCATCAAGATTACTAGATCTCTTGGTAGCCTTTTCATTAGCCAGCAAAAATATGTATATGATTTTATCAATGATGTTGGTTTACAAAATTCTAGAGCTGCCTCAACTCAGATAATTAAGGGCACACTACTCACAACTGATAAATGATCACTTCTTTTAGACCCTTAACCATATCGCAGGTTGATTTACAAATTGATATATGTTGATTTCACCAAACCTAATGTCACCTACATTGTGCAGCAACTCAGCCAGTTTGTTTAATCACCAAGGACTTCTCATTGGAACTTTGCACTTCATGTTCTACATTACTTGAAAGGTAATCCAAAGAAGGATATTTTCTATCATAGCTCCAATTCTTTTCATCTTGAACTATATACAGTGATGTTGATTAGGCTGTTTATTGAGATACACATAGATTGATTAGTAATTATTGTGTTTTCATGGGATCAACTTTAGTTTCTTGGAAGAATAAGAACAAACATGATTCCATGATCTTCAGATGATATGGAGTATCGTAGAATGGTTAGTACTGCTTGTAAAATTCAATGGTAGAGCTACCTTCTCTAGGATTTCCATTTCAGCTTTTTATTCCGTCCTGTTTTGATAATCAAGCAACAATTTTTATCACAACTAGCTCGGTCTTTTATGAATGCACAAAGCATCATTACATGGATTGTCATCTTGTGCATGAAAAACACAAAGACAGGTTCATTCTTCATCAACATGCCTTTTCTACTCTTCAGCTTGTTGACACTTTCACAAAAGCATTGGCTACCCCCGCCTTTGATAAATTATGTTTCAAGTTGGATTTGTTGAATCTGTAACTAGCTCCAACTTGGAGGGAGGGGGGAGATGATAAATATTTTAACTTATTTGGAAAACATTGTTTTGTTGCTGATATTTTTAGTTAGCAGTTGTAATAGTGTTGGTTTAGTTTGTAGTGGTGAGAAACTTTAATAGTTTGTTAGGAGCTTGTTGATTGGGAGTTACTTTTCCTGACTTTTAGGAGCATAAGTGTATATATATATAGGTTGTATATTTTTTTCTTCCATGAATGAGATGAATAATTTCATCAAATTACTAATTTTAAGAATCTGAACATGAATGACTAAAATTATCCTAACATTACCTGAATTTGAGGAAATTTTAATCTAAATTTATTAATTAGCCTATTATCATCACCATCCTCATCTTGTCTTCTTATCTAATTAGTAATTTGTTATTTTTTAATTAGATTGGAGATAAATAATTAACAAATCTTTATTGAAAGATACAATTGTCTTTAGTAAGTTATTTTTTTTAGAAAAATATAAATGATACAGTACAATGCATATATGTTTAGTTAGTTATAACTGCAGATTTTGTATTTTTAAATCTTCTATTTTTTTGTGATTTCCCTTTATATAAAATGGGGAATAGATATGTAATCATATAGCAAATTTTGTTCTACCCACATTCAAACTAATGATCCTAAGTTGAATCTTTAGTTTGTATTGTAGCCTTGCAGGTCTTTAGCAAATACATGTATAATTATAATTTTGACATATATAGCCCTTAATTATGATACACTAGCTTATGTTTTTCTTTTTAAAGCAATAATAATAATAATACACTAACTTCTATATATATGCAATGCAAAAAAAATTAACTAACAAATTGAATAGAGTAAGATCATACCTATCATTATTTGTTTTCAATTTGTATATAGACTCACACTTGTATAAATACCTTTGTTCATTAGTGAAATAAATCATTCAACAACGCTAAGACATAAAAGGCGAATGTGTTTCAAAAACAGTGCTAACTGATAATGGCAGTTGGGAATATTTGATCCCTTAAGCATCTATTAATATGCCTTTTTCATATCTGTAAAATATGTAATTTTTAGAACTTTTTTAAGAAAATCATTTGCCTCCTCAAAACCATTTAGAAATGCACTTAGGACAACTGTTTGATTCATTTTTTTTTCTTTAAAAGAAAAAAAAGACATTCATACACGACACATAAATACCTTCATTATCTAACATTTTTGAAAAATTATTGTTCACATAATAAATTAACCTACATATGCAAGCAAACGATTTAAGTTGTATAACATAATTCAGATGAAAGTTCAAACGAAAATGCTGATATAATAGCAATTTTGGTTTATTTGTTTTCTCTTTTGACAACAATTAATATTTTTGTCTATTTTTAAAATTCACATCAGTCTTTTAAATAGCAAATCCATGAATTCAATTTGGAGGTGCAAACTTATATACTTTCATTCTAAATTTAAACATTAGTAGATGTGAGACTCATTTAAAAAAAATAAAAAATCAAAAGAGGTGTGGCTGAATTAAAAATATAAAGATTTCAAAACTTAATTTTAATATTTTTTCATAATTTACGGATGGGAGTGGCTCCCATATGCCCCTCTCTAGGTCTGCTACTGGTTTTTCATCATTAATCTAAAATTGATATGCTGTCAATTATAATATACTAAAAAAGCAGTTTTTTTTTAAAAAAAAAGAAAAATCAATAATTTATGGATAGTTGGGTTGTGTAACAATTAGGCAAATCAATTAGAGAATTCAGTTTCTTTTATAGCTCAAATTGAAGTGTGAGCACAATTAACTAGGAGTGTGCAAAAACCAATTAACAGAACCAATAGGTCCAATTTGATTTATTGGAGTATTTTGGATTTGTTGGTTTTAAACATGAATTCAACACAAAATTAAATCCAATTCTCATATATAATTTTCCAAGACCTTAAATATGTATTATCAAAATTTCAATCACATTAACTTATAATGAATTGAAATTAAAGTTTACAATTTAGATGAATTGCCTATTCAAGCAATTCACAAATGAAGAATTTAAGAGTCTAATATTCTAGTTTTTGAGAGATTTTCTTTTATGAGTGTAAATTGATGCAGAGAGAATGAGAGAGGTTACATAACTAAAGGAGAGTTGGTTTTTTATGTAGAAAATATAACTCCCAACTTTTTGGCCAGTTACCACTCACCTATTACTTCCTTTTATTTTATCTTAATTATTATTTTATTATAATTATCAATTCCTATCATGGATGAAATATAAAAATCCAACATTTTTATTGTATATTTAGGGCATTTCTTATAAGTGTAAAACTTGATCATGAGTAACCTCAACTTAGTTACGAACATATCGACATACCTTTCAGAGAAAGTGGACCACATATCTTTTACTATCTCATACTTTTGGAACTCATTCAATATATCATCATCCATACTGCTTAGTAATGTAATGCAAGAGGTGGAGTTCTTTTTCCAGGCCTTAAAGGCATCACATTCCCTGCTATGTTAGGTTGTGTTGCCTTGCTCGGGTTCAATCATAAACATGTTCAGAGCCTCAATAGCCTTTTGCTCTTCCAACAAATATTGGATTTTCATACTTGAAATCCCATAATTGTCATCGTTCAATTTCACACTTTTATTGAGTTCGACTACCATATTCTTAGCAGCAGATCATGATATTCTTAATACTACTGAAAGATATGATACACGATAATCAATTCCTAGAACATTACATGAACTTCAACTAATTATAGAGTATTAATCTTGCATAGCTTAGATTTGAAAGTTCACCATGTTCCCAGTCATTATCTAAAAATCATATGTTCGACTACTTACTATATAATTAATTATTCGTAGTTAAGTTACTGAAACTTTAATTAATATGTACTGAAAAAATTCAAAATTGATTTAACAAATTTCATAATTCAACAAAATTAATTTCATGCTAAACGAATTATACAAAAATAAATGGCATGAATTTCATTGAATTGGTAAATACAAATATTTACAATCACAATCCATATACTAACTGTAACACCCCATCACCCTAGCAGTTCATGCCCGAATGAGGGTGTGCTACGCTGACTTTATCGGTTAAAATTTCATTTTATTAAATTGTGTTTAACTGAAAATTTCTCATATATATATATATATATTATTTGCTATTTGTTTACTTTGTAATATAAAAGAAATTATAACATAAAAGTTAAACTACATTTTTATATAGTAATATGTTCTTTACAAAATATACTGTTTATTTTACAAATACACCAAAATAAAATTTACAAGATAATATACAAACGTTGTGTAACCCACGATGTGTGCAATAGACTGTCTTACTGGATTAGGTCACCGCTGCCTTTGTCTACTATTTTCTTTTTATTCTTTACTAAATCTACGTGAGAAAACTCCTACGCTAAGTTCTTGGCTTAGTGGTGCATATAGATAAGGCAATAAACTATTTTTAATGTCACATGCATTGTCACATAAACATTTATGATCAAATCATGCAAACATACATTTCATAATATTCTAGTATGCATAACATCAATTTATTGTATCTCATTTTGTTTAACATAATCAAATCATCATTCTCATGCAAATCATGGTATTTTAGCATGTATAAACATCAAATTATATTATATTATCTCATACTTATTTATTTTATTACCACCTTATTGTATAACACTAAACCTTCTTTTTATCCATGCCACAATTCATAATTCCATTTTTATTATCCATGTCACAAATCATAATTCCCGTTTTACTTTCAATAATTCTTTTATGTCCCATAACTTCTTTATTTATGTTTTTATTTATGCCCAGGACACCTATGAACCACTGAATAAGATAACGGAGTTGCCATCCAGGCACTTAGGAGTGCCACCCGGGCAATATGATGTGCGCATATAAGTGCCAAACCCGACATAGATAACCGTGCCAAACTCGGCATAGATAACCATGCCAAACTCAGCATAGATAATAATGTCATACTCGACATAAATAACAGTGCCAAATCCGGCGTAGATAACATTGCCAAACCCGACATAGATAACATTGCCAAACCCGGCGTAGATAATTATACCATTAATGGATTTAATCATTTTCATCATACTCCTCTCCTATTTGGCATGCCAAACTATCCTAAGTTAGTTCTAGTTAGGTATTCTAGGGCTTATACAATTTCATTAAAATTCATAAAAATTAATTTCATACTTTTAATGCATGTAATATCTCAAAATAATCACATAATCACTCAATTAAAATAATATTTACATAATATAACAAAGTTCTCATCATTTTACTCATTTCATTCCTCAATTCACATGCTGCCCTGCCACTGACAGATTCTGTCCTTTGTTTTGGACCTTAATTGTGGTCCTGTTCCGTTCTGAATGTAGTTACATGATCTTCATGAAAATTTTAGATATGGATCTTAGCTATAATATGCAACTTGAATCACATAATTCTGAGTTCTGTATCAAAGGATATGATAATATTAATACTAACTGGTCACTGATAATTCTGCCCAGAAGTTTCTAGACAGATTCTAAGTCCAAACTTTAGGAATATTTTTGGACAATTACATAGATATTCAGATATTATGGTCTAAATAGAAATTGTAGCCCTATGTCTTATATTTCATACAGAACAAATAACACACAAATCCAAGCTCCAGAACTCAAGTTATAATAGTTTAAGTACTTACTGCTCATTATTAATAAATTCTGCCCAGAATTTCTGGACAGATTCTATGTCCGAGCTTTATGAATTTTTCTGGATAATTACAGACTTATTCAAGTTTTATGGTCTAAATGAAGGTTATATCCCTATGTCTTATCTTTCAAACCCAACAAAGAACATATAAAACCGAGTTCCAAAAATTAAGTTATAACAGTTTAAGTGCTCACTGCTCATCCATTTCCAGCAAAGAACATACCAACTAATCACATTTAATTTTTACCAAATTAAATCCTAAGTCTAGCAAACATGCATCCCCAAGATTTTTCATCACAAATGATATTAATTCAAAATCATCAACATGCCAAATAATTAAATCATGCAAATAAAAAAATTAAAATAGGCTATTGCCTTAGGTTATGCACAAACCTCTTTTTTTGTTTCTCTCTTTTCTTTTTCCTTTCCTTTGCTCCCTTGATCTAGTTCCTTGTTAACTTGAGTTTCGAAAATTTAAAATCAGATTATTAAAACCTCATAAACCCTAATTTTTCTCTTTTTCCTTTGGAATTTCCCATGCCTTTCTCTCTCTTTTTCTCACTTTCTCTTCTTAGAACAAGGTTTGGTTATGGCTGTCCAAGGGAAAAACGTGGGCTGGTTTGAGAGGAAGAATTTTCCCCAATGAAAATGGATAAGGAAGAATAAGAAACAATCAAGAATAAAATGACAAAAGTCATTAAGATGGAGGACACATGAGCCACATTCTAGAAACCTTCATTAATGTTATATGCATGTATCTTCATTAGCTTATTAAACTTTGCCACTTAGTGTATTGGGTTTCAAGAAACGTGGGAGGCAATTGAAAGATAGAAAATTCTAGATATGAAGAGATGAAAGAACAATTAAGAGAATAAAGACAAGCTACATAATTATGGAACACCTAAGCCAAATTCTAGAAGTCTTCATTAATGCATTCATCTCCCTTGGTGTATGTTAATTGTCCACTTAATGTATGCCACTTGGTGTGGGCAGCCCCTTCCCATGTGTTTAATGTCCCAATCATGTATTTAATTTATGATTATCCCATTTAAATCCTCCAATTTTCGGTAAATTGCAAATTGATCCCTAAACTTTTCAAAATTTACAATTTAGTCATTTACTAAAATTTAACATCTTTAAATATTTTGAACACTTTATTAGATATTTTCCATACTTAATTACCATTATTTTCATTATTTTTCGATAAAAGTCCAAATTTAGACTTCGGTCAAATCGACGAGTCGATTTAACAACTCGCGTGACTTTAGTCTAAATTAGCGGATATGACACTAACATTACATATGAGTCAAACCTAATCACACAAAATAAAATTTAAGATAGTCTCATTCCATAGATAGGGATAGACTCTAATAGTTTTTCTTTGAGTTTTAAAGGTAATACAAAATTGACTTTGGGTATCACATGATTTTCGGGTATTTTCTAGCTGTCTTCGAGAATGGACATGCCTTATGAAGCACTAAATGTCTTCTTCATAATCTAATTTACGTATGCATTGACAAACTACTTAACGAGTTTTCTGTATGACTCTCTATGGTTATAACTATTCCATAATGAACCAAAAATTTCTTATTCATTAATAGACTTAAGTATAGATGTAAGCACTTCATATTTCTCACAGTTAGTCAACAAATCCCCTTTCCAAGATACCGTTTGAATAAAACTATTGATTTTAATAATATAGTTCACAAGACGTTGTAAGTCATTGCACTTGTCATTTGGATCCATATCAACATTTGTTATTTCCTTTATCATTTTCTTTACTTTTCTTTTGTGTTCTTTAGTTCTAACAACCTTTATAGACCCTTATTAGCCTTGCCATAACTTTTGTTATAAATAGGATTGTAAACGAACCGAACTGAGCTAAATATTGGTGAGTTCGAGCTCGACTTGTTTAAGTTTATTACAGGCTCGAGCTTGATTCGAACTTTTATACTTGAACTTGAACTCGGCTTATTTGAAAATTATAAAATTCGTGTGCGGTTTGAGCTTGACTTATAAAAAGCTCATTTATTATGCTTAACAAGCTTAACTTGAGTTCAACTCATTAACTAATAATGATAAAAGCTCGAGTTTGGCTCATTAACTAATAATGACAAAAGCTCGAGTTCGGCATGTTAACTAAAAATGACAAAAACTCGAATTCGGCTCGTTAATTAATAATGACAAAAGCTCGAGTTCAGCTCATTAACTAACAATGATAAAAGCTCAATCTCAATAAAATATAATATAAACGAGCCTTAAATAAATATGTTCGTGAGCTTTTAAATGAATACGTTCGTAAGCTTTTAAATAAATATGTTCACGAACATGTTCGTAAGCTTGTAAACGAACACATTTGTGAGCTTTTAAATGAACTGACAAACTAAAAAGTATTAAGATCGAGCTCAAACTCATTAAGATTTTCAATTTTGGATTTGAGCTCGAGCTCGAACTTGATCCGTTAACAGTAATAAATGATTTCGAACGAGTTTTTTTTGAACCGAGATCCGAATAGCTAGCGAGTGGATATGTTCATTAATAATAGCCCTAGTTATAAAAATATTAATTGGGCAATTATTTTTTCATTCTAAAATGAAAAGAACCATGGTAAAAATTAAATATTAACAAAAAAATATTTAAGTCACATCAATATGTAATGAATAAATTTTTTTAATCAATTATGTGGCTTAAGGATTAAGGACCATAAAAAATATAATTAAAGCAAAATTAATTATATTTATAACCAAACAAATAATTAATCCCATTTATTAAATATTTGAAAGAAAAAAAATATTTTTTTAAATAAGTAATAAAATAATTTTTTTTATCAGAAATAAAAATAGATACTGTTGCCCAGATATTAGACCAAGAAGGGGGGTTGAATTGGAGTTTAAAAAATTAAACTTTAAAGTGCAGAAATAAATAGTTAATTTTAGAAGGGATAGAGAAAATAAGACACAAAGATTTATAGAGGTTCGGGTATTAACAAACCCTACTCCTCTCCCCAATCGCAATTGGGAGTTTTACTAACACACTAAGTGTTACAATGGAGTTTTACAAGCTCACTCCCAACTATGGTGTTTCTCACAATGGCTAACACCTAACCCAGAAATCCCTTGTGTTTTAATGGCTCACACAATAATCAATTCCTTTGTGTTTTACAGGCTCACACAAACAACCTACACTTTGTGTTTTACAGGCTCACACAAACAACCTACACTTTGTGTTTTACAGGCTCACACAAACAACCTACACTTTGTATTTTAAAGGCTCACACAACTAACCCTTACAAGTGTTCTACTCTTAACCCAGAACTACCCAATGCTCACTTGAGTAAAGATTACAGAGAGAACCACTTATAAATCTTTATTGCTCAAATATGAGGAGCAAAAAGATTTTTACAGAGAATTGATTTGTTCTCAAAGTATGAAAGTACAAGATAGCTTGTAATTTGAAGTATATGCTAATCTTTTATTTTTCTTAACATTCCCTTATCATCCTCTTATTTCTTAATGTATAAATGACTTCCATTTATACTCTCATGGCTGAATATAGCCGTTGGGGTGCATTAAATAAGAAACTAGCCGTTGTACCAACTAAAAAATCGCGCCTGTCATTTTTCTCTTTCATTGGTCACGGGTGTGAATATGCTTGTCACGGGGGTGACAGTTCTTCCCAAGCCGTGACTGAAGTGGTGACCTTGGTCGTGAAGCTCTCTAGTATGTTTTGACATATAGAGTCACGGACGTGACATTAATCCTTCACGGGCGTGACAGAATTTCTAGCCATGAGCCAAGTGGTGACTCTGGTCGTGAAGCTCTCTGGATGAAATTGAGAGAATCATTCACGGGGGTGACACCATCATTCACGGGGGTGAACATCTTTCCAGCCGTGACCCTAGTGGTGACTCTGATTGTGAAGCTCTCTGGTTGAAATTTCATGACTCTTCACGGGGGTGACACCTTTTTGTCACGGGGGTGACTGAAATGCCCATTTCACGATTTGTTCTTCCTTCATGGCCGTGAACTTCAAATGTTGGTTTTGGTAACAGCTAGCTTTGTTCACGGGAGTGACTCCTAGAGTCACGGCAGTGAACATGCTACTATTTACTTTTTGTTTCTCAAGGATTATTCTTCCAATTCTCCATTCTTGCTATTTTTAATTTATGTCCTGTATAATACACTTAAAGCAAGTATGTTAAATACAATATTGCTATATTATTTATTATCATCAAAATGACGGAAATACCCCTCAAGGTTAACAATCTCCCCCTTTTTGATGGTGACAAATAATCTAGCAATATGTGATTTTGAGAAGTCTCCCCCTCAAAATATACTTAGGATAAAAATTATAATGTGCAAGAATAGTGAATAAGGATGTAGCATTTAAGCTAGAAGCGAGTCATAAGAAAAGTATATCCAATACATACCACAAATCCTTTTCAAGACATAAAGTATATGTAAAGTATGTTTAAGGTATATCATGGCATGTTTTTATTTGTAACTTGCTTTTTAAGGTATATGCAAGGTATACTTAGGTTATAATTCTACTTTGCAATCAATTTCAAATTTGATTCACAATTCTTATTATTGCTAGTTTGATCCTACTTTCCCTTATCATATAAATTCTTTCATATATTGCTAGTTTTCTCCCCCTTTTGTCAGCAATCAAAAAGAATATGTAGATTGAAGTAAACAAAAGCAAATATATATTATATGAAGGAAAGGATACAGAAACATAATAAGTAACAAAATAAAGAAAAATGATCAAACATAACAAGTTTAGGCTACACTCTAGCCTATATCCTAGCTAGACATCCTATCACGAAGCCTAGCTACTTTAGCCTCAAGACTGTCGATCCGAGACTCCATGAAGTCCTTGAGGTTTTCCAACCTCTCATCCATGGAAGTCTGCAGCAGCTCGAAACGTGGTGCCAAGAGGTCGACCACCTGCTGCGCTAAAGACGGTGTGGAGGCTGAGGATTGTCCAATGTCCTGAGCGATGGCTGGAGTGGCTTCCTCAATCCTAGCCCTCTTTTTCTGCTGGACTCCCTGGAGGCCTACTTTAAAATCCTCCATGTCATGATCTTCCCAGATAATTTCTCCAGCAGTATCAGTGAAGCGATAAAAGATATCGTTCTGGTAAACGATTCTCACTGCTGCTCCCATCTTTATGAAAGACTCGATATCCAGCCTATCTCGTGGGTGGGCAGGAATAATGTTGAAATGATGGTCATCCAGCTTCAAGTAATTTAGCTTCACTGCCATATGAGTGACATAAGCCCCAATCAAGATATCTCCTGTGGGCTTGGTTGCGATGGAGAGAAGATGGTTTGCAAACCATCTGGAAAGCGCCACTTTGATTCCCCGGCGAGCCATCTCAAATAGGAAGAGTTCTGACTTCCTAATAGTTCCATTGCTCTCTCCCCGAGCAAAAATGCTATAGGTTAGAAACCTATGCAAATACCTGTGTACTGGGGCCACGAGATGAGTGCTTTTTGTCTTCTTTACGTCCCAGCTACAATTGTATCCGAAATGAGTCCAGGCTGCAGGGGCAGAGAATTCTACCTCAGTCTCATTCAGAACGCCATCTGATGGTAGGTTGAGCAATTCTCCAAAAGCAATGGCGCTGAGGGTGTTTTCATTTTTGCAGAGTTGGAATTTTACCACTCCAGTTGGTGAAACCTGCAAGGTGCTGAGGAATTCCAGCGTTGGCTCCCGTAGAGTTGGCAGATGAATGTCAACAAAGTCTTTTAGATGACAGGCTTGAAGTTGCTCTGTCATAGCCATCTCGAGTCCTAGATTACGGACTGTCTACCATTCGAAGGACCTTGATGATAAAATTGGTCGCTTCTTTAAAGTTGCATACCGAGGATGGCAACTTTCGGGTATGAAGTTCATGAGGTAATCTGAATATCTCTTTGGTGCATGGGACTTCTTTCTCTTCCCTTTTGACGAAGCAGACTCCATTTTGATTTTGATTTTGATAGGAATGAAAATAAAATATGATGAAATACCCTAGGAATATCTATTTTCTGCTGAAGATTCGAACTTTTGAAGGAATTTATAGTGAAATATCAAGGCTTTGGGGTCAGAATCTTCAATGTCTCAATGAATGAGAGTAAATGAGAGCGGTTTTGGGAGATGGAGAGTTGAAATGAAGTTTGTAACCGGCTATTTTCTTATATATTCGATACATTCCTGGGCGTGACTTCAAGTTTCACGGGCGTGAATAGTCATGTTCACGGTTTGCTGAAGCAGAATTCCACCCGTGAATGAAAGCGTGAATGCTTTCACGGGCGTGCTCGATGAACATCACGGGCGTGAATGATCATAGGTCACAGGGGTGAATATTATGTCACGAGCGTGAAGTGTTGAATTTCACTACTTATACCCGTGAAGCAAGCCGTGACACAAGGCGTGAAAGCGTCTGTGAGTTTTGGGTGTAATTATTCACGGGCATGAAACTCTGTCACGGGTGTGAAACTTCTTTGCCATGGTCATGACTCAAACCGTGAAACTATGTTTCACCACTTGAAGCCGTGACTTATGTCGTGACGCAAAGCGTGAAAGCTTCTGTGAGTTTTTGAGGCGTAATGGTTCATGGGAGTGAAAATACGTCATGGGAGTGAATAGTCTTATCCACAGGCGTGACTCAAGCCGTGAAACAATGTTTCACTACTTGAAGCTGTGAAGCATGTCGTGAACCGAAGTCGTGAACAATACTGCCTCTTTGAGCCACTTAAGTCACGGGCGTGACTCCCCTATAATTTTCATTAATTTGAAATTAAGTTCTGCAACAAGACTAAATCATTTCAACAAAGATTTTGCTTCATAAAACATGAATTTTCATCAAAATATTTATCTTCTAACTTGTGATATGTTTTAAGATCAACAATTAAAATTTCATTTTCTTGTAATCACAAGGTTAATCCATCAATCATGCCTAGTTCCCTTCTAATGAAATTAAATCTTTCCTCATTTAGAGACTTAGTGAAAATATCTGCTAATTGCTTTTCTGTGCATACAAATTCTAATTCAACATCTCCATATTGAACATGATCTCTAATAAAGTGATGTCTAATGTCAATATGTTTACTTCTAGAGTGTTGAATAGGATTCTTTGAAAGATTTATAGCACTGGTGTTGTCACATTTTATAGGTATATGGTTCATTTCATGACCATAGTCCTTAAGTTGCTGTTTCATCCAAAGAATTTGTGAACAACATCCAACTGCTACATATTCAGCTTCAGCAGTTGAAAGAGCAACTGAAACTTGTTTCTTGCTAAACCAAGAAACCAAACATTCTCCAATGAAGTGACAAGTACCTGAAGTACTTTTTCTATCCAAAAGACTACCAGCATAGTCTGCATCTGAATATCCTATTATATAGAAAGATGAATTCCTAGGATACCATAAACCTAGATGCAATGTTCCATGTAAATATCTTAAAATCCTTTTTACAGCATTTAGATGAGATTCTTTGGGACATGATTGAAATCGTGCACATAAGCAAACACTATACATAATATCGGGTCTAGAAGCAGTGAGATATAAAAGTGATCCGATCATACCTCTATAAAGCTTTTCATTAATGCTCTTACTCTTTTCATTTTTGTCCAATTTTGTTGATGTGCTTATAGGAGTCTTAGCATTTTTGCATCCTTCCATACCAAATTTTTTGATTAAATCTTTGGCATATTTGGATTGGTTGATGAATATGCCCTCATTGCTTTGTTTGATTTGTAGACCAAGGAAATAGTTAAGTTCTCCCATCATACTCATTTCAAATTCCCTAGTCATGCACTTAGCAAAATCTTGACAAAACAGCTCATTAGTAGAACCAAATATTATATCATCAACATAAATTTGAACAACTAGTATTTCATGCTTATGCTTTTTGATGAACAGTGTAGTGTCTACATTTCCCTTTGTGAAGCTATTTTCTAGTAAAAAAGAACTTAGTCTTTCATACCAAGCTCTTGGAGCTTGTTTTAAACCATACAAAGCTTTTGAAAGTTTAAAAACATGATTTGGTAAATTATAGCTTTCAAAACCTGGTGGTTGTTCTACATACACTTCTTCATCTATATAGCCATTTAGAAATGCACTTTTCACATCCATTTGAAAAAGTTTGAAATTCATGTGACATGCATATGCTAAGAGAATTCTTATAGCTTCTAATCTAGCTACCGGTGCATATGTTTCATCATAGTCAATACCTTCTTCCTGATTATATTCTTTTGCAACTAGTCTTGCTTTATTCCTGGTTATTAACCCTTGTTCATCTAACTTATTTCTAAATACCCATTTGCTGCCTATGATTGGATGATTCTTAGGTCTTGGTACTAGGTTCCATACTTTATTTCTCTCAAATTGGTTAAGTTCCTCTTGCATGACAATTATCCAACTTTCATCATTAAGAGCCTCATCAATGTTTTTAGGCACAATTTGTGAAATAAATGCAATGTCAGTGATTAAATGCTTGAAATGCGATCTAGTACTTACTCCCCTTGATAGATCACCAATTATTTGCTCTTTTGGATGATTTCTATTCATTCTCCATTCTTTTGGAAGGTCTTGCTCCATTTGTTCTTGATTTTGAGGTAGTAGTTTTTCTTGATCGTTTTCTTCTTTTCCATTTTCAATGACAGGTTTTTCCATATTATCTACAACATCATCAAGAGCACTACCTTTCACAAGATCAAGTCTACTAGATTCATTAAAAACAACATGCATGGTTGTTTATTGTGGACTTGAGGCATACCTACAGAGTTACAAATCAAGTATGATGTTTAGGTACCCAAATGAGTTTGGGTCCTTAGGGGTTAGCACATGAAGGTTGCCAATGAGCCTTCCTTATCCAACAATTTCTATTTATATGACCCATTTTCATACAGTAATTACATTGTTTAGGTGTAAACTTGTTTTTTGGTCTTACACTGTATTTAAATGCCATAATTCTATTAGACTGATTTTGAGAACAATGGTATGCACATTCATGAATAATTTGCATTTTTCTTGATGCATGCTTCCTATACATAAAGGCATGATTATTCTTTTTATGTATAGAAGGTTTAACATTCTTATTTCTCGGCACAGTTCTAATAGATGTGGAGATATTATGTTCTTTAGACTTAACAAATATTGTTTTGTTAGAAGATGATGATGTGTCCTTAAACCCTAGACCATGTCTAACTAAAGGTGGTCTTTGAGATACAATGAGAGTATCTAAGCTCTCTTTACCCTTGTGAAATTTAGAAATGGAATTTCTAAGTTCTTCAACTTCATTTTTCAAAGTATTATTTTCTTTTAACAGTGAAGTTGTTGAAGGTTTTGATGAGTATTCATCTAAAGATTTTTGAAGAGATTCATTTGAAGATTTAAGCTTTATGTTCTCCTTTTCTAAGCAATCTATCTTATTTTTTAAATTAGAGACATTACTTCTATAGGTACTAAATTTAGTTCTATATTTTTCTAATTCTATATTTAATTCTTCTATTAGGCTTTGCTCATCATCATCATCATCACTATCATTATTACTATCATTATCACTACTATCATTATTGAAAGAGTATGAGTGTAGTGATCTTACTTTGTCCGAGACGTGATCCTCAATAGCCATGAAACATAGGTTGACCTCTTCACTTTCATTATCATCTTTTTCACTTGAAGAGCTTTCGTCATCCCATGTGGCTTTGTGACCTTTCTCCCCATTGTCTATTTGATATTTGCTCTTATGCTTCTTGAGTCTTGGACATTCTGGTTTGATATGTCCTTTCTTTCCACATTCATAACATTTCACCTCTTCCTTACTTCTATGTGTTTCATTAGAAGTTTGTTTGAGGTTTCTCTGCCTGAATTTTCTGGAATTGCTCATTTTCTTTTCAATGATTATTTTTAATCTCCTTGAAAGCATAGCGATGTCCTCATTTTCATCATCACTCACTTCTTCATCATCTTCACTTTCTTCTTGAGATTTTGAAGTAGAGGCTTTAAGTGCTAAGGGTTTTCTTTTCTCTAGCTCTGCTTCAAGCTCTCTATCTCTCTTTACTGCCATCTCATGTGTGAGAAGCTTGCCAATCAGCACATCAGTATTCATGATGCTCATATCTTCATTTGCTTCTTCTATGCCAGCAACTCTTGAACCATAGTCTTTAAGAGGAAGACTTCTCAGGATTTTATTGTTTATATCTTCCAAGCTCAGATGCTTCCCACGTTTCCTCATTCCATTTATAATGGATAGAAGATGGTTAGTCATGTCAGTGATTGACTCATTTCATTTCATCTTGAAGAGCTCATATTCTGAGGTTAGAAGTTGAATCTTCTTGGATTTGACTTGCTTAGTTCCCTCATGATAGTTCTCCAATGTCTTCCACATACTAAATGTTGTTGAGCAATGTTGTATTCTCCCATATTCTTCAATAGATAATGAGCTTGATAGAATTGTCATTGCCCTCTTGTTTTTGAAATTTGCTCTTCTTTGGGGCTCAGTCCAATCATCTCTTGATAGGATTTCCTCTTCACCATCAGTTCCTCTTCTGGTTGGTGGTGTCCATTCTTTTCGTACACTATCCCAGACTTCAATTCCTTCACTATCCAAGTATGTCTCCATCCTAAACTTCCAATGGGCATAGTTTGCTCCATCAAAGTAAGGTTTGAGACTTTAAAAACCTTCACTGGCCATATCTAACTCTTTACTAGCGCTTTTTAGGCTTTGATGCTAGACAAGGCTCTGATACCAATTGTTGCCCAGATATTAGACCAAGAAGGGGGGTTGAATTGGAGTTTAAAAAATTAAACTTTAAAGTGCGGAAATAAATAGTTAATTTTAGAAGGGATAGAGAAAATAAGACACAAAGATTTATAGAGGTTCGGGTATTAACAAACCCTACTCCTCTCCCCAATCGCAATTGGGAGTTTTACTAACACACTAAGTGTTACAATGGAGTTTTACAAGCTCACTCCCAACTATGGTGTTTCTCACAATGGCTCACACCTAACCCAGAAATCCCTTATGTTTTAATGGCTCACACAATAACCAATTCCTTTGTGTTTTACAGGCTCACACAAACAACCTACACTTTGTGTTTTACAGGCTCACACAAACAACCTACACTTTGTGTTTTACAGGCTCACACAACTAACCCTTACAAGTGTTCTACTCTTAACCCAGAACTACCCAATGCTCACTTGAGTAAAGATTACAGAGAGAACCACTTATAAATCTTTATTGCTCAAATATGAGGAGCAAAAAGATTTTTACAGAGAATTGATTTGTTCTCAAAGTATAAAGTACAAGATAGCTTGTAATTTGAAGTATATGCTAATCTTTTATTTTTCTTATCATTCCCTTATCATCCTCTTATTTCTTAATGTATAAATGACTTCCATTTATACTCCCATGGCTGAATATAGCCGTTGGGGTGCATTAAATAAGAAACTAGCCGTTGTACCAACTAAAAAATCGCGCCTGTCATTTTTCTCTTTCATTGGTCACGGGCGTGAATATGCTTGTCACGGGGGTGACAGTTCTTCCCAAGCCGTGACTGAAGTGGTGACCTTGGTCGTGAAGCTCTCTGGTATGTTTTGACATATAGAGTCACAGGCGTGACATTAATCCTTCACGGGCGTGACAGAATTTCCAGCCGTGAGCCAAGTGGTGACTCTGGTCGTGAAGCTCTCTGGATGAAATTGAGAGAATCATTCACGGGGGTGACACCATCATTCACGGGGGTGAACATCTTCCCAGCCGTGACCTTAGTGGTGACTCTGATTGTGAAGCTCTCTGGTTGAAATTTCATGACTCTTCACGGGGGTGACACCTTTAGTCACGGGGGTGACTGAAATGCCCACTTCACGATTTGTTCTTCCTTCATGGCCGTGAACTTCAAATGTTGGTTTTGGTAACGGCTAGCTTTGTTCACGGGAGTGACTCCTAGAGTCACGGCAGTGAACATGCTACTATTTACTTTTTGTTTCTCAAAGATTATTCTTCCAATTCTCCATTCTTGCTATTTTTAATTTATGTCCTGTATAATACACTTAAAGCAAGTATGTTAAATACAATATTGCTATATTATTTATTATCATCAAAATAACGGAAATACCCCTCAAGGTTAACAGATACTAACAAAAATATTTTTCCAAAAAATGCAGGTACCAAATGTAGGTCATATGCCCCTATTTCTTCCTTTTTTTTTTAAATTTACACATGTCACCTTGTTGGTGTTGTCTTGTGGGGGGGTTTTTTGGCCTCCTAAGGCCGTCTAGGGGGTCATATTCATTAAAGCACATATACAACTATGTGAAATAGGTAGTGACATAAATGGTAATTTTTGTTATCTTCTAACCTTGAAACCCAAAATTCTAAGTCTGAAAAATAATTTTTTTAGTGTTGATGGGCAATCTTTGAGACCCAATATCTCACTCAATTCTTAACCAAATTTTGCGATTTATATACCAAATTAAATGGATTTATATACCAAAATCTCTACTTTAAAATGGATTTAAAAAGTCTACTAATTCACAGTATATATAGAGAAATAAAATCTCAATTGTGACATTTTGAACACTTCGTAAGTTTTATAATCAAATAATCAATTTCAAAAACTCATAACTAACTCAATACTCAACCAAATTAGGCAAGTAATGTATTGAATTAAAGCTAGAGCCTAAATTAAAATAGTATCTAGAAACTTACTACACATGAAGTAATAATTTGACAAAATAGACATAAAAATATGTTAGTCTTATAGTGATTGATCTCTATTTTGATATTTACAATCAAATTAAATATTACTAATATTTTTTTAAGTGTTGTTTTGATAGCAAATAAAGTTTATGCCCATTAAAAGTCAAACACTTTGTGAAATTTTATAGAATTCTTTATATCTTGTAACTCGCGACCGCGACATAGATGTTGCGCCAGTGACACATAGATACCAAGAACTCATAACCGTAACTTTAGAATTGCAAATATGACATGTTAACAAAATCTTCCAAAAAGGTTTGCAGTTTATTTGCCCCCGTGAGACTGACTGCGATAAGGCTTTTGTGACCGCGATGTTCAAATAAAAGTGACCATTGCTTTTCAGTCCAATAAAATGTTGACATGTGTCCTTAACTGAGTAAAAGAATTGGAAGGATTTTATACAATCAAAACTCGCGATCACAAAAATATCACCACCAAATATACTGTTCATTCCATAGAGGTTCGCGACCTCATACAAGACCGTGAATCTCATTGCTAAAGGAGTACTGCGAACGCGAAGATAGTTTAGCGACTGTGAGATTTAAATCGACCTTACTATTACACAAGCAATCAATTAAAATCTACCATGTGTCACAAGAGCGTAAATTATTCAAACTCGCAACTTGGAAACTCACAACCACGAATTGACCACATAAAAAAATTTTCAATTAAAATGTCTTAGAAACATTAGTATTAATAATTGTCACTATTTGTAATAGCTAATTGGTGAGAAAACTCTATAAATACCTAACCAAATGACGATTGAAAGGATAACAACTCTCTCTAACAGACAATACTTTTTTAGTTCTATTTCCCAATATTTTTGTGTTCAATTGTGATTAAAAGGTTGCAAGAGTGAGCCTAGAAAAAAACTCTTGTTATGGAACATCCAGTAATTTAGGCCCCGATTATGTGTGACCGTAGTGGGGCGTGTTGGTTCAATCGGAGTCTAAATTTGAACCCATAAAAAAATGACTAATAATAAGGAAAAATAATTAAGGGTATTATTATTTGGAAATTAAAAATATTAGTGCTAGAATTAGAAAAAAAAAATTGCCTATGGACAAAATTGGTGTTATGGCAATTGTTGGGGGAAAAAGTGTGAATATGAAGGGAGATATGGTAAATATGGAATTTCTCAAAGTTTAAATGTTAATAAAAATTAATTAACTTAATGAACCAATAAGAATTAGGATTAATTTTAATTAGTGGGACCTACATCTTAATCAAGGTATATAAAATCAAAAAGAAGAACAAAATTCTACATTCTTCCATGACTTTTTCTTCTTCATCTTTTCTCCCACTTTGGTTGTTCCCCTTCTTACCCAAAACCTATTTTTGCTTTAGCCACAACCTGAAAAAGAGAAAAAAAAGAGTTTGAGAAAGGAAAAATCAAGAAATTAAGGAGTTCTTACCATAAAAGGTAGCAAAGGAGCAAGAAGGAAGGAAGGAAGAAGAAGAAAAAGAGAGAAGTGCGGGACAGATTTCGGTCCACTTGGAGGATCATTAAGGCAAGTTTATTCTTTTTAAATTCAACATTTTTTCTTCTATTTGAGACCTATAAGGATGATAGATGTGATTAGGATTAGTAGATTTAGGTTAAGTTGCAAGATTGAACTTAGAAAATTGAGTTTGTGATTAGTTGATGAAAGTTTGTAGTTAGACTTTGAAATGATATTTGATATTAATTAATTGTTTTATGACTTAAAAAATAAACAAAAATGATGTTAAGGGATGAATGTGGGGCTGCCATAATTAAAGAAATTTAGAGGAAATTGAAATTAACATAGAAACACGACAATTGGTGATAGATTCAGTGTGAATTGAGTGTTGAATTGAAGAAAATGAATTGGGAACTAGGATATAGTTTTTGGGCAGCCATGACATATTAAGAGGAAAGTTTAACCTTAGTAAATTTTAGCTCAATTAAGATGTAAAACATATTAGGAGCATTAGAATATTATGTAGACATGAAAAGCATTGAAAATGGATATGGAAATTGAAATATGGTATGGTTGTGTAGGTAAAATAAATGAACAAGTGAGAGGCCTTCAAGAGGGTGACAAAGGCAAGGAGAAAGCTAGCTAATAAGGGAAGAAAAAGAAGTTTTAAAGGAAGAACCAAGACTGATTAGGTATGTGCTTCATTGATAAAAATCTTACATTTTGTTAATCTATATGGAATTATATATTAAGGTTTGATATGTTTGTGTTTGTGATATGTTATGTGATTTGTTGTGGCTTTTGATATTTTATATGGCAATAGAATCAAATGGTGTGAAATAATTGAGGCATATGAATTTAGTTGTAATTTTGGAAAATTTAGTATCAAAATGAATGCAAATGATGAGTGTGGTTGAAATGTGGATTGATGCCAATTGATGACTCGAGTACATAATTCTAGAAATTTTGATGATAATTTGAGTTCTGGAACACTTTTTTATATGTTTTTTTATTGAAAATGAAAGATAAGACACAAGAATATAATTTTTATTTAGACCACAAAATCTAATTACATCTAGAGTTTCCTAGAAAAATGCAAGAATTTCAAACCTAGAATCTGTCCAGAAAATTCTGGGCAGACATTTCTGTGATGATGTAATATTGAATTGATCATAACTTTTGATAGAAAACTGAGATTTGAGTGGTTTCTGATGCATCTGAAAGCTAAGAAAATAAGCTAAAAATGGTGAGAATACTATAACTCCCAATTCGAATTATAAATGGGCTAACAATGAAGCCCAAAAATAGGTCTGAAATCTGCCATAGGTAAAAACATGAAATCTTGGGCTTTTGCATGTGTTGTGATTATTATATGTAATAATTAATGTGAATATTTACTTTTTGGTAATTATAAATGTTTAAATTTTTTTTATGTGTGAGATTATAGTGCAATAATAATGAAAATAAAGAAGAAAAATAGATAAGCATAATTATGATAATTGAATAATATGGTTATTTTTGAAAATATTGTGAATTAATATAAAAATAGTTAAGCCCTATGACACCTAATCTAGAACTAGAATAGAAAATAGTTGGCATGCCAATCAGGGAATTTTACGCACTCGATGCCAAATATAAAAGCCGGCAATAGCAAATTGATAAATGCGCTCGAGGCAAAATTTATAAGCCGGTAATGGTAAAATTATTAAGCCGGTAATGACATTATTATGAAAGCGCTCAGCATAATATTATAAAAGCCAAAAATTGCAACCCCGTTATTCCTATTAGTTAGTTCGGTTATAGGTGTTATGGGCACAAGAAAAATGAAAAATAATAATAATGTTAAAATATGTCATTTTGCTAATGTTGGATTAATTAAAATTGTTAAATGTTGAATAGTTGCTAAAATTTATTGATTTTATATAATTTTTTATTTTATTCCTTGTTATTGAAATGATTAATTAATATGTGAAGTATATATATATATATATATATATATATATATATATGTAAAAGTTTTATTATTGAAGCACCACTAAGCTAGTAGCTTAGTGCGGGTGGTTTCTTTGCGCGCAGATTAGAAGGGTTGCCGTAGAAATTTGAATTGTCAGAAGAAGAAGTGTACCCGGAGGAAAGAAGCTAGAAGCTTTGGTTTTCTTTTTGGTATATTTTGTGTAAATTAAATTCTCATTTTTATTTCATATAATGTGTATTAAAGATAAGAATTACAATGTAAAAGAACATAGTTTGGATGTAAATTAATGTATTTTATAAATAAATAAAATTTTGAGTATTTATGCTTGTAATAATTTTTATTTTAGTGTCTGCAGTATTTTCGTAAAAAAATCTCTTCACTTCATTAATTTTATGCTACAGTGGGGTAAGATGGTGTTACAAATTTTGGTATCAGAGCTATAGTTTTTAACGATTCTTATTTTGTTGGTATGGGAAGATAAGTGCATGTTTTCAGTATTTGCATTGTTTTAAGCTGCTATATTCTAATAAGGGACCCTTCATCTGACAATATAGGTTTTAATGGATACGAAATCAAGGGGAAGTCACAAAGAGCAGAAGGGTGATAATATAGCTAATTCAGCTACTCATAGAGAGTCAACATCAATTAGAGCTTCGAAGCCCAGTGTGATAGCTCCACAACATGCTGAAGAACAAATTGATCCAGGTTAGGTACCCCTTATGCAACAGATGGCTACTTGTTACAGCAGATAACACAAGTTGTGCCACCACCAGCTCCACCACCTCCCCACCTCAACCGAAATCCCAGATTGATAAATTAAGAAAATATGGGGCTACGGATTTTATGGGCAAAAAAAAGGATGACCCAGCCGCAGCAAAATTTTGGTTGGAAAAGACAGAGCGGGTTTTTGAGGAGCTGTAATGTCCGGAGGAGTACAAGGTTAGATATGCAGTATCCCTCCTTCAGGAGCATGCCTATGACTGATGGAAGTTGGTGTTAGCGAAATCTCAAAATTTGAACCCTCAAACATGGGATTTCTTTGTGGCAGAGTTTAAAAAGAAATATGTGCCAAGAATTTATGTGGATGAGAAAAAGCGAGAATTTCTCAATCTGAAGCAGAGGGGTATGACAGTAGCTGAGTACGAGATGGAGTTCACTAGGCTAAGCAAGTATGCTTATGGGATTATTAGAGATGAAGCTGACAAATGTCGTAGATTTGAAGACGGTCTTGATGAAGAGATTGGATATTTAGTGGCTTCCCACCAGCATACAGATTTTGCTATGCTAGTGTCCTCTGCCATTAGCGTTGAAAGGAGTACAAAGTTAAAGATAGAAAATTTCTCTAAGAAATCAATAGCTAGTGTGGCCCAGACATCGGGTAGGAAATGACGGATAGTACCCAGACCCTTTCAGCCACGGGTTGCTAGGCAAACATTTTCTGGTAGGCGAGGTCAGTATTTTAGACCCGCAACATCATCTGCTAGTTCACCAGCATCATTTCCCAAGAGACCAGCTTCGGCTATGTGTCAGCATTGTGGTAAATCTCATACAGGAGTGTGTTGGTGGTTAACTGGGGCATGTTTGAGATGTGGAGCTACTGACCATATGAAGAGAGATTGTCCCAGACTTAGTACAAATAGTATGGCACTAGCACAGACTATGGCACCGGTACAGAGCCGTGGTAGAGGTCGAGGCCAGTTTAGAGGTAGTAGTACTGGATAGACTCATGGGGCATCTGAGACAGTTGACAAACCTAGAGGTAGTAGAGCTTCAGCTCGGGCATATGTGATGAGAACCCGTGAGGACCAGGATGCACCTGATGTCATAGTTGGTGAATTATCTTTATTTAACTTTGATTTACATGCATTGATTGATCCTGGTTCCACGCATTCATACATAAGCACAACTGCGCTTAGACAAGTGAACATGATACCTGAGACCTTAGAATATGAGATAGTTGTAACCAATCCGCTGGGACATAGTGTGAAAGTGAATCAGATTTATAGAAACATTTCAATAAGAATTCAGGGTAGAGAATTTCTAGCAGATTTAATAGAATTAACTTTTCATGAATTCGATGCTATTATGGATATGGATTGGTTGATAAGGCATGGAGCTATAGTTGACTGCCGATCTAGAAAATTTGTACTTAAAATTCCCAGGCAGGATGACACCATCATTCAAGGTGAGGGTCAAACATGTTTGACCAGTGTTTTGTTTGTATTAAAAGTTCAAAAATACATTAGGAAAGGATGTGAGGCATACTTGGCCCATGTGATAGATACCAGGAAGAGGGGCCCGGAACTCAAGGACATCCTCATAGTGTGTGAGTTCCAAAATGTGTTTCCGAAAGATTTGTCGGGATTACCACCAGATAGGGAGATAGAGTTTGCTATTGATGTAATTCCTGGTACAACCCCGATATCAATTACTCCTTATAGAATGGCACTTGCAGAATTGAGAAAGCTAAAGGTTCAATTGCAGGAATTGCTAGACAAGGGGTTCATAAGACCCAGTGTGTCACCATGGGGTGCTCCGGTGTTGTTTGTGAAAAAGAAGGATGGCACCCTTTGATTATGTATTGATTACCGATAATTGAACAAGGTGACAATTAAAAATAAATACCCACTACCTAGAATTGATGATTTGTTTGATCAATTGAAGGGAGCGGGAGTATTCTCTAAGATTAATCTCAGATCTGGGTATCACCAATTGAAAATCAAAGAATCAGATGTGTCCAAAATAGCCTTTAGGAGATATGGCCACTATGAATTCCTGGTTATGCCATTTGGCTTAATGAATGCACCAGCTGCCTTTATAGAAATGATGAACAAGATTTTTAGACCTTACCTTGATTAGTTTGTGGTAGTTTTTATAGATGATATCCTGGTGTATTCGAGGGACAAGGGAGAACATGATAGACATCTCAGAGTAGTACTGCAAACTTTGAGGGAAAATTAATTGTATGCAAAGCTATCAAAATATAAGTTCTGGTTGGAAGAAGTAGGATTCTTAGGGCATGTTATTTCAATTGAAGGAATTCATGTTGATCCTAACAAAATAGAAGCCATTCTAAGTTGGAAGCTGCCTCCCAATGTAATAGAAGTCCGGAGATTCCTTGGATTAGCTGGCTACTACATAAGGTTTGTGAAGGAATTTTCAAACATAGTTGCACCAATTACCAAGTTGCTCAGAAAAGAAACTAAGTTTGAGTGGACAGATCGGTGTCAGGCAAGCTTTCAGAAATTAAAAGGCATGCTAACCAAAGCACATGTTTTGACCTAACCTATGCTAGGGAAAGATTTTGTGATATACAGTGATGCCTCTCATAATGAGATAAGTTTTGTATTAATGCAAGAGGGTAAAGTAGTTGCTTATGCATCTAGACAATTGAAGTCTCATGAGCTAAATTACCCTACTAATGATTTGGAGTTGGCAGCAATAGTGTTTGCTTTAAAAATATGGCGACATTATTTGTATGGCGAGCGGTGCTATATATACACAGATCATAAGAGGCTCAAATATTTGCCCACACAAAAGGAGTTGAACTAAAGGCAAAGACGCTGGTTGGAGTTAATCAAGGAAAATAATTGTATTATTGATTATCAGCCAGGCAAAGCCAATGTAGTAGCAGATGCTTTAAGTAGAAAAACATTGGCAGGTATAGTTTAAAAATTTCCTCAATTATAATATAATATATATAAATTAATAGTAAATTAAAAATTAGACTCATAATTTATTTTGTCAAAGTTACGAGTCCAACCTACTTTAAGGCAATAAGTGAGAGAAGCTCAGAAGCAAGATCTGAAATTGATGATAATTGTTGAGGCAGTGAAAAAGGGGTAGAGACCTGAATTTAAGGTTAATATGATGGAAGCATAAGTTATAAAGGAAGATTATATGTGCCAAATGACAGCATATTAAAGCAAATAATTCTAAAAGAGGTACATAATACAACTTATTCCATGCATCCATGAAGCAATAAAATGTATCAAGACCTGAAGACTCATTATTGGTGGCCAAGAATGAAGAAGGATATCGTGGAATATACTACAAGATGCTTGACATGTCAACAAGTGAAAACAGAGCACCAAGTACGATATAGATTGTTACAGCCTATTGCAATGCCAGAATGGAAGTGGGAAAGGATTACAATGGATTTTGTATTTGGTTTACCTTTGATGCAAAAGAAACATGATTCAGTATGGGTAATTATTGATAAGCTTACCAAATAGGCTCACTTTCTGCCAATTCAGATGGATTATTCGTTGAGCCGGTCAGCAGAATTATACATTAATGAGATAATTCGACTGCATGGGGTGCCAGTATCTATTATTTCTGATCGAGATCCACGGTTCACATCAAAATTTTGGAAAATTCTACAGCAAGCATTGAGGACCCGACTTACTTTTAGTACAACATTTCACCCACAAATAGATGGGCAATCCGAATGAGTTATTCAATTGCTAGAAGATATGTTTAGAAGTTGTGTAATTGACTTTGAGCGTAGCTAGGATAAGTACCTATCATTGGTGGAATTTGCATATAAGAATAGCTATCAAACTAGTCTCGACATGGCACCATACGAAGCTTTATATGGAAGGAAACTTAGGACACCATTATGCTAGACAGAACTTAGTGAAAAGAAGTTAATGGGGCCAGAATTACTGCAGCAGACAGAGAAGAAGGTAAAATTAATCCAAGATCGGTTAAAAGCAGCAACTGATCGACAAAAGTCCTACGCTGATTTGAAGAGGAAAGACATTGAATATGCTGTCGGAGACAAGGTATTTTGAAAGTTTTACCTTGGAAGAAAGTACTTCGTTTTGGTAAAAAGGGGAAACTGAGTTCTAGATTTATTGGACCATACAAAATACTTGAACGTGTGGGTCTATTGGCTTACATATTGGCCTTACCACCAGAATTGGATAAGATCCACAATGTGTTTCATGTCTCAATATTAAAGAGATATAGATCGGATCCGGCACATGTAATACCAGTGGAATCAATAGAGGTACAACCAGACTTGACATATGTTGAAGAGCCAGTGGAAATCATAGCTCGAGAAGTCAAGGAACTACGAAACAAAAAGGTACCACTGGTAAAGTTCCTATGGCGCAATCATGCAGTAGAAGAAGCCACGTGTGAGAGTGAAGAAATGATAAGAACTCAGTATTCTTAGCTATTTCGCTCCAACTAATCAGGTAAATTTAGAGGATGAAATTTTCTTAAAGGGAAGAGAATTGTAACATCCAGTGACTTAGGCCCTGATTATGCGTGACCGTAGTGAGGCAAGCTGGTTCAATCAGAGTCTAAATTTGAACCTATAAAAAAATCACTAATAAGAAGGGAAAATAATTAAGGGTATTATTATTTAAAAATTAAAAATATTAGTGCTAGAATTAGAAAAAAAATAAAATTGTCTGTGGACAAAATTAGTATTATGGCAATTGTTGGGGAAAAAAGTGTGAATATGGAGGGAGATGTGGTAAATATGGAATTTCTCAAAGTTTAAATATTAATCAAGATTAATTAACTTAATGAACCAATAATAATTAGGATTAATTTTAATTAGTAGGACCCATATCTTAATCAAGGTATATAGAGTCAAAAAGAAGAACAAAATTCTACATTCTTCCATGACTTTTTCTTTTTCATCTTTTCCCCCACTTTGGCTGTCCCCTCCTTACCCAAAACCTCCATTTTTGCTTCAGCCACAACCTGAAAAAGAGATAAAAAATGAGTTTGAGAAAGGAAAAATAAAGAAATTAAGGAGTTCTTACCATAAAAGGTACCAAAGGAGCAAGAAGGAAGGAAGGAAGAAAAAGAAAAAGAGAGAAGTGTGGGACAGATTTCGGTCCACTTGGAGGATCATTAAGGTGAGTTTATTCTTCTTAAATTCAACATTTTTCCTTCTATTTGAGACCCATAAAGATGATAGATGTGATTAGGAATGATAGATTTAGGTTAAGTTGCAAGATTGAACTTATAAAATTGAGTTTGTGACTAGTTGATGAAAGTTGTAGTTAGACTTTGAATTGATGATATTTGATGTTAATTAATTATTTTATAACTTAAAAACTAAAGAAAAATGATGTTAAGGGGTGAATGTGGGGCTGCCATTGTTAAAGAAATTTAGAGGAAATTGAAATTAACATAGAAACACGACAATTAGTGATAGATTCAGTGTGAATTGATTGTTGAATTGAAGAAAATGAATTGAGAACTAGGATATGATTTTTGGGTAGTCATGACATATTAAGAGGAAAGTTTAACCTTAGTACATTTTAGCTCAATTAAGATGTAAAACATATTAGCAGCATTAGAATACTATGTAGACATGAAAAGCATTGAAAATGGATATGGGAATTGAAATATGGTATGGTTGTGTAGGTAAAACAAATGAACAAGTGAGAGGCCCTCAAGAGGGTGACAAAAGGTAAGGAGAAAGCTAGATAATAAGGGAAGAAAAAGAAGGTTTAAGAGAAGAACGAAGGTTGATTAGGTATGTGCTTCATTGATAAAAATTTTACATTTGTTAATATGTATAGAATTATATATTAAGGTTTGATATGTTTGTGTTTGTGATATGTTATGTGATTTGTTGTGGCTTTTGATATTTTATATGACAATGGAATCAAATGGTGTGAAATAATTGAGGCATATGAAGTTAGTTGTAATTTTGGAAATTTTAGTATCAAAATGAATGCAAATGATGAGTGTAGTTGAAATGTGGATTGATGCCAATTGATGACTCAGGTACATAATTTCAGGAACAGTCCTGACTATTTTGATGATAACCTGGGTTCTGGAACTCCTTTTTATATATTCTTTATTGAAAATGAAATCTAAGACACATGACTTTAATTTTTATTTAGACCATAAAATCTAATTATGTCTAGATTTACCCTGAAAAATACATGAAATTCAAACCTAGAATCTGTCCAGAAAATTCTGGGCAGAAATTCTGTGATGATACAATATTCAATTGATTATAACTTTTGATAGAAAACTGGGATGTGAGTAATGTTTGATGCATCTGAAATTTAAGACAATAATCTAAAAATGGTTAGAAGACCAGAACTCTCAATTCGAATTATAAATGGGCTAAAAATGAAGCCCAAAAATAGGTCTGAAATCTGCCATAGGTAAAAATATGAAATTTTGGACTTTTGAATGTGTTGTGATTATTATATCTAATAATTAATGTGAATATTTACTTTATTGATAATTATAAATGTTTAATATTTTTTTATGTGTGAGATTTTAGTGCAATAATAGTGGAAATAAAGAACAAAAATAGATAAGGATAATTATGATAATTGAATAATATGGTTATTTTTGAAAATATTGTGAATTAATAGAAAAATAGTTAAGCCCTATGACACATAATCTAGAACTAGAATAGAGAATGGTTGACATGTCAATCAGGGAATTTTAGGCACTCGGTGCCAAATATAAAAATCGGTAATGGCAAATTGATAAATTCGCTCGGCACAAAATTTCTAAACCGGTAATTATAAAATTATTAAGTCGATAATGACATTATTATGAAAGTGCTAGGCACAATATTATAAAAGCCAGAAATTGCAACCCCGTTATTCCTATTAGTTAGTTCGGTTATAGGTGTTATGGGCACAAGAAAAATGAAAAATAATAATAATGTTAAAATATGTCATTTTGCTAATATTAGATTAATTAAAACTGTTAAATGTTGAATAGTTGCTGAAATTTATTGATTTTATATAATTATATTTTATGCCTTGTTATTGAAATGGTTAATTAATATGTGAAGTATATATACATATGTAAAATTTTTAGCATTGAAGCACCACTAAGCTAGTAGCTTAGCGCGGTTGGTTTTCTCTCGCACAGGTTAGAAGGGTAGCCGTAGAAATTTGAATTGTCAGAAGAAAAAGGGTACCCGGAGGAAAGCAGCTAGAATCTTTGGTTTTCTTTTTGGTATATTTTGTTAAAAATTTTGTAAATTAAATTCTCATTTTTATTTCATATAATGTGTATTAAAGATATGAATTACAATGTAAAAGAACATAGTTTGAATGTAAATTAATGTATTTTATAAATAAATAAAATTTTGAGTATTTATACTTGTAATAATTTTTATTTCAGTGTCTGTAATATTTTCGTAAAAAAAATCTCTTCACTTAATTAATTTTATAAAACAATAAGACGGGTAATGCTCAATTACCTTGTTGAACTACAGTGGGGTAAGGGGGTGTTACATGTTAGGTTGTACGTGAGCCAAAGCAAAATATAAGAAAATAGTTTTTGTAGTAGCCAGTTAAAATACAAGAAAAATTGGATTCGGTATGATCCAAGAGTGAAATAGCTAGTTTGGAGTGAGTTGATAAAATTCTGGTCTATCTCATTAAGTGAGATAATGGAAATACCCATTGAAATTGCGAAGAAAATGTATGGTTTATTAACACCTGAATGTCTATAAATCGTGTGTTCAATCTCTCTTCCCTTCTTTTATATTTCTTCTATTTTTTTGCGAGAAAATTTTAATTATCCATAAATTCATCCCACCTTTTCTTGGTGATTGTCTCGACAACGAAATCATATTTCTAAAACCCATAAACATAATAAAAATTAAAAAATGAAAATTAACTTTCATAAGCCATTAATATATGTTTCTAACTATGCTCTGATATCATTTGTTGATTTTAAACATGACATGAATTTAACACAAATTAAATCCAATTCTCATATATAATTTTTCAAGGCCATAAACATGCATAATCAAAATTTCAATCACATTAAAATATAATAAATTGAAATTAAAGTTCACAACTTGGATGACTTACCTTTTCAAGCAATCCAGGAAGAATTTGAGAGTATGATATTCTAGTTTATGAGATTATTTTGTGTGTGTAAATTGATGCAGAGGGAATGAGAGAGGTTATAGAATTAAGGGAGAGTTGATTTTTTTACATAGAAAATAAAACTTCCAAACTTTTGGTCAGTTACCACTCACCCCACTACTTCTTTTTATTTTATCTTAATTATTAGTTAATTATAATTATCAATTCCCATCATGGTTGAAATACGAAAATCCAACAGGATCAATACAATTTGAATTGGAGAATTTATTTTTAACTTAAAATTTTGATTTTATTGTTTTTTCCTCAAAAAACAAGCTAAAATTTCAGTTACATTGATCGAACCGAACTAAAATGTTTGTTTGGTTCGGATGAGCTTTTTTTGGGAGATGAGGATGGTTATTTGAGTTGAGTGTCTGACTCATAAACACCCTGAAAATAACCCAAACACTAAAAAATCCTCGGAGTTATTTTTTTTTTTTTGAAAACATATATGGCTATAAATTAATTATTTATAATCCAAACCAGATTGGTAACAAAACTACAAAAGAAATTTGCTAAGCAATTATTCAAGGCATTTAAAAACTTTTCCCTTTCATCATCACATGAATTAGATGAAGCTTTGGGAAATACGAATACAAAAAGAAAATGAAACAATTTTTGTCAATTATATTTTAAACATATTTTAGTATATATTCACGAACATGCATTATTATAGAATATATTTGTTATCGATTTTGTTTAGTATATTATTATGTTCAGTCCAGTCATATGTAGAATAACAAAATGAAAATAAATTTATTGAAATTTATTCAATTAAAATTCAAATCTATAATCACAAAAAGAAAAAGTTTATCATGTCTACATCTAATTGGGATTTGTGGTGGTAGAAGAACTGGATCGACGAAATTTAAGAATTCTAGTTGTAAGTTATATAATGAAACCCTAGCTGAAATTGATATATATTATATGGATTATCCAATCCATAAGGACTATAATTGAGAATTGCTTAATCGACTTAAGAAGCCTTAGTATTTAATGCATGTAATTAATTTATATAAAACTATTAGAGTGGGACCACTTTTTGGGAATATAAGTATCGGTTCCGGTGAAAACTTGATTTTCTTTTATTTTTTCTTTCAAAACTAAAGATCAAATTGCAAACAACAAATTAATATAAGAAAGAAAAAAAAATCTATAAAATGATGATTTAATTGAAAAATGTTATTACTTATAACACAAGTTAATCTTGATATATTATATTATCATGAAAGCATAGTTAAAAAAATTATTATTATACATAATCTATTTAATAAGATATATTTTATGTTAAGAAAATAATGACTTCGAGGTATGTAATAGGGTTGCACAAAATTTAATAAAACCGACTAAATTGAATCGATACAATTCAATTCAAACCGAAAATCATGGTATGATGGTTTCATTGATAGTTATGTTTTTCAAATTATAAACTGAATTTTTGGTTTGGTTTTAGATTTAGAAAATATAAATTCAATAAAATTTAACCTATAATGATTGTCTCTTTCAAAAAAAAAAAATATATATATATATATATATAGTGCACTATACTAAGAATTTTCTCGTTTTCTAAAATTATAAACTCTCTAATTAACTACACTCTTCAACTTCATTTGGAACACAATGATTGAGTAATAATTTACTTTACTAATATATGAATTATATTTTAAATTTTTTGGAAATTAAAGTAGCGTACAAAATTTTTATATTTTAAATGATATTCAAGTTGTTATTTTAATCATGATTTTAAATTAATATTTGTCAAATTTGTATAATATTTTAAAATTTTATTTTATTTATTTATTTATCAAATTGAGTAAAACAATTATCCAAACCGAATCTAAATAGTATTTGTTTGAATATTTTTAGTAGTGTTTGGTTTGGTCAAAAGTTGAAGTGTTTAAAAATCGATTTTATTGGTTTGGATATAAATTTTTAGTCTAAACCAATCAAACCGAACTATGAATTTCCCTAGTATGTGGAAACATTATCTTTTAAGTGTTAATTGCCTCTACTATACAGTAATTTACTACTGAGTTAAAGTCAACACACTCTCAGGATACAACAAGGCACATAAAATCTACAGGTAGCAATAATAAAGATTTTCAATGATGAATTTCTATAGAAAGAGGAGGAAAAATTTTAAATGATTTTATGTTTATTTTCCTCAATATCTATGATATATACAGACAACCAACCATTGCAATGTTTCATTTAAAATCAACTTCAATTATTGAAACTATTGCAACCATTCTAACCATTGCAACGTTTAACAATTTTGTAATTGTCATTTATAGATAGTGATCGTGAAATCATTTTATGGACACATTTAAGGTCACCACATACACTATGAACCTTTCTATTTCATATAGCTTTTTGTTTTAACATAAAGCACAATCATTATTTTTTTAAGAATGTGAAAACTTTTGAGGATAGAAATTGCGGTTGCACTTTATACTGTGTGTGATACCCCCTTACTCTTCTATTTCATAGTCTAATAAGTTGATGACATCAATTAACTGACTTGATATACATGTATAGTACTCAGAGACACACATTACTCATTACTAAAACACATCCTACAATACTGAAACATATGCGATTTATATAATAACAAAATTGTATTATTACAGTTTGTCAAATTATATATAAATTATTTACAATATATTCTCTTAGAATATATATGATGTAGATAATGTTTGTATCATATACATTATATGAAATAAAATGTAGGGACAAGCCTTGACTGGGTGGCTACTACAGCTATTGTTGTTGTGCTCCTCTAGTGATATCTATTGGATCCACAACTCTCCTTACCTACATGCTGCTAACCGTCCTTTATCTAACACTTGTGCAAGTGAAAACAAATTCTCATGTTGAGCTTATGCTTTGTAGTGCAAGATTTACAGAAATAGGCAAATGTTATTGTTGAACATTGAGGGATATTTCCATCATTTTGATGATCACAAATAATTGGGCAATGAGAAATTTAATCACATTTTATCTTCTAAGTGTGTTGGACAGGTTACACCTTCCTAAGACCATGAAGCAAGTTGATTGAAAATATATGAGGTTCAAAAGAATAAAAAATCAGCAAAGATTCACGTCTGTGAATCATGTCATGCCCGTGGTGAAGAATTGCCACAATCGTAAAAATAGCAATTCACGCTTGTGGCTCATAGAGTAACGCTCGTGAATGAGTTAGTGCCAATACTATTCATTCAAATGTTCACGGCAGTGAAACATTAGACCACCTATTCGCTGAAATTGCTAATATTCAATTTCTCACTTTCAATTACAATATCCGTGTGGGAATGCATGTAAAGAGAAAGAAACTGAAGCTGTTTTTTTTTCATTAAAGAGGTTAGTTTTCCACGAAATCCCATTTCACTAAAAAAAAAAGAAAAACAATCTAAATAAAAAAAAATCCAAATATGAATAAGATTTTATCTCTTGAACGAAGTAAAGTGATAGGAAAGAGAAGATTGCTGAAATTTGGTATTTTGAAAAAATGAAAGATCAATCAAAGATTGAACTCAAATTCTTCATTGCCAAATCCCAACTGGAGAACCATTGTTTTTGACCCACATAAAAAACATTTTCAAATGTATTTAACTCCAAATCCAACTCACTTAATCTACTATTGAGTAATTGATTACAAAAGTAAAAACACTCAACTACCAGAAAGTTCAACAACACTTGACCTGTAATGGTTTATAGTAGAGAAATAAATAAACAATTAAGTTCTACGCATTTCATTAATATGTGGAGGATTAGAGTTCTTCTAGAGTTAGGGTTGTTGAGTTGCCTCAAACTCGCTCTATAAGAATATATTCAAACCATTGAAATTAGATTTCACAATTAATGAATTGGACTTAACCGATATGATTTAGCTTGTTGGATTTGCGCCAAAGTTAATGTGTATTGGAGGCAAAGTTGGGTTAGTGTACATAAGATGTACACATATCAAAAGTTGATAGCCCAATGTATGTGCACACATTAATTAGTTGATAGCACAAGATTTGATAGTTGCATGAATAATACAATTTGTATGGATTAAATACCTACCAACCAAAGGATGAGTTGTTGAGTTACCTCAAGGTTATTCTTTGCTAGTTGGATATCGACCCACTAGGAAGTTCTCTCGGGTTCATAGTGTGGGCTATAGATTCGCAATAAAATAATGAGAGTTATAATGTGATTTATTAAAGACCTAATAAACATGCCTTTTCACGTATATTCTAACATGCTCTATTTTACATTTAGGTTGCTAGAATCATCATCATGTTGACGAGTGTGAATTTTCAATTACTAATGGAGTCAAATAAGTTGACTAGGCCTAAATTTTTGGATTGGCTAAGGAATTTGAGAATAGTTATCAAATTCGAAAACGATTGGCTATGTCCTAGATGAGGTACTTCCCAATCCCCCTATTGCTAATGCTTCTGAAGATGTTTAAAAGGCATATCAAAAATGTTTCTCCTTCTTCTTTACAAGCTTTCATAATCATTTTCCATGTTAAACCAGTTTTGTTAAAGACTCATTTCCATATGAGTTAGGGTTTCTGGTGATCATGAGTTTCCATGGTTAAAAACCCCTATTTAAGTTGTTTATTGGTTATGGTATGCGTTAGTAAGGGGTTATATGAGATTAAGGTTGTAAAAAGGGTTAAAGTTAGGGTTTTTATCTTTATGGCTTTAAAGGTTATGTATATAGGTTACAAATTTTGATATATATGTGTTATATATGTTAGGAGTTGAAAGAGGAGGTGGTGAAATCCGCAAAAAAAAGAAGAAACCTTGAGAGAAGTTTGGTGTTTGAGGCTCCATTAAAGGTATGTACATATATGTATTTTAATTCCAATTTTGGCATGTTATATGTGTTAAAATCCTTGAATGTCTTAAATTCTAGTTGTTAGTTGATATGTGTTGCCCAGATATTGAACCAAGAAGGGGGGTTGAATTAGATATTAAAAAAATTAACTTTTAAGTGCCGAAAGAAAAGTTAAGTTTAGTAGGAATAGAAAAAATATGACACAAGGATTTTTATAGAGGTTCGGGTGTTAACAAACCCTACTCCTCTCCCTAATCCCAATTGGGAGTTTCACTAACACACTAAGTGTTACAATGGAGTTTTACAAGTTCACTCCCAACTATGGTGTTTCTAACAATGGATCACACCTAACCCAGAAACACCTTGTGTTTTGATGGCTCACACAATAACCAATTCCTTGTGTTTTAAAGGCTCACACAAATAACCTTTTACCTTGTGTTTTAAAAGTTCACACAAATAACCTTTACCTTGTGTTTTAAAGGCTCACACAAATAACCTTTCTTTGTGTTTTAGAGGCTCACACAAATAACCCTTACAAGTGTTCTACTCTTAACCCCGAAATACCCAAAACTCATTTGAGTAGATGATTACAGAGAGAAACACTTACAAATCTTTATTGCTCAATGAATGATGAGCAAAAAGATTTTCATAGAGAATAAATGTTTGTTTTAAAAATATCAAATTCACAAATGGCTTACAACAAGATTTTGATTCAAAATATTAGCTATTCTCTTGTTCTCTTATTCTCTTTTTCTTGTTCTGGATGCATGAATGACTTGCATTTATACTTCCATAGCAAATTATAGCCATTAGAATGCATTTAATATCGAACTAGCTGTTGTACCAACCCTTATTATCGCGCCTGACATGTTTCTCTTTCATCTTTCACGGTCGTGAATATGTGTGTCACAGTCGTGACTATTCTTCCAAGTCGTGACTTAAGTGGTGACCTTGGCCATGAAGCATTCTGGAAAGTTTTGAAGTGTTTGATCATGGGCGTGACATTATATCTTCACGGGCGTGACATCCTTCTAAGCCGTGGTCCAAGTAGTGACTCTGGTCGTGAAACTCTCTGGAAGAATTTGTCATGTCTTCTCACGAGCGTGACTTTAATTCACGGACGTGACTGAAATGTTCATTCACGGTTGCTATCATTCTTCATGGCCGTGAACTTTAAATGTTGGATTGTTGGTGCTAAGCTTCATCATGGGCGTTGCATATAAGGTCACGAGCGTGAACATGCTATTTCTTCAATTTTATCTTTTTAAGATTAATCTTCCATTCTCCATTCTTGCTATCATATTCCATACCATGTTCAATATAATTAGAAAATAAGTATGTTAAGTACATTATTGCTATTTTATTTGTTAGCATCAAAATGATGGAAATACCCCTCAAGGTTCAACAATCTCCCCCTTTTTGATGGTGACAAATAATCTAGCAATATGTGCTTTTGAGAAATCTCTCCCTCAAAAGATGCTTAGGATAAAGAATGCCGAAGTGTAAGAATTGTAAAGAATGATGAAGTGTAGCATCAAAATATGCTCCCTAGTTTTAAGTATATGCAAGTTATATGCAAAGTATATCCAATGTATACCAAAATTTTCTTTAAAGCAAGTTAAGTTTATTTAAGGTATATTCAAAGTATATCAAGTGCATATTCATTCATGTAACTTGCATCAAGGTATATGCAAAGTATACTTAAGATATATTTAAGGTGTATAAAGCTCATTTGCATAACTTTTAACTTTAAACAAATATATTGCTAGGTTCTCCCCCTTTTGTCATCAACAAAAAGAATATCAAAAAGAAAAAATATAATGGAAAACCAAAGCAAATATATTAATTTAGGAAAACCAAATACAAAAGTAATTGAAATTCTGAAATGAAATTAGAATTTCCAAAAAACAAACAAGCTAGAAAATATAACATCTAACATAAAATCTAGCTAGACATCCTGTCTCTAAGGCGAGTAACTTCCGCCTCGAGGCTGTCAATGCCAGACTCCATGAAATCCTTTAGGTTCTCCAACCTCTCATCCATCGAAGCCTGCAATTGCTCAAACCGTGGTGCCAAGAGGTCAACACTTGCTAAGCCAAGTTTGGTGTGGAGGCAGAGGATTGTCCCATTTCCTGCTCAACCTCTAGAGGTGCCATCTCAACTTGAACTCTCTTCTTCTGCTGGATTCCTTGGAGCCCAACTTTGAAGTCATCCGAGTCATTGTCCTCCCAAATGATTTCACCAACAGTGTTGGTGAAGCGGTAGTAGATGTTGTTCTCAAACACTATAAGAACAGCCACTACCATTTTGATGAAGGACTCGATGTCTAATCGGTCTCGAGGATGCCCTGGTATGAGGTTGAAGTGATGTTCATCTAGCTTCAAGTATCTGAGCTTCAAGGCGATGTGAGTCACGTACCCACCAATCAGAATGTCTCCGGAGGGCTTGGTGGCAATTGACAAAAGATGGTTTGCAAACCATCGAGATAAAGCCACTATGAGGCCTCTTCGGGCCATCTCCAGGAGAAAAAGCTCTGACTTCCTGATTGTGCCATTGCTGTCTCCTCTAGCGAAGATGCTATAGGTTAGAAACCTATGCAAATACTTGTGCATTGGGGATCAAAGGTGGGTGCTCTTCGTCTTTTTGACGTTCCAGCTACAATCAAGACCGAAGTGAGTCCATGCCTGAGTAGCATAGAACTCCACTTCACTGTCATTCAGGATGCCATTAGAGGGAAGGTTGAACAAGTCTCCAAACTCTGTGGCAGAGAGGGTGTTCGGATGCTTACAAATTTGGAACTTCACTGTGCCGGTAGGAGATACTTGCAAGGTGCTCAGAAATTCTAAGGTTGGCTCCCTCAGAGTTGGTTAATGGATATCAACGAATTCTTTCAGATGACAAGCCTGGAGTCATTCTGTCATACTTGTCTCGAGGCTGAGTGTACAGATGGTTTGCCACTCAAATGATCTAGAGGAAAGGAGTGGCCTTTTCTTGAGCACTGAGTATCTAGGATGGTAATGCTCCGGAATGATGTTTAGAAGGTAATCTGTGTACCTTCTAGGAGCATGAGACTTCTTCCTTGTACCCTTGGAAGAACCAGTGTCCATTTTGATTGAAAGAATAAACTCTGAAGAGTGAAAAATTTGATAGAAATTTTGGAGTAAAACCTAGGGTGATGTGATTTCTGATAATGGAAATGGTTTTTGAAGATATTTATAGATGGAATGAGTTGCTAGGAGGCTGAAATCTTCAAAATGGTATTCAATGATGATAAATGAGAGAAATTGAGAGAAGTTGGAGAGTTGAAATGAGAGAAATAACGGCAGACATCTTCGCGGGCGTGAAAAACTAAGTCACAAGCATGAAGTGTCGTGTTCACAGTTTGCTGAAGAGACGCTCTATCCATGAAGAGAGGTGTGAAATTGTTAACAGTCATGAAATTTAAAGGTCACGGGCGTGAATGATGAACTATCACGGTGGTGATAAATGAGTCACGAGCGTCAAGTATTAAACTTCACTACTTGTGATCGTGAAACAAAGCATGACACAAAGCATGAATGCTTCTGTAAGTTCTTGGTAGAAATGTTCACGGTCGTGAAAAAGCGTCACGGGCGTGAACAAAAGGTTTCACGGGGGTGAATGAAAAGCTTGTAGTCGTGAAACATAGTCTTCACTACCTTTAGCCATGAATCATGTCGTGAAACAAGTCATGAAAGCTACTGGTTCTTTTGGCAATTTAGTTCACAGTTGTGAATATATGTCACAGGCATGAATTGCCTAAAATTCTCATTAAATAAAATTAAGTCTAAAACAAGACTAAAGAATTTCTAAGGAGTTTCTATCCCTTATAACATATATTTCTATCAAATTAGCTACCTTATTTATAGTAAGATGAGACAAAAACAAGATTATCAATCAAGGTTTGGCAATTTGGCAATCATAAAGTTAATCCATCAATCATACCAAGCTCTCTTCTCATGAAGTTAAATCTTTCCTCATTTAGAGACTTAGTGAAGATATCTGCCAATTGATTGTCTGTGCTTATAAATTCCAATACAACATCTCCATATTGAACATGATCTCTAATAAAAAGCTGTCTAATGTCAATATGCTTACTTCTAGAATGTTGAATGGGATTCTTAGATAAATTTATAGCACTTGTATTGTCACATCTAATAGGTATATGGTTCATACTATGACCATAATCCTTAAGTTGTCATTTCATCCAAAGGATTTGTGTACAACAACATCCTGCTGCTACATACTCCGCTTCAGCGGTAGAAAGAGCAACTGAAACTTGTTTCTTGCTAAACCAAGAAACTAAGCACTCCCCAATAAAGTGACAAGTACCTGAAGTACTTTTTCTATCTAAAAGACTACCAATATAATCAGCATCTGAATATCCTATAATGTAAAAGGATGAATTTCTAGGATACCACAAACCTATATGCAATGAGCCATGTAAATATTTTAGAATTCTTTTTACTGCATTTAAATGAGACTCTTTTGGACATGATTGAAAGCGTGCACATAAGCATACACTATACATTATGTCGGGTCTAGAAGCCGTAAGATATAAAAGTGATCTGATCATACCTCTATAGAGCTTTTCATTAATGCTCTTACCTTTTTCATCATTGTCCAATTTTGTTGATGTGCTCATTGGAGTCTTGGCATTCTTGCATCCTTCCATTCCAAATTTCTTAAGTAAGTCTTTGGCATATTTTGATTGGTTGATGAATATGCCCTCATTTCCTTGTTTTATTTGTAGACCAAGGAAATATTTAAGCTCACCCATCATGCTCATTTCGAATTCCCTAGTCATACACTTAGCAAATTCTTGACAAAGCAATTCATTAGTAGACCCAAATATGCTATCATCAACATAAATTTGAACAATTAGAATATCATGCTTATGATTTTTAGTGAATAATGTAGTGTCAACATTCCCCTTTGTAAAGTTATTTTCTAAAAGAAAAGAACTTAGTCTTTCATACCAAGCTCTTGGGGCTTGTTTCAAACCATATAAAGCTTTTGAAAGTTTAAAAACATGATTAGGCAAATCATAGCTTTCAAAACCTGGTGGTTGTTATACATAAACTTATTCTTCTATATAACCATTTAAAAAGGTACTTTTTACATCCATTTGAAAGAGTTTGAAATTCATGTGGCATGCATATGCTAAAAGTATTCTTATGGCGTCTAATATAGCTACAGGAGCATAGGTCTCATCATAATCTATTCCTTCTTCCTAATTATACCCTTTTGCAACCAATCTAGCCTTATTCCTAGTTATTGAATCTTGTTCATCTAGTTTATTTCTAAACACCCATTTGCTACCTATAATTTGATAATCCTTGGGTCTAGGTACTAAGGTCCATACCTTACTTCTCTCAAATTGGTTGAGTTCCTCTTGCATTGCAATCACCCAACTTTCATCATTAAGAGCCTCATCAATATTTTTAGGCTCAATTTGAGAAATAAAAGCAAGGTCAGAAGCTAAATGTTTGAGATGAGATCTAGTACTTACTCCCCTAGAAGGATCACCAATGATTTGCTCTTTGGAGTGATCTTTTGTCAATCTTCATTCATTTGGGAGCTCTTGCCTGTTTTCCTCTTGAGCTTGAGGTAGGGAATCATCTTGATGTGAATCTTCTTGATCATTTTCTTCTATTCTAGTTTCAAGATCAAGTCTTTCCATGGTACCTATAACATCATCAAGAACACTCCCTTTCACAAGATCAAGTCTACTATATTCATTAAAAACAACATGCATAGATTCTTCAACAGTTAATGACTTTTTATTAAATGCTCTATATGCTTTGCTAGTTGTAGAGTATCCTAAAAAGATACCCTCATCAGATTTAGAGGCAAATTTTCCAAGGTTGTCCTTGGAATTCAATATGAAGCACTTGCATCCAAATACTCTAAAGTATGATATCAAGGGTTTTCTTCTATTCCATAGCTCAAATGAAGTTTTGTTTAGGAGAGGTCTTTTGAAAACTCTATTTGAAATATAACAAGCAGTATTTGTGGCTTCTGCCCAAAAGTAAGTTGGTAAACCATGCTCATTGAGCATTGTTCTAGCCATTTCAATTAAAGTTTGATTTTTCCTTTCCACTACCCCATTTTGTTGAGGTGTCCTAGGAGATGAAAAATTCTGCAAAATGCCATGTTCAAGACAAAAACTTTCAAAGTTTTTATTTTCAAATTCTTTTCCATGGTCATTTCTTATTTTTGAAATGCAATATCCTTTTTCATTTTGAACTTTTTTAGCAATAGTTTTGAAATTTTCAAAAGAATCACTCTTTTGAGCTAAGAAAATTACCCAAGTAAATCTAGAGTAATCATCTACGATGACAAAGGCATAATGTTTACCTCCTAAGCTTGCAATTTTAGTATGTCCAAATAAATCTAGATGTAGGAGTTGTAGAGGTTTTGAGGTACTTACTATGTTTTTGGATTTGAAGGATGACTTGTGTTGCTTTCCTCTTTGGAAAGATTCACATGTCTTGTCTTTTTCAAATTTGACTTTTGGCAGTCCCTTTACTAATTCTCCTGTGCTGAGGCTTTGAATTAAGTCCATATTCACATGACCAAGCCTTCTATGCCACAACCAAGATTCATCACTAGTAGTCACAAGACACTTAGAGGAATGGTTGGATTTTTTAGTAAGTCTATTATGTAGGTATTGACCTCTCTATTTCCTTTCAATATCTCTTGACCATCAATAGAAGTTACAAGACATTCGTTGGAAGTAAAGGTTACTTTATTTCCTTTATCACATAATTGACTTATACTCAACAAGTTATGTTTCAAACCATCAACAAGTGAGACATCTTTAATAAAAGTAGTACCATTTGTACCAATATAACCAATGCCAATTACCTTACCCTTAACATTGTTTCCAAAGGTAACTTTACCTCCATCAATACTTTCGATTTCATTGAAAAGTTCTTCATCTCCTGTCATATGTCTTGAGCATCCACTGTCTACTAGCCAAACATTTTTGTTTATTGTGGACTTGAGGCATACCAATAGAATCACAATTCAAGTATGGTTTTTAGGTACCCAAATGAGCTTGGGTCCTTGGAGGTTAGCACATGAAGGTTCCCAATGAGCCTTCCTTATCCAAAAATGTTTATTTATGTGACCAGTTTTCATACAATAGTTACATTGTTTAGGTCTAAAAATGCTTTTTGGTCTAACAATATTTTTGAATGCCATATTTCTATTAGACTGAGTTTGAGAGCAATGGCATGCACAGTCATGATTAATTGGTGCTTTTCTAGATGCATGCTTCTTATACATAAAGGCATGATTAGCCTTTTGAGGTTTCTCTCTTAGGATTACCAATCCTTGATTATTCCTTTTATGTATAAAAGGTTTAGTGTACTTATTCCTTGGTGTCATTCCAGCAAGTGTGGAGATGTGAGGTTCACTTGACTTTACAAAAATAGTTTTGTGAGAAGATGATCATGTGCTCTTAAATCCTAGACCGTGTCTAATTAAAGGTGGTCTTTGAGACACAATGAGAGTATCTAAGCTCTCTTTTCCTTTGTAAAATTTTGAAATGGAGTTTCTAAGTTTCTCAACTTCATTTTATAAAGTATTATTCTCTTTAAGCAAGGATTTAGTTGAGGGTCTTGAGGAGTATTCATCTAATGACTTTTGAAGAGATTCATTAGATGATTTAAGCTTAAAGTTCTCATTTTCTAAAACATCTATTTTGATTTTTAAATTAGAAATGTTATTCTTATAAGTATTGAATTTATTCCTATATTTCTCTAGTTCTAGATTCAATTTTTCTATTAGGCTTTGTTCATCATCATCATCATCACTATTACTATCATTATCACTACTATCATTATTGAAAGAGTATGAGTGTAGTGATCTTACCTTATCCAAGACGTGATCCTCTATAGCCATGAAGCATAGGTTGACCTCTTCGCTTTCATTGTCATCTTTTTCATTTGAAGAGCTTTCATCATCCCATGTGGCTTTGTGACCTTTCTCCCCATTGTCTCTTTGGTATTTGCTCTTATGTTTCTTGAGCCTTGGACATTCCGGTTTAATATGTCCTTTCTTTCCACATTCATGGCATTTTACCTCTTCTCTACTTCTTTGTGCATCATTAGAAGTCTGTCTGAGGTTTCTTTTCCTGAATTTTCTAGAGTTGCTCATTTTCTTCTCAATGATTCTTTTCAACCTTCTTGAGAGCATAACAATGTCCTCATTTGCATTATAACTCATTTCTTCATCATCTTCAACTTCTTCTTGAGATTTTGAAGTAGAGGCTTTTAGTGCTAGAGGCTTTCTTTTTTCTAGCTCTGCTATAAGCTCTCTATCTCTTTTCACTGCCATTTCATGTGTGAGAAGTTTGCCAATAAGCACATCAGTATTCATGATGCTCATGTCTTCATTTGCTTCTTCTATACCGGCAACTCTTGAACCGTAATCTTTGAGAGGAAGACTTCTCAGGATTTTGTTATTTACATCTTTCAAGCTCAGGTGCTTTCCAAGTTTGCTCATTCTATTTATGATAGCTAGAAGACGATTGGTCATGTCAGTGATTGAATCATTGGATTTCATCTTGAAGAGCTCATATTCTGAAGTAAAAAGTTGAATCTTCTTGGATTTAACTTGCTTAGTTCCTTCATGATAGTTTTCCAATGTTTTCCACATGTTGTAAGCTGTTGGGCAGTGTTGTATTCTACCACATTCTTCAATGGATAATGAGCTTGAGAGAATCATCATTGCCTTCTTGTTTTTGAAGTTTGCTCTTCTTTGAGGTTTTGTCCAATCATCTCTTGATAAGATTTCTTCTTCACTATCAGCTCCTCTTCTAGTTGGCGGTGTCCATTCTTTTCGAACACTATCCCAGACTTCAATTCCTTCACTATCCAGATATGTCTCCATCCGAAACTTCCAATGAGCATAATTTGCTCCATCAAAGTAAGGCTTGAGACTTTGGAATCCTTCATTGGCCATATCTTGATCTTTACTAGCGCTGTTTAGGGTTCAATGCTAGACTTAGCTCTGATACCAATTGTTGCCCAGATATTGAACCAAGAAGGGGAGTTGAATTGGATTTTAAAAAAATTAACTTTTAAGTGCGGAAAGAAAAGTTAAGTTTAGTAGGGATAGAAAAAATATGACATAAGGATTTTTATAGAGGTTCGGGTGTTAACAAATCCTACTCCTCTCCCCAATCTCAATTGAGAGTTTTGACTAACACACTAAGTGTTACAATGGAGTTTTACAAGCTCACTCCCAACTATGGTGTTTCTAACAATGGATCACACCTAACCCAGAAATCCCTTGTGTTTTGATGGCTCACACAATAACTAATTCCTTGTATTTTAAAGGCTCACACAAATAACCTTTCTTTGTGTTTTAGAGGCTCACACAAATAACCCTTACAAGTATTCTACTCTTAACCCAGAAATACCCAAAACTCACTTGAGTAATAAATGATTACAGAGAGACACTTACAAATTTTTATTGCTCAATAAATGATGAGTAAAAAGATTTTCACAGAGAATAAATGTTTGTTTTGAAAATATCAAATGCACAAATGGCTTACAACAAGATTTTGACTCAAAATACTAGCTATTCTCTTGTTCTCTTATTCTCCTCTTCTTGTTCTGGATGCATGAATGACTTGCATTTATACTTCCATAGCAAATTATAGCTGTTAGAATGCATTTAATATTGAAATAGCCGTTGTACCAACCCTTATTATCGCGCCTGACATGTTTCTCTTTCATCTTTCACGGTCGTGAATATGTGTGTCACGGTCGTGACTATTCTTCCAAGTCGTGACTTAAGTGGTGACCTTGGCCGTGAAGCATTCTGGAAGGTTTTGAAGTGTTTGATCATAGGCGTGATATTATATCTTAACGGGCATGACATTATATCTTCACGAGCATGACATCCTTCCAAACTGTGGTCCAAGTGGTGACTCTGGTCGTGAAGCTCTCTGAAAGAATTTGTCATGTCTTTTCACAGGCGTGACTTTAATTCACAGGCGTGACTTTAATTCACAGGCGTGACTGAAATGTTCATTCATGGTTGCTATCATTCTTCATGGCCATGAACTTTAAATGTTGGATTGTTGGTGTTAAGCTTCATCACGGGCGTGACATATAAGGTCACGGGCGTGAACATGCTATTTCTTCAATTTTATCTTTTTAAGATTAATCTTCCATTCTCCATTCTTGCTATCATATTCCATACTCTGTTCAATAGACTTAGAAAACAAGTATGTTAAATATATTATTGCTATTTTATTTGTTAGCATCAAAATGACAGAAATACCCCTCAAGGTTCAACAATATGAAAGTAAGTGATGCAATGAATGCCATGAGAATATGAGATATGAATGGAAATGTTATGTTTTGTTTGATGGAAATGCTTGAAAAGAACCTTGTTATAAGTATGTCATATGTGTTTTAAATGGAATGCCAAGTTATGATGATGGAAAGGTAAAAGGAAATATTATTGAGGTTATAAAAGAGGTTAAACCATAAATGGATGAATTGGCATAAGATGAGTTGATAGGGTAATTTATGTTGAGATATGTTCTAAGGGGTTTAAATGATGATGAGAATGTTGATAGAAAAAGCTTGTTATGAGACAATCCTTTGAGATTTGCATGTGTTTTGTAATGAATGCCTATCTTTAATGCTATTAACTATCAGAAAATCCAGATTCACGCCCATAACATAGGTGTTCCCGATCGTGAATCTCATCCCACGAACAAGGTCATGCCCATAGGGCTGAGACCTGTAGCTTGATCAGATCTCTCAACCCATCCTCAAATCATAAACATTTATCAGCTTTAGTGGATGCAATGCTGCCAGCATACTTACACAAGTGTGTGAATTCTCGCTCATACTCTGACACTAGCATATTCCCCTAGTTCAAAGTTAAGAATTCCCTCTTCCTGTCATCCATAAATAGGTGGAATATACTGCTCCTTGAACTTTTCTAGGAAACAATTTCAAGTCAAGGGATCAGGTGTCTCTGAACTTTGTGACACCGATCGCCACCAATCTAGGCATTATCATGCAGCAAAGACATTATATACTCATTTCTTCTTATCAATACAGCATAGTTGGCCAAAGACTCTATCTACTTGCTCTAACCAAAACTCGACTACAGAGGGGTCAACTTCTCATTTACCATATATTGAACCTTGAGGGATATTTTCATCATTTTGATGATAAAATATAAAATAGCAATAATTTATTTAACATACTTGTTTTCTAAGTCTATTAAACAGGGTATGGAATAAAATAACAAGAATGGAGAATGGAAGATTAATCCTTGAAAGATAAAATTGGAGAAGCAGCATCATTCACGCCCGTGATCCTGTGTGTCACGCCCATGAGTAAGCCTAGCACCAACAAACCAACATTTGAAGTTCACGGCTATAAAGGAAGACAACAAACTGTGAAAAAACATTTAAGTCACGCCCATGAAAGAAATGTCACGCCCGTGAACCTACATGAAAAATTCTTCTAGAGAGCTTCAAGACTAAAGTCACCACTTGGACCACGACTTGGAAGGTTGTCACGCCCGTGAAGATATATGTCATGCCTGTGACCCAATATTTCAAAACCTTCCTGAATGCTTCACGACTAAGGTCACCACTTCAGTCACGACTTGGAAGAATAGTCACGACTGTGACACACAGAGTCACGCCCGTGAAAGATGAAAGAGAAAAATGTTAGGCACGATTATTAGGGTTGGTGCAATGGCTAGTTTAGTATTAAATGCATTCTAAGGACTATAATTTGCCATGGGAGTATAAATGCAAGACATTTATGCATTCAGTACAAGAGGATAGCTAATACTTCGAATCAAAATCTAGTTGTAAGCTATTTGTGCATTTAATACTTTAAAAATAAATATTTATTCTCTGTGAAAATCTTTTTTGCTCATAATTTATTGAGCAATAAAGATTTGTAAGTGTTTCTCTCTGTAATCATTTTTACTCAAGTGAGTTTTGGGTATTTCTGGGTTAAGAGTAGAACACTTGTAAGGGTTAGTTGTGTGAGCCTTTAAAATACAAAGAAAGGTTGTTTGTGTGAGCCTGTAAAACATAAGGTAAAGGGTGTTTGTGTGAGCCTGTAAAACACGAGGAGTTGGTTATTGTGTGAGCCATCAAAACACAATGGATTTCTGTGTTAGGTGTGAGCCATTGTGAGAAACACCATAGTTGGGAGTGAGCTTGTAAAACTCCATTGTAACAGTTAGTGTGTTAGTGAAACTCTCAATTGCGATTGGAGAGGAGTAGGGCTTGTTAACAGCCAAACCTCTATAAAAATCCCTGTGTCAAATTTCTCTATCCCTCCTAAACTTAATTTTTATTTCCGCACTTTAAAGTTAAAGTTTTTAAAACTCCAATTTAACCCCCCTTCTTGGCTCAATATCTAGGCAACACCATAGAAATCTAGTGCCCCTAGCTTTCTTAATCTCTCAAACTATAATTCCAGTGGGGCTAGCTGTGCATTCCTCTCTAGTAGTTCTACTACATTCCTCAAAAGTTCCATTTATCCAACACTAGAATGATCGCATGATGAATTGGCATTGGATCCGGATGCAGTAGCTCGATGACGACTCAGTCATGATGATGCCTTTGTCTCTATGGGCTCATTACTCTCTATTTGTTCAGTAATAATTTGTTGAAATCCAAAACCATAACCTACCTATACCATGAAAGTAACGACCCTTATCAATAGGTAGTAGCTCGTATATATACAAATGTGGGTACACACATGTTATATAATACTTGATATATTTTGAAAACCCAAAAGCACCCAAACTAGGCTATAATACCAAAAACTTTATAACACCTCCTTACCCCAATAACTAATGCCCGAATAAAATGATGCTACACTAGCTCTTCAGATAAAAATTTTTATAAATCAAGGTAAATTGAACATATATAACTTATACGAAAATATATTATTTTTCTTTCATATATTGTTTTTAAAATCAAACATATAATAACATTTTGATAAAAGATAACTACATGCTTTATATACGAAGTATTATTTACAAAACGTTCATCCTTACTTATAAGCTGAGTTTAGTTACATATATCATAAAACAAAATACATAGAAAGATAAACAAAAATATGAAACCCATAGTGTCAGGATAAAGTTGTTTTGGATTAGGTCTCTGTTAGCTTTTGTTCTACTATCTTCTAACTATTCTTCGCTATATTTGTGCGAGAGAAACTCCCACGCTAAACACTAGGTTTAGTGGTGCATATAAATAAAGCATTATACTATATTCATACAATATGCACTTATCTACCAACATACATACATACATACATACATACATACATATATATATATATATATATATATATATATATATATATATATCACATATACCTTTATCATATGATTATTTTACAGAAGTGCATTATTATTAGTTTTTTCCATACATATATACACAAGATTTCATATATAAACATCCTTTACACATTTCATGTCATTATCTTATACTTGCACTATGTTATATTAGTTTGATTAATATACACATAAAAAATTACCAATTATAATTTATATAAGAATATTGTGCCATTGTTAAGTTGCTTTATGCCCATAACATATAGGAACTAATAATCAAGATAACGAGATTAGCCATCTAGGTATAATAAAATTATCACTTGGGCACAGTGGTATGAACATACAACTACCATCACCAGCATAATATAATTGTGTCATCACCAACATAAATATGAGTGTCATCACTGGCATAATAAAAGTGTGTCATCACCGGTATAATATAAGTGTGTCATCATCGACATAAATATGAGTGTCATTATCGGCATAATATAAGTGTGTCATTACCGGCATAAATATGACCCCTGATTGGCTTGCCAAACTATCCAAGACTTTAGTTCTATACTAGGTATTCTAGGGCTTACATTTGTCATTATAAAATTCTTAACTCTTTTACTTCATATATTTTATGGGTAAAATGATTCAATTAATCACATAATTACTCAATAAAAATACCATTTGCTTAATAGAACAAGGTCCAATGTAATTTACACATTAAATTACTCAATTTATATTATATCATGCTTTTGGGAGATTCATTTCTCTGTATTGGATCTCAATTTTGGGCCTATTCCAATTCAAATTATATTTAATGGAATTCTTAAGAATTATAATTCCAGATCTTAGATTTAACATGAAATTTAAATCACCTAATTTGGAGTTCTATAGCAAAAGTTATGACTATTTGATTGCTAACTGGTCACCAACAATTTTGTCTAAAATTTTCTGGACAATTTTCTGTTCTAATGTTTGTGCCCAATTTAAGTATAGTTAAAGTCAGAATTAGGTTTTATAATCTTCATAAAAGTTTTAGCTCTATGTATTAGTTTCAAACCTAACAAAGAATACATTAATCTGGATTCCAAAGCTTAAGGTATAGAAATATATGTATGGATTGTGCCATAAATTCCAACAAAAAACACACAATCAACATAACTCAATTTTTACCAAATATCATACTAACTCTAGCAAACATGCATACTCAGAATTTTAACACAAAATACTACTACTTTATAATCATTTACATACCAAATACTCAAATAATACAATTTAATGATAAGTATAGACTATTGCCTTAAGTTATGTACTTACCTTTTTTTTTCCTTTCTTTTTGGTCTTTTATATCTCCTTCTCCCTTCCCTTATCTTTTCTCTCTTCTTGAATACCTAAAATATACAAGAAACACATCAAATACCTTTCTTCAATCATATATCTCTAACTCCTATTTTCTCTCTCTACAACCCCTAAAATCTCTCTCTTCAAGACCAAGCTCCAAATGAGCTTAAAACTTGATCTTCCTTTAGAGAAACTTAAAGAGAAGATCAAGAACACTTTACCTCAAGCTTTTTCCTTCTATGAAAAAACATTTGGGGATTTCTCTCCTTTATTTTCTTGCTTATTTTCTTTTCTTTTTCTCATTTGCTCGCACTAAAAGGAAGCTTTGGCTACGGAGAAATGGTGGGGGATGTGTGGCTGGATCATGAACATAAAATTCTAGACTAAAAGAGATAAGGAAGTAAAAAGAAGAAAACAAAATTAATAATGGGTCCCACATTAATCTTAAATATCTAGATATTTTGGTTGATTAAATGTATAATGTGCCCAAATTATGTCATTAATTAGTAATTATCCCAATTAATCCTTAAACTTTCAGTAAATCACAAATTGACCCAAATTTTTCAAAATTTGCAATTTAGTCCCTTACTGTAATGTAGAATCTTTAAATACTTAGAATACTTTTTTAAATATTTTACATAATTATTTTCTATTTTTTTAATTATTTTCTAGTCAAAATCTGAATTTAGACTCCGATCGATTCAACGCATTGGCTTAGAGACATGTGCGACTCAGGGCCTAAATTAGCGAATATGACAAAAGAAGTGTTTATGAAAAAGGGTTTCCAAAGAAAAGAAAATTTTTTAAAATTTCAAAGATTTTCCACACACCAGTTTTCGTAACACTCGTTCGTTTAGTCGAGTTAATCGTGACTAGGTGAGAGGGTGCCATAAAGTGAATGGAGGTAGATAAAGTTATTGAATACACAAGGATCTTAAGAGTAAATACAAAGATAAAATGCATGATAATTTGTTCTCTAACCTTTGAAAGTTATAAATAAGATGTATTTATACTTCCTCTGAGAAATAGAGCCATTTGCAGTGTATTTAACGCAAAAATAGTCATTCAACTACTTCTGATTTCATGTCGGACAACTTTTAATCTCTAGATTTACAGATGTGATTGAAGCTTCATGGGCATGAATTGTCATATCTGCTAATTAAGACCCCTAGTCGCGCGAGTTGTTAAATCGACTCGACAGTTCAACCAGAGTCTAAATTTAGATTTTTGTCGAAAAATAGTTAAAATAATGGCTATTAAGTATGGAAAATATCTAATAAAGTGTTTAAAATATTTAAAGATGTTAAATTTCGGTAAAGTACTAAATTGCAAATTTTAAAAAATTTAGGGGTCAATTTGCAATTTACCAAAAATTGGAGGATTAATTGGGATAATCATCAATTAAATGAATGAATTGGGACATTTTGTGCATGTGGAGGCTAGCCACACCAAGTGGCATGCAACAATTAGCCAAGTGATGTGCATTAAGTGATCAATTAATGAGAACTTCTAGATTATGGCTTAGGTGTCCCATAATTATGTAGCTTGTCTTTATTCTCTTAATTGTTCTTCTTCCTTCCTTATCCCTTTCATTGAGAATTTCTGCCTTCCTAAACCCACCCATGTTTCCTCAAGTTCCTCCATAGCCAAAGCTTAGTTCTAGTGAAAGAAAGTGTGAAAGAGAGAGAGAAAGAGGCATGGAAAATTCCATTTTCATGCTTAAAAAAGCTTGAGAGAGCAAAAAGCAAGAGAGAGATTAGGGTTTATGAAGTTTTAATGATCTTTTTATGAATTTTAGGAACTCAAATTGATAAGGATCTAGCTCAAAGGAGAAAAGGAAAAGAGAAAGAAAAGTAACGAGAAAGAAAAGAAAAGAGAGGTTTATGCATAACATAAGGCAATAGCCTATTTTATTTCATTTTTTATTACTTTGTATTTTTATTATTTGCATGATTTGATTATTTGGAATGTTGATGATTCTGAATTAAAAGTATTTTGTGATAAAAATCTTGGGATGCATGTTTGCTAAACTTAGGATTAATTTTGGTAAAAATTGAAGATAGTTCATATATGTGTTCTTTGCTAGAAATGAATGAGCAGTGAGTACTTAAACTGTTATAACATAATTTATGGAATTCAGTTTTATATGTTATTTATTGGGTTTAAAAGATAAAACATATGGCTATAACTTTCATTCAGACCATAAAAACGGAATATGTCTGTAAGTTTCCAAACAAATTCATAAAATTCGGACTTAGAATCTGTCCAGAAAATTCTGGGCAGAATTGTTTGTGATGAGTCAGTGTTCATTTTATCATATCTTTTGACACATAACTCAGAATTAAGTGATTCAAATTGAATATTAAAGATAAGATCTAGAAATAAGATATTTAATAAGACCATATAACTAAATTTAGATTGTAACAGGACCAAAATTAAGGTCCAAAACAAAGAATGGAATATGTCAGTGATAGGGCAGCATATGAGTTATGGAATTTAAAGAGTAAAATGATGTGAACCATGTTATATTATGCAAATATTATTTTAATTGAGTGATTATGTGATCATTTTGAGTCTTTAAATGCATGAAAAGTATGAATTTAATTTCTATGAATTTTAATGAGATTGTGTAAGCCCTAGAACACCTAACTAGAACTAGACTTGGGATTGTTTGGTATGCCAAGCAGGGGGAAGTATGATGATGGTATGATTATTGAAGCCAGTAATGACAATACTATTGAAGCCGGTAATGACACTATTATTGAAGCTAGTAATGACGCTACTATTGAAGCCGATAATGACACTTATATGCGCACATCATATTGCCCGGGTGGCACTGCTAAGTACCTGTATGACAACTCTGTTATTCTAGTCAGTGGTTCATAGGTATTTTGGGCATAAATAAAGAAGTTATAAAAAATAAATGGATTATTGAAAATAAAAATGGAATAATGAATTATGACATGGACAAAAAGATGATTGAATGTTGTGGGCCATAAAGAAGGATTGAAAATAAAATAAAATAAAATAGAAAAAAATATAATAATAAGGAACCATGAATTGTGATATGGATAATTAGATATTTATAGATAATTTAAAAATGATATTTTAACCGATGAAGTCAGCGTAGCACTCCCTCATCCGGGCATTTGTTGCTGGGGTGAAGGGGTGTTATAGTGTTTTGGTATCAGAGCCCGACTTGAGCTATTTTTTGATTTTAAAGTGGTTTTCAAAAATAATTATGACATATGTGTACCCACAATTAAGTATTAAAGTTGCTTCTTACTTATTGGGCCCGTTATTTTATGATATACGTAGAGTATGGCTTCAGGATCACGACATATTGTGGCCGAAGGAGGCAAAAGTAATAAGCCTACTGAAATAGAGGCTTCATCGTGACCCAGTCATCGCCGAACTATTGTATCTAGATCTAGTGCTAGCCTATCAAGGGGGGTAGTCTATTGCTGGCACAAGACAAACAGAGCTTATGAGGAACATGATTGATTTCCTACAAAGAGCATCAGAACTAGCCCCATCTGTGCTACAATTTGAGAGGCTGAGGAAGCTAGGAGCAACCGATTTTTATAGTAAATGGGAGGATGACCCCTCCGTGGTAAAGTTTCAGTCAGAAAAGGCAGAGAGAGTTTTTCATCAGCTACATTGCACATACAAGCATAAATATGAATATGCAGTATCTTTATTACAAGACCATGCATGTGACTGGTGACGATCTGAGTCACATAGCACAGAGGCACCTGACCCCATGACTTGGGAATTCATTTTACAGAAGTTCAAAGAGAAATACATTCCCCCTATTTTTACAGATGGCAAGAAAAGGGAATTTTTGACTTGAAAACAGGGGAATATGTCAGTGTCAGAATATGACAGAGAATTCACCCACCTTTGCAAATATGTTGGCGATATTGTATCCACAGAAGCTGATAAATGTCGATAATTTGAAGATGGATTGAGAGATCCAATCAAGCTGCAGGTCTCAGCATTACGCCTGATGAGTTTTCCTATTTTGCTTGCATTTGCTGGAACAATTGAGAGAGTTCTAGCAACACAACATCCAGCATAAGACAGAGGGTTCAAGAGGCCCATATCACAGTCGAGTAAGGGACCATCAAGTTGCAAGAGGGTTAGATCTTTCAATGGTCGATTTCAGGCTGGAGGTTCCAGCAGTCCTTCTTCTTACAGGTGGGGAGAGCCCACGAGATCAGTTTCTTTAGCAGCCAGTGCACCAACACAGGCACCACATAGATCTCTACCTCTACCAAAATGTTAGCATTGTGGTCGTTCTCATCCTGGAGAGTGTTGGTGGATGACAAGAGTGTGCTTGAGATGTGGCTCTAAAGAGCATATGAGAAGGGATTGTCCTCTATTATAGTATGACAAAGGTTTAGGAAGCACTGAGCAGATACAGACATAGGCTTCTAGGCAAGGCAGAGGCCATAGTCGAGGGCAAGGCAGAGAAGGCCGATCAGGGCCCTATCAGATTAGATTAGAGACAGTTGAAAGATCAGAAGGTAGTGGAGCTGCCCCAGCCAAGGCATATGCCATGCAAGGCCGAGAAAAGTAGGATGGACCTAATGTCATAATTGGTAAATTCCTTATCTTTGGCTTTGATATACATGCATTGATAGATCCGTGGTGAACGCATTCATACACATGCACACCACCGCCGGATCGAGAGGGTTTAGAACCACATACTCTAGAATTTGAGATTATGCCTAACTCATTAGGGCACAGTGTGAGGGTTAGCAAGGTGTTTAAGGGTTGCCCAGTTGAAATTCAAGGTAGACAATTCCCAACAGACTTGATAGAGCTACCATTCCACGAGTTCGATGTGATCTTGGGAATGGATTGGCTAGCTCGTTCTGGAGTGGTGGTGGATTGTTGAAGAAGACAAATGATCATCATAATTCCAGAACAAGATGAGATAGTGGTGATGGGTGAAAATAGAGGACATCCAGACAATGTGATATTAGTGTTGAAAGCTCGGAATCTCATCAGTAATGGATGTGAAACATACTTAGCATATGTGGTGGATATGGAAAAAGCAAGTCCAAAGTTGGTGGATATTCCTACTGTTAATGAGTTTCCTGATGTGTTTCTAGAGGAGTTGCTAGAGTTACCGCCGGATAGAGAAATTGAATTTGCTATCGATTTGGTACCCGACACCACTTCTAATTCCATTACACCATATAAGATGGCACCAGCAGAGTTGAGAGAGCTGAAGATACAGTTGCAGAATTGTTAGAAAAAGGATTTATACAACCCAGTGTATCAGCGTGGGGTACTCCAGTATTATTTATAAAGAAGAAAGATGACACTTTACGTCTCTGCATCGATTACAGGCAAGTTAATAAGGTGACTATTAAGAATAAATACCCGCTACCCATAATTGATGATTTATTTGATCAGTTGAAGGGTGCAACCATATTTTTGAAGATAGATCTTCGATCGAGGTATCATTAGCTGAAGATCAAAGATTCAGATGTACCTAAGATGGCATTTAGTACTCGTTATGGTCATTATGAGTTCCTAGTTATGCCCTTTGGACTGACGAATGCACTAGGAGCTTTTATGGACCTGATGAATTGAGTGTTCAATCCATATCTTGATCAATTTGTAGTGGTGTTTATTGATGACATTCTTGTCTACCCTAGAGATCGAGTAGAACATAATCAAAATCTCAGAATGGTGTTGCAAACACTGAGGGAGAAGCAGTTGTATGCAAAGTTGTCTAAGTGCGACTTTTAGCTTAAATCAGTCAGTTTTCTGGGTCACGTATGTTGAATCTTGAGGGGTATTTTTGTCATTTTGATGCTAACAAATAAAATAGCAAAAATGTATTTAACATACTTGTTTTCTAAGTCTATTGAACAGGGTATGGAATATGATAGCAAGAATGGAGAATGGAAGATTAATCTTAAAAAGATAAAATTGAAGAAATAACATGTTCACGCCCGTGACCTTATATGTCACGCCCGTGATGAAGCTTAGCGCTAACCATCCAACATTTAAAGTTCACGGATATGAAGAATGATAGCAACTATGAATGAACATTTCAGTCATGCCCGTGAATTAAAGTCACACCCGTGACAAGACATGACAAATTCTTCCAAAGAGTTTCACGGCTAGAGTCACCACTTGGACCACGGCTTGGAAGGATGTCACGCCCGTGAAGATATAATGTCATGCCCGTGATCCAACACTTCAAATCCTTCCAGAATGCTTCACGGCCAAGGTCACCACTCAAGTCATGACTTGGAAGAATAGTCACGACCGTGACACGCATATTCACTACCGTGAAAGATGAAAGAGAAACATGTTAGGCGCGACAATAAGAGTTGGTGCAACGGATAGTTCCATATTAAATGCAATTTAACGGCTATAATTTGCCATGGAAGTATAAATGCAAGTCATTTAAGCATCTAGAACAAGAGAATAAGAGAATAGCTAATATTTTGAATCAAAATCTTGTTGCAAGCCATTTGTGCATTTGATATTTTCGAAACAAACATTTATTCTCTGTGAAAATCTTTTTGCTCATCATTCTCTGAGAATTATAGATTTATAAGTGTTTCTCTCTGTAATCATCTACTCAAGTGAGTTTGGGTATTTTGGGGTTAAGAGTAGAACACTTGTAAGGGTTATTTGTGTAAGCCTTTAAAACACAAGGTAAAGGTTATTTGTGTGAGCCTTTAAAACACAAGGAATTGGTTTATTGTGTGAGCCATTAAAACACAAGTGATTTCTGGGTTAGGTGTGATCCATTGTTAGAAACACCATAGTTGGGAGTGAGCTTGTAAAACTCCATTGTAACACTTAGTGTGTTAGTGAAACACCCAATTGTGATTGGGCAGAGGAGTAGGGTTTGTTAACACCTGAACCTCTATAAAAATCCTTGTGTCATATCTTTCTATCCCTACTAAACTTAACTTTTCTTTCCGCATTTAAAAGTTAAATTTATAATATCCAATTCAACCCCCCTTATTGGTTCAATATCTGGACAACAATTAGTAACAGAGCTAAGTCTAGCATCGAAGCCTAAACAGCATAGTAAAGATCAAGATACAATGAAGGATTCCAAAGTCTCAAGTTTTACTTTGATGGAGCAAATTATGCTCATTGGAAGTTTCGGATGGAGACTTATTTGTATAGTGAAGGAATTGAAGTCTGGGATAGTGTTCGAAAAGAATGGACACCACCAACTAGAAGAGGAGTTGATGGTGAAGAAGAAATCTTATCAAGAGATGATTGGACAGAGCCTGAAAGAAGAGCAAACTTCAAAAACAAGAAGGCAATGAGAATTCTCCCAAGCTCATTATCCATTGAAGAATGTGGTAGAATACAACATTGCCCAATAGCTTACAGCATGTGGAAAACAATGGAAAACTATCGTGAAGGAACTAAGCAAGTTAAATCCAAGAAGGTTCAACATCTTACTTCAGAGTATGAGCTCTTCAAGATGAAATCCAATGAGTCAATCACTGACATGACCAACCATCTTCTAGCTATCATAAATGCCATGAGAAAACTTGGGAAGCACCTGAGCTTGGAAGATATAAATAACAAAATCCCAAGAAGTCTTCCTCTCAAAGATTACAGTTCAAGAGTTGCCGGTATACTAAAAGACTCTACTTCAAAATCTCAAGAAGAAGTTGAAGATGATGAAGAAATGAGTGATGATTTAACACCCCCTAACCCAAACCTCAAGTGCTCGGATGCGGGGGTGCTGCTGCCTGTCTTCTTTACTTCTTTAAATTGCTATATATTTTTTTTATTTAATAAATAATGTACATTTTATTTACATAACATAGTATTTATAAATACCAATATACTATTTAACAAACTTTAAAAACTAATTTACAATTTATAAGTATATGTAATGCGGAAAACAAATTACAAGAGTTGAAAAGTTTATGACCCACTATTTCGAGATCGGCTGCTTTAATTTGAATAGGATCACCGCTTGCTTTATCTACCACCTTCAGCTACCTTTCTATATTTGCGCGGAAGGAAACTCCCACGCTAAGCTCTAAGCTTAATGGTGCATATAAATAAGGCAATATACTATATCATGCAACAAGCATTAACATGTATCATCTATACATTAAAATGTTTGCATGCTATTTCTATCAACATGTTCCTATTTCATACAAGTATAAATATCATGCTCACATATACAATGTTATTTTCATTTATCTTTGATGGTAAGTTACTCTGTTAATCTCTTTATTATTATATCTCAATCTCATATCATCATCATTTTCTTTTTCTTTTCTTTTCTTATTTTCCGACATATCTTCATTATCTTGCCCATATCACTCTAAATTTGGACTGACTGGATACGGGTTATGGATTAGCAGTGCTCCCAGATTTATAGCCACCCTATCCACTATATGGCTCAACAGAGCTTTTCAAATCAATGACGCTCTCTGAGCTTAAGCCACATTGATTGTGTATAATTTTATCATAGATGAATAACCGGACCAAGGGCACTCTTCGAGCTTAAGCCACATTGATCGAGCATCTCATATCAATGGCGCTCTCCGAGCTTAAGCCATATTGATCGAGGAATATCTCATATAGTATGGTACCGTTTGCCCCCTTAATGACATGTCATCTATCCTTATTCTAGTCCGCAGGTAGAGTAATGGGCATCTTCATATTTTCACATCAATCATATATCTTTATTAAATTTTTATTTTACATCCATTTCATCATCCTCATATTATACATCACATCATTATAATTCTCAACTTCGACACATCAATATTCTCATGTATCAACATCTCAATTCTCTTGTTTTGCAAATATATCGTCATGCTCATACATACTAGATAACATCTTTTTCATTTGTGTAACTAAATACATCAATAGATAATCATATTCATAATTTAATTGAAAATAGAGGCCGTGACTACCAATTCATGCCCGTGAATTAGTGTTAGAGGAGTGCTCTAAAGGCAATCACCTTTAGAACTTATTGTACAAATTTATTTGATTAATAAAAGGCTTTTAAATTAATTTGATGTTCATTTGATATATGAATTGATAAGTGATCTTAACATGTGGATGCTTGCTAAGTGTAACTAAGTACATTGGATGATTAACTATGAGACAATCATATGGATAATCTATTCAAATGTCAATGATAGTCTCATCATAGCAATGGTGCAAGTATCCTTAGACTTGAGGTACTCAAGGATATCTTGAATATTGATTATGTATTTTGACACTCTTCCTTGTTGCCTCAGAGAGGTAGCTCATAGGGTGGTGATTGGATACAGCTTGAGGTATTCAAAGGTAATTGGGTAACCAACAAAGGATTCACCACTCTTGATAGAAGGAGTGTATACCCATGGCCTCTTGTCATGGTCATTACTCAGGAATCTCTGGCCGGAGTGGAAATTTCATAAAGATAGTCTTCAATGACATATCTAATAGAGTAATGAGCCTCAAGGACAAGAACTAACATTACTTGGACTAGACATGACGTAGTCAGTCTAGTGGGAGTTGACACATGTTCATACTCTGAACCAAGTGGGGTATAGAATGGTGAAAGGAATAATTGCACAAAAATTGTCTATGGAAAGGTTCGTAGTCAAACCACTGACTTTTCGGTCAATTGGGGGACATGATGTGTTGCTAGATACCGCTCATGACCTGCTTAAATTAATTGTTAATTTAAGTGGCCAACATAATCGAGAACCTAATGGGTCATATGCATTGAAGATATGGAGAATGAGTAAAATGGTCTTGGATAGGATCCAAAATATGAGAGAATTATTTTAGAATAGAACGTGATGATATCGCACGCCAAAATCGTTCGGGAGTGTCACGAGCCCGCATAGGCTAGGTAGGCTACTGGCCAGCCTTACGGGCCAGCTGGGCTGCCTAGCAACAGCCCGCAGGAAGCCCAGCGTGCCTGCAGCTTCCCATCCGTTGGCCAACGACTGTTTTTGGCCTTAATTAGGCAAATTATGGCCAATTACTATTCATTAGTTTCCATTTTCTCCATTTTTGAATTTTCATCTTATTTTTGAATTTGATTCAAATAGAAAAGACATCAAATGGCAGAAAATAGACATGAAAATATTTGTTGTGAAAAAAAAATATTTTTTAAGACAACAAAAATTCTCTCAAGAACACTTTCAAAGCTAGCACTTTGAATTTGTTCAAACCATTTCTCTTGATAGTTTCTTCTTCATTCTTCACGTGGATTATCATTAGAGACATCCTAGTGTGGATTGTTGTGGTTTGCTACGACCCAACAAAGTGAAGATTTGAAGAACAAATAAAAATTACAAGGTATAATTTTTAACATTTACATTTATTCAAATTAGTTTTAATGGTACAATTATGATCTTTTGTTTTGGGTTTTGAAAAATTGTATTTTTCACTGCGTTTATGAATATGATTCATTCTTCAAAACCCTATAATTAGTTCATGCCCGTAACCCAAAGCCATGAGCGCTACTGGAATGAATCGCCCAAAAGCATTCACGGTCGTGAATACTCATTCGTGCCCGTGAATGAGTTCACGCCCATGATTCCCAACCGTGAACACTTCTAGAATGAATAGTACTATTTCCATACCAAAATCACAACCATGATACAATCAGTCACAACCATGAACCATAAAGTTCACGCCCGTGACTCGATAGTCACGCCCATGACTTTTAGCAGGAAATCTGCATATTCAGTTTTCATTCATTCTAATATCATCCAAATCATACCAAAATTCTATTTTGATGAACTTGAGCTGACCTAAAGATAATTAGAATGGTTATTTTATGATCTGGAAATTTTTAAATTTTTGGAAATTAATTTTGAATTAATTTAAGTTGTGCAATTGTAATTCTAGTATGACTAGAAATTGGTATGTATATTAAAATTAAATTGTTTAATTTTAACATCATAATATTATAATTTTAAGGAGAATTAATTTTGAATTATTTCTGGAAATATGAAATTTAATTTAATTTGATTAAATATTAAATTCCACTTTAAAATGACATACAAAATTAAATTAACCGAAAGAACACATATAGGCAATTTCGATTCAAGTATTGAATCGATTTACAAATTGAAATCCAAAATTGTCATTTTTATTTTGTGCATTAGAGAATGCATATTAGGGGTGTATGAAAATGTATGATGGATGATTATGGACTTAGGCCCAATGTGATTGAGCATGCATGAAATTATTTTGTTTTATGGTAAATAGGGTCTGCGTGTCCCTACCTCTTTTTCTTTCTTATGTATTTCTCTTCTCATCTTACTCCCCTCAAATGTAAATTGAGGTTTTCTATAATTTGAAATATTTAATTAGATTACATAGAATTAGGATAGAATGAAGATACAAAGGAGCAAGAAGCAAAGGAGATGGTACCATAAACAAGAAGACTTAGAAATAGGAATTTGATTTCTATTTTGGGTTGTAAATTCATGCATATACCTAGGTAAGACCTAGTCAATTTCTCTTTGGCTCAAGAGATTGACTTTAGTATGTCCATAATCATGCCATATAGTTAATGTATGATATATGATATATAAAAGCATGAAATAATAACTTGATGAGACTTAACAAAGAAATCCCTCACTAAATAAACAATTAAGTCTTATGTCTTCCATTAATATGGGAAGAACCAGAGTTCTTCTAGAGTTAGGGCTGTTGAATTGCCTCAAGCTCACTCAATAAGAATATGTTCAATCCATTGAAATTAGATTTCATGATTAATGGGTTAGACTTAACCAATATTATTAACTTGTTGGATTTGCACCAAGGTTAATGTGTATTGGAGGTGAAATTGGGTTTGTATACATGAGATGTACACATATCAAGAGTCGATAGCCCAATGTATATGCACACATCAATAAGTTGATAGAACAAGATTCGATAGTTGAATGAATAATGCAATTGGAATGGATTAGATACCTACCAACCAAACTAAGGATAGCTTGTTGAGTTGCCTCAAGGTTATTCTTAGCTAGTTAGATATTGACCCACTAGGAGAACTTCCATATAAGTTATCTCGGGTTCATAGTGAGGGCCATGGATTCACAATAAAATAGTGGGACCCATAATGCAATTTATTAAAGACCTAATAAACATGCATTTTATGTACATTCTAACATGTTTTTATTTTACATCTAGGTTGCTAGAATCATCATCATGACAAGTGTGAATTTGCGATCGCTAATGGAATCAAATAAGTTGACTGGGCCCAATTTTTTGGATTGGCTAAGGAATCTGAGAATAGTTCTCAAATCCAAAAAGATTGGCTATGTCCTAGATGAGGCACTCCCTAATCCCCCTACTGCTAATGCTTCTGAAGATGTTCAGAAGGCATATCAAAAGCATCTCGATGATAGTGAGATGGAAAGCTGCATTATGCTTGCTACTATGTCAGCTGAGTTGCAAAAGCAGCATGAGGCTATGGATGCTAATTCCATAGTATACCATCTAAAAGAGCTTTTTGATGAGCAAGCACGTTCCGAAAGGTTCAAAACTTTGAGGTTGCTCTTCTACACTAAGATGGTTGAGGAGACATCTCCAATGCAATATGAATTGAAGATGAATGGTTATATTGAGAGGTTGGCCACCTTGGGATTTGTGATGGACCATGAATTAAGTATTGACTTGATTCTAACCGGTTTGTCTGATAGTTATTCACATTTTGTGCTTAACTATAGAATGAACCAAATCTCTACCACTATTCCTGAGCTGATTAACTTGCTTAAAACAGTTGAGCCATCTATCAATAAGGACAATAAGGCTGTGATGCTGGTGGACTCTTCAAGTTCTAAAAGGAGGAACCTTAAGAAGAAGAAGAAGTCCATGAAGCCTAAGAAAGGTGTGGCCAAGAAGAAGGCCAAGGAGATTGCTCCAAAAGGGACATGCTTCCATTGTGGCAAGGATGGCCATTGGAAGAGAAACTGCAAGGCTTACTTGGAGTCCTTGAAGAAGAAGGCATCTGATGCCCCATCTACTTCAGGTATTTTTGCCATTGAAATTTATATTGTTTCCAATAATAATATATGGGTATTAGATATCGGTTGTGGCTCACACATATGCATTGATGTGCAGGGCCTAAGGAACAGTAGACAACTCAATAAGGGAGAGTCAGACCTACGAGTTGGAAATGGAGCAAGGGTTGCTGCATTAGCTATAGGAACATATGTATTGACCCTCCCTAGTGGGCTTATATTAAATTTGGATAATTGCTATTATGTACCTGCTTTGACTAAAAACATTATTTCTGTTTCAAGTCTAAATAAATATGGTTTCCTTTTTGCTTTTAGTAACAATTGTTGTTTTATTACGTTGAATGGAATTCTTTATGCTAATGGTACATTATGCAATGGAATATACATATTAGATATGTCAAATCCAATTTTAAACATCAATGATAATAAAAGGCAAAAACAAGATATGTTGAAATCATCTTATTTATGGCATTGTCATCTTGGTCATATAAGTGAGAAACGCATGACTAAGCTACACAAAGGTGGTAGTTTGGGGTCTTTTGATTATGAATCATATGACACATGTAAATCTTGTTTACTAGGCAAGATGACTAAATTACCCTTTAAGGGAAAGGGTGAACGTGCTAATGGACTTTTAGACTTAATACATTCAGATGTATGGGGTCCAATGTCTACACACACCAGAGGTGGTTTTGTAACACCCCCTCACCCCAGTAGCTCGTGCCCGAATGAGGGTGTGCTACACTGACTTCATCGATTAAAATATCCTTATATAAGTTATATATAAAGCAAAATCACTCGTACATTTTTTTTATTTCCAATATTCACTATTTATTTACTTTGCATTTATAAAAAAAATATAACATAAAAGTTAAACTACCTTTTTATATAGTAATATGTTCTTTACAAAACATACTGTTTATTTTACAAATACTACAAAATAAAGTTTACAAGATAATACACAAAAGTTGTGTAACCCACGATGTGTGTGCAATAGGCTGCTTTACTGGATTAGGTCACCGTTGGCTTTGTCTACTATCTTCTATTTATTCTTTACTAAATCTGCATGAGAAAAACTCCCACGCTAAGCTCTTGGCTTAGTGGTGCATATAGATAAGGCAATAAACTATTTTATGAAATCATGCATTATCATATATCAACTCATGCTTAATCATATGCTCATGCAAATCATGGTATTCTAGCATGTATAGACATCAAATTATATTATATTATCTCATACTTATTTATTTTATTACCACCTTATTGTATAACACTAAACCTTCTTTTTATCCATGCCACAATTCATAATTCCATTTTTTTAATTATCCATGTCACAAATCATAATTCTAGTTTTACTTTCAATAATTCTTTTATGTTCCATAACTTATTTATTTATGTTTTCATTTATGCCCAGGACACCTATGAACCACTGAATAGGATAACGGAGTTGCCATGCAAGCACTTAAGAGTGCCACCCAGGCAATATGATGTGCGCATATAAGTGTCAAACCCAGTGTAGATAACTATGCCAAACTCGACGTAGATAACCGTGCAAAACTCGGTGTAGATAATAATGTCATACCCGGCATAAATAACAGTGCCAAACCCAGCATAGATAACATTGCCAACCCCGGCATAGATAATATTGCCAAACCCGACGTAGATAATCATACCATTAATGGTTTTCATTTTCATCATACTCCCCCCTATTTGGCATGCCAAACTATCCTAAGTTGGTTCTAGTTAGGTGTTCTAGGGCTTATACAATTTCATTAAAATTTATAACAATTAATTTCATACTTTTCATGCATGTAATATCTCAAAATAATCACATAATCACTCAATTAAAATAATATTTATATAATATAACAAAGTTCTCATCATTTTACTCATTTCATTCCTCAATTCACATGCTGCCCTGTCACTGGCAGATTCTATTCTCTGTTTTGGACCTTAATTTTGGTCCTGTTTCGTTCTGCATTTAGTTATATGATCTTCATAAAAAGTTTAGATATGGATCTTATCTTTAATATTAAATTTGAATCACTTAATTCTGAGCTCTGTATCAAAAGATATGATAATATTAACTAACGGGTCACTGATAATTCTGCCCAGAATATTCTGGACAGATTCTAAGTCTAAACTTTATAAATTTTTATGGATAATTACAGACAAATTCAGATATTATGGTTTAAATAACAATTTTAGACCTATGTCTTAGATTTCAAACCGAATAAATAACACACAAATCTAAGCTCCAGAACTCAATTTATAATAGTTTAAGTACTTACTACTCATTATTAACAATTCTGCCCAGAATTTCTGGACAGATTCTATGTTCGTATTTTATGAATTGTTCTGGATAATTACAGACATATTCAAGTTTTGTGGTCTAAATGAAAGTTATAGCACTATTCAAACCCAACAAACATCATGGAAAACCGAGTTCCAGAAATTAAGTTATAACAGTGTGAGTGAACACTGCTCATCCATTTCCAGCAAGGAACATACAAGATAATCACATTTACTTTTTACCAAATTAAATCCTAAGTCTAGCACACATGCATCCCCAAGATTTTTATCACAAAATAATATCAATTCAGAATCATCAACATGCCAAATAATTAAATCATGCAAATAAAAAAAAGGTTATTGCCTTAGGTTATGCACAAACCTCTTTTTTTCCTCTCCTTTTCTTTCTCTTTACTTCTTTTTCTCCTTTCCTTTGCTCCTTTGAGCTAAATCCTTGTCACTTTGAGTTTCTAAAGTTCATAAACATATTATTAAAACTTTATAAACCTTATCTCTCTCTTTCTTCTTACTCTTTTAAGCTTTCTTAAGTATGAAAATGGAATTTCCCATGCCTTTCTCTCTCTTTTCTCACTTTCTTTCACTAGAATCAAGCTTTGGTTATGACTGTCCAAGGGAAAAACGTGGCTGGTGTGGAGAACATAATTTTCCTCAATGAAAAATGGATAAGGAAGAGGAAGAAACAATCAAGAGGAAGATGACAAAAGTTATTAAAATGGGGGGACACCTAAGCTCAATCTAGAAGCTTTTATTAATGCTAAATGCATGTATGCTAATTAACTTCTTAAACGTTGCCACTTGGTGTGTTATGCTTCAAGAAACGTGGAAAACACTTAATGATGCAAAAATTCTAGATCAATGGTGATAATTAAGAAAGGATAAGCACTTAAGAACAAAGTGACAAAATTACATAATTAATGGAGACACCTAAGCATTTTCTAAAACTTTTCATTAATTTCTAATTCATGTATGTCAATTGACTTCTTAAAATGTGCCACTTGGTGTGGCTGGCCTCCATATGAATTTTATGTCCCAATTCATGCATTTAATTTATGACTATCCCAATAAATCCTCAAATTTTCGGTAAATTGCAAATTGACCCCTAAACTTTTCAAAATTTGCAATTTAGTCCTTTATTGAAATTTTACATCTTTAAATATTTTGAACACTTTATTAGATATTTTTCATACTTAATTTCCATTATTTTCATTATTTTTCGATAAAAATCCAAATTTAGACTTCGGTCAAACCGACGAGTCGATTTAACAACTCGCGTGACTTTAGTCTTAATTAGCGGATATGACATTCTCTCCCCCTTAAAATAAATTTTTTCCTCGAAATTTACTTGTTAATTCTGTGAACAACTGAGGATATTGCCTCTTCATGACTTCTTCGTTCTCCCATGTGGCTTCTTCAGTAGCATGATTTCGCCATAGCACTTTGACTAATGGAACTTTCTTGTTTCGTAAAACTTTTTCTTCACGTGCTAATATAGCCACCGGTTCCTCTTCATAAGTCAAGTCAGTCTACATAAGACGGATCCGACCTATATCTCCTTAGCTTCGACACATGAAAAACATTATGGATTTTATCTAACTCTAGTGGAAGTGCTAACCGATATGCCACTGGTCCGATTCTTTCCAAAATCTCATAAGGACCAATGAACCTCGGACTTAACTTTCCCTTTTTACTGAATCTCAATACTTTCTTCCAAGGTGAAACCTGAAGAAATACTTTATCACCCACAATATACTCTATATCTCGCTTCTTAAGGTCAGCATATGATTTCTGTCGATCTTGAGCTGCTTTCAATCTTTCTTGGATAATTCTAACCTTTTCTTCTATTTGTTGCACCAACTCTAGCCCTATCAACTTCTTTTCACTCAATTCAGTCCAACAGATTGGTGTCCTGCATTTTCTTCCATACAATGCCTCATATGGAGCCATGCCTATGCTTGTCTGATAACTATTGTTGTAGGCCAATTCCATAAGAGGTATATATCTATCCCAACTTCCCTCAAACTCAAGTAGACAGCTTCTCATCATATCCTCTAGCAACTGAATAACTCTCTCTAATTGTCCATCCATCTGCGGATGAAAGGTCATGCTAAAATTGAGTCGAGTCCCCAAAGCTTGCTGTAGACTCTTCCAGAATTGTGAAGCAAATCTGGGATCTCTATCAGATATGATGGACATTGGCGCTCTATGCAATCTCACAATCTCACTTACATAAATTCCAGCTAGCTTGTTTAATGAGTAGTTCATTCTGACTGGTAAAAAGTGTGCCAACTTCGTCAATCGATCCACAATCACCCACACTGCATCATGCTTTCCCTGAGTCATCGGTAAACCAGACACAAAATCCATTGTGATTCTTTCCCATTTCCACTCTGGAATCGGTATTGGTTGCAGCAATCCTGTGGGCAACTGGTGTTCCGCTTTCACTTGTTGACAAGTTAGACATTTAGCAACATATTTAGTGATATCCTTTTTCATCCCTGACCACCAGTATTGAGTTTTCAAATCTTGATACATCTTGTTCCCGCCTGGATGCATGGTATATACCGTTTCATGTGCTTCTTTTAAAATATCGGATTTCAGCTCTTCTACACCAGGTACACAAATCCTATTCTTGAAGTACACTGTGCCATCCTCTATCAATGAACAATCAGGCTTTTCTCTCTTTTTCACTGCCTCGACTATCTCTACGAACTTTTCATCTTACTTCTGAGCATCTTTGATCCTATGCATCAAAGTAGATTGTATTCGCATCTCAGTTAAAATCTTCCTACTTAGTGCATATACAACCACATTAGCTTTTCCTGGCTGGTAGTCGATCACACAGTCATAATCTTTAACCAACTCCAACCATCTTCATTGTTTCAGATTCAACCCTTTTTGTGAGGGAAGGTACTTAAGACTTTTGTGATCTGTACAGATATAACATCTTTCCCCATACAGATAATATCCCTAGATCTTAAGAGCAAAAACTATCGCAGCTAACTCCAAATCATGTGTCGGATAGTTAAGCTCGTGAGGCTTAAGTTGTCTTAAGGCAAAAGCAATCACCTTTCCTTCTTGCATAAGAACACAACCTAATCTATTATAACTAGCATCACTGTACACAACAAAATGTTTTCCTGGAGTAGGCTAAGTCAAAACTAGTGCTTCAGTAAATATTGCCTTCAGTCGATCAAAACTTGCTTGACAATTATCTGTCCACTCGAAACGGACCTCTTTTCGTAGCAGTCGTGTCAAAGGAGTCGCTAAGGATGAAAATCCCTTTACGAACCTCCTATAATATCCGGCTAATCCGAGGAAACTTCTCACTTATGTCACATTTCGTGGTGGTTTCCAATTAAGAATAGCCTCAATTTTACTAGGATCAACCCGAATACCTTCTGCTGAAATTATGTGACTCAGAAAACTGACTGATTTAAGCCAAAACTCGCACTTAGATAGTTTTGCATACAACTGCTTCTCCCTCAGTGTTTGCAGCACTATTCTGAGATGTTGATCATGTTTTACTCGATCTCTAGAGTAGACAAGAATGTCATCAATAAACACTACTACAAATTGATCAAGATATGGCCTGAACACTCGGTTCATTAGGTCCATAAAAGCTGCTGGTGCATTCGTCAATCCAAAGGGCATAACTAAGAACTCATAATGACCATAACGAGTCCTAAATGCCATCTTAGGTACATCTGACTCTTTTATCTTCAATTGATGATACCCCGATCAAAGATCTATCTTCGCAAATATGGCTGCACCTTTCAATTGGTCAAATAACTCATCAATCCTAGGCAGTGGGTATTTATTCTTAATAGTCACCTTATTAAGCTGTCTGTAATCGATGCAAAGACGAAGAGTGCCATCTTTCTTCTTGACAAATAATACTGGAGCACCCCATGGTGATACACTGGGTCATATAAAACCCTTATCTAACAACTCCTGCAACTGTACCTTCAGCTCTTTCAACTTTGCTGGTGCCATCCTATATGGTGTAATGGAAATAGGGGTGGTGCCGGGTACCAAATCGATAGCAAATTCAATTTCTCTATCCGGCGGTAACCCTGGCAACTTCTCTGGAAATACATCGGGAAACTCACTAACAGTAGAAATATCCACCAACTTCGGACTTGCTTTTTCCATATCAACTACATACGCTAAGTATGCTTCACATCCCTTACTAATGAGTTTTTGAGCTTTTAACATTGATATCATATTGTCTAGGTATCTTCTATTCTCACCCATCACCACTATCTCATCTTGTTTTGTAATTCTAATGATCATTTGTCTTCTTCCACAATCCACTACTACTCCATAACAAGCCAACCAATCCATTCCCAAGATCACATCGAACTCGTGGAATGGTAATTCTATCAAGTCTGCTGGGAATTGCTTTCCTTGAATTTCAACTGGGCAACCCCTAAACACTTTGCTAACCCTCACACTGTGCCATAATGGGTTAGTCACAAGAATCTCAAATTCTAGAGTCTGTGGTTCTAAACCCTCTCGACCTGGTGGTGGTGTGCATATGTATGAATGCGTCGACCCTGGATCTATCAATGCATGTATGTCAGAGCCAAAGAGAAGGAATTTACCAATTAAGACATCTGGTGCATCCTGCTCCTCTCGGCCTTGCATGACATATGCCCTGGCTGTGGCAGCTCTACTACCTTCTTGCCTCTCAACTTTCTCTGATCTGAACTGACTGGACCCTGATCGGCCCCTCTGCCTTGCCCTTAACCTCGGCCTTTGCCTTGCCCAGAAGCCTGTGTCTGCATCAGCTTAGTGCTCTCTGAACCTCTACCATACTATAACAAGGGGCAATCTCTCCTCATATGGTCTTTAGAGCCACATCTAAAACACGCTCCTGTCATCCAGCAACACTCTCCGGGATGAGAATGGCCACAATACTGGCATTCTGGTAGGGGTAGAGATTTATATGGTGTCTATGTCGGTGCACTGGCTGTTGAAGAAACAGATATTGCGAGTTGTCCCCTCCTGAAGGAAGAAGACCTGTTGGAACCTCCAGCCTGAAATCGACCACTGAAAGATCTAGCTCTTTTGCCACTTGACTGTACTCTACTCGATTGTGATATGAGCCTTTTGAGCCTTCTATCTTGTGTTGACTGTTGTGTGGCTCGAACTCTCTCAACTGTTCTAGCAGATGCTAGCAAACTAGGAAAACTCATCAGACGTAGAGCTGAGACTTGTAGCTTGATTGGGTCTCTTAATCCATCTTCAAATCATCGACACTTATCTGCCTCAGTGGATACAATGCCTCCAGCATACTTGCAAAGATGTGTGAATTCTCTTTCATATTCTGTTACCGATAAGTTTCCTTGTTTCAGCATTAAAAACTCTATTTTCTTATCGTCTGTGTAGATAGGAGGAATATACTGCTCCTTAAACTTCTCTAGAAAGAACTCTCATGTCATAGGGTCAGGAGCCTCTGTGCTCTATGATTCAGATCGCCACCAGTCATATGCATGCTCTTGTAGTAAAGATACTGCATACTCATATTTATGCTCGTTTGTGCAATGCAGCTGATCAAAAACTCTCTCTGCCCGTTCTAGCCAAAACTCTGCCACTGAGGGGTCATCTTCTCGTTTACCATAGAAATCGGGTGCCCCTAACATCCTCAGTCACTCAAATTGTAATCCTGATGAGGCTGATTGTGATGCTCTTAGTAGCAAATCTATCATGTTCCTCATAAGCTCTGTTTGTCCTGTGCCAGCAATAGACTGCCCTCTTGAAAGGCTAGCACTGGATCTAGATACAGTAGCTCAGAGACGACTGGGTCACGATGAAGCCTGTGTTTCAGTAGGCTCATTACTTTTGCCTCATTCGGCCACAATATGTCGTGACCCTGAAACCATACTATACCTATATCATAAAATAACAGCCCCAATCAGAAAGCAGCAACTGTAATACAAAATTGTGGGTACACACATGTTATAATTATTTTTGAAAACCATTTTAAAATCCCAAAACCGCCCAAACCAGGCTTTAATACCAAAATCCAAAAACACCAACCTTGCTTTGATACCAAAAACTGTAACACCCCCTCACCCCAGCAGCTCGTGCATGAATGACGGTGTGCTACACTGACTTCATCGATTAAAATATCATTATATAAGTTATATATAAAGCAAAATCACTCGTACATTTTTTTTATTTCTAATATTCACTATTTATTTACTTTGCATCTATAAAAGAAATATAACATAAAAGTTAAACTACCTTTTTATATAGTAACATGTTCTTTACAAAACATACTATTTATTTTACAAATACTAGAAAATAATGTTTACAAGATAATACACAAAAGTTATGTAACCCACGATGTGTGTGCAACATATTGCTTTACTGGATTAGGTTACCGTTGGCTTTTGTTAAACCTTGAGGGGTATTTTCTGTCATTTTGATGATAACAAATAAAATAGCAATATTGTATTTAACATACTTGTTTTCTAAGTCTATTAAACAGGACATGGAATAAAATAGCAAGAATGGAAATTGGAAGAATAATCCTTGAAAGACAAAATTAAGGAAGTAGCATGTTCATGCCCGTGACTATATGTGTCACGCCCGTGAAAGAGCTAACCGTTATCAAAACCAACATTTGAAGTTCACGACCATGAAAGAAGAACAAACCGTGAAATGGACATTTCAGTCACGCCCCTGAATGTTCATGCATTTTCATCCAGAGAGCTTCACGACCAAAGTCACCACTTGAATCACGGCTGGGAAGTTTGTCACGCCCGTGACCCAATATGTCAAAACATTCCAGAGAGCTTCACGACCAAGGTCACCACTTCAGTTATGGCTTGGGAAGAGATGTCACGCCCATGACCAGCGAAGTCATGCCCATGAATCATGAAAGAGAAAAATGTCAGGCGCGATTATTTGGTTGGTACAACGGCTCGTTTCATATTTAATGCACCCCAACGACTATAATCAGCCATGAGAGTATAAATGGAAGTCATTTATGCATTCAATAGAAGAGGATAGCATATTCTTTGAATCAAAACATTATTACAAGCTATTTGTATATTCAATACTTTGAGAACAAAATCTATTCTCTGTAAAAATGTTTTTGCTCTTCATTTATTGAGCAATTAAGATTTGTGAGTGTTTCTCTCTGTAATCATTACTCAAGTGAGCTTTGGGTATTTCTGGGTTAAGAGTAGAACACTTGTAAGGGTTAGTTGTGTGAGCCTCAAAAACACAAATTAAAAGGTTGTTTGTGTGATCCTGTAAAACACAAGGAATAGGTTATTGTGTGAGCCATTAAAACACAAGGGATTTCTGGGTTAGGTGTGAGCCATTGTGAGAAAGACCATAGTTGGGAGTGAGCTTGTAAAACTTCATTGTAACACTTAGTGTGTTAGTGAAACTCCCAATTGCGATTGGGGAGAGGAGTAGGGTTTGTTAACACATGAACCTCTATAAAAATTCTTGTGTCAAATTTCTCTATCCCTCCTAAAATTAATTGTTTATTTCCGCACTTTAAAGTTTAATATTTTTTTGAAACTCCAATTCAACCCCCTTCTTGGCTTAATATCTGGGCAACAGCTTTGTCTACTATCTTCTATTTATTCTTTACTAAATCTGCGTGAGAAAAACTCCCACACTAAGCTCTAGGCTTAGTGGTGCATATAGATAAGGCAATAAACTATTTTATGCAATCATGCATTATCATATATCAACTCATGCTTAATCATATGCTCATGCAAATCATGATATACATCAAATTATATTATATTATCTCATACTTATTTGTTTTATTACCACCTTATTGTATAAAACTAAACCTTCTTTTTATCCATGCCACAATTCATAATTCCAGTTTTTTATTATCCATGTCACAAATCATAATTCCAGTTTTACTTTTAATAATTCTTTTATGTTCCATAACTTCTTTATTTATGTTTTCATTTATGCCCAAGACACCTATGAACCACTGAATAGGATAATTGAGTTGTCATCCAAGCACTTAGGAGTGTCATCCGGGCAATATGATGTGTGCATATAAGTGCCAAATCTGGCGTAGATAAACATGCCAAACTCGGCGTAGATAACCGTGCAAAACTCGGCGTAGATAATAATGTCATACCTGGCATAAATAACAGTGTCAAACGCAGCGTAGATAATGTAACATTCAGCAATTTAGGCCCCGATTGCGCGTGACCGTAGTGCGGTCCACTGGTTCAATCGGAGTCTAAATTTGAACTCATAAAAAAAAAAGGCTAATAATAAGGGAAAATAATTAAGGGTATTATTATTTGGGAATTAAAAAGATTAGGGGTAGAATTAGAAAAAAATAAAATTTTCTATGGACAAAATCGGTATTATGGAGATTGTTTGGGGAAAAAGTGTGAATATGGAGGAAGATGTGGTAAAAATGGAATTTTTCAAAGTTTAAATGTTAATCAAGATTAATTAACTTAATGAACCAATAAGAATTAAGATTAATTTTAATTAGTAGGACCCACACATTAATCAAGGTATAAAAGTCAAAAATGGGAGGAATTTTTCATTTTTCCACCAAAATATCTAAGTCCTCTTCTTCTTCCTTTTCCCATCCTTGTTGCCGTCCACCTCCACTCTCTTAAACCTCCATTTTTCTTTCAATTTCCAGCAAGCTAATAATGAAAAGAAATTAGTTTTGAGAGAGGAAAAATAAGAATTAAGGAGTTCTTACCATAAAAGGTACCAAAGGAGCAAGAAGGAAGGAAGAAAGAAGAAAAAGGGAGAAGAGTAGGGGAATTTCGGCCCACCTTGGAGAACTCTTAAGGTGAGTTTATTCTTCTTAAATTTAACCTTTTTCCTTCTATTTGAGACCCATGATGATGATAGATGTGATTAGGTTTGAAAGATTTAGGATTAGTTGCAAGATAGAACTTAGAAAATTAAGTTTGTGTTTAGTTGATGAAGATGTAATTGGACTTTGAGTTGATCATATTTGATGTTAGATAATTATTTTATTGCTTAAAAACTAAAGAAAATATGATGTTAATGGATGATTAAGGGGCTGCCATAATTAAAGAAATTAGGGAAAATTGAAATTAATATGGAAACACAACAATTGGTGATAAGGAAAATATGATTTGAGTGTTGAATTGAAGGAAATGAATTGGTAACTAGGATATGGTTTTTGGGCAGCCATGACATATGAAGAAGGAAGTTTAACCTTAGTACATTTTAGCTCAATTAAGGTGTAAATCATATTAGGAGCATTAGAATATTATGTAGACATGAAAAACATTGAAATTGGATGTTGGAATTGAGATGTGGTATAATTGTGTAGGAAAAATAAGTGAACAAGTGAGAGGCCCTCAAGAGGGTGACAAAGGCAAGGAGAAAGCTAGCTAATAAGGGAAGGAAAATAAGGTTTAAAGGAAGAATCAAGGCTGATTAGGTATGTGCTTCATTGATAAAAATTTTGCATGTTAATAAGTATGGAAATAATATTAAGGTTTGTTATGTTTGTGTTTTTGAGATGTTATGTGATTTGTTGTGACTTTTGATATTATATATGGAAATGGGACCAAATGGTGTGAAATAATTGAGACATATGAATGTAGTTGTAATTCTGGAAATTTTAGTATCAAAATGAATGCAAATGATGAATGTGGTTGAAATGTGAATTGATGCCAATTGATGGCTCGGGTACAGAATTCTAGGAACAGCTCTGTCTATTTTGATGATAACTTGAGTTGTGGAACTCCTTTTTGTATGTTCTTTGTTGGAAATGAAAGCTAAGACACAGGGATTTAATTTGTATTTAGACTATAACATTTAATTATGTCTAGATTTGCCCAGAAAAATGCATGAAGTTTAATCTTAGAATCTGTCCAGAAAATTCTGGGCAGAAAATTCTGTGATGATGCAGTAGTGAATTGATCATACTTTTGATAGAAAACTTTGATTTAATTGATTTTTGATGCATATGAAATCTAAGACAATAAGCTAAAAATTGTTAGAAGGCCAGAACTCCAAATTCTAATTATAAATGGGCTAAAAATGAAGCCCAAAAACAGGTCCAAATTCTGCCATAGGTATAAAACGTGAAGTGTTGGACTTATGCATGTGGTATGTTAATTATATGTAATAATTAATGCAAATATTTACTTTGATGGTAATTATCAATGTTTAACAGATTATTTATATATGAGATTTTATTGTAATAATAATGGGAATATAGAACAAAAATAAACAAGCATACTTATGATAGTTGAAAATATTGCGAATTAATATAAAAATAGTTAAGCCCAAAAACACCTAGTCTAGAACTAGAATAGGGAATAGTTTGGCATGCCAATCAGGGGAATTTAGGCACTCGGTGCCAAATATGAAAGCCGGTAATGACAATTGATAAATGCGCTCGGCGCAAAATTATTAAGCCGGTAATGGCAATATAATAAAAGCCAGTAATGACATTATTATAAAAGCGTTCGGCGCTACATTATGAAAGCCGGGAATGACAACCCCGTTATTCCTATTAGATAGTTCAGTTATAGGTGTTATGGACACAATAAAATAATAATAATACTAATATTGAAGTATGTGATTTTGATAAGTGTTACATGAATTAAATTTGTTACTATTACATGTTGAATGAAATTTTTTTGATTTTATAGAAATTTTTATTTTATGCGTTATTTATTAAATGGTTAATTAATATGTGAGAAAATATGTATGTATGTAAAATTTTTATCATTGAAGCACCACTAAGCTAGTAGCTTAGCGCGGGTGGTTTTCTCTCGCGCAGGTTTAGAAGGGTAGTCGTAGAAAATAGTCTGTCAGAAGAAGAAAGGTATCCGGAGGGAAGCAGCAAAAAGCTCTGGGTTTTCTTTTTTGGTATATTTTGTTAAAAAACTTTGTAAATTAAAGTATTGTTTTTATTTCATATAATGTGTATTAAATATGTGAGTTACTATGTAAAAGAACATAGTTTGAATGTAAATTAATATATTTTATAAATAAATAAGATTTTGAGTATTATGCTTGTAATAATTTTATTTCAATGTCTACAAAAATAAAAAAAAAATTTACTTCACTTCATTAATTTTATAAAACAGTAAGACGGGTAATACTCACTTACCTTGCTGAACTATAGTGGGGTAAGGGGGTGTGACAGATAACATTGCCAAACCCAGCATAGATAATATTTCCAAACCCAGCGTAGATAATCATACCATTAATGGATTTCATTTTCATCATACTCCCCCCCTATTTGGCATGCCAAACTATCCTAAGTTGGTTCTAGTTAAGTGTTCTAGGGCTTATACAATTTCATTAAAATTTATAACAATTAATTTCATACTTTTCATGCTTGTAATATCTCAAAATAATCATATAATCACTCAATTAAAATAATATTTACATAATATAACAAAGTTCTCATTACTTTACTCATTTCATTCCTCAATTCACATGCTGCCCTGTCACTGGCAGATTATGTTCTCTGTTTTGGACCTTATTTTGGTCTTGTTTCATTCTCAATTTAGTTACATAATCTTCATAAAAATTTTATATATGGATCTTAGATTTAATATTCAACTTTAATCACTTAATTTTGAGTTCGGTATCAAAAGATATGATAATATTAACACTAACTGGTCACTGATAATTCTGCCCAGAATTTTCTGGACAGATTCTAAGTCTAAAATTTATCAATTTTTATGGACAATTTCAGACATATTCAGATATTATGGTTTAAATACAAATTTTAGTCCTATGTCTTAGCTTTCAGACGGAATAAATAACACACAAATCCAAGCTCCAGAACTCAATTTATAACAGTTTAAGTACTTACTACTCATTACTAACAATTCTGCCCAGAATTTCTGGACAGATTTTAAGTCCAAAATTTATGAATTTTTCTGGTTAATTACAGACATATTCAGGTTTTGGGGTCTGCATAAAAGTTATAGCCCTATGTTTTATCTTTCAAACCCAACAAACACCATGGAAAACCGAGTTCTAGAAATTAAGTTATAACAGTGTGAGTGAACACTGCTCATCCATTTCCAGCAAGGAACATACAAGATAATCACATTCAATTTTTACCAAATTAAATCATAAGTCTAGCAAACATGCATCTCCAAGATTTTCATCACAAAATAATATCAATTCAGAATCATCAACATGCCAAATAATTAAATCATGCAAATAAAAAAAAGGTTATTGCCTTAGGTTATGCACAAACCTCTTTTTTTCCTCTCCTTTTCTTTCTCTTTACTTCTTTTTCTCCTTTCCTTTGCTCCTTTGAGCTAAATCCTTGTCACTTTGAGTTTCTAAAGTTCATAAACATATTATTAAAACTTTATAAACCTTATCTCTCTCTTTCTTCTTACTCTTTTAAGCTTTCTTAAGTATGAAAATGGAATTTCCCATGCCTTTCTCTCTCTTTTCTCACTTTCTTTCACTAGAATCAAGCTTTGGTTATGACTGTCCAAGGGAAAAACGTGGCTGGTGTGGAGAACATAATTTTCCTCAATGAAAAATGGATAAGGAAGAGGAAGAAACAATCAAGAGGAAGATGACAAAAGTTATTAAAATGGGGGGACACCTAAGCTCAATCTAGAAGCTTTTATTAATGCTAAATGCATGTATGCTAATTAACTTCTTAAACGTTGCCACTTGGTGTGTTATGCTTCAAGAAACGTGGAAAACACTTAATGATGCAAAAATTCTAGATCAATGGTGATAATTAAGAAAGGATAAGCACTTAAGAACAAAGTGACAAAATTACATAATTAATGGAGACACCTAAGCATTTTCTAAAACTTTTCATTAATTTCTAATTCATGTATGTCAATTGACTTCTTAAAATGTGCCACTTGGTGTGGCTGGCCTCCATATGAATTTTATGTCCCAATTCATGCATTTAATTTATGACTATCCCAATAAATCCTCAAATTTTCGGTAAATTGCAAATTGACCCCTAAACTTTTCAAAAATTTGCAATTTAGTCCTTTATCAAAATTTTACATCTTTAAATATTTTGAACACTTTATTAGATGTTTTCCATACTTAATTGCCATTATTTTCATTATTTTTCGATAAAAATCCAAATTTAAACTTAGGTCAAACCGATGAGTCGATTTAACGACTCGCGTGACTTTTGTCTTAATTAGCGGATATGACAGGTTTCATCTACTTCATTAATTTATCGATGAATGCTCACGATATGGATACGTGTATCTTATGAGAAACAAATATGAAGCTTTTGAAAAGTTTAAAGAATTCAGAAATGAAGTACAGAAACAACTTGGGAAAAGTATTAAAACACTTCAATCAGATCGATGAGGTGAATACTTGAGCCAAGAGTTTCTAGATTATCTTAGGAATAATGGGATTTTATCTCAATGGACTCCACCTTACATGCCACAACACAATGGTGTGGCTGAAGGAAGAAACCGAACCTTGTTAGAAATGGTAAGGTCTATGATGAGTTTTGCAGAATTGCCTAAATCCTTTTAGGGTTATGCACTAGAGACCTCCATTTATATATTAAATGGAGTTCCTTCAAAGTCAGTTGATGTTACTCCATAAGAGATATGGTATAACAAGAGGCCCACATTTTCCTACATGAGAATTTGGGGTTGTCCTGCTTATGTGAAGTAGACAATGTCAGATAAGCTAGAAGCTAAGTCTGACCGATGTCTGTTTGTGGGATATCCAAAAACATCACATGGATATCAATTTTACCACCCCTTGGAACAAAAGGTTTTTGTTTCAAGACATGCTATCTTTTTAGAGAGAGAATTCTTTCTAAAAGGAGATAGTGGGAGCAAAATTGAACTTGAGGAAGTTCAAAATGCTCAAACAGATGCTGATCAACTGCCTGAACCTGAGCTTGTTACTCATACAGATGATATAACAGCTCAACCTTCTAAAGCACAAGAGCTTCGCAGGTCAAGTAGGATACGTATTGTTCCAGAGAGATATGAATTTCTCATTAGTGAACAAAACAACGTATTGCTCATAGAAAATGATGAGCCTACAACCTATGAAGAGGTTCTGAATAGTTCAGAATCTGACAAATTACATCAAGCCATGAAGTCATAAATGGATTCCATGTATGAAAACCAAGTATGGACTTTGGTTGACCCACCCAAAGGAATAAAGCCTATAGAGTGCAAGTGGGTTTTCAAAAAGAAAACTAACATGGATGGTAATGTGATTACCTATAAAGCTAGACTTGTTGCTAAAGGTTATCGTCAAAGACAAGGAATTGACTACAATAAAACTTTTAGCCCAGTAGCTATGCTTAAATCTATAAGGATACTCATAGCCATTGCTACTCATTATGATTATGAGATATGGCAAATGGATGTGAAAATAACTTTCCTTAATGGAAATCTGACTGAGGATGTATACATGACACAAACAGAAGGTTTCATATCCAAAGATGGCAAAAAGGTATGTAAGCTTCAAAGATTCATTTATTGATTAAAGCAAGCATCCAGGAGTTGGAATATTCGGTTTGATGAGACAATCAAACAGTTTGGTTTCTTACAAAATCTGGATGAACCTTGTGTATACAAAAAGGTTAGTGGGAGTGCAATCGTATTTCTTGTGTTATATGTAGATGACATATTGTTAATGGGAAATGATGTCTCAACCTTACAATCAGTCAAAATTTGGTGATCCAAGAATTTCTTTATGAAAGACCTTGGAGAAGCAGTCTATATTTTAGGGATAAAGATCTATAGAGATAGATCTAAAAGATTGCTTGGTCTTTCATAGTCTACATACATAGATAAGATGCTAAAGAGGTTTAGCATGGAGCAGTCCAAGAGGGGATATATTCCCATGACCCATGGGATTACTCTCTCAAAGTCTTTGTGTCCAAAGACACAAGATGAGAGGACACACATGAGTTTGATTCCATATGCTTCAGCTATAGGATCAATCATGTATGCTATGATCTGAGTGTCACGAGTAGATACCAATCGGACCCTGGTGAGGGTCATTAGGTGGCTGTCAAGAATATCCTTAAGTACTTAAGAAGAACTAAGGATGTATTCTTGGTATATGGAGATGAAGATCTTGCTGTGAGCGGGTATACCGATGCCAGCTTCCAATCTGACAAGGATGACTCAAAATCTCAGTCATGTTATATATTCACACTAAATGGTGGAGTAGTTAGTTGGAAGAATTCCAAATAGGAAACGACTGCTGATTCCACAACCGAAGCAGAGTACATTACAACTTCTGAAGCAGCAAAAGAAGCAGTTTGGATAAGGAAATTCATCATAGAACTTGGAGTGGTTCCCAGCATTATTGATCCAATACAATTGTATTGTGATAATAATGGAGCCATTGCGCAAGTAAAGGAGCCACGGTCTCATCAGAGATCTAAACATGTACTCAGAAGATACCATTTGATTAGAGAAATCATTGGTAGGAACGATGTAAAGATAGAAAGAGTGCCCACTGATCAGAATATTGCTGATCCTTTAACTAAGCCACTTCCCCAAAAGAAATATGATTCTCATGTACTCGCCTATGGAATTAAATACAAAGGCGATTGGCTTTAGTGCAAGTGGGAGCTTGTTAGAGGAGTGCTCGAAAGGCAATCACCTTTAGCACTTATTGTACAAATTTATTTGATTAATAAAAAGGCTTTTCATTAATTTGATGTTCATTTGATATATGAATTGATAAGTGATCTTAAATCAATTAATGAAGTCCTTGATACATAACATAGCATGAAGGAAATCATAATGAGATCATGATATTGAGATTCTTATCATGTGTAATTATGTTAGTATCAAAATTATCCCTAGTCATAGGATTAATGAGACGGGACATTATTAATCCAGACAGACTAGCACATGTTACACTCCTTGATTGGATCGAGTAGTAGATCTCATAATCTATAAACATGAGATGTTTAGAGTTAACATGTGGATGCTTGCTAAGTGTAGCTAAGTATATTGGATGACCAACTATGAGACAATCATATGGATAATCTATTCAAATGTCAATGATATTCTCATCATAGCAATGGTGCAAGTATCCTTAGACTTGAGATACTCAAGGATATCTTGAATATTGATTCTGTATTTTGACACTATTCGTTGTTGCTTCAGAGAGGTAGCTCATAGGGTGCTGATTGGATACAACTTGAGCTATTCGAAGGTAATTGGGTAACCAACAAAGGATTCACCACTCTTGATAGAAGGAGTGTATACCCATGGCCTCTTGTCATGGTCATTACTCAGGAATCTCTGGCCGGAGTGGAAATGTCATAAAGATAGTCTTCAATGACATATCTAATAGAGTAATGAGCCTCAAGGACAAGAACTAACATTACTTGGACTAGACGTGATGTAGTTAGTCTAGTGGGAGTTGACACATGTCCATACTCTGAACCAAGTGGGGTATAGAATGGTGAAAGGAATAATTGCACAGAAATTATCTATGGAAAGGTTCGTAGTCAAACCACTGACTTTCCGGTCAATTGGGGGTCATGATGTGTTGCTAGATACCGCTTATGACCTGCTTAAATTAATTGTTAATTTAAGTGGCCAACATAACCGGAAACCTAATGGGTCACACGCATTGAAGATATGGAGAATGAGTAAAATGGTCTTCGATCAGATCCAAAATATGAGAGAATTATTTTAGGATGGATCACGATGAGATCGCACAGAAAAATCATTCGGGAGTGTCATGGGCCCGTACGGGCCCGTGCAGGCTAGGCAGGCTGCTGGTCAGCTGGGTTGCCTAGCAGCAGCCCGCAACAGGCCCAACACGCCTGTAGCTTCCCATCCATTGGCCAACGGCTGTTTTTGGCCTTAATTAGGCCAATTACTATTCATTAGTTTCCATTTTCTCCATTTTTTACTTTTCATCTTATTTTTGAATTTTAGTCAAATAGAAAAGACATCAAATGGCAGAAAATAGACATGAAAATATTTTTTGTGAAAAAAAAAAATTTTTTTAAGACAACAAAAATTATCTCAAGAACACTTTCAAGGCTAGCACTTTGAATTTGTTCAAACCATTTCTCTTGATAGTTTCTTCTTCATTCTTCGCATGGATTATCATTAGAGACATCCTAGTGTGGATTGTTGTAGTTTGCTACAATCCAACAAAGTGAAGATTTGGAGAACAAATAAAAATTACGAGGTATAATCTTTAACATTTACATTTATATAAATTAGTTTTAATGGTACAGTTATGATCTTTTGTTTTGGGTTTTGAAAAATTTTATTTTTCATTGTGTTTATGAATGTGATTCATTCTTCAAAACCCTACAATTAGTTCACGCTCGTAACCCAAAGCCGTGAAAGCTACTGGAATGAATCGCCCAAAAGCATTCACGATCATAAATACTCATTCGTGCCCGTGAATGAGTTCATGCCCGTGATTCCCAACCGTGAACACTTCTAAAATGAATAGTACCATTTTCACACCAAAGTCACAACCGTGATACAATCAGTCACAACTGTGAACCATCAAGTTCATGCCTGTGACTCGATAGTCATGCCCATGACTTTCAGCAGGAAATTTGCATATTTGCTTTTCATTCATTCTAATATCATCCAAATCATACCAAATTTCTATTTCATGCATTTCTAAGGTTCTTTAGTCAACTTATTACTTTCTAATACATGTAAATGTCTTTATCATACAAGATTTTCTAACATGCATCATTAATTCAATGTCTCACAAGGATCTCATTCATACATGTTTAAACATATGGTTTCATACCATAATTATCATTCTTCAAATTCATTTATCTAAATCATGTTCAACATGCATTATTTCAAACAAAGATAGGCTATTGCCTTAAGTTATGCACAAACCTTAATCTTTCTCCTTCACTCTTCAAGGTAGCTTTCTCTTTTCCTTTGCTTTTTAGTGTTTGTTCCTTGTCACTTGGAACTCCTACAACATCATAAATCATTATTATCGTTTGATTTTCTCAAGACCCTAAACTCTCTTATTCTCTCTCAAAACCCTAATTTCTCTCTCTTTCCACATAAGTCATGGATAAGCTCAAAATTCAAACGTATTTAAGAAAAGATGAAGAAGAAGAAGAATCACTTCCTACCTTACTCTTTTCTTCACTAAATCACAACTTTGGAGATTTTCTCTCTCTACCAAACTTGATTTTTCTTCCTCTTTCTTGCTCTTTCCAGCTTCCTTAGGAGTTATGGACTATGAAGTTCACTTGTTCTTGCTCTTTCCCCTCTCTTCTCTTTCTTTCTCGCTCTAAATTTTTGGTTTGGCTATGGAGGGAATGGGGCTGGCATGACTGGTAGAAAAGAGAGAGAAGAAGGCATAAAATGAAGAGAAGAAGAAGAAGAAAATAAAAAATTAAATAGGGTACCCAAAAGTCTTCATGTGGGACCCACCATCTTGACCATCTTCTTCCCATTTTTCTTAATCAACACTAATCTTACTCCTCCTCATTGAGTAGCTGGCCAACCTATTAAAATGTCTCCAAAATTAATATGTTGATTAGTAATTAATCTCATAAATCCTCAAATTGTTTGGTAAATTGCAATTTGACCCCAAAACTTATCAAAATTTGCAATTTAGTCCTTTACCGTAAATCAACTTCTTTAAACTTTATAATCAATTAATTAGGCATATATCATTTAATTTAGTCATTACTTGATTAATTCCAATCAAAAATCCGAATTTAAACTTCGATCGTTCATACGCATTAATTTCGCGATACGTGCGGCTCAGTGTCTAAATTAGCGGATATTACATTCTCTCTCCCTTAAATAAATTCCATCCTTGAAATTCACCTGTTCATTATGGGTTAAACAACTGGGGATACTGCTTCTTCATCACTTCTTCACTTTCCCACGTGGCTTCTTCAATTGTATGGTTCCGCCACCAAACTTTAACGAGAAGGACTCTCTTGTTTAGGAGAACTTTCTCTTCTTACGCTATTATAGCCACTGGTTCTTCCTCATAAGACATGTCTATCTGTACCTCTATTTCTTCAATCGGTATAATGTGGGTCGGGTCTGAATGGTATCTTCTTAACATTGAAATGTGGAACACATTATGAATTCTGTCTAGCTTCGGAGGAAGAGCTAATCGGTAAGCCACTGGTCCTATTCTTTTCAGAATCTCATAAGGACCAATAAACCTTGGACTTAACTTTCCTTTTCTACTGAACCTTAATACCTTTTTCCAAGGCGAAACTTTAAGGAATACTTTGTCTCCTACTGCATATTCCATGTTTCGTCTCTCTAAATCAGCATATGATTTCTATCGATCTTGTGCTACCTTTAGCCTTTCCTTGATCACTTTAACTTTTTCCTTTGTCTGTTGAATTATCTTTGGCCCAATCAACTTTTTCTCATTTAACTCGGTCCAACATACTGGTGTCCTACATTTTCTTCCGTATAAAGCCTCATAAGGAGCCATGCCAATACTCGTTTGATGACTATTGTTATAGGAAAACTCCATAAGAGGTAGATGTCGATCCCAACTTCCCTCAAATTTAAGCACACAACATCTCATCATATCCTCTAGCAACTGAATAACTCACTCTGATTATCCATCCGTTTGCGAATGAAATGTTGTACTAAATCTAATCGAGTTCCCAAAGCCTATTGTAAACTTTTTCAGAATTGCGACGTAAACCTGAGATCTCTATCGGAGATAATAGACACAGGTATTCCATGAAGTCTCACTATCTCATTCACATAAATCTCAGCCAGCTTGTTCAAAGTATAGTCCATCTGCACTGGTAAGAAATGTGCTGACTTCGTCAATCGATCCACTATCACCCACACTGCATCATGCTTTTTCTGAGTTACCGGTAAGCCGGACACAAAATCCATCGTGATTCTCTCCCACTTCCGTTCTGGTATGGAAATTGGTTGTAGTAATCCTGTGGGTAATGATGCTTAGCTTTCACTTGTTGACAGATTAGACATTTAGCAACATATTCGGTGATATCCTATTTCATCCCTAACCACCAGTACTGTGCTTTCAAATCTTGGTACATCTTGTTCCCACCTGGGTGCATAGTATAAACCGTTTCATGAGCTTCTTTTAAAATCTCTGACCTCAACTCTTCTATACTTGGTACACAAATCCGGTTCTTGAAATACACAGCACCATCTGCTGTTAAAGAAAATTCTGATTTTTCTCCATTTTTCAAGGGTTCTACCATATTTACTAGCTTCTCATCTTATTTCTGGACATCTTTAATTCTCTGCATCAATGTGGATTCCACTTGCATCTTAGCCAAAATTGTTTGGCTTAGTGCATCTACTACCACATTAGCTTTGCCTGGCTGGTAGTCGATCACACAGTCATAATCTTTAATCAATTCCAACCATCTTCGCTGCCTCAGGTTCAACCCTTTCTGTGAAGGAAAATACTTCAGACTCTTATGGTCCGTATAAATGTCGCATCTTTCTCCATACAGATAATGTCTCCAAATCGTAAGAGCAAAAACTATCGCTGCAAGCTCTGAATCATGCATCGGATAGTTAAGCTCGTGAGGCTTAAGCTGTCTGGATGCATATGCAATCACTTTTCCCTCTTGCATAAGACACAACCTAGCCCATTCTGACTTGCATCACTGTACACAACATAATCTTTTCTCGGAGTAGGCTGAGTCAAAACTGGTGCTTCAGTCAGCATTGCCTTCAATCGATCAAAGCTTGCTTGACATCTATCTGTCCATTCAAAACGGACCTCTTTTCGCAGCAGTCTTGTCAAAGGATTCACTATAGATGAAAGTCCTTTCACAAATCTCCTATAATATCCGGCTAATCCAAGGAAACTCCTCATCTCAGTCACATTGCGAGGTGGTCTCCAATTAAGAATAGCCTCGATTTTACTAGGATCAACTCGAATACCTTCCGCTGAAATTACATGACCTAGAAAACTAACTGCTTCCAACCAAAACTCATACTTAGACAGCTTTGCATACAATTGTTTCTCCCTTAAGGTCTGCAATACTTTTCTGAGATGTTGGTCATGCTCTACTCGATCTCTAGAATAAACAAGAATGTCATCAATGAATACAACTACAAATTGATCAATATATGGCCTAAACACTCGGTTCATCAGGTCCATAAAAACTGTCGGTGCATTCGTCAATCCAAATGGCATCACCAAGAACTCATAATGACCATAACGAGTCCTGAATGCCATCTTAGATACATCTGACCCTTTAATCTTCAGTTGATGATACCCCGATCAAAGATCTATCTTTAAAAATATACTTGCACCTTTCAGCTGATCAAATAAATCATCAATCCTAGGCAGTGGGTATTTATTCTTAACAGTAATCCTATTAAGCTGCCTGTAGTCAATGCAAAGACGTAAAGTACCGTCTTTCTTCTTCACAAATAATACTGGAGCACCCCATGGTGATACACTAGGTCGTATAAATCCTTTATCTAATATTTCTTGTAACTGTATCTTCAACTCTTTTAATTCTATGGGTGCCATCCAATAAGGTGTAATAGATATAAGAGCGGTGCCAGGTACTAATTCGATAGCAAACTCTATCACTTGGTCAGGTGGTAGTCCTAGCAACTCTTCAGGGAACACATCAGAACACTCATTAACAGTTGGGATGTCAGCTAACTTCGGACTTGTCTTTCGGGTATCAATCACATATGCTAGGTAAGTCTCACATCCCTTATTGATGAGTTTTCGAGCTTTCAACGCCGATATCACATTGTCTGAATATCCTCTATTCTCGCTCATCACTACTATCTCTTCTTGTTCTGAAACTTTAATCCACATCTCTTTTTTTCTACAATCTACTATCACTTCGTGTCGAGCTAGCCAATCCATTCCTAAGATCACATCGAACTCATGGAATGGTAGCTTTATTAAATCCACTGGGAATTGTTTATCTTGAATTTCGATTGGGCAACCCCGAAAGATTTTACTAACCCTCACACAATGCCCTAACGGGTTAGTCACCAGAATCTCATATTCTAGAGTCTCTGGTTTTAAACCCTCTCGACCAGATGGTGGTGTGCATATGTATGAGTGTGTCGACCCAAAGTCCATCAATGCATGTATATAAGAGCCAAAGAGAAGGAATTTACCCACTATGACGTCAGGTGCATCCTGCTCCTCTCGACATCGTATGGCATAAGCTCTTGCTGGAGCAACTCTTCTACCTTCCAACCTCTCCACTGTGTCTGACCTAAACTGACTTGGCCCTGCACGACCCCCTCTTCCTTGTCCTCGGCCTCGACCTTTGTCTTGTCCCATAGTCTATATCGGTACCGACTCAATACTCCCTGACCCTCTGCCAAACTGTAGCAATGGACAATCTCTTCTTATATGGTCCTTGGAGCCATATCTCAAGCACACTCCTGTCATCCACCAACACTCTCCTGGGTGAGGACGACCATAATGTTGACACATTGGTAGAGTTGTAGCTCTACGGGATGCCTGTGTCGATGCATTGGCTGTTGATGAAGTAGAACTTGCGGTTTGTCCTCGCCTATAAGACTGAGGTCTGCTGGAACCTGCAATTTGGATTCGGACACCAAAAGATCTGGCTCTTTTGCTGCTCCACTGTACTCTACTTGGTTGTGGTGCGGGTCTACTAACCCCACTAGCCTGCACAAGCTACTGTGCCGCCAAGACTCTTTCAACTGTTCTAGCAGATGCTAGTAAACTGGGAAAGCTCATTAGACGTAGGGTTGAAACTTGTAACTTGATCGTATCCCTCAACCCATCTTCAAAACATTGACATTAATCAATTTCTTTGGATACAATACCCTCAGCATACTTACATAAATGTGTGAATTCCCTCTCATATTATGTTATTGTCATGTTTCCTTGTTTCAAAGTCAGAAATTCTATTTTCTTGTCATCTGTGTATATAGGAGGGATATATTGTTCCTTAAATTTCTCTAGAAAGAATTCCCATGTCATTGGGTCGGGTGCCTCTGTGCTTTGTGACTTAGATCGCCACCAATCATATGCATGCTCATGTAACAACAATATTGCATACTCATATTTATGTTCATCTGTATAATGTAGTTGATCAAAAAGTCGCTCTATCCGTTCTAACCAGAATTCTGCTGCAGAAGGATCATCCTCCCTTTTTCATAGAAATCGGGTGCCCCTAGCTTCCTTAATCTCTCAAATTGTAATCAAGATGAGGTTGGTTGTGATGCTTTCTGTAGCAATTCTATCATATTTCTCATGAGCTCCGTCTGACCGGTATTAGTAGCTGACTGCTCACGGGATGAGTTAGCACCAGATCTCGGTGTTGCAGCTCAGCGACGACTTGGTCACGATGAAACTCTTGCCTCTGCGGGCTCATTACTCTCAGCTTCTTCCACTACTATTCGTCTTGATCCAGAAGCCATACCTTACCTATAACATAAAGGTAGTGACCTTACTCATTAAAGTAGCAACTCTAAAAATTCAATTGTGGGTACTCTTCAAGAAATAAACATTTTCAAAATTCACTTTTTAAAAACCCAAAACCGCCCAAACCGGGCTCTGATACCAAAACTTCTGTAACACCCCCTCACCCAAACCGCACGTGCCCGGATGTGGGGGCGCTACTGCCTGTCTTCTTTACTTCTTTAAATCGCTACATATATATTTTTTCTATTTAATAAATAATGTACATTTTATTTACATAACATAGTATTTATAAATACCAATTTACTATTTAACAAACTTTGAAAACTAATTTACAATTTATGAGTATATATAATGCGGAAAACAAATTACAAGAGTTCAAAAGTTTGTGACCCACTATTTCGAGATCAGCTGCTTTAATTTGAATAGGATCACCACTTATTTTATCTACCACCTTCAGCTACCTTTCTATATCTACGCGGAAGAAAACTCCCACACTAAGCTCTAAGCTTAGGGGTGTATATAAATAAGGCAATATACTATATCAACAAGCATTAACATGTATCATTTATGCATTAAAATGTTTGCATGTTATTTCTATCAACATGTTCCTATTTCATACAAGTGTAAATATCATGCTCACATATACAATGTTATTTTCATTTATCTTTGATGGTAAGTTACTCTGTTAATCTCTTTATTATTATATCTCAATCTCATATCATCATCATTTTCTTTTTCTTTTCTTTTCTTATTTTCTGACATATCTTCATTATTTTGCCCATATCACTCTAAATTTGGACTAACTGGATACGGGTTATGGATCAGGAGCACTCCTAGAGCTATAGCCACCCTGTCCACTATTTGGCTCAACAGAGCTTCTCAAATCAATGGCGCTCTCTGAGCTTAAGCCACATTGATTGAGTATAATTTCATCATAGATGAATAATCGGACCAAAGGCGCTCTCCGAGCTTAAGCCACCTTCTCCTCAATTTATATGTGCTCATCAGAGCTTCTCAAGTCAATGACGCTCTCCGAGCTTAAGCCACATTGATCGAGGAATATCTCATATAGTATGGTACCGTTCACCCCCTCAATGACATGTCATCTATCCTGATTCTAGTCCGCAGGTAGAGTAATGGGCATCTTCCTATTTTCACATCAATCATATATCTTTATTAAATTTTTATTTTACATCCATTTCATCATCCCCATATTATACATCACATCATCATAATTCTCAATTTCGACACATCAATATTCTCATGTATCAACATCTCAATTCTCTTATTTTGCAAACATATCGTCATGCTCATACATACAGGATAGCATCTTTTTCATTTGTGTAACTAGATACATCAATAGATAATCATATTCATAATTTATTTGAAAATAGAGCATTCATGGCCGTGACTACCAATTCATGTCCGTGAATTAGTTCATGCCCGTAACCCAAAGCCGTGAACGCTACTGGAATGAATTGCCCAAAAGCATTCACGATTTTCTCAAGACCCTAAACTCTCTTATTCTCTCTCAAAATCCTAATTTCTCTCTCTTTCCACATAAGTCTTGGATGAGCTCAAAATTCAAACTTCTTTAAGAAAAAATGAAGAAGAAGAAGAATCACTTCTTACCTTATTCTTTTCTTCACTAAATCACAACTTTGGAGATTTTCTCTCTCTACCAAACTTGATTTTTATTCCTCTTTCTTGCTCTTTCCAGCTTCCTTAGGAGTTATGGACCATGAAGATCACTTGTTCTTGCTCTTTCCCCTCTCTTCTCTTCCTTTTTCTCTCTAAATTTTTGGTTTGGCTATGGAGGGAATGGGGTTAGCGTGACTGGTAGAAAAGAGAGAGAAGAAGGCAGAAAATGAAGAGAAGAAGAAGAAGAAAAGAAAGAATTAAATAGGGTACCCAAAAGTCTTCATGTGGGACCCACCATCTTGACCATCTTCTTCCCATTTTAGTTAATCAACACTAATCTTACTCCTCCTCATTGAGTAGCGGGCCAACTTATTAAAATGTCCCCAAAATTAATATGTTGATTAGTAATTAATCTCATAAATCCTCAAATTTTTGGTAAATTGCAATTTGACCCCAAAATTTATCAAATTTGCAATTTAGTCCTTTACCATAAATCAACTTCTTTAAACTTTATAATCACTTAATTAGGCATATATCATTTCATTTAGTCATTACTTGATTAATTGCGATCAAAAATCCAAATTTAAACTCCGATCGGTCATACGCATTAATTTCACGACACGTGCGACTCGGTTTCTAAATTAGTGGATATTACAGATGATGCAAATGAGGACATTGCTATGCTCTCAAGAAGGCTGAAAAGAATTATTGAGAAGAGAATGAGCAACTCTAGAAAATTCAGGCAAAGAAACATCAAACAGACTTCTAATGATGCACAAAGAAGTAAAGAAGAGGTAAAGTGCTATGAATGTGGAAAGAAAGGGCATATTATACTGGAATTTCCAAGGCTCAAGAAGCATAAGAGCAAATACCAAAGAGACAATGGGGAGAAAGTTCACAAAGCCACATGGGATGACGAAAGCTCTTCAAGTGAAAAAGATCACAATGAAAGCGAAGAGGTCAACCTATGCTTTATGGCTATAGAGGATCACGTCTCGGATAAGGTAAGATCACTTCACTCATACTCTTTCAATAATGATAGTAGTGATAATGATAGTAATAGTGGTGATGATGATGATGAGCAAAGCCTAATAGAAGAATTGAATCTAGAACTAGAGAAATATATGAGTAAATTCAATACTTATAAGAATAACATTTCTAATTTAAAAAGCAAAATGGATGCTTTAGAAAAGGAGAAATTTAAGCTTAAATCATCTAATGAATCTCTTCAAAAGTCATTAGATGAATACACTTCAAGACCCTCAACTAAATCCTTGCTTAAAGAAAATAATACTTTGAAAAATGAAGTTGAGGAACTTAGAAACTCTATTTCAAAATTCCATAAAGGAAAGGAGAGCTTAGATACTTTCATTGTGTCTCAAAGACCACCCTTAATTAGAGATGGTCTAGGATTTAAGGGCACATCATCATCTTCCCACATGACTACTTTTGTTAAGTCAAGCGAACCTCACATCTCCACATTTGCTGGAACAGCACCAAAGGATAAGTGCACTAAATACACTAAATCTTTTATACATAAAAGGAATAATCAAGGATTGGTAAGCCTAAGAAAGAAATTGTTGCCCAGATATTAAGCCAAGAAGGGGATTGAATTAGAGTTTCAAAAATAAAAATTAATTTTAGAAGGGATACAGAAATTTGACAAAAGAAGTTTTATAGAGGTTCGGGTGTTAACAAACCCTACTCCTCTCCCCTATCGCAATTGGGAGTTTCAATAACACACTAAGTGTTACAATGGAGTTTTACAAGCTTTCTCCCAACTATGGTGTTTCTCACAATGGCTCACACCTAACTCAGAAATCCCTTGTGTTTTAATGGCTCACACAACAACCAATTCCTTGTGTTTTACAGGCTCACACAAATAACCTTTACTTTGTGTTTTTACAGGCTCAGACAAACAACCTTTACTTTGTGTTTTTACAGGCTCACACAAACAACCTTTACTTTGTGTTTTAAAGGCTCACACAACTAACCCACACAAGTGTTCTACTCTTAACCCAGAAATACCTAAAGCTGACTTGAGTAATAAATGATTACAGAGAAAAACACTCATAAATCTTTATTGCTCAATAAATGATGAGCAAAAAGATTTTTAAAGAGAATAGATATTGGTTCTCAAAGTATTGAATGTACAAATAGCTTGTAATAAGATTTTGATTCAAAGTATTTGCTATATCATTTTATTGAATGCATAAATGACTTCCATTTATACTCCCTTGGCTGATTATAGCCATTAGGGTGCATTTAATATGAAGCTAGCCGTTGTACCAACCAAATAATCGTGTCTGACATTTTTCTCTTTCATCATTCACGGGCGTGACTGTTCTTCCCAAGCCGTGACTGAAGTGGTGACCTTGGTCATGAAGATCTCTTGAAAGTTTTGAAACATTGGGTCACGGGCGTGACATACATCTTCACGGGCATGACAAACTTCTCAGCCGTGATCCAAGTGGTGACTTTGGTCGTGAAGGTCTCTGGATGAAAATGTCATGAAAATTCACGGGCGTCCTTAAATGTACATTTCACAGTTTGTGTCTTCCTTCATGCCCAGGGATGAGATTGAAATGATGCTCATCCATATTCAAATAGCCAAGCTTCAAGGCTATATGGGTGACATAACCACCAATTAGTATATCTCCTGTGGGTTTGGTGGCGATGGACAGAAGATGGTTTGCAAACCATTTAGATGGTGCCACCGTGAGTCCTCTTCTAGCCATTTCGAAAAGGAAGAGCTCTGATTTCCTAATGGTCCTATTGTTGTCTCTCCAAGCGAATATGCTATAGGTCAGGAACCTATGCAAGTATTTTTGCACTGGGGACCTGATATGAGTGCTCTTGGTCTTCTTAACATCCCAGCTGCAATCTGTGCCAAAATGGGTCGAAGCTCGAGTGGCGAAGAATTCTACTTCACTGTCATTGAGGATGCCATCCGAGGGTAAATTGAATAAGTCCCCGAATTCAGTGGCATTGAGGGTGTTTGGATTGTCGCAGAGTTGGAATTTCACCACTCCAGTAGGAGACACTTGCAAAGTGCTAAGGAATTCCAGTGTTGGCTTTCTCAATGTGGGCTGGTGAATGTCTACAAATTCTTTCAAGTGACAGGCTTGGAGTTGCTCTATCATTGTCATTTCTAGCCTGAGAGTTCGGACAATTTGCCATTCAAAGGACCTCGATGAAAAGAGAGGCCTTTTCTTCAATATGGAGTACTGGGGATGGCATTGCTCCGGAATTCTGTTCATGAGGTAATCTGCGTACCTCTTGAGAGCATGAGACTTCTTTCTTTTTCCTTTTGATGAGGCAGTCTTCCATTTGAATTGAAGAGGTGAACTTTGTGAAGTTTGGGAAAATATTTGACAGAAAAATTTTAAGGAAACCCTAAAGATGTATGATTTTTTATGAAGAATTGAACTTTTGATGGTATTTATAGGAAAAGTTTGTGACTTGGGGGCCGAAATCTTCAATATCTCATTGAATGTGTGTAAATGAGAGCGATTTCTAGGAGTTGAAAGATTGAAATGTGAAAAATAACTGGCTGTTCTCTTATATGCCCGATGCATTCACGGGCGTGAAATGTGTGTTCACGGGCATATAAGATGAGCAAAAAGATTTTTACAGAGAATAGATATTGGTTCTCAAAGTATTGAATGTACAAATAGCTTGTAATAAGATTTTGATTCAAAGTATTTGCTATATCCTTTTAATGAATGCATAAATGACTTCCATTTATACTCCCTTGGCTGATTATAGCTGTTAGGGTGCATTTAATATGAAACTAGCCGTTGTAGCAACCAAATAATCGTGCCTGACATTTTTCTGTTTCATCATTCACGGGCGTGACTATGTTTGTCACGGGCGTGACTGTTCTTCCCAAGCCGTGGCTGAAGTGGTGACCTTGGTCGTGAAGCTCTCTGGAAAGTTTTGAAACATTGGGTCCCGGGCGTGACATACATCTTCATGGGCGTGACAAACTTCCCAGCCGTGATCCAAGTGGTGACTTTGGTCGTGAAGCTCTCTGGATGAAAATGTCATGAAAATTCACGGGCATGACATTTTAATTCACGGGCGTGACTTAAATGTACATTTCACAGTTTGTGTCTTCCTTCATGGCCGTGAACTTCAAATATTGGTTTTGGTGACACAAACAATCAATTGGCTGATATTTTCACCAAGCCTCTTAATGATGAAAGGTTTTGTTTTATAAAAAGGGAGCTTTATATGCTTGATGGGAGCACATTGGCTTAAAATTACTTTTAACAAGAATTGCATTCACTTTGCTCACTTTTGTATCTTTGATGTTCAAATTGTGAACCTTGAGTAATATTTCATATATTTGATATTTTGCATGTTCAAACTGTATGATAAATGCTTATTTGTCATGAAAAATGATGCTTAATTTGCTTAGGAAGGAATCATGTATTACATTCTCTTGTTTAAATCATGTTTTATTTTTTTGCCATGTTTTAGCTCTTCACGCTCGTGAGTAATTATTGTAGCCAAAAATGACAAAAGCATATACATTTTGGCTCGTGCCTTGGGTTATGATTTGATCTCATGAATATCCTCTTTCATACCTGTGACTATTTTATGTCACGACTATGAACAAAACATGCTTCAACAATCGCCTTTGTATTTAATTCCATAGGCGAGTACATGAGAATCATAGTTCTTTTGGGGAAGTGGCTTAGTTAAGGGATCAGCAATATTCTGATCAGTGGGCACTCTTTCTATCTTTACATCATTCCTACCAATGATATCTCTAATCAAATGGTATCTTCTGAGTACATATTTGGATCTCTGATGGGACCGTGGCTCCTTTGCTTGAGCAATGGCTCCATTATTATCACAATACAATTGTTTTGGATCAATAATGATGGGAACCACTCCAAGTCTTGTGGTGAATTTCCTTATCCAAACTGTTTCCTTTACAGCTTCAGAAGCTGCAATGTACTCTGCTTCGGTTATGGAATCAGTAGTCGTTTCCTGTTTGGAACTCTTCCAACTAACTGCTCCACCATTTAGTGTGAATATATAACCTGACTGAGATTTTGAGTCATCCTTATTAGATTGGAAGCTGGCATCGATATACCCGCTTACAGCAAGATCTTCATCTCCATATATCAAGAATACATCCTTAGTTCTTCTTAAGTAATTAAGGATATTCTTGACAGCCACCCAATGTCCCTCACCAGGGTCCGATTGATATCTACTCGTGACACTCAGAGCATATGATACATCGGGTCTTGTACATATCATAGCATACATGATTGATCCTATAGCTGAAGTATATGGAATCAAACTCATGTGTATCCTCTCATCTTGTGTCTTTGGACACAAAGACTTTGAGAGAGTAATCCCATGGGTCATGGGAATATATCCCCTCTTGGACTGCTCCATGCTAAACCTCTTTAGCATCTTATCTATGTATGTAGACTGTGAAAGACCAAACAATCTTTTAAATCTATCTCTATAGATCTTTATCCCTAAAATATAGACTGCTTCTCCAAGGTCTTTCATAGAGAAATTCTTGGATAACCAAATTTTGACTGATTGTAAGGCTGAGACATCATTTCCCATTAACAATATGTCATCTACATATAACACAAGAAATACGATTGCACTCCCACTAACCTTCTTGTAAACACAAGGTTCATCCGAATTTTGTAAGAAACCAAACTGTTTGATTGTCTCATCAAACTGAATATTCCAACTCCTGGATGTTTGCTTTAATCCATAAATAGATCTTTGAAGCTTACATACCTTTTTGCCATCTTTGGATATGAAACCTTCTGGTTGTGTTATGTACACATCCTCAGTCAGATTTCCATTAGGGAAAGTTGTTTTCATATCTATTTGCCATATCTCATAATCATAATGAGTAGCAATGGCTAGGAGTATCCTTATGGATTTAAGCATAGCTACTGGGCTAAAACTTTCATCGTAGTCAATTCCTTGTCTTTGACGATAACCTTTAGCAACAAGTCTAGCTTTATAGGTAATCACATTACCATCCATGTCAGTTTTCTTTTTGAAAACCCACTTGCACACTATAGGCTTTATTCCTTCGGGTGGGTCAACCAAAGTCCATACTTGGTTTTCATGTTTGGAATCCATTTGTCAAATTCTGAATTATTTAGAACCTCTTCATAGGTTGTAGGCTCATCATTTTCTATGAGCAATACGTCGTTCTGTTCACTAATGAGAAATCCATATCTCTCTGTAACAGTATGTATCCTACTTGACCTACGAAGCTCTTGTGCTTCAGAAGGTTGAGCTGTTATATCATCTGTATGAGTAACAAGCTCGGGTTCAGGCAGTTGATCAGCATATGTTTGAGCATCTTGAACTTCCTCAAGTTCAATTTTGCTCCCACTATCTCCTTTTAGAAGGAATTCTCTCTCTAAAAAGATAGCATGTCTTGAAACAAAAACCTTTTGTTCTAAGGGGTGGTAAAATTGATATCCATATGATGCATTTGGATATCCCACAAACAGACATCGGTCAGACTTAGCTTCTAGCTTATCTGACATTGTCCACTTCACATAAGCAGGACAACCCCAAATTCTCATATGGAGTAACATCAACTGACTTTGAAGGAACTCCATTTAATATATAAATGGCAGTCTCTAGTGCATAACCCCAAAAGGATTTAGGCAATTATGCAAAACTCATCATGGACCTTACCATATCTAACAAGGTTCGGTTTCTTCTTTCAGCCACACCATTGTGTTGTGGCGTGTAAGGTGGAGTCCATTGAGATAAAATCCCATTATCCCTAAGATAATCTAGAAACTCTTAGCTCAAGTATTCACCTCCTCGATCTGATCGAAGTGTGTTAATACTTTTGCCAAGTTGTTTCTCTACTTCATTTTTGAATTCTTTGAACTTTTCAAAAAGCTTTAGATTTGTATCTCATAAGATACACGTATCCATATCGTGAGTAGTAATCGATAAAAGTAATGAAGTAGATGAAACCATCTCTAGCGTGTGTAGACATTGGACCACATACATTTAAATGTATTAAGTCTAAAAGTCCATTAGCACGTTCACCATTTCCCTTAAAGGGTAATTTAGTCATCTTGCCTAGTAAACAAGATTCACATGTGTCATATGATTCATAATCAAATGACCCCAAACTACCACTTTTGTGTAGCTTAGCCAGGCCTTTCTCACTTATATGACCAAGACAACAATGCCATAAATAAGATGATTTCAACATATCTTGTTTTTGCCTTTTATTATCATTGATGTTTAAAATTGGATTTGACATATCTAACATGTATATTCCATTGCATAATGTACCATTAGCATAAAGAATTCCATTCAACATAATAGAACAACAATTGTTAATAAAAGCTAAAAGGAAACCATCTTTATTTAGACTTGAAACAGAAATAATGTTTTTAATTAAAGCAGGTACATAATAGCAATTTTCCAAATTTAATATAAGCCCACTAGGGAGGGTCAATACATATGTTCCTATAGCTAATGCAGCAACCCTTGCTCTATTTCCAACGAGTAGGTCTGACTCTCCCTTATTGAGCTGTCTACTGTTCCTTAGGCCCTTCATATCAATGCATATGTGCGAGCCACAACCTGTATCTAATACCAATATATTATTATTGGAAACAGTTATAATTTCAATGACAAAAATACCTGAAGTAGATGGGGCATCAAATGCCTTCTTCTTTAAGGACTCCGAGTAAGCCTTGCAGTTTCCCTTCCAATGGCCATCCTTGCCACAATGGAAGCATGTCCCTTTTGGAGCAATCTCCTTGGCCTTCTTCTTGGCCATGCCTCCCTTAGGCTTCGTGGACTTCTTCTTCTTCTCAAGGTTCTTCCTTTTAGAACTTGAAGAGTCCACTAGCATCACATCCTTACTGTCCTTTTTGACAGATGGATCAGCTATTTTAAGCAAGTTAATCAGCACAGGAATAGTGGTAGAGATTTGGTTCATCCTATAGTTAAGCACAAAATGTGAATAACTATAAAAAAACCGGTTAAAATTAAGTCAATACTTAATTCATGGTCCATCACAAATCCCAAGGTGACCAACCTCTCAATATAGCCATTCATCTTCAATGCGTATTGCACTGGAGATGTCCCGTCAACCATCTTAGTGAGGAAGATCAACCTTGAAGTTTCGAACCTTTTCAGAACGTGCTTGCTCATCAAAAAGCTCTCTTAAATGGTATACTATGGAATTAGCATCCATAGCCTCATGCTGCTTTTGCAACTCAGCTGACATAGTAGCAAGCATAATGCAACTTGCCATCTCACTATCATCGAGATGCTTTTGATATGCCTTCTAAACATCTTCAGAAGCATTAGCAGCAGGGGAATTAGGGAGTGCCTCATTTAGGACATAGCCAATCATTTTAGATTTGAGAACTATTCTTAGATTCCTTAGCCAATCCAAAAAATTGGGCCCAGTCAACTTATTTGATTCCATTAGCGATCGCAAATTCACACTTATATGGAAGTTCTCCTAGTGGGTCGATATCCAACTAGCTAAGAATAACCTTGAGACAACTCAATAAACTATCCTTAGTTTGGTTGGTAGGTATCTAATCCATACCAATTGCATTATTCATGCAACTATCGAATCTTGTGCTATCAACTTATTGATGTGTTCACATACATTGGCCTATCGACTCTTGATATGTGTACATCTCATGTAAAAAAATCCAACTTCACCTCCAATACATATTAACTTTGGCACAAATCCAACAAGTTAATAATATCGGTTAAGTCTAACCCATTAATCATGAAATCTAATTTCAATGGATTCAACATATTCTTATAGAGTAAGTTTGAGGCAACTCAACAACCCTAACTCTAGAAGAACTCTGGTTCTCTCCATATTAATAGAAGGCGTAAGACTTAATTGTTTATTTAGTGAGGGATTTCTTTGTTAAGTCTCATCAAGTTATTATTTCTTGCTTTTATATATCATACATTCATCACATTGATATATAAAGATATTTACATTAATTGTATGGCATGATTATGGACATACTAAAGTCAATCTCTTGAGCCAAAGAGAAATTGACTAGGTCTTACCTAGGTATATGCATGAATTTACAACCCAAAATAGAAATCAAATTCCTATTTCTAAGACTTATTGTTTATGGTACCATCTTCTTTGCTTCTTGCTCCTTTGTATCTTCATTCTATCCTAATCCTATGTAATCTAATTACATATTTCAAATTATAGAAAACCTCAATTTACATTTGAGGGGAGTAAGATGAGAAGAGAAATACATAAGAAAGAAAAAGAGGTAGGGACACGCAGACCCTATTTACCATAAAACAAAATAATTTCATGCATGCTCAATCACATTGGGCCTAAGTCCATAATCATCCATCATGTCTTTTCATACACCCCTAACATGCATTCTCTAATGCACAAAATAAAAAAAACAATTTTGGATTTCAATTTGTAAATCGATTCAACACTTGAATCGAAATTGTTTATATGTGTTCTTTCGGTTAATTTAATTTTGTATGTAATTTTAAAGTGGAATTTAATATTTAATCAAATTAAATTAAATTCTATATTTCCAGAAATAATTCAAAATTAATTCTCCTTAAAATCAGAATATTATGATGTTAAAATTAAAAAATTTAATTTTAATATACATACCAATTTCTAGTCATACTAGAATTACAATTGCACAACTTAAATTAATTCAAAATTAATTTCCAAAAATTATAAAACTTTCCAGAACATCAAATCACCATTGTAATTATCTTTAGGTCAGCTCAAGTTCATCAAAATATTTTTGGCACAAGCCTAAATTACTAAGACAAACGAACCAACACACTTAGATGCTTAAAATGACTAATTCGATATCTAGAATTTTTAAAATTTCAAATGCTTGAAAAATAATTTTGGCATGCATCTAACATAAAAATAACATATTTTTAATCACATAAAAATTATTTCAAGGTGCTGGAAATAAAATAAACACATACAAAAAAATCAAACAAAACAGCCCCACCGAGTATGCTAAAACAGTCCCGTTTTTGTGTTTGTTCACATTAATTAAAAAAAATTTAATGAATTATTGGATAATTCCAGAGGCATAAAAATTTTCTAAATATGTCTAAATAATTTTTTCATGATTAAATTATAAGAAAAATGTAACCAGCCTCATCAATTCAGCCAAACAACAACACATGTTCATAAAAAGGCAATTTTAAACATTTTTGAAATAAATCCGAAATTAATTATTTGAATCACATTCAAATCATTTTTCAATCAAAATAATCATTCTTAATCATCCCATGATTAGATTAAAGAAAGCAAAATGTGTAATTTATATTTTACAAATTAATTTCAATTTTTTAAAACCTATTGATCCAAAATCATCAAAAACATGCAATCCCATTGCACTTTCAATTAAAATTAATTTTAATGGATACAAGGAGGCTCTGATACTAATGTAGGGTTTTAAAGAATGAATCATATTCATAAATGCAGCGAAAAATAAAATTTTTCAAAATCCAAAACAAAAGATCTTACTTGTACCATTAAAACTAATCTATTTAAATATAAATGATAAAAATTATACCTTGTAATTTCTTATTTGTTCTTCAAATCTTCACTTTGTTGGGTTGTAGCAAACCACAACAATCCACACTAGGATATTTTTAATGATAATCTACGAGAAGAATGAAGAAGAAACTATTAAGAGAAATGGTTTGAACAAATTCAAAGTGCTAGCTTTGAAAGTGTTCTTGAGAGAATTTCTCTTGTGTCTTAAAAATATTTTTTTTCACAAAAAATATTTTCATATATATTTTCTGTCATTTGATGTCTTTTCTATTTTAATCAAATTCAAAAATAAGATGAAAAGTCCAAAATGGAGAAAATAGAAACAAAAGAATAGTATTTGGCCATAATTGGCCTAATTAAGGTAAAAAACAGTCGTTGGCCAACGGATGGGCAGCTGCAGGCCTGCTGCGGGCTGCTGCTGGGTAATTGAATAAAACTAACTTAATCTCACTATTGAGTAATTGATTACAAAAATGGAAACACTCAACTACCTTACTAGTTTTATTCAATGTTAGTGATAGTTTCATCATAATAATAATGCAAGTATCCTTAGACTTGAGATGTTCAAGGTGATCTTGCATACTAAACTTATACTTTGAATCCATTCATTGTTGCCTCTCAGAGGTTATTCATTAGTTGAATGGTCAATAAAGGATTCGCCACACCTAATAGAAGGAAAGTATACATATGGCATCTTATAGAGATCATTACTTAGAAATCTTTAACCGAGGTGGACAAGTCTTGAAGAAGGTATTCAAGAACATGTCTAATAGAGTAATGAGTCTTATAAACAAGAACTTATGCCATTTAGACTAAATATGTCATGGTCAGTCTAGTGGAAGTTGACATAGTCTGTTGCCTAGATATTAAATCAAGAATGGGGGTTGAATTGGATATTAAACTTTTTAACTTTTAAGTGCGGAAAGAAAAAGTTAAGTTGAATAGGGATTGGAAGATATCACACATGAATTTTTATAGAGGTTCGGGTGTTAATAAACCCTACTCCTCTTCCCAATCTCAATTGGAATTTTCACTAACACACTAAGTGTTACAATGGAGTTTTACAAGCTCACTCCCAACTATGGTGTTTCTAACAATGGATCACACCTAACCCAGAAAATCCCTTGTGTTTTAATGGCTCACACAATAAACCAATTCCTTGTGTTTTAAATGCTCACATAATAAACCAATTCCTTGTGTTTTAAAGGCTCACACAAATAACCCTTACAAGTGTTCTATTCTTAACCCAAAATACCCAAACTCACTTGAATAGTAGATTACAAAGAGAAACACTTACAAATCTATAATGCTCAGAGAATAATGAGCAAAAAGATTTTTACAGAGAATAAATATTTTTTTTGAAAGTATTAAATGCACAAATGGCTTACAACAAGATTTTGATTTGAAGTATTAGCTATTCTCTTGTTCTGGATTCATAAATGACTTGCCTTTATACTTCCATGGTGAATTATAGCCGTTTGGTAGTATTTAATGCAGAAATAGCCATTGCACCATCTCTTAACTTTGCATGTGACATGTTTCTCTTTCCTCTTTCACAGTCGTAAGTATGAATGTCACGGTCGTGACTGTTCTTCCAAGCCTTGACTTGAGTGGTGACTTTGGTCGTGAAGCATTCTGGAAGAATTTGAAGTGTTTGATCATGGGCATGACATTATATATTCACAGGCGTGAACATCCTTCCTAGCCGTGGTCCAAGTAGTGACTATGGCCGTGAAGCTCTCTAGAGGAATTTTTCATGTCTTCTCACGGGCGTGACTTTCTTTCACGGTCATGACTGATATGATCATTCACGGTTGCTATCATTCTTCATGGCCGTGAACTTTAAATATTGGATAGTTGGCGCTAAGCTTCATCACGGGCGTGACACAAGGTCACAGGTGTGAACATGCTATTTCTTCATTTTTTGTCTTTTTAAGGTTAGTCTTCCATTCTCCATTCTTGCTATCATGTTCCATACCCTGTTCCATAAACTTAGAAAATAAGTATGTTAAATACATTATTGCTATTTTATTTATTAGCACTCAAGGTTCAACAATCTCCCCCTTTTTGATGATGACAAATAATATAGCAATATGTGTTTTTGAGAAGTCTCCCCCTCAAAAGATGCTTAAGATAAAAAATTAGCTATATGCTTCCTATAATTAGGTATATGCAAGTTATATGCAAGGGATATCCAATGTATACCAAATTTTTACTTAAAACAAGTTAAGTATATGCAAAGCATATTTAAGGTATATTCAAAGTATGTCAAGTGCATATCCATTCATGTAACTTGCATCAAGGTATATGCAAAGTATACTTAAGGTATATTCAAAGTATATCAAATGCATATTCATTCATGTAACTTGCATCAAGGTATATGCAAAGTATACTTAAGGTATATTCAAGGTATATCAACTCATTTGCATACTTACATATTCATTTGATTCAATTTTGTATTTCAAATATATTGCATTTAACTTTAAATATAATATATTGCTAGGTTCTCCCCCTTTTGTCATCAACAAAAAGAATAACAAAAACATAAATTATAATGGAAAACAAAAGAAATTATATTAATATGAAAGGAAAAATACAAGGATTTGAAAAGAAATTGAAAATCCTACATCAAACAAGCTAGAAAATAACTTAGCTAACATATAGTCTAGCTAGATTTAGAGCCGGACATCCCGTCTCTAAGGCGAGCTACTTCTGCCTCGAGGCTCTCCATGCGAGACTCCATGAAATCCTTGAGGTTCTCTAACCTCTCATCCATTGAAGCCTGCAATTGCTCAAATCGTGGTGCCAAGAGATCTGTCATTTGCTAAGCCAAGTTTGGTGTGGCGGCAGAGGATTGTCCAATTTCCTCCTCAACCTCTAGAGGTGCCATCTCAACTCGAACTCTCTTCCTCTGCTGGATTCCTTGGAGACCAGCTTTGAAGTCATCTGAGTTATTGTCCTCCCAAATAATCTCACCAGCAGTGTTGGTGAAGCGGTAGTAGATGTTGTTCTTATGAATTATACAAACAGCTGCTCCCATTTTGATGAAGGACTCGACGTCTAGTCGATCTCGAGGATGTGCTAGTATAAGGTTGAAGTGGTGCTCCTCTAGCTTCAAATACCCCAACTTGATAGCAAGGTAAGTCACGTACCCACCAATCAGACTGTCTCTGAAGGGCTTGGTGGCAATTGACAGAAGATGGTTTGCAAACCATTGAGATAAAGCTACTGTTAGGCCTCTTTGGGCCATCTCCAGAAGAAAGAGCTCTGACTTCCTAATCGATCCGTTCCTATCTCCTTTGGAAAAAATGCTATAGGTTAGAAACCTATGCAAGTATTTGTGCACTAGGGATCGAAGGTGGGTGTTTTTTGTCTTTTTGACATCCCAGCTGCAGTCAAACCCGAAGTGAGTCCATGTCTGAGTAGCATAGAACTCCACCTCACTCTCATTCAGGATACCGTCAGAGGGAAGGTTGAATATGTTACCAAACTCTGTGGCAGAGAGGGTGTTTGGATGCTTGCAAAGTTAGAATTTTACCGTGCCGATTGGAGAGACTTGCAGGGTGCTCAACAATTTTAGAGTTGGTTCCCTCAATGTCGGTTGATGTATATCAATGAATTCTTTCAGATGACAAGCCTGGAGTTGTTCCGTCGTGCTTGTCTTGAAACTAAGTGTTATGATAGTTTGCCACTCAAATGATCGAGAGGAAAGGAGTGGTCTTTGCTTGAGAATTGAGTATCTTGGATGACAGTGCTCCGGAATAATTTTAGAAGGTAGTCCGTGTACCTTCTTGGAGCATAGGACTTCTTTCTGGTACCTTTGGAGGAGCCGATTTCCATTTTTGATTGAGAAATGTATTTTTGAAGAGTGAAAATCTTATGGAAATTTTGGAGTAGAACCTAAGGTGTTTTGATTTTTCATGATAGAGATAGTTTTTGAAAGTATTTATAGATGGAATGAGTTGCTAGGGGGCCGGAATCTTCAAAATGGTATTCAATGGTGATAAATGAGAGAAGTTGGAGAGTTGAAAATGAGAGAAATAACGGCAGAAACGTTTTATAGCCGACATCTTCACGGGCGTGAAAACTAAGTCATGGATGTGAAATGTCGTGTTAACGGTTTGCTGAAGAGACGCTCTACCCGTGAAAAGGGATGTGAAACTATTCACGGTCGTGACAATTAAAGGTAACGGGCGTGAATGATGAAATATCACGATGGTGACAAATGAGTCACGGGCGTGAAGTACAATCACTAGTACGAAAATACCTTTAAGCGAAGATTATATGTGTCTGTTGTAAAAATACCAGACACAAAAAATAGAGGCGGTGACATTTTTGTAATTATATGATAAAATGACAAAGCATATGTGTCTGTTAATATAAACGACAAACATATAAAATTCAACTTGTATTTTAGGTGTCTGTCTTAATAAAAAATAGACACATATGATGTACTTTTAGTTCTGTCTTAACAAACAACAGACACCTATTGTTTATTAATAAACAATAATTTTTTTGAATTAATTATTAAAAAATATTTTTATTGGTACTTTTGGTGTGTGTCTTAATAAAAAACAGACACATATACCTTTTACTTTAGGTGTCTGTCTTTAAAAAGGACAGAAGCGTAATATGTTTGCACTCATATGCGTTTGGCTTTAATAAAAGCAAACGCATATTAGTGTACAATAGGTGTCTGTCACGAGTAAAGATAGACACATATAGTTCATTTTTTAAAACTAAAAAATACGAGATATGGAGTTGTAAGTGTATTTTTAATTAATATATTGAAGAGTAAAATTTGAATAGTATTGTGAATATGATTTTACATGAATGTGTGTAAATTTTAGACCAATGGAAATGCTTAGATTTGTAATCACCACTGGGCATTTTTAATGCTCAGCACGTAGTGATTTAACTGCATGCAGGTAATAGCTAAAAAGGCACAGGAGCAAGCATACCACTTTTTGGGAGCAACTAAAAGGAAAAATTAATAAAGTATATTATTATGAATTCATGTATATATGAATATGTATATAGGATTTAGATTATGTATATGATCTGATAAAGAACTTTAATGAACTATTATATATAAAGAGTGAAATGTTGAGTTTTGTTGAATGGAGAATATCTTATATTATATTTGAATTGTTGTTCCCAATATGGGTTGTGGATTGTTTGTAATGCAGGTGGGATAGTTAGATTTATAGCCGTTATACTACATAAATTTTTGGATTAAAAACATTTACACACATCGACTATAATCAATTTTAGAAAATACCAAAAGACTTGGTAATCACATAAGACTACATAACGTACATATAGAAGAATTGTTATAAGGGTGTCACAGTTTAGTGATATCAGAGCGTGGTTTAGGCAGTTCTAGGATTGGAGTGGGGATTAAATGAATGGATTATATGTATATACATGTCAATTATTGAATAAAATATGTTATAAGTCTAATGTATGCTTGCTCCTTTCCTTGTTTTAAGAGAAAGATGGCATCCCAACAAGGTCATGGTGTTGGGGACGGTGGAGTGAAGCGTTAGTTAGTGCTGGGGAAGCTGAGGCCCCATAACAGCATGTCACTCCACCAGTTGCACCACCACCACCACAATCGGAATTCCTCAATGTTATGGTTGATTATATTCAACATAGAATGCAGGCTGAACAATCTCAACAACCACAATAAGAGGCATAAGCACAACCTCCTGCTCCACCTAAAGAGAAGCCAATTTTTGAGCAATTAAAGAAATTAGGAGCTGAAGATTTCTATGGACGTGATCCATTGACACCTGCACAAGTTGATGAAGAAAACAACACAAGTCATCCTTCAAATCCAAAAACATTGTAAGTACCTCAAAACCTCTACAACTCCTGCATCTAGATCTTTTTGGACCTACTAGAATTGCAAGTTTAGGAGGTAAACACTATGCCTTTGTCATCTAGATTTACTTGGGTAATTTTCTTAGCTCAAAAGAGTGATTCCCTTGAAACTTTTCAGAAACGTTGCTAAAAGAGTTCAAAATGAAAAAGGATATTGTATTTCAAAAATAAGAAGTGATCATGGCAAAGAATTTGAAAACGAAAACTTTGAAAATTTTTGTCTTGAACATGGAATTATGTAGAATTTTTCATCTCCTAGGACACCTCAACAAAATGGGGTAGTCGAAAGGAAAAATCGAACTTTAATTGAAATGGCTCGAACAATGCTCAATGAGTATGGTTTACCAACTTACTTTTGGGTCGAAGCCATAAATACTGCATGTTATATTTCAAATCGAGTTTTCAAAAGACCTCTCTTAAACAAAACTTCATTTAAGCTATGGAATGGAAGAAAGCCCTTGATATCATACTTTAGAGTATTTGGATGCAAGTGTTTCATATTGAATACCAAAGACAACCTTGGAAATTTTGCCTCTAAATCTAATTAGGGTATCTTTTTAGGATACTCTTCAACTAGCAACGCATATAGAGTATTTAATAAAAAATCATTAACTTTTGAAGAATCTATGCATGTTGTTTTTGATGAATCTAGTAAGCTTGATCTTGTGAAAGGTAGTGTTCTTGATGATGTTGTAGGTACCATGGAGAGACTTGATCTTGAAAATGAAAGAGAAAAAATGATCAAGAAGATTCACATCAAGATGATACTCTACCTCCAGCTCAAGAGGAAAATAGGCTAGAGCTTCCAAAGGAATGGAGATTGACAAAAGATCACCCCAAAGAGCAAATCATTGGTGATCCTACAAGGGGAGTAAGTACTAGATCTCATCTCAAGCATTTAGTTTCTGATCTTGCCTTTCTTTGTCAAATTGAGCCTAAAAATATTGATGAGGCTCTTAATGATGAAAGTTGGGTGATTGCTATGCAAGAGGAACTCAACCAATTTGAGAGAAGTAAGGTATGGACCTTAGTACCTAGACCCAAGGAGCATCAAATCATCGGAAGCAAATGAGTATTTAGAAATAAACTAGATGAACAAGGTTCAATAACTAGGAATAAGGCTAGGTTGGTTGCAAAAGGATATAATCAGGAAAAAGGAATAGATTATGATGAAACCTATGCTCATGTAGCTAGATTAGAAGCCATAAGTATAATTTTAGCATATGCATGCCATATGAATTTCAAACTCTTTCAAATGGATGTAAAAAGTGCCTTTTTAAATGGCTTTATAGAAGAAAAAGCTTATGTAGAACAACCACCAGGTTTTGAAAGCTATGATTTGCCCAACCATGTACTTAAACTTTCAAAAGCTTTATATGGTTTGAAACAAGCCCCAAGAGCTTGGTATGAAAGACTAAGTTCTTTTCTCTTAGAAAATAATTTTACAAAGGGGAACGTTGACACTACATTATTCATTAAAAAGCATAATCATGATACTTTAATTGTTTAAATTTATGTTGATGACATCATATTTGGGTCTACTAATGAATTGCTTTGCCAAGAATTTGCTAAGTGTATAACTAGGGAATTCGAAATGAGCATGATGGGTGAGCTAAAATTCTTCCTCGGTCTACAAATAAAATAAGGCAATGAGGGCATATTCATAAACCAATCCAAATATGCCAAAGACATACTTAAGAAATTTGGAATGGAATGATGCAAAAATGCCAAGACACCAATGAGCACATCAACAAAATTGGACAAGGATGAAAAGGGTAAGAGCATTAATGAAAAGCTCTATAGAGTTATGATTGGATCACTTTTATATCTTACTGCCTCTAGACCCGATATAATGTATAGTGTATGCTTATGTGCTCGCTTTCAATCATGTCCTAAAGAGTCACATTTAAATGCAGTAAAAAGAATTTTAAAATATTTACACGGCTCATTGCATCTAGGTTTATGGTATCCTAGAAATTCATCCTTTCACATTATAGGATATTCAAATGTTGATTACACTGGAGTCTTTTAAACAGAAATTCAAATGTTGATTACACTGGAGTATTTTAAACATAAAAAGTACTTTAGGTACTTGTCATTTTATTGGAGAATGCTTAGTTTCTTGGTTTAGCAAGAAACAAGTTTCATGCCCATAACCATTTTCTATCACCCCCGTGAAACCCTTTGTTCATGCCCGTTACGCTTATTTACAACCGTGAACATTTCCACTAAAAACTTATAAAAGCGTTCACGCTTTGTGTCACGTTCTGTCTCACGGTCACAAGTAGTGAAGATTGTACTTCACGACCGTGACTCTTTTGTCACCACTGTGATATTTCATCGTTCACGCTCGTGACCTTTAATTGTCATGACTGTGAATCATTTTACATCCCTCATCACTGGTAAAGCATCTCTTCAGCAAACCGTGAACACGACATTTTGTGCCCGTGACTTAGCTTTCATGCCCGTGAATATGTCGGCTATAAAATGTTTTCTGTCGTTATTTCCCTCATTTCCAACTCTCCAACTTCTCTCATTTACGACCATTGAATACCATTTTGAAGATTCTAACCCCCTAGCATCTCATTCCTTCTATAAATACCTTCAAAAACTATATTCATCATCAGAAATCAAACACCTTAGGTTCTATTCCAAAATTCCATAAGATTTTCTCTCTTAATACACATATTTTTTCAATCAAAAATGGAACCCGGCTCCTCCAAAGCTACCAGAAAGAAGTCTCATGCTCTAAGAAGGTACACGGACTACCTTCTAAACATTATTCCGGAGCATTGTCATCCAAGATACTCAATTCTCAAGTAAAGACCACTTCTTTCCTCTCGATCACTTGAGTGGCAAACTATCAGAACACTTGGTCTCGAGACAAGCATGACGGAATAACTCCAGGCTTGTCATCTGAAAGATTTTGTTGATATCCATCAACGGACGCTGAGGGAACCAACTCTGGAGTTCCTAAGCACCCTGCAAGTCTCCCCTACTGGCACGGTAAAATTTCAACTTTATAAGCATCCGAACACCCTCACCGCCACAAAGTTTGGTGACATGTTCTGTAACACTCCCTCACCCGATCAACACGTTCCTGGATAAGGGAGTGCTAATACCTGTCTTCTTTACTTCTTCAAATCACTATTATTATTGTTTTACCTTTATTTTCTCAACACTCATGTATATATTGATATATACAAAAACCAGGGTACAATTTATTTACATAAGATAGAATTTTTAAACATCAAATTAATTCTTAAAAAACTTTAAAAGTAAGTTTTACAAACCCTAACATTCTTTAATATAAAAGCCAAATACAAAATTTCAAAGCTTGTAACCCACTTTTTCAAGGTTCGACTGCTTTACTTGAATAGGATCACCGCTTGCTTTATCTATCACCTTCAGCTACCTTTCTATATCTGTGTGGAAGGAAACTCCCACGCTAAGCTCTAAGCTTAGTGGTGCATATAAATAAGGCAATATACTATATCATGCAACAAGCATTAACATGTATCATTTTATGCACTAAAATGTTTGCATGTTATTTCTATCAACATGTTACTATTTCATACAAGTATACATACCATGCTCACCTATACAATGTTATTCTCATTTATCTTTGATGGTAAATTATTCTGTTAATCTCTTTATTATTATATCTCAATCTCATCTCATCGTCATTTTCTTATTCTTTTCTTTTCTTATTTTCCGACATATCCTCATTATCTTGCCCATATCACTCTAAATTTGGACTGACTGGATATGGATTATGGATTAGGAGCGCTCCCAGAGCTATAGCCACCATGTCCACTATCTGGCTCAACAGAGCTTCTCAAATCAATGGCATTCTCAGAGCATAAGCCATATTGATTGAGTATAATTTCATCATAGATGAATAACTGGACCAAGGGCGCTCTCCTAGCTTAAGCAACCTTGTCCTCATTTATATGTGCTCATCATAGCTTCTCAAGTCAATGGCGCTCTCCGAGCTTAAGCCACATTGACCAAGCATCTCAGACCAATGGCGCTCTCCGAGCTTAAGCCACATTGGTTGAGGAATAGTACGGTACCATTCGCCCCCTTAATGACATGTCATCTATCCTGATTCTAGTCCGCACGTAGAGTAATAGGCTTCTTTATATTTTCACATCAATCAAAATTCTCAAATTTCAACACATCAATATTCTCATGTTTATCAACATCTCAATTTTCTTATTTTGCAAACATATAATCATACTCATACATACTGGATAACATCTTTTCATTTATTTAACTAGGTACATCAATATTCTCATGTTTATCACAACATAACACGTTCTCACATCAATACTTATATATATAATTATTCTTATTTCCCTGGATAGACAATGAATTTCATTTATTTACCTGAATTTCTCATTTGATAACCACATTCATAATTATAAATACAGAGCATTCACGACCGTGATTACTAATTTCATGCCCATGAATTAGTTCACGCTCGTAATCCCAAGCCGTGAACGCTACTGGAATGAATCGCCCAAAAGCATTCACGGTCGTGATTACTCATTCACGCCCGTGAATAAGCTCACGTTCGTGATTTCAACCCATGAACGCTTTTGGAATGAATAGTACCATTTCCACCAAGAAGTCACAACCGTGATACAATCAGTTACAACCGTGAACCCTCAAGTTCATGCCCGTGACTCAATAGTCATGCCCATGACTTTCAGCAGGAAATCTGTATATTCATTTTTCATTCATTCTAGCATCATCCAAATCATATCAAATTCTATTTCATGCATTTCTAAGGTTCTTTACTCAACTTATTACTTTCTAATACATGTAAATGTCTTTATCATACAAGATTTTCTAACATGCATCATTGATTCAATGTCTCACAAGGATCTCATTCATGCATATCTAAACCTATGGTTTCATGCCACAATCATCATTCTTGAAATTCATTTATCTAAAATCATGTTCAGCATGCATTATTTCAAACAAAGATAGGCTATTGCCTTAAGTTATGCACAAACCTTAATCTTTCTCCTTCACTCTACTAGGTAGCTTTCTCTTTTCCATTGCTCCTTAGTGTTTATTCCTTGTCACTTGGAACTCCTACAACATCATAAATCATTATTATCATCTAATTTCCTCAAGACCCCAAACTCTCTTTTTCTCTCTCAAAACCCTAATTTCTCTATCTTCCCACATGAGTCTTGGATAAGCTCAAAATTCAAACTTTTTTAAGAAAAGATGAAGAAGAAGAAGAATCACTTCTTACCTTACTCTTTTCTTCACTAAATCATCACTTTGGAGATTCTCTCTCTACCAAACTTGATTTTTCTTCCTCTTTCTTGCTCTTTCCAGCTTCCTTAAGAGTTATGGACCATGAAGATCACCTTGTCTTGCTCTTTCCCTTCTCTTCCCTTCCTTTCTCTCTCTAGAAATCAAGATGGGCTATGGAGGAATGGGGCTGACATGACTGGTAGAAAAAAGAGAGAAAAAGGCAGAAAATGAAGAGAAGAATAAAAGAAAGCATTAAATAGGGTACCCAAAAGTCTTCATGTGGGACCCACCATTTTGACAATTTCTTGATATTAGGCTTAATGAACCCATTAATCTCATTCTTCCTCATTGAGTGGCTAGCCAAACCTATCAAAATGTCCCCAAAATCAATATGTTGATTAGTAATTAATCTCATTAATCCTCTAATTTTTGGTAAATTGCAATTTGACCCCAAAACTTATCAAAATTTGCAATTTAGTCATTTACCGTAAATCAACTTCTTTAAACTTTATAATCACTTAATTAGGTATTTATTATTTAATTTAGCCATTACATAATCAATTTTTTTAAAAATCCGAATTTAGACTTCGATCGGTCAAACATGTCAACTTCGCGACACGTGCGACTCGGGGTTTAAATTAGCGGATATTACATTTGACCGATTGGAGTCTAAATTAGTGGTATTACATGTTCAGCATTCCCTCTAACGGTATGAACCCTATCAAATCAGTCCAACCGTAACCCAGCTGGTAGACCGATTCAATATTCAATCTGGTTTTTAAAACATGTCATATATAATTATATATAACTATACATTAGTTAAATTCCAAGCTATAATCACACTAATCAATATTTGGACTAAAATGCCAAACTTGTAAAGCTGCACTCCACAAATGGCGGGATCCTCGCATTTCATTCTTCATTGTTAGGAAATTTAAAAAAATAAAAAAAAAAGTGAAGAAAACCTCAAACTTATTTTATTTTAGGAATATGTGTCCTTATAATTTCTTATAAATGACTATAACCATCCTAACATTATGTATCATATTATGTGAAATTGTGGACATCTTTGACTGTGAAATATAATAATTATAAGTAAAAAAGTGAAAAAAAATTTATCTAAACCCAATGGCCTACACATTCACGTTTGACACGTTTTGGAGTTTAATTAATCAAACAGTACCAATTAAATAAATGAATAATGGATTTAACTCACCCAAAAATTAATTCAAGAGAAGAAAGATGTTAAAACTATTATAAAAAATAGTTAAATCTTTTAATTAACTGATATGAAATATCTCAACACATTCCTTTCATGTCCAAAACCGAACACATGAAAAATTAAGAATGTGAGTTTATAGGACTAGATATTTTGCGGGTGATCTAATATAGAAAAATAATCTGACTCTAGTACCGTATTAGAATTTGATGGATTTAGACAATTGTAAATTTATCATTACTTTAAAATGATTTAAGTTAATCTGAAATTATTTATACCACAATTATAAGCTCTTGTTATACTTCTTTAAATTTTCAATGTGTAATTCTCTCCGTGCTGTAATGATTTAAGAACCACTTAGATTTTTTAATTAGTCGATATAGAATATCTCAACAACAACAAGATATTTTTCTTACTCCACAACCATAATAAAAATAAGGAAATTTAAACTTACTAAACATTTTTTTTTTATCCTTTCAAACTCACAAACTCTGCATATTTTAAACTTCGTATGAGTTCACATAGAGAAGATAGTGCAAACTATATTTAATTGTTATTTGACTTTTATTGAAAATTTAATTAATTGGTAATGATTTATCATTGAAATTTTCGTGAATAATATGATATTTTGAACATGGGAAAAGGAGGAATATGGGCCAAATTAATTTTATCAGAAAGCCAAGTAAATAGGAATTGATACATTTTAAAGTCAGTTCAGGCATGCTAACGATTAAGGGGGATGAGTCCTTTCAACCTTTATAGATTGGCCACATATTTTTGTTTGAATAAATCCAAAACTTTTATTGGAATATATGATAGTGTTGTAATTCAATGTGATAGTGTCACCCATACCCATTTCATGATAAGGGCAACACCAACATAATCTTGTAATTGTCACCTACTTGTATTGGAAAAATACTTCCACTTGATGTAACTATGCTTAATTAATTTGTCACATTAATCAGCATTAGATTTCCAGTACTATATTGTTTACTCTCAAGATTGAATTTAGACCGAATATACAAAAAAATAAAAATAAAAGAAGAAGAAGAAATTGAAGATTAGTTTTCATTTTTCTTAGCCAAACGTGAAATTCTCTGTTAAAGTTTCACAGTCCATGCAATGTACGGAATTTATTTATTTATTTATTTATTTGCAAAATAATTGAAGAAAATGATATTTAGATCCCTTTCTTTCAGGTAATTTTGGTGTTCAATATGATAGTGATATGGCTAAGGAATAAATATAACACTTGGCTATGAAAAATTGGCTCTCAAATAAAAAATATGAATTAATTAGACAAGCAATAAATACCAATCTGCATTTTTTAAATGTTTTTTCTTTGAGATGAGTTATGCTTATATCTTTTTGTATAACTTTCTCTTTCTCATAAATTTCCCACTCCTAGTTTCTTTTTTTTATTATTATTTTAAATTTCACTCCTAGTCAACGATTGTAGAATAATAAGACAATTTAAATTTTAAACGACTTTGTATTTAATATACTTTCCTTGTTTTAGATTTTTAATCACATTATATTTAGTTGGATGACATTACAATGCAGAGGTTAATGCTATAGATTCAATGATGAAGATTTTTTTTTTATAAAAAGAGAGAGATTTTGCTTAAAGATATTAAAATAATTTTCATAAGATGTGATTGCGTAATTATAAATTCTAAAATTTAATGTCATGAAAGTTATTTTTAGAATCATAAAGATTGTTGTGATTCTAAATTTGAACTTATGAAAAGACAATACAAAGATTTGCAAGAATTAAAGCCATACATAGTGCCATATCAGTCTGGCATTCTGCAACCCATTGTTTGCAGGCAACCGGGATTCAGCTGCCGCCTCATATATCATAGGACTGTAAATCTTATTTGGAGATTCCCATTTAAGTAAAATGTACAATAAAAAAAAACCAAGAAAATATGTAATTTTATACATTTGTTGTCTTTCTTACTGGTAATATTAGTTACAATTTTTTCTAAGAAATTATTCAACACTTGCAATTCTATTGATGAATAAGTGCTTGTTAAATCAACTATTAATCAATAATTTAATGACTCAAAAATAAAAAAAGCTATTAGCATTGTTTAATAAGAAGTCAATTTCTAACATCTCATGTAATAATCTTGATGGTGTCTCTTTTATGGTCCCCAATCCTTAATGAGAGTGAGGTGAAGTTCTATACTACTCAAGTATGGATTCATTTCGGACTTGACTACAGCTGGGACGTTAAGAAGATGAAAAGCACCCACATTCGATCCCAGTGCACAAGTACTTGCATAGGTTTCTAACCTATAGCATTTTTTTCAGAGGAGACAACAACGAATCGATTCAGAAATCCGAGCTCTTTCTCCTGGAGATGGCCCAAAGAGGCCTAACAGTGGCTTTATCTCAATGGTTTGCAAACCATCTACTGTCTATTACCACCATACCCTCCGAAGACATTCTGATTGGTGGGTACGTGACTCACCTTGCTATCAAACTTGGGTATTTGAAGCTAGACGAATATCCAACATTTAAAGTTCACGGCCATGAAGGATCATAGCAACCGTGAATGATCATATCAGTCACACCCGTGAAAGAAAGTCACGCCCATGAAAAAACATGTCAAATTCCTCCAGAGAGCTTCACGGCCAGAGTCACTACTTGAACCATGGCTAGGAAGGATGTTCACGCCCGTGAAAGAATAATGTCACGTCCGTGATCAAACATTTCAAATCCTTCTAGAATGCTTCACGGCCAAATTCACCACTCAAGTCACGACTTAGAAGAATAGTCACGACCGTGACACACTTATTCACGACCGTGAAAGAGGAAAGAGAAACATGTCAGGCGCGAAATTAAGAATTGGTGCAACAGTTATTTCCGTATTAAATGCAACCAAACAGCTATAATTCGCCATGGAAGTATAAATGCAAGTCATTTATGAATCAAGAACAAGAGAATAGCTAATACTTCAAATCAAAATCTTGTTGTAGCCATTTTGTGCATTTAATACTTTCAAAACAAACATTAATTCTCTATAAAAATCTTTTTGCTCATTATTTTCTAAGCATTATAGATTTGTGAGTATTTCTCTTTATAATCAACTACTCAAGTGAGTTTGGGTATATTGGGTGAAGAGTAGAACACTTGTAAGGGTTATTTGTGTGAGCCTTTAAAACACAAGGAATTAATTTATTGTGTGAGCCATTAAAACACAAGAGATTTCTGGGTTAGGTGTGATCCATTGTTAGAAACACCATAGTTGAAAGTGAGCTTGTAAAACTCTATTGTAACACTTAGTGTGTTAGTGAAACTCCCAATTGAGATTGTGAAGAGGAGTAGGGTTTGTTAACACTCGAATCTCTATAAAAATTCTTGTGTGATATCTTCCTATCCCTACTCAACTTAACTTTTCTTTACGCACTTAAAAGTTAAGAAAATTGTTTTTATATCCAATTCAACCCCCCTTCTTGGTTCAATATCTGGGCAACACTAGTTCTAGATTAGGTGTCTTAGGGCTCAACTATTTATATATTTATTCACAATATTTCCAAAAACGGTAATTGTATCAAATTTTTACATATATGTTTATTTATTTTGTTATTTGTTTCTATTGTTATTGCATTAGAACCTCACATATAAATAATTTATTTAAACATTTATAATTACAATTAAAGTCAAAATTCACATTAATTACTATATATAATCATCATACCACATGCAAAAGTCCAATATATCATAATTTTGTCTCTAGTAGATTTTGGCCTTGATATTGGGCCTCATTTCTAGTCCATTTATAATTCAAATTTGAAGTTTTGGTCTGCTACTATTTTGTATCTTAATGTCTCATCTTTTAGATGAATAAAAAATCATTCAAATCCAAGTTTTTTTTTAATCAAAAGTTATTGCCCTTTTACTGAAGGGTATTCCATTATTTTTACCCAATATTTTCTGAGTACCTACAGGTCCGAAGTTTTGTATCTAATTTTTAGCCCATTCGCAATTAGATTTTTAACTTAGGTTATGAATGAAACTTTCATTTCCAACTGATTTTACCTCAATATCATTACCAGAGCATTATTTATGATCAAAATTGTCATGATTGCTCCAAAATTTCTACATCAAGGTCATCAATTGGTACAAACCTATCTACTAATTACATCCATCATATGCATTCATTTTTATGTCAAAGTTTCCATATCACAATTACATTCACATATCTTAATGATTTCCCACCATTTGGTCCCATTACCATATAAAACATTAAAAGTAACAACTAATCATATTCCATATCAAACCACATTCATATCAACATTAATACATAATTTTACACATTTAAACAACATGAAAAAGTTTTATCAATGAAACTCATACCTAATCAGCCTTGGAGCTTCCCTTTTTCTTTCTTTTCCTCCTCTCATTAATTTAAAGTTTAACTTCACTTTTCTTCAACTAGTGACAACTTTCAACTTCTAGTTCCATTCTTAGCAAATAACCTTAATATACCAATTCTAATCATATTTATCGTCCTTATGGGTCTCAAATAGAAGGAAAAATGTTGAATTTAAGAAGAATAAACTCACATTAATGGTTCTCCAAGGTGGACCGAATCTGTCCCAAGGTTCCTCCTTTTTCTTTTCTTCTTTCTTTCTTCCTTCCTTCTTGCTCCTTAGCTCCTTTTATGGCAAGAACTCTTTAATTCTGAATTTTTCTCTCTCAAAACTATTTTTTCTCCTTTTCAAGCTTGAATTGAAGCAAAAATAGAGGCTTTTGGTGGGAGAGGTGGACGACAACCAAAAAGAGTAAAGACAATGAAGATGAGTTAGATATTTTGGGTGGAAGAATGTCGAATTCCTCTTTTTTTTTTTACTTTTATACTATGATTAAGGAGTGGGTCCCACTAATTAAAATTAATCCTCATTTTCATTGGTGTGATAACTTAATTAATCTTGATTAAATTTTAAACTTTGAGAAATTCCTTATTTTCCACCAATTTCCTCATCTTCACACTTTTTCCCCTAACAATTATAATAATACCGATTTTGTCCATAAGGTAATTTTATTTTTTTCCAGTTCTAGCACTAAACTTTTTAACCAAATAATAATACCCTTAATTATTTTTTCTTATTATTAGTCATTTTTTATGGGTTCAAATTTAGACTCCGATTGAACAGCGCACCCCACTACGGTCACGCGTAATTGGGGCCTAAATCACTGGATGTTACCTTATTAAAGTATGTAAGCTTTGCTAGTTGTGGAGTATTCTAAGAAGATACCTTCATCGAATTTTGAGGCAATTTTTTTAAGATTGTCCTTGGTGTTCAATATAAAAACTTGCATCCAAATACTCTAAGATATGAGATCATGAGTTTTCTTTCATTCCAAAGCTCAAAAGAGGTTTTATTTAAAATAGGCATTTGAATACACAATTTAAAATATAACATGCGGTATTGGTGGGTTTGGCCTAAAAATAGGTTTGTAAATTATACTCATTGAGCATTGTTCTAGACATTGCTACTAAATTTCTATTTTTCTTTTCAACAACCCCATTTTGTTGAGATGTTTTAGGAGTAAAAAAATCATGCGAAATATGATATTCTAAACAAAAGTTTTCAAAATGCTAATTTTCAAACTTTTTTCCATGATCACTTCTTATTTTTGAAATAAAATAACTTTTTTTTTTATTTTGAATTATTTTGGAAAAGTTTTTAAAGGATTCAAAAGCATCACTTTTATAATCTACGAAAATTACCCAAGTAAATCTAAAGTAATCATCAACAATTACAAATGTATAGAGTTTACCTCTTAAACTAGCAACTCTAACAAATCCAAAAAGATCAAGATGCTTAAGTTGTCAAGGCCTAGAGGTATTTACAACATTTTTTGACTTGAAAGATGTTTTATGCTGTTTTCCACTTTGGCAAAGCTCACATGTCTTATTTTTGGCAAATATTGTTGGGTTTTGAAAGCGGATCTCATTCATAAATGCAACGGAAAAAAAAAATTAAAACCCAAAACAAAGATCTTACTTGTTCCATTAAAACTAATTTATCAAACATAGAGGTTAGAAATTATACCTTGTTATTTTCTTGAGTTGTTATTTAAATTTGAACTTGTTGGGTAGTAGCAAACCATAACAAAGTACACTAAGATATCTCTAATGATAATCCATGCCAAAAATGAAGTAGAAACTAACAAAAGAAATTGTTTGAAAAAATTCAAAGTGCTAGATTTGAAAGTGTTCTTGAGAGAATTTTTCTTATATCTCAAAAATATTTTTTTCACAAAAAAAATATTTTTGTCTCTTTTCTGCCCTTTGATGTCTTTTCTAATTGAATCATATTCAAAAAAAGATCAAAAGTCAATGAATAGTGAATGCCAATTATGGTCTAATTGAGGCCAAAGAAAGCCAACAACAACAGTGTCAGCATGCTTTGCGTTGTGCCGTACATGCAATGGGCGTGCTGCGGGCTGCAGCTGAGCAGGCTCAGCTGGCCTGCTAGGTAGGCTAGTAGCCTGCCTAGCCTACACAGGCCCATACAAGCCCGTTACCCTCCCAAATAAATTTTTTGTGCGATCTCATTGCGATCCATCCCAAAATAATTCTCTCATATTTTTGGATCCCATCCAATACCATTTTACTCATTCTCTATTTCTTCAATGCGTGTGACCTATTAGGTTCCTCCCAGTTATGTTGGCCACTTAAATTAACAATTAATTTAAGCAAGTCATAAGCGGTATCTAGCAACACATCATGATCCTTAATTGACCGGAAAGTCAGTGGTTTGACTACAAACCTTTCCATAGACAATTTTTGTGCAATTATTCCTTTCACCATTCTATACCCCACTTGGTTTAGAGTATGGACATGTGTCAACTCGCACAAGACTGACTATGTCACGTCTAGTCCAACAAATGTTAGTTCTTGTACCTGAGGCTCATTACTCTATTAGACATGTTATTGAAGACTATCTTTATGACATTTCCACTCCAACCAAAGATTCTCAAGTAATGACCCCAACAAGAGGCCATGGGTATACACTCCTTCTATCAGGAGTGGTAATCCTTTGTTGGTTACTCAATTACTTTGAATACCTCAAGTTGTATCCAATCACCACCCTATGAGCAACCTCTTTAAGGCAATAAGGAATTGTTTCAAAACACAGAATCAGTATCCAAGATATCCTTGAGTATCTTAAGTCTAAGGATACTTGCACCATTGCTATGTTGAGACTATCATTGACATTTGAATAAATTATCCATATAATTGTCTCATAGCATGTCATTTAATGTACTTAGCTACACTTAGCAAGCATCCACATGTTAACTCTAAATATGTCATGTTTACAGATTATGATATTTATTGCTCGATCCAATCAATTAGTGTAACATGTGCTAGTCTATCCGGATTAACAATGTCCTGTCTTATTAATACTATGGCTAGGGATAATTTAGATACTAACATAAGTACACATGATAAGAACCTATATATCATGATCTCATCATGATTTCCTTCATGTTATGTTATGTATCAAGGATTTCAATAATTGATTTAAGATCACTATCAATTCATATATCAAATGAACATCAAATTAATGAAAAAAAGTCTTTTATTAATCAAATAAATTTGTTCAATAAGTGCTAAAGGTGATTTCCTTTAGAGCATTTCTATAACAAATTTGACTTTTGGTAGCCCATCTACTAGCTCTTTCTTGCTAAGGTTTTGAATTAAATCAATGCTTACATACCCAAGCCTTCTATGCCATAGCCAAGACTCATCACTAATAGACATAAGACACTTAGGGGAAAGGTTAATTAACTTGTGTAAGTCAATTATGTAAGTATTATCATCCTTATCTCTTTTAAATAACTCTTAGCCACTTTAGGTGGTTACAAGACATCCATTAGAGCTAAAGTGAATTAGTTTCCCTTAACATGTAATTAAATCACACTTAAAAGGTTGTGCCTTAAACCATCAACAAGTAAAACATCTTCAATTAAAGAAATATCATTTAAACCAATAGAACTAATATCAATTACCTTACCTCCAAAGGTGACCTTACCACCATCAATCCTTTTGATTTGGGTGAATAAATTTGTATTTCCGATCATATGCCTTAAGCATCCACTATCCACTAGCCAAATATTTTCCGTTGATGTGGATTTGAGACACAGCTACAAAAAAATAATTTAGGTTTACTTCTTAGCTACCAAAATGAACTTGGGTCCTTAGGGATTAGCTTTAGAAGGTTCCTAATGAACCTTCCTTACAAAAACAATGAATGTTTATATGCCTAAGCTTTATGCAATAGTGGCATTGTTTGGTCTTAAATTGGTTTGTCCACTTTGCATGAGGTTTAGGCCTCACTAACTTTATAGAAGAAATATGTGCACAAGAACAAGAGCAATCATGTGTAGTGGGTGCTTTCCTAGGTCCATGTCTCTTATATAATAAGGCATGGCTGGCTTTTTAAGGTTTCCCTCTTAAGCCAGGTGACATCCATTTACTACTTTTCTTTTCAATATGGGATTTTGTGTGTGTTTTTCCTTTAGCCTTTGAGGTTATTACTTTAATAGAAAAGATGTGTGGAGTGCTAGACTTAACAAATATTGAGCTAGGTGGGGAAGATGGTGAAGATGCTCCATTGAAGGCTAAGCCATGTCTCATTATGGGAGGTCTTCGAGATATAATTAATGTATCCAAATTCTCCTTTCCTTTGTCAAATTTAGAGATAGGGTTCCTAAGTTACTCAACCTCATTTTTTAAAAGCACTGTTTTCTTTTAATAAAGAATTGGTTAAGGATTTTGATGAAATTTCATCTAATGACTTCTTCAACGAATCATTAGAGGTTTTTAGTTGTAAAACTACCTCTTGAAGGTCATTAAAATCATTTTTTTAGCTTAGAGTCATTCTTCTTGTAAAGTTCAATTTTATTTTTATAGCATTCTACTCTAGTGTTGGATTTTGAGGGCAAATCTCATTCATAAAATGCAGTGGAAAATAAAAATTTTAAAATTCAAGAGAAGAATGTTGCTTGTGCCATTAAAACTAATTCAGTAAATGATATAGATTAGAAATTATACCTTGTAATTTCTTGATTTGTTCTTCAAATTTTCACCTTTTGGGTTGTAGCAAATCACAACAATCCATAATAGAATGTCTTTAATACTAATGCACATGAAAAAATGAAAAAGAAACTACTAGATAAATGGTTGAACAAACCTCAAACTGCTAGCAATGGTGTATGCTCTATTTGAGAGAATATAAAAAATAATTCTTATTTTTCATTTTTAATTTCTTAATTTCCAAAAATAATTTTTCAGACTTTTTAAGTATTTCAAAAATATTTTTACCCCAAAAATAGTCCAGGTACAAAGTGCACAAGACAAGAGGAGGGATTTGAGGGGTTTTGCCTTAATTGGCCAATTAAGGCCAATTAGACCAGCTGTTGGCCAACAGTGAATTGTCCAGGCTTCCTAGGCAGGCTAACAGCTCATTTGTCTTACTAGGTGAGCTAGTAGCCCGCGCAGGCCCATACGGGCTCGTGATCCTCCCAAAAGATTTTTCTGTGCTATCTCATCGAGATCCATCCCAAAATAATTGTTTTATTTTTTTTAGATCCTATCCAAGACTATTTTACTGATTCTCTATATCTCCAATGCGTGTGACCTATTAGGTTTCCAGTTACATTGGCCATTTAAATTAAAAATTAATTTAAGCAAGTCATGAGCAGTATCTAGCAATACATCATGACTCCTAACTGACTAGAAAGCCAGTTGTTTGACTAGGAAACCTTTTAATAGATTTTTTCATGCAATTATTCCTTTAATCATTCTATACCCACTTGGTTCATAGTATAGACATGTGTTAACTCCCACTAGATTAACTACATCATATCTAGCCTAAGTAATATTGGTTCTTGTCCCTAAGGCTCATTACTCTATCAAATATGTAATTGAAGACTATTTTCATGAAATTTCCACTCCTGCCAAAGATTCTCAAGTAATGACCCTGACAAGAGGTCATGGGTATACACTCCTTCTATTAGAAGTGGTGATGCTTTTGTTGGTTGCCCAAGTACCTATGAATACTTTAAGTTTCACCCAATCACCACCCTATGAGCAACCTCCCTAAGGCAACAAGGAATAGTATCAAAATGCAAAATCAATATCTAAGATATCCTTGAGTACCTCAAATCTATGGATACTTGCGCCATTACTATGACGAGACTTTCATTGGCATTTGAATAGATTGTCTATATGATTGTCTCATAGCAGATCATCCAATGTAGTTCGCTACATTTAGCAAGTATCCACATGTTAACTCTAAACATCTCATATTTACAGATTATGAGATCTACTATTTGATCCAACCAAGGAGTATAACATGTGCTAGTCTATCCGAATTAACAATGTCACATCTTAATAATCCTATGACTAGAGATAATTTAGATACTAATATAATTACACATGATAAGAATTTCAATATCATGATCTCATCGTGATTTCCTTCATGCTATGTTATGTATCCAGGACTTCATTAATTGATTTTAGATTCCTATCAATTCATATTTCAAATGAATATCAAATTAATAAAATTGTCTTTTATTAATCAAATAAATTTGTACAATAAGTGCTAAAAGTGATTGCCTTTAGAGCACTTCTCTAACAACCTCCCACTTGAACTAAAGTCAATCGCCTTTGTATTTAATTCCATAGGCGAGTACATGGGAATCATATTTCTTTTAAGGAAATGGCTTAGTTAAAGGATTAGAAATATTATGATCAATGGGCACTCTTTCTATCTTTACATCATTCCTACCATTGATTTCTCTAATCAAATGGTATCTTCTGAGTACATTTTTGGATCTCTGATGAGACGATGGCTTATTTACTTACATAATGACTCCATTATTGTCACAATACAACTTTATTGGATTGACAGTGCTAGAAACCACTCCAAGTTCCATGATGAATTTCTTTATCCAATTTGCTACTCTATTTCTATTGTGGAATCAGCAGCCATTTCCTATTTGGAATTCTTCCAATTGACTGCTCCACCATATAGTGTACATATATAACCTGATTGGGATTTTGAGTCAACCTTGTTAGATTTGAGGCTGGCATAGTTATACCCTCTCACGACAAAATCTCCATCTCCATATACCAAGAATACATCTTTAGTCCTTCTCAGGGTCCGATTGGTATCTGCTCATGACACTCAGAGCATATGATATATTGGGTCTAGTACATAACACAATGTACATGATTGATTCTATAGTTGAAGCATATGGAATCAAACTCATGTGTGTCCTCTCATCTTATGTCTTTCGACACATAGACTTTGAGAGAGTAATCCCATGGGTCATAGGAATATATCTCTCTTGGACTGCTCTATACTAACCTCTTTGGCATTTTTTCTATGTATGTAGACTGTGAAAGAGTAAACAATCTTTTAGATCTATCTATATAGATCTTTATCCCAAAATATAGACTACTTTTTCAAGGTCTTTCATAGAGAAATTATTGGATAACCAAATTTTGATTAATTATAAGGTGGAGACATCATTTCCCATTAGCAATATGTCATTTAAATATAACACAAGGAATACAATTCCACTCCCACTAACCTTCTTGCATACACAAGGTTCATCTAAATTTTGGAAGAAACCAAACTATTTGATTGTCTCATCAAACATAATATTACAACTCATGGATGCTTGCTTTAAACCCTTCTGATTGTGTCATGTACACATCCTCGATTAGATTTCCATTAAGGAAAGCCATATTCACATCCATTTGCCATATCTCATAATCAAAATGAGCAACAATGGTTAGGAGCATCATTATGGATTTAAGCAGAGCTACTGGGATAAAAATTTCATCATAATCAATTTCTGAACCTTAATGATAACCTTTAGCTATAAGTCTAGCTTTATAGGAAACCATATTACTATCCATGTCAATTTTTTTTTTGAAAACCCTTTTTCAGCCCATAATCGTTATCCCATTGAGTGGGACAACCAAAGTTCATACTTGGTTTTCATATATGGAATCCATTTCTAAATTCATTTCTTAAAGCCATTTATCAGATTCTGAACTATTTAGAACATCTTCATAGGTCAAAGGCTCATAATTTTCTATGAGCAATACCTCATTGTGTTCAATAATGAGTAATCCATATCTCTCTAGAACAATACGTATCCTACTTGACCTATGAAGCTCTTATGCTTTAGAAGGTTAAGCTATTATATCATCTGTATGAATAACAGGCTTGGGTTTAGGCAGTTGATCAGTGTCTACTTGAGCATCTTGAACTTCTTCAAGTTCAATTTTGCTCCCACTATCTCCTTTTATAAGAAATTATCTCTCTAAAAAGATAGAATGTCTTGAATCAAACACTTTTTGCTCCAAGCGGTGGTAGAATTGATATCCATATGATGCTTTTGGATATCTCACAAATAGACATTAGTTAGACATAACTTTTAGCTTATCTAATATTGTCCACATCACGTAAGCAGGACAACCCTAAACTTTCATGTAAGAAAGTGTGGGCTTCTTGTTATTCCACATCTCATATGGAGTAACATCAACTCACTTCAAGGGACTTCATATAATATATAAATGGCAGTCTTTAGTGCATAATCCCAAAAGGATTTAGGGAGTTCTACAAATCTCATCATAGACCTTACCATGTCTACTAGAATTTGATTTCTCTTTTTAGCCACACCATTGTGTTGTGGCATGTAAGGTGAAGTCCACTAAGATAATATCCCATTATTCCTAAGATAATCTAGAAAATCTTGGCTTAAGTATTCATCTCCTCAATTTGATCGAAGTGTTTTAAAACTTTTGCCAAGTTGTTTCTTTACTTCATTTCTGAATTCTTTGAACTTTTCAAAGGCTTCATATTTGTATCTCATAAAATACATGTGCCCATATCGTGAGTAGTTATCGATAAAAGTAATGAAGTAGATGAAACCACCTCTAGCGTGTGTGGACATTGAACTACATACATTCTAATATATTAAGTCTAAAAGCCCATTAATACGTTCACCCTTTCCTTGAAAAGGGTAATTTAGACATCTTGCTTAATAAGTAAGATTCACATGTGTCATAAAATTCATAATCAAATGACCCTAAACTACCATTCTTGTGTTGCATAGCCATATATTTCTCACTTATATGACTAAAGCGACAATGTCATAAGTAAGACAATTTCAACATATTTTGTTTTTTCCTTTTATTATCATTGTTGTTTACAATTGGATTTGACATATCTAATATATATATTCCATTGCATAATGTACCACTAGCATAAAGAATACCATTCAACATAATAGAACAACAATTGTTACTAACCCACCTAAATGCTCAAAATAACTCATTCGACATTTTTGAATTTTTTTAAAATTTTAAATTTGAGCAAAATAATTTTTTCAACTAACATCAAAATAAAATATTTTTAATCACATAAAATTTATTTCAAGGTGCTTGAAATAAAATAATTATATACAAAAAATCAAACAAAACAATTCTACCGGGTATGCTAAAACACTCCCCTTTTTGTGTTTGTTTGAAATTTTAATTAAAATAATTTTTAATTAATTATTGGATACTTCCATAGGCTTAAACACATTCTCAATATGTATAAATAAGTTTTCTATAATGAAATTACAAGAAAAATATAAACAGCCCCATCCATTAACCCAAACAATAACACATGTTCCATAAACAGCCCCTCGAATGATATTTCTATGCGATCCCATCCAATACCATTTTACTCATTTTCCATATCTCCAATGTGTGTGACCCATTAGGTTCAGGTTATGTTGGCCACTTAAATTAATAATTAATTTAAGCAAATCATGAGCGGTATCTAGCAACACATCATTACCCCCAACTGACCGGAAAGTCAGTGGTTTGACTACAAATCTTTCCATAGACAATTTCCATGCAATTATTCCTTTCACCATTCTATATCCATTTGCTTCAGAGTATGGACATGTGTCAACTACATTACACCTAGTCCAAGCAATGTTAGTTCTTGTCCCTGAGACTCATTACTAAGTTAGAGATGTCATTGGAGACTATCTTCATGATATTTTCACTCCAGCCAGAGAATCCCGAGTAATGATCTTGACAAGAGGCCGTGGGTATACACTCCTTCTATTTGGAGTGGTGAATATTTTGTTAGTTATCCAATTACCTTATAATACCTCAAGCTATACTGAATCACCACCCTATGAGCAACCTCTCTAAGGCAACAAGGAATAGTGTCAAAATGCAGAATCAATATCTAAGATATCCTTAAGTACCTCAAGTCTAAGGATTCTTGCAATATTGTGATGATGAGACTATCATTGACATTTGAATGGATTTTCCATATGATTGTCTCATGACAGGTCATCCAATGTACTTAGCTACACTTACAAGCATCCACATGTTAACTTTAAACATCTCATATTTACATATTATGAGATCTAATCCTTGATCCAATCAAGGAGTATAACATGTGCTAGTCCATCCAGATTAACAATGTCCAATCTTACTAAGGAAGCATTCACATGTTAACTCTAAACATCTCATGTTTATAGATTATGAGATCTACTACTTGATCCAATCAAGGAGTGTAACATGAGCTAGTCTATCCGAATTAATAATGTCTCATCTCATTAATCCTATGACTAGGGATAATTTAGATACTAACATAATTACATATGATAAAATCTCAATATCATGATCTCATCATGATTTTCTTCATATTATGTTATGTATCAAGGACTTCAATAATTGATTTAAGATCACTATCAATTCATATATCAAATGAACATCAAATTAGTGAAAAAAGTCTTTTATTAATCAAATAAATTTGTATAAGAAGTGCTAAAGGTGATTTCCTTTAAAGCACTTTTTTAACATCTAGATTCATGACTTCAATATTATCATCATCATTATCATTATCATTAATAAAATCACATACATCACCATAAGTTTGAGATATACAACATACCTTATCAATAGAGTTACCCTCAATAGCCATAAAGCACAAGTTAGCCACCTCTTCTTCTTCATCTTCAAGATGGTCATCATCTCATGTGGCTTTGTGACCCTTATCTCCATCATCCTTGTTGGGTCTCTTTCTGTACTTCTGGAGCTTAGGGCACTCCGATTTGATGTGTCCCTCTTTCCACACTTATAGCACTCGACTTACTCCTTGCTCTTATTGGATGAGGAGCTCCTTGAAGTGAATCTTGAGGTTCTTTGTTTCTAATTCATGATTGATCCATACTTGATAGTAATCATTCTCTTGATTTTTTTTAGAGTAAGGCTCTCTCTTCATCTTCCTTAACACTCTTCTCCTCATAACTTATAAGGTTTTCATCTTAAGGCCTGAAAGTAGAAGCTTTGAGTGTAAGGACTTTCTCCTCTCCTTTTCTCTTTCAAGCTCTTTATCCCTTACTAGAGCGATCTCATTTGTAAGAAACTTGCCAATGAACACGTCAGTAGGAATGATGTTGGGTTTTGAAGAATGAATCATATTCATAAATGTAGCAGAAAAATAAAATTTTCAAACCCGAAATAAAAGATATACTTATGCCATTAAAACTAATTTATATAAATATAGAGGTTAGAAATTATACCTTGTAATCTCTTATTTGTTCTTCAAATCTTCACTTTGTTGGGTTGTAGCAAACCACAACAATCCACATTAGGATGTCTCTAATGATAATCCACCCGAACAATGAAGAATAAACTATCAAAAGAAATGGTTTGAACAAATTCAAAGTGCTAGCTTTGAAAGTGTTCTTAAGAGAATTTTTGTTGTCTTAAAAATAATTTTTTCACAAAAAAATTTTCATGTCTATTTCTGCCATTTGATGTCTTTTCTATTTGAATCAAATTCAAAGAAAAGATGCAAAGTCAAAAATGGAGAAAAGGGAAATGAATGAATAGTAATTGGCCATAATTGCCCTAATTAAGGCCAAAATCTATCGTTGGCCAACGGGAGGGAGGCAGCAGCGCGATGGGCCTGCTGCGGGCTACTGCTGGGCAGCCCATCTAGCCCGCTAGGCAGGCTCCTGGCCTGCCTCACCCGCGCAGGCCCGTGACCCTCCTAAATGATTTTTTCCGTACGATCTCATCGCGATCCATCCCGAAATAATTCTCTCATATTTTGGATCCTATCCAAGACTATTTTATTCATTCTCCATATCTTCAATGTGTGTAACAATTAATTTAAGCAAGTCATGAGCGGTATCTAGCAACACATCATGACCCCCAATTGATTGGAAAGTCAGTGAAATACTAGGAACCTTTCCATAGACAATTTCCATGCAATTATTCCTTTCACCATTCTATACACCACTTAGTTTAGAATATGGACATGTGTCAACTCCCACTAGACTGACTATGCCACGTCTAGTCCAAGTAATGTTAGTTCTTGTCTTTGAGGCTCATTTCTCTATTAGATATGTCAGTGAAGATTATCTTTATGACATTTCGACTCCAGCTAGAGATTCTTGAGTAATAACCATGACAAGAGGCCATGGGTATACACTCCTTCTATCAGGAGTGGTGAATCCTTTATTGGTTACCCAATTACTTTTGAATACTTCAAGATATATCCAATCACCACCCTATGAGCAACCTCTCTGAGGCAATAAGGAATAGTGTCAAAATAAATAATCAATATTCAAGATATCCTTGAGTACCTCAAGTCTAAGGATACTTGCACATTGCTATGATGAGACTATCATTGACATTTGAATAGATTATCCATATGATTGTCTCATAGCTGGTCATCCAATGTACTTAGCTACACTTAGCAAGCATCCACATGTTAACTCTAAACATCTCATGTTTATAGATTATGAGATCTACTACTCGATCCAATCAAGGAGTATAACATGTGCTAGTCTATCCAGATTAATAATGTCCCGTCTCAGTAATCATATGACTAGGGATAATTCTGATGCTAACATAATTACACATGATAAGAATCTCAATATCATGATCTCATTATGATTTCCTTCATGTTATGTTATGTATCAAGGACTTCATTAATTGATTTAAGATTTACTTATCAATTCATATATCAAATGAACATCAAATTAATAAAAAAGCCTAAATTTATTAATCAAATAAATTTTTACAATAAATGCTAAAGGTGATTGTCTTTAGACCACTCCTCTAACAAGCTTCCACTTGCACTAAAGTCAATCGCCTTTGTATTTAATTCCATAGGCGACTACATGAGAATCATATTTCTTTTGGGGAAGTGGTTTAGTTAAAAGATCAGTAATATTCTAATTAGTGAGCACTCTTTCTATCTTTACATCATTCCTACCAATGATTTCTCTAATCAAATGGTATCTTCTGAGTACAAGTTTGGATCTTTGATGAGACTGTGGGTCCTTTGCTTGTGCAATGGCTCCATTATTACCATAATACAATTGTATTGGATCAATAATGCTGGGAACCACTCCAAGTTCTGTGATGAATTTTTTTATCCAAACTGCTTCCTTTGCTGCTTCAGAAGCTGCAATGTACTCTGCTTCGGTTGTGCAATCAGCAGTCGTTTCCTGTTTGGAACTCTTCCAACTAAGTGCTCCACCATCTAGTGTGAATATGAAACCTGACTGAAATTTTGAGTCATCCTTGTCAGATTGGAAGCTGGCATCGGTATACCAAGAGTACATCCTTAGTCCTTCTTAAGTACTTAAGGACATTCTTGATAGCCACCCAATGACCTTCACCAGGGTCTGCTTGGTATCTGCTCGGGACACTTAGAGCATATGATACAGAGGTCTTGTACATATCATAGGGTACATGATTGATCTTATAGCTGAAGCATAAGGAATCAAACTCATGTGTGTCCTCTCATCTTGTGTCTTTGGACACAAAGACTTTGAGAGAGTAATTCCATGGGTCATAGGAATATATCCCCTCTTGGACTGCTCCATGCTAAACCTTTGTAGCATCTTATCTATGTATATAGATTGTGAAAGACCAAGCAATCTTTTAGATCTATCTCTATAGATCTTTATCTCCAAAATATAGATTGCCTCTCCATGGTCTTTCATAGAGAAGTTCTTGGATAACCAAATTTTGACTGATTGTAAGGCTGATTGTCAAATTCTGAACTATTCAGAACTTCTTCGTAGGTTGTAGGCTCATCGTTTTCTATGAGCAATATGTCGTTCTGTTCACTAATGAGAAATCCATATCACTTTGGAACAATATGTATCCTACTTGACCTATGAAGCTCTTGTGCTTTCGGAAGGTTGAGCTGTTATATCATCTGTATGAGTAACAAGCTCAGGGTCAGGTAGTTGATCAACATCTGTTTGAGCATCTTGAACTTCCTCAAGTTCAATTTTGCTCCCACTATCTCCTTTTAGAATGAATTCTCTCTCTAAAAAGCTAGCATGTCTTCAAACAAAAACCTTTTGTTCCAAGGGATGGTAAAATTGATATCCATATGATGCTTTTGGATATCCCATAAATAGACATCGGTCAGACTTAGCTTTTAGCTTATCTGACATTGTCCGCTTCACATAATTAGGACAACCCCAAATTCTTATGTAAGAAAATATGGGCCTTTTGTTATACCATATCTCACAAGGAATAACATCAACTGACTTTGAAGGAACTCCATTTAATATATAAATGGCGGTCTCTAGTGCATAACCCCAAAAGGATTTAGGTAGTTCCGCAAAACTCATCATAGACCTTACCATGTCTAACAAGGTTTGGTTTCTTCTTTCAGCCACACTATTGTGTTATGGCGTGTAAGGTGGAGTCCATTGAGATAAAATCCCATTATTCCTAAGATAATCTAGAAACTCTTGGCTCAAGTATTCACCTCCTCGATCTGATCGAAGTGTTTTAATACTTTTGCCAAATTGTTTCTCTACTTCATTTCTGAATTCTTTGAACTTTTCAAAAGCTTCAGATTTGTATCTCATAAGATACGCGTTCTCATATCGTGAGTCTTCATCAATAAAAGTAATGAAGTAGTTCAAACCACCTCTGGCGTGTGTAGACATTAGACCACATACTTCTGAATGTATTAAGTCTAAAAGTCAATTAGCACGTTCACTCTTTCCCTTAAAGGGTAATTTAGTCATCTTGCCTAATAAGCAAAATTCACATGTGTCATATGATTCATAATCAAATGAGACTAAACTACCACTTTTGTGTAGCTTAGCCATGCGTTTCTCACTTATATGAGCAAGGCGACAATGCCATAAGTAAGATGATTTCATCATATCTTATTTTTGCCTTTTATTATCATTGATAATTAAAATTGGATTTGACATATCTAATATGTATATTCCATTGCATAGTGTACCACTAGCATAAAAAATTCCATTCAACACAATAGAACAACAATTGTTACTAAAAGAAAAAAGGAAGTCATCTTTATTTAGACTTGAAATAGAAATAATGTTTTTAGTCAAAGCAGGTGCATAATAGCAATTATCCAAATTTAATATAAGCCCACTAGGGAGGGTCAATACATATGTTTCTACAGCTAATGTAGTAACCTTTGCTCCATTTCCAATGCGTAGGTCTGACTCTCCCTTATTAAGCTGTCTACTATTCCTTAGGCCCTGCATATAAGTGCATATGTGTGAGCCACAACTGGTATCTAATACCCATATATTATTATCTGAAACAGTTTTAATTTCAATGACAAAAATACCTGAAGTAGATGGGGCATCAGATGCCTTCTTCTCCAAGGACTCCAAGTAAGCCTTGCAGTTTCTCTTCCAATGGCCATCCTTGCCATAATGGAAGCATGTCCCCATTGGATTAATCTCCTTGGCCTTCTTCTTGGCCATGCCTCCCTTAGGCTTCATGGACTTCTTCTTCTTCTTAAGGTTCTTATTTTTAGAACTTGAAGAGTCCACCAGTATCACATCCTTACTGTCCTTCTTAACAGATGGCTCAACTATTTTGAGCAAGCTAATCAGCTCAGGAATAGTGGTAGAGATTTGGTTCATTCTATAGTTAAGCACAAAATGTGAATAACTATCAGACAAACCGGTTAGAATTAAGTCAATACTTAATTCATGGTCCATCACAAATCCCAAGGTAAACCTCTCAATATAGCCATTCATCTTCAATGCATATTGCATTGGAGATGTCTCCTCAACCATCTTAGTGCAGAAGAGCAACCTCAAAGTTTCAAACCTTTCGGAACGTGCTTGCTCATTAAAAAGCTCTCTTTGATGGTATACTATGGAATTAGCATCCACAGCCTGATGCTGCTTTTGCAACTCAGCTGACATAGTAGTAAGAATAATGCAGCTCGCCATCTCACTATCATCGAGAGACTTTTGATATTCCTTCTGAACATCTTCAAAAGCATTAGCAATAGGGGGATTAGGGAGTGCCTCATCTAGGACATAGTCAATCTTTTCGGATTTGAGAACTATTCTCAGATTCCTTAGCCAATCCAAAATATTGGGCCTAGTCAACTTATTTGATTCCATTAGCGATCGCAAATTAACACTTGTCGTGATGATGATTCTAGCAACCTAGATGTAAAATAGAACATGTTAGAATGTACATAAAATGCATGTTTATTAGGTCTTTAATAAATTGCATTATGACTCCCACTATTTTATTGTGAATCCATAGCCCTCATTATAAATCCGAGAGAATTTATATGGAAGTTCTCCTAGTGGGTCGATATCCAACTAGCTAAGAATAACCTTGAGGCAACTCAACAAGCTATCCTTAGTTTGGTTGGTAGGTATCTAATCCATACCAATTGCATTATTCATGCAACTATCAAATCTTGTGCTATCAACTTATTGATGTGCGCACATACATTGGGCTATGAACTCTTGATATGTGTACATCTCATGTATACAAACCCAATTTTACCTCCAATACACATTCACCTTGGCACAAATCCAACAAGTTAATAATATCGATTAAGTCTAACCCATTAATCATGAAATATAATTTCAATGGATTGAACATATTCTTATAGAGTGAGCTTAAGGCAACTCAACAACCCTAACTCTATAAGAACTCTGGTTCTCCCCATATTAATGGAAGGCATAAGACTTAATTGTTTATTTAGCGAGGGATTTATTTGTTAAGTCTCATCAAGTTATTATTTCATGCTTTCATATATCATACATTCATAACATGGATACATAAAGATAGTTACATTAACTATATGGCATGATTATGGACACACTAAATTCAATCTCTTGAGCCAAAGAGAAATTGACTAGGTCTTACCTATGTATATGCATGAATTTACAACCCAAAATAGAAATCAAATTCCTATTTCTAAGTCTTCTTGTTTATGGTACCACCTCATTTGCTTCTTGCTCCTTTGTATCTTCATTCTATCCTAATCCTATGTAATCTAATTACATATTTCAAATTATAGAAAATCTCAATTTACATTTGAGGGGAGTAAGATGAGAAGAGAAATACATTAGAAAGAAAGAGAGGTAGGGACACGCATGCCCTATTTACCATAAAACAAAATAATTCCAAACATGCTCAATCACATTGGGCCTAAGTCAATAATCATCCATCATGCCTTTTCATACATTCCTAACATGCATTCTCTAATGCACAAAATAAAAATGATAATTTTGGATTTCAATTTGTAAATCGATTCAACGTTTGAACCGAAATTGCCTATATGTGTTCTTTCAGTTAATTTAATTTTGTATGTCATTTTAAAGTAGAATTTAATATTTAATCACATTAAATTAAATTCCATATTTTCAGAAATAATTTAAAATTAATTCTCTTTAAAATCAGAATATTATGATGTTAAAATTAAACAATTTAATTTTAATATACATATCAATTTCTTGTCATACTAGAATTACAATTGCATAACTTAAATTAATTCAAAATTAATTTCCAAAAATTCTAAAACTTTCCAAAACTTCGAATCATCATTCTAATGATCTTTAGGTCAGCTCAAGTTTATCAAATATTTTTGGCACAAGCCAAAATTACTAAGACAAATGAACCAACACACTTAGACGCTCAAAATGACTAATTCGATATCTACAATTTTTTAAAATTTCAAATGATTGAAAAATAATTTTAGGATACATCTAACATCAAAATAACATATTTTTAATCAAATAAAAAATATTTCAAGGTGCTGGAAATAAAATCAAACAAAACAGCCCCATCGGATATGCTAAAACAGTCTCATTTTTGTATTTGTTTAAAAATTTAATTAAAATAATTTTTAATTAATTATTGGAGACTTCCATAGTCACAAACATATTCTCAATATCTCCAAATAAGTTTTTCATAATCAAATTATAAGAAAAATATAACCAGCCCCAGCTGGCCCGCTAGGCTGGCTACTGAGCTGGAAGGCCCGCGCTGGCCCGTGACCCTCCCGAACGATTTTTTCCATATCATCTCATCGCGATCCATCCCGAAATAATTCTCTCATATTTTGGATCCTATCCAATAGCAATTTATGCATTCTCCATATCTTCAATGCGTGTGACCCATTAGATTCCCGGTTATGTTGGCCACTTAAATTAACAATTAATTTAAGCAAGTCATAAGCGGTATCTAGCAACACATCATGACCCTCAATTGACCAAAAAGTCAGTGGTTTGACTACAAACCTTTCCATAGACAATTTTTGAGCAATTATTCCTTTCACCATTCTATACCCCACTTGGTTCAGAATATGGACATGTGTCAACTCCCACTAGACTGACTACATCACGTCTAGTCCAAGTAATGTTAGTTCTTGTCCTTGAGGCTTATTACTCTATTAGATATGTCATTGAAGACTACCTTTATGACATTTTCACTCCGGCCAGAGATTCCTGAGTAATGAACACAGCAAGAGGCCATGGGTATACACTCCTTCTATCAGGAGTGGTAAATCCTTTGTTGGTTACCCAATTACCTTCGAATACCTCAAGCTGTATCCAATCACCACTCTATGAGCAACCTCCCTGAGGCAACAAGGAATAGTGTCAAAATAAATAATCAATATTCAAGATATCCTTGAGTACCTCCAGTCTAAGGATACTTGCACCATTGCTCTAAACCAAGTGGGATATAGAATGGTGAAGGGAATAATTGCATAGAAATTGTCTATGGAAAGGTTCATAATCAAACCACCGACTTTCTGGTCAATTGGGGGTCATGATGTGTTGCTAGATACCGCTCATGACATGCTTAAATTAATTGTTAATTTAAGTGGCCAACATAACCGGGAACCTAATGGGTCACAAAGATGTGGAGAATGAGTAAAATGGTCTTGGATAGGATACAAAATATGAGAGAATTATTTCGGGATGGATCGCGATGAGATCGCATGGAAAAATCGTTCAGCAGGGTCACGGGCCCATGCGGGCTAGGCAGGCTACTAGCCCGCCTAGCGGGCCAGCTGGACTGCCCAGCAGCAGCCCGCAGTAGGCCCAGCACACTACTGCCTCCCACCCGTTGGCCAAAGATAGATTTTGGCCTTAATTAGGCCAAATATGACCAATTACTATTCATTCATTTCCCTTTTCTCCATTTATGACTTTTCATCTTTTCTTTGAAATTGATTTAAATAAAAAAGACATCAAATGGCAAAATATAGACATGAAAATATTTTTTTTGATAGTTTCTTTTTTATTCTTCGCGTTAATTATCATTAGAGACATCCTAGTGTGGATTGTTGTAGTTTGCTACAACCCAACAAAGTGAAGATTTGAAGGACAAATAAGAAATTACAAGGTATAATTTCTAATCTTTATATTTATATAAATTAGTTTTAATGACATAAGTATGATCTTTTGTTTTGGGTTTTGAAAATTTTATTCTTCCGCCGCGTTTATGAATATAATTCATTCTTCAAAGCCCAATAGTAGACAGCTCAATAAGGGAGAGTCAGACCTACATGTTGGAAATGGAGCAAGGGTTGCTGCATTACCTGTAGGAATATATGTATTGACCCTCCCTAGTGGGCTTATATTAAATTTGGATAATTGCTATTATGTACCCGCTTTGACTAAAAACGTTATTTCTGTTTCAAGTCTAAATAAAGATGGTTTCCTTTTAGCTTTTAGTAACAATTGTTGTTCTGTTATGTTGAATGGAATTCTTTATGCTAATGGTACATTATGCAATGGAATATACATATTAGATATGTCAAATCCAATTTTAAACATCAATGATAATAAAAGGCAAAAATAAGATATGTTGAAATCATCTTATTTATGGCATTGTCGCCTTGGTCTTATAAGTGAGAAACGCATGGCTAAGCTACACAAAAGTGGTAGTTTGGGGTCATTTGATTATGAATCATATGACACATGTGAATCTTGCTTATTAGTCAAGATGACTAAATTACCCTTTAAGGAAAAGGGTGAATGTGCTAATTGACTTTTAGACTTAATACATTCAGAAGTATGTGGTCTAATGTCTACACACGCTAGAGGTGGTTTGAACTACTTCATTACTTTTATTGATGACGACTCACGATATGGGAACGTGTATCTTATGAGATACAAATTTGAAGCTTTTGAAAAGTTCAAAGAATTCAGAAATGAAGTAGAGAAACAACTTGGCAAAAGTATTAAAACACTTCGATCAGATCAATGCTTGAGCCAAGAGTTTCTGGATTATCTTAGGGATAATGGGATTTTATCTCAATGGACTCCACCTTACACGCCACAACACAATGGTGTGGCTGAAAGAAGAAACCGATCCTTATTAGACATGGTACGGTCTATGATGAGTTTTGCGGAACTGCCTAAATCTTTTTGGGGTTATGCACTTGAGACAGCCATTTATATATTAAATGGAGTTCCTTCAAAGTCAGTTGATGTTACTCCATATGAGATATGGTATAACAAGAGGCCCACATTTTCTTACATGAGAATTTGGAGTTGTCCTGCTTATGTGAAGCGGACAATGTCAGATAAGCTAGAAGCTAAATCTAACCGATGTCTGTTTGTGGGATATCCAAAAGCATCATATGGATATCAATTTTACCACCCCCTGGAACAAAAGGTTTTTGTTTCAAGACATGGTATCTTTTTAGAGAGAGAATTCCTTCTAAAAGGAGATAGTGGGAGAAAAATTTAACTTGAGGAAGTTCAAGATGCTCAAACAGATGTTGATCAACTACCTAAACTCGAGCTTGTTACTCATACAGATGGTATAACAGCTCAACCTTCTGAAGCACAAGAGATTCGTAGGTCAAGTAGTGTTGCCCAGATATTAAGCCAAGAAAGGGGGTTGAATTGGAGTTTTAAACTTTAAGGTGCGGAAATAGATAGTTAATTTTAGGAGGGATAGAGAAAATTTGACACAAAGATTTATAGAGGTTTGGGTGTTAACAAACCCTACTCCTCTCCCCAATCGCAATTGGGAGTTTCACTAACACACTAAGTGTTACAATGGAGTTTTACAAGTTCACTCCCAATTATGGTGTTTCTCACAATGGCTCACACCTAACCCAGGAATCCCTTGTGTTTTAATGGCTCACACAATAACCAATTACTTGTGTTTTATAGGCTCACACAAACAACCTTCACTTTGTGTTTTTACAGGCTCACACAAACAACCTTCACTTTGTGTTTTTACAGGCTCACACAAATAACCTTTTTAATTTGTGTTTTAGAGGCTCACATAACTAACCCTTATAAGTGTTCTACTCTTAACCCAGAAATACCCAAAGCTCACTTGAGTAATGATTACAGAGAGAAACACTCACAAATCTTAATTGCTCAATAAATGAAGAGCAAAAAGACTTTTACAGAGAATAGATTTTGTTCTCAAAGTATTGAATGTACAAATAGCTTGTAATAAGAATTAAATTCAAAGTATATGCTATCCTCTTGTACTGAATGCATAAATGACTTCCATTTATACTCCCATGGCTGATTATAGCCGTTGGGGTGCATTAAATACGAAACTAGCCGTTGTACCAACCAAATAATTGCGCCTGACATTTTTCTCTCTCATCATTCACGGGCGTGACTATGGTTGTCACAGGCGTGACATTTCTTCCCAAGCTGTGACTGAAGTGGTGACCTTGGTCGTGAAGCTCTCTGGAATGTTTTGACACATTGAGTCACGGGCGTGACATACACCTTCACGGACGTGACAAACTTCCCAGCCATGATCCAAGTGGTAACCTTGGTCGTGAAGCTCTCTGGATGAAAATGACATGAACATTCACGGGTGTGACAGTTTTATTCACAGGCGTGAAAAAAATGTCCTCTTCATGGTTTGTTCTTCATTCATGGCCGTGAACTTCAAATGTTGGTTTTAGTAACGGTTAGCTTCTTTCACGGGCGTGACACATAGAGTCACGGCAGTGAACATGCTACTTCCTGAATTTTGTCTTTCTCAAGGATTATTCTTCCAATCTCCATTCTTGCTATTTTAATCCATGTCCTGTTTAATATACTTAGAAAACAAGTATGTTAAATACAATATTGCTAATTTATTTGTTATCATCAAAATGACGGAAATACCTCTCAAGGCTTAACAAGTAGGATACGTACTGTTCCAGAGAGATATGGATTTCTCATTAGTGAACAGAACGACATATTGCTCATAGAAATTGACGAACCTACAACCTATGAAGAAGTTATGAATAGTTCAGAATTTGACAAATGGCTTCAAGCCATGAAGTCAGAAAAGGATTCCATGTATGAAAACCAAGTATGGACTTTGGTTGAACCACCCGAAGGAATAAAGCCTATAGTGTAACACCCCTTCACCCTAGCAGCTTATGCCCGAATGAGGGTGTGCTACGCTGACTTTATCAGTTAAAATTTTATTTTATTAAATTGTGTTTAACTGAAAATTTCTCATATATATATATATATATATATATATATATATATATATATATATATATATATATATATATATTATTTACTATTTGTTTACTTTGTAATATAAAAGAAATTATAACATAAAAGATAAACTACATTTTATATAATAACATGTTCTTTACAAAACGTGATGTTTATTCTACAAATACTATAAAATAAAACTCAAACCAGAATTACATAATTTGTGTGACCCACAATATTTGATACGAGCTGCCCTACTGGACTTGGATCACCATGTCTTTATCCAAAAAAACCTCAGTTACTTCTTTAAATCTGCGTGGAAGGAAACTCCTCTGGAAGTACATCGGGAAACTCACTAATAGTAGGAATATCCGTCAACTTCGGACTTGTTTTTTCCATATCAACCACATATGCTAAGTATGCTTCACATCCCTTACTGGTGAGTTTTTGAGCTTTCAATACTGATATCACATTGTCTGGATATCTTCTATTCTCACCCATCACCACTATCTCATCTCGTTCTAGAATTCAGATGATCATCTGTCTTCTTCCACAATCCACTATCACTCCATAACGAGCCAACCAATCCATTCCCAAGATCACATCAACCTCATGGAATGGTAATTCTATCAAGTCTACAGGAAATTTCCTACCTTGAATTTCAATAGGGCAATCCCTAAATACCTTGCTAACCCTCACACTATGTCCTAATGGGTTAGTCACAAGAATCTCAAATTCTAGAGACTGTGGTTCTAAACCTTCTCGACCCGGTGGTGGTGTGCATATGTATGAATGCGTTGACCCAGGATCTATCAATGCATGAATGTTAGAGCCAAAAAGAAGGAATTTACCAATTAAGACATCTGGTGCATCATGCTCCTCTCGGCCTCTCATGGCATATGCCCTAGTTGGGGTAGCTTTACTACTTTCTGGCCTCTCAATTGTCTCTAATCTAAACTGACTGGGCCCTGATCGGCCTCCTCTGCCTTGCCCTCGGCCTCTGCCTTGCCCAGAAGCCTGTGTCTGTATTGGCTCAGTGCTCTACGAACCTCTGCCATACTGTAACAAGGGACAATTTCTTTTCAAATGATCTTTGGAGCCACACCTCCCACATGCTCCTGTCATCCACCAACACTCTCCTGGATGAGAACGACCACAATATTGACATTCTAGTAGGGGTAGAGATCTATATGGTGTTTGTGTCGGTGCACTGGCTGTCGAAGAAATAGATCTCGTGGGTTGTCCCCGCCTGAAAGAAAAAGGCCTGTTGGAACCCCATCCTGAAATCAGCCACTGAAAGATCTAGCTCTTTTGCCACTTGACTGTACTCTACTCGGTTGTGATATGGGCCTCTTGAACCCTATATCTTGTGTTGACTATTGTGTGGCTAGAACTCTCTCAACTGTTCTGGCAGATGCTAGCAAACTAGAAAAATTCATTAGACGTAGAGCTGAGATCTGTAGCTTGATTGGGTCTCTCGATCCATCTATAAAGCGTCGGCACTTATCTGTCTCAGTGGATACAATGCCTCAAGCATACTTGCAAAGATGTGTGAATTCTCTTTCATATTCTGTTACCGATAAGTTTCCTTGTTTCAGCATCAAAAACTCTCTTTTCTTATCGTCTGTGTAGATAGGAGAATATACTGCTCCTTAAACTTCTCTAGAAAGAACTCCCATGTCATAGGGTTAAGAACCTCTTTGCTCTGTGATTCAGATCGCCACCAGTCATATGCATGCTCCTGTAGTAAAGATACTGCATACTCATATTTATGCTCGTTTATGCAATGTAGCTGATCAAAAACTCTCTCTGCCTGTTCTACCCAAAACTCTGCCACTGTGGGGTCATCTTCCCATTTACCGTAGAAATCAGGTGCCCCTAGCTTCCTCAGCCTCTCAAATTGCAACTCCGATGAGATTGGTTGTGATGCTCTTTGTAGCAAATCGATCATGTTCCTCATAAGCTTTGTTTGTCCTGTGCTAGCAATAGACTGCCCTCTTGATAGGCTAGCACTGGATCTAGATATAGTAGCTTGGCGACCACTGGGTCGTGATGAAGCCTGTGTTTCAGTAGGCTCATTACTTTCGCCTCCTTCGGCCACAATATGTCGTGACCCTGAAGCCATACTATACCTATATCATAAAATAACGGCCCCAATCAGTAAGCAGCAACTTTAATACTTAATTGTGGGTACACACATATCTTAATTATTTTTGAAAACCAATTTAAAATTCCAAACTGCCCAAACCGGGCTTTAATACCAAAATCCAGAAACACCAACCTGGTTCTTTGATACCAAAAACTGTAACACCCCCTCACACTAGCAGCTTATGTCCGAATGAGGGTGTGCTACGCTGACTTTATCGGTTAAAATTTCATTTTATTAAATTGTGTTTAACTGAAAATTTCTCATATATATATATATATTATTTACTATTTGTTTGCTTTGTAATATAAAAGAAATTATAACATAAAAGATAAACTACATTTTATATAATAACATGTTCTTTACAAAACGTGTTGTTTATTCTACAAATACTACAAAATAAAACTCAAACTAGAATTACATAATTTGTGTGACCCACAATATTTGATACGAGCTGCCCTACTGGACTTGGATCACCGTGTCTTTATCCAAAAAAAACCTCAGCTACTTCTTTAAATATGCGCGGAAGGAAACTCCCATGCTAAGCTCAAGGCTTAGTGGTGCATATAAATAAGGCAATAAACTATTTTATGCAATCATGCAATATTATATCCCAACTCATGCTTAATCATATTCTCATGCAAATATACATATCATGGTATTCTAACATGTATAGACATCAAATTACATTATTTTATTTCATATTTATTTATTTTATTACCACCTTATTGTATAACACTAAATCTTCTTTTTATACATGCCACAATTCATAATTCCATTTTTATTTTCAATAATTCTTTTATGTTCCATGACTTTTTATTTATGCCCAGGACACCTATGAACCACTGACTCGGATAACGGAGTTGCCATCCAGGCACTTAGGAGTGCCACCCGGGCAATATGATGTGCGCATCTAAGTGCCATTACCTGCATAGATAACCGTGCCATTACCGGCATAGATAATCGTGCCATTACTGGCGTAGATAACCGTGCCATTACCGGTGTAGATAACAGTGCCATTACCGGCATAGATAATCATACCATTAATGGATTTAATCATTTTCATCATACTCCCCCCTATTTGGCATGCCAAACTATCCTAAATTGGTTCTAGTTAGGTGTTCTAGGGCTTATACAATTTCATTAAAATTCATAACAATTAATTTCATACTTTTCATGCATTTAATATCTCAAAATAATCACATAATCACTCAATTAAAATAACATTTACATAATATAACAAGATTCACATCATTTTACTCATTTCATTCCTCAATTCACATGCTGCCCTGTCACTGGCAGATTCTATTCTCTATATTGGACCTTAAGTTTGGTCCTGTTTAGTTCTGACTTTAGTTACATGATCTTCATAACAATTTTAGATATGGATCTTAGCTTTAATATTAAACTTGAATCACTTAATTCTGAGTTCTTTATCAAAAGATATGATAATATTAACACTAACTGGTCACTCCTAATTCTGCCCAGAATTTTCTGGACAGATTCTAAGTCTAAACTTTATGAAATTTTCTAGACAATTACAGACATATTCAGATATTATAGTCTAAATAACAATTGTAGCCCTATGTCTTAGCTTTCATAAAGAACAAAGAACATATAAATCCAAGCTCCAGAACTCAAGTTATGCATAAACCTCCTTTTTTCTATTTTCTTTCTCTTTACTTTTCTTTCTCCTTTCCTTTGCTCCTTTGAGCTAGATTCTTGTCACTTTGAGTTCCTAAAGTTCATAAATAGATTATTAAAACTTTATAAACCTAATCTCTCTCTTCCTTCTTACTCTTTTAAGCTTTCTTAAGCATGAAAATGGAATTTCCCATGCCTTTCTCTCTTTTTTCTCACTTTCTCTTCTTAGAACAAGGTTTGGTTGTGGCTGTCCAAGGGAAAAACGTGGGCTGGTTTGAGACGCAGAATTTTCCCCAATGAAAATGGATAAGGAAGAAGAAGAAACAATCAAGAACAAAATGACAAAAGTCATTAACATGGGGGACACATAAGCCACATTCTAGAAACCTTCAATAATGTTATATGCATGTATCTTCATTAACTTATTAAACTTTGCCACTTGGTATATTGGGCTTCAAGAAACGTGGGAGGCAATTGAAAGATAGAAAATTCTAGATATGAAGAGATGAAGGAACAATTAAGAGAATAAAGACAAGCTACATAATTATGGGACACCTAAGCTAAATTCTAAAAGTCTTCATTAATGCATTCATCTCCCTTGGTGTATGTTAATTGTCAACTTAATGTATGCCACTTGGTGTGGCCAGCCCCTTCCCATGTGTTTAATGTCCCAATCATGTATTTTAATTTATGATTATCCTATTTAAATCCTCCAATTTTCGATAAATTGCAAATTGACCCCTAAACTTTGCAAAATTTGCAATTTAGTCCTTTACCGAAATTTAACATCTTTAAATATTTTGAACACTTTACTCAATATTTTCCATACTTAATTACCATTATTTTCATTATTTTTCGATAAAAGTCCAAATTTAGACTTCGGTCAAACCGACGAGTCGATTTAACAACTCGCGTGACTTAGGTCTAAATCAGTGGATATGACATATAGGGTGCAAATGGGTTTTCAAAAAGAAAACTGACATGGATGGTAATGTGATTACCTATAAAGCTAGACTTGTAACTAAAGGTTATCATCAAAGACAAGGAATTGACTATGATGAAACTTTTAGCCCAATAGCTATGCTTAAATCTATAAGGATACTCCTAGCCGTTGCTACTCATTATGATTATGAGATATGGCCAATGGATGTGAAGACAGCTTTCCTTAATGGAAATCTGACTGAGGATGTGTACATGACACAACCAAAAGGCTTCATATCCAAAGATGGCAAAAAGGTATGTAAGCTTCAAAGATCCATTTATGGGTTAAAGCAAGCATCCAGGAGTTGGAATATTCGGTTTGATGAGATAATTAAATAGTTTGGTTTCTTACAAAATTCAGATGAACCTTGTGTTTACAAAAAGGCTAGTGCGAGTGCAATTGTATTTCTTGTGTTATATGTAGATGACATATTATTAATGGGAAATGATGTCTCAGCCTTACAATCAATCAAAATTTGCTTATCCAAGAATTTCTCTATGAAAGACCTTGGAGAAACTGTCTATATTTTGGGGATAAAGATCTATAGAGATAGATCTAAAAGATTGCTTGGTCTTTCATTGTCTACATACATAGATAAGATGCTAATGAGGTTTAGTATGGAGCAGTCCAAGAGGGGATATATTCCCATGACCCATAGGATTACTCTCTCAAAGTCTTTGTGTCCAAAGACATAAGATGAGAGGACACATATGAGTTTAATTCCATATGCTTTAGCTATAGGATCAATCATGTACGCTATGATATGTGCAAGACCCGATGTATCATATTCTCTGACTGTCACGAGCAAATACCAATCGGACCCTGGTGAGAGTCATTGGGTGGCTGTCAAAAATATCCTTATGTATTTAAAAAGAACTAAGGATGTATTCTTGGTATATGGAGATGGAGATCTTATTATGAGCGGGTATACCGATGCCAGCTTCCAATCTAACAAGTATGACTCAAAATTCTAGTCAGGTTATATATTCACACTAAATGGTGGAGCACTTAGTTGGAAGAGTTCCAAGTAGGAAATGACTGCTGATTCCACAACGGAAGTGGAGTTCATTACAGCTTCTAAAGCAATAAAGGAAGCAGTTTGGATAAAGAAATTCATCACAGAACTTGGAGTGGTTACCAGCATTATTGGTCCAATACAATTGTATTGTGATAATAATGGAGCCATTGCACAAGCAAAGGAGCCATGGTCTCATCAGAGATCCAAACATGTGCTCAGAAGATACCATTTGATTAGAGAAATCATTGGTATGAATGATGTAAGGATAGAAAGAGTGACCAATGATCAAAATTTTGTTGATCCTTTAACTAAGCCACTTCCCTAAAAACTATGATTCTTATGTACTCGCCTATGGAATTAAATGCAAAGGCGATTGGCTTTAGTGTAAGTGGGAGCTTGTTAGAGAAGTGCTCTAAAGGCAATCACCTTTAGCACTTATTGTACAAATTTATTTGATTAATAAAAAGCTTTTTCATTAATTTTATATTCATTTGTTATATGAATTGATAAGTGATCTTAAATCAATTAATGAAGTCCTTGATACATAACATAGCATGAAGGAAATCATGATGAGATTGTGATATTGAGATTCTGATCATGTGTAATTATGTTAGTATAAAAATTATCCCTAGCCATAGGATTAATGAGACGGGACATTATTAATCCAGACAGACTAGCACATGTTACACTCCTTGATTGGATCGAGGAGTAGATCTCATAATCTATAAACATGAGATGTTTAGAGTTAACATATGGATGCTTGCTAAGTGTAGCTAAGTACATTGGATGACCAACTATGAGAAAATCATATGGATAATCTATTCAAATGTCAATGATAGTCTCATCATAGCAATGGTGCAAGTATCCTTAGACTTGAGGTACTTAAGGATATTTTGAATATTGATTATGTATTTTGACACTATTCCTTGTTTCCTCAGGGAGGTTGCTCATAGAGTGGTGATTGGATACAACTTGAGGTATTCGAAGGTAATTGGGTAACCAACAAAGAATTCACCACTCTTGATAGAAGGAATGTATACCTATGGCCTCTTGTCGTGGTCATTACTCGGGAATCTCTGGCCGAAGTGGAAATGTCATAAAGATAGTCTTCAATGACATATCTAATAGAGTAATGAGCCTCAAGGACAAGAACTAACATTACTTGGACTAGACGTGACATAGTCAGTCTAATGGGAGTTGACACATGTCCATCCTTTGAACTAAATGGGGTATAGAATGGTGAAAGGAATTGCACGGAAATTGTCTATGGAAAGGTTCGTAGTCAAACCACTAACTTTCCGGTCAATTGGGGGTCATAGTGTATTGCTAGATACCGCTCATGACTTGCTTAAATTAATTGTTAATTCAAGTGGCCAACATAACCGGGAACCTAATGGGTCACATGCATTGAAGATATGGAGAATGGGTAAAATGATCTTGGATAGGATCCAAAATATGAGAGAATTATTTCGGGATGGATAGCAATGAGATCGCATGGAAAAATCGTTCGGGAGGGTCATGAGCCCGCATGGGCTAGGCAGGCCTTTGGCCTTCCTAGCAGGCCAGCTGGGTTATCCTTCCTAGCAGGACAGTTGGGCTGCCCAGCAGAAGCCCGCAGCAGGCCCAGAGTGCTGCTGCCTCCCACTCGTTGGCCAACGACAGATTTTGGCCTTAATTAGGCCAATTACTATTCATTCATTTCCCTTTTCTCCATTTTTGACTTTTCATCTTTTCTTTGAATTTGATTCAAATAGAAAATATATCAAATGGCAGAATATAGACATGAAAATATTTTTTTGTGGAAAAAATATTTTTAAGACAACAAAATTCTCTCAAGCACACTTTCAAAGCTAGCACTTTGAATTTGTGCAAACCATTTCTCTTGATAGTTTCTTCTTCATTCTTCACGTGGATTATCATTAGAGACATCCTAGTTTGGATTGTTGTGGTTTGCTACAACCCAACAAAGTGAAGATTTGAAGGACAAATAAGAAATTACAAGGTATAATTTCTAATCTTTATATTTATATAAATTAGTTTTAATGGCACAAGTATGATCTTTTGTTTTGGGTTTTGAAAATTTTATTTTTCCGCTGTGTTTATGAATATGATTCATTCTTCAAAGTCCAAAAATATGTAATCATGACTATCAATTTTGTGAAATTCAATTTTTAAAGCTGAAAATATTCATAGTCATGACACAAGAGTCCACTCCTGTGAAGCCCTTCAGTTTAAATTATGCAATCTCATATTTGTGATAAAAACTCACAAAAATCCAATTTTAAACCGTAGCCACAAGACCTCTGAATCTTCAAAACCAATTTTCCTTCATTCCTTTTCAATTATGATTTATAAGATACAAATCCCCATCATCAAAAGAGATTAAAAAAATTGAAAATAAGGTTTTCACTATGGATATCAAAATTTGAACCAAGGGGATATAGAACACATTTTGAACCTTTGAACCTAATTTGGAATATGTGAAACAAAGGTAAAGTCACATTTTTTTCCTTAATCTTTCAATGTTTTGACTCGTTTTCAATAGGAGGATGATATTTAAAAGGTTTCAGTTAGGTTTATATATTATGAATGGTTTAGATAAATAGAATGGCAGAAATAGAATGCAATGTGGTATCTGATTTCATATTAGAGACTGAGGTTGAAGGTGGAAGCAACCACTAGAGGCAGTAATCTCAAAACTCCATCTACAACCAAATTAAACAAATGGAAGAACAATGGAAACATGATTCTTTACCTTTGTTTCGACATTTTAAATTGGTTTTAAGGTTCAAAAGTGAACTCTCCCTTCTTCCCACTTTTGCCCTCAATGATATGGTGAAAACTCTTATTTCTATTCAATTTCAATCTTATTTATGGTGCAAATAATGTACTATATTGACCAAGATCGAAGGGAATTTGATGGAATATTAATTCTAGGGTTTAAAGGTCTGGTGACTAAGGTTTCAAATTTATAGAATCATGAGTTTCTATCAAAATTACAAAACTGTCTAATTTAAATTGTAGGTGTTTTATGAGTGTAACCATATGTTACTATCGTGAAGTAGTTCAGCTTTATAATTCTTATTTCCTAACATTCACATGATGATACATTCACGAGCATGAACACTAAAAAACTTCACTTTTCATGTATTTTTAACTATTTCCATGTACCAAAACCTATAACCACTTAGATGCGACTTATATACACTTAATTCATGTTATTTCTAGGCTCTAACTTGCAGATGTTACACTTTCTTCCTCTCAAACCCTTTTTTTTAGGAATTAGCTCTTAGTAGTTCAAAAATGTTGTAAACCTCCTCAACTATTTTTCCTCCAATAGCTCCTTCAGTCATATTGTCCACCATACACTGATATTGCTCGCTCAAACCATCATAGAAGGACTAATTTGTCACTAGAAGAGGGTACCCATAATGAGGGCACTATAGAAAAAGTATTTTGAATCTATCCCACACTTTTTGAATGTTTTAGAGTCATTTTGATAAAAGTTTGTGATCTTTGTTCTTTGTTAGTTTGCTTTTTGGTGAGAATAAAATGTACTCATAAATTTGTGATATACTTTAAGCATAACATTCCAATTATACAAAGAATTAGGTGGAAGTTTTTTCAACCATGCCTTGGCTCTATCCTTTAAAGTATATGGAAAACACCTTATCCTCAAATGATCTTCATTTAACTCGTTCAAAGAGAACGTATTGTTTGTTGCATAAAATTCCCTGATTAACGTTAGAGGGTCTTCATTAGGTAACCTATAAAAGGGTAAAAGAATGTTAAATGTATGATTGTCAGTTCATAGTTCTTTGCTACCTTTCTAGAGCTATACATGAGGTAGTATTGCTAATCACATATTTGACATAGTCCTTTATAGCTAATTGCCTCTGTGCACTGGTCTCTCTAAGTGGGATTGCCATTGGTTCACCTATTTGTTCTATTTCTTTTTCTAATTAATACTTAAGGTTTTCAATAATTTCCTCTATATCTTCAAGAGACCGCTCTTCTTGTCTCTAGATTTTAGACCTCAAATCATAATTCCTCTAACTGGATACTTCACGTGGTTTTGCTCATTTTCTAGTACTTGACATAATGCAACACCCGCAAGTTAGGGCCTAGGAATAACATGTAATGAAAGTATATGATGGGTATATGGGACGTATAAAATGGTTATAGGTATTGGAAATATAAAATAATTAAAAAGATATTAAAAAATGAAGTTCTTATTGTTCACGCTCGTGACAGATGTAATCACAGCAGTGAATGTCATGAAATTCAGATTTTGAAGTTGAGGATCTTCATAATCGTGACACACATGTTCATGCCTGTGACGCAATTTAAATTGAGAAGTTGCATATTTTTGATAGAAAACCCACAAAAAATTAACATAAAACCCTAACCACAAAACCTCTGAATCCCCAAAATAATTCCCCTTCAATCCCTTTCAATCTTTGTGGATAAAATATGAATCCCCACCACAAAAGATATTAAAATCGGATTGAGAATAAGGATTTCATTAAGAATATCTAACTAAGAATCAAGGAGCATAAGAAGACAGTTTTGAACCCTGGAACCTATCTGTAATAATCGATACAGAGGTAAAGGATTATGTTTTCAATTAATCTTTCAATGGCTTAATTTGATCTTGATGGGGTTATGAGTTTTAAGGGTTAAAGATGGATTTTTAATTTGTTAATGGCATAAATAGATAACTGGAAGAAATAGATTTTAATATGGTCTTTAATCTCATGTTAAGGACCGAGGCAAAGTGTGGAGGATCCCACTAGAGGCAGTAGACATGAGAGATTAAGTTTTAAGGCTCCAGTAATTAATATTTGTGCATATATGCATTTTAATTCAAATATATTATGCTTGTGGTATGAAATATAATTCTTGTATGTCAATTGGCATGAAATGTTGATATATTAGTTGTTGGATTTAAGATAATTGACTTGTCAAATTCTGAGATGTAAAATGAAAATTGATATGTGACAATTGATTGTGTTTAGACATTGTTAAGGGTAAATGGACTCTTAATTGGTTAGGATTGAATGGAAGGTTGATTGCTTAAAGTTGATTTAAATGCTGAAATATTAGAAAGTATTGATAGGAGTGGCTAACATTAGTTAGCCTTAGTATCAATACATGATTGTGTGTAGTTTTGGCTTTAAATAGTGCTAAAAAATTGTTATAGACTAATGTTTGACAGCCATAAAAGTAGGCTTCATATTCATGAACATCTACACAGAGCCAATCACGACAAAGTCACGGGTAGACAATCTGTGATAGAAGGGTTCACGTCCGTGAATGCACTGTACCCATAAATTGTTAATTGAATTATATGACGGAATTACATGAGTTTGATATGCGCACACACTTAGCATGATTAAATGAGATGGTATGCAATATGATAACATGATTATAAAAAAATGGTTATGTACTAGATACTCTAAATTACAAAGTATCATGTGTTGAACATGTGGAATCATGAACTGAGTTATAAATAATACATATAACTAGAATATGTTTATAAATGTCCATTCTCTATTTGAGGACTAGCTTAAAATAGATGGCATGCCATTGAGGGGGTTACTGTACCGTAGAATACTATTATGTGTTATATCAAGGTAGTTTAAGCTTGAGCCAAAGTGCTCCTGTTTACTTAGGGATAACGTGGCTTGAGCTCAGGTTAGAGCACCCTTGATCCCATATGCATATAGATATTATATTTACTCATCATGGTGGTTTAAGCTTGGGTTAGAGCACTCCAAATTTGAGATGCTCGGCTGTAGCGATATAAACTTATATAGTTAAGGAACAGGGTGGCTTAAGCTCGAATTAGAGCGCTTCTATTTCACAATCTGTATTTGGGTAGTTTAGGTCTAGAGTATTAGGCGGAACACAGTAAAATATAAAGAGAAACAGTGAATTATTTGTAATGTAATAATTCATAAAGGAAATCAGAATTCTAAAATTAGAATACAGTTATATCATGGAAAAGGACTGTGGAAACCAGTAATTAGATATATGGAACTAGAAGTTTGATATTTGTCTCATATGATGAAAATTCAATATGACTATGATGAATGGTTACACTTATGAGATATATTCCATGTATGTACTTATAACCAGATATTCAAAATGTGTGTTTTCATTGATAAATATATGATGGCATGGCCTAGTATATTGGTATGTACTTAAGTTGAATACTATGATAGTACTGTAAATCTAGATAAGTCAGCATGAATAAAGTAAGTTACTTTATGATATATATATATATATATATATATATATATATATATATATATATATATATAACGGCATGGCTAAAAACATAGGTACGCATTCTGTATATTTGTTTATGCTATGTTAATTTATGAATGCATTTTAGAATTTCAATACTTGTATGTACCACTAATCTTTCAGTAGCTTAGCGTGTGGGTTTTCCTGCACACAAGTTCGGCGCTGAGGGATTTTTGAGTTGACTTTAAGAGAAGACAAAGCCAATCAGAGTTGACCTGTGTTGGGTCTGTTTATTTATTTCATTTCTTTCATTCTTTGATATCTCATGACATGGGATAGAGACATATAGCTATTCATATTTTTAATAAGGACATGTAATTCAATTTATTTATGTTTAATAAGGATGGATTTTGTAATAAGGGTTGATGTTGTCCAAACCAGCTATTGGTTTCATTTATGGTTTTGATTCCGATACAAAAAGAGTTTATACAGTATATAACATATGAATATTTTAGATTGCATGTTAATCAAATATGATGATCTCAATACAAATATAAGTTAGAAAAAGTTTTAAATTAGAATAGGTTTATATAGATACAGTCGTGTGGCATCCGTCTGTATAGTGGGGTTTGCTTACTGTATGGATGGGTGCTACATTTAGTGTTATCAGAGCTTAGGCTTAGGTGGTTTTAGACTTAAGTGGATTATGGGGTTATCATGCATGCATACACATGTCTCATCTAACTCTAACTTGCACTACTTCGTTGTCACTTTGTAGAACTAAAATGCAAGCTATAATAAAGATAGCACCGTGCAATGTTGCTATGAGCAAAAGTTTTCCTGACATTGGGGCTTAAGACTAGCCTAGTGCAACTAGTATTCAACATCCAAGTGTTGCTGTAGTCCCTTTATGAGCACACCTAGTTAGAATAATATGATGAACAAAAACTTTGACTATGTAATTGAGGTTATCAACCCCTTAGAGCATAATCTAATAATGAATCAAGTATATAGATGATGTCCTTTAATTGTACATGAGAGATAATTCTAGGCAGACTTAATGAATTTAATGCCATATTAGGCATTCTCCTTTCAGGGCCTATCCGAAAGAGAATCCAGTACTTCTTGGTCTAACCTCGTGTGTTCTGTGTCTGCATCTTGCATTGCCCTCTGTTTCCACCTATATATATGGGATATTTTAAAAAGTAAACATCTTTCTTAGTGGTGCCACTTTGAGTTTGTGATGCTTAAAACACCTGAACATGGAGATATAAAAATGGAAGGAAAGTTGTTCCCATAGCTTCTATGGGTATTTTCAGTGATGAAAACCGAGAGATTGATGAGAAAAGGATGTGAAGTCTATTTGGCTCATATTGTTGACACTAGAAAGGGAGGTCCAGATCTTAAGGATATCCCTACAGTGAATGAATTCCCATATATTTTTTCTAAAGAAATATTGGGATTGCCACCTAAAATAGAGATTGAATTCTCTATAAATCTCACTTTAGGCACAACATTGATATCAATAGCACCATATAGAATGGCACCATATGAATTAAAAGAACTTAAAGCCCTATTGTAGGAATTATTGGATAAGGGTAATATCAGGGCGAGTGTATCTTTATGGGGTGCACTGGTGTTATTTATGAAAAAGAAAAAATGGGTCTATAAGGCTATGAATAGATTATAGATAACTAATTAAAGTGACAATCAAGAACAGACATATTCTGCCACATATTAATGTCATATTCGATTAGTTGAAAGGTACATGTGTATTTTGGAAGATTGATTTGAGATCAAAGTATCACCAACTGAGAGTTAGGACAGATGATATAGCCAAGACATCGTTCAGAACCAGATATAGGCATTGTGAAGTTTTGGTTATACCATTTGGTTTGACCAATGCTCTAGTAGTCTTTATGGACTTGATGAATAAGGTATTCAAATCCTACTTAGACCAATGTGTTGTGGTCTTTATAGTGTATTCTAAGATACCTGAGGAGTATGATCATCACCTGAGAATAGTGTTACAGATACTTAGTGAGCATAAGTTATATGCCAAGTTCTCAAAATATGAATTTTGGCTTGATGAGGTAGCTTTTCTAAGACACATTGTGTCATTTGATGGTATAAGGGTTGATCCTAACAAAGTAGAGGTCGTTATGAGTTGGAAGCCTCCTTGCAATGTGATGAAAATTAGAAGTTTCCTTGGATTAGTTAGTTATTATATGAGGTTTGTTAAGGGATTTTCAATGATTGCTTTTCTTTTATCCAGATTAGTGAGGAAAGATGTGAAGTTTGAGTGAATAGTTAAATGTCAAGATAGTTTTGATAGTCTGAAGAAGACATTAATAAAGGCTCCAATTTTGACACAGCCAATTCCTGATAAGGAGTCACAATGGACTAGGATATGTATTGATGCAAAAAGGTAAGGTAGTAACATATGCATTCAGGCAGCTAAAACACACAAGCGAAGAATTACCCCACATATGACTTAGAGTTGGTAGCCATTATCTTTGCATTGAATATATGGTGTCACTATTTTTATGGGGAGAAATGTTTCATCTACACAAACCATAAGAGCATGAAATACCTTTCCACACATAGAGATCTTAATCTAAGATAGAGATAGTGGTTAGAGTTGACAAAAGATTACAATTGTCTTATTGATTACCACTCAGGCAAGGCCAATCTAGTGGTTAATGCTTTGAGGAGGAAGATGGTGGATGAGTTGCATATCTAGCCTACACTTAATCATGAGATTTTAGATGCACGAAGCCAGGATAGTAAACTTATTGAGACAATTGAGCTAGTCTCTAAGGGGGAGAAAATAGGGTATACAGTTAAGACAGATGGTGGATTATATTACCATAGTTGTTTATGCGTGCCCAGTATTGATGAGCTGAGACAGAGAATATTACAGGAAGCATATGAAACTAGGTATACAATGCACTCGGGAAGTACTAAGATGTATCAAGACTTAAAGAGTAAGTACTGGTGGACAAGTATGAAAAGAGATATCACAGAGTATTCCACCAAATGCTTGACATGTCAGTAGGTCAAAGTAGAACTTCAGGTACCATCAGGATTACCACAAAATATCACTATATCAGAATGGAAAATAGAGAGGATTACAATAGGCTTCGTGATTGGGTTGCCAGTGAATCTTAGGAAATATGATGTCGTATGGGTTATTATGGATAGGCTTACAAAGTTAGCTCACTTCTTGCCTATCATAAGGGATTACCCTTTGAACAGGCTAATGGAGATATATGTTAATGAGATAGTGTAACTTCATAGAATGTCAATCTCTATTGTTTCAGATAGGGACCCCAGGTTTAATTCTTAGTTTTGGGGTAGACTACAAAGAGCTTTAAGTACCAAGCTAAGCTTCAGTACATCTTTTCACCCCCAGATAGATGGACAGTCAGAGAGGGTGATACAGATCTTAGAAGATATGATAAGAAGGTATGTGATTGAATTCGAAGGTAGTTGGAACAAATATCTTCCACTAATGGAATTTTTTTACAACAACAACTATCATTCTAGTATTAAGATGGCTCCATATAAGGAACTATGTGGTAAAAAGTGTCGAACACCTTTGTGTTGGATATAACTCAGTGAGAGAAAGCTAGTGGAGCTATACTTGGTACAAGAGACAAAGAGAAGATACAGGTGATCTAGGATAGATAAAGGTAGCTTTTGAAAGACAAAAATCATATACAGATCGCAAAAGGAGAGATAAAAAGTTTGCAGTAGATTTTCTTTAAAGTCTCTCAATTGAAAAAGATTTTCAAATTTGGGAAGAAAGGTAGGTTGAGCTTGATATTCATTAGGCCTTATGAGATTTTAGCGAAAGTGGGATCAGTTGCTTACAGACTCGCTCTACCAATTGAGTTGAGCAAGATTTATAATGTGTTCCATGTCTCTATATTGAGGAGATAAAGGTCAGATCCTTCTCATGTTGTTCCAGTTGAGAACACTGAGGTGAGATCATATTTGACATATGAAGAAGAACCAGTTCAGATTTTAGTCAGAGAAGTCAAGGAGCTTCGGAAAAAATGAGTACCATTAGTCAAAGTATTATGGAGAAATCACACAATAGAAGAGTTTACATGGGAAAGTGAATAAGTGATGAAAGACCAATATCCATAACTATTTTGAGATAGCATATTAGGTAATTTCAAGGACGAAATTCTTTAAGGGGGAGAAAAATATAATGACCATAAGTTAGAGCCTAGGAATAACATGTAATGAAAGTATATGATAGGTATATGGGAGGTATATAGTGGTTATGAGTATTGGAAACATGAAAATTAAAAAGATAAGAAAAGGTGAAGTTCTCTTTATTCACGTCTGTGATAGATGTAATCATGGCCATGAATGTCGTGAAATTCAAATAATGAAGCTGAGGATTTTCACAGTCGTGATACACCTATTCACACCCATGAAGCCCTGCAGTTTAAGTTGAGCAGTTTCGTATTTTTGACATAAAACTCTCTAAAACTCAACTTATAACCCTAGCCACCAAACCTCTAAATCTCCATAGTCAATTCCACTTTAATCCCTTTCAATTTTGATGGATAAAATACGAATCTTCATCATAAAAGAGATTAAAATTAGATTGAGAACAAGGATTTCATTAAGATAATATAAGTCAGAATCAAGGAGTATAAGAACACACTTTTGAACCCTAGAACCCATCTGTAATCGTTGATATAGAAGTAAGGCATTATGTTGTTCATTCAATTTTTAATGGTTTAATTCGGTTTTGATGGGGTTGTGAGTTTTAAGGGTTAAAGATAGATTTTTAATTTGTTAATGGCATAAATAGATAGCTAGCAGAAATAGATTTTAATGTGGTATCTGATCTCATATTAAAGACCGAAGCAGATGGTATAGAGTCCCATTAAAGGCAGTAGATGTGAGAGATTAAGACTCCAATAGTCAAGGTTTGCACATATACAAATTCAGATATATTATACTTATGGTATGAAATATAATTATGGTATGTTAATTGGTATGAAATGTTGATATATTAGTTGTTGGATTTAAGATAATTGACTTGTCAAATTTTGAGATGCATAATGAAAATTGATATATCACAATTCATTGTGTTGAGACATTGTTAATGGTAAGTGGACTCTTAATTGGTTAGTATTGAATGGAAGGTTGATTATTTATAGTTGATTTAAATACTAAAATATTGGAAAGTGTTGATATGAGTGACTAACATTGGTTAGCCTTTGTACCAATGCATGATTGTGTGTGGTTTTGGCTTTAAACAGTCCTGAAAAATTGTTAGACTGATGTTTCATGGTCGTGAATGTATGAATAGAAAAGGTTCACGCCCATGAATGCCCACACAGAGCCAGTCACAGGTAGACAACCATGATAGAAGGCTTCATGCCCATGAATGCCCTATACCCAAAAATTGATAAATGAATTATATGATAAAATTACATGAGTTTGATATGCACACACACTTGGCATGATTAAATGAGATGCTATATAGTATGATAACATGATTATGAACAATGGTTATGTACTAGGTACTCTAAATTATAAAATTTCATGTGTTGAACATGTGGAATTAAAAATTGAGTTCTAAATAATACAGATAACTAGAATATGTTTATAAATATCCATTCTCTATTCAAGGACAAGCTTAGAATAAGTGGCATGCCATTGAGGGGGTTACGGTACCGTAAAAAATTATTATACATTATATCATGGTGACCTAAGCTCAGGTTAGAATGCCCTTAATCCCATATGCATACATATATTATATTTACTCATCAGGGTGGCTTAAGCTTAGGGTTAGAGTACTTCTGATTTGAGAAACTCAATAGTAGTGATACAGATAGATACAATTAGTGAGCATGATGGTTTAAGCTTGGATTAAGGTGCTCCTATTTCACAACCCACATCTAGGTAGCTCAAGTCCAGAGTATTGGGCGGAACACAGTAAAATATAAAGAAAATACAGTGAATTATTTATAATGCAGTAATACAAAAAGGAAATCAGAATTCTGAAATTGGAATACAGTTATATCCTAAAAAAGGAATGTGGAAACCAGTAATCATGTATATGGAATCAGAAGTTTGATATTTGTCTCATATGATGAAAATTCATTATGACTTTGACAAATGGTTGCACTTATGAGATTTATGCCAAGTATGTACTTATAATCAAATATTCAATATGTATGTTTTCGTTGATAAATATATGATGGCATATCCTCATATACTGGTATGTACATGATTTGAATACTATGATAGTACTGTAAATTTAGATAAGTCAACATGAATAAAGTAAGTTGAGTTATATATATGTGCATATGACGGTATGGCTAAGAACACAAGTACACATTTGGTATATTTATCTATGCTATATTAATTTATGAATGCATGTTAGAATTTGAATGCTTATATATACTACTAAGCTTTCAGTAGCTTAACGTGTGAGTTTCTCGATACATAGGTTTGGAGTCGAGTGATAGTTGAGTTGACTTAAAGAGAATACCAAGCCAGTTAGAGCAATCAAAGTTTACTAATGTTGGGTCTGTATATTTATTTCATTTCTTTCATTCATTTGATATCTCATGACATAGGATAGAGATAGATAGCTAATTCATATTTTTAATAAGGATATATAATTGAATTTATTTATGTTTAATAAGGATGAATTTTATAATAAGAGTTGAATTATCAATAATAATTCCCCTACAACGATGCAAAAAACTTGATATAACTCAAAGTTAATTCACATGTATACAACCCAATCAAAGAATAGTAAGATACCCCCGAGATCGTTTCCCATAAAATTATTCGACTTAAACTTTTAATTAATTATATATTAACAATAAACAAGATAAATTAAATCATATACACTCTAATTAAGTTTCAATAAATTGGTTGAACTAATAAAAGTAAAACTATCAATAGCTAAAATTTGATGAATTTAACCAATAAAAATAAACAAGTGCTTATATCGCATCACCCAATTTACATTCCCCTTAGCATTGTAGAACTAATGAATTTAGATTTCATGTCTTTTGCCTTAAAGCATTAATTAATCAAACTAATGACTTAACTAGTGTTTAGTCCAATTTTTAGGTTAAATTAATGGTGATGTTCCTAATCACTTAATCCTAAGATTTCTATTTCCTATTACAATTTTGTTCTTCCGTCTGCTCCCAAAATTTATATACTTGCTACTGTTTTTCCCGCTACTACCTGCACGCAATCAAATAACTACGTGCTGAGCATTAATATGCTCAGTGGTAATTACTAATCTACAAATTTCAACTATCTATATTTTCATGCAATTATATTTTTAATATACTATTCAATTTTTCTCTTTAATATAAAATTCATTTTATTAATACTTTATTTTTAATTACTCTTAATTCACTATTTAAGCTCTTAATTAATTTTGTCAATTTTTTTTTCAAATAATATTTTTTTAACTTTCAAAATTTTTCAATTTAATCATTCTTTTCTTTCTTCTTTTCAAATTTTCATTTAATTAGCTACAAATTTCACTTTAATTCTTAAATTTCTATTTATTTACAATTATGTTATTAACTATATATTATTTACACTTTTGCCACTAACATTATTATTTTTCATTTATTTATTTAATTTTTAATTTTTTTATTTTTACTACCCAATTTAATATCTATTCTCCACTTATTTTATATTTTTCAACTTTATTGTATTTTCCACTTATTTCATGTTTATCATATTTTTCATTTTAATCATTTTTCTCATATTTGTCACTTATTTCATTTTTATCATATTTTATTCACAATTGTCACTTGTATCATTTCATTTACATTTATCATTTCATTTCTTTTTTTATTTTTTTATTTGCCTATAGATTCAATCCGATAAAAAATCTTCGAATCAAATACATGTGATGTGGACCCAAAAGTCCACTACACTGAAGAGTAATCCCGAACGATCACCCGAGCACTACATTGTATACTGAATTACTGAATCACAACCACTAAAGTAGATCATCATTGACCTACATAAGTGAGTCGCCACCATGATCCGTACCGCAGTAATGGTGTCCCTATGACTAGCCAATTATATCCTGAACAAGATTTAACTTTCAGAAAAATAACTAAAGACATTATTTTATTTCTTCAATTCAATTTCTATCAAAATTATAAATTCCATTATTTTTACATTATTAATCACTTAATATTTTATTCTTTCATAACAATTTTATCACTACCAAAATTTTTCACATTTTTCATTATAATATATCAATATTCATTATGGATAATCAATTCAGTTATAAACTCACTAAATACATTTTATTCATTATTTTTTCATTTCATACATAATATCATCAATAAATAGAAAAATTTTCAATATTTAATTTAAAAATTTTCAATAAATTTACCCACTTAAAATCATATTTTCATGCATTTCATGACTAAATTTTCATTTAATTAGCAAAGAAAATATTAATTTCTCTTTCTTCATTTTTCAGCCCTATATTTAATTTTCATCATTAAAATTTTTCTTTCACTTTCTTATTATTGATTTCACTAATTAATACATTCATTATTCTATATGTATCATAATATTATACTAATATATATTTATTCCTTAATATTCATTTTTCATATAATAAGGTCATATTTTACAATTTCTATTAATTATTTTTTTAATTGAAATTAATCATTCTAATTCACTTTTCATAATCCATTAATCATGTTTTAAGCATTAATTAGAAATTACATGCAATATACACAATTTTCTAAATTTTCATAACCCTAAATTATGTTTAATAAATGGAAATAAATAGATTTTGAAATCACTAACCTTAATTTCTTGTTTAGGCCTTCCTAATCTTCCTTTTCCTTATCTTTTTCTTTGGAAGCACCTTCACCTTGCTTTGAACCTACCATGGCCAAAATATTTCCTTCATTAATCCGTCAATATTTTACTTTCTTAACTCAAATAAATTTCATATTTATCATCTACATCTCTTAAACTACCAATTTGAACCATTAAACTAATTTAAAACTATAAATTTCACTTACCTCAAATTTGAATTCTAACTTTCCTCCTTTAATTTTCTTCCATTTTAGCCTTCCAAATGAAGATTAAAAATTTCTATTAGCTATTAGAGAGGCTGAAATTAATTTTGGATGGTTGATTTTGGTGTGAAAATTGAAGAAAAATGAAGAAATTTGAAAGAGAAAAAGGGAAAGAGTGGTTCGGCCAAGAGGGAGGGGAAAAGGAAGAAGATTAAGCAGAATTCTCTCTAGAGAATTATGATAATTTGGGTCTTATGTTGTCCAGATATTGAACCAAGAAGGGGGTTGAATTGGATATTAAAAATTTAACTTTTAAGTGCGGAAAGAAAAGTTAAATTTAGTAGGGATAGAAAGATATGACACAAGGATTTTTTTAGAGGTTCGGGTGTTAACAAACCCTACTCCTCTCCCCAATCACAATTGGGAGTTTCACTAACACACTAAGTGTTACAATGGAGTTTTACAAGCTCACTCCTAACTATGATGTTTCTAATAATGGATCACACCTAACCCAAAAATTCCTTGTGTTTTAATGGCTCACACAATAAACCAATTCCTTGTGTTTTGAAGGCTCACACAAATAACCTTTACCTTGTGTTTTAAAGGCTCACACAAATAACCTTTACCTTGTGTTTTAAAGGCTCACACAAATAACCCTTACCTTGTGTTTTAAAGGCTCACACAAATAACCCTTACAAGTGTTCTACTCTTAACCCCATGTTAAACCTTGAAGGGTATTTCCATCATTTTGATGATAACAAATAAAATAGCAATATTGTATTTAACATACTTGTTTTCTAAGTTTATTAAACAGGGTATGGAATAAAATAGCAAGAATGGATAATGGAAGATTAATTCTTGAATGATAAAATTAAGGAAGTAGCATGTTCACGCCCATGACCCTATGAGTCACGCCCGTGAAGAAGCTAACCGTCAACAAAACCAACATTTGAAGTTCACGACCATGAAGGAAGACAACAAACTGCGAAATGCACATTTAAAGTCACGCCCGTGAACCTTCTTGACAAATTCATCCAGAGAGCTTCACGACCAAAGTCACCATTTTGATCACGACTGGGAAGTTTGTCGTGCCCGTGAAGATATATGTCATGCCCGTGACCCAATATTTCAAAACCTTCTAGAATACTTCACGGCCAAGGTCACCACTTCAATCACGGCTTGGAAGAACAGTCACGCCCATGATAAACATAGTCACACTCGTGAAAGATGAAAGAGAAAAATGTCAGACGCGATTATTTGGATTGGTGTAATGGCTAGTTTCATATTAAATGCATTCTAACGGCTACAATTCGTCATGGGAGTATAAATGCAAGTCATTTATGCATTCAGTATAAGAGGATAGCAAATACTTTGAATCAAAATCTTATTACAAGCTATTTGTACATTTAATACTTTCATAACAAACATCTATTCTCTGTGAAAATCTTTTTGCTCATCATTTATTGAGCAATAAAGATTTGTAAGTGTCTCTCTGTAATCATTTATTACTCAAGTGAGTTTTGGGTATTTCTGGGTAAAGAGTAGAACACTTGTAAGGGTTAGTTATGTGAGCCTTTAAAACACAAAGAAAGGTTGTTTGTGTGAGCCTGTAAAACACAAGGTAAAGGTTGTTTATGTGAGCCTGTAAAACATAAGATAAAAGTTGTTTGTGTAAGCCTATAAAACACAATGAATTGGTTATTGTGTGAGCCATTAAAACATAAGGGATTTCTGGATTAGGTGTGAGCCATTGTGAGAAACACCATAGTTGGGAGTGAGCTTATAAAACTCTATTGTAACACTTAGTATGTTAGTAAAACTCCCAATTGCGATTGGAGAGAGGAGTAGGGTTTGTTAACACCCGAACCTCTAGAAAACTCCTTGTGTCAAATTTCTTTATCCCTCCTAAACTTAACTTTCTATTACCGCTCTTTAAAGTTAAATTTTTAAAACTCCAATTCAACCCCCCCTTTCCTAGCTCAATATCTGGGCAACACCCCAAAATACCCAAACTCACTTGAGTAGATGATTACAGAGAGAAACATTTACAAATCTATAATGCTCAGAGAATGATGAACAAAAAGATTTTCACAGAGAATAAATATTTGTTTTGAAAATATCAAATGCACAAATTGCTTACAACAAGATTTTGATTCAAAATATTAGCTATTCTCTTCTTATCTTGTTCTAGATGCATAAATGACTTGTATTTATACTTCCATGGTGAATTATAGTCGTTAGATTGCATTTAATATGGAACTAGCCATTGCACCAACTCTTATTGTTGCGTCTGGCATGTTTCTCTTTCATCTTTCACGGTCGTGAATATGTGTGTCACGGTCGTGACTATTCTTCCAAGCCGTGACTTGAGTGGTGACCTTGGCCGTGAAGCATTCTGGAAGGATTCGAAGTGTTGGATCACGAGCGTGACACTATATCTTCATGGGCATGACATCCTTCCAAGTCGTGGTCCAAGTGGTGACTCTGGCCATGAAGCTTTCTAAAAGAATTTGTAATGTCTTCTCACAGGCGTGACTTTCTTTCACGGTCGTGACTGATATGATCATTCACGGTTGCTATCATTCTTCATGGCCGTGAACTTTAAATATTGGATAGTTGGCGCTAAGCTTCATCACGGGTGTGACATATAAGGTCACGGGCGTGAACATGCTATTTCTTCAATTTTATCTTTTTAAGATTAATCTTCCATTCTCCATTCTTGCTATCATGTTCCATACCCTGTTCAATAAACTTAGAAAACAAGTATATTAAATACATTATTGCTATTTTATTTGTTAGCATCAAAATGACAGAAAATACCCCTCAAGGTTTAACAATCTCCCCCTTTTTGATGGTGACAAATAATCTAGCAATATGTGCTTTTGAGAAGTCTCCCCTTCAAAAGATGCTTAGGATAAAAAATGCTGAAGTGCAAGAATTGTAAAGAATGATGAAGTGTAGCGTCAAAATATATTTCGTAGTTTTAAGTATATGCAAGTTATATGCAAAGTATATCCAATGTATACCAAAATTTTTCCTTAAAGCAAGTTAAGTTTATGCTAAGTATATTTAAGGTATATTCAGAGTATATCAAGTGCATATTCATTCATGTAACTTGCATCAAGGTATATGCAAAGTATACTTAAGGTATATGAAGCTCATTTACATACTTGCATATTCATTTTGATTCAAAATAAGTATTGCTCTTAACTTTAAACAATATATTGCAAGGTTCTCCCCCTTTTTTCATCAACAAAAAGAATAACAAAAAGATAAAACGTAATGTAAAACAAAAGCAAATATATTAATATAGAAAGAAAAAAAAATACAAGAGTAATTGAAATTCTGAAAGGAAATGGAAATTCCTATAGCAAACAAGCTAGAAAATAACACATCTAACATAAAATCTAGCCGGACATCCTATCTCTAAGGCGAGCTACTTTCGCCTCGAGGCTTTCCATGCGAGACTCTATGAAATCCTTGAGGTTCTTTAACCTCTCATCCATCGAAGCCTGCAACTGCTCAAACCGTGGTGCCAAAAGGTCAGCCACTTGCTGAGCCAAGTTTGGTATGGAGGCAGAGGATTGTCCAATTTCCTGCTCAACCTCTAGAGGCACCACTTCAACTTGAACTCTCTTCCTTTGCTGGATTCCTTTGAGGCTAGCTTTGAAGTCATCCAAGTCATTGTCCTCCCAAATGATCTTACCAACAGTGTTGGTTAAGCGGTAGATGTTGTTCTCAAATACTATATGAATAGCCGCACCCATTTTGATGAAGGATTCAACGTCTAGTCAGTCTCAAGGATGTGCTGGTATGAGGTTGAAGTGGTGTTCCTCTAGCTTCAAGTATCCTAGCTTGATGGCGATGTGAGTCACGTACCCACCAATTAGAATGTCTCTGAAGGGCTTGGTGGTAATAGATAAAATATGGTTTGCAAACCATCGAGATAAAGTCACTGATAGGCCTCTTCGGGCCATCTCCAGGAGAAAGAGCTCTGACTTCCTGATCGATCCATTGTTGTCTCCTCTAGCGAAAATGCTATAGGTTAGAAACCTATGCAAGTACTTGTGCATTGGGGATCGAAGGTGCGTGCTCTTAGTCTTCTTGACGTCCCAGCTGAAATCAAGCCCGAAGTGAGTCCATGCCTGAGTAGCATAGAACTCCACTTCACTCTCATTCAGGATTCCATCAGAGGAAAGGTTGAACATCTCTCCAAACTCTATGGCAGAGAGGGTGTTCGGATACTTACAAAGATTGAATTTCACCATGCCAGTAGGAGAGACTTGCAGGGTGCTCAGGAATTCTAGAGTTGGTTCCTTCAGTGTTAGTTGATGGATATCAACGAAGTCTCTCAGATGACAAGTCTGGAGTTGTTCCATCATGCTTGTCTCAAGGCCGAGTGTACGGATGGTTTGCCACTCAAATGATCTAAAGGAAAAGAGTGGCCTTTTCTTGAGCACTGAGTATCTAGGATGATAATGCTCCAGAATAATATTTAGAAAGTAATTCGTGTACCTTTTTGGAGCATGTGACTTCTTTCTTGTACCCTTAGAGGAGTCGGTTTCCATTTTGATTGAAAAATGAACTTTTGAAGAGTTAAAAATTTGATAGAAATTTTGGAGTAAAACCTAAGGTGATGTGATTTCTGATGATGGAAATGGTTTTTGAAGATATTTATAGATGGAATGAGTTGCTAGGGGGCCGGAATCTTCAAAATGGTAATCAATGGAGATAAATGAGAGAAGTTGAGATAAGTTAGAGAGTTTTAATGAGAGAAATAATGACAGAATCATTTTATAGCTGACATCTTCACGAGCATGACAAACTAAGTCACGGGCTTGAAATGTCGTGTTCACGGTTTGCAGAAGAGACACTCTACCTATGAAGAGAGAGGTGAAATCATTCACGGTCGTGAAAATTAAAGGTAATGGGCGTGAATGATGAACTATCACGGTGGTGATAGATGAGTCACAGGCGTGAAGTACAATCTTCACTATTTTGTGATTGTGAAACAAAGCGTGATACAAAGCATGAATGCTTCTGTAAGTTTTTAGTGGAAATGGTTCACGATCGTGAAAATGCATCACAGACGTGAACAAAGGGTTTCACGGGGGTGACTGAAAAAGGTTATGGTCGTGAAACATAGTCTTCACTACCTTCAGTCGTGAAGTATGTCGTGAAGCAAGTCATGAAAACTACTGTTCTTTTGGCGATTTAGTTCACGGTCGTGAATATATGTCACGGGTGTGAATTGCCTAAAATTCTCATTAAATAAAATTAAGTCTAAAACAAGACTAAAGCATTTCTAAAGAGCTTATATCCCCTATAATCAAATTAGCTACCTTATTTCTAGTAAGATGAGACAAAAAATTTGAGATTATCAATCAAGGTTTGACAATTTGGCAATCACAAAGTTAATCCATCAATCATACCAAGCTCTTTTCTTATGAAATTAAATCTTTCCTCATTTAGAGACTTAGTGAAGATATCTATCAATTGATTGTCTGTGCTTATAAATTCCAATACAACATCTCCATATTGAACATGATCTCTAATAAAATGATGTCTTATGTCAATATGCTTACTTCTAGAGTGTCGAATGGGATTCTTAGATAGATTTATGGCACTTATATTGTCACATCTAATAGGTATATGGTTCATACTATGACCATAATCCTTAAGTTGTTGTTTCATCCAAAGGATTTGTGTACAACAACATCCTGCTGCCACAAACTCCGTTCAGCGGTAAAAAGAGCAACTGAAACTTATTTCTTGCTAAACCAAGAAACTAAGCATTCTCTAATAAAGTGACAAGTACCTGAAGTACTTTTTCTATCTAAAAGACTTCCAGCATAATCAGCATCTGAATATCCTATAATGTAAAAGGATGAATTTCTAGGATACCATAAACCTAGATGCAATGAGCCATGTAAATATTTTAGAATTCTTTTTACTGCATTTAAATGAGACTCTTTTGGACACGATTGAAAATGTGCACATAAGCATACACTATACATTATGTCGGGTCTAGAAGCAGTAAGATATAAAAGTGATCCGATCATACCTCTATAGAGCTTTTCATTAATGCTCTTACCCTTTTCATCCTTGTCCAATTTTGTTGATGTGCTCATTGGAGTCTTGGCATTCTTGCATCCTTCCATTTCAAATTTCTTAAGTAAGTCTCTAGCATATTTGGATTGGTTGATGAATATAACCTCATTGCCTTGTTTTACTTGTAGACCGAGGAAATATTTTAGCTCACCCATCATGCTCATTTTGAATTCCCTAGTCATACACTTAGCAAATTCTTAACAAATCAATTCATTAGTAGACCCAAATATGATATCATCAACATAAATTTGAACAATTAGAATATCATGCACATGTTTTTTAATAAATAATGTAGTGTCAACATTCCCCTTTGTAAAGTTATTTTCTAAAAGAAAAGAACTTAGTCTTTCATACCAAGCTCTTGGGGCTTGTTTCAAACCATATAAAGCTTTTGAAAGTTTAAATACATGATTAGGCAAATCATAGCTCTCAAAACCTGGTGGTTGTTCTACATAAACTTCTTCTTCTATAAAACCATTTAAAAAGGCACTTTTCACATCCATTTAGAAGAGTTTGAAATTCATATGACATGCATATGCTAAAAGTATTCTTATGGCTTCTAATCTAGCTACAGGAGCATAGGTCTCATCATAATCTATTCCTTCTTCCTGATTATACCCTTTTGCAACCAATCTAGCCTTATTCCTAGTTATTGAACCTTGTTCATCTAGTTTATTTTTAAATACCCATTTGTTTCCTATGATTTGATGCTCCTTAGGTCTAGGTAATAAGGTCCATACCTTACTTCTCTCAAATTGGTTGAGTTCCTCTTGCATGGCAATCACCCAACTTTCATCATTAAGAGCCTCATCAATATTTTTAGGCTCAATTTGAGAAATAAAAGCAAGGTCAGAGACTAAATGTTTGAAATGAGATCTAGTACTTACTCCCCTTGTAGGATCACCAATGATTTGCTCTTTGGGGTGATCTTTTGTCAATCTCCATTCCTTTGGGAGCTCTTACCTGCTTTCCACTTGAGTTTGAGGTAATGAATCATTTTGGTGTGAATCTTTTTGATCATTTTCTTCTCTTCCATTTTCAAGATCAAGTCTTTCCATGGTACCTACAACATCATCAAGAACACTACCTTTCACAAGATCAAGTCTACTAGATTCATAAAAAACAACATGCATATATTCTTCAATAGTTAATGAATTTTTATTAAATACTCTATATGCTTTGCTAGTTGTAGAGTATCCCAAAAAGATACCCTCATCAGATTTAGAGGCAAATTTTCCAAGGTTGTCCTTGGTATTCAATATGAAGCACTTGCATCCAAATACTCTAAAGTATGATATCAAAGGCTTTCTTCTATTCCATAGCTCAAATGAAGTTTTGTTTAGGAGAGGTCTGTTGAGGTGTCCTAGGAGATGAAAAATTCTGGAAAATGCCATGTTCAAGACAAAAGCTTTGAAATTTTTCATTTTCAAATTCTTTGCCATGGTCACCTCTTTTAGCAAAATTTTTGAAAGTTTCAAAAGCATCACTCTTTTGAGCTAAGAAAATTATCCAAGTAAATCTAGAGTAATCATCTACGATGACAAAGGCATAATGTTTACCTTCTAAGCTTGCAAGTCTAGCAGATCCAAATAAATCTAGATGCAGGAGCTGTAGAGGTTTTGAGGTACTTACTATATTTTTGGATTTGAAGGATGACTTGTGTTGCTTCCCTCTTTGGCAAGGTTCATATGTCTTGTCTTTTTCAAATTTGACTTTTGGCAGTCCCTTTACTAGCTCTCCTGTGCTGAGGCTTTGAATTAAATCCATGTTTGCATGACCAAGCCTTTTATGCCACAGCCAAAATTCATCACTAGTAGTCACAAGACACTTAGAGGAATGGTTAGATATTTTGAGTAAGTCTATTATGTAGGTATTGACCTTTCTATTTCATTTAAATATCTCTTGACTATCAATAGAGGTTACAAGACATTCGTTGGAAGTAAAGGTTACTTTATTTCCTTTATCACATAATTGACTTACACTCAACAAGTTATGTTTCAAACCATGAACAAGTAAGACATCTTTAATAAAAGTAGCACCATTAATACCAATAGAACCAATTCCAATTACCTTACCCTTAGCATTGTTTCCAAAGGTAACTTTATCTCCATCAATACTTTCGATTTCATTGAAAAGTTCTTTGTCTCCTGTCATATGCCTTGAGCATCCACTATCTACTAGCCAAGCATTTTTGTTTATTGTGGACTTGAGGCATACCTATAGAATCACAATTCAAGTATGGTTTTTAGGTACCCAAATGAGCTTGGGTCCTTGGGGGTTAGCACATGAAGGTTCCCAATGAGCCTTCCTTATCCAGCAAAGTTTATTTATGTGACCAATTTTCATACAATAATTACACTATTTAGGTCTAAAAATGCATTTTGGTCTTACAATGCTTTTGAATGCCATATTTCTATTAGACTGAGTTTGAGAACAATGGCATGCACAGTCTTGATTAATAGGTGCTTTTCTAGATGCATGCTTCTTATACATAAAGGCATGATTAGCCTTTTGAGGTTTCTTTCTTAGCCTTACCAATCCTTGATTATTCCTCTTATGTATAGAAGATTTAGTGTATTTTGTGCATTTATTCCTTTGTGTTGTTCCAGCAAATGTGGAGATGTGAGGTTCACTTGACTTAACAAAAGTAGTCCTGTGAGAAGATGGTGATGTACCCTTAAATCCTAGACCATGTCTAATTAAGGGTGATCTTTGAGACACAATGAGAGTATCTAAGCTCTCCTTTCCTTTATGGAATTTTGAAATGGAGTTTCTAAGTTCCTCAACTTCATTTTTCAAAGTATAGTTTTCTTTAAGCAAGGATTTTGTTGAGGGTCTTGAAGAGTATTCATCTAATGACTTTTGAAGAGATTCATTAGATGATTTAAGCTTAAAATTCTCCTTTTCTAAAGCATCCATTTTGGTTTTTAAATTAGAAATGTTATTCTTATAAGTATTGAATTTACTCCTATATTTCTCTAGTTCTAGATTCAATTCTTCTATTAGGCTTTGCTCATCATCATCATCATTTTCACTATTACTATCATTATCACAACTATTATTATTGAAAGAGTATGAGTGAAGTGATCTTACCTTATCCGAGACATGATCCTCTATATCCATGAAGCATAGGTTGACCTCTTCACTTTCATTGTCATCTTTTTCACTTAAAGAGCTTTCGTCATTCCATGTGGCTTTGTGAACTTTCTCCCCATTGTCTCTTTGGTATTTGCTCTTATGCTTCTTGAGCCTTGGACATTCCGGTTTAATATGCCCCTTCTTTCCACATTCATAGCACTTTACATCATCTTTACTTCTTTATGCATCATTAGAAGTCTGTTTGAGGTTTCTTTGCCTGAATTTTCTAGAGTTGCTCATTCTCTTCTCAATAATTCTTTTCATCCTTCTTGAGAGCATAGCAATGTCCTCATTTGCATCATCACTTATTTCTTCATCATCTTTAACTTCTTCTTGAGATTTTGAAGTAGAGGCTTTTAGTGCTAGAGGCTTTTTTTTCTGGCTCTACTTCAAGCTCTCTATCTCTTTTCACTGCCATTTCATGTGTAAGAAGTTTGCCAATAAGCACATCAGTATTCAGATGCTCATGTCTTCATTTGCCTCTTCTATACCGGCAACTTTTGAACTGTAATCTTTGAGAGGAAGACTTCTCAGGATTTTGTTATTTACATCTTCCAAGCTCAGGTTCTTTCCAAGTTTTCTCATGCCATTTATGATAGCTAGAAGACAGTTGGTCATGTCAGTAATTGACTCATTGGATTTCATCTTGAAGAGCTCAAACTCTGAAGTAAGAAGTTGAATCTTCTTGGATTAAACTTGCTTAGTTCCTTCATGATAGTTTTCCAATGTTTTCCACATACTATAAGCTGTTGGGCAGTATTGTATTTACCACATTCTTCAATGGATAATGAGCTTGAGAGAATTGTCATTGCCTTCTTGTTTTTGAAGTTTGCTCTTCTTTGAGGCTCTGTCCAATCATCTCTTGATAAGATTTCTTCTTCACCATCAATTCCACTTCTAGTTGGTGGTGTCCATTCTTTTCTAACACTATCCCAGACTTCAACTCCTTCACTATCCAAATATGTCTCCATCTGAAACTTCCAATGAGCATAATTTGTTCCATCAAAGTAAGGCTTGAGACTTTGGAATCCTTCATTGGCCATATCTTGATCTTTACTAACACTGTTTAGGCTTCGATGCTAGACTTAGCTGTGATACCAATTGTTATCCAGATTTTGAACCAAGAAAGGGGTTGAATTGGATATTAAAAATTTAACTTTTAAGTGCGGAAAGGAAAGTTAAGTTTAGTAGGGATAAAAAGATATGACACAAGGATTTTTATCGAGGTTCGGGTGTTAACAAACCCTACTCCTCTCCCCAATCACAATTGGGAGTTTCACTAACACACTAAGTGTTACAATGGAGTTTTACAAGCTCACTCCTAACTATGGTGTTTCTAACAATGGATCACACCTAACCCAGAAATCCCTTGTGTTTTAATGGCTCACATAATAAACCAATTCCTTGTGTTTTAAAGGTTCACACAAATAACCTTTATCTTGTGTTTTAAAGCCTCACACAAATAACCCTTACAAATGTTCTACTCTTAACCCCAAAATACCCAAACTCACTTGAGTAGATGATTACAGAGAGAAACACTTACAAATCTATAATGCTCAGAGAATGATGAAAAAAAAGATTTTCACAGAGAATAAATGTTTGTTTTGAAAATATCAAATGCACAAATTGCTTACAACAAGATTTTGATTCAAAATATTAGCTATTTTCTTCTTATCTTGTTCTAGATGCATAAATGACTTACATTTATACTTCCATGGTGAATTATAGCAGTTAGATTGCATTTAATATGGAACTAGCCATTGCACCAACTCTTATTGTTGCGTCTGGCATGTTTCTCTTTCATCTTTCATGATCGTGAATATGTGTGTCACGGTCTTGACTATTCTTCCAAGCCGTGACTTGAGTGGTGACCTTGATCGTGAAGCATTCTGGAAGGATTTGAAGTGTTGGATCACAAGCATGACATTATATCTTCATGGGCGTGACATCCTTCCAAGTCGTGGTCCAAGTGGTGACTCTGGCCATGAAGCTCTCTAAAAGAATTTGTCATGTCTTCTCACAGGCGTGACTTTCTTTCACGGTCATGACTGATATGATCATTCACGGTTGCTATCATTCTTCATGGCCGAGAACTTTAAATGTTGGATAGTTGGCGCTAAGCTTCATCTGTAACATCCTTGACCTTCCCCACATGCATTTCATAGAACATAAGCATCTTGCATACAATTCAATTGAACACGTGCATTTCATACGTATTTTCATAGGAACAAGTTTATGACACGCACTAGCTACGTGTCCTAGTATTTGGCACTTGTATCGAGTCGCACGTATGTAATTATAACCTAAATGAGGATAACAAAGTATTAGAAATGAATTGAATAAGGTGTATAAATTAAAGTAAGCAAAGTGATTAGATTAATATTAGTAAACAATTACATTGTTAATTTAGTTAAATCGGGTCAAATGATTAAGTTGTATTATTGTGTGAATTAATGGAATTATAAATATATGTAAATAATAATAATAACAATATAAAATAAAATGAAAATGAAACAAAAGAGAAATATAAGAGAAGAGAAATGAGAAATGAGAAGAGAAAAGAGAAGAGAAAATGAGAAAATGAGAAAATGACAAAAAACAAGTTGGCTTTATCTTCATCTTTCTTCCCCATTTCTGCCTCCTCACTTCAGCCCCGTTTTCTTCTTCAATTTTCTCCATTTCAGACTTCAATTCTTCCTTGTTTCACCTAGTTTTTGAAGCTAATTGATCCCTTTCAAGATTGTTCTTGGTAAGTAATCAATTCTTATTGCTATAGGGTTGATTTGAGTTGCTTAGGTTCAATATTAGGCACTGAATTGTACCCCGATTTTGATATTAATAGAAATTGATTATGGAAATGTGTAAAACACAAAAGTTGTTCCCTTATATCTTATATTTGTGGATATATAAACATTTTTGCAAGATTTTATGTATAGGGAGAGATATGCTCTTCGTACTGAAACTGGTCAGGATGTAAACCCTAACCAAGTTAGCTACAGTGTGGTTTGATTTCGAATATGTTAAAGCCCTTATTTGAAGTCTCTCAAAACATAAAAGTTGTATATATATGTGTATTATATCTCTATACCAAATTTCGGGTTCATAGGTCTTGTAAATGGGGAGTTATGGTGATTGGAACCATGACTGTTCCATGGTTTGAACTGCCTACTGAGTGCCCTGGGCAGATCCAGTACATTTGTTGGCTACTTTGAGCTTGTTAGAGCTAGATTCTGTAAATTCTAAAAACATGAAAGTTAGAGGTATATTTCTTAGATAAATTTTAGTACTAATTTTAGCTTAATTTGTTATCTATATACTAAGTTATGGCCTTTGGAAGTCATACTGGTCTGGAAGCCAATTCTATTCTGGAATAGTAAAAGGTTTGGTATAATTAGAAGACCATAGAGACATAATTGGTAAAAGTTGTAAACATGAAACATGTTCCAAATGCACCCATATAAGTGTCTGTAAAGCTTAATTAAAATAGGACTTATATATTATAAGTTATGATGAACCCAAATGAGTACCCTGAAACTGCCTAAAGGCAGAAAACAAGGCAGAAAACAGAACACTCTTAGAAATTCCACCAAATATTTTACAATGATCCACTTGGTCTGAAATTTGAATAGGTTCTATAATTATATGCTATTTTTAATTAGGAACAAGAATCAGATTAATTGGTCAATTATAAAAAAAAGTTATAGGCTAAACAGTCCCATAAGGTCACACTGCCTCATAGGAAAAATCTTAGCTATTGACATGAACAATGCATATTAATTTGTTTAAGCCACATTAAGTCTCCCTAATCATGAGTTAATCGATTATGTTTTCATATTAGGCTCGCAACATATTGGAGACCCACAAGGAGTAGATAGACAATAACTTAGGGGTCGAAATCAAAGGAGAACGGTGAGTCTAATTATCGATTGAATTCTTTAGTGCAAATGAATGTTGCTTGCTATGTGATTCATATGATTGTCATGATTGGTCCTTGATAATATAATGATGGATAATTTGTGACATTGTGGTACATATAAATGGTATACTTGTGGTATATTTGAGGTATATGTTTGACAAATGTGATATATATACATGGTACATGTATAGTATATACAAGGTATATGCTTGACATATGAGGTATATAGGGAATATATGTATATTGTATATGAGAAAGATGCAATGGTTGATGAATGCTTAAATACAAGTGCATATCCATATGGGCTAAAAAGGCGTTGTGACTAGTTAATCGACATTGCAAAGCAAAAGAAGAGGCCTATGGCCCAACAAATGTGCAAAGCAAAAGAAGAGGCCAACAAATGTGCAAATGAAATAAATGATCAAGCTAGCTAGCAAATGCAAATGCAAATGTTCACATGGAAACCCGGGGCAATGTTCGTTTAATCTGGTCACAACAAAATAAAATGTACAAGCAAAGCATAAGTAAATAACAATTATTGAATACTTGATTTTATCTATATTTATATGTTATTGACTGATGAATGGAATGGAATACATGGTATATATTGGAATTGTGATTTATGACTATGAGTTATTTGGTACTTTAGAGCTCATTGGATGGTTATTCTCACTGAGCCGCAACTCATCAATTTGCATCATTTTTCAGGTAAAGAAAAGTGATAGCTCATTTTGAGTAGCGTATAAAAGACATGGAGCATAGGTCACTGGCCGAGCCTCATCACTCTCTCTCTCCTTGCATTCCACACAAGCATGAAAATATGTCATCTGTATTTTGACTTATATGCTTGAATATGTATTATCACTCTAGATTAGTTTTGAAATGTATAAATGGAAACAACCCGTAATCCTTCAGATGAAAAGTTTATGTTTTAATATATGTGATATATCGTATTATGGTTTTTAATGTTGACTTGAAAAGTCATTAAGTGATATTACAGGATATAAGACTTGTAAAGTCATTAGTTGATTTTACAGGATATGATATGGAAAAAAATTTACTACCACTGTTATCAGGGTATTTTCTCTTTCCAATATGCAGGATGTGATTATTTGATACAGAAATATGTTATATTTAAATGCATAAGATGTGGCGTTACATCATCACGGGTGTAACATATAAGGTCACGGGCGTGAACATGTTATTTCTTCAATTTTATCTTTTTAAGATTAATTTTCCATTCTCTATTATTGCTATCATGTTTCATACCATATTCAATAAACTTAGAAAACAAGTATGTTAAATACATTATTGCTATTTTATTTGTTATCATCAAAATGACGAAAATACCCCTCAAGGTTCAACATCTTATATAGTGGGTTAATTTGGGTGGGCTTGGGCCAAACAAAGCCCAACCCAATTAGACCCAATTATGCACTATAAATTATTTTTCTCACTTTCCAAGCTCAACTTTACCCAAATTTGATTCCATAATTCTTAAAATATTTTATATGTCTACAAAAAATTTTCAACTCAATCGGAGTCCGTTTTCTATCCAACTTTCTCAATTCGGACTAATAATTCAATATTATTTAGAGTCTATCCATGTCTTAAAATAAATTTTTGGATGTCTTTTGCTATTTTTCGTAGTCCGGTCAAAATACAGTCAACCAACTATTTAATTAAATCGAGTCCCATTTTTTCTTAGTTTTGACTTTTGATGGCTTATTTGACTTTATTTTCACTCCAAATTTTATCCTCAGACTAGTCATACCCTATATTTTCTGATGATCAAATAAAATATTTTTCACTCACGGGTGTATTTTGACCCCTGAATATGCTTATCAATCTCGAAAACTATAGTTTATGACTAATTTGGTATTTGGACCATTACAGGATAGTTTTATTTATGTCTTAGGAGAACAAGGAGCCCAAGCCTTAATCAAGCAATTACTCAAGAAAAGAGCTATACTTACAATTGGAAAAAGTTCTCAACCTCAAGCTGAAGAAGAGGCCCCTTCTCAAATCCCTACTCAAGTTCCAACTTAACCTCCCTCATTTGACCAAATGTATGCTCTTCAAATGAAGACTTTTGAAATGATGAGACATTTTGATTTGGACTTTCAAGACATGTAGAGGAGGATGGGATGGAAAGCTTGTCTAGTATCTTTTGAAGATGAGCCACACTTTGAGGGGGAGCCACAAAAAGAAGAAGCACAAGGACATGACCATGATAAGGCCCGTTAACCAATTCAAAAATCTATCTTTCCACCTTTCATACTTTTCAACCTGCACCCATCATTCCATCATATTTTATGTTTTCATTTCATGCACTTCACATTTTCTCAATGTTTTTTTAGTCATGTGGCACATAATATGATAAAAAATTGTAATTGTCTTTTTAAGTTAATGAAATGTATGTTTTCTTTTATATATCTCTCTCTTTATGCCTTATGCCTTATGGGATTGATCTTATGTCTATAAGTATTTAATTATTGTTTTATCTTGACAAACGGGGAGAAGTATAAGTATAAGCAAAAACAAAGAAAAATGGACTTAAGTTCAAATTTTTATATTTTAAGTGATTAACTATGTTAATTTGTATGGATTGCTTTGAATATGTATTTCAATATCTTAATTTAATTTTTTCAAGTTTAATTTCATATTTTTTCTTAGTTTGATTGTCAAAATAAAAAAAATGAGAATATTGTTGACTTTAGGGTGATTGATATCTATTTTGATTTTTACAATTGAATTAAATGTTACTAATGTATTTATTTAGGGTGCATTTGGGATTGCTTTAAGGTGTCCAAAAAATAAGTTTAGAATTTTTTTAATTTAATTGATTAATTTTTTTAATTTTTTATAAACTGTTTTTCTCAAATCTGCTTCTGGAAAAAACATCCTATTTACCTACTTCTCTCCAAAAATAGTTTTCAAAACTCAAAAAATTTATCTCTAAAAGTGTTTTTGCCAAGCAGACTCTTAGTGTTGTTCTTATAATATACAAAGTTTCAAGCCAATTGGATATCCTTTATTTAGTTAGTTTCAAAGAATTGAAGTTGTCTTATAACTCGCGGTCAAGACAAAGACCTCACAACCACGACCCTGCCTCTTGACTCACACTTATGAAGATGCCACAAAAAAAAAGTGTTATAGATTAGTTCACGGTGTCATGTGATAGCGAACCTACCCCGAGAATAAGGCTTTAGTGACTACTAAAATCAAAAGCAATTGCGAGATTCTTAAGTACATGATCATTGCAAAGTTGCTCAATTAGAAGCTACCATGTGTCTCATTTCTCTTCTAAATTTTGCAATCTTGATCGTGACTGCAAATGCTCCAGAGCCAAAAACTCTTGCAAGTTCCGGATTAGTTTGCAGCGCCATCTGTAACTATAAAGTTCGCTTTCAAAGGGGAGCTCACGACCACAGAGAAGGAATGCAATCCAGAAGTTCTAGCTAATATAGTTGTTAGAGGCGGGAATAAGTCAAATGATGCCACATGTCAAAGACCAACGACTAAATGAAATTCAGGACCGCGAACAATATCTCTCGACCATCAATGACCCTCTATAGAAAATATTTAATGCAAAATTTTAGAACATTAGGAAGAGTTATGACACTCATTTATAATAGTTAATTGATGGGTAAACACTATAAATACCCCACTAAAAGCCCATTGATGAAATTCTAACAACTTCTAAGTAGTCAAACTCTTGCAAATTTATTTCTCAACCTTCTGTGTGAGTGATTTCGGTTCAAATGTTAGCCTTAAATACTTGAAATTTTGTAAGAGTTATTATGTAACCATAAAATATAAGAAATTGGTTATTGTGTTAGCTAATAGAATATAAGTGTAATTGAGTTTGGTGTGAGCCAATAGTGAAAATACTTTGTTGGGAGTTAGTTTGCAAAATTTCATTGTATCTCTTTAAATGAAATAATAAAAATATCCAATTGAAATTGAAAAGAAAACGTATGATTAGTTAATACCCAAACCTCTAAATCCAAAAACCTTTTCTTGAGTTCAAACACTTGAAAACTAAAGAAAAAAAACATAAAAGAAAGCGAAGTTAACTAAAAACAAATATAAAACTAAAATGTTGTGAATTGGTTGAAAAGATAATATATTTTTCGATGCTATTATCACATTCCAAAAGACCCTTGAAGTGGATGGAAGGTATATAAAAGTTAGTAATATATTATCATTTCAATAGGTAGTCATACGTAGTACACAAAAAATGTCGTATGTTGGTTATTTTATTAGCAATAGAACGTAGTCCCTTCAACTTTTCAAATGTCTATTTTTTTTTATATATTTTTTAGAAGTCATTTCAAAAATTTAAGAAAGTATAAATTATTTTTTTCTTGTTATCTCTAAGGTATTTAAATATTTGTTATCATTTTTCTGTCTAAACTAAAAAAAAAAAAAGAACAATATCAATTAAAAAATAATTTAGTCAATTATAAATAAATTTAATGAAAGAATTGAAATAATCTATTATTTGCTTAATTCTTGTGTAGTTATCTTCTCTCCTATAGCGACTTAACTACAAGATAATTTTTTCATCATTTTTAAGTAATTTTTAAGATGAGTAAAAAAGCAAGCGAAGGTAGTTAGTAATTAGATTCAAACATAGATATTTAGCTTTATTTGTCTCTAATATGGAAATTCAAATTCTTGAGGCTTTTCTTTATGAAGTGACGTGATCAAAAGTCCATCGTTCTAATGATTTTTTATCAATTTACGTCAGCGTTGTGGAATTGCATGATAAATCGGACGTCGTTTGATGTTAATCCTTCTTGATTTGATGAAACATATATTGCCCATCATGTACCAAATTTCTATGATGATTAAAGAAAAATAGCAACATTTTGAATATTCAAACACCGAAAAACTTGTTAATAATGAAGACCTAAGGTGCTAATATTTTCCTCAAAGAAAACGATGCTCTTTTCCTCTAGTCATGGTTAATACAGAGCAAGTTATGGTTTAGCATCTCTAGTCAAACTTTGGTTATTACGGCCCTATAAATTGAACTGAAAATCAAATCATATTGATCAATATGGATTTTGAATCTCAAATTGTATTAATCAGATATGATATTAAGTCATTATTAAATGGCTAAATTCAATTTTTGAATTCAAATTAACTCATTCTAGTTTCATCATCCAAATTCATACGATTTTCAGATTCAATTAGCCCATTCGAATTTTATTAAATTTTTATGGGTGAGTTTGAATTGAATAAAAAAAATTGTCAAATCTACAAGGCATAATTACATGGGCAGAAGAGGTAAAATAGAAAAATAATAATATACATAAATATTCTCACAAATAAAATTGAAAACATCAAATTTGATTTATCACCTCAAATCAATAATCATATGGGTGTATTAAACAAGACAGGCAATCATTTACATAGGCTGCTTTGTAACAGCGAACATTCCATTGCATATTAACCAATCCAACAGTACAAATAAATAGGAAAACAAATACGCCCAGCGCAGAGGCATAAATGGAGTGGAATAGACCAACATCAATGATATTAGAAGGCAAACTAGAATTGACAATGCAAACCTGGCTTGCTTATTTTGGCTACTGCCATAATACACTCAAGCACTAATAGTAATTACAAATTCACATAATATACTGAATGGTATGCACATCAAAGCAAAACCTTACTGCAGAACTAGGCACTCCTGCGTTCCAGTCACCATAGCTCGGTGAGAGCATTTGTTAATTTCATCCACTTCGTCGAGAGATCCTGCATGTTCATCCTCGAGCAAGTTCTGAACATCATTTTCACTGCCATTACCATTGAAGGAAGTAGCTTGAAATATGAAAGCAATCACTTCCTGGAATCTTGCCTCAGAGAGAGAAACCTCAGCAAGCAGTCTCCAAGCATTCTCCTCAGATGCTTCCTCATAGTCCTTCTTCCTCTTTAACACCATATGGCCACTAATTTCCCACACAGCTGGGTTCACTTGGGTATCAAGAAGTTCAGGACTCACTTCCCCAAGGGCTTGTTTCTCAGCATAACACTGGCAATCCATTTGAAAAACATTAGCATAAAAGAATAAACCAAGTAATTCTGAAACATATTAACGAACAAAGTTACCTCTCTGAACAAGAACAGGAATAAAGTTACCTCTACCATGTTTCCAAACTCCTTACCTGTGGTAAAAGAAAGATGCGCTTTCCAGAATCAGAGATGAGCACATTGTAAGGTATGTTGTTATCTTGAAGACAAAGGCAACCATCTGAAACAGTGTTGGATAAATCTTCCATATTATTTCCACCCTCAAGCAGAAGGCCTCTAACAGGGTAATTGACAAGCTCAGAGATTTTCACTCCAGTATCCAAGGTGGTTATCTTCTTAGTGGTTGCCTTCTCAATGGGAAAGTGCAACTCCAAGTAGTAAGCCTGTTCCATGGAAATGATCAAATTGTTTATCCATATTTCTTGGTTATTTTTTCTTTGACAAATAAGATAAAATAGGTTGTCTTCTTTTCTTTTCATGATTGCATGTTTTCATTGACTAGTTGTGGCTTGTGAGGATATGATTTGCCAAATATAAATTCAAGTTCATCAAAATCAATGTCTATTTAAATAGATACCTGGAAATGAAGATGGTTGATGGTGGCAAATGCACCCAAGCTGTTGTAACCCAAGCGGAAGTATGGATTCCCAGCTTCAGCTGCCATGTAAAGTGCAAGAAAAAAGCTCTCACGGTCAATCCTCTGAGGCAAGCACTCCAGAATACGAGGTATCAACAGCACATGCCCGTACTCAATTGGGCTAACCTGTTTTATCAGTAGAATAGAAGTCATAAGCAATTTACTACAGTCCTACTCACCTAATCAAAACCTTCTCCTAATCATAGATGTAAAGAACAACCATTGACTACATGAAACAAAAACCTACATTAATGGCAACCACACTTGGAGAGTTCTCAACATCAATGGGGGCACTTGGGAAGAACTGGACTTCACCATCCTTGCTAGCTTCAAACTGAAAGAGCACCTCTTCTTGGCCCACTTTAGTGAAGTTGAATTTGTTCCCATCAAAGGGCTGCAGGACCTTGTCAACGCGGAATTCAGTTGGCCTCTTCTTCAAGTGACGGCCCTCATTCAGCTGGGCAATGAATCCATACTGGCCAGGAATCACCTAAACCAAAATAATCATAATACTCATAAATCTCATATTTCCAACTCAACAAACTCCAAGTTGCAGTATATGAGTTCAAATTACAAGCTAAACCAACAAAAGAAACATCATAAATAAGAGTACAGACCTTGGTTTCGCAGGCAGTGACATCATATCGAAAGAGCCCTCTCTGCATGCGATCCTCCCACTGAAAAAACCAACAATGCAAAATTTAAACCCCGAAATCATGACTTCTAGTAAAGAAAAGGTTTATCATTCTTAATTTGCAAAAGTAATTATACCTCTCCAAGAAGGAGCGATTCAAGGAATGCAACGGGCGGCTCGGTAATCTCACGTCCAAGCCCCACTTTCTCGGAAACAGTCGTGTTAAATCTCTTGAAAACGTACAAAGGGAGTTTTGCGCCTATTCAAGGTGCCAACAAACGTAAACCCAGTTATAAAACATGTCAATACATCAAAAACCCAAAGAATTGCCAATAAAAACACAACTAAAAACAACAAGAGCATTTCAACAAATACCTTGAACGCAACAATGTCGAAGGCAATTGCGGCCACAGCCCCCGCTCCGGCGAGTAACCTCTTCCGCCTCCTCTTTCTGGAAAATTGATACAACGGTAGGAACCCTCTTGATACTTAACATCATCTTGTCACTCATCTTTACGTATTAAAATTCCCAAAAACAATTCAGTTCTTTCAAATCCCAACGAACTTGCTTAATCGAGATCTAATACTTCTAAATAATCTAAAATTCGCTTACAACTTAATATATAAAAAATAATATCCTAATCCTAACAGGCAAAGGAAAAGAGGGGACCGCCACCAGCGAGAAAGAGAAGATCGGAAGGGCTACCGCCTTCGGAAGGCAAAGCACCACGTCCACCGTGCGGCGAAGGGTTGCTCTCAATCACACAACCCCTGCGTCGTACAGCCCGGACATGAATTAGAGGCCGAGTTACTCCGTGTATAGCCGTGATGTCTACAACGTGTCTGCCTGGGTTTTACCCCCAACAACAGCTGCCTATACAGAAACAAAATCCTCCACACCAAAACACCAAACCACCTACAACACCTTAAAATAAGAGCAAATCCGAGGCCTGAATCGAAAAAATCTGCTTAGATTTCTTCAGATATTTGAACTGGGTATTTGATTAGAGGGAAAGTGAGGATCTGGGTATGGACGCAAGTAGGTTCATAGTTAAGATGGGGGGAAATTAAGAGGACATGTTGTTATATAGATAGATAAGAGGGCAATTGGTGGTTGCGCTTGTGATTTGCCGCGATGTGTGAATATAAGGTGAGTGGTGGTGATGCTATAATGTAAAAATTGAAAATGATTTGTAAGAGAGGTGAGGGTAAGTAGGTGGTTTGGTTGGGGTGGTGACTTCCGGTTTACCAGTACCGCCCAATTTGGTTGGCCGGAGAGGGACCACGCAGGCGTACGGATCAGCTAATAGCACGACCCCTCTTTCTCACGTTAAGGAATTGTTGCTTGAAATTAGACCTGCAAAGTTTGTATTTTTATTTTTCTAAATAACATTTTCATGGTCCTTTTTTCTATATAGTCCCCACATGATTGGGGAATGGGGCAAATATTGTTCCGTACTTATAACACGCGCGCGCGTGCTACGTGCGTCGAAGGAATATGCGCGCTTAGCGTGGGATTCTGTGTGTAAATCTTGTAACTACCAACGGCAATAATATCAGATAATTATATACAGCATCAAACAAATTGTATTAAGCCTTGTTTGGGATTACGGTTTGAAAAAAGCATTTTTGAAAAAAAAATTTTATTTTAAAGTTTTTTGAGTTTTAAAAACTGATTTTGAAAAAAAACTACTAAAATCAATCTCTTGAAACAAAGAAAAATTGACAAAGTCTTAACTAGGTATATACATGAATTTACAACCCAAAATAGAAATCAAATTCCTATTTCTAAGTCTTCTTGTTTATGTTACCATATCATTTGCTTCTTGCTCATTTGTATCTTCATTCTATCCTAATCCTATGTAATATAATTACATATTTCAAATTATAAAAAACCTCAATTTACATTTGAGAAGAGTAAAATGATAAGAGAAATATATAAGAAAGAAAAAGAGGTAGGGACACGCAAGTCTTATTTACCATAAAAGAAAATAATTTCATGGATGCTCAATCACATTGGGCATAAGTTCATAATCATCCATCATGTCTTTTCATACATCCCTAACATGCATTATCTAATGCACAAAATAAAAATGATAATTTTGGATTTCAATTTGTAAATAGATTAAACGCTTGAACCGAAATTGTCTATATGTGTTCTTTCGGTTAATTTAATTTTATATGTTATTTTAAAGTGGAATTTAATATTTAATCAAATTAAATTAAATTCCATATTTCCAAAAATAATTCAAAATTAATTCTCCTTAAAATCAAAATATTATGATATTAAAATTAAACAATTTAATTTTAATATACATACCAATTTATAGTCATACTAGAATAACAATTGCACAACTTAAATTAATTCAAAATTAATTTCAAAAAATTCTAAATATTTCTAGAATATCAAATCATCATTCTAATCATCTATAGGTCAGCTCAAATTCATCAAAATATTTTTGGCACAAGCCAAAATTACTAAGACAAACGAACCAACACACTTAGATACTCAAAATGACTAATTCGATATCTAGAATTTTTAAAATTTCAAATGCTTGTAAAATAATTTTGGCATGCATCTAACATCAAAATAACATATTTTTAATCACATAAAAATTATTTTAAGGTGTTGTAAATAAAATAAACACAAACAAAAAAATCAAACAAAACAGCCCCACCGGGTATTCTTAAACAGTCCCCTTTTTGTGTTTGTTTATAAAATTAATTAAAATAGTTTTTAATTAATTATTGGACACTTCCAGAGACATAAAAATATTCGCAATATGTCTAAATAATTATTTCATAATTAAATAACAAGAAAAATATAATCAGTCCCATCAATTAAGTCAAACAACAACATATGTTCATAAACAATGCAATTTTAGGCATTTTTGAAATAAATCCGAAATTAATTATTTGAATCACATTCAAATCATTTTTCAATCAAAATAGTAATTCTTAATCATCTCATGATCATATTAGAGAAAGAAAAATATGTAAAACATATTTTACAAATTAATTTTAATTTTTCAAAACTATTGATCTAAAAATCATTAAAAACATGCAATCCCATTGCACTTTAAATTAAAATTAATTTTAATGCATACAAGGAGGCTCTGATACCAATGTGGGGTTTTGAAGAATGAATCATATTCATAAACGCAATGAAAAAATAAAATTTTCAAAACCCAAAACAAAATATCATACTTGTATCATTAAAAATAATTTATATAAATATAAATGTTAAAAATTATACCTTGTAATTTCTTATTTGTTCTTCAAATCTTTATTTTGTTGGGTTGTAGCAAACCACAACAATGCACACTAGGATGTCTTCAATGATAATCCATGCGAAGAATGAAGAAGAAACTATCAAGAGAAATGGTTTGAATAAATTTAAAGTGCTAGCTTTGAAAGTGTTCTTGAGAGAATTTTGTTGTATTAAAAATATTTTTTTCACAAAAAAATATTTTTATGTCTATTTTATGTCATTTGATGTTTATTCTATTTGAATAAAATTCAAAGAAAAATGAAAAGTCAAAAATAAATAGTAATTGACCATAATTAGCCTATTTAAGGCCAAAATCTACCGTTGGCCAACAGGTGGGAGGCAGCAGTAGCACGTTGGGCCTGCTGCGGGCTGCTACTGGGCAGCCCAGTAGCCAGCCTAGCCCGCGTGGGCCCGTGATCCTCCTGAACGATTTTTCCGTGCGATCTCATCGCGATCCATCCCGAAATAATTCTCTCATATTTTGTATCATATCCAATACCATTTTACTCATTCTCTATATCTTCAATGCGTATGACTCATTAGGTTCCCGGTTATGTTAGTCACTTAAATTAACAATTAATTTAAGCAGGTCATGAGCGGTATTTAGCAACAAATCATGACCCCCAATTGACCGGAAAGTTAGTGGTTTGACTACGAACCTTTCCATAGCAATTTCCGTGCAATTATTCATTTCACCATTCTATACCCCACTTGATTCAGAGTATGGATATGTGTCAACTCTCACTAGATTGACTACATCACGTCTAGTCCAAGTAATGTTAGTTCTTGTCCATGAGGCTCATTACTCTATTAGATATGTCATTGAAGACTATCTTTATGACATTTTCACTCCGGCCAGAGATTCTCGAGTAATGACCACGACAATAGGTCATGGGTATACATGTTGGATTTTGAAGAATGAATCATATTCATAAATGCAGCGAAAAATAAAATTTTTAAAAATCCAAAATAAAAGATCATACTTGTACCATTAAAACTAATTTATATAAATTTAAATGTTAAAAATTATACCTTGTAATTTTTATTTGTTTTTCAAATCTTTACTTTGTTGGGTTGTAGCGAATCACAACAATCCACATTATGATGTCTCTAATGATAATCCATATGAAAAATGAAAAAGAAACTATCAAGAGAAATGGTTTGAACAAATTCAAAGTGCTAGCTTTGAAAGTGTTCTTGAGAGAATTTTTGTTGTCTTAAAAATATTTTTTTTCAAAAAAATATTTTCATGTCTATTTTATGTCATTTGATGTCTTTTCTATTTGAATCAAATTCAAAAATAAGATGAAAAGTCAAAAATGGAGAAAATGGAAATAAATGAATAGTAATTGGCCATAATTAGCCTAATTAAGGCCAAAAACAGCCGTTGGCCAACGGATGGAAAGCTGCAGGCGCGCTAGGCCTGCTGCGGGCTACTGCTGGGCAGCCCAGCTGGCCCGCAAGGCGGGCCAGTAGCCTGTCTTGCCCATGCAGGCCCGTACGGGCCTATAACACTCTAGAATAATTTTTTCGTGCGATCTCATCGCGATCCATCCTAAAATAATTCTCTCATATTTCGGATCCTATCCAAGATCATTTTACTCATTCTCTATATCTTCAATGCGTGTGACCCATTAGGTTCCCGGTTATGTTAGCCACTTAAATTAACAATTAATTTAAGTAGGTCATGAGCGGTATCTTGCAACACATCATGACCCTCAATTGACCAGAAAGTCAGTGGTTTGACTACGAACCTTTTCATAGACAATTTATGTGCAATTATTCCTTTCACCATTCTATACCCCACTTGGTTCAGAGTATGGATATGTGTCAACTCCCACTAGACTGACTACGTCACGTCTAGTCCAAGTAATATTAGTTCTTGTCTTTGAGGCTCATTACTCTATTAGATATGTCATTGAAGACTATCTTTATGACATTTCCACTCCAGCCAGAGATTCCTGAGTAATGACCATGACAAGATGTCATGGGTATACACTCCTTCTATCAATAGTGGTGAATCCTTTGTTGGTTTCCCAATTACCTTCGAATACCTCAAGTTGTATCCAATCACCACCCTATGAGCTACCTCTCTGAGTCAATAAGGAATAGTGTCAAAATACAGAATCAATATTCAAGATATCCTTGAGTATCTCAAGTCTAAGGATACTTGCACCATTGCTATGATGAGACTATCATTGACATTTGAATAGATTATCCATATGATTGTCTCATAGTTGGTCATCCAATGTACTTAGCTACACTTAGCAAGCATCCACATGTTAACTCTAAACATCTCATGTTTATAGATTATGAGATCTACTACTCGATCCAATCAAGGAGTGTAACATGTGCTAGTCTATCTGGATTAATAATGTCTCGTCTCATTAATCCTATGACTAGGGATAATTTTGATACTAACATAATTATATATGATAAGAATCTCAATATCATGATCTCATCATGATTTCCTTTATGCTATATTATGTATCAAGGACTTCATTAATTGATTTAAGATCACTTATCAATTCATATATCAAATGAACATCAAATTAATGAAAAAACATTTTATTAATCAAATAAATTTGTACAATAAGTGCTAAAGGTGATTGCCTTTAGAGCACTCCTCTAACAAGGTCCCATTTGCACTAAAGCAATCGCCTTTGTATTTAATTCCATAGGCGAGTATATGGGAATCATATTTCTTTTGGGGAAGTGGCTTAGTTAAAGGATGTGCAATATTCTGATTAGTGGGCACTCTTTCTATCTTTACATCATTCCTACCTATGATTTCTCTAATCAAATGGTATCTTCTGAGTACATGTTTGGATCTCTGATGAGATCGTGGCTCCTTTGCTTACGCAATGGCTCCATTATTATCACAATACAATGAATTTCCTTATCCAATCTGCTTCCTTTGCTGCTTTAGAAGTTGCAATGTACTCTGTTTCGGTTGTGGAATCAGCAGTTATTTCCTATTTGGAACTCTTCCAACTAACTGCTCCACCATTTAGTGTGAATATATAACCTGACTGAGATTTTGAGTCATCCTTGTCAGATTGGAAGCTAGCATCGGTATACCCGCTCACAGTAAGTTCTCCATCTCCATATACCAAGAATACATCATTAGCTCTTCTTAAGTACTTAAGGATATTCTTGACAGCCACCCAATGACCCTCACCAGGGTCCGATTGGTATCTACTCGTGACACGCAGAGCATATGATACATCGGGTCTTGTACATATTATAACATACATGATTGATCCTATAGCTGAAGCATACAGAATCAAACTCATGTGTGTTCTCTCATCTTGTGTCTTTGGACACAAAGACTTTGAGAAAGTAATCCCATAGGTCATGGGAATATATCCCCTCTTGGACTGCTTCATGCTAAACCTTTTTAGCATCTTATCTATGTATGTAGATTGTGAAAGACCAAGCAATCTTTTAGATCTATCTCTATAGATCTTTATCCCTAAAATATAGACTGCTTCTCCAAGGCTTTCATAGAGAAATTCTTGGATAACCAAATTTTGACTGATTGTAAGGCTGAGACATCATTTCCCATTAACAATATGTCATCTACATACAACACAAGATATATGATTGCACTCCCACTAACCTTCTTATAAACACAAGGTTAGTTCGGATTTTGTAAGAAACCAAACTGTTTGATTGTCTCATCAAATCGAATATTCCAACTCCTGGATGCTTGCTTTAATCCATAAATGGATCTTTGAAGCTTACATACCTTTTTGCCATATTTGGATATGAAACCTTCTGGTTGTGTCATGTACACATCCTCAGTCAGATTTCCATTAAGGAAAGCTGTTTTCACATCCATTTGTCATATCTCATAATCATAATGAGTAGCAATGGCAATGAGTATCCTTATGGATTTAAGCATAGCTACTGGGCTAAAAGTTTCATCGTAGTCAATTCCTTGTCTTTGACGATAACCTTTAGCAACAAGTCTAGCTTTATAGGTAATCACATTACCATCCATATCAGTTTTTTTTTTTGAAGACCCACTTGCACCCTATAGGCTTTATTCCTTCGGGTGGGTCAACCGAAGTCCATACTTGGTTTTCATACATGGAATCCATTTCTGACTTCATGGCTTGAAGCCATTTGTCAGATTCTGAACTATTCAGAACCTCTTCATAGGTTGTAGGCTCATCATTTTCTATGAGCAATACGTCGTTCTGTTCATTAATCAGAAAACCATATCTCTCTGGAACAGTACGTATCCTACTTGACCTACGAAGCTCTTGTGCTTCAGAAGGTTGAGCTGTTATATCATCTGTATGAGTAACAAGCTCGGGTTCAAGTAGTTGATCAACATATGTTTGACCATCTTGAACTTTTTCAAGTTCAATTTTGCTCCCACTATCTCCTTTTAGAAGGAATTCTCTCTCTAAAAAGATAGCATGTCTTGAAGCAAAAACCTTTTGTTCCAAGGGGTGGTAAAATTGATATCCATATGATGCTTTTGGATATCCCACAAATAGACATCAGTCAGACTTAACTTCTAGCTTATCTTACATTGTCCGCTTCACATAAGCAGGACAAACCCAAATTCTCATATAAGAAAATGTGGGTCTCTTGTTATACCATATCTCATATGGAGTAACATCAACTGACTTTGAAAGAACTCCATTTAATATATAAATGGTGGTCTCTAGTGCATAACCCCAAAACGATTTAGGCAATTCCGCAAAACTCATCATAGACCTTACCATGTCTAACAAGGTTCGGTTTCTTCTTTCAGCCACACCATTGTGTTATGGCGTGTAAGGTGGAATCCATTGAGATAAAATCACATTATCCCTAAGATAATCTAGAAACTCTTGGCTCAAGTATTCACCTCCTCGATCTGATCGAAGTGTTTTAATACTTTTGCCAAGTTGTTTATCTACTTCTTTTTTCTGAATTCTTTGAACGTTTCGAAAGCTTCAAATTTGTATCTCATAAGATACACGTATCCATATCGTGAGTAGTCATCGATAAAAGTAATGAAGTAGATGAAACCACCTCTAGCGTGTGTAGACATTGAACCACATACATCTGAATGTATTAAGTCTAAAAGTCCATTAGCACGTTCACCCTTTCCCTTAAAAGGTAATTTAGTCATCTTGCATAGTAAACAAGATTCACATGTGTCATATGATTCATAATCAAGTGCCCTAAACTATCACTTTTGTGTAGCTTAGCCATGCGTTTCTCATTTATATGACCAAGACGACAATGCCATAAATAAGATGATTTCAACATATCTTGTTTTTGCCTTTTATTATCATTAATGTTTAAAATTGGATTTGACATATCTAATATGTATATTCCATTGCATAATGTACCATTAGCATATAGAATTCCATTCAACATAATAGAACAACAATTGTTACTAAAAGCTAAAAGGAAACCATCTTTATTTAGACTTGAAATAGAAATAATGTTTTTAGTCAAAGCAGGTACATAATAGCAATTATCCAAATTTAATATAAGTCCACTAGGGAGGGTCAATACATATGTTCCTATAGCTAATGCAGCAACCTTTGCTCTATTTCCAATGCGTAGGCCTGACTCTCCCTTATTGAGCTGTCTACTGTTTCCTTAGACCATGCATATCAGTGCATATGTGTGAGCCACAACCGGTATCTAATACCTATATATTATTATTGGTAACAGTATTAATTTCAATAACAAAAATACCTGAAGTAGATGGGGCATCAGATGCCTTCTTCTTCAAAGACTCCAAGTAAGCCTTGCAGTTTCTCTTCCAATGGCCATCCTTGGTGTAACATTCAGTAATTTAGGCCTCGATTGCGCGTGACCGTAGTGGGGTCCACTGGTTCAATCGGAGTCTAAATTTGAACTCATAAAAAAAAATGACTAATAATAAGGAAAAATAATTAAGGGTATTATTATTTGGGAATTAAAAAGATTAGGGGTAGAATTAGAAAAAAATAAAATTTTCTATGGACAAAATCGGTATTATGGAGATTGTTTGGGGAAAAAGTGTGAATATGGAGGAAGATGTGGTAAAAATGGAATTTTTCAAAGTTTAAATGTTAATCAAGATTAATTAACTTAATGAACCAATAAGAATTAAGATTAATTTTAATTAGTAGGACCCACACATTAATCAAGGTATAAAAGTCAAAAATGGGAGGAATTTTTCATTTTTCCACCAAAATATCTAAGTCCTCTTCTTCTTCCTTTTCCCATCCTTGTTGTCGTCCACCTCCACTCTCTTAAACCTCCATTTTTCTTTCAATTTCCACCAAGCTAATAATGAAAAGAAATTGGTTTTGAGAGAGGAAAAATAAGAATTAAGGAGTTCTTACCATAAAAGGTACCAAAGGAGCAAGAAGGAAGGAAGAAAGAAGAAAAAGGGAGAAGAGTAGGGAAATTTCGGCCCACCTTGGAGAACTCTTAAGGTGAGTTTATTCTTCTTAAATTTAACCTTTTTCCTTCTATTTGAGACCCATGATGATGATAGATGTGATTAGGTTTGAAAGATTTAGGATTAGTTGCAAGATAGAACTTAGAAAATTAAGTTTGTGTTTAGTTGATGAAGATGTAATTGGACTTTGAGTTGATCATATTTGATGTTAGATAATTGTTTTATTGCTTAAAAACTAAAGAAAATATGATGTTAATGGATGATTAAGGGGCTGCCATAATTAAAGAAATTAGGAAAAATTGAAATTAATATGGAAACACAACAATTGGTGATAAGGAAAATATGATTTGAGTGTTGAATTGAAGGAAATGAATTGGTAACTAGGATATGGTTTTTGGGCAGCCATGACATATGAAGAAGGAAGTTTAACCTTAGTACATTTTAGCTCAATTAAGGTGTAAATCATATTAGGAGCATTAGAATATTATGTAGACATGAAAAACATTGAAATTGGATGTTGGAATTGAGATGTGGTATAATTGTGTAGGAAAAATAAGTGAACAAGTGAGAGGCCCTCAAGAGGGTGACAAAGGCAAGGAGAAAGCTAGCTAATAAGGGAAGGAAAAGAAGGTTTAAAAGAAGAATCAAGGCTGATTAGGTATGTGCTTCATTGATAAAAATTTTGCATGTTGTTAATAAGTATGGAATTATATATTAAGGTTTGTTATGTTTGTGTTTTTGAGATGTTATGTGATTTGTTGTGACTTATGATATTATATATGGCAATGGGACCAAATGGTGTGAAATAATTGAGACATATGAATGTAGTTGTAATTCTGGAAATTTTAGTATCAAAATGAATGCAAATGATGAATGTGGTTGAAATGTGAATTGATGCCAATTGATGGCTCGGGTACAGAATTCCAGGAACAACTCTGTCTATTTTGATGATAACTTGAGTTGTGGAACTCTTTTTTGTATGTTATTTGTTGAAAATGAAAGCTAAGACACAGGGATTTAATTTGTATTTAGACTATAACATTTAATTATGTCTATATTTTCCCAGAAAAATGCATGAAGTTTAATCTTAGAATCTGTCCAGAAAATTCTGGGCAGAAAATTCTGTGATGATGCAGTAGTGAATTGATCATAACTTTTGATAGAAAACTTTGATTTAATTGATTTTAGATGCATCTGAAAGCTAAGACAATAAGCTAAAAATTGTTAGAAGGCCAGAACTCCAAATTCTAATTATAAATGGGCTAAAAATGAAGCCCAAAAACAGGTCCAAATTCTGCCATAGGTATAAAACGTGAAGTGTTGGACTTATGCATGTGGTATGTTAATTATATGTAATAATTAATGCAAATATTTAGTTTGATGGTAATTATCAATGTTTAACAGATTATTTATATATGAGATTTTATTGTAATAATAATGGGAATATAGAACAAACATAAACAAGCATACTTATGATAGTTGAAAATATTGCGAATTAATATAAAAATAGTTAAGCCCAAAAACACCTAGTCTAGAACTAGAATAGAGAATAGTTTGGCATGCCAATCAGGGGAATTTAGGCACTCGGTGCCAAATATGAAAGCCGGTAATGGCAATTGATAAATTCGCTCGGCGCAAAATTATTAAGCCGGTAATGGCAATATAACAAAAGCCAGTAATGACATTATTATAAAAGCGTTCGGCGCTACATTATGAAAGCCGGGAATGACAACCCCGTTATTTCTATTAGATAGTTCAGTTATAGGTGTTATGGGCACAATAAAATAATAATAATACTAATATTGAAGTATGTGATTTTGATAAGTGTTACATTAATTAAATTTGTTACTATTACATGTTGAATGAAATTTTTTTGATTTTATAGAAATTTTTATTTTATGCGTTATTTATTAAATGGTTAATTAATATGTGAGAAAATATATATGTATGTAAAATTTTTATCATTGAAGCACCACTAAGCTAGTAGCTTAGCGCGGGTAGTTTTCTCTCGCGCAGGTTTAGAAGGGTAGTCGTAGAAAATAGTCTGTCAGAAGAAGAAAGGTATCCGGAGGGAAGCAGCAAAAAGCTCTGAGTTTTCTTTTTTGGTATATTTTGTTAAAAAATTTTGTAAATTAAAGTATTGTTTTTATTTCATATAATGTGTATTAAATATGTGAGTTACTATGTAAAAGAACATAGTTTGAATGTAAATTAATATATTTTATAAATAAATAAGATTTTGAGTATTATGCTTGTAATAATTTTATTTCAATGTCTACAAAAATAAAAAAAAAAATTTACCTCACTTCATTAATTTTATAAAACAGTAAGACGGGTAATACTCACTTACCTTGCTGAACTATAGTGGGGTAAGGGGGTGTGACAATTTTTGGTATCAGAGCCATAGGTTTAGATGGTTCTTACTTAGTGGGTATGAGAAGATAAATGCATGTTTTAGCATTTGCATTGTTTTTAAGCTGCTATATTCTAATAAGGGACCCTTCTTCTGACAATATAGGTTTTAATGGATTCGGAATCAAGACAAAATCGTGAAGAACATGAGGGTGATAGTATAGCTGACTCGGTTGCTCATAGACAGTCAGCATCAATTAGAGCCTCAGAGCCTAGCGTTATAGCTCCACAACATGCTGAAGAACAGGTTAACGCGGGTCAGGTACCCCTTATGCAACAAATGGCTACTTTGTTACAGCAGATAGCACAAGTTGTGCCGCCACCAGCTCCACCACCTCCCCCACCTCAACTGAAACCCCAGATTGATAAATTAAGAAATTATGGGGCTACAGATTTTATGGGTAAGAAAGAGGATGACCCAGCGGCAGCAGAATTTTGGTTGGAAAAGACAGAAAGAGTTTTTGAAGAGCTGCAATGTCCAGAGGAGTACAAGGTTAGATATGCAGTATCTCTCCTTCAGGAGCATGCCTATGACTGGTGGAAATTGTTATTAGCAAAACTTCAGACTCTGACCCCTCAGACATGGGATTTCTTTGTGACAGAGTTTAAAAAGAAATACGTGCCAAGAATCTATGTTGATGAGAAAAAGCGAGAATTCCTGAATTTGAGGCAGAGGGGTATGACAGTAGCTGAGTATGAGATGGAGTTCACCAGGTTGAGCAAGTATGCTACTGGGATTATTGGAGATGAAGCTGATAAATGTCGTAGATTTGAAGACGGTCTCAATGAGGAGATTGGGTATTTAGTGGCTTCCCACCAGCATACAGATTTTGCTACGCTAGTGTCCTCTGCTATTAGTGTTGAAAGAAGGAAAAAGCTGAAGACAGAAGAGCATTATAAGAAGTCAACAGCTAGTGTGGCCCAGACATCGGGTAGGAAAGGACGAATAGTACCCAGACCATTTCAGTCAAGGGTGGCTAGACAGACATTTTCTGATAGGCGGGGTCAGCAATTTAGACATGTGGCATCATCTGCTAGTTCACCAGCATCATTTCCCAAGAGACCAGCTCCAACTTTGTGTCAGCATTGTGGTAAAGCTCATACAGGAGAGTGTTGGTGGTTAACTGGGGCATGTATGAGATGTGGAGCTACTGACCATATGAAGAAAGATTGTCCCAGACTCGGTACAGGTAGTATGGCACCAGCACAGACTATGACACCGGTATAGAGCCGTGGTAGAGGTCGAAGCCAGTTTAGAGGTGGTCGTACCGGACAGAGTCAGGGGGTATCAGAGACAGTTGACAGACCCGGAGGTAGTAGGACTCCAGCTCGGGCATATGTGATGAGGGCTCGTGAAGACCAGGATGCACCAGACGTCATAGTTGGTAAATTATCTTTATTTGATTTTGATTTACATGCTTTGATAGATCCTGGTTCCACGCATTCGTACATAAGTACAGCGGCACTTAGACAAGGGAACATGATACCTGAGACCTTAGAATATGAGATAATTGTGAGCAATCCACTGGGACATAGTGTGAAAGTGAATAAGATTTATAGAAACAGTTCAATAATTATTCAGGGTAGAGAATTTCCAGCAGACTTAATAGAACTACCTTTTCATGAATTTGATGCTATTCTGGGTATGGATTGGTTGACAAAGCATGGAGCTATAGTCGACTGCCGATCTAGAAAAGTTGTACTTAAAATTCCCGGGCAATATGACACCATCATTCAAACTGTAGGCCAAACATGTTTGACCAGTGTTATTTCAGCATTAAAAGCTCGAAAATATATTAGGAAGGGATGTGAGGCATATTTGGCCCATGTGATAGATACCAGGAAAGGGAGCCCAGAACTCAAGGACATCCCTACAGTGTGTGAGTTCTCAGATGTATTTCCTGAAGATTTGCCGGGGTTACCACCAGATAGGGAGATGGAATTTGCTATTGATGTGATTCCTGGTACAGCCCCGATATCAATTACTCCTTATAGAATGGCACCTGCAGAATTGAGAGAGTTAAAGGTTCAATTGCAGGAATTGCTCGACAAAGGGTTCATAAGGCCCAGTGTGTCACCATGGGGTGCTCCGGCGTTGTTTGTGAAAAAGAAGGATGGCACCCTTCGGTTATGTATTGATTACCGACAATTGAACAAGGTGACAATTAAAAATAAATACCCACTACCTAGAATTGATGATTTGTTTGATCAATTGAAGGGAGCAGGAGTATTCTCTAAGATTGATCTCAGATCCGGGTACCACCAATTGAAAATCAAAGAATCAGATGTATCTAAAACAGCCTTCAGAACTCGATATGGCCACTATGAGTTTCTAGTTATGCCATTTGGCTTAACGAATGCACCAGCTGCCTTTATGGATATGATGAACAGAATTTTTAGGCCTTATCTTGATCAGTTTGTGGTAGTTTTTATAGATGATATTTTGGTGTATTCGAGGGACAAAGGAGAACATGACAGACATCTCAGAATAGTACTGCAGACTTTGAGGGAAAATCAATTGTATGCAAAGCTATCAAAATGTGAGTTCTGGTTGGAAGAAGTGGGATTCTTAGGGCATATTATTTCAGTTGAAGGAATCCATGTTGATCCTAACAAAATAGAAGCCATTCTAAGTTGGAAGCCACCTCGCAATGTAACAGAAGTTCGAAGTTTCCTTGGATTAGCTGGCTACTATAGAAGGTTTGTGAAGGGATTTTCAAGCATAGCTGCACCAATTACTAAGTTGCTTAGAAAAGAAACTAAGTTTGAGTGGACAGATCGGTACCAGGCAAGCTTTGAGAAACTAAAAGCCATATTAACCAAAGCACCTGTTTTGACCCAACCTACACTAGGGAAAGATTTTGTGATATACAGTGATGCCTCTCATAATGGGCTAGGTTGTGTATTAATGCAAGAGGGTAAAGTAGTTGCTTATGCATCTAGGCAATTGAAGCCTCATGAGCTAAATTACCCTACTCATGATTTGGAGTTGGCAGCAATAGTGTTTGCTTTGAAAATTTGGCGACATTATTTGTATGGCGAGCGGTGCTACATATATACAAATCATAAGAGCCTCAAATATCTGCCTACACAAAAGGAGTTGAACTTAAGGCAAAGACGCTGGTTGGAGTTAATCAAGGATTATAATTGCATTATTAACTATCAGCCAGGCAAAGCCAATGTAGTAGCGGATGCCTTAAGTAGAAAAACACTGGCAGGTATAGTTTAAATTTTCCTCAATTATAAAATAATATATAGAAAGTAATAATAAAATTAAAAAAAAAATTAGACTCATAATTTATTTTGGCAGAGTTACGGGTCCAACCTACTTTAAGGCAACAAGTGAGAAAAGCTCAGAAGCAAGATCAAAAATTGATGATAATTTTTGAGGCAGTTAAAAAGGGGGAGAGACTTGACTTTAAGGTCGAAGATGATGGAAGCATAAGTTACAAAGGAAGATTGTGCGTGCCAAATGATAGCGGATTAAAGCAAATAATTCTAAAAGAGGCACATAATACAACTTATTCCATGCATCCAGGAAGTAATAAAATGTATCAAGACCTGAAGACTTATTATTGGTGGCCAGGAATGAAGAAATATAACGTGGAATACACTACAAGATGCTTGACATGCCAACAAGTGAAAGCAGAGCACCAGGTACCTTCTGGATTGTTGCAACCTATTGCTATCCCAGAATGGAAGTGGGAAAGGATTACAATGGATTTTGTATCTGGTTTACCTTTGACCCAAAAGAAGCATGATGCGGTATGGGTGATTGTTGACAGACTCACCAAATCGGCTCACTTTCTGCCAGTTCGGATGGATTATTCATTGAGTCGGTTAGCAGAAATATATGTTAATGAGATAATTCGACTACATGGGGTGCCAGTATCTATTATTTCTGATCGAGACCCACGGTTCACATCAAAATTTTGGAAAAGTCTACAACAAGCATTGGGGACCCGACTTGCTTTTAGTACAGCATTTCACCCACAAACAGATGGGCAGTCCGAACGAGTTATTCAATTGTTGGAAGATATGCTGAGAATCTGTGTAATTGATTTTGAGGGTAGCTGGGATAAACATTTACCATTGATGGAATTTGCATACAACAACAGCTATCAAACTAGTCTCGCCATGGCACCATATGAAGCTCTGTATGGAAGGAGATGTAGAACACCGCTATGTTGGACAAAACTTGGTGAAAAGAAATTAATGGGGCCAGAATTAGTGCAGCAGACAGAGGAGAAGGTGAAATTAATTCAAGATCGGTTAAAAGCTGCAACTGATCGACAAAAATCCTATGCTGATTTGAAGAGAAAGGACATTGAGTATGCTATCGGAGACAAGGTATTTTTGAAAGTCTCACCTTGGAAGAAAGTACTTCGTTTTGGTAAAAAGGGGAAACTGAGTCCTAGATTTATTGGACCATACGAAATACTTGAACGTGTGGGTCCAGTGGCTTACAGATTGGCCTTACCACCAGAATTAGATAAGATCCACAATGTGTTTCATGTTTCAATGTTAAGGAGATACAGATCGGATCCGGCACATGTAATACCTATAGAATCAATAGAGGTACAACTAGACTTGACATATGCAGAAGAGCCAGTGCAAATCATAGCTCGAGAAGTCAAGGAACTACGGAATAAGAAGGTACCATTGGTAAAGGTCCTATGGCACAATCATACAGTAGAAGAAGCCACCTGGGAGAGTGAAGAAATGATGAGAACTCAGTATCCTCAGCTATTTGGCTCCAGCTAATCAGGTAAATTTCGAGGACGAAATTTTTTTAAGGGGGAGAGAATTGTAACATTCAGCAATTTAGGCCCCGATTGCGCGTGACCGTAGTGGGGTCCACTGGTTCAATCGGAGTCTAAATTTGAACTCATAAAAAAAAATGACTAATAATAAGGGAAAATAATTAAGGGTATTATTATTTGGGAATTAAAAAGATTAGGGGTAGAATTAGAAAAAAATAAAATTTTCTATGGACAAAATCGGTATTATGGAGATTGTTTGGGGAAAAAGTGTGAATATGGAGGAAGATGTGGTAAAAATGGAATTTTTCAAAGTTTAAATGTTAATCAAGATTAATTAACTTAATGAACCAATAAGAATTAAGATTAATTTTAATTAGTAGGACCCACACATTAATCAAGGTATAAAAGTCAAAAATGGGAGGAATTTTTCATTTTTCCACCAAAATATCTAAGTCCTCTTCTTCTTCCTTTTCCCATCCTTGTTGCCGTCCACCTCCACTCTCTTAAACCTCCATTTTTCTTTCAATTTCCACCAAGCTAATAATGAAAAGAAATTGGTTTTGAGAGAGGAAAAATAAGAATTAAGGAGTTCTTACCATAAAAGGTACCAAAGGAGCAAGAAGGAAGGAAGAAAGAAGAAAAAGGGAGAAGAGTAGGGAAATTTCGGCCCACCTTGGAGAACTCTTAAGGTGAGTTTATTCTTCTTAAATTTAACCTTTTTCCTTCTATTTGAGACCCATGATTATGATAGATGTGATTAGGTTTGAAAGATTTAGGATTAGTTGCAAGATAGAACTTAGAAAATTAAGTTTGTGTTTAGTTGATGAAGATGTAATTGGACTTTGAGTTGATCATATTTGATGTTAGATAATTGTTTTATTGCTTAAAAACTAAAGAAAATATGATGTTAATGGATGATTAAGGGGCTGCCATAATTAAAGAAATTAGGAAAAATTGAAATTAATATGGAAACACAACAATTGGTGATAAGGAAAATATGATTTGAGTGTTGAATTGAAGGAAATGAATTGGTAACTAGGATATGGTTTTTGGGCAGCCATGACATATGAAGAAGGAAGTTTAACCTTAGTACATTTTAGCTCAATTAAGGTGTAAATCATATTAGGAGCATTAGAATATTATGTAGACATGAAAAACATTGAAATTGGATGTTGGAATTGAGATGTGGTATAATTGTGTAGGAAAAATAAGTGAACAAGTGAGAGGCCCTCAAGAGGGTGACAAAGGCAAGGAGAAAGCTAGCTAATAAGGGAAGGAAAAGAAGTTTAAAGGAAGAATCAAGGCTGATTAGGTATGTGCTTCATTGATAAAAATTTTGCATGTTGTTAATAAGTATGGAATTATATATTAAGGTTTGTTATGTTTGTGTTTTTGAGATGTTATGTGATTTGTTGTGACTTTTGATATTATATATGGCAATGAGACCAAATGGTATGAAATAATTGAGACATATGAATGTAGTTGTAATTCTGGAAATTTTAGTATCAAAATGAATGCAAATGATGAATGTGGTTGAAATGTGAATTGATGCCAATTGATGGCTCGGGTACAGAATTCCAGGAACAGCTCTGTCTATTTTGATGATAACTTGAGTTGTGGAACTCCTTTTTGTATGTTCTTTGTTGAAAATGAAAGCTAAGACACAGGGATTTAATTTGTATTTAGACTATAACATTTAATTATGTCTAGATTTGCCCAGAAAAATGCATGAAGTTTAATCTTAGAATCTGTCCAGAAAATTCTGGGCAGAAAATTCTGTGATGATGCATTAGTGAATTGATCATAACTTTTGATAGAAAACTTTGATTTAATTGATTTTTGATGCATCTGAAAGCTAAGACAATAAGCTAAATATTGTTAGAAGGCCAGAACTCCAAATTCTAATTATAAATGGGCTACAAATGAAGCCCAAAAACAGGTCCAAATTCTGCCATAGGTATAAAACGTGAAGTGTTAGACTTATGCATGTGGTATGTTAATTATATGTAATAATTAATGCAAATATTTACTTTGATGGTAATTATCAATGTTTAACAGATTATTTATATATGAGATTTTATTGTAATAATAATGGGAATATAGAACAAAAATAAACAAGCATACTTATGATAGTTGAAAATATTGCGAATTAATATAAAAATAGTTAAGCCCAAAAACACATAGTCTAGAACTAGAATAGGGAATAGTTTGGCATGCCAATCAGGGAAATTTAGGCACTCGGTGCCAAATATGAAAGCCGGTAATGGCAATTGATAAATGCGCTCGGCGCAAAATTATTAAGCCGGTAATGGCAATATAACAAAAGCCAATAATGACATTATTATAAAAGCATTCGGCGCTACATTATGAAAGCCGGGAATGGCAACCCCGTTATTCCTATTAGATAGTTCAGTTATAGGTGTTATGGGCACAATAAAATAATAATAATACTAATATTGAAGTATGTGATTTTGATAAGTGTTACATGAATTAAATTTGTTACTATTACATGTTGAATGAAATTTTTTTGATTTTATAGAAATTTTTATTTTATGCGTTATTTATTAAATGGTTAATTAATATGTGAGAAAATATATATGTATGTAAAATTTTTATCATTGAAGCACCACTAAGCTAGTAGCTTAGCGCGGGTGGTTTTCTCTCGCGCAGATTTAGAAGGGTAGTCGTAGAAAATAGTCTGTCAGAAGAAGAAAGGTATCCGGAGGGAAGCAGCAAAAAGCTCTGGGTTTTCTTTTTTGGTATATTTTGTTAAAAAAACTTTGTAAATTAAAGTATTGTTTTTATTTCATATAATGTGTATTAAATATGTGAGTTACTATGTAAAAGAACATAGTTTGAATGTAAATTAATATATTTTATAAATAAATAAAATTTTGAGTATTATGCTTGTAATAATTTTATTTCAATGTCTACAAAAATAAAAAAAAATAAAAAAAATTTACTTCACTTCATTAATTTTATAAAACAGTAAGACGGGTAATACTCACTTACCTTGCTGAACTATAGTGGGGTAAGGAGGTGTGACACTTGGCACAATGGAAACATGTCCCTTTTAGAGTAATCTCCTTGGCCTTCTTCTTGGCCATGCCTCTCTTAGGCTTCATGGACTTCTTCTTAAGGTTCTTCCTTTTAGAACTTGAAGAGTCCACCAGCATCACAGCCTTACTGTCCTTCTTGACAGATGACTCAACTGTTTTAAGCAAGTTAATCAGCTCAAGAATAGTGGTAGAGATTTGGTTCATCCTATAGTTAAGCACAAAATATGAATAACTATCAGACAAACCGGTTAGAATTAAGTCAATACTTAATTCATGGTCCATCACAAATCCCAAGGTGGCCAACCTCTCAATATAGCCATTCATCTTCAATGAATATTGCACTGGAGATGTCCCCTCAACCATCTTAGTGCGAAAGAGCAACCTTGAAGTTTCGAACCTTTCGGAACGTGCTTGCTCATCAAAAAGCTCTCTTAGATGGTATACTATGGAATTAGCATCCATAGCCTCATGCTGCTTTTGCAACTCAGCTGACATAGTAGCAAGCATAATGCAGCTTGCCATCTCACTATCATCGAGATGCTTTTGATATGCCTTCTAAACATCTTTAGAAGCATTAGCAGTAGGGGGATTAGGGAGTGCCTCATCTAGGACATAGCCAATCTTTTCGAATTTGAGAACTATTCTCAGATTCCTTAGCCAATCCAAAATATTGGGCCCAGTCAACTTATTTGATTCCATTAGCGATCGCAAATTCACACTTGTCATGATGATGATTCTAGCAACCTAGATGTAAAATAGAACATGTTAGAATGTACATAAAATGCATATTTATTAGGTCTTTAATAAATCGCATTATGACCCCCACTATTTTATTGCGAATCCATAGCCCTCACTATGAACCCGAGAGAACTTATATGGAAGTTCTCCTAGTGGGTCGATATCCAACTAGCTAAGAATAACCTTGAGGCAACTCAACAAGCTATCCTTAGTTTGGTTGGTAGGTATCTAATCCATACCAATTGCATTATTCATGCAACTATCGAATCTTGTGCTATCAACTTGTTGATGTGTGCACATACATTGGGCTATCGACTCTTGATATGTGTACATCTCATGTATACAAACCCAACTTCACCTCCAATACACATTAACCTTGGCGCAAATCCAACAAGTTAATAATATCAGTTAAGCCTAACTCGTTAATCGTGAAATCTAATTTCAATGGATTGAACATATTCTTATAGAGTGAGCTTGAGGCAACTCAATAACCCTAACTCTAGAAGAACTCTAGTTCTCCCCATATTAATGGAAGGCGTAAGACTTAATTGTAAGACTTAATTGTTTATTTAGGGAGGGATTTCTTTGTTAAGTCTCATCAAGTTATTATTTCATGCTTTTATATACCATACATTCATCACATTGATATATAAAGATAGTTACATTAACTATATGGCATAATTATGGACATACTAAAGTCAATCTCTTGAGCCAAAGAGAAATTGATTAGGTCTTACCTAGGTATATGCATGAATTTACAACCCAAAATAGAAATCAAATACCTATTTCTAAGTCTTCTTGTTTATAGTACCATCTCCTTTGCTTCTTGCTCATTTGTATCTTCATTCTATCCTAATCCTATGTAATCTAATTACATATTTCAAATTATAGAAAACCTCCATTTACATTTGAGGAGAATAAGATGAGAAGAGAAATACATAAGAAAGAAAAAGAGGTAGGGATACGCATGCCCTATTTACCATAAAACAAAATAATTTCATGCATGCTCAATCACATTGGGCCTAAGTCCATAATCATCCATCATCCTTTTCATACACCCCTAACATGCATTCTTTAATGCACAGAATAAAAATGACAATTTTGGATTTCAATTTGTAAATCGATTTAACACTTGAATCGAAATTGCCTATATGTGTTCTTTCGACTAATTTAATTTTGTATGTCATTTTAAAGTGCAATTTAATATTTTATTAAATTAAATTAAATTTCATATTTCCAGAAATAATTCAAAATTAATTCAAAATTAATTCTCCTTAAAATCAGAATATTATGATGTTAAAATTAAACAATTTAATTTTAATATACATACCAATTTCTAGTCATACTAGAATTACAATTGCACAATTTAAATTAATTCAAAATTAATTTCAAAAAATTCTACAAATTTCCAGAACTTCAAATCAATATTCTAATTATCTTTAGGTCAGCTCAAGTTCATCAAATATTTTTGACACAAGCCAAAATTACAAAGACAAACGAACCAACACACTTAGACGCTCAAAATGACTAATTCGATATCTATAATTTTTAAAATTTCAAATCCTTGCAAAATAATTTTTCCATGCATCTAACATCAAAATAACATATTTTTAATCACATAAAAATTATTTCAAGGTGCTGAAAATAAAATAAATACATACAAAAAAAATCAAACAAACAGCCCCACCGTATATGCTAAAACAGTCCCGTTTTTGTATTTGTTTGAAAAATTAATTAAATTAATTTTTAATTAATTATTAGACACTTCCAGAGGCATAAACATATTCTCAATATGTCTAAATAATATTTCATAATTAAATTATAAGAAAAATGTAACCAGCCCCATCAATTAATCCAAACAACAACATATGTTCATAAAAAGGCAATTTTAGTCATTTTTGAAATAAATCCGAAATTAATTATTTGAATCACATTCAAATTATTTTTCAATTAAAATAATAATTCTTAATCATCCCATGATCATATTAAAGAAAGACAAATATGTAAATTATATTTTACAAATTAATTTCAATTTTTCAAAACCTATTGATCCAAAATCATCAAAAACATGCAATCCCATTGCACTTTCAATTAAAATTAATTTTAATGGATACAAGGAGATTCTGATACCAATGTTGGGTTTTGAAGAATGAATCATATTTATAAATACAGAAAAAAATAAAATTTTTCAAAACCCAAAACAAAAGATCATACTTGTACCATTAAAACTAATTTATATAAATGTAAATGTTAAAAATTATATTTTGTAATTTTTATTTGTTCTTCAAATCTTTACCACTTTGAATTTATTCAAACCATTTTCTCTTGATAGTTTCTTCTTCATTCTTCGCGTGGATTATCATTAGGGACATCTTAGAGTATATTGTTGTGGTTTGCTACAACCCAACAAAGTGAAGATTTGAAGAACAAATAAAAATTACGAGATATAATTTTTAACATTTACATTTATATAAATTAGTTTTAATGGTACAAGTATGATTTTTGTTTTGGGTTTTGAAAATTTTTATTTTTTGATATTTTTATGAATATGATTCATTCTTCAAAATCCGAAATTAATTATTTGAATCACATTCAAATCATTTTTCAATCAAAATAATTATTCTTAATCATCCCATGATCAGATTAAAGAAAGAAAAATATGTAAATTATATTTTACAAATTAATTTCAATTTTTCAAACTTATTGATCCAAAATCATCAAAAACATCCAATTTCATTGCACTTTCAATTAAAATTAATTTTAATGGATACAAGGAGTCTCTGATACTAATGTTGGGTTTTGAAGAATGAATCATATTCATAAACGCAGCGAAAAATAAAATTTTTCAAAATCCAAAACAAAAAATCATACTTGTACCATTAAAACTAATTTATATAAATGTAAATATTAAACATTATACCTTGTAATTTTTATTTTTTCTTCAAATCTTCACTTTGTTGGGTTACCCAATTACCTTCAAATACCTCAAGCTGTATCCAATCGACACCCTATAAGCTACCTCTCTGAGGAAACAAGGAATAGTGTCAAAATACATAATCAATATTCAAGATATTCTTGAGTGCCTCAAATCTAAGGATACTTGCACTATTGCTAAGATGAGACTATTATTGATATTTGAATAGATTATCCATAGATTGTCTCATAGTTGGTCATTCAATGTACTTAGCTACACTTAGCAAGCATCCACATGTTAACTCTAAACATCTCATTTTTATAGATTATTAGATATACTACTCGATCCAATCAAGGAGTGTAACATGTGCTAGTCTGTCTGGATTAATAATGACTCATCTCATTAATCCTATGACTAGAGATAATTTTGATACTAACATAATTACACATGATAAGAATCTCAATATCATGATCTCATCATAATTTCCCTTATGCTATGTGATGTATCAAGGACTTCATTAATTGATTTAAGATCACTTATCAATTCATATATCAAATCAACATCAAATTAATGAAAAAATCCTAAATTTATTAATCAAATAAATTTGTACATTAAGTGCTAAAGGTGATTGCCTTTAGAGCACTCCTCTAACAGTAGATACCAATCAGACCCTAGTGAGGGTCATTAGGTGGCTGTCAAGAATATCCTTAAGTATTTAAGAAGGACTAAGAATGTATTCTTGATATATGGAGATGGAGATCTTATTGTGAGCGGGTATACTGATGCCAGCTTCCAATCTCACAAGGTTGACTCAAAATCTCAGTCAGGTTATATATTCATACTAAATGGTGGAGCAGTTAGTTGAAAGAGTTCCAAACAAGAAACGACTGCTGATTCCACAACCAAAGCAGAGTACATTGCAGCTTCTGAAGTAGCAAACGAAACAGTTTGGATAAAGAAATTCATCACAGAACTTGTAGTGGTTTCTGACATTATTGATCAATACAATTGTATTGTAATAATAATGGAGCTACTGCACAAGCAAAAGAGCCACATTCTCATCATAAATCCAAACATGTACTCAGAAGATACCATTTGATTAGAGAAATCATTGGTAGGAATGATGTAAAGATAGAAAAAGTGCCCACTGATCAGAATATTGTTGATCATTTAACTAAGCCAATTCCCCAAAAGAAATATGATTCTCATGTACTCGCCTATAGAATTAAATATAAAGGCGATTGGCTTTAGTGCAAATGGGAGCTTATTAGAGGAATGCTCTAAAGGTAATCACCTTTAGCACTTATTGTACAAATTTATTTGATTAATAAATTTAGGATTTTTTCATTAATTTGATGTTGATTTGATATATGAATTGATAAGTGATCTTAAATCAATTAATGGAGTCCTTGATACATCACATAGCATGAGGGAAATCATGATATTGAGATTCTTATCATGTAGTCATAGGATTAATGAGACGAGACATTATTAATTCGGATAGACTAGCTCATGTTACACTCTTTGATTGGATCGAGTAGTAGATCTCATAATCTATAAACATGAGATGTTTAGAGTTAACATGTGAATGTTTGCTTAGTGTAGCTAAGTATATTGGATGACCAACTATGAGACAATCATATGAATAATCTATTCAAATGTCAATGATACTTTCATCATAGCAATGATGCAAGTATCCTTAGACTTGAGGTACTCAAGGATATCTTTAATATTGATTCTGTATTTTGATACTATTCCTTGTTGCCTCAGAGAGGTTGCTCATAGGGCAGTGATTGGATATAGCTTGAGGTATTCGAAGGTAATTGGGTAACCAACAAAGGATTCACCACTCTTGATAGAATGAGTGTATACCCATGGCCTCTTATCGTGGTTATTACTCGGGAATCTTGGGCCGGAGTGGAAATTTCATAAAGATAGTCTTCAATGACATATCTAATAGAGTAATGAGCCTCAAGGACAAGAATTAACATTACTTGGACTAGACAAAATGTAGTCATTCTAGTGGGAGTTGACAAATGTCCATACTCTAAACCAAGTGGGGTATAGAATGGTGAAATGAATAATTGCATGGAAATTGTCTATAGAAAGGTTCGTAGTCAAACACTGACTTTTTGGTCAATTGGGGATCATTATGTGTTTTTCGATACCGTTCATGACTTGTTTAAATTAATTGTTAATTTAAGTGGCCAATATAATCAGGAACCTAATGGGTCACACGCATTGAAGATATGGAGAATGAGTAAAATGGTCTTAGATAGGATCCAAAATATGAGAGAATTATTTCGGGATGGATGGCGATGAGATAGCACAAAAAAATCATTCGATAGGGTCACGAGCCCACGCGGGCTAGGTAGGCTACTGGCTTGCCTAGCAGACCAGCTAGCCTGCCTAGCAGCAGCACGCAGCAGGCCTAGAATGCTGCTGCCTCCCTACCGTTGGCCAACAGACAAAATTTGGCCTTAATTAGGCCAATTATTACCAATTACTATTTATTCATTTCCCTTTTCTCCATTTTTTTAGTTTTCATCTTTTCGTTGAGTTTGATTCAAATAGAAAAGACATCAAATGGCAGAAAATAGACATGAAAATATTTTTATGAAAAAAATATTTTTAAAACACAACAAAAATTCTCTCAAGAACACTTTCAAAGCTAGCACTTTGAATTTGTTCAAACTATTTCTTTAGATAGTTTCTTCTTCATTCTTCATGTGGATTATTGTTAGAGACATCCTAATGTGGATTGTTATGGTTTGCAACAATCCAACAAAGTGAAGATTTGAGGAACAAATAAGAAATTATAAGGTATAATTTCTAACCTCTATATTTATATAAATTAATTTTAATGGCATAAGTATGATCTTTTGTTTCGGATTTTGAAAATTTTATTTTTTCACTATGTTTATGAATATGATTCATTCTTCAAAACCCAACAACGTCTCCCTAGCTAATACTTGCACGCAGTCAAATAACTATGTGTTGAGCATTAAAAATGTCTAGTGGTGATTACAAATCTTTCATTGGTCTAAAAATTTCACACATTCATACAAAATTATATTCACAACACTATTCTAATTTAACTCTTCAATATATTAATTAAGAATACACTTAAAACTCTATATCTATTTAATAATTATAATAATTTTTAGCCAATATTTTATTATTATTTACCATTAATTCACTATTCAATACCTTTATTAAATTAACAATTTTGTTTAATTAACCTTATAACTATTTTTTTATTTTTTATTTTTTTCATTTTGCCCCTTTTTGCCATATTTTTCAATTTACTAATATGTCCCTTACTATTCTTACCAATCTTGCCATTTTTGTCATATTTATCATTAAACATATAAATCATTATTTAGCCCTTATTATTATTATTTTTTTTATTTATCACTTTTATCATATTTAAAATTATACCATTTTTGTCATATTTGCCACTAGTTTCAATCCGATAGAAAATCTTCAGACCGTATACATGGGACGTGGACCACACAAGTCAACTACACTGAAGAGTGATCCTAAAGGACCACCCAAATACTGCACTGTATACTGATCACTGAAGTTGACCGTCATTGGCCTACCTAAGCCAGTTGTTGTGACCCGCATTGCGGCAATGGTGTCCCTATAGATTGCCAATTATATTATGGACTAGATTTAACCATAAGCAAACATCTATGGGCAATAACCTTATTCCTTTGATTCAATTCCTATTAAATTCAAAAATTTCATTTATTTTACATTATTAATTACCTAAAATTTTATTCATCCATAACCAAATCATCTTTACCATATATTTGTTTTCCACATTTTCCATTCTAATATATCAAATATTCACCATTATTTTCAATTAGGCCATCAAATACCATTCGACACACTTTATTCATTATGTTCCATTTCATACATATGGAAATTACTAACTAGAAAAATATTCAATATATTCTAAAAATTCTCAATCCATTCATATACACTAAATATCATATCTTCCTGCAATTTATGGTTTAGTTTTCATTTAATTAGCAAGAAAAATATTAAATCTTCATATCCATTTTTCAACCTACAAACCTTTTTCCTCATTAAAATTTTTCTTTCACCTTATAATAATTCATTTCACTAATTTATACTTCCATTAATATATATATATATATATATATATATATATATATATATATATATATATATATATATACCATAATATTATGCTAAAACATAGTTATACCTTAATATACATATTTACATAATATGACCTTTTTTTCTAAAGTTCCACATAATTCTTAATTTAATTTAACCATTCTAATCCACTTTTTATATTTCCTTAATCATATTTTATGCTTCTATTACCATTTACATGAAAAACACACAATTATCCTAAATTCTATAACCCTAATTCAAGCATAAACAATGGAAATAGGTAAATTTTATAACCACTAACTTTTTTTTTTTTTAGTCCACCTAGGCTTCTTTTTCCTTGGCTTTTTCCTTGGCTTTTTCCTTTGAAGTGCCTTCACCTCCTTGGACTCCTACCATGGCCGAAACATACACACAATAAAACCACTATTATTTTGCTTCCATAACTTAATCTAACTTCATAAATATCACCTACATGCCTTAAACTCTTTATTTGAACCCTTAAATAAATTTTAAACCTTTAAATTCTCTTACCTCAATTTTGTGTCCTAACTTGTATCATTTGATTTCACTTTCACTAGCTAATAGAGAGGCTGAAATAATATTAGGGTGCTTGATTTGGTGTAAGAATTGGAGAGAAGAAGAGAAATTTGGTGGAGAAGATTGGGAAACCCATTTGGCCAAGGGGGAAGCATGAGAGAAAGAAGAAGATGCATAATTCTCTTTAGATAATTCTGATATTTGGATCTTAAATAGGAGGCTGGAATGGGTTGGGCTTGGTCAAGTTAAAGTCCAACCCAATTAGGTCCACATGTAAAATTAAGACCCATTTAATCACTCTAAATTGTTTATCTCACTTTCCAAACTCAATTTCACCCAAATTTCATTCCATAATTCATAATATATATATATATATATATATATATATATATATATATATATATATATATATATATATATATATATATATATACATACACATAAAAGAATTTCAACTCAATCGGAGTCTGTTTCTTATCCGGCTCACCCAAATCGGACTGATTAGTCAAATTTCAGTGCTACTGTAAAATTACTTTTTCATTGTCAAATAACTCTAAATATTATTTAGAATATATCCATGTCTTAAAATAAATTTTTAGATGTTGTTTACTATTTTTAATAGCCCATCAAAGTACGGTCAAACCAATTTATTAGGTAGACCGGGTCCCGATTGTTTTCTTATTTTTGACTTTTGATGACATATTTGACCTCATTTTCACTCCAAATGTTACCCCCGAACTAATCGTGACCTATATTTTCCGGTGATCGAATAAAATATTTTTTACCTACGGGTGTAGTTTTGACCCTAGGTATACTGATCAATTTCGAAAACTACAGTTTACAACTAACTTAGTATTTGGGCCATTACAATTCTCCCATACCAATAAAAATTTTGTCCTTGAAATTTTACCAGTATTGAACAGTCTTGGATATTGTTGTCTTATTGTTGCTTCTGGTTCTCATGTGGCTTCTTCCATATTGTGATGATTCCATAACGCATTCACTAGTGGGATTTGCTTGTTCCTGAGTTGTTTAACCTCTTTAGCTAGGATCTTTAGTGGTTTCTCTTTATAATTTAGATCAGCCTATATCTGAATTTTTCTGGCTTGATCACTTGGCTAGGGTCTGACTTATACCTCCATAGCATTGACCGAACACATCATAAATTTTTTCCAACTCTTGAGGCATCTTCAATCGATAGGCTATGGGTCCCACTCTTTGTATAATCTCATAAGGGCTTAAAAATATTGGACTTAATTTGCTTTTCTTACCAAATCTCATAACCTTCTTCTAGGGTGATACCTTCAGAAACACTTGATCTCCGACCTGGAACTCTATGTTTTTTCTTCTTAAATCAGCATATGATTTCTATCAGTCGTTAGCTTCCTTCAATCTATCTTTGATCACTTTTACCTTCTCTTCAATTTCACGAACCAAATCGGTCCCCATTAGTTTCTTCTCATTTAATTTTTTCCAACATAAAGGAGTCCTACATTTTCTCCCATAAAGTGCTTCATATGGCACCATTTTAATGTTGGATTAATAGTTGTTGTTATAAGAAAACTTGGCCAATGGCAAATACTTTTCTCAACTGCTTTTAAATTCAAGGACGTAACTTCTAAACATATCCTCAAGTATTTGAATTATACAATCCAACTACCAATCAGTTTGGGGATGAAAAGTCGTACTAAAATGAAGTTTTGTCCCCAATACTTCCTGGAACTTCTTCCAGAATTGGGAAGTAAATCTTGGATCCCTATTTGAAATAATGGAGGATTTCCATAGAGCCTCACTATCTCATTAATATAGATTTCTGCCAACTTGGTCAATGGATAGTCCATCCATACTGGTATGAAATGGGTTTATTTAGTGAGTCTATCAAAGACTACCTAGATAGCATCATGCTTCCTTTTAGTCAAAGGCAGTCTTGTCACAAAATCCATGGTTACTCAATCCCATTTCCACTCTGGCATCGCGATAGGCTGAAGTAAACCTGATGGAACTTCGTGTTCAACTTTCAGCTGCTGGCATATCAAGCATTTGCTCACGAATTCTGTCACATCACATTTCATTCCTAGCCACCAATAGTTTATTTTCAAGTTCTGATAAATCTTGTTACCACCATGATGCATCACGCTTTTGTGCTGCTTTCACTTGCTGAAGAAAGTCTGGTTTTACTTGCATTTCTACGGTTATTGCTCCATCTTGTGCCATATCCAATCTAACATTCATCGCCCAAAGGGTTGCCATAAATTTTTTTACTAAGTGCATCAGCTACTACATTCATCTTTTCTAGATGATAGTCGATTAAACAATCATAGTCTTTATAAATTCAAGCCAATGCCTCTATCACAAATTAAGTTCCTTTTGTGTGAGCAAATATTTCAAACTTTTATGATATGTGTAAATGTAGCATTTCTCACCATAGAGGTAATGTCTCCAGTTTTTCAAAGCGAGTACAATTGCTGCAAGCTCAAGAACATGAGTAGGATAGTTCTTCTCATGAGTCTTGAGTTATCGAGAAGCATAGGCAATCACTTTATCTTCCTGCATCAATACACAGCCTAACCCATTCTTGGAGATATCACTGTAAATCAAACAATCCTTGCCAGATTCTAGTTATGTTAATACTAGGGCTTCTGTCAAAATGTTTTTAAGCTTCTCAAAGCTTTCTGGACCATTATTCATCCACTCAAACTTAATATGCTTCTGTAACAGTCGAGTGAGTGGTATTGCTATGGTGAAAAATCCTTTTACAAATCTCCTAAAATACCCAACCAAACCTAAGAAACTTCTAACGTTTGTAACCGTTTTAGGTATTCTCCACTATAAGATTTTCTTTGGGTCCACCTTTATCCCTTTAACTAAAACTACGTGGCCCAAGAAAGATACTTCATTCAACCAAAAGTTACACTTATTGAACTTTGCATACAATTGCTTTTCTCTCAAGATCTGTAATATAATTCGTAGGTGCTTGTCATGTTCTTCTAGTGTCTTCGAATATACTAGAATATCATCAATAAATACCACCACAAACTTGTCTAGATAAGGATGAAAGATCCTATTCATTAGATACATGAAAGCTGTTGGAGCATTTGTAAGCCCAAATGGCATGACTAAAAACTCATTGTGACCATATCTTGTGCAAAAAGCAGTCTTGGGCACATCTGTTTCCCTTATTTTCAACTGATGGTAGCCCGATCTTAGGTCAATCTTTGAAAATACACATGCTCCCTTCAATTGATCAAATAAGTCTTCAATATGTGGAAGGGGATACTTGTTCTTGATTGTCACTTTATTCAGCTATCTGTAGTCAATGCATAATCCGAGGGACCCATCCTTCTTCTTTACAAAGAGTACTGGTGCTCCCCATGGTGAAATATTGGGTCTAATAAAGCCTTTAGCAAGCAATTCTTGCAGCTGAATTTTCAATTCTTTGAGTTCTATAAGCGCCATCCTGTAAGGTGCAATAGAAATAGGTGTCGTGCCTGGAGCTACATCAATAGTGAATTTGACTTCCCTATCAGGTCGCAAGCCTGGTAGTTTATCAGGAAAGACATCTGGAAAATCTCTCACTGTAGGCACATCTGAAACCTTAAGATCTTCCTTTTTAGCTTCCACTGCATAATACAAGTAAGCAATGCACCCCTTTTTTATGAGTCTCTTGGTAGCTGTAGCTGAAATCACATAAGATAAAAAGTATATTCTTTCACCCACAATAGTAATTTCCCGGTCATTAGAGAGTTTAAGTGTCACTCTCTTCCATTTACAATCTACTATCACTTGGTGGACGGATAACCAATCCATCCCTAATATCACATCAAACTTGCAGAATGGGAGTTCAATTATGTTAGCTAAAAATTCATAACCTTACGTACTAATCGAATAATTCCTATACACCCTGTTCACCACAACACTATTTCCTAAAGGATTGGTCACTAGGATGTCCTAGTCTAATTGTGCATCTCTTAACCCTTTCCCACGTGCAACATCAATATTTATGTAGGAGTGTGTGGAACCAGAATCAACAAGTGCATAAATAGAATCAGTCATAAGCATGAATTTACCTACTATCACGGGAGCATCGTCCTCTTTTCTGGCTCTCACCACATAAGTATGACCTGTAGCTTGTCCCTAACCTTGGGGTGGTTGTGCAAAAGGTCTAAATGCTAATGGATTAAGGGCTGCTCCCCTACCGTGGTCTTTGGATGGTAAAGATCTAATACCAGGTGCTGGTGATATAGCCGTAGAAGCTTAAGCCACTGGACAATCCCTGACCTGATGATCCTTTGAACCATACTTGAAACACGCACGCACCAGTCAAATATTTGCACTCTTCTGGATGAGATCTACCATATGACCACAGGTCTGGACTGCACCTCCCCCTCTACCTCTAGGTGTATTGACCACAGAAGTAATTGAGGCATTGCCACATAATGTATTTCCTTGTCTGCGCCCTAGTGCAACTGATGTACGACTCTGTGATGGAACTGGTCCTCTAGAATTCTTACCCCGAGTACCCAAACCACTGATCTTTCCTGGCTGCCTCTTCTGCTAAAACTGAGTTTATCTATTAGCCTTATCTGTTAGGATACTTTCCACCTTAATAGCTGCTTCTACCAAAGCACGTAAATTTGGATGTTGTTGTGCACCCACTATCTATCTAATTTTGTTATGGAGATCCCTCTCATATCTGTAACATAACTTCTTTTCAGTCAACTGATAATCATCAAGATAGGCACTGAGGTGCTCAAACTCGCGCTCATATTCTACTTCTTCTTATTTTCCTGTCTAAGTCTCCAAAAAGTATCTTGCATCTCTGCTTTATACTTCGACTCTATGTATTTCTTTTCAAACTGGACCAAGAAGAAATTCCAATTCAACTATTCACCTGGGGTATGCTTGCGGACTAAGTCCCACCAAATAAATGCAAGACTCTAGAGTAATGCCATAATACTTTCGAACTTCTCTTCAGGCGAGCTGTGAGGGATTTCAAATAATTTCTTAGTATTAAACAACCATTCTTCCACTTATGCATGTGTCAAAGGATCACATCCATATAAATCTTCAACTCCCAATTTCTTTAACTGCTCTAAAATAGGCTTCTTTTTAGGTGGAGCAAAAAGTTGTACCTGTGCCACTGGCTGTGGATGTTAAGCTTGTTCAGCCTGCATTCTGTGTTGAATATAATCAACCATAAAATTGAGGAAGTCCAGCGGTGGTAGTAGAGGTGGTGCAATTGGTAAAGTGACATGTTGTTGTAGGGCCTCAGCTTGTTCAGCATTAACTAACGCTTCGCTCTCACCATCCCTAACACCTGGACCTTGTTGGGATGTCATCTTTCACTATAAAACAAGGAAATGAGCAAGCATACATTTGACTTATAATACATTTCATTCAACAATTGACATGTATATACATATAATCCATTCACTTAATCCCCACTCCAATCTTAGAACTGCCTAAACCACGCTCTGTACCACTAAAACTGTGACACCCTTATAACAATTTTTCTATACATACGTTGTGTAGTCTTATGTGATTACCATGTCTGTTGGTATCTTCTAAAATTGATTATAGCCGATGTGTGTAAATTTTTTTTATATCCAAAAATTTTGACAGTATAACGGCTATAAATCTAACTATTCCACCTGCACTACAAACAATCCACAGCCCATATTGGGCACAACAATTCAAATATCATATAAAATATTCTCCATTCAACAAAACTCAACATTTTACTCTTTACATATAATAGTTCATTAAAGTTCTTTATCAGATCATATACATAATCTAAATCCTATATACATAATCATATATATCCATGTCATTCATAATAACAGCTACTCCCAAGAGTAGTATGCTTGCTCCTACATCTCCCTAGCTAATACCTGCATGCAATCAAATAACTACGTGTTAAGTATTAAAAATGCCCAGTGATGATTACAAATCTAAGGATTTCCATTGGTCTAAAAATTTCACACATTCATGGAAAATTATATTTACAACACTATTCCAATTTTACTTTTCAATATATTAATTAAGAATATACTTAAAACTCCATATCTATTTCATGATTATAATTATCCTTTTAGTCAATAATTTATTATTATTTACCATTAATTCACTATTCAAAACCTTTATTAATTTATCAATTTGCTTAATAAATCTTATAACTCATTTTTTTCTTTTTTTTTCTTTTTGCCCCTTTTTGCCGTATTTTCCAATTTACTAATATGTCCCTCACCATTCTTACCAATCTTGCCATTTTTGTCATATTTATCATTAAATACATAAAATCATTATTTAACCCTTAATATTATTTTTTTTATTTATCACTTTTATCATATTTACAATTATATCATTTTTCTTATATTTGTCCCTAGTTTCAATCCAATAGAAAATCTTCAAATTGGATATATGGAACGTGGACCCCACAAATCCACTACACTGAAGAGTGATCCTGAAGGACAACTCAAACACTGCACTGTATACTGGTCACTGAAGTAGACCATCATTGGCCTACCTAAGTGGGTCGCCATGACCTGCACCGCAGCAATGGTGTCCCTAGGGCTAGCCAATTATATCCTGGACTAGATTTAACCATCAGAAAACAACTAAGGACAGTGAACTTATTCCTTTGATTCAATTCCCATTAAATTCATAAATTCCATTTATTTTACATTATTAATTACATAAAATTTTATTCATCCATAACCAAATCATATTTACCATATTTGTCCCATACTTTTCATTCTAATATATCAAATAGTCTCCATTATTTTTAATTAGGCCATCAAACACCATTAGACATACTTTATTCATTATGTTCCATTTCATACATGAGGAAATTACTAACTAGAAAAATATTCAAATATTCTCAAAATTCTCAATCCATTCATATAAACTAAATATCATATATTCTTGCAATTTATGGTGTAGTTTTCATTTAATTAGCGAGAAAAACATTAATTTCTTCATCTCCATGTTTCGGCCTACAACTCTTTTTCATCATTAAAATTTTTCTTTCGCCTTCTAATAATTCATTTCACTAATTCATACTTCCACTAATATATATATATATATATATATATATATATATATATATATATATATATATATATATACCATAATATTACACTAAAATATAGTTATACCTTAATATACATATTTACATAATATGACCATTTTTTTTTCTAATGTTCAACTAAATAATATTTTTTTAATTTAATTTAATTAAGCTTCCATTACCATTTACATGCAAAACACACAATTACCCTAAATTCCATAACCCTAATTCAAGCATAAACAATGGAATAGGTAGATTTTGTAACCGTTAACCTTATTTCTTTTCTTTAGCACACCTAGCCTTCCTTTTCCCTGGCTTTTTTCTTTAAAGTGCCTTCACCTCCTTAGACTCCTACCATGGCCGAAACATACACACAATAAAACCACTATTATTTTGCTTCCATAACTCAATCTAACTTCATAAATATCACCTACATACCTTTAACTCTCTATTTGAACCCTTAAATAAATTTTAAACCTTTAAATTCTCTTACCTCAATTTTGTGTCCTAACTTGTATTCTTTGATTTTCTTTCACTCTAGCGCTTCAAATGAAGATTAGAGACTTCGACTAGCTAATACAGGCGCTGAAATAATATTAGGGTGCTTGATTTTGGTGTAAGAATTAGAGAGAAGAATAGAAATTTGGTGGAGAAGATTGGGAAAATGTTGAACCTTGAGGGGTATTTTCTTCATTTTGATGCTAACAAATAAAATAACAATAATGTATTTAACAATGCTAATGTTCTAATTATGTTGAATAGGATATAATTTTAATAAAATATGATCCAAGAATGAAAGACAACTTTTAAAGATCAAAATCAAAAGAAATAGCAAAGTCACGTCTGTGACTACTTATGTCACGCCCGTGAATATAGCTTAGTGCCAACTTTCCACCATTCAAAGTTCACGGCCATGAATGATCATACCAACCGTGAATGATCAAATCAGTTACACCCGTGAAAGATGAAAGATAGTCACACCCATGAGATAACATGTCAAAATCTTCCAGAGAGCTGCATGGCTAGAGTCACCACTTGGACCACGGATTGGAAGAATATTCACGCCCGTAAAAGTATAAAGTCACGCTCGTGATCAAACACGTCAAATTCTTCCAGAGAACTTCACGGCCAGAGTCACCACTTGGACCACGACTTGGAAGAACATTCATGACCGTGACATATATATTCACGCCTATGAATGAGGATAGAGAAACATGTCAGGTACCAAGTTAAGAGTTGGTTCAACAGCTATTATCGCATTAAATGCACCCAAACGGCTATAATTCACAGAAAAAATTAAAATGCAAGTCATTTATGAATCCTAACAAGAAGAACAACAATTACTTTGAATTTTTAATCTTGTTGTAGCCTTGTGCATTAATTATTTTCATCAAAACCTTTATTCTTTGTAAAAGCCTAATTGCTCATAATTTCTGAGCATTGTAGTTGGTGAGTGTTTTCATTGTAAACAATTACTCAAGTGAGTTTGGGTATATTGGGTTAAGATTGAAACACTTGTAAGAGTTTATTATGTGAGCCATAAAACACAAGGAATTGGTTTATTGTGTGAGCCATTAAAACACAAGGGAATTTTTTGGGTTAGGTGTTAGCTATTGAGAGAAACACCATAGTTGGGAGTGAGCTTGTAAAACTCCATTGTAACACTTAGTGTGTTAGTAAAATACCCAATTGAGATTGGGGAGAGGATTAGGGTTTATTAATACCAGAACCTCTATTAATCTTGTGTGTGATTTCTCTCCTTCCCTACTCTATTTAATTTTATTCCTCACTTAAAATTAAGAAATTTTTTTATTTCATAACCAATTCAACCCCCTTCTTGGTTCATTGTCTGGGCAACAATTGGTATCAAAGCTTGTCTAGCAACAAAGCTTAAAAAGCGCTAGCAAAGATCAAGAAATGGCAGTGAAGGATTCCAAAGTCTCAAGCCTTACTTTAATGAAGCAAACTATGCTCATTGGAAGTTTCGGATGGAAACTATCTCGATAGTGAGGGAATTGAAGTTTGGGATAGTGTTTGGAAAGAATGGACACCACCAACCAGGAGAGAAGTTGATGGTGAAGAAGAAGTTCTTTCAAGAGATGATTGGACAAAGCCTCAACGTAGAGCAAACTTCAAAAACAAAAAGGCAATGACAATCCTAGCAAGCTCTCTATCCATTGAAGAATGTGGTAGAATCCAACACTGCCCTACTTCATATAGTAAGTGGAAGACATTGGAGAATTATCATGAAGGAACCAAGCAAGTTAAATCCAAGAAAATTTAACTTCTCACTTCAGAATATGAACTCTTCAAGATGAAATCCAATGAATCTATCACCGATATGATGAACCATCTTCTAGCCATCATAAATGGCATGAGAAAGCATGAAAAGCACTTAAGCTTGGAAGATGTAAACAATAAAATTCTGAGAAGCCTTCCTTTCAAAAACTATGGTTCAAGAGTTGCGGGTACAGAAAAAGCCAATGAAGACATGAGCATCATGCCTACCGATGTGCTTATTGGCAAACTTCTAACACACGAAATGGTGGTAAAGAGAGATAGAGAACTTGAAGCCGAACTAGAAAAAAGAAAGCCTCTAGCACTCAAAGCCTCTACTTCAAAATCTCAAGAAGAAGTTGAAGATGATGAAGAAAAGAGTGATGATGCAAATGAGGACATTTCCATGCTCTCAAAAAGATTAAAAAGAATAAATGAAAAGAGAATTAGCAACTCTCGAAACTTCAAACAAAGAAACCTCAAACACTCATCAAATGACTCTCAAAGAAATAAAGAGGAGGTAAAATGTTATGAGTGTGGGAAAAAAGGACATATCAAACTAGAATGTCCAAAGCTCAAGAAACAAAAGAAAAAGATATCAAAAGATAATAGGGAGAAAGGTCACAAAGCCATATGGGATGACGAAAGCTTTTTAAGTGAAAATGATGACAATAGGTCAACCTATGCTTCATGGCTTTAGAGGATCACTTCACGAATGAGGTAGGTCATTTTTACTCATACTCATTTAATAATGATAGTAGAGATAATAATAGTAATAGTTAAGATGATGATGAGTAGAGTTTAATAGAAGTATTTAACCAAGAATTAGAAAAATATAGATGTAAATTCAATACTTATAAAAATAATATTTTAAATTTGAAAAAAAAATGGAAGATTTATAAAAGGAAAATATTGATCTTAAAACTTCTAATGAAACTCTTCAAAAATCAATATATGAGTATTCCTCTAGACCCTCAACTAAATCTTTGCTTAAAGAAAACAATATTTTGAAAAATGAAGTTGAGGAACTTCGAAACTCTATTTCAAGATTTCATAAAGGCAACGAGAGTTTAGATACTCTCATAGTATCCCAAAGACCACCTTTAATAAGACATGGTCTAGGATTTAATGGAATATCATCTGCATCTCACATGACCACATTTGTTAAGTCTAGTGCACCTCAAACCTCTACAATAGAAGTAATAGTCCCAAGGGCTAAGAGCACAATACACACTAAACCCCCTATTTATAAGAAGAACGGTCAAGGGAGACCTCAAAAGGCCAATCATGCCTTCATGTATAAGAGGCATGCACCTAGGGAAGCACCTGCTCTTCATGCATGTGCATGTCACTGCTCACAAACTCCTTCTAAAAGGATAATGAGACCTAAAATCATGGTAAAACCGAAAAACATGTTTAGAGCTAAACAATGTAATTATTGTATGAAATTTGGTCATATCAACAAACATTGTTGGATAAGAAAGGCTCATTGTGAGCCTTCATGTGCTAACCCCCAAGGACCCAAGCGCATTTGGGTACCTAAAAACCACACCTAAATTGTGATTTTATAGGTATGCCTCAAGGCCCCTATAAAAGATAATGCTTGGCTTGTGGATAGTGGATGCTCAAGGCATATGACTGAAAATAAAGAACTATTCAATGACATTAAAAGTATTGATGGTGGTAAGGTAACATTTAGGAACAATGATAAGGGTAAGGTAATTGGCATTGACTCCATTGGTATTAATAAAACTACTTTCATTAAAGATGTTTTACTTGTTGATGGTTTGAAACATAATTTGTTAAGTGTGAGTAAATTATGTGATAAGAAAACCAAGTAATCTTTACCTCAAATGAATGTCTTGTAACCTCCTTTAGTGGCCAATAGATATTCAAAGGAATAGAGATGTCAATACTTACATAATAAACTTACAAAAAATATCTAATCTTTCCTCTAAGTGTCTTATGACTGCTAGTGATGAATCTTGGTTATGACATAGAAGGCTTGGTCATGCAAGCATGGATTTAATTCAAAGACTTAGCAAATGAGAGCTAATAAGTGGACTGCCAAGAGTCAAATTTGAAAAGAATAAGACATGTGATCGTTGCCAAAGAGGAAAACAACACAAGTCCTCCTTTAAATCCAAAAATATTGTAAGTACCTCAAAGTCTCTACAACTTTTGCATTTAGATCTTTTTGGACCTACTAGAGTTGCTGGCTTAGGAGGTAAACACTATGCTTTTGTCATCGTCGATGATTACTCTAGATTCACTTGGGTAATTTTCTTAGCTCAAAAGAGTGATGCTTTTGAAACCTTTAAAAACTTTGCTAAGAGAATTCAAAACGAAAAAGGATATTTTATTTCAAAAATAAGAAGCGATCATGGCAAAGAGTTTGAAAATGAAAATTTTGAAAACTTTTGTCTAGAACATGGTATTTCACAAAAATTTTCAACTCCTAGAACACCTCATCAAAATGGGGTAGTTGAAAGGAAAAATCGAACTTTAATTGAAATGGCTCAAATAATGCTCAATGAGTATGGGTTACCAACCTACTTTTGGACCGAAGCCACCAATACTGCATGTTATATTTCAAATCGAGTTTTCAAAGGACCACTCTTAAACAAAACTTCTTTTTAGTTATAAAATGGTAGAAAACCCATGATATCATACTTTAGAGTATTTGGATGTAAGTGTTTCATATTAAATACCAAAGACAACCTTGAAAACTTTGCCTCTAAATCCAATTAGGGTATCTTTTTAGGATACTCCACCACTAGCAAAGCTTATAGAGTCTTTAATAAAAGGTTATTAGTTGTTGAAGAATCTATGCACGTTGTTTTTGATGAATCGAGTAAGCTTGATCTTGTGAAAGGTAGTGTTCTTGATGATATTGTAGGTACAATGGAAAAGCTTGATCTTGATTATGAGACAGATGATAATGATCAAGAAAACCCACATCAAGATGTCTCTCTACCTAAAGCTCAAGAGCAAGACAAATAAGAGCTTTCAAAGGAATGGAAAATGACAAAAGATCACCCCAAGAAGCAAATCATTGGTGATCCTACTAAAGGTGTAAGTACTAGATCTCATCTTAAACTCTTAGATTCTAAGCTTGCCTTTGTCTCTCAAATTGAGCCTAAAGATATTGTTGAGGCTCTTAATGATGAAAGTTGGGTGATTTCTATGCAAGAGGAACTCAACCAATTTGAGAGAAGTAAGGTATGAACCTTAGTTCCTAGACCCAAAAAGCATCAAATCATTGGTAGTAAACTAGATGAACAAGGTTCAATAACTAGGAATAAGGCTAGGTTAGTTGCAAAGGGTTATAATCAAGAAGACGATATAGATTATGATGAGACCTATGCTTCGGTAGTTAGATTATAAGCCATAAGAATTCTTTTAGCATTTGCATGCCATATGAATTTTAAACTTTTTCAAATGGATGTCAAAAATGCTTTCTTAAATGGTTTTATGGAAGAGGAAGTTTATGTAGAACAACCTCCGGGTTTTGAAAGCCCTAATTTGCCTAATCATGTTTTTAAGCTTTCAAAAGCTTTGTATGATTTGAAACAAGCTCCAAGAGCTTTGTATGAAAGACTAAGTTCTTTCGTTTTAGAAAATAATTTTTCAAAAGTAAATGTTGACACAACTTTATTTACTAAAAAGCATAAGCATGATGTTCTAATCATTCAAATTTATGTTGATGACATCATATTTGGGTCTACTAATGAATTACTTTGCCAAGAATTTGTTAAGTGTATGACTAGGGAATTTGAAATGAGCATGATGGGTGAGCTTAAGTTCTTCCTTGGTCTACAAATAAAACAAAGAAATTAAGGCATATTCATCAACCAATCCAAGTACGCCAAAGATTTAATCAAAGAATTTGGAATGGAAGGATGAAAAAATGCCAAGACTCCAATGAGCACATCAACAAAATTGGACAAAGATGAAAAGAGTAAGAGCATTAATGAAAAGCTCTATAGAGGTATGATCAGATCGCTTTTATATCTTACTGCCTCCAGGCCCGATATAATGTACAATGTATGCTTATGTGCTAGATTTCAATCTTGTCTTAAAAAATCACATTTGAATGCTGTAAAAAGAATCTTAAAATATTTACATGGCACATTACATCTAGGGCTTATAGTATCCTAAAAATTCATCTTTTCATATCATAGGATATTCAGATGCAGATTATGCCAGCAGTCTCTTAGATAGAAAGAGCACTTCAGACACTTGTCACTTTATTGGTGAATGCTTAGTCTCTTGGTTTAGCAAGAAACAAGTTTCAGTTGCCCTTTCTATCGCTGAAGTGGAATATGTGGCAGCAGGATGTTGTTGCACTCAAATCCTATGGATGAGACAACAATTTAAAGATTATGGTCATAGTTTGGACCATATACCCATCAAATATGACAATACAAGTGCCATAAACCTATCTAAGAATCCTATTCAACACTCTGAAAGTAAGCATATTGACATAAGACATCATTTTCTTAGAGTTTATGTTCAATATGGACATGTTGTATTAGAATTTATCGATACAAACAATCAATTGGTAGATATTTTCACCAAATCTCTTAATGAAGAAAGATTTTGCTTCATAAGAAGAGAGCTTGGTATGCTTGATGGTTCAACCTTATCTTAAGTATGATTGTCAATTGTCACCCTTGAGTGTTAATTTCCTTCATATAATGCTCTTTAATTGACTAATTTTTAAGGTATGAAGTGGTTAACATGATGGGAATATATGTTCTAAGACATAAAAGCATCTTAAAAATATTTTAGTCTTATTTTAGACTTAGTTTTATTAATTGAAGATTTGAGGTAATTCACGCCAGTGACATATATTTACGGTCGTGATCCTAATCGCAAAAATCTCCAGTAGTTTTCACTCTTTGCTTCACAACATCCTTCATGGTTGGAGGTTGTGAAGACTATATTTCACACCCATGACTCTTTTCACTCACTCCTGTGAAAATCCTTATTCACGCCTGTGACACTTATTCATGACTGTGAACATAGACAACAAATAATTACAGAATCATTCACGCATTGTTTCACGCATTACCTCATGGTTAGAAGTAGTGAAGATTGCTCTTCATATGACTCATTTTGTCACCGCTGTGAAATTCATAAGTAACGCCCGTGACTATTTAATGTCACAATCGTGAATCAATTCATATCCTTTATCACAGCTAGAGCGCCTTTTCAACAAACCGTGACTATTCACGTACATGATGAACCATTCATGACCGTGAATTTGTCGACTATAAAATAAGATTTATGTCGTTTTTCTCTTTTCCAACTTTAAAAATTCATTCAAATCTCTCATTCAATATTTCTCACAAAATCTGGCCTCCTCATATTCATTTCCTTCTATAAATTCTTTCAAACTACTTTGTCTTTGAAGAATCTCAATATCTCTAGGTTTGTTCTCAAATTCTTGGTCCGAAAATCATATCTCCAAATCCCTGTTCCAAAATTATCACAATGGAACCCGACTCATCTAAAAGCATAAGGAAGAAATCTCATGCTCCAAGACACCACATAGACTATCTTCTCAACATCATTTTGGAGCATTTCCATCCAAGATATGTTGTTCTAAAGAAAAAACCCCTATTTTCGTCTCGTTCCTTCAAGCGGAATGCTGTCAAGACTCTTTGTCTTGAGACAAGCATGATAGAATAATTGCAAGCTTGCCATCTTAAAGATTTCCTAGACATTCATTGGCCAATGCTAAAGGAACAAACTTTCGAGTTCCTTAGCACATTGCAAGTCTTTCCCATCAGAACTGTCAAACTCCAGCTCTGTAAACATCTGAACACTCTTTCAGCATTAGAGTTTGGCACAATTTTCAAGCTTTCCTTAGATGGAATTCTCAATAAGAGTGAAGTAGAATTCTATGCCAATCCGGCTCACTTGGAATATAGCTGGGATGTGAAGAAGATCAAGAGCACACATCTTCGGTCCTCTGTGCATAAATATTTACATAGGTTTCTTACCTATAGTATATTTGCTAGAGGAGATAGCAACGGGGCAATCAGAAAATCAGAGCTCTTTTTATTGGAAATGGCACGAAGAGGTTTATCCGTAGCTCTATCTCGATGGTTTGTAAATCACCTTCTTTCCATCGCAAAAAAGCCATCGAGAGATATTTTGATTGGTGGGTATGTGACTCACCTTGCCATTGAGCTAGGGTATCTAAATCTCGATAAGCATAATTACAATCTTATTTCAGCACATCCACGAGACCAACTAGATGTCGAGTCCTTTATAAAGATGGGAGCAGCTATCCGCATTACTTATGAAAATAATGTCTACTACCATTTCACCAATCCAGCTAGTGAAATTGATTGGGAATACTAGGACACTAATGATTTCAAAGCTGGCCTCTAGGGTATCCAGTAATGAAAATGATCCTGAGTTGAAACAGTGATACCAGAGGTTAAGCAAGAGGTTGGTCAATCATCGGCCTCTACCCCACCTAGCATGGTGCAGTAGGTTGCTAATCTTTTAGTACATCGCTTTGAGTTAATATAGGCTTCCATCAATGAGAGGATGGAAAACCTCAAAGACTTCATGGAATCTCGTATGGATAGCCTCGAGGCGGAGGTAGCACGTCTTAGAGATGATCTGTCAGGCATGAAGCTTAATTAGAGTCCTAGTTTTCATGTAGTAGATTTATTTTTAATGTTATAGGACTTTACTTTATGTTTTTTGAAACTTTGTAATCCTTCTGCTTCTTTAATGCAATTATCTTATTATCAATTCATTTATATTGTTTGTTTTGTTTATGACAAAAGGGGAAGAACCTAACAATATAAGCAAATGTGTGGTTAGTAGATATATGTTATTATGCAATGTATGGAATGAATATGTAAATTGTTTTTTCTAATAATATGCATAACATATACCTCACATATACATTGCATACACCTAACTAGTTAGGTAATAACTTTGATATGATTAGGATATACCTTGCACATACCTAACTAGTTATCAAAGAACCATGCTATACGTATAGTTAGCAAATAACTTTGATATACTTAGGATATACCTAACTAGTTAGCGAAGAACCATGCTATATGTCTTTCAATTATTGCACTCTATTATTTTGTCTTAAGCATCTTTTGAGGTGGAGACTTCTCAAAAGCACATATTGTCAGATTATTTGTCACCATCAAAAAGGGAGAGATTGTTGAACCTTGAGGGGTATTTTTGTCATTTTGATGCTAATAAATAAAATAGCAACAATGCATTTAACAATGCTTGTGTTCTAAGTATGTTGAACATGATATATCTTGAATAGAATATGATGTAAGAATGAAATAAAACTTTTGAAGATCAAAATTAGAAGAAATAGCAAAGTGACATCCGTGACTACTTATGTCACGGTCGTGAATATAGCTTAACGCCAACTTTCCACCATTCAAAGTTCACGGCCAGGAAGGATCATACCAACCGTGAATGATCAAATCAGTCACGCCCGTGAATGATCAAATCAGTCACGCCCGTGAAAGATAGTCATGCCCATGAGATAACATGTCAAAATCTTCCAGAGAGCTTCACGACTAGAGTCACCACATGGACCATGACTTGGAAGAATATTCATGCCTGTGAAAGTATAAAGTCATGCACGTATACCATTATATATGTATAATTAGCAAATAACTTTGATATACTTAGGATAAACCTTGCATATACCTAACTAGTTAGCAAAGAACCATGTTATACGTCTTTCAATTCTTGCACTCTATTATTTTGTCTTAAGCATCTTTTGAGGGGGAGACTTCTCAAAAGCAAATATTGCTAGATTGTTTGTCACCATCAAAAAGGGGGAGATTGTTGAACCTTAAGGGGTATTTCTATCATTTTGATGCTAACGAATAAAATAGCGATAATGTATTTAACAATGCTTGTGTTCTATGTTGAACATGATATATTTTGAATAGAATATGATGCAAGAATGAAAGACAACTTTTGAAGATCAAAATAAGAAGAAATAGCAAAGTCACGCCCGTGACTACTTATGTCACGCCCATGAATATAACTTAGCACTAACTTTCCACCATTCAAAGTTCACAGCCATGAAGGATCATACCAACTGTGAATGATCAAATCAGTCACGCCCGTGAACGATAGTCACGCCTATGAGATATCATGTCAAAATCTTCCAGAGAGCTTCACGGCCTGAGTCACCACTTGGACCATGGCTTGGAAGAATATTCACACCCGTGATCAAACACTTCAAATTCTTCAAGAGAGCTTCACAGCCAAAGTCGCCACTTGGACCACGACTTAGAAGAACATTCATGACCATGATACATATATTCATGCTCATGAATGAGGACAGAGAAACATGTCAGACGCAAAATTAAGAGTTGGTTCAATAGCTATTTTTGCATTAAATGCACCCAAATGGCTATAATTCATAGAGGAAGTATAAATGTAAGTCATTTATGAATCCTAACAAGAAGAACAACAATTACTTTGAATCTTTAATCTTGTTGTAGCCTTGTGCATTAATTATTTTTAGCATATTGCTTCTAAGAATCTTTGATCCTCCACATCAAAGTAGATTGTATTCGTATCTCAGCTAAAATCTTCCTACTTAGTGCACCTGCAACCACATTAGCTTTGCCTGGCTGGTAGTTGATCACACAGTCATAATCTTTAATCAACTCTAACCATCTTCGTTGTCTCAGATTCAACTCTTTCTGTGAGGGAAGGTATTTAAGACTTTTGTGATCTGTATAGATATAACATCTTTCCCCTTATAGATAATGTCTCCAGATCTTAAGAGCAAAAACTATCGCAGCTAACTCCAAATCATGTGTTGGATAGTTAAGCTTGTGAGGCTTAAGTTGTCTTGAGGCATAAGCAATCACATTTCCTTCTTGCATAAGAACACAACCTAAACCATTATGACTAGCATCACTATACATAATAAAATCTTTTCCTGTAGTAGGTTGAGTCAAAATTGGTGCTTCAATCAGCATTGCCTTCAGTCGATCAAAACTTGCTTGACACTTATCTGTCCACTTGAAACGAACCTCTTTTCATAGGAGTCATGTCAAATGAGTCGCTAAGGATGAAAATCCCTTCATGAACCTCTTATAATATCCAACTATTATGAGGAAACTCCTCATTTCAGTCACATTTCGGGTGGTTTCCAATTAAGAATAGCTTCAATTTTACTAGGATCAACCCGAATACATTCTGTTGAAATTATGTGACCCAGAAAACTGACTGCTTCAAGCCAAAACTTGCACTTGGATAGCTTTGCATACAACTGCTTCTCCCTCAGTGTTTGCAACACTATTCTGAGATATCGATCATGTTCTTCTCAGTCTCTAGGATACACAAGAATGTCATCAATAAACACCACTACAAATTGATCAAGGTATGGCCTAAACACTCAGTTCATCAGGTCCATAAAAGCTGTCGGTGCATTCGTCAGTCCAAATGGCATAATTAAGAACTCATAATGATCATAACGAGTCCTGAATGTCGTCTTAGGTACATCTGACTCTTTAATCTTCAGTTGGTGATACCCTGATCAAAGATCTATCTTTGAAAATATAGCTGCACCTTTCAATTGATCAAATAAATCATCAATCCTAGGTAGTGAGTATTTATTCTTAATAGTCACCTTATTAAGTTGCCTGTAATCGATGCAAAGACGAAGAGTGCCATCTTTCTTCTTGACAAATAATATTGGAGTACCCCATGGTGATACATTGGGTCATATAAAACCCTTATCTAACAACTCCTGCAACTGTACCTTCAGCTCTTTCAACTCTGCTGGTGCCATTCTATATGGTGTAATGGAAATAGGGGTGGTGTCGGGTACCAAATCGATAGCAAATTCAATTTTTCTATCCGACAGTAACCCTGGCAACTTATCTGGAAATACATCGGGAAACTCACTAACAGTAGGAATATCCACCAACTTTGGACTTGCTTTTTCCATATCAACTACATATGCTAAGTATGCTTCGCATCCCTTATTGGTGAGTTTTCTGAGCTTTCAACACTGATATCACATTGTCTAGGTATCTTCTATTCTCACCCATCACCACTATCTCATCTTGTTCTGGAATTCTAATGATCATCTGTCTTCTTCCACAATCCACTACCACTCCATAACGAGCTAACCAATCAATTTCCAAGATCACATCGAACTCATGGAATATTAACTCTATCAAGTCTGTGGGAATTTCCTTTCTTGAATTTCAACTGGGCAACCCCTAAACACTCTGTTAACCCTCACACTGTGTCCTAATGGGTTACTCACAAGAATCTCAAATTCTAGAGACTGTGGTTCTAAACCTTCTCGACCCGGTGGTTGTGTGCATATGTAATAATGCGTTGACCCCGGATCTATTAATGCATGAATATCAAAGCCAAAGAGAAGAAATTTACCAATCAAGACATCAGGTGCATCCTGCTCCTCTCAGCCTCGCATGGCATATGCCTTAGCTGGGGCAGCTCTACTACCTTCTAGCCTTTCAACTGTCTCTGATCTGAACTGACTGGACCCTGATCGACCTCCTCTGCCTTGCTCTCGACCTCAGCCTCTGTGTTGCCCAAAAGCCTATGTCTTTATTGGCTCAGTGCTTTCCGAACCTCTGCCATACTGTAATGAAGGACAATCTCTTTTCAAGTGATCTTTAGAGCCACACCTCTTGCATGCTCCTGTCATCCACGAACACTCTCCTGGATGAGAAGACCACAATGTTGACATTCTGGTAGGGTAGAGATCTATATGGTGTCTGTGTCAGTGCACTGGCTGCTAAAGAAACAGATCTCGTGGGTTTTCCCTGCCTGAAAGAAGAAGGCCTGTGGGAACCCCCAACCTGAAATCAGCCACTGGAAGATCTGAATCTTTTGCCATTTGACTGTACTCTACTCAGTTGTGGCATGGGTCTCCTAAACCCTCTACCTTGTGTTGGCTGCTGTGCTGCTAGAACTCTCTCAACTGTTCTGGCAGATGCTAGCAAACTAGGAAAACTCATTAGGCGTAGGGCTTAGACCTGTAGCTTGATTGGGTCTCTCAATCCATCTTCAAATTGTCGGCACTTATTTGCCTCAGTGGATATAATGCCTCCCGCATATTTGCAGAGATGTGTAAATTCTCTGTCATATTCTGTTACTGACAAATTTCCTTGTTTCAGCATCAAAAACTCTATTTTCTTATCGTCTGTGTAGATAGGAGGAATATACTGCTCCTTAAACTTTTCTAGAAAGAACTCCCATGTCATAGGGTTAGGAGCCTCTGTGCTATGTGACTTAGTTCTCCACCAATCATATGCATGCTCTTGTAGTAAAGATACTGCATACTCATATTTATGCTCCTCTATGCAATACAGCTGATCAAAAACTCTCTCTATCCGTTCTATCCAAAACTCTGCCACTGAGGGGTCATCTTCCCGTTTACCGTAGAAATCGGGTGCCCCTAACTTTCTCAGCCTCTCGAATTGTAACCCCGATGAGGTTGGTTGTGATGCTCTTTGTAGCAAATCGATCATGTTCCTCATAAGCTCTATTTTTCCTGTGCCAGTAATAGACTGCCCTCTTGATAGGCTAGCACTGGATCTAGATACAGTAGCTCGATGACGATTCGGTCGCGATGAAGCCTCTGTTACAGTAGGCTCATTACTTTCGCCTCCTTCGGCCACAATATGTCGTGACCCTGAAGCCATACTCTACCTATATCATAAAATAACGGCCCCCAATCAATAAGCAACAACTTTAATACTTAATTATGGGTACATACATATCATAATTATTTTTGAAAACCATTTTAAAATCCCAAACTGCCCAAACCGGGCTTTAATACCAAAATCCAGAAACACCAACCTAGTGCTCTGATACCAAAAACTATAACACCCCCTCACCCTAGCAGCTTATACCCGGATGAGGGTGTGCTACGCTGACTTCATCGATTAAAATATCATTTTATTAAATTGTGTATAACTGAAAATTACTTATATATATATATATATATATATATATATATATTTACTATTTGTTTACTTTGCAATATAAAAGAAATTATAACATAAAAGATAGACTACATTTTTTTATATAATAACATGTTCTTTAGAAAACGTGCTGTTTATTCTACAAATACTACAAAATAAAACTTAAACCATAATTACATAATTTTTGTGACCCACAATATTTGATACGAGCTGCCCTACTAGACTTGGATCACCGTGTCTTTATCCAAAGACCTCAGCTACTTCTTTAAATCTGCGTAGAAGGAAACTCCCACGCTAAGCTCAAGCTTAGTGGTGCATATAAATAAGGCAATAAACTATTTTATGCAATCATGCATTATCATATCTCAACTCATGCTTAATCATATTCTCATGCAAATATACATATCATGGTATTCTAGCATGTATAGACATCAAATTACATTATTTTATCTCATATTTATTTATTTTATTATCATCTTATTGTATAGCACTAAATTTTCTTTTTATACATTCCACAATTCATAATTCCATTTTTATTATCAATAATTCTTTTATGTTCCATGACTTTTTATTTATGTCTTTATTTATGCCCAGGACACCTATGAACCACTGACTCGGATAACGGAGTTGCCATCCAATCACTTAGGAGTGCCACCCTGGCAATATGATGTGCGCATATAAGTGCCAAACCTGGTGTAGATAACAATGCCAAACTCGGCGTAGATCACCGTGCCATACTCGGTGTAGATAATAAAGACATCCCAGCGTAGATAACAATGTCATCTTGACATAGATAAAAATGTCATCTCGATGTAGATAATAATACCAAACTCGGCATAGATAACAATGCCAAACCCGACATAAATAATCATACCACTAATGGATTTAATCATTTTCATCATACTCCCCCCTATTTGGCATGCCAAACTATCCTAAGTTGGTTCTAGTTAGGTGTTCTAGGGCTTATACAATCTCATTAAAATTCATGGTAATTAATTTCACACTTTTCATGCATGTAATATCTCAAAGTAATCACATAATCACTCAATTAAAATAATATTTACATAATATAATAAAATTTTCATCATTTTACTCATTTCATTCCACAACTCACATGCTGCCCTGTCACTGGCAGATTCTATTCTCTGTTTTGGACCTTCATTTTGGTCTTGTTTCATTCTGAATTTAGTTACATGATCTTAACAAAAATTTTAGATATGGATCTTAGTTTAATATGAAACTTGAATCACTTAATTCAGAATTCTGTATCAAAAGATATAATAATATTAACACTAACTAGTCACTAATAATTATGCCTAGAATTTTCTGGACAGATTCTAAGTCTGAATTTTATGAATTTTTCTGGACAATTACAAACATATTCAGATATTACGGTCTAAATAAAAATTATAGCCTATATCTTAGCTTTTAAAATGAACAAATAACACACAAATTCAAGCTCTAGAATTCAAGTTATAATAGTTTAAGTACTTACTGCTCATTACTAACAATTCTGCCCAGAATTTCTGGACAAATTCTATGTCAAACATTTATGAATTTTTTCTAAATAATTACAGACATATTCAGGTTTTATGATCTAAATGAAAGTTATAGCCCTATGTCTTATCTTTCAACCCAACAAACAACATGCAAAACCGAGTTCCAGAAATTAAGTTATCACAGTTTAAGTGAACACTGCTCATCAATTTCCAGCAAGGAACATACAAGCTAATCACATTCAATTTTTATCAAATTAAATCCTAAGTCTAGCAAACATGCATCCCTAAGATTTTTAATATAAAATACTATTAATTCAGAATCATCAACATGCCAAATAATTAAATAAAAAAAATAAAAAAAATTTAAAATAGGCTATTGCTTTAGGTTATGCACATCTTTTCTTTCTCTTTACTTCTCTTTCTCCTTTCCTTTGCTCCTTTGATCTAGCTCCTTGTCAATTTGAGTTCCTAAAATTTATAATCAGATTATTAAAACTTTATAAACCTAATCTCTCTCTTTCTTCTTACTCTTTTAAGCTTTCTTAAGCATGAAAATGAAAATTTCCATGTTTTTCTCTCTCTTTTCACACTTTCTTTCACTTTTTCTTCTTAGAATAAGGTTTGGTTATGGAAGAACAAGAGGAATGTAGGCTGGTGTAGAGAATAGAATTTTCCTCAATGAAAATGGATAAGGAAGAAGAAGAAATAATCAAGAGGAAGATGACAAAAGTCATTAAGATGGGGGACACCTAAGCCACATTCTAGAAACTCTCTTTAATGTTTAATTCATGCACCTCACTTGGCTAATTGTTATATGTCATTTGGTGTGCTATGCTTCAAGAAATGTGGGAGATAATTAAAATATAGCAAATTCTAGATATGAAGATGTTCAGATATTGAGCCAAGAAGTGGGGTTGAATTGGAGTTTAAAAATTTAACTTTAATGTGCGGAAATAAAAAGTTAAGTTTAGGAGGGATAGAGAAATTTGACACAAGGATTTTATAGAGGTTCGGGTGTTAACAAACCCTACTCCTCTCCCCAATCGCAATTGGGAGTTTCACTAACACACTAAGTGTTACAATAGAGTTTTACAAGCTCACTCCCAACTATGGTGTTTCTCACAATGTCTCACACCTAACCCAGAAATCCCTTGTGTTTTGATGGCTCACACAATAACCAATTCCTTGTGTTTTATAGGCTCACACAAACAACTTTTACCTTGTGGTTTATAGGCTCACACAAACAACCTTTACCTTGTATTTTGCAGGCTCACACAAACAACCTTTCTTTGTGTTTTAAAGGCTCACACAACTAACCCTTACAAGTGTTCTACTCTTAATCCAGAAATATCCAGAACTCGCTTGAGTAATAAATGATTACAGAGAGAAACACTTACAAATCTTTATTGCTCAATAAATGATGAGCAAAAAGATTTTCACAGAGAATAGATATTTGTTTTGAAAGTATTAAATGTACAAATAGCTTACAACAAGATTTTGATTCAAAGTATTAGCTATCATCTTGTACTGAATGCATAAATGACTTGCATTTATACTCCCATGGTGAATTATAGCCGTTAGAATGCATTTAATGCTAAATTAGTCATTGCACCAACCCAAATAATCGTGCCTGACATTTTTCTCTTTCATCTTTCACGGGCGTGACTATGTTTGTCACGGTCATGACTGTTCTTCCATGCCATGACTGAAGTGGTGACCTTGGCCGTGAAGCATTCTGGAAGGTTTTGAAATATTGGGTCACAAGCATGACATATATCTTCACGGGCATGACAACCTTCCAAGCCGTAATCCAAGTGGTGACTTTGGTTGTGAAGCTCTTTAGAAGATTTTGTCATGTTTGTTCACGGGCGTGACATTTCTTTCACAGGCGTGACTTAAATGTGCATTCACGGTTTGTTGTCTTCCTTCATGGCCGTGAACTTCAAATGTTGGTTTGTTGGCAGTTAGCTTCCTCACGGGCGTGACACATAGGGTCACAGGCATGAACATGCATTTTATTCCATACCTTGTTTAATAGAGTTAGAAAACAAGTATGATAAATACATTATTGCTATTTTATTTGTTATCATCAAAATGACAAAAATACCCCCCAAAGTTCAACAATCTCCCCCTTTTTAGTGGTGACAAATAATCTAGCAATATGTGCTTTTGAGAAGTCTTCCCCTCAAAAGATGCTTAGGATAAAAATGGATGAAATGCAAGAATTGTAGAAAATGATGAAGTGTAGCATCAAAATAAACTTTCTAGTTTTAAGTATATGCAAGTTATATGCAAAGTATATCCAATATATACCAAAATTCTCTTTTAATCATGAAGTATATGTAAGGTATATTTAGAGTATATCAAGTGCATATTCATTCATATAACTTGCATCAAGGTATATGTAAAGTATACTTAAGATATATTTAAGGTGTATAAAGCTCAATTGCATACTTGCATATTCATTTTGAATCAAATTTTAAGTATTGCACTTAACTCAAAATATTGATATTTTCTCCCTACCTAACTCAAAAAGAATATCAATAAAGATAAACCATAATGGAAAACAAAGGAATTATATTAATATTGAAAGAGAAGTACAGACAAAGGTAATTTAAAAGTCAGAAAGGAAATTTAAAATTTCCTAAAAACAGACAAGCAAACAAGAAACAAACATTAACAAGGCTAACAGAGACATCTAGCCTATCATCTAGCCGGACATCCTATCCCTAAGACGAGCAACTTCTACCTCAAGGTTGTCCATCCTAGACTCCATGAAGTCCTTGAGGTTCTCCAACCTCTCATCCATGGAAGCCTGCAGCTGCTCAAATCTTGGTGCTAGGAGGCCAACCACCTGCTGTGCCAAATTTGGTGTGGAAGCCGAGGATTGTCCAATGTCCTGCTCAACCGCTGGAGGTGCCTCTTCAACTCGAGCCCTTTTCCTCTGCTGGATTCCTTGGAGGCCAACTTTAAAGTTGTAACGCCCACAAATTAGTCTAAATTAAAATAAGTATGTGGTATACATAGAAAACACATGATAGACATAATAATTTAAATAAATTGAATAAATGACTAAATTAGAAATTAAAATAAATTAAATTTATTGACATGATAAATTTGATTAAATTATACCACATAATTAAATTGTATTTTTGGTATAAAATAATTAAAGATATTAGGTATAAGGAAATATGTGAAGATAATAATAATAATAATAATAATAATAATAATAATAATAATAATAATAATAATAATAATAATAATAATAATAATAATAATTTTTTTAAAAAAAAAAGAAAATTGAATAGTAAAAAAATGGGTCAGCAGAGAAGGAAGAAAAAAAAGAGCAAAAACGTGATTTAGGGAGGAAGTGGGGCTGAAGTCAATTAAGACTTCTTTTGGCCATTCTTCCAATTTCATTTCTCTTCTCCTTCTTCTTCTTCTTCATCATCCCTTTTCCTTCCTCTATATTTCAGCCCAAAATCTTCATCATTTCCATCAATATTTGCATAAAAAATTAGTCCAAATAAATCTGATCTTGGTAAGAAATATTTTCCCATGATTGTTGTGTTATTAGAACTTTTTGGATTATGTTCTGCAGTGTATTGTGTTCATTTTTTTTTATTATCTTTGAATCGAATTTGGGAAAGTGTTAAACATAAAAGTTGTTCATCTATGTCTTGTGTATCTCTCTACCATATTTTATTGAATGATTTTGAGTATATGAAGAGATATGGTTAGTGGGGTGAAACTGGTTCAGGGAGACATATCAACTAAATAACCTACAATTTTTGTAACAATTGATCATCTTAGTGGCTTAATATGAGGTTTTGTAAAACATGAAAGTTGTAGGTATATATGTTATTGAGGTGTCTGCAAACTCTCGTATAATTTGCTCTTGTGTAGGTTGAGTTATTCTGAAATGAACTATAATTGTTCCTTGATTGAGCTGGTTTCATATACCTGTGCAGTTCCAGTAATTTCGTCCTTATTTTCACCTATTTTTAGATTGAATTAGCCAAAGTGAAAAACATGAAAGTTTTACTCCTATGTCTTATCTAAATTTCTGTGAAAGTCTCACCATAAAATGTCATGTATTTTGGTACGTTATGAGCTTAACAATTGAACTGGTTGAGTTGATACTTTATGTTAAACTAGTTATAGATCCTCTAGTATTTGAGAGCCATAGAGACCGAATCTAAAAATGAGGTAAACTTGCAAAATGTTCCAACTTAACGTATATAACTCTATAAAAATTTTCATAATAATAGAAACTACCCATTGAAATATATTAAATTTTAAATGTGGTATTCCGAAACTGCCTAAAGGCAGAGAACAAAGCAATATTTAAACATATACCAAAAATCGTGTAATAGTTCACAAATTCTGAAATTTTAGTATGTTTTAGTTTTAGATGTTATATTTAATTAGGATCAAGAATTATATAAATTGGATAAGTGTAGAAAAAGTTATTGATCCAAAATTCCTAAAAGGCCTTGTTCCATCTTAAAAGAAATGGTAGTTATTTATTTAAACTATATTAAAAATAAATATTTTATCAATATATTAATTATTTATATTTTCGAATTAGGGTCTCAACAAGAAGAAAAGCAATAAAAGTAGACAAGCTCCAAATTTTAGATTTTGGAAAAAGCTCCATTGAGGTTTATACATATATGCATTTTGGTTTGCCTTGCTGCAAGCTTGTGTGTTAATTGAATAAGTGGCATATTTGAATAATGTATTAAAATGTGTAAATATAAAATGAATTGAGTGCTTAACCAATGAAATTTCATGTTAATGCATGTATAGACATATGAATGAATAATTGATTGATAAAATGTATGAAATTTTGGTTTACAATATGTAACATAATATATTTTTCAATATAGATTAGTATAGGATTGATTAAAAATGGGATAATTATTAATGGCAATTATTAATAATTAGGACAATAAAGAGTGAAGTTAGAAAGTCATGTATGACATATGTATTTGATATGAAAAGAGAGGTTATATGGCATACTTGGACTCATAAAGTTATTATAAATTTTTGTTTTATATTAAAAGATTTGTTGGTTTTGATTGTATAGAAAACTAATTAAAGTATGTCAATATTACTTAAATTGTTATATATAATGGAATATTATATGATTATATGATTTTAAAATTTTATAATCATATTTTCATTATAAATGTAATGGGAATGTTGATTCCAGCAAATTAATATAAAAAGAAAATAAATAAGTAATAACATTAATTACCCAGTTCTCAACCTGTGGACTAATTAGTGATAGATGATGCACCATTGCAGGGGCATTACGGTACCGATATTGATATGGTTTAGGAACAAGGTGGTATTAGCTCTGAGAGCACCCCTGTCGTAATTGTACACAGATGATGTGATTATACTCAGTCATGAGGCTTAAGCTCCGCGAGCGCTCTTGACTTGAGACTATAGTGAGTAGGGTGCTTAAGCTCTGTGAGCGGCCTTACTACACGCCCTATATCCGGACAGTCCGGGAATGAGATTTGGGCTATTTATATTAAAATATTATATATAAAATAATTAAATGACATACATGTACTTGTTGAAAGATAAAATGTGTGAAATAGCATGAATTATAAATATTTATTAAGGTAAGCTAAATTTATAATTGAGTTATATATATATATATATATATATATATATATATATATATATATATATATATATATATATATATATATATATATTATCAATGAATTTGGTATTATTGTATAATCATGTGGTTGTCCTTGTATAATGTATGTTAGAATATTGTGTACTGTATTATGAATTATCTACCATGCATTTTGGTAATTGTATGTTAAAATATTTATACTTATATGGATTAAGATTTGAGTTAACTAAACAATCATAATTTTAGGGAAATCAATTAAATTAAAATGAGTTATGGAAACATGAGAGGAGGAAGAATGCTTAATATTTTATATATTACATATGGTTGAATATATACAGTTCATGTCCTGATACTAATATAATGATAATATAATGGAACATAAATTTTATTTTATTATAATATTTTCTAAACTTTATGCAATAATTTATTTAAATTATATCATGATTATTATGATCTACGTTTGTGTGACTGCATAGAAAAACTTAAATGGCTTAGCGCGGATTTTTTCCGCACAGGAACTGGAGCTTGCAAGTAGTAAACTGTGAAGTTGATAGAGAAAGTACAAGCTCATACTAGAGGAGACAAGTCAGAACTAGTTGAGGGTCGGATGAATATTATTTTTGCATTTTCTTTATTATCATGCATATGGGTTTGTTAGACATGTCTTATATATAGTTAAGAACATATTTTGTATTTGGTATTATATCTTTATAGTTAGATGTAAGGTAAAAACCATTAATTTTTATAGTTATAATGAAGTATAATATTTATGTAACATGATGATGTATTTAATAATTGAATCCATATGTATATTTGAATATTAAAAAAAAATATCAATTTAGTTATTAAATAAGAATTTTAAATTCAGACTAGTTTCATTCAGATTGTCTGTGTCATTCCGCTTATGTAATGGGATTATTTTTATTATGAAGGCGGGATGTCACATTTATTGGTATCAGAGCTTAGGTTTAAGCATCTCTTGACTTAATTGGGGAATGGTTTGTCATGCATACATACATGTGTCTCCTATAACCTTGATATGGGCTATTTCTTTGTCAACTTGTAGGCTTATAGAAATATGTTTTCGGATGAGCCTAGAATGGTTGAGAATTTTAGTTCTCTTGACACTAAGTCCCCACATCAGTCTAGTGCTATGAGTGTTGAGGGAATTAGTACTACTCCTAATCCTTCTCAACCTACATCAACAGCAAAGTATAAGATAAAGAAGACTAGGAGAAAGAAAAGAAGAATAGGGGAGTCATCTAAGAAATCTGCTGTTGTAGAGACCCATTTTACTAGAAAGAAAGAATATATACCCAAGTGTGATAGTTGCAACAGACACCATAGAGGAGAATGTTGGCGTGTCACAGGTGCTTGCTTTAAATGTGGGTCTAAGGAACATATACGAAAGGATTTCCCACTCTTGACTGATAGAATTCCTACTCAAATGACAAAATCAGTTCCTACTCAGCCTAAAGTTCAGACTAGAGGAGGATCAAGCCAAACTAGGCAGGATTTTCCAAAGACAATGAATAGACCTGGACCTAGTAGAGTTTCAGCCAAAGCCTATGCTATGAAAGTTAAGGGAGATCAGGCGGTAACAAATGTTATTATTGGTATGTTTTCATTGCCTGATTTTGACATTGTGCACTCATAGATCTGGGTTCCACACGTTCATGTATATTTGCACAAGTACATCTAGTTAACATATCATGATTAGAGGGGGACTAGAATATGAGATTGAGGCTATAAATTCTTTAGATCACAATGTGTGGGTAGGTAAAGTAGTTAGAGATTGCCTTTAATAATATATTGGGGAAAAAATTATTCTATATATGATCTAGAGCTAACAACTATAGTTTTTGCATTAAATTTTGGCACCATAATCTTCTTTGAGGAAATTTTTTTTTCTATACGGAAAACCAAGAATTTGAAATATCTTCTCCTTTAGGAAAAGTTGAATTTGAGATAGAGTAGATATTGTGAACAGAGAGATTGTGGTAAGGTTGTGTGTTCAGCTTACTTTTACTTACAAAATTAAGGATATTCAAAGACAAGACAATAAGCTTGTTGAGTTAGCTAAGTGGGTTTCTAAGGGGGAAAGACCCGAGTTTTTTTTTAGGTAGATTGTTACATCTAATCTCTATTACAAAACAAAAATATAAATAAATTACTAAAAATTTTGCGACTAGAATGACTATTGTTTTTTTATTGTGTTGAATAAAGATTCTTTGTTTACATATTAATTTTGGGGTAATCTATAAAGAACTTAGACCCTAAGCTCAATTTTAGTATAATCTTTCATCCTTGGGTGGATGTATTATGAAGGAGAACTACTCGAGAAAAGCTTAAGGTAGCTATAATCAGGTAGAAATCGTATTATGATATTAAGATATGAGATATTAAGTATGTAAGGGGGGATAAAGTTTCTCCTTAAAACTTCACATTGGAAGAAAGTGCTGGAATCTAGAAAGAAAAAAAAAACAAAGAGAGAGGACAAGATAAATTCAAGATTCATATGACCTTATGAAATTGTAAAGATAGTTATGGCGGTGACTAATAGACTCGCGATGTCTTTGGAATTGAGATAGATATACAATGTGTCCAATGACTTGATGTTGGGATAATACATATCGAATCCTTCTCACATTGTACTAGATGAGAGTATTCAAGTGAGACAAGATTTGGCATCTAAAGAGGAAATTAGTCCACATCTTAACACGAGAGATTAAAGAATCCCAAAATAAGCATGTACCATTAGTGAGCGTTCTATGAATAAACCACGCAGCGAAATGAGCTACTTGAAAAGCGGTCAGGTGATTATAACACATTACTCCCCAATTGTTCAACCGCAATGTATCAAGTATGTTTCGAGGATGAAACATCTTAAGGGGGAGAGAATTGTAAAGCCCACAAATTAGTCTAAATTAAAATAAGTATATGGTATACATAGAAAACACATGATAGAAATAATAATTTAAATAAATTGAATAAATGACTAAATTAGAAATTAAAATAAATTAAATTTATTGACATGATAAATTTGATTAAATTATACCATATAATTAAATTATATTTTTGGTATAAAAAAATTAAAGATATTAGGTATAAGGAAATATGTGAAGATAATAATAATAATAATAATAATAATAATAATAATAATAATAATAATAATAATAATAATAATAATAATAATAATAATAATAATAATAATAATAATAATAATAATAATAATAATAATAATAATAAAATTTTTTAAAAAAAAAAAAAGAAAATTGAACAGTAAAAAAAATGGGTCAGCAGAGAAGGAAGAAAAAAAAAAGAGCAAAAACGTGATTTAGGGAGGAAGTGGGGCTGAAGTCAATTAAGACTTCTTTTGGCCATTCTTCCAATTTCATTTCTCTTCTCCTTCTTCTTCTTCATCATCCTTTTTCCTTCCTCCATATTTCAGTCCAAAATCTTCATCATTTCCTTCAAGATTTGCATCAAAAATCAGTCCAAATAAATCTGATCTTGGTAATAAATATTTTTCCCATGATTGTTGTGTTATTAGAACTTTTTGGATTATGTTTTGTAGTGTAATTCGTTCATTTTTTTTATTATATTGTGAATCGAATTTGGGGAAATGTTAAACATAAAAGTTGTTCATCTATGTCTTTTGTATCTCTCGACCAAAGTTTATTGAATGATTTGGAGCATACAAAGAGATATGATTATTGGGGTGAAACTGGTTCAGGGAGACGTATCAACTAACTAACCTACGGTGTTTGTAAACATTGATCATCTTAGTGGCTTAATCTGAGATTTTGTAAAACATGAAAGTTGTAGGTATATATGTTATTGAGGTCTCTGAAAAATTTTGTATAAATTTCTCTTGTGTAGGTTGAGTTATTCTGAAATGAACTATGACTGTTCCTTGATTGAGCTGGTTTCATATACCTGTACAGTTCCAGTACATTCGTCCTTATATTTCACCTATTTGTAGATCGACTTAGCGAAAGTTCAAAACATGAAAGTTTTACTCCTACGTCTTATCTAAATTTCTGTAAAAGTCGCACCTTAAAATGTCATGTATTTTGTGAGTTATGAGCTTAAAACTTGAACTGGTCGGGTTGATGCTTCATGTTAAACTAGTTATAGCTCCTCTAGTATTTGAGAGCTATAGAGACCGAATCTGAAAATGAGGTAAACATGAAACATGTTCCAATTTAACTTATATAATTGTATAAATATTTTCATAATTATTAAAACTACAAATTGAAAGATATTTAATTTTAAATGTCGTACCCCAAAACTGCCTAAAGGCAGAGAACAGAGCAATATTTACAAATATACCAAAAATCGTGTAATAGTTCAAAAATTTTGAAATTTTAGTGTGTTTTAGTTTTATATGTTATATTTATCAAAATCAAGAATCATATAAATTGGATAAGTGTAGAAAAAGTTATTGATCCAACAGTCCTAAAAAGGCCTTGTTCCATCTTAAAAGAAATGGTAGTTATTTATTTAAACTATATTAAGAATAAATATTTTATCAATGTATTAATTATTTATATTTTCGAATTAGGGTCTCAACAAGAAGAAAAGCAATAAAAGTAGATAAGCTCCAAATTTTAGATTTTGGAAAAAGCTCCATTGAGGTTTGTACATATATGCATTTTAGTTTGCCTTGTTGCATGCTTGTGTATTAATTGAATAAGTTGCATATTTAAATAATATATTAAAATGTGTAAATATAAAATGAATTGAGTGCTTAACCATTGAAATTATGAATGAATAATTGATTGATAAAATGTAGGAAATTTTGGTTTACAATATGTAACATAATATATTTTTCAATATAGATTAGTATAGGATTGATTAAAAATGGGATAATTATTAATGGTAATTATTAATAATTAGGACAATAAAGAGTGAAGTTAGAATGTCATGTATGACATATGTATTTGATATGAAAAGAGAGGTTATATGACATACTTGGACTCATAAAGTTATTATAAATTTTTGTTTTGTATTAAAAATTTGTTGGTTTTGATTATATAGAAAACTAATTAAAGTATGTCAATATTACTTAAATTGTTATATATAATGGAATATTATATGATTATATGATTTTAAAATTTTATAATCATATTTTCATTATAAATGTAATGGGAATGTTGATTCCAGCAAATTAATATATAAAGAAAATAAATAAGTAATAACATTAATTGCCTAGTTCTCAACCTGTGGACTAATTAGGGATAGATGGTGCACCATTGCGGGGGCATTACGGTACCGATATTGATATGGTTTAGGAACAGGGTGGTATTAGCTCCGAGAGCACTGTTGTCCTAATTGTACACAGATGATGTGATTATACTCGGTCATGATGCTTAAGCTCCGCGAGCGCTCTTGACTTGAGACTATAGTGAGTAGGGTGGTCAAGAAGAAAAGCAATAAAAGTAGACAAGCTCCAAATAAATTGTAGTTATTTATTTAAACTATATTAAGAATAAATAATTAAATGACATACATGTACTTGTTGAAGGATAAAATGTGTGAAATAGCATGAATTATAAATATTTATTAAGGTAAACTAAATTTATAATTGAGTTATATATATATATATATATATATATATATATATATTATCAATGAATTTGGTACTATTGTATAATCATGTGATTGTCCCTGTATAATATATGTTAGAATATTGTGTACTGTATTATGAATTATCTACCATGCATTTTGGTAATTGTATGTTAAAATATTTACACTTATATGGATTAAGATTTGAGTTAACTAAACAATCATAATTTTAGGGAAATCAATTAAATTAAAATGAGTTATGGAAATATGAGAGGAGGAAGAATGCTTAATATTTTATATATTACATATGGTTGAATATATACAGTTCATGTCTTGATACAAATATAATGATAATATAATGGAACAGAAATTTTATTTTATTATAATATTTTCTAAATTTTATGCAATAATTTATTTAAATTATATCATGATTATTATGACCTACATTTGTGTGACTGCATGGAAAAACTTAAATGCTTCTATTAACCACTAAGCTAGAAATGGCTTAGCGTTGGTTTTTTCCGCGCAGGAACTGGAGCTTGCAAGTAGTAAACTGTGAAGTTGATAGAGAAAGTGCAAGCTCATACTAGAGGAGACGCGTCAGAACTGGTTGAGGGTCGGATGCATATTATTTTTGCCTTTTTTTATTATCATGCATATGGGTTTGTTAGACATGTCTTATATATAGTAAAAAACATATTTTGTATTTTGGTATTATATCTATATAGTTAGATGTAAGGTAAAAACCATTAATTTTGATAGTTATAATGAAGTATAATATTTATGTAACCTGATGATGTATTTAATAATTGAATCCATATGTATACTTGAATATTAAAAAAATATCAATTTAGTTATTAAATAAAAATTTTAAATTCAGACTAGTTTCATTCAGAATGTCTGTGTCATTCCGCTTATGTAATGAGATTATTTCTATTATATAGGCGAGATGTCACAAAAGTCCTCCGTGTCATTTTGTTCCCATACGATTTCGCCAGCAGTGTCGATGAAGCGGTAGTAAATATTGTTCTCATGGACAATTCGAACAGCCGCTCCCATCTTAATGAAGGACACTACGTCCAATCGGTCTCGAGGATGCCCTGGGATGAGATTAAATGTATGGTCATCCAGCTTAAGATATCCAAGCTTCAAGGCTATGTGGGTTACATACCCACCAATAAGTATGTCTCCGGAGGGCTTGGTGGCAATGGACAGGAGATGGTTTGCAAACCATTGAAAAAGTGCCACTGTGAGGCCTCTTCGGGCCATCTCCAAGAGAGAAAGCTCAGACTTTCGAATGGTGCCCTTGCTGTCTCCTCGGGCAAAGATACTATAGGTTAGAAACCTATGCAGATATTTGTGCACTGGGGATCGGAGATGAGTGCTCTTGGTCTTCTTTACGTCCCAGCTGCAATCTGTACCAAAGTGAGTCCATGCTCGAGTTGCATAGAACTCCACTTCACTGTCGTTGAGGATGCTGTCCGAGGGTAGGTTGAATAAATCCCCGAATTCTATGGTAGAGAGAGTGTTCGGATTGCTGCACAATTGAAATTTTACTATGCCAGTAGAAGACACTTGCAAAGTGCTCAAGAATTCCAAGGTTGGCTCCCTCAAGGTGGACTGATGAATGTCCACAAAATCCTTCAAATGACAGGCCTGAAGTTGCTCTGTCATCGCTGTCTCGAGCCCGAGAGTGGGTATCATCTGCCACTCAAAAGACCTTGATGAAATGAGAGGCCATTTCTTAAGGGTTGAGTACATATGATGGCAATGCTCCGGGATTTTGTTCATTAGGTAGTCTGCATACCTCATAGGAGCATGAGATTTCTTCCTAGTACCCTTTGATGAGCTGGTTTCCATGTTGATTTGAAGAAATGAACTTTGAAGAGTTTGAAAAAGTGTGACTGAATTTGTGAGGAAACCCTAAGAAAATATGATTTTTGATGATGGAAGGGGTTTTTGATGGTATTTATAGAAGAAATTTGTGACTAGGCGGCCGAAATCTTCAATGTACCATTCAATGTGCGTAAATGAGAGTAGTTTCAAGAAGTTGGAAAGTTGAAATGTGAAAAATAACCGGTAGAAATGTTATATAGCCGATACCTTCACGGGCGTGAAATATGTAGTCATGGGCGTGAAGTGTCGTGTTCACGGTTTGCTGAAAGGGTGCTCTACCCGTGAATAAAGGCGTGAAATGGTTCACGGTCGTGACATTTGAATGTCATGGGTGTGATTGATGAACTATCACGGTGGTGAAAGACAAGTCACGGGCTTGAAGTGTTGAATTTCATTACTTATGCCCGTGAAACAAAGCGTGACTCAAAGCGTGAACGCCTCTGTGAGTTTTAGGTGAAAATGTTTACGGGCGTGAAAATGCGTCATGGGCATGAACAAGGCTTTTCATGGGAGTGAATGAAGTCATGAACATAGGCTTCATTACTTGAAGCTATGAACCATGTCGTGAATCAAAGTCGTGAAAGACACTGGTATTTTTGGCTATCTAATTCACAGGCGTGAACATATGTCACGGGCGTGAATTGCCTAAAATTTCAATCAAATAAAATTAAGTCCTAAAACAAGACTAAATCATTTCTATGAAGATTTTATCCCTTATAACATAAATGTCAATCAAATTTACTACCTTATATCTAGTGAGATGATACAAAAACAAGACTATCTCTTAAGATTTGACAATTTGGCAATCACAAGGTTAATCCATCAATCATACCAAGTTTTCTTCTAATGAAATTAAATCTTTCCTCATTTAGAGACTTAGTGAATATATCTGCCAATTGATTTTCTGTGCTTATAAATTCCAATGCAATCTCCATATTGAACATGATCTCTAATAAAGTGGTGTCTAATGTCAATATGCTTACTTCTAGAATATTGAATAGGATTCTTTGAAAGATTTATAGCACTCGTATTGTCACATTTAATAGGTATATGGTTCATATCATGACCATAGTCCTTAAGTTGTTGTTTCATCCAAAGGATTTGAGTACAACAACATCCTGCTGCTACATACTCTGCTTCAGTAGTTGAAAGAGCAACTGAAACTTGTTTCTTGCTAAACCAAGAAACTAAGCACTCTCTAATAAAGTGACAAGTACCTGAAATACTTTTTCTATCTTAAAGACTACTAGCATAATCTGCATCTGAATATCCTACAATATAAAAGGATGAATTTCTAGGATACCACAAACCTAGATGTAATGAGCTATGTAAATATCTTAGAATTCTTTTTACTGCATGTAAATGAGACTCTTTTGGACATGATTGAAATCATGCAGACAAGCAAACACTATACATTATGTCGGGTCTAGAAGTAGTAAGATATAAAAGTGATCTGATCATACCTCTATAGAGCTTTTCATTAATGCTCTTACCCTTTTCATCCTTGTCCAATTTTATTGATGTGCTCATTGGAGTCTTGGCATTCTTGCATCCTTCCATTCCAAATTTCTTAATTAAATCTTTGGTGTATTTGGATTGGTTGATGAATATGCCCTCATTGCCTTGTTTTATTTGTAGACCAAGGAAATATTTAAGCTCTCCCATCATGCTCATTTCAAATTCCCTAGTCATACACTTAGTAAATTCTTGACAAAGCAATTCATTAGTAGAACCAAATATGATATCATCAACATAAATTTGAACAATTAGTATATCCTACTTATGCTTTTTAATGAATAATGTGGTGTCAACATTCCCCTTTGTAAAGTTATTTTCTAAGAGAAAAGAACTTAGTCTTTCATACCAAGCTCTTGAGGCTTGTTTCAAACCATATAAAGCTTTTGAAAGTTTAAAAACATGATTTGGCAAATCATAGCTTTCAAAACCTGGTGGTTGTTCTACATAAATTTCTTCTTCTATATAGCCATTTAGAAAGGCACTTTTCACATCCATTTGAAAGAGTTTGAAATTCATGTGACATGCATATACTAAAAGTATTCTTATGGCTTCTAATCTAGCTACAGGTGCATAGGTCTCATCATAATCTATTCCTTCTTCCTGATTATATCCTTTTGTAACTAATCTAGCCTTATTCCTAGTTATTGAACCTTATTCATCTAGTTTATTTCTAAATACCCATTTGCTACCTATAATTTGATGATACTTGGGTCTAGGTACTAAGGTCCATACCTCACTTCTCTCAAATTGGTTGAGTTCCTCTTGCATTGCAATCACCCAACTTTCATCATTAAAAGTCTCATCAACATTTTTAGGCTCAATTTGAGAAATAAAGGCAAGGTCAGTGGCTAAATGTTTGAAATGGGATCTAGTACTTACTCCCCTTGAAGGATCACCAATGATTTGCTCCTTTGGATGATCTTTTGTCATTCTCCATTCCTTTGGGAGTTCTTGCCCATTTTCTTCTTGAGCTTGAGGTAGAGAATCATCTTGATGTGAATCTTCTTGATTATTTTCTTCTTTTCCATTCCAAGATCAAGTCTTTCCATTGTTCCTACAACATCATCAAGAACACTACCTTTCACAAGATCAAGTCTGCTAGATTCATTAAAAACAACATGCATAGATTCTTCAACAGTTAGTGATCTTTTATTAAATACTCTATATGCTTTGCTAGTTGTAGAGTATCCTAAAAAGATACATTCATCAGATTTAGAGGCAAATTTTCCAAGGTTGTCCTTGGTATTCAATATGAAGCACTTGCATCCAAATACTCTAAAGTATGATATCGAGGGATTTCTTCCATTCCATAGCTCAAATGAGGTTTTGTTTAAAAGAGGTTTTTTGAAAACTCGATTTGAAATATAACAAGCAGTGTTTGTGGCTTCTGCCCAAAAGTAAGTTGGTAGACCATACTCATTTAGCATTGTTCTAGCCATTTCAATTAAAGTTCGATTTTTTCTTTCAATTACCCCATTTTGTTGAGGTGTCCTATGAGATGAAAAATTCTGTGAAATGCCATGTTCAAGACAAAAATTTTCAAAGTTTTCATTTTCAAATTCTTTGCCATGGTCACTTCTTATCTTTGAAATACAATATCCTTTTTCATTTTGAACTCTTTTAGCAAAGTTTTTGAAATTTTCAAAAGCATCACTCTTTTGAGCTTAGAAAATTACCCAAGTAAATCTAGAGTAATCATCTACGATGACAAAGGCATAATGTTTACCTCATAAGCTAGCAATTCTAGTAGGTCCAAATAAATCTAAATGCAGGAGTTGTAGAGGTTTTGAGGTACTTACTATGTTTTTAGGTTTGAAGGATGACTTGTGTTGCTTTCCTCTTTGGCAAGGTTCACAGGTCTTGCCTTTCTCAAATTTAACTCTTGGCAGTCCCTTTACTAGTTCTCCTGTGCTGAGGCTTTGAATTAAGTCTATGTTAGCATGACTAAGCCTTCTATGCCACAGCCAAGATTCATCACCAGTAGTCACAAGACACTTAGAGGAATAGTTAGATAATTCATGTAAGTCTATTATGTACGTGTTGACATCTCTATTTCCTTTAAATATCTATTGACCATCGATAGAGGTCACAAGACATTCATTGGAAGTAAAGATTACTTTGTTTCCTTTATCACATAATTGACTAACAATCAACAAGTTATGTTTCAAGCCATCAACAAGTAAGACATCTTTAATAAAAGTAGTACCATTAATACCAATAGAGCCAATGTCAATTACCTTACCCTTAGTATTGTTTCTAAAGGTAACTTTACCTCCATCAATACTTTTGATTTCATTGAAGAGCTATTTGTCTCCTGTCATATGCCTTGAGCATCCACTGTCTACTAGCCAAGCATTTTTGTTTATTGTGGACTTGAGGCATACCTATAGAATTACAGTTCAAGTATGATTTTTAGGTACCCAAATGTGCTTGGGTCTTTGGGGGTTAGCACATGAAGGTTCCCAATGAGCCTTCCTTATCCAACAATGTTTATTTATATGACCAATCTTCATACAATAATTACACTGTTTAGGTCTAACATTGCTTTTTGGTCTTTCAATATATTTGAATGCCATATTTCTATTAAATTGATTTTGAGAACAATGACATACACAGTCATGATTAATTGATGCTTTTCTAGATGCATGCTTCTTATACATAAAGGCATGATTATTCTTTTTATGTATAGAAGGTTTAATATACTTATTCCTTGGTGTTGTTCCAATAGTTATCGAGATGTGAGGTTCACTAGACTTAACAAAAATGGTTTTGTGAGAAGATGATGATGTGTCCTTAAATCCTAGACCATGTCTAATTAAAGGTGGTCTTTGAGACACAATGAGAGTATCTAAACTCTCTTTTCCTTTGTGGAATTTTGAAATTGAATTTCTAAGTTCCTCAACTTCATTTTTTAAAGTATTATTTTTTTAAGCAAGGAATTAGTTGAGGGTTTTGATGAGTGTTCATCTAATGATTTTTGGATAGATTCATTAAATGATTCAAGCTTTATGTTCTCCTTTTCTAAAACATCTATTTTGTTTTTTAAATTAGAGATGTTATTTCTATAAGTACTGAATTTACTTCTATATTTCTCCAATTTTAGATTCAATTCTTCTATAAGGCTTTGCTCATCATCATCATCATCATCACTATCACTATCATTATCATTATCACTACTATCATTATTGAAAGAGTATGAGTGTAGTGATCTTACCTTATCCGAGATGTGATCCTCAATAGCCATGAAGCATAGGTTGACCTCTTTTCTTTCATTATCATCTCTTTCACTTGAAGAGCTTTCGTCATCCTATGTGGCTTTGTGACCTTTCTCCCCATTGTCTCTTTGGTATTTGCTCTTATGCTTCTTCAGCCTTGGACATTCTGGTTTAATATGCCCTTTCTTTCCACACTCATAGCACTTTACCTCTTCCTTACTTCTTTGTGCATCATTAGAAGTTTGTTTGAGGTTTCTTTGCCTGAATTTTCTGGAATTGCTCATTTTCTTCTCAATGATTTTTTTCATCCTTCTTGAAAGCATAACAATGTCCTCATTCTCATCATCACTCATTTCTTCATCATCTTCACTTTCTTCTTGAGATTTTCAAGTAGAGGCTTTTAGTGCTTTCTTTTCTCTGGCTCTGCTTCAAGCTCTCTAACTTTTTTCACTGCTATTTCATGTGTGAGAAGTTTTCCAATAAGCACATCAGTATTCATGATGCTCATGTCTTCATTTGCTTCTTCTATGCCAGCAACTCTTGAGCCATAGTCTTTAAGTGGAAGACTTCTCAGGATTTTTTTGTTTACATCTTCCAAACTCAGATGCTTCCTAAGTTTCCTCATTCCATTTATAATGGCTAGAAGACGGTTGGTCATGTCAGTGATTGACTCATTGGATTTCATCTTGAAGAACTCATATTCTGAGGTAAGAAGTTGAATCTTCTTGGATTTGACTTGCTTAGTTCCTTCATGATAATTTTCTAATGTCTTCCACATGTTGTAGGCTGTTGGGAAGTGTTGTATTCTTCCACATTCTTCAATGGATAATGAGCTTGAGAGGATTATCATTGCCTTCTTGTTTTTGAAATTTGCTCTTCTTTGAGGCTCTGTCCAATCATCTCTTGATAAGATTTCTTCTTCACCATCAGCTCCTCTTCTAGTTGGTGGTGTCCATTCTTTTCGTACACTATCCCAGACTTCAATTCCTTCACTATCCAGGTATGTCTCCATCCGAAACTTCCAATGGGCATAATTTGCTCCATCAAAGTAAGGTTTGAGACTTTGGCATCCTTCACTAGCCATATCTTAATCTTTACTAACGCTTTTTAGGCTTAGATGCTAGACAAAGCTTTGATACCAATTGTTGCCCAGATATTGAGCCAAAAAGGGGGGTTGAATTGGAGTTTAAAAATTTAACTTTAAAGTGCAGAAATAAAAAGTTAAGTTTAGGAGGGACAGAGAAATTTGACATAAGGATTTTTATAGAGGTTCGGGTGTTAACAAACCCTACTCCTCTCCCCAATCACAATTGGGAGTTTCACTAACATACTAAGTATTACAATGGAGTTTTACAAGCTCACCCCCAACTATGGCGTTTCTCACAATGGCTCACACCTAACCCAGAAATCCCTTGTGTTTTGATGGCTCACACAATAACCAATTCTTTGTGTTTTATAGGATCACACAAACAACCTTTACCTTGTGTTTTACAAGCTCACACAAATAACCTTTACCTTGTGTTTTACAGGCTCACACAAACAATCTTTCTTTGTGTTTTCAGGTACTTGTCACTTCATTGGAGAATGTTTGGTTTCTTGGTTTAGCAAGAAACAAGTTTCAGTTGCTCTCTCAACTGCTGAAGCTGAATATGTAGCAGTTGGATGCTGTTGTACACAAATTCTTTGGATGAAACAACAACTTAAGGACTATGGTCATGAGATGAACCATATACCTATAAAATGTGACAACACTAGTGCTATAAATCTTTCAAAAAATCCTAGTCAACACTCTAGAAGCAAACATATTGACATTAGACACCACTTTATTAGAGATCATGTTCAATATGGAGATGTTGAATTAGAATTTATAAGCACAGAAAATCAATTAGCAGATATTTTCACTAAGTCTCTAAATGAGGAAAGATTTAATTTCATTAGAAGAGAACTTGGTATGATTGATGGATTAACCTTGTGATTGCAAAAACAAAAAATATAATTATTGATCTTAAATCATATCACAAGTTATAAGATAGAAATTTTGATGAGAATTCATATTTTAAGAAGTAGAATCTTTGTTGAAGCGATTTAGTCTTGTTGAAGAACTTAATTTCAATTTAATGAAAATCTTAGGGGAGTCACGCCTGTGACTTAAGTAGCCCAAAGAGGCAGTGTCGTTCACCACTTTGGTTCACGACATGATGCACGACTTCAAGTGGTGAAACTTATTTTCACGGCTTGAGTCACGCCCGTGAAAATGGACTTTCACGCCCGTGACGCATTTTCACTCCTGTGAACAGTTACACCCCAAACACTCATAGAAGCTTTCACGCCTAGTGTCACGGCTTGCTTCACGGGCATAAGTAGTGAAATTCAACAGTTCACGCCCGTGACCATTTATGCACCCCCGTGACCGATGATCCTTCACGCCCGTGATGTTCAAACATCACGCTTGTGAACATATTCACACCTTTATTCACGGGTGAAACACTCATTCAGCAAAGCGTGAACACGACAATTCACGCCCGTGAAACCATAAGTCACGCCCGTGAATGTATCGAGTATATAAGAGAACAGCCGGTTACAACCTTCATTTCAACTCCTCATCTCCCAAAACTACTATCATTTACTCTCATTCATTAAGACATTGAAGATTCCGACCCCAAAGACTTGAAATGTCACTATAAATACCACCAAAAGTTCGAAACTTCAGTAGAAATCATACATTTCTAGGGTTTTACATCAAATTTTCTATCAAAATTATTTTCAACTCCATCAACAACAAATTTCTTCAAATATGGAGTTTGCTTCATCTAAGGGAAAGAGAAAGAAGTCCCATGCACCTAAGAGGTATTCAGATTACCTCATGAACCGCAGTCCAGAGAATTGCCATCCTCTGTATGCAACTTTGAAGAAGATACCTCTTTTATCATCAAGGTCCTTCGATTGGCAGAAAGTCCGTAGTCTCGGGCTTGAGATGGATATGACAGAGCAACTACAAGCCTGTCATCTCAGAGAGTTTGTTGAAATTCATCAGCCGACTCTGAGGGAGCCAACGTTGGAATTTCTCAGCACATTGCAGGTTTCACCTACTGGAGTGGTGAAATTCCAACTCTGCAATAATCCTAACACCCTCAGTGCCATCGCATTTGGAGAATTGTTCAACCTACCATCTGATGGCATTCTAAATGAGACTGAGATAGAATTCTTTGCTCCTCCAGCCTGGACACATTTTGGCACCGGTTGCAGCTAGGATGTCAAGAAAACTAAGAGCACACATCTCAGGACCCCAGTACACAGGTATTTGCATAGGTTCCTAACCTATAGCATTTTTGCTAGGGGAGAAAGTAATGGAACTATTAGGAAGTCAGAACTCTTCCTATTTGAGATGGCTCACAGGGGAGTCACAGTGGCACTTTCCAGATAGTTTGCCAACCATCTTCTCTCCATTGCCACCAAGCACACAGGAGATATTTTGATTGGGGCATATGTCACCCATATTGCAGTGAAGCTTAATTATTTGAAACTGGATGACCATCACTTCAACATCATTCCTACACATCCTCGAGATAGGCTGGATGTCGAGTCGTTCATCAAGATGGGAGCGGCTGTGAGAATCATTTTTCAGAACGATATCTTCTACCGCTTCACTGACACTGCTGGGGAAATTATCTGGGAAGATAATGACATGGAGGATTTTAAAGCAGGCCTCCAGGGAGTCCAGCAGAAAAAGAGGGCTCGGGTCAATGAAGCACCTCCAGTAGTCGAGCAGGACATTGGTTAGTCCTCAGCTTCCACACCATCCTTAGCGCAGCAGGTGGTTGACCTCTTGGCACCACGTTTTGAGCAGCTGCAGACTTCCATGGATGAGAGGTTGGAAAACCTCAAGGACTTCATGGAGTCTCAGATGGACAGCCTTGAGGCTGAAGTAGCTAGGCTTCGTGATAGGATGTCTGGCTAGGAGATAGGATAGAGTGTAGCCTAAATTTGATTGTTTTTAGCTTGTTTGTTATATTTATGTTTGTTTGTGTAGGAAATTTTTAAATTTCCTTTCTAAATATTTTAACTTAGTTTGTATCCTTTTTTCCTTTATGCAATATATATTTGCTTTTGTTTACTTCAATCTTCATATCCTTTTTGATTGATGACAAAAGGGGGAGAAAACTAGCAATATATGATAATCTATATATGATAGATAGGCAATGAATTTTGAATCAAATAATTAAAAGTTAATTAACTTTGAAAAGGATTAAAAAGATCTTGATTCAAAACTTCATATGCAAAGTATACAAATTGAGCTTTATATACCTTAGATACAACTTAAGTATACCTTGAATATACCTTAAAGCAAGTTACAAATATACATATGCCATGATATACCTTAAATATATCTTACATATACTTTATATCTTGAAAAGGAATTATGGTATGAATTGGATATACTTCTCATATAACTTGCATATACTTAGAGTTTATTTAAAATGCTACATCATTATCTACTATTCTTGCACATGATAAATTTTTTATCCTAAGTATATTTTGAGGGGGAGACTTCTCAAAATCACATATTGCTAGATTATTTGTCACCATCAAAAAAGGGGAGATTGTTAAACCTTGAGGGGTATTTCCATCATTTTGATGATAACAAATAATATAGCAATATTGTATTTAACATACTTGTTTTTGTACGTATATTTTACATAAGAAACAAAATTCAAGTAGTAGCATGTGTAGCATGTTCACTGCCGTGACTCTAGGAGTCACTCCCGTGAAGGAAGCTAACCGTTACCAAAACCAACATTTGAAGTTCACAGCCATGAAGGAAAAACAAACCGTGAAGTAAGCATTTAAGTCACCCCCGTGAATAAAGGTGTCACTCTTGTGAAGATTCATGCAATTTGATCTAGAGAGCTTCACGACCAGAGTCACCACTTGGATCACGGCTGGGAAGATTGTCACGCCCGGACTCTATATGTCAAAACATTAAAGAGAGCTTCACGACCAAGGTCACCACTTCAGTCACGGCTTGGAAAGAACTGTCATCCCCGTGACAAGCATAGTCACGCCCGTGAACAATGAAAGAGAAAAATATCAGGCGCGATTTTTTGGTTAGTTTCTTATTTAATGCACTCCAACGGCTATATTCAGCCATGAGAGTATAAATGGAAGTCATTTATGCATTAAGAAAAGAAGAGAATGATAAGAAAAATAAAAGAATAGCATATACTTCGAATTTAATTCTTATTACAAGCTATTTGTACTTTCATACCTTGAGAACAAATCTATTCTATGTAAAAATCTTTTTGCTCCTCATATTTGAGCAATAAAGATTTATAAGTGATTCGCTCTGTAATCTTTACTCAAGTGAGCTTTGGGTAGTTCTAGGTTAAGAGTAGAACACTTGTAAGGGTTAGTTGTGTGAACCTCCAAAACACAAATTAATAGGTTGTTTGTGTGAGCCTGTAAAACATAAAGTGTAGGTTGTTTGTGTGAGCCTGTAAAACACAAAGTGTAGGTTTTTTTGTGTGAGCCTGTAAAACACAAAGTGTAGGTTGTTTATGTGAGCCTGTAAAACACAAGAAATTGGTTATTGTGTGAGCCATTAAAACACAAGGGATTTCTGGGTTAGGTGTAAGCCATTGTGAGAAACACCAAAAGTTGGGAGTGAGCTTGTGAAACTCCATTGTAACACTTAGTGTGTTAGTGAAACTCCCAATTGCGATTGAGGAGAGGAGTAGGGTTTGTTAACACCCGAATCTCTATAAATTTGTGTGTCAAATTTTCTCTATCCCTCTTAAAATTAATTTTTTATTTCCGCACCTTATAATTTAATTTTTTTTAAATTCCAATTCAACTCCCCCTTCTTGGTTTAATATCTGGGCAACAGATATTATCTTGGGTTTACTAATGAATTGCTTTGTCAAAAATTTGCTAAGTGTATGACTAGGGAGTTTGAAATGAGCATGATGAGAGAGCTCAAATTCGTCCTTGGTATTCAAATCAATCAAAGTAAAGAGGGCATTTTCATCAACCAATGCATGTACACCAAAGAGTTACTGAAAAAATTTGGAATGGAAGGATGCAAGAGTGCCAAAACTCCAATGGGCATATCAACAAAGTTGGACATAGATGAGAAGGGTAAGGTTATAGATGGAAAGCTCTATTGAGGTATGATCGGATCCCTTTTGTACCTCACCACTTCTAAACCCGATATAATGTTTAGTGTATGCTTGTGTGCTAAATTTCAATAATGTCATAAAGAATTTCATCTGAATGCTGTGAAAAGGATTTTAAAATACATTCATGGCACAATGCACTTAGCCTTATGGTATCCTATGAACACTTCATTTCATATCATTGGTTTTTCAGATGCCGATTATGTCAGTAGTCTTCTAGATAGAAAAACCACGTTTAAAACTTGTCATTTCATTAGTGAGTGTTTAATTTCATGGTTTAACAAGAAACAAGTTTTGATTGGCTTGTCCACTACCGAAGTAGAATATGTAGCAGCAGGTTGTTGTTGCACTCAAGTTCTTTGGATGACACAAATTAAGAACTATGGTCAAGATATTAATCACATTCCCATCAAATGTGAGAATACAAGTACTATAAATCTTTCTAAAAATCCCATTCAACATTCTAGGAGCAAATACATAGACATTATACATCATTTTATAAGAGATAATGTCTAAAATAGTGATATTGTGTTAGAATTTATTGACATAAACAATCAATTGGCTGATATTTCACCAAGTCTCTCAATGATGAAAGGTTTTGTTTTATAAAAAAAGAGCTTGGTATACTTGATGGGAGCACTTTATCATAAAAAGGGTTTAAAAGGCATACATTGCATTCATTATGCATTTTGATGTTTAATTATGAACCTTCAGTGTTATGCCATGTTTTAATGATATACTTGTTCAAATTATGTGATACATGTATGTATTCCATAAAAAATATATGTTTTATTTATTTATGAAGATGTATAGTAGAATAAAAATTCTTTTTGGATCGTGTTTTCTGTTTTTAGAACTTTACGCCCATAACCAAAATGTCCAGAGCTATTCATGTTTTAGTTCATGACTTTTTGTCATGATTTGAAATCGTGAATATCAATGTTCATGCCCTTGAATATAATTCATGGCCATATAACACTTATGAACCTCTGTTTTCCAGATTCGTTCTTGTCTTTAGTCATAGTCAGTGCCACGATTTATCTTGCTCATGAATATTGATTCATGGCTATGAATCGAATGATATAAAGTCTGTTTTCACTATTTCTCTCTCATTTTTCTCTCTCATTTCTCACCAACTATCGTGATTCTCTATGTATTCCGGCCAAATCATTGCCAGTTTCACCTTTTAAACACCTCAAACACCAGTTTTACCAAATTTTATTAAGGTTTTATTAGGTTTTTTGAGCTTCTTTTAAAACCTTAGGTTTTGATTCCGACCTCAGTAATGGCATCAGAAGTTGGTTCTTCTAAGGGCAAGAAGAAGAAAAGCATAGCCTCTAAGCTCTACATAGATTATTTGCTCAATGTCTTACCTCAACACTCTCATCAATAGTACTCCTTCCTCAAGAAACAACATATTCTACCTATAAAGACTTTCGACTGGGATTATATCCGAGCAATGAGACTTGAATTAGACATGAGAGCCTAGCTTCGAAAGTGTGGTCTCCCCTGTTGGGTTTTGAAGAATGAATCAACTTCATAAACTCAGTAGAAAAAAAAAATTTCAAAACCCGAAACAAAAGATCATACTTGTGCCATTAAAACTAATTTATTTAAATATAAAAGGTAGAAATTCTACCTTGTAATTTCTAATTTATTCTTCAAATCTTCACTTTGTTAGGTTGTAGCAAAGCACAACAATCCACACTAGGATGTCTCTAATGATAATCCATGTGAAGAATGAAGAAGAAACTATCAAGAGAAATGGTTTGAACAAATTCAAAGTGTTAGCTTTGAAAATGTTCTTGAGAGAATTTTGTTATGTCTTAAAAATATGTTTTTCATAAAAAAATATTTTCATGTCTATTTTCTGCCATTTGATGTCTTTTCTATTTGAATCAAATTCAAAGAAAAGATGAAACATCAAAAATGGAGAAAAGAAAAATGAATGAATAGTAATTGGCCATAATTGGCCTAATTAAGGCCAAAATCTGTCGTTGGCCAATGGGTGGGAGGCAGTAGAGGCAAGTACGGGTCTGTGTCGCTCCCGAACGATTTTTCCATACAATCTCATCGCGATCCATACCGAAATAATTCTCTCATATTTTGGATCCTATCTAGGACCATTTTACTCAATCTCCATATCTTCAATGTCTGTGACCCATTAGGTTCCCGGTTATGTTGGCCACTTAAATTAACAATTAATTTAAGCAAGTCATGAACGGTATCTAGCAACACATCATGACTCCCAATTGACCAGAAAGTCAGTGGTTTTACTACGAACCTTTCCATAGACAATTTTCGTGCAATTATTCATTTCACCATTCTATACCCCACTTGGTTCAGAGTATGGACATGTGTCAACTCCCACTAGACTGACTACGTCACGTCTATTCCAAGTAATGTTAGTTCTTGTCCTTGAGGCTCATTACTCTATTAGATATGTCATTGAAGACTATCTTTATGACATTTCCACTCTTATGAGCTACCTATCTGAGGCAACAAGGAATAGTGTCAAAATACAGAATCAATATTAAAGATATCCTTGAGTACCTCAAGTCTAAGGATACTTGCACCATTGCTATGATGAGACTATCATTGACATTTGAATAGATTATCCATATGATTGTCTCATAGTTGGTCATCCATTGTACTTAGCTACACTTAGCAAGCATCCACGTGTTAACTCTAAACATCTCATGTTTATAGATTATGAGATCTACTACTCGATCCAATCAAGGAGTGTAACATGTGCTAGTCTGTCTTGATTAATAATGTCCCGACTTATTAATCCTATGACTAGGGATAATTTTGATACTAACATAATTATACATGATAAGAATCTCAATATCATGATCTCATCATGATTTCCTTTATGCTATGTTATGTATCAAGGACTTCATTAATTGATTTAAGATCACTTATCAATTCATATATCAAATGAACATCAAATTAATGAAAAAGCCTTTTATTAATCAAATAAATTTGTATAATAGGTGCTAAAGGTGATTGTCTTTAGAGCACTCCTCTAACATCCCTAAGTTTATTGACATCTACAAGCTCACATTCAATGAGCCAACACTGGAATTTCTTAACACCCTAAAAGTGTCTCAAGTGAGCAATGCCTCTTTCTAGCTCTGCAGGCAAGAAAAGACTCTCATAACCACTGAATTTGCGATGATTTTCAAGCTATAACACAAAGGTTTAATTAATGAGAGTGGAGCAAAAAACTTTGTGCCTCATTCAGAGTAGAACACCTTCAGAAGCAATTGTTCTTAGGATATCAAGAAGAAGAAGAGTACTCATCTAAAAAATCTGGTTCTCTGTTACATTCACCGATTTCTGACATATTCTATATTTCCTTAAGGTGATAGCAATGGTTCAATTCGAAACTCTGAATTGTTGCTATCTGAATGGGCTAGATCTAATCAACCAGTCACTTTGTCCAAATAATTTGCTTCTCATCTCCAGTTGATCGTGACGAAGCCTTCCGGTGACATCCTCATTGGGAGATATGTCACTCACATGGCAGTGGAGCTAGGACTTCTAGATCTTAACTATCACATTTATATCATCATATCAGCTCCCCTCAAAGATCTATTTGACGTCAAATCCTTTATCAAGATATGAGCTACTGTCATAATCATTTGTGAAGATGATGTTTACTATCACTTCATCACACTTGAAGGAGAAATAACATGAGAACCAGAGGACTCTAAGGCATTCAAAAGTGGTCTTTAAGGGCCACAGTAGAGGAAGAGGGCTAGAATTGAGCCTCTTGCAACTTTGGTAGATATCCCAAATGCCCTAGCTGCTGGCAAGGCATCTTCAGCATCTTAGTCGTACTTGGCTCAATAACTCATGGCTTTGATCACTCATTGATTTGACATGCTTCAAGCAAGCATGGATTCTTTTGAGCAATCATTTGATATGAAGTTAGAAGAACTCAAAGACTTTGTAAAGTCTAGAGTTGACAGCATGAAAGAGGAGATCGCTAGTCTTCGTAAGCAGTTATTTAGCTTTAAGTCATGAACTATCCTAACTTTAAGGGTTTTTTTTTGTATTAGGATCATTAGGATTTAAAAAAAGCATATTTTTCTTGTAAATCAAACTCTTGCTTGTAATCTTTTTGCTTAAGTAATGGATATGAGATTTGCTTTTTATCTTGTTTATTGCCTCATTTCTTCTTTCTTTACTTGTTTCTTTTTTATGATGACATAAGGGGAGAAGAAATAATAAACATATATTGTGTTATATGCTATTGTATACTACTTGTCTCTAAACATAACATATACTTGACATATACTTTCCGCATACTTGGCATATGTTGTGATCAATACTTGATTGAATCTCTTTTGAACTTCTTCCTTTATATGCTTATAGTTTAAAATGTGATATTATTGTACTTTTATTTTTTCACTCTTTGATAAACATCTTTCGAGAGGGAGAAATTCATTTATCCTTAGCCCCATATTGCACGATTATTTGTCACCATAAAAAATGAAGAGATTATTGAATCTTGAGAGGTATTCTAATCATTTTGATGATCACAAATAATTGGGCAATAAGTAATTTAACTATATATTATGTTTTAAGTATTTTGGACAGGTTATATTCATAATACCTTAAACCAAGTTGATTTAAATCAATTAAAGTTCAAAAGATTGAAAATCAGCAAACATCCACACCCTTGACAAAGTTCATTATGCTCATGAATAATGTAACGACCATAGTTAGTAATCACCATTATCGTGAAACTTCAATTTCACGCCCATTTCTTGTATAGCCATGCCCGTTAAGGGGGTGTTTGGGATTGTTGTTAGGTGTCCAAAAAGTAGATTTAGAATTGTTTTTGATTTAATTGACTGATTTTTTTAATTTTTTATACATTATTTTTCTCAAACCTGTTTCTGAAAAAAAACATCTATTTATCTGCTTATCTCCAAAAGCAATTTTCAAAACTGAAAAAAAATAAAAATAAAATTTTTTTCTTCAAAAGCTCTTTTGGCAAACGCAATGCCAAATGGAGCCTAAATCTTTAGTGTCAATTCTCTCAGATTAAAATGTTCACAGCTGTAAAGCATTAGCCAAATTGTTAAGCAAGACTTAGTCATGCCCGTGAAGAAACAATCATGCACGTGTAAGATCATTCATTCTTGGACAGAAGCACTCACAACCAGCTTCACCACTTTAGTCACACCTGTGAAGACTCAGTCACGCCTGTGAACCTATGTATTTAATGTTGACAGGCACGAATGGAAAAATGGTTTAACAACTACTTTTACATTAATTGAACCCCAAATGACTTTTTTTCTAAAAGAAAGTATAAATACAACACATTTATGAAATTTCCAGGGTTAGACAATATGAAATCAAGTATTCAATATTTGTAAAGTCATTTGTACAATTATTCAATCTGATTTTTATAATTTCTATTGTGAAAATTATTTTTGCTCAATTTGCTAAACTCTTTTCATTAGTAAGTGATTTCATTCATGTAACCAAATACTCATTAATGGATTTGATTGATTTAGGTAGTGAGTGAAATACTTGTAAAGATTTTTGTGTGAGCCATAAAAAATACGAGAAATTGGTTGTTGTGTTAACTATTAAAACACAAAAGTTTTTGGGTTAGGTGTTAACCAAGAGAGTAAAACACTATAGTTGGAAGTAAGCTTGGAAAACTCCATTTTGTAATACTTTGAATGTTAGTAAAATACCCAATTGAAATTGTGGAGAGGAGTATGGTTTGTTAATACCTAAACCTCTATAAATTTTGTGTCTCCATCTCTCTACTTTTTCTCTATTTACTCTTAATCATTTGCTTGAAAGAAAAATTTTATTTGTTAACTAATTCAACCATTTCCCCCCTTCTTGGTTATTATTTTGGACAACAAATATGAGTAGAATTAAGTAGGAAATTATCTAGATTTTCATCTCAGTTTTTGTGAACTCTTATTTTTATTTCAGTTTCATTATCTTCTATGTAGGCTGATTTATTTATCAAGTCAAAAATTGGTTTTAAATAAATTGTGAGATTATTGCTTTTCATCTATTTTCCATTTTAATTATTTGAGTATTTTCTATTTTTAATTTGTTTATTCACATTAATGAATAAATCATGCTATTTGGGTATTTAAATTCGTATATATTTAATTGATTCAATAAAGTGGCAAATTAATAATCTTAGTGAAATTAAGTCATTAATGAGTATTGATGTGAATATTCAATCTATTTTAAATAAACGGACTTTATTTTATTGAATAGAATTGATGAATTTTCTAATTCTTAATGTTATTTACAATTTAAATCTTAATAGCTTATTTAAGGTGGATCGATAAATAAGATTTAAGTATAGAGCGTTCTCATTTAAATTACAATTAAGGAAATGCAGAATATTAGAGCTTATTAATATTTGTAACCAATTTATTTAATTTGACAAATCAATTTTCTTTCGATAATCAATATATTTTAACCAATTATGTGATACATCTTGGCTGAATATTTTTTGATTGATTTAATTTTGTTAATTTTTTATTTTATTTCTATTAAATCTAAAACTCCTCCAATTTTTATTTATTTATGCTTACAAATTCAGATTTGATAAATCAATCCTTGTGAATTCAACTTTACTCTCACTATTTACAAATATTATTTTCAAATTGTAGAAATTTATTTTTGATTAGTTTCCATAAATATTATACTCAACAATGAAACTTTCTCACATATTTTTCACTGAAACTCTGGAAAGCTAGTGAAACATGGAAGAGGAAGTGCAAATTGGGCAAAAATAATGTTATTCAAGCTGCTCTTGGTGATAGGAGTGTGCATGAACCGGCTAATCTGTTCATGATTACGTTCTCATTTCTAGTGAATTAACCACAATTTTGTAAAAGTTAAAATTTTAATTAATCTATTAATATCAACTAATTCTAAGTCATTATGTATTCAAATTATAATCTATGAAATTAATTTCTAATATCATAAAATATTCAAATATCACACAAAAATTATATTGGCTAGAAATAAATAATAATAATCTCACACAAATCACTATCCATTAGTCTAATTCTCCAAATTCAATCAAAAAAATAAAAAATGAAAAAATGAAGAATTTTTTATTCTGTATTTTATTTTTAATATGTTTTTAAAATGTACTAACATCAATTTATAATTTATAACTATAATAAGTTTTGAAATTTATAATTAAATTTTGAAAAGATTTGGAGGTTTATAATTTTAATTTTAATTAATTATGACAGTTAAAAACAATTTTTAATATAAATTTTAATTACAATCATTAAAAATAATTATTTTTTTTCAATTTTCCTCTTTTACTTATAATTACAAAGGTTTAATAAATTTAATAGAATTATAACGAATTTACAAATAATAAATATATGATATTAAATTAAAAATAAAATATTGAATAAAATATCTAATTATATAAAAATCAAATTAAAAATTATAGTTAAAATAAAAAAATTCTTAAATCATTAATAATATAGGACGAATTTGCAAGAGAGAATTCGTACCAAATGAGAATTTGTACCAAATTATTATTTTAAAAAAAAACGATGTAGTTCAATCGAAGGGTTTTGCAATGTTAGAGGGAAAATTATTAGCAAAAGAGATCTGAGGCTAATTTAAAATTAAGATCAAACATTACAATTTTTTTTTAATAACTACCCCTAGTCTAAAATATAGCAATCACGAGTGACCAGTTGCCTAAGAGAAGTCATCCATCATTTCAGCTGACTCTCAGCAAAATTGGATTTTAATTTCTTAAAAAATTAATATCAAATTGTCAATCCTGGCGTGCTTCTTGGATTAATAAGATTGTTTATATATACATAGGCATTAGACTCTCCAAATCTCTCTATTATTTTTTGCAAGGCATATATCAAGGAAGAAAAAATATTTTGAGCAAATAATCAAATCAGCAAATATTATCTTACTACTAACTTTTAATAATTGTTTAAACAAAATGTCCAAACGTAGCCTACCCCTTACAACTTTTGTGGGGAAATTTTCAACCGCAAAACTACAAATTTTACAAGAACGGAATTTTTTTCTCGAGATACCACAAATTTTTTGTCATATTATTTAATAGAACTGTTACCTACCTACTTCTCGCTTACTTCTTTTGTTGTTTTCTTTTACTGCGGTTCTTATTAACTTCTCGCTTACTTCTTTTGTTGGTTTCTTTTTCTGAAGTTCTTATTAAGAGGATTATAACAGATTTTTAACTCAAGGAAGAAATATTCCAACTCAGCAATCAACAGACACGGCTTAGCTTTCTCCTCTCAAGTTCTTCTTCACCCATGTACAGTCTCTGAAGTCCAAGCTACTATAATCCCATCTCTCCCCTGCACACCCAGAGGACCAAGAAAGTAGGGAAAAATGAATACCCTTTTTATCATTTTTATGTTCATCATTCCTATCTTCCTTCTCTTCACCAAGAGAAGAAGTTCATCAAAGAAACTTCCTCCAGGCTCTCTAGGATTTCCCATAATAGGCCAAAGTATTAGCCTTCTACGAAACATGAGAGCCAACACTGCAGAAAAGTGGCTTCAACAAAGAATTCAAAAATATGGTTCCATATCCAAGCTAAGTCTCTTTGGCAAACCAACTGTTTTCATATATGGTCAGGCTGCAAACAAGTTTGTGTTCACCAGCGACAGCAACACTCTGGGTAACAGTCAAACACAGTCTGTTAAAGCGATTTTAGGTGATCGATGCATACTGGAACTAAGTGGCCAAGATCATAAGCGTGTCAGGGATGCTCTAATGTGCTTTTTGAAGCCTGAATCATTGAAACAATATGTGGGAAAAATGGACGAGGAAGTCAGGCAGCATATTCAGAATTACTGGCAAGGCCAAGAGGAGGTCAAGGTATGTCTATTAAGTATTAACCACAAAATTACATAGCTAATGGGTGAAATTAATATTACTGATGGTTCAAGAGTGAGGATGAGCCCTGGCATAGTGATAATTGATAAGCTTGTCTTTGGGCCTTTCCGGTCGCATGTTAAATCATTGAAACAGCATATCTGCATAAGCAGGGAAAGCTGATGACGCTGATGATGTCTTTTTGGCTCTTGGAAGGGGCAGACTTTTGCAATATTACTTAGTTATAGTCCAATTTCTCTAGAAGATCGTTGCCCTTGATGAAGACATTTAAACTGAATTTTCTTTTTCTCGGAATGCTGATAGGTATTGCTCTTGATGAAGACACTGACATTCAACATAATATGCTCTCTTCTATTTGGGGTTGAGCGAGGCACTCAAAGAGATAAACTTGTGGATTGGTTCCAAGAAATGATATTAGGAATGTGGTCAATCCCAATTATGTTACCTTTCACACGCTACAACCGCAGCCTCCAAGCAAGCGAAAAAGTTCGAAACATGTTGAAGGACCTCATAAGCGAAAAGAGGATGGAACTTGAGAAGGGTGCTAACCCTCACCAAGACCTCATCACGTGCTTACTTAGTATCCGCAATGAAAACAATGAAGCAACAATAACTGAGAAGGAGATTGAGGACAACATTATGCTTGTTATGACTGCAGGGCACGACACTTCATCCGTTCTGCTAACTTTCTTGATACGACTTTTCGCTAATGAGCCTTCTATTCATGCAGCTGTTCTTCAAGGTAGATACCTACAAAACTGAAATTTCATTATCATTCAATGCATAACACTGAAATGCTTTGTTCTATGAACTTGGATTTCAGAACAAGAAGAGATAGCTAAGAGCAAGGGGGAGTTTTTAACCTGGGAAGACCTTGCCAAGATGAGGTATACATGGAGAGTGGCAATGGAGACCATGAGAATGTTCCCTCCTATCTTTGGTGGCTTCAGGATAGCTGTCAAAGATATACAGTATGATGGTTATCATATTCCTAAAGGGTGGCAAGTAAGTGAAAGCCTCACTCTCCTTTTATACCATATCATTGATAACATTGAGTTGAATTAGCTTATGACCATTCTATCTTTGACAACTAGATATTCTGGGTCACCAGTTTGACACAAATGGATGATAGCATATTCCAGGAACCTCACAAGTTTGATCCAGCCAGATTCGAGAACCCAATTCCTCCTTACTGCTTTGTTCCATTCGGAGGAGGGTCTCGGATATGTCCAGGATACGAGTTTGCAAGGATTGAAACCCTTGTTACAATACATTATCTGGTCACTCAATTTGCATGGAAGATGATTGCTGATAACTTTTTCTGTAGGGATCCAATGCCAGTTCCAACAAAAGGATTGCCCATCAAAATCATGCCTAGGCGGTGCACATTATAAATATCCTAGATACATCATCAAAGGTATTCTTAACAAAATGATGTAATATTTAGACCTTCTGATTAGTAATCACTAAGCACTGTGTGATGCTTATTTCAGAGATTGTAACTAGTCACTACTAGTAATAATTGGATGAGGTGGTATTTCGTGTGCGTAATATATGAAAATCAAAGCATGATACTTCCAAATGCGCACCACAAGATGCATCACAACTGTTGCCTAAATTGAAAATCTTAGTAAATGCTACATATGACATAACAATATGTATTCCTCAAAGCTACATAGAAAAATAACAGATAAATGCAACTTTGGGAACAATCAGAAACTCTAGAAATAAAATGAAATAGTCTAATTCTGTCTATGCAGCAGTTCACTTGTGCTGACTACTTACACACCGTACAATATTATCCAATTCTACACTATCATTGCCATATTTACATCCGACGTCAGCAAACCTTTGCTTTTGAAAGCTTCAACTTATATCAAGGAACACAAAAGAGTACATTGAGAGAACCTCCAACAACAAAACTGTAAGATTAAACCTTATCTATGTGGGCTCTATTAATTGATAAATCAAATATAATTGCAAAAAGATATTAAGAATCTGATTAAATTTTTATTCCATTGAAAGAAAATTAAATAAAGATCAAATTTAGTAAAAATAGTTACTAAATAGCTACCAATTTACGACTATATTGGGACTATAGAAGACCAAATACTCATTTTAAAAAGTAGTGACCACACAACGACTACATTGTGACTACATAGCGATCAATATTTAGCGACCACAATATGTGGTCATTAAATTTGATGCCATTGGTTGGCGCGAGACTTTGCAACAGTCTTGCAATTACATTGAGGTTGTAACTTAGTGACCACTTAGGCTGTGGTCGCTGGCTTATTGTATGAGAAATGGCAGAAGATATGTAGTTTAAGATTATTAAGGTCAACGACCACAACTTATGTGGTCGCTATTTTGCAACCATTTTAGCGACCACTAAGGTTGTGGTCATTGGATTTGTGTGTAAGAAACAATAGAAGATTTGTCATTTTAGGTAATAAAAATTAGCGACCACAACATCTTTGTTCGATAAGAATTGACCAAGTCATAAGTGGTCTCTATTTCGCGACCACATTGGTTGTGGTCACTAATTCTCAATAGGTGAATCGAGAGAATGATTGTCATTTCACTTTGATGCAACCATCTATTTTGTGGTTACTTTGCAGCATTGTTTGAAACAATCACGTTTCACATCAAATTGATTATTTTACCTACCACATTACTACCATTCTTTGTGGTTGCTATCTGGGATATTAAAACCCCTAATTTTCATTTCTCTTCCCTACACACTAGAACCCTAACTCTACTTTTCTCTCTTTATTCTCTCTGTAATCTCTCTTTCTTTTTCATCCCCAGAAAAGTAGCTAGCCCTCTCTCCTGTCACTGGCGAAGGAAAAAGTAACGTACAAAGTAGATTTGAAGCATTTCTTTGGTATAATTACAAGTAAAAATCTTATTGTGATAGGTTAAAAATATGATATATGATATGACATGCCTTGCAATAAATTTGATACATGCATAACCTAATTTATGTTATAAAAAACATTATTTTTGGTCTTTTGTTATTTGATAGGAAAAGACATGATTCTCTGTAATTATTTCATATAAAAATGTTGAAAGGCATGACTTTCTATTATATGGTTTACACTTGAATGTTAGAAATGTTTAACACCTATATCTGTGTTATGTGGATATTAGAAAGGCATGCTAAGATGCTTGTAATAAATTATGTACAAATAACTGTTGCGCAAAACAATAAATAAAAAGGGGAGTTAAATTGGTTGGTAAATAAAAAATTTTGATTGAGATAATTTTACTAAAGAATAATTAGTGAAGAGAAAGAGAAATTTGACACATAAAATTTATAGAAGTTCGAGTATTAATGAATCATACTCCTCTCTCCAATCTCGATTGGGTGTTTTACTAACACTTGAAGTGTTATAATAGAGTTTTTCCTAGCTCACTTCATAGTGTTTTACTCTCTTGGCTAACACCTAATCCGAAAAAAATCTTGTATTTTAATGGCTAACATAACAACTAAATTCTTGTATTTTTAATGGCTCACCCAAAAATCCTTTCAAATATTTCACTCACAACCCAACCCAATCCACTCAAACTCACTTTTGAGTAATTGATTGTAAGAATGAAAAACAGTTACCGACAAAAAAGTTCAATAATTCTGAGCAATTATGGTTTTTACAAGATTAAAATATAAGATTGGTGGAATTAATTAAATGCACAAGGATATACAAGATTAGATGATTAAATACACATTTTCTAACCTTTGGAAGTCATAAATATGTTGTATTTATATTTTTTCTAACAACTATAGCTGTTTGGGATGCATTTAATGCAAAAAATATATATTCAACCACTTTTTCATTCGCTCCTAACAACTTTATCTTTTGAGGTTCACGGGCGTGACTGTTCTTTGTAGCCTACTAAAGTGGTGAAGCTGGCCATGAACAATTCTATCCAGAAATGATAAGTCTTTCAAGAGTGTGACACATTTCTTCACGGGCGTGACTTAGTCAAGCTTCACAGGAGGTCCATTACTTCACTACTATGAATATTTGAATGAAAAGTCTTGGCACTAACTCATTCATGGGCGATACTCCATGAGCCATAATGTGAATTGTTATTTCTAAGGTTATGGCGATTCTTCACCACGGGTGTGACATGACTCACGAACATGAATATCTTCTTCACAGACGTGAATATTTACTGATTTTCATTATTTTGAACTTCAAATTCATGGTCTTAGGAATGTGTAACTCGTCTAGAACCCTTAGAACACAAAAATGTGGTTAAATTCCTTATTGTCCATGTAACACCCCCTCACCTCAACAGCTCATGCTTGGATGAGAGAGTGCTACGCTGGCTTCATTTGTTGAAATATCATTTTTAAATCATGCATAAATGAAAATCACTCGTATATATATATATATATGTTATCCAAATATTGAACCAAGAAGGGAAGTTGAATTGGATATTAAAAATTCTTAACTTTTAAGTGTGGAAAGAAAAGTTAAGTAGAGTAGGGATAGGAAGATATCACATAAGAAATTTTATAAAGGTTCGGGTGTTAACAAACCCTACTCCTCTCCCCAATCAATTGGGAGTTTCACTAACACACAATGTGTTACAATGGAGTTTTACAAGCTCACTCCCAACTATGGTGTTTCTATCAATGGATCACACCTAACCCAGAAATCCCTTATGTTTTAATGGCTCACACAAAAAACCAATTCCTTATGTTTTAATGGCTCACACAAAAAACCAATTCCTTATGTTTTAATGGCTCACACAAATAACCCTTACAAGTGTTCTACTCTTAACCCAATATACCCAAACTCACTTGAGTAGTAGATTACAAGGAGAAACACTCACAAATCTATAATGCTCAGAAATAATGGGCAAAAAGATTTTTACTGAGAATTAAAATTTAGTTGAAAGAAATTAATGCACAAATGGCTACAACAAGATTTTGATTCGAAATAATTGTTATTCTCTTGTTCTGGATTCATAAATGACTTGCATTTACACTTCCATGGCGAATTATTGCCGTTTGGATGCATTTAATGCGAAAATAGCCGTTGCACCAACTCTTAATTTCACGCCTGACATGTTTCTCTTTCCTTCTTCACGGTCGTGAATATTGTGTCACAATTGTGAATGTTCTTCCAAGCCGTGACTCAAGTGGTGACTCTGGCCGTGAAGCATTCTGGAAGGATTTGAAGTGTTTAATCATGGGCGTGACATTATTCTTTCACGGGCGTGAATATCCTTCCAAGCCGTGGTCCAAGTTGTGACTCTGGCCATGAAGCTTTTTAGAGGAATTTGACATGTTTTCTCACGGGCGTAACTGATATGATCATTCACGGCTGCTATGATCCTTCATGGCCGTGAACTTTAAATGTTGGATAGTTGGTGCTAAGCTACATCACGGGCGTGAACATGCTATTTCTTTAATTTTTGTCTTTTAAAGTTAGTCTTCCATTCTTGCATCATATTCCATACCCTGTTCAATAAACTTAAAAAACAAGTATGTTAAATACATTATTGCTATTTTATTTGTTAGCATCAAAATTCCCTCAAGGTTTAACAATCTCCCCTTTTTTTATGGTGACAAATAATCTAGCAACATGTGCTTTTGAGAAATCTCCCCCTCAAAAGATGCTTAAGATAAAAAAATTACTAAAGTGCAAGAATTTTTAAGAATGATAAAGTGTAGCATGGATGGTTGCTTCCTAATTTAGGTATATGCAAGGTATATGCAAAGTATATCCAATGTATACCAAATTTTTGCTTATAACTAGTTAAGTATATGCAAAGTATATTGAAGGTATATTCAAAGTATCAACACATTTGCATTCTTGCATATTCTAACTAGTTAAGTATATGCAAAGTATATTGAAGATATATTTAAAATATCAACACATTTGCATTCTTGCATATTCATTTAATTCAATTATATTGCTAGGTTCTCCCCTTTTTGTCATCAACAAAAAGAACATAAAAGATAAATCATAAGGGAAAACTAATGCAATTATATTAATTTCAAATGGAAAAGTACAAAGGTTTGAAAAGTAGCTTAAAGTCCTACATTGGCAATACTAGAAATTGATAAGCAGAAAAAAAATCTAGCTAGATTTGGACATCCCATCTATAAGGCGAGCTACTTCCGCCTCAAGGCTCTCCATGGGAGACTCTATGAAGTCTTTAAGGTTCTCTAACCTCTCATCAATCAAAGCCTACATTTGGTCAAAACACGGTGCCAATAGGTCAGCCACCTGCTGAGCCAAGATCGGTGTGGAGGCCGAGGATTGTCCAATTTCCTGCTCAACCTCTGGGGTCGCCGTCTCGACTCGAACTCTTTTCATTTGCTGGATTCCTTGGAGGCCAGCTTTGAAGTCGTCCGAATCATTGTCTTCCCAAATAATCTCACCAGCTGTATTGGTGAAGCAGTAGTAGATGTTATTCTCATGAACTATGCAAACCGCCACTCCTATTTTCATAAAAGACTCGATGTCTAGCCGGTCTCTAGGATGTGCTGGTATGAGGTTGAAGTTGTGCTCTTCTAGTTTCAGATAACCAAGCTTCACAGAAAGGTGAGTCACATACCCACAAATCAAAATGTCTCTAGAGGGCTTCGTGGCAATAGATAGTAGATGGTTTGCAAACCATTGAGATAGATCCATTGTTAGGCCTCTTCAGGCCATCTCTAGAAGAAAGTGCTCGAATTTCTGAATTGAACCATTGTTGTCCCTTCTAGCAAAGATGTTATAGGTCAGAAATCTATGCAAGTACTTGTGCACTAGTGATTGAAGGCGGGTGCTCTTCGTCTTCTTGACGTCCCAACTGTAGTCGAGTTCGAAGTGAGTCCATGCCTAAGTGGCATAGAACTCCACCTCACTTTCATTAAGGACATCGTCAGAGGGAAGGTTGAACATGTCACCAAACTCTGTTGCAGTGAGGCTGTTCGAATTTTTACAGAGTTGAAATTTCACGGTGCCGGTGGGAGAGACTTGCAAGGTGCCGGTGGGAGAGACTTGCAAGGTGCTAAGGAACTCAAGGGTAATTTCCCTTAGCGTTGGTTGATGTATATCAACAAAATCTTTTAGATGACAAGCTTGGAGTTGTTCCATCATGCTTGTCTCGAGACCAAGGGTCCTGACAGTGTGCCATTCAAATGATCGAGAGGAAAGGAGTGGTCTTTTCTTGAGAACCGAGTACCTCGGATGACAGTGCTCTGGAATGATATTGAAAAGGTAGTCTATGTACCTTCTTGGAGCATGAGACTTTTTTTTGGTGCCTTTAGAGGAGATGGGTTCCATTTTTGGTTTTGAAATTGATTCTTGAAGAGAGAAAAAATCTGATGGAATGTTTGAAGAGAACCTAGTGATTTTTGATTTCTGATGATTGAAATACTTTTTGAAGGTATTTATATATGGAGAATGTTGGTAGGGGGCCGAAATCTATGAAATGATATTGAATGGTGATAAATGAGAGAATTTGGAGAGTTAGAAATGAGAGAAATAACGACATAAAACATTTTATAGCCGACATCTTCACAGACGTCTTCTTGACGTACCAACTGTAGTCGAGTTCGAAGTGAGTCCATGCCTGAGTGGCATATAACTCCACCTCACTTTCATTAAGGACATCGTCAGAGGGAAGGTTGAACATGTCACCAAACTCCGTTGCAGTGAGGCTGTTCGAATTTTTACAGAGTTGAAATTTCACGGTGCCGGTGGGAGAGACTTGCAGGGTGCTAGGGAACTCAAGGGTAATTTCCCTTAGCGTTGGTTGATGTATATCAACAAAATCTTTTAGATGACAAGCTTGGAGTTGTTCCATCATGCTTGTCTCGAGACCAAGGGTCCTGACAGTGTGCCATTCAAATGATCGAGAGGAAATGAGTGGTCATTTCTTGAGAACCGAGTACCTCGGATGACAGTGCTCCGGAATGATATTGAGAAGGTAGTCCGTGTACCTTCTTGGAGCATGAGACTTTTTTCTTGTGCCTTTAGAGGAGCTGGGTTCCATTTTGGTTTTGAAATTGATTTTTGAAGAGAGAAAAAATATGATGGAATGTTTGAAGAGAACCTAGTGATTTTTGATTTCTGATGATTGAAATAATTTTTGAAGGTATTTATATATGGAGAATGTTGCTAGGGGGCCAAAATCTATAAAATGATATTCAATGGTGATAAATGAGAGAAGTTGGAGAGTTAGAAATGAGAGAAATAATGACATAAAACGTTTTATAGTCGACATCTTCACGGGCGTGAAAGCTAAGTCATGGACGTGAAATGTCGTGTTCACGGTTTGTTGAAGAGGCACTCTTACCCATGATAAAGAATATGAAATGATTCACGATCATGACATTTAATGGTCACGGGCGTGAATGATGAAATTTCACGGTGGTGACAAAAGATTCACGGTCGTGAAGTACAATCTTCACTACTTGTGACCGTGAGACAAAGCATGAACACTTCTATAAGTATTTGGTGGAAATATTCACGGTCGTGAACAAAGAGTTTCATGGGAGTGACAGAAAAATGTTATGGGCGTGAAACATGGTCTTCACTACCTTTAACTGTGAAGCATGTCGTGAAGCATGGCATGAAAGCTACTGGAGCTTTTGGCGATTATGATCACGGCCGTGAATATATGTCACGGGCGTAAACTGCCTAAAATCCTCAATAAATAAAACTAAGTTTAAAACAAGACCAAAGGATTTTTAAGGTGCTTCTATCCCCTATAACATATATTTCTATCAAGTTAGCCACTTCATACCTTAAAAGATGAGACAATAACACGAGATTAACATTCAAGGTTCGACAAAATTGGCAATCATAAAGTTAATCCATCAATCATACCAAGCTCTCTTCTTATGAAGTTAAATCTTTCTTTATTTAGAGACTTAGTAAAGATATCTGCCAATTGATTGTCTGTGTTTATAAATTCCAATACAACATCTCCATATTGAACATGATCTCTAATAAAATGATGTCTTATATCAATATGCTTACTTCTAGAGTATTGAATGGGATTCTTAGATATATTTATAGCACTTGTATTGTCACATCTGATAGATATATGGTCCATACTATGACCATAATCCTTAAGTTGTTGTTTCATCCAAAGGATTTGTGTACAACAACATCCTGCAGCCACATACTCCGCTTCAGCGGTAGAAAGAGCAACTGAAACTTGTTTCTTGTTAAACCAAGAAACTAAGCACTCTCCAATAAAGTGACAAGTACTTCAAGTACTCTTTCTATCCAAGAGACTTCCAGCATAATCAGCATCTGAATAACCTATAATGTGAAAGGATGAATTTCTAGGATACCATAAACCTAGATGCAATAAGCCATGTAAATATTTTAAAATTCTTTTCACAGCATTCAAATGTGATTCTTTAGGACATTATTGAAAGTGAGCACATAAGCATACACTATACATTATATTGGGTCTAGAGGCAATAAGATATAGGAGTGATCCGATCATACCTCTATAGAGTTTTTCATTAATGCTCTTACCCTTTTCATCCTTGTCCAATTTTGTTGATGTGCTCATTAGAGTCTTGGCAGGTTTTCATCCTTCCATTCCAAATTTCTTAATTAAGTCTTTGGCATATTTGGATTGGTTGATGAATATGCCCTCATTGTAATATCTTTGACCTTCCCTACATGCATATCCACATGCATTTCATTTGAACATATGCATCTTCCATATAATCCAATTGAATACATGCATTTCATACATATTTTCTTAGGAACAAGTTCATGGCACGCACTAGCTATGTGTCCTAGTATTTGGCAATTGTATCGAGTCGCACGTGTGTACTTATAACCTAAATGAGGATAACAAAAAGTATTAGAAATAAATTGAATAAGGTGACTAAATTAAAGTAAGCAAAATGACTAGATTAAGATTAGTAAACATTTACATTGTTAATTTAGTTAAATCGGGCCAAATGATTAAGTTGTATTATTGTGTGAATTAGTGGAATTATAAATATATGTAAATAATAATAATAATATAGATAAAATAAAGTGAAAATGAAACAAAAGGAAAAGAGAAGAGAAAAGAGAAGAGAAAATAAAGGAGAAAAGAGAAGAGAAAAGAGAAGAGATGAAGACAAAAAGATAAAAAGACAAAAAACAAAAAGGTTGGCTTTATCTTCCTCCCCCATTTCTGCTTCCTCACTCCATCCCGTTTTCTTCTTCATCTTCCTCCATTCCAGAACTCAATATTTCCTTATTTAACTTAGTTTTTGAGGCAAATTGATCTCTTGAAAGTTTGTTCTTGGTAAGCAATCAATTCTTATTGCTATAAGGTTGATTTGAGTTGCTAAGGTTCATTAATAGGCACTGATTTGCACCCCAATTTTGATATCAATCGAAATTGATTCTGAAAAAGCTTAAAACTCAAACATTGTTCATTTATGTCTTATATTTATTGATATGTAAATATTTTTGCAAGATGTGGTGTATAGAAGGAGATATCCTCTTTGTACTAAAACTGGTCCGGATGTGAACCCTAAGTAAGTTAGCCACTGTGTTTATTTGAAGTATATCAAACATAAAAGTTGTAGATATATGTGTTAGGTATCGGTATACCAAATATCAGGTTCATATGTCTCGTAAATTTTGAGTTATGGTGCATGGAACCATGACTGTTCCATGGTTTGAACTGCCTACTGAGTGCCTTGGGCATATCCAGAAAATTATTTGGCTAATTTGAGCTCTTGAGAGCTAGATTCCGTAAATTATCAAAATATGAAAGTTATAGGTATATATCTTTTCTAAAGTTGGGTACTAATTTTAGCTAAATATGTTATGTATGGGCTAAGTTAGGGTCTTTAGAAATCATACTGGTCCAGAAGCCAATTCTATTATGGACCAGTAAAATGTTTCTTATAATTTGAGGACCATAGACATAAGTGATAAAAGTTGTAAACATGAAAAATATTTCATTTTAACCCACATAGGTTTCTGTAAAGTTTCATTAAAATATGACTTATAGATTATAAGTTATGATGAACCAAAGTTGATACCCTAAAACTGCCAAAGGGCAGGAAACAGGGCAGAAAATAGAACACATTTATAAATTCTACCAAATATTGTACAATGATCCAATAGGTCTGAAATTTTAATATATTACATAAGTATATGTTAATTTTAATTAGGAATAAGAATCAGATTAATTGGTCAAGTATAGAAAAAACTATAGGCCAAAGAGTCCCATAAGATCACACTGCCTCATAGGAAAAATCTTAACTATTGATATGAATAATGCATATTAATTTGTTTAAGGCACATTCAGTCTCCTTAATCATGAGTTAATCGATTATGTTTTTATATTAGGCTCACAACATATTGAAGACCCACAAGGAGCGGATAGACAATAAGTAAGGGTCGGAATCAAAGGAGAACGGTGAGTCTAATTATCGATTGAATTCTTTAGTGCATATGAATGTTGCTTGCTATGTGATTCATATGATTGTCATGATTTGCCCCTGATAATATGATGATGGATAATTTGTGACATTGTGGTACACATAAGTGGTATACTTGTGATATATTTGAGGTATATGTTTGACATATGTGATATATATACAGGGTATATGTATAGTACATGCGAGGTATATGCGTGGCATATGAGGCATATATGCAGTATATGTATATTATATGTGATAAGATGCAATGGTTGATGAATGTTTAAGTATAAGTGCATATGCATATGGACCTAAAAGGCATTGTGACTAGTTAATTGATATTGTAAAGCAAAAGAAGAGGCCTATGGCCCAACAAATGTGCAAATGAAACAAATGATCAAGTTAGCTAGCAAATGCAAATGTTCACATGGCAAATGTTCACATGGAAACCCGGGGCAATGTCTGTTTAACTTGGTCACAACAAAATAAAATAAGCAACGAATTTGCATACGTAAAGAGTAATGATTATATGTTTCGACTTTATTGATATTTATATGATTCGGATGAATGGAATAGAATACATGGTATGTGTTGGATTTGTGATTTATTACTATGAGTTATTTGGTACTTTAGAGCTCATTGGATAATTATTCTTACTGAGCCGCAACTCATCAATTTGCATTATTTTTCAGGTAAAGAAAAGTGATTGCTCATTTTGAGTAGCGTATATAAGACATGGTGCACAGGTCACTGGCCGAGCCTTATCACTCTCTCTCCTTGCATTCCACACGAGCATGAAAATATGTCATATGCATTTTGTATTTACGTGTTTGAATATGTATAGTCATTTTGGAATGGGTTTTAAAAATGTATAAATGAAAGCAACTCGTAAATACTTATGTGCAAAGTTTATATTTTAATATATGTGATATATCGTATTGTGGCGAAAGCCTCAAAGTTGACTTGTAAAGTCATTGAATGATATTACAGGATATGGAAAAAAAATTTACTACCAATGTTAATAGGGTATTTTGCCTTTCCACTCTGCTATGTGTGATTATTTGATACAGGAATAGGTTGAACTCAAATGTATAAGGTGTGACGTTACACTCATTCCCTTGTTTTATTTCTAGACCGAGGAAGAACTTGAGCTCACCCATCATGCTCATTTCAAATTCCCTAGTCATACACTTAGCAAATTCTTGGCAAAACAATTCATTAGTAGACACAAATATGATGTCATCAACATAAATTTGAACAATTAGAATATCATGCTTATTCTTTTTAATAAATAAAGTAGTGTCAACATTCCCCTTTGTAAAATTTCCTAGTCATACATTTAGAATACCAATTGTTGCCCAGATATTGAACCAAGAAGGGCGGGGGTTGAATTGGATATTAAAAATTCTTAACTTTTAAGTGTGGAAAGAAAAGTTAAGTAGAGTAGGGATAGGAAGATATCACACAAGAAATTTTATAGAGGTTCGGGTGTTAACAAACCCTACTCCTCTCCCTAATCTCAATTGGGAGTTTCACTAACACGCAATGTGTTACAATAGAGTTTTACAAGCTCACTCCCAACTATGGTGTTTCTATCAATGGATCACACCTAACTCAGAAATCCCTTGTATTTTAATGCCTCACACAAAAAACCAAATCCTTATGTTTTAATGGCTCACACAAATAACCCTTACTAGTGTTCTACTCTTAACCCAATATACCCAAACTCACTTGAGTAGTAGATTACAAGGAGAAACACTCACAAATCTATAATGCTCAGAAATAATGAGCAAAAATATTTTTACAGAGAATTAAAGTTTAGTTGAAAGAAATTAATGCACAAATGGCTACAACAAGATTTTAATTCGAAGTAATTGCTATTCTCTTGTTCTGGATTCATAAATGACTTGCATTTATACTTCCATGGCGAATTATAGCCGTTTGGATGCATTTAATGTGCAAATAGCCATTGCATCAACTCTTAATTTCGCGCTAGACATGTTTCTCTTTCCTCCTTCACGGTCGTGAATATGTGTGTCACAGTCATGAATGTTCTTTCAAGCCGTGACTCAAGTGGTGACTCTGGTCGTGAAGCATTCTAGAAGGATTTGAAGTGTTTGATCATGGACGTGACATTATTATTTCACGGGCATGACATTATTCTTTCACCGGTGTGAATATCCTTCCAAACCATGGTCCAAGTGGTGACTCTGGCCATAAAGTTCTCTTGAGGAATTTGACATGTTTTCTCACGGGCATGACTGATATGATCATTCACGGTTGCTATGATCCTTTATGGCCGTGAACTTTAAATGTTGGATAGTTGGTGCTAAGCTACATCACGAGCGTGACATAAACAATCACGGACGTGAACATGCTATTTCTTCAATTTTTTTCTTTTAAAGTTAGTCTTCCATTCTTGCATCATATTCCATACTCTGTCCAATAAACTTAGAAAATAAGTATGTTAAATACATTATTGCTATTTTATTTGTTAGCATCAAAATGACAGAAATACCCCTAAAGGTTTAACAATATATATATATATATATATATATATATATATATATATATATATATATATATATATATATATATATATATATATATATATATTAATTATTTACTATTTATTTACTTTGTAGTGTAAAAGAAATCAAAGTAAAAAAACACAATACATTTTATAAAGTATTATTTTCAAAATGTTCTATTATTATACAACCATTATAAAATAAAGCTCAACCCAAAATATAAAAAAGATGTGTGACCCACAGTTTGAAACAAGCTGCTCTACTGAATCAAGCCATTGCTACCTTTGTCTACTATTGTCTACTTATTCTTTGCTATACATGCGCGAGAGAAACTCCCTCACTAAGCTCTAGGCTTAGTAGTGCATATAAATAAGGCAATAAACTATTTTATGCAACACGCATTGTCATATATCAACTCATGCTCAATCATCTTCTCATGCAAATAAACATATAATGGTATTCTAGCATGTATAAATATCAAATTATATTCTTTTATCTCATACTTGTTTACTTTATTAAAACATCATTATATAATACATCATAATTAACCATGTTACAAGTCATTATTCCTTTTATTTTCCTTAACATTTTTATGCCCACAACACCCAATCATCTTTTCATGCAAATATACATTTCATAAATTTTATTCTTTTATATCTCATATTTATTTTCGTTATCAAATCATTATTATCCATAGCCTTTTATTGCCCATAACACCTATAACCACTGACTAGGATAATGGAGTTACCATCCAGGCACTTAGGAGTGCCACCCGGGCTATATGATTTGCACATATAAGTGTTATTATCGGCTTCATAATAGTGTCATTACTGGCCTCATAATAGTGCCATACCCGGCATCTATAGTAGTGCCATATCCGGCATGATAATAGTGACATACCCGACACCAATAATAGTGTCATATCTGGTGTTACTAATCATACCATTAATGGATTTAATCATACTCTCCCCTACTTGGCATGCCAAACTATCCCAAGTCTAGTTCTAGTTAGGTGTTCTAGGGCTTACACAATCTCATTAAAATTCATAGCAATTAAATTAATACTTTTCATACATTTAAAGACTCAAATAATCACATAATCATTCAATTAAAATAATATTTGTATAATATAACAAGGTTCACATCATTTTACTCTTTAAATTCATCAAATCATATGCTGCCCTGTTAGATTCCATTCTCTATTTTGGACTTTAATTTTGGTCCTGTTAAAATCTGAATTAGTTACAAAGTCTTATTAAAAATTTTAGGTCTAGAATTTAGCTTTAATATGCAACTTGAATCACTTAATTCTGAGTTATGTATCAAAAGATATGATAAAATGAACACTAACTAGTCACTAACAATTCTGCCCAGAATTTTCTGGACAGATTCTAAGTCTGAATTTTATGAATTTTTTTGGACAATTATAGACATACTCAGATATTATAGTCTAAATAAAAGTTATATCCCAATGTCTTATATTTCAAACCAAACAAAGAGCACATAAATCCAAACTCTAGAACTCAAGTTATAACAGCTTAAGTACTTACTGCTCATCAATTCCAGCAAAGAACACACATAATTACCACCTTCAATTTTTACCAAAACTAATCCTAAGTCTAGCAAACATGCATCCCCAAGATTTCTTTTATAAAATAATATTAATTTAGAATTATTAACATGCCAAACATTCAAATTATGCAACTCAAATATAAATCATAGGCTATTACCTTAAGTTATGCACAAACCTCTACTTTTCTCTTTTCTTTCTCTTTACTTCTCTTTCTCTTTTCCTTTGCTCCTTTGAGCTAGCTCCTTGTCAATTTGAGTTCCTAAAACATAAAAGAGATAATTAAAACCTTACTTCATTGAAACTCCATAAACCCTAACCTCTCTCTCCTTTTTGCTCTCTCAAGCTTCCTTAAGCTCTTTTACGCTTGAAATGGCTTTTCCCTTACTTTTTCTCTCTTCTTACTTTCTCTTTATATCATCAAGCTTTGGCCATGGATGATCAAGGGTGCAACGTGGGATGGTTTGAGGAGAGGATAAGAGTCTTCTAGATATTTAAGTGATAAGGAAGAAGACAGGCAATTAGGAGCATAAAGACAAAATTGATTAATAATGGGACACCTAAGCATATTCTAGATGTTTTCATTAATGTCCAATTAATGTGTTCATTTTACTTTGATGTATGATGATTCAAGAGGGATGTGGAAGACAATTTAATGATGGAAAAATTCTAGATTAAGAATGATAAGGTAGAAAGAGAGGTAATTAAGAGCAAAGTGACAAAATCAATTACTAATGGGACACCTAAGCCATATGAATTAAATGTCTCATTCATGCATGTAATATGGTCAATTAAAGGTTGCCACTTGGTTAACCCAACCACCATATGTATTTAGTATCCCAATAATGCATTTAATTAGTAATTATCCCCATTAATCCTCCAATTTTTGGTTAATTACAAATTGATCCCTAAACTTTTCAAAATTTACGATTTAGTCCCCTACCATAATTTAACATTTTTAAATATCTTAAACACTTTATTAAATATATTCCATAATTATTTACCATTACTTTAATTATTTTTCGGTCAAAATCCTAATTTAGACTCTAGTCAAACCAATGCATCAATTTAATGACACACGCGACTCGGGCCTAAATTTGCGGATATAACAGTCATAAGCAAATAATATGCAATAAATGGCTTAAGAAGAAATAAATTTCTCCCCCTCAAAAGATAATTAATAAGTATGAATTATAAAGAGTACTAGGATACCACATTTCAAGCCATAAGCATATAAAAGATGAAGTTTCAAAAGAAATTCAAATAAGGATTGATCACAACATTTATGCCAAGTATATGGAAGGTTTATGTCAAGTATATTTTATGTTAAATGGAATTTATGTTAAGCATATGCAAAGTATATGTCAAGTACATGTTAAGCATATTGCATTTCTTCTTCCCCTTTGTCATAATCAAAAAGAGACAATCATGAGAAAAAAAGAGACAAGATAAAGCAAATCTCATTTTTCATTACACAAGCAAAAAATATATATATCTATGTGTGTGTGTGTATACAAATAAGATATTCTTTCTTATCTAATGATCCTAAAACAAGATTTTAAAGCATGAAACTAAAGCTAAAAAAATCATGGCAGGAAGCTAGATACTTGCTCACGAAAACAAGTTATCTCCTTTTTGAGGCTATGAACTCTCAACTCTACAAAATCCTTGAGATTCTCGAGCTTCGTATCAATGGATTGCTCCAAGGAATCCATACTTGCTTGAAGCATATCGAAGCGAGGAGTGAGAAGTGCCATAAGCTATCGAGCCATATCCGGTTGAGATGAAGATGTTGCACCAGTTGCTAGGGCATCTAATATATCTATTAAAACTCCATAAGGCTCAATTCTAGCCTTTTTCTCTAATGTGGCCCTTGAAGACGAGTTTTAAATGCCTCTGAATCCTCTGATTGCCATGAAATCTCACCTGCAGGGATGATGAATCAGCAGTAGGTGTCATCCTAAAATAGGATTCTCACTACGGCTCCCATCTTGATAAAAAATTTGATGTCTAGGGGATGTCAAGATAATGTTGAAGTTATGATCATTAAGATACATCAATCCAAGCTCAATCACCAAATGACTAATGTAGCCACCTACAAGAATGTCACTCGATGGCTTTAAGGCTATCGATTGAAGATGGGATGTGAACCATGTTGACAGGGCAACTGGCTCACCATTTCAAGCCATGTCGAAAAGAAGTAATTCTAACTTCCTAACTACCCCGTTGCTATCTCCTCAGACAAAGATTGAGTAAGTCAGAAACCAGTGAATATAGCAGAGAAAAGGATTCTTTAAGTGAGTGCTCTTGGTCTTCTTGACATCCCAGTTGCAATCGCTACCGAAATTGTGCCATACTAAATATGGGTTGAAATCTTTTGCCTCACTTTCATTTATCAAGCCCTCATGTGGTAGCTTGAAGATATCCGTAAATTATAAGGCGGCGAGAGATTTTCTTGCTTGCAAAGTTAGAATGAGACCTTACCAACAAGGGATACTTGCAAGGTACTCAGAAATTCCAGAGTTGGCTTTTTGAAAGTGGGCTTATAGATGTCAAGAAATTCAAGAATGACACACTTTTGAAGCCAAACTCTTATGTCAGATTCAAGGCCAAGAGCTTTGATGCAATTCCAATTGAACATCCGGATGGACAAACTAGGCCTTTTTTGAGAGAAACATATTTCTGATGGTAGGATTGTGCTTTTTCTCTTCCCTTTAGAGGAACCAGCAGCATAGGCCATTATTATGGTCGAAATCTTTGAAGAAAATCGAAAGGGATGAAGAGGAAACTTAGGATTTGATTTTCATAAGAAAACTCAATGAATCTTGAAGAATGATGGATGAAATAGATGTTTAGTGTTTAGAGATGAATCCGGCGATGATTTGTTGTGAAATGGTGTTTGGGAGGTCGAATTTGGCTAGAAATGGGAAAAAGGGGCGGCTGTTGAGAGTTTGAAGAGAGAGAGAAATGAGAGAAACAATGATGTTTTAGGCTTTATATTGATAGCTTCATGGCCATGAAAAACATTTCACGGTGTGAATAATCGTATTCATAAGAGACCATATGGTGATGTTGTGACACCTTATTAACAATCATTCTATACGTACATTACGTGAGTTAATACGATTATAGCCGATGTGTGTCAAAAAAAATTCTTAATTTAATTTAATGACAATAATATTATTAGCACTTAATTAATCCTTTTTATTTTTCAAAAATATTTCAGCAGCATAACGGCTATAAATTAACTACCCTACCTGCACTACAAACAATCAACAACCCAATTTCGGGCACAACAAAATACATATAATACAAAATAGTCTTCATTCAACCACAAATCAACATTTTATTCTTTACACATATAATAATTCATAAATATCTTTTAGCATATTATATACAAAACTTCATTCATACAACTCTACATTCATATATATATATATATATATATATATATATATATATATATATATATATATATATATATACATGTCTTTCATGATACCAACCTACTATTATTTATTCTTCCGTCAGCTTCCAAAATTTGTATGTCTGCTCTTGTTTTTCTCGCTACTCCCTGTACGTAATCAAATAACTATGTATTGAACATTAATATGCCTAATAGTGATTACTAATTTACAAATTTCCATTGACTTATGTTTTCATATATACATGCAATAATATATTTACTACACTATTTAAATTTTCTCTTTAATATATTATTCTGTTTATCAATGTTTTATTATTCTTTACCCTTAATTCACTAATTAACATCTTCATTAAATTTACCAATTTTTATCAATTAAATATTTTTTTCAATTTAATCCTGAACTTTTATTTTCTTTCAATTTAATCTATTTTCACCTTACCACTTTAATTAACTCTTCTTTTCTTTTTTCTTTTTTTCTATCTTCTATTTAATTAGCTACAAATTTCACTTTGACCCCTAAATTTCCATTTATTTACAATTATATCACTACTTTACATTTATTTACACTTTTACCACTAACTATTTTATTTTTCCTTTTAACTACATAATTTAACAATTTTCTTCCACTTATTTGTCATTTTTCAATTTTACTATTTTTGTCATATTTATCACTTTTATCATTTTTATTACTATACCATATTTATCATATTTATCACTTATATCATTTATTATTATTATTATTTTCACTTTATTCATTTTTTCTCATATTTTTTCACATTTGTTCACATTTATTCATTCTTATCATATTTTCTACTTATTTTTCGCTTCTATCATTTTTTACTACTCCTATCATTTTTTATTACTTTTATTTACATTTGCTCTTAATTTCAATCCAATAGAAAATTTTCAAACTAGATACATGGGACGTAGACCTCAAAAATCCACTACACTGAAGAGTAATCCCAAAGGAACACTGAATCACTAAATCACTGAATCACTATCACTAAAGTAAACCATCATTGGTCTATATAAACGAGTTACCATGACCCGTACTGCGGTAATGGTGTTCCTATGGCTAGTCAATTATATTCTGGACTAGATTTAACCATCAGAAAAATAACTAAGAGAAATATTTTATTATTTTAATTCAATTTCCATTAAATTCATAAATTTCATTATTTTTACATTATTAATTACATAACATTTTATTCATTCATAACAATTTTTCTTTACCATAATCTTTCCACATTTTCCATTCTACTATATCAATATTTCATCATTAATAATCAATTAAGTCATTAAGCTCACATAATACACCTTATGTATTATTTTTCATTTCTTGCATAAAATAATCAACAATTAGAAAAATATTCAATATATATTTTAAAAATTTACAATAAATTTCAACGCACTTAATATCATATTTTCTTGCATTTTATGACTTAATTTTTATTTAATTAGCAAGGAAAATAATAATTTCCTTTTTTTTTCATATTTCGCCCTACACTAGATTTTTATCATTAAAATTTTTCTTTCACCTTCTAATTATTCATTTCACAAATTTATACATTCATTATTCCATATGTATCATAATATTACACTAAAATGTATTTATGCCTTAATATGCATTTGTCGCATAATAGTGTCATATCTTTCAATTTCCACTAATTAATTTTTTTAATTAAAATTAACCATTCTAATTCACTTTTTATATTCCTTTAATCATGTTTTAAGCATCAATTAACAATTACATGTAAAACACACAAAATATCTAATTTCCATAACCCTAATTCATGCTTTAACAATGGAAATAGATAGATTTTGAAATCACTAACCTTATTTTCTTTCTTTGGCCTTCCTAGGCTTCCTTTTCTTTAGCCTTTTCCTTGGAAGCACCTTCACTTTTCCTTTGAACCTACCATGACCGAAAATTGTACATCATTAATCCAGCATTATTTTGCTTCCTTAACTCAATCCAACTTTATAATTATCATCTACATACTTTAAACAACCTATTTGAACCATTAAACCAATTTAAAACTATTAATTTCACTAACCTCCAATCTGTATCTAAACTTGTCACCTTTGATTTCATTCCACTCTAGTACTCCTGTTAAATCTTGAGGGGTATTTTCATCATTTTGATGATAACAAATATAATAGCAATAATATATTTAACAATGTTTGTTCTAAGTGTGTTAAACATGATATATCTTGATTAGAACATGAAACAAAATTGAAACAAAACTTTTGAAGATTAAAATCAAAGAAATAGCAAAGTCACGCCAATGACTAATTATGTCATGCCTGTGAATATAGCTGAGCACCAACTTTCCACCATTCAAAGTTCACGGCCATGAAGGATCATACTAACCGTGAATGATCATATAGTGACGCCCGTGAAATAGTATTCATGCCCGTGATCAAACATGCCAATACATCCAGAGAGCTTCACAGCCAGAGTCACCCCTTAGACCATGACTTGGAAGAATATTCACGCGCGTGAAAGTATTGTTAGAGGAGTGCTCTAAAGGCAATCACCTTTAGCACTTATTGTACAAATTTATTTGATTAATAAAAAGCTTTTTCATTAATTTGATGTTCATTTGATGTATGAATTGATAAATGATCTTAAATCAATTAATGAAGTCCTTGATACATAACATAGCATGAAAGAAATCATGATGAGATCGTGATATTGAGATTCTTATCATGTGTAATTATGTTAGTATCAAAATTATCCCTAGACGTAGGATTAATGAGATGAGATATTATTAATCTAGATAGACTAGCACATGTTACACTCCTTGATTGGATCGAGTAGTAGATCTCATAATCTATAAACATAAAATGTTTAGAGTTAACATGTAGATGTTTGCTAAGTGTAGCTAAGTACATTGGATGACTAGCTATGAGACAATGATATGGATAATATATTCAAATAGGTTATGAAAAATTAAAATTAATTTGTAAAATATGTTTTACACATTTTTCTTTCTCTAATATGATCATGGGATGATTAAGGATGATTATTTTGATTGAAAAATTATTTGAATGTGATTCAAAAAATTAATTTCAGATTTATTTCAAAAATGCCTAAAATTGCCATCTCTAAATTTCACAAAGGTAAAGAGAGTTTAGATACTCTCATTGTGTCTCAAAGATGACCCTTAATTAGACATGGTCTAGGATTTAAGGACACATCATCATCTTCTCGCAAAACCATCTTTGTTAAGTCTAGTGTGTAACACCCCCTCACCCCAGTAGCTCGTGCCCAAATGAGGGTGTGCTACACTGACTTCATCAATTAAAATATCATTATATAAGTTATATATAAAGCAAAATCACTCGTACATTTTTTTTTCATTTCCAATATTCACTATTTATTTACTTTGCATTTATAAAAGAAATATAACATAAAAGTTAAACTACCTTTTTATATAGTAATATGTTCTTTACAAAACATACTGTTTATTTTACAAATATTACAAAATAAAATTTACAAGATAATACACAAAAGTTGTGTAACCCACGACGTGTGCAACAGGCTGCTTTACTGGATTAGGTCACCGCTGGCTTTGTCTACTATTTTCTTTTTATTCTTTACTAAATCTACAAGAGAAAACTCTCACGCTAAGCTCTTGGCTTAGTGGTGCATATAGATAAGGCAATAAACTATTTTTAATGTCACATGCATTGTCATATAACAATTTATGATCAAATCATGCAAACATACATTTCATAATATTCTAGTATGCATAACATCAATTTATTGTATCTCATTTTGTTTAACATAATCAAATCATCATTCTCATGCAAATCATGGTATTTTAGCATGTATAGACATAAAATTATATTATATTATCTCATACTTATTTATTTTATTACCACCTTATTGTATAACACTAAACCTTATTTTTATCCACGCCACAATACATAATTCTCGTTTTACTTTCAATAATTCTTTTATGTTCCATAACTTCTTTATTTATGTTTTCATTTATGCCTAAGACACCTATGAACCACTGAATAGGATAACGGAGTTGCCATCCAGGCATTTAGGAGTGCCACCCGGGCAATATGATGTGCGCATATAAGTGCCAAACCCAGCGTAGATAACTGTGCCAAACTCAGCATAGATAACCGTGCCAAACTCGACGTAGATAATAATGCCATACCCGGCATAAATAACAGTGCCAAACCCGGCGTAGATAACATTGCCAAACCCGGCATAGATAATCATACCATTAATGGATTTAATCATTTTCATCATACTCTCCCCCCCCCCTATTTGGCATGCCAAACTATCCTAAGTTGGTTCTAGTTAGGTGTTCTAGGGCTTATACAATTTCTTTAAATTTCATAACAATTAATTTAATACTTTTCATGCATGTAATATCTCAAAATAATCACATAATCACTCAAATAAAATAATATTTACATAATATAACAAATTTCTCATCATTTTACTCATTTCATTTCTCAATTCACATGCTGCCCTGTCACTGACAGATTCTGTTCTCTATTTTGGACTTTAATATTGATCCTGTTCCGTTCTGAATTTAGTTACCGGATCTTCATACAAATTTTAGATATGGATCTTAGCTTTAATATGCAACTTTAATCACATAATTATGAGTTATGTATCAAAAGATATGATAATATTAACACTAACTAGTCATTGATAATTCTGCCCAGAATTTTCTGGACAGATTCTAAGTATAACTTTTATGAATTTGTACTGGACAATTACAGACATATTCAAATATTATGGTCTAAATACTAATTGTAGCCCTATGTCTTAGCTTTCATACAGAATAAAGAACACATAAATCCAAGCTCCAGAACACAAGTTATGACAGTTTAAGTACTTACTGCTCATTATTAACAATTCTACCCAGAATTTCTGGACAGATTCTATGTCTGAGCTTTATGACTTTTCTGGATAATTACAGACATATTCAGGTTTTATGGTCTAAATGAAAGTTATAGTCCTATGTCTTACTTTTCTAACCCAACAAAGAACATACAAAAACGAGCTCCAAATATTAATTTATAATAGTTTAAGTGAACGCTACTCATCAATTTCCAGCAAGGAACATACAAGATAATCACATTCAATTTTTACGAAATTAAATCCTAATTCTAGCAAACATGCATCCCCAAGATTTTCATCACAAAATAATATCAATTCAGAATCATCAACATGCCAAATAATTAAATCATGCAAATAAAAAAAATAAAATAGGCTATTGCCTTAGGTTATGCACAAACCTCTCTTTTTCTCTTTTCTTTCTCTTTACTTCTCTTTCTCCTTTCTTTTGCTCCTTTGAGCTAAATCCTTGTCACTTTGAGTTCCTAAAGTTCATAAACAGATTATTAAAACTTTATAAACCTAATCTCTCTCTTTCTTCTTACTCTTTTAAGCTTTCTTAAGCATGAAAATGGAATTTCCCATGCATTTCTCTCTCTTTTTCTCACTTTCTCTTCTTAGAACAAGGTTTGGTTATGGCTGTCCAAGGGAAAAACGTGGCTGGTGTGGAGAACATAATTTTCCTCAATGAAAAATGGATAAGGAAGAGGAAGAAACAATCAAGAGGAAGATGACAAAAGTCATTAAAATGGGGGGACACCTAAGCTCAATCTAGAAGCTTTCATTAATGCTAAATGCATCTATGCTAATTAACTTCTTAAACTTTGCCATTTGGTGGGTTATGCTTCAAGAAACGTGGGCTGGTTTGAGGGAAGATAAAAGTCTTCTAGATATTTAAGTGATAAGGAAGAAGAGAGGCAATTAAGAGAAAATGACAAACTTAATCAATTATGGGACACCTAAGCTTATATACATTAAATGTCTCATTCATGCATGTTATATGGAAAATTAAGGGTTGCCACTTGGTGTGGCTGGCCTCCATATTCATTTTATGTTCCAATTCATGCATTTAATATATGATTATCCCATTTAATCCTTCAATTTCTGATAAATTACAAACTGACCCCTAAACTTTTCAAAATTTGCAATTTAGTCCTTTACTGAAATTTCACATCTTTAAATATTTTGAACACTTTATTAGATATTTTCCATACTTAATTACCATTATTTTCATTATTTTTTGATAAAAGTCCAAATTTAGATTTCGGTCAAACCGACGAGTCGATTTAACAATTCGCGTGACTTTAGTCTAAATTAGAGGATATGACATTCTCTCCCCCTTAAAATAAATTTCGTCCTCAAAATTTTTACCTATTCATTCTTTGTTGAACATCTGAGGATATTGCTTCTTCATGACTTCTTCGCTCTCCCATGTGGCTTCTTCAGTAGCATGATTTCGCCATAGCACTTTAACTAATGGAACTTTCTTATTTCGTAAAACTTTTTCTTCCCGTGCTAATATAGCCACTGGTTCCTCTTCATACGTCAAGTCGGTCTGCACTTCTATCTCCTCAGTTGGAATAACATGAGTCGGATCAGACCTATATCTCCTTAGCATCGACACATGGAAAACATTATAGATTTTATCCAACTCTGGTGGAAGTGCTAACCGATATGCCACTGGTCCGATTCTTTCCAAAATCTCATAAGGACAAATGAACCTCAGACTTAACTTTCCCTTTTTACCGAATCTTAATACTTTCTTCCAAGGTGAAACTTTAAGAAACACCTTATCTTTCACAGCATACTCTATATCTCGCCTCTTAAGGTCAGCATATGATTTTTATCGATCTTGAGCTGCTTTCAATTTTTCTTGGATAATTCTAACATTTTCTTCTATTTGTTGCACTAACTTTGGCCCTATCAACTTCTTTTCACTCAATTCAGTCCAACAGATTGGTGTCCTGCATTTTCTTCCATACAATGCCTCATACGGAGCCATGCCTATGCTCGTCTGATGGCTGTTGTTGTAGGCAAACTCCATAAGAGGTAAATATCTATTCCAACTTCCCTCAAATTCAAGCACACAATTTCTCATCATATCCTCTAGCAACTGAATAACTCTCTCCGATTGTCCATCCGTTTGCGGATGAAAGGCCGTGCTGAAATTGAGTTGAGTCCCCAAAGCTTGTTGTAGACTCTTCCAGAATTGTGAAGTAAATCTGGGATCTCTATCAGATATGATGGACATTGGCACTCCATGCAATCTCACTATCTCACTTACATAAATTTCAGCTAGCTTGTTCAATGAGTAGTCCATTTTGACAGGTAAGAAGTGTGCCGACTTCGTCAATCGATCCACTATCACCCACACTGCAACATAGTTTCTCTGAGTCATTGGTAAACCAGACACAAAATCCATCGTGATTCTTTCCCATTTCCACTCTGGAATCGGTATTGGTTGCAGCAATCATGTGGGCAACTGGTGTTCTGCTTTCACTTGTTGACAAGTTAGACATTTAGCAACATATTTAGTGATATCCTTCTTCATCCCTGGCCACCAATATTGAGTTTTCAAATCTTGATACATCTTGTTCCCGCCTGGATGCATGGTATATACCGTTTCATGTGATTCTTTTAAAATATCGGACTTCAGCTCTTCTACACTAGGCACACAAATCCTATTCTTGAAGTACACTGTGCCATCCTCTGTTAATGAAAAATCAGGATTTTCTCCCTCTTTCACTGCCTCGACTATCTCTACTAACTTTTCATCTTGCTTTTGAGCATTTTTGATCCTCTGGATCAAAGTAGATTGTATTCGCATCTCAGCTAAAATCTTCCTACTTAGTGCATCTGCAACCACATTAGCTTTTCCTGGCTAGTAGTCGATCACACAGTCATAAATCTTTAATCAACTCTAACCATCTTCGTTGTCTCGAATTCAACTCTTTCTGTGAGGGAAGGTACTTAAGAATTTTATGATCTGTATAAATATAACATCTTTCCCCATACAGATAATGTCTCCAGATCTTAAGAGCAAAAACTATCGCAGCTAACTCCAAATCATGTGTCGGATAGTTAAACTCGTGAGGCTTAAGTTGTCTTGAGGCGTAAGCAATCACCTTTCCTTCTTGCATAAGAACACAACCTAAACCATTATGACTAGCATCACTGTACACAACAAAGTCTTTTCCTGGAATAGGCTGAGTCAAAACTGGTGCTTCAGTCAACATTGCCTTCAGTCGATCAAAACTTGTTTGACACTTGTCTGTCCACTCGAAACGGACCTCTTTTCGTAACAGTCGTGTCAAAGGAGTCGTTAATGATGAAAATCCCTTCACGAACCTCCTATAATATCCGGCTAATCCGAGGAAACTTCTCACTTCTGTCACATTTCGTGGTGGTTTCCAATTAAGCATAGCCTCAATTTTACTAGAATCAACCCGAATACCTTCTGCTGAAATTACATGACCTAGAAAACTAACTGATTCAAGCCAAAACTCGCACTTAGATAGCTTTGCATACAACTGCTTCTCCCTCAATGTTTGCAGCACTATTCTGAGATGTTGATCATGTTCTAATCGGTCTCTAGAGTAGACAAGAATGTCATCAATAAACACTACTACAAATTGATCAAGGTATGGCCTGAACACTCGGTTCATCAGGCCCATAAAAGCTGCTGGTGCATTTGTCAATACAAAGGGCATAACCAGGAACTCATAATGACCATAACGAGTCCTGAATGTCGTCTTAGGTACATCTTACTCTTTTATCTTCAGTTGATGATACCCTGATCGAAGATCTATCTTTGAAAATATGGCTGCACCTTTCAATTGGTCAAATAAGTCATCAATCCTAGCAACAGGTATTTATTCTTAATAGTCGCCTTATTATTCTGCCTGTAATCGATGCAAAGACGAAGAGTGCCATCTTTCTTCTTGACAAATAATACTGGAGCACCCCATGGTGATACACTGGGTCGTATAAAACCCTTATCTAACAACTCCTGCAACAGTACCTTCAGCTCTTTCAACTCTGCTGGGGCCATCCTATATGGTGTAATGGAAATAGGGGTGGTGTCGGGTACCAAATCGATAGCAAATTCAATTTCTCTATCCAACGGTAACCCTGGCAACTCCTTTGGAAACACATCGGGAAACTCACTAATAGTAGGAATATCCACCAACTTTAGACTTGCTTTTTCCATATCAACCACATATGCTAAATATGCTTCACATACCTTATTGATGAGTTTCTGGGCTTTCAACACTGATATCACATTGTCTGGGTATCTTCTATCCTCACCCATCACCACTATCTCATCTTGTTCTGGAATTCTGATGATCATCTGTCTTCTTCCACAATCCACTACCACTCCATAATGAGCCAACCAATCCATTCCCAAGATCACATCGAACTCATGGAATGGTAATTCTATCAAGTCTGCTGGGAATTGCCTTCCTTGAATTTCAACTGGGCAACCCTTAAACACCTTGCTAACCCTCACACTGGGCCCTAACGGGTTAGTCACAATAATCTCAAATTCTAGAGTCTGTGGTTCTAAACCCTCTTGACTTGGTGGTGGTGTGCATATGTATGAATGCGTCGACCCCGGATCTAACAATGCATGTATGCCAGAGCCAAAGAGAAGGAATTTACCAATTAAGACATCTAGTGCATCCTGCTCCTCTTAGCCTCGTATGGCATATGCCTTGGCTGGGGCAGCTCTACTACCTTCTGGCCTCTCAACTGTCTCTGATCTAAACTGACTGGGCCCTGATCGGACTCCTTTGCCTTGCCCTCGGCTTCGGCCTTTGCCTTGCCCTCGGCCTCGGCCTCTGCCTTGCCCAGAAGCCTGTGTCTGCATCAGCTCAGTGCTCCCCGAACCTCTGCCATACTGTAGCAAGGGACAATCTCTCCTCATATGGTCTTTAGAGCCACATCTAAAACACGCTCCTGTCATCCACCAACACTCTCCGGGATGAGAACGACCACAATGTTGGCATTCTGGAAGAGGTAGAGATCTATATGGTGTCTGTGTCGGTGCACTGGCTGCCAAAGAAACAGATCTCGTGGGTTGTCCCCGCCTAAAGGAAGAAGGCTTGTTGGAACCCCCAGCCTGAAATCGGCCACTGAAAGATCTAGCTCTTTTTCCACTTGACTGTACTCTACTCGGTTGTGATATAGGCCTCTTGAACCCTCTATCTTGTGTTGACTGTTGTGTGGTTAGAACTCTCTCAACTGTTCTGGCAGATGCTAGCAAACTAGGAAAACTCATCAGACGTAGAGCTGAGACTTGTAGCTTGATTGAGTCTCTCAATCCATCTTCAAATCGTCGGCACTTATCTGCCACAGTGGATACAATGCCTCCAGCATACCTGCAAAGATGTGTGAATTCTCTTTCATATTCTGTTACCGATAAGTTTCCGTGTTTCAGCATCAAAAACTCTCTTTTCTTGTCATCTGTGTAGATAGGAGGAATATACTGCTCCTTAAACTTCTCTAGAAAGAACTCCCACATCATAGGGTCAGGAGCCTCTATGCTCTGTGATTCAGATCGCCACCAGTCATATGCATGCTCCTGTAGTAAAGATACTGCATACTCATATTTATGCTCGTTTGTGCAATGCAGCTGATCAAAAACTCTCTCTGCCCGTTCTAGCCAAAACTCTGCCATTGAGGGGTCATCTTCCTGTTTACCCTAGAAATCGGGTGCCCCTAACTTCCTCAGTCTCTCAAATTGTAATCCTGATAAGGCTGGTTGTGATGCTCTTTGTAGCAAATCTATCATTTTCCTCATAAGCTCTGTTTGTCCTGTGTCAGCAATAGACTGCCCTCTTGATAGGCTAGCACTGAATCTAGATACATTAGCTTGGCGACGACTGGGTCGCGATGAAGCCTGTGTTTCAGTAGGCTCATTACTTTCGCCTCCTTCGGCCACAATATGTCGTGACCCTGAAGCCATACAATACCTAGATCATAAAATAACGGCCCCAATCAGTAAGCAGCAACTTTAATACTTAATTGTGGGTACACACATATCATAATTATTTTTTAAAACCATTTTAAAATCTCAAAACTGCCCAAACCAGGCTTTAATACCAAAATCCAGAAACACCAACCTGGAGCTCTGATACCAAAACTATAACATCCCCTCACCCCAGTAGCTCGTGCCCGAATGAGGGTGTGCTACACTGACTTCATCAATTAAAATATCATTATATAAGTTATATATAAAGCAAAATCACTCCTACATTTTTTTTTTCATTTCTAATATTCACTATTTATTTACTTTGCATTTATAAAAGAAATATAACATAAAAGTTAAACTACCTTTTTATATAGTAATATGTTCTTTACAAAACATACTGTTTATTTTACAAATACTGCAAAATAAAATTTACAAGATAATACACAAAAGTTGTGTAACCCACGATGTGTGCAACATGCTGCTTTACTGGATTAGGTCACCGCTGGCTTTGTCTACTATTTTCTTTTTATTCTTTACTAAATCTGCGTGAGAAAACTCTCACGCTAAGCTCTTGGCTTAGTGGTGCATATAGATAAGGCAATAAACTATTTTTAATGTCACATGCATTGTCATATAACAATTTATGATCAAATCATGCAAACATATATTTCATAATATTCTAGTATGCATAACATCAATTTATTGTATCTCATTTTGTTTAACATAATCAAATCATCATTCTCATGCAAATCATGGTATTTTAGCATGTATATACATCAAAATATATTATATTATCTCATACTTATTTATTTTACTACCACCTTATTGTATAACACTAAACCTTCTTTTTATCCATGCCACAATTCATAACTCCCGTTTTACTTTCAATAATTCTTTTATGTTCCATAACTTCTTTATTTATGTTTTCATTTATGCCCAGGACACCTATGAACCACTGAATAGGATAACGGAGTTGCCATTCAGTTACTTAGGAGTGCCACCCGGGCAATATGATGTGCGCATATAAGTGTCAAACCCGGCATAGATAACTGTGCCAAACTCGGCGTAGATAACCGTGCCAAACTCGGCGTAGATAATAATGTCATATCCGACATAAATAACAGTGCCAAACCTGGCATAGATAACATTGCCAAACTCAGCGTAGATAATCATACCATTAATGGATTTAATCATTTTCATCATACTCCCCCTATTTGGCATGTCAAACTATCCTAAGTTGGTTCTAGTTAGGTGTTCTAGGGCTTATACAATTTCTTTAAATTTCATAACAATTAATTTAATACTTTTCATGTATGTAATATCTCAAAATAATCACATAATCACTCAAATAAAATAATATTTACATAATATAACAAATTTCTCATCATTTTACTCATTTCATTTCTCAATTCACATGCTGCCCTGTCACTGGCAGATTCTGTTCTCTGTTTTGGACTTTAATATTGGTCCTGTTCCGTTCTGAATTTAGTTACTAGATCTTCATAAAAATTTTAGATATGGATCTTAGCTTTAATATGCAACTTTAATCACATAATTATGAGTTCTGTATCAAAAGATATGATAATATTAACATCAACTAGTCACTGATAATTCTGCCCAGAATTTTCTGGACATATTCTAAGTCTAACTTTTATGAATTTTTACTGGATAATTACAGACATATTCAAATATTATAGTCCAAATACAAATTGTAGCCCTATGTCTTATCTTTCATACAGAATAAAGAACACATAAATCCAAGCTCCAGAACTCAAGTTATGATAGTTTAAGTACTTACTGCTCATTATTAACAATTCTGCCCAGAATTTCTGGACAGATTCTATGTCTGAGCTTTATGACTTTTCTAGATAATTATAGACATATACAGGTTTTATGGTCTAAATGAAAGTTATAGTCCTATGTCTTATATTTCCAACCCAACAAAGAACATACAAAACTAAGCTCCAGATATTAAGTTATAACAGCTTAAGTGAACACTGCTCATCAATTTCCAGTAAGGAACATATAAGATAATCACATTCAATTTTTACCAAATTAAATCCTAAGTCTAGCAAACATGCATCCCCAAGATTTTCATCACAAAATAATATCAATTCATAGTCATCAACATGCCAAATAATTAAATCATGCAAATAAAAAAAAATAAAATAGGTTATTGCCTTAGGTTATGCACAAACCTCTCTTTTTCTCTTTTCTTTCTCTTTACTTCTCTTTCTCCTTTCCTTTGCTCCTTTGAGCTAAATCCTTGTCACTTTGAGTTCCTAAAGTTCATAAACAGATTATTAAAACTTTATAAACCTAATCTCTCTCTTTCTTCTTACTCTTTTAAGCTTTCTTAAGCATGAAAATGGAATTTCCCATGCATTTCTCTCTCTTTTTCTCACTTTCTCTTCTTAGAACAAGGTTTGGTTATGGCTGTCCAAGGGAAAAACGTGGCTGGTGTGGAGAACATAATTTTCCTCAATGAAAAATTGATAAGGAAGAGGAAGAAACAATCAAGAGGAAGATGACAAAAGTCATTAAAATGGGGGGACACCTAAGCTCAATCTAGAAGCTTTCATTAATGTTAAATGCATGTATGCTAATTAACTTCTTAAACTTTGCCATTTGGTGGGTTATGCTTGGGCTGGTTTGAGGGAAGATAAAATTCTTCTAGATGTTTAAGTGATAAGGAAGAAGAGAGGCAATTAAGAGAAAATGACAAACTTAATCAATTATGGGACACCTAAGCTTATATACATTAAATGTCTCATTCATGCATGTTATATGGCCAATTAAGGGTTCCCTCTTGGTGTGGCTGGCCTCCATATTCATTTTATGTCCCAATTCATGCATTTAATATATGATTATCCCATTTAATCCTTCAATTTCTGATAAATTGCAAACTGACCCCTAAACTTTTCAAAATTTGCAATTTAGTCCTTTACCGAAATTTAACATCTTTAAATATTTTGAACACTTTATTAGATATTTTCCATACTTAATTACCATTATTTTCATTATTTTTCGATAAAAGTCCAAATTTAGATTTCGGTCAAACCGACGAGTCGATTTAACAACTCGCGTGACTTGAGTCTAAATTAGCGGATATGACATAGTGAACCTCACATCTCCACACTTGTTAGAACAACACCAAGGAATAAGCATATTAAACCTTCTATACATAAAAAGAATAATCATGCCTTTATATATAAGAAGCATGCATCTAGAAAAGCATCAATTAATCATGACTGTACATGTCATTATTCTCAAAATCAGTTTGATATAAATATGGCATTCAAAAATATTGTGAGACCAAAAAGCAAGTTTAGACCGAAACAATGTAATTATTGTATGAAAATGGGTAACATAAATTGTTGCCCAGATATTAGACCAAGAAGGGGGGATTGAATTGTAGTTTCAATAAATTAAACTTTAAGGTGCGGAAATAAAATTGTTAATTTTAGAAGGGATAGAGAAAATCAGACACAAAGATTTATAGAGGTTCGGGTATTAACAAACCTTACTCCTCTCCCCAATCGCAATTGGGTGTTTCACTAACACACTAAGTGTTACAATGGAGTTTTACAAGCTCACTCCCAACTATGGTGTTCTTCCCAAGCCGTGACTGAAGTGGTGACCTTGGTCGTGAAACTCTCTGGTATGTTTTGACATATAGAGTCATGGGCGTGACTTTAATTAGTCACGGGCGTGACACTCTTCCCAGCCGTGAACCAAGTGGTGACTCTGGTCGTGAAGCTCTCTGGAATGAAATTTGCATGAAGCTTCACGGGGGTGACACCTTTCTTCACGGGGGTGACTGAAATGCTTACTTCACGGTTTGGTTTTCCTTCATGGTCGTGAACTTCAAATGTTGGTTTCTTGGTAACGGCTAGTTGGCTTCACGGGAGTGACTTCTAGAGTCACGGCAGTGAACATGCTACTTCTTGCTTTTTGATTCTCAAAGATTATTCTTCCAATTCTCCATTCTTGCTATTTTAATTCATGTCCTGTATAATATACTTACAAAAACAAGTATGTTAAATACAATATTGCTATATTATTTATTATCATCAAAATGACAGAAATACCTCTCAAGGTTAACAATCTCCCCCTTTTTGATGGTGACAAATAATCTAGCAATATGTGATTTTGAGAAGTCTCCCCCTCAAAATATACTTAGAATAAAAAATATAATATGCAAGAATAGTAAATAAAGATGTAGCATTTTAACTAGTTTGCAAGTTATATGAGAAGTATATCCAATTCATACCATAATTCCTTCTTAAGACATAAAGTATATGTAAGGTGTATCATGGCATGTTTTTATTTGTAACTTGCTCTTAAGGTGTATGCAAAGTATACTCAGGTTATATTTAAAATATATAAAAGCTCAGTTTTTCTACTTTGCATCTGAAAATTTGAATCAAGATTTTTAAATCAATTCATAGTCTGTTCACTTTTTGATTCATAATTCTTATATTGCTATTTTGATACTACTTTCATATATTATCTATCATATATTGCTAGTTTTCTCCCCCTTTTGTGATCAATCAAAAAGAATATGTAGATTAAAGTAAACAAAAGCAAATAAATATATTATGAAGGAAGAGATACAAACTATGAAAGGAAATTTAAGATTTCCTACATAAGCAAACATAAAAAATTATCAAACATAACAAATTTAGGCTACACTCTAGCCTATATCCTAGCCAAACATCCTATCACGAAGCCTATATCCTAGCCAAACATCCTATCACGAAGCCTATCTACTTCAGCCTCAAGACTATCGATCTGAGACTCCATGAAGTCCTTGAGGTTTTCCAACCCCTCATCCATGGAAGTCTGCAGCTGTTCGAAACGTGGTGCCAAGAGGTCGACCACCTGCTGCGCTAAAGATATTCAGATGCAGACTATGCTGGTAGTCTTTTAGATAAAAAAAAGTACTTCAGGTACTTGTCACTTTATTAGAGAGTGCTTAGTTTCTTGGTTTAGTAAGAAACAAGTTTCAGTTGATCTTTCAACTGCTGAAGCATAGTATGTAGCAGCTGGATGTTGTTGTACTCAAATTCTTTGGATGAAACAACAACTTAAGGACTATGGTCATGATATGAACCAAATACCTATTAAATGTGACAATACAAGTGCTATAAATCTTTCAAAGAATCCTATTCAACACTCGAGAAGTAAGCATATTGACATTAGACACCACTTCATTAGAAATCATGTCCAATATGGAGATGTTGCATTAGAATTTATAAGCACAGAAAATCAGTTGGCAGATATTTTTAATAAGTCTCTAAATGAGGAAAGATTTAATTTCATTAGAAGAGAACTTGGTATGATTGATGGATTAACCTTCTGATTGCTAAATTATCAAATCCTATGTGATAATCTTGAATTTATATCATATCTCTAGATATAAGGTAGTAAATTTGATGAAAATTTTATGTTATAAGGGATAGAATCTTCATAGAAATGATTCAGTCTTGTTTTTAGGACTTAATTTTATTTGATGGAAATTTTAGGGAAGTCACGCCCGTGACATATGTTCACGCTCGTGACTTAAATAGTCAAAAGAGGCAATGTCGTTCACGATTTGATTCACGATATCGTTCACGGCTTCAAGTAGTGAAGCTTATTTTCACGACTTCATTCACTCCCGTGAAAAGCCTTGTTCACGCCTGTGACATATTTTCATGCCCGTGAACATATTCACCCTAAAACTCATAGAGATGTTCACGCTTTGGTTCACGGGCATAAGTAGTGAAATTCAACCTTTCACGCCCGTGATGATTGTTTCACCCCTGTGACAGTTCATCATTCACAATCGTGACATTCAAAGGTCACGACCGTGACCATTTTCACGCCTTTATTCACGGGTAGAGCACCCCTTCAGCAAACCGTGAACACGACTATTCACGCCCGTGAATACATATTTCACGCCCGTGAATGCATTGGGTATATAAGAAAACAGCCGGTCATTTTTCACATTTCAACCTTTCAACTCCTAGAAACTGCTCTCATTTACACACATTCAATGAGATATTGAAGATTCCGGCCCCTAAGTCACAAAATTTTGCTATAAATACCATCAAAAGTTCATTCCTTCATCAAAAATCATACTTCTTTAGGGTTTCCTCATATTTTCTGTCAAACTTTTCCCAAACTCCACAAAGTTCATTTTTTCAATCCAAATGGAAACCCGCTCATCAAAAGGAACTAGAAAGAAGTCTCATGCCCCCAGGAGGTACGCAGATTACCTCATGAACAGAATTCCGGAGCAATGCCATCCCCGGTACTCCACCTTGAAGCAAAGTCCTCTCCTTTCATCGAGGTCTTTTGAATGGCAAACTGTCCGCACTCTCGGATCTGAAACGGTAATGATAGAGCAACTCTAGGCCTGTCATTTGAAGGAATTCGTGGACATTCATCAGCCCACATTGAGGGAGCCAACCCTGGAATTTTTTAGCACCTTACAAGTGTCTCCTACTGAAGTGGTAAAATTCCAACTTTGCAACAATCTGAACACCCTCAGTGCCATTGAATTCGGGGAATTATTTAATCTACCCTCGGAAGGCATCCTCAATGATAGCGAAGTGGAATTCTTCGTAACTCAAGCATGGACCCATTTTGGCACAGATTGCAGTTGGGATGTCAAGAAGATCAAGAGCACTCATCTCTGGTCCCCAGTGCACAAATATTTGCATAGGTTTCTAACCTATAGCATATTTGCTCGGAGAGATAGCAATGGGACCATTTGGAAATATGAGCTCTTCCTTTTTGAGATGGCCAGGATAGGGCTCACGGTGGCGCTTTCTAAATGGTTTGCAAACCATCTTCTATCCATTGCCACCAAATCCATAGGAGATATACTCATTGGTGGATATGTCACCCATATGGCCTTGAAGCTTGGCTATTTGAAGCTGGATGAGCATCACTTCAATCTCATCCCAGGGTATCCTCGAGATCGATTGAATGTCGAGTCCTTCATCAAGATGGGAGCGGCTGTCAGAATTGTTCATGAGAACAATATTTACTACCGCTTCACAGATACTGCTGGGGAGATCATTTGCAAAGACAATGATACGGAGGACTTCAAAGCTGGCCTCCAAGGGATCCAGCAGAAGAAAAGGGCTCGGGTTAAGGAAGCACCTCCAGCAGCTGAGCAGGACATCAGACAATCCTCGGCTTCCACACCGAATTTGGCGCAACAAGTGGTTGACCTCTTGGCACCACGATTTGAGCAGCTGTAGGCTTCGATGGACGAGAGGTTGGAGAACCTCAAAGACTTCATGGAGGCTCGGATGGACAGCCTTGAGGCAGAGTTTGCTCGACTTAGGGATAGGATGTCCGGCTAGATGTTAGGCTAGATGGTAGCCTAAATTTGCTTGTTTGCTTGTTTAATTACTTATTTTTTGTTTGTTTTTCAGGAAATTGTATTTCCTTTCTGACTTTTATTTCCCTTGGTTTGTACTTCTCTTTTTAACATTAATATATTTGCTTTGTTTTTCTTTTGGTATATTAATATTCTTTTTGTTGATGACAAAAGGGGGAGAACCTAGCAATATATTAAGATAAATGAATTTTGAATCAAAAATAAAGCAACTCTTAAAATTTGATTCAAAATAAATATGCAAGTATGAAATTGAGCTTTATACACATTAGATATATCTTAAGTATACTTTGCATATACCTTAATGCAAGTTACAAAAATAAATATGCCTTGATATACTCTAAATATACCTTACATATACTCCATGCCTTAAAAAGAATCTTGGTATATATTGGATATACTTTGCATATAACTTGCATATACTTAAAAACTAGAAAGTTTATTTCAATGCTACATCATTCTTTACAATTCTTGCATTTCATCAATTTTATATCCTAAGTATCTTTTGAGGGGAAGACTCCTCAAAAGCACATATTGCTAGATTATTTGTCACCATCAAAAAGGGGGAGATTGTTAAACCTTGAGGGGTATTTCCGTCATTTTGATGATAACAAATAAAATAGCAATATTGTATTTAACATACTTGTTTTCTAAGTCTATTAAACAGGTTATGGAATAAAATAGCAAGAATGGAGAATGGAAGATTAATTCTTGAAAGATAAAATTAAGGAAGTAGCATGTTCACGCCTGTGACCCTATGTGTCACGTCCGTGACAAAGCAAACCGTCACCAAAACTAACATTTGAAGTTCACGGCCACGAAGGAAGATAAAAAACCATGAAATGCACATTTAAGTCATGCCCGTGAATTACATGTCACGCCCGTGAACCTTCATGACAATTTCATCCAGAGAGCTTCACGACCAAAGTCACCACATGGATCACAGCTGGGGAGATATATGTCACGCCCGTGACCAAATGTTTCAAAACCTTCCAGAGAGCTTCATGACCAAGGTCACCACTTCAGTCACGGCTTGGAAGAACAGTCACGCCCGTGACAAACATAGTCACATCCGTGAAAGATGAAAGAGAAAAATGTCAGACGCGATTATTTGGGTTGGTACAACGGCTAATTTCGTATTAAATGCACTCTAACGACTATAATTATCCATGGGAGTATAAATGCAAGTCATTTATGCATTCAGTATAAGAGAATAACAAATACTTTGAATCAAAATCTTATTACAAGCTATTCGTACATTTAATACTTTCATAACCAATATCTATTCTCTGTAAAAATCTTTTTGCTCATCATTTATTGAGCAATAAAGATTTGTAAATGTTTCTCTCTGTAATCATTTATTACTCAAGTGAGTTTCGGGTATTTCTGGGTTAAGAGTAGAACACTTGTAAGGGTTGTTTGTGTGATCCTGCAAAAACACAAAGTAAATGTTGTTTGTGTGAGCCTGTAAAACACAAGATAAAAGGTTGTTTGTGTGAGCCTCTAAAACACAAGGAATTGGTTATTGTGTGAGTCATTAAAACACAACGAATTTCTGGGTTAGGTGTGAGCCATTGTGAGAAACATCATAGTTGGGAGTGAGCTTGTAAAACTCCATTGTAACACTTAGTGTGTTAGTGAAACTCCCAATTGCGATTGGGGAGAGGAGTAGGGTTTGTTAACACCCAAACCTCTATAAAAATCTTTGTGTCAAATTTCTCTATCCCTCCTAAAATTAATTTTTATTTCTGCACTTTAAAGTTTAATTTTTAAAACTCCAATTCAACCCCCCTTCTTGGCTTAATATCTAGGCAACATATCCCACACCTCATCTCACACGTATGGAGGTCGTCCATGTCATCTCCAACAGTAGAGCATATCCGTGTATCTCTTACTCATGAGTTGCTCCCAAGCCACCTTCATCTTCACAATCGTCACCTCCTCCCACATATAGTATTTCTAAAAAAATACTCTTAGAAAAATTTAGTTAACATATATAAGAATTGTAAAAAAATGGATAGAGTCTCTCTTATAATAGGCATAATCCAAAATTTACCTATAAATTTATTCAATAACAATTCTTAATTATCAAGAAAATTTATCAATTCCAGTCATTTTACACAACAAAGTTATTTGACAAAGACCAATCTGTCTATACTTCTCAAATATTTTCAATCATTCAAAACGTTCTAAAACTTTCTTAGGCATTCAAAGCATTCCAAAAAAAATTCTAAGCATTTCAAACATTTCATAATATAAGTAAAGCAAATATGTAAAACAATCAATCTATATTTCATTTTTGTCATTTACAAAATTTTACATCAAAATTTTTATATATCTTACATGGAACTCCCCCCAATAGAAATCATGCAGCTATCTTAGTACTGATTTCCATCTATATCCCTCTAGATGTAACTGCTCCTAAAATATGTGAGATATTCAAACAACCATGTTGTGGGACTTAACAAACCTGCAATTATTAAAATAACCATGTCAATTATATAAATAAATAATTATTACAGTCAACTCAAATTAACAAAATATAAAATAAACATGAATGAAATGTCTCACCTTCCATCATGCAGTCGAAGTCTCTTACGACACTGCCATTATAACTGCTCCCAATGAAGGTAACTAAACCGAGAGCACTAGGGATATGCAAATGTGAATGTGCAGAATTAGATGTTGGCTGTGAGTCAAGGCCTACTCCTAGAGAAAGTGATGTCTTAGATATCCCTTTGGATGGTCCTGCAGAGCTGGATAGATGACCAGATGGGCCTGTTGATGTGGATGGGCCTGCTAGTGTGGATGGGTCTGTTAGTATGGATGGTGTTGTCCAAACAATAAGTAAGAAAGGGATCAAATTGATTGGTAATTAAAAATTTTAGTCAAACAAATACCAAATAATTAATAAAGATGTAAGAAAATATATGAGATAAATAAGATTTATAAATGTTAGGTTGTTAACGAACCATACACCATCTTCCCAATCGTAATTGAGTATTTTACTAACACAAAGTATTACAATGGATTTTTCCCTAGTTTACTTCCAACTATATTGTTTTACTATTTTGACTAACACCTAATCCAAAAAACTCTTGTGTTTTAATGATGAACACAATAATCAAATCCTTATATTTTAATAGCTTACACAAAAACTCTTACAAGTGTTTCACTCACAACCCAACTCACTCAATCTCACCGTTGATCAATTGATTACGAGAATGAATGCACTCAATAATCAGAAAAGCTCAATAAACTAAGCAATAATGGTTTATAATAAAGATTTAAAAAAATTGTTGGAAATTAATAATTGCATAAGGCTTTACAAAGATCAGATGTTTAATAATTGGTTTTTCTAACAATTGGAAGTTATAAATATATTGTACTTATATTTTTCCTAAAAAAATAGTCATTTGGAATGTATTTAATGTAAAAATAATTGTTCAATCACTTTTTCATTTGCGTTTAACATCTTTCTCTTTCTAGATTTACGAGTGTGATTGAATCTTTTATGAGTGTGAAAGTTATTGGATAAACTATGAGTGAAGTAATAAAGTTGGTCGTAAAACAATTTTGCCTAAATTTGCATGTTCCTTCGTGGGCATGACAATTCATACTTGATGGGTAAGCCAATTCTTCACAACCATTAACAATTGAATATAAAACTTTGTCACACGTAAATCTTCACGAGTGTTACCACTTATTCCACATGCTTGAAAGATCTGTTGCACAAATGGAATTATTTGCTTTAATAGTTGTCACAGTTACCAAAACGATAACGCAGTGGTCGAAAACCGGCATATGCGGTCAACAAAGTAACTGTAAGCGTAACCTCAAAAAGATTTCGCAATTACGGCTTCTCTGCTAAACCCTGTCAATATCTTTCTTAATCTTCATCTTTATTCTCTGCAAAAGGAAATCGTAGCAGCTAATAGAAATGGAGTCAAATGGAAGTGACACTGCTCGAATACTCGGCGAAATCGAAACATTGAAAACCGCAAAGAGCGACATAGAGAATCGAATAGCAGCTCTTGAAGCTCAGCTCCGTGACTTGAATCTCCAAAACAGCGGTGTCTCCTCTAATGGTTCTAGGTCTTCAATCTCAATCGTTGATTCTCGTTTCTGCCATGGATTATCACCTGATGTGATTTATCGTTACAGTCGCCATCTTTTGCTCCCTAACTTTGGAGTTCAAGGTCTTTTCATATCATGAAACTATAAAGAAATATTTGCCTATTTATCTGTATTGGATATTTAGCTTTATTGAACTATAGTAACTTGATCATTGAGGGGTTTTACTGCTCAAAGCATAATTATGTAGGTAATTGCATATAGCGGAATGAGGAATTCAATAGTTCTATGATGCTTCTTTTTCTTGATTGTAGGGCAATCAAAACTTTTGAAGTCTTCTATTTTAGTGGTTGGAGCTGGAGGGTTGGGCTCGCCTGCTTTGCTATATCTGGCAGCTTGTGGTGTTGGTAAGCAGCTCTCTTTATGATCCATGAAATATATGCTCATTTAGAATTGGAAGCAATGTAGTACTGTACTTCCATATGGAATGCTATTCTTATAATACGTATTGATTAAATCGAACATGATATGCTTATTGTAGATATATTACATGTTCAAATTTCCTCCTTTAATTTAATTCTGTATTTGCCTGAAGCATGATCAATTATTCTTATCATGGATCTTTTAGAAAACTGAGGCAGGGATAGGTTGCATTTTTATATGTTGCAAAATAAGTCTTGATGTAAAACCTGATTAATTCATTACTTTATTTGTTCTTAAATCTTAGCAGTTTATTAAGCAAAAATATTATTGAAAAACCGAAAGGCATTGAAATACAGTGAGGTAGGATAACTGATTTGAGGAGAGATGAGAAGTGTAACTGGTTTCTGGAGATATTAAAAAGTTGCTTTGAGTTGCTTTAAGGAGTTAAATTCATAAGCATCAATGTTAGTTTCTTGGTTTAGGGTCTTCAGTTAAAAAGATGAAAACAAACAAAAAATCTTTGAGTGTCAGTTGTGATGGATGTTAAATTGGTGATTAGGTTTTATATAATCCTATAGACAATTGCTTTTGGTAAAAAAATGTTGTGACTCAACATAGAATAATAACAAAAAGTAGTTGGTTGCTCTGGTGACACTGCAACAATTTTACATCTCATAGCACTGGAATCTTTGCTTTTTGAAATTCACCTTTTTCTATAGTTTTTAAATTTTTGGGTTTACCTTGCAGGTCGGTTGGGCATTGTTGACCATGATGTTGTTGAGTTAAATAATATGCACAGGCAGGTATAAGCTGGAAGCACTTGCATTTAAAATAATTAATATCTTTGATATAGTTATTATAGTTCCAAAGTAGTAATGTTGGGGATTGAATGAGCAAAATTTGATTAGTTTGTTCTTACATATTACAGTGAACCTGTGTAATGTCTTCTGGCATGCCATGCATGCAGTCCCACTTTTATATTTGTCTGCTCACAACTAAAAGAAGAAAATTATTTGGCTAATGGTGGAGTTTCATTCTGTGTTCACAAGTGGGTATTCCGTTATTGCGCTGTTACCTTGGAGTTCAAATTTTCCCTTCAGTACTTTTTTTAGTTATATCAATTTTCCTGTTGTACTTCGTTATTCTCAATTACACTATTCATCAGTGATAGTGTCTATAACTTTCCTTGCAACTAACTTCCAGTAGAACTTTTGTAAACTTCAGGTGATACATACTGAAGCATTTATTGGTCAGCCAAAAGGGAAATCCGTTGCTGCTGCCTGTCGCTTGTATGTGCATATCTATTTGCTTAAATTTATATCTAGTTGCAAATCAAATATTTGATTCCAGGCTACATGTGTCAAAAAGCTATTGATAATGCCTTTTAAAGTTGAAGGATTGGATGCTTATACTGTGAAGGATGAAATTTGGACTTGAAAAGTTTGTATTGACTTGTGTCTAACTGTAAATATATATTTTTGCATTCTAGGATCAACTCCTCCATCCGGATTGTGGAATACCAACAAGCTTTATGCACATCCTATGCCTTCGAAATTTTTAGTCAGTATCCTTAAAGTTAGAGCTGATAATTTTTGACACGATGCGATTAAATGACATAGAGTTAACCATATATGGTTTTAAGCTAAATAGATATGAGTAATAACCGTATCAACACGATTATGATAAGAGAAAAATCGTGTCATAAGTGGATTTTACTTGCATAATTTGTTAAGACACAATTAAAAACAGGTAATTTTATCAATTATGAATAGATGTCTAATTATTTTAATGTTATTCAAAATTCAAACTATATAAAAAATTCAAATATATATTATAAATATATATAATACATATTTATATATAAATAAATTTATAATACATGATATTAGTATATGGAAATAAATATTAATATATTAATTATATAGCTATTGTTTTTATATTATATTAATTAATATTATACTAATATATTTACTAACTTATGTTTAGAAGAATTAATATATATTAAAAAAAATAATTATTTTACACCTACTTTAAAAAAATCTAATAAGAAAAAAGTTTAGGATGTAATAGAAATAAATAAATAGAAATAATTTTTAATTTAATATTTATGTCTATTCGTATATAATCGTGTTGTGTCGTGTCAGTTGTACACATTTAGATATGTTAAGTAAATCGTGTATAATCATATTGTGTCGTGTTAAATAAACACATTTAGATATTTTTTGATACGATTATTTAATCATGTTGTATTCATATTTAGTATAATCGTGTAATAACCGATTAAAACACGACATGAATTGTCACCTCTACTTAAAATAAGAAATCAAATGTCTTTTGAATTCTTTTTCCACCATGCTTTAATTTTTTTTTCTTTTCCCTTTTTCTAATTGGGATGGAGACTGAAAATTTGTTGTCTCCATAACTGCCAACTTTATCAGATATGATGTAATAGTAGATGCAACAGATAATGCTCCAAGCCATTACATGATCAGTGATTGCTGTGTGATGTTGGGGAAGGTAAATGAGTACCTTGACATGCTTTTTCAAAACATTTTCTATTTGAATTACTGTAAAGACACTGTTGCAGATGTATATTCAGGAGTAAGACTCAGTTCATGTGATGTGTAACTTGTCTGTGTTGTTACTTCAGAGGCTCCATATTTCTTATAATGAAATAAATAATTATGTAATTTAGAGATATGATTGTGGTTATGGAGCAAATAATGAAACTTAATGGTGCATTTGCTTTTGTGAATACATTGTGCCTTTTTTAAACAATTCCTTGCTCACGTGCATGAAATGTCATTATCAGTTGCCGTCTTTGATGTGCATTTTAGCCTAAGAAGTATAGAAACTGTTGTTTTCTTAAAATATTAATCTTGTCGGATTCATGCATGCAGCCTCTTGTGTCAGGTGCTGCATTGGTATTGGAATCTACACTGCAATTATGTTTCGTCTTCTACAGCACATAATAAACCTTTAAGGATTGTATACTCATTCTTTTTCTGTATCTTAATCTGATATGCTATCTCCAAATCTGACTCTATCAAGTTTATTGCCTAGCTCATAGTCTACAATTACAACGGAGGTCCATGCTATCGATACCTTTTTCCAACTCCACATCCTACAACAGCATGCCAAAGATATGCTGATAGTGGAGTCCTGGGAGTTGGTATGTATCAGCATCTTATCTATACATTTTGTATAAATGTAAGCTTGAATTCTGAACGATCAAAAGTTGGTATGTATCAGCATCTTATCTATACATTTTGTATAAATGTAAGCTTGAATTCTGAACGATATCTTGATCTTGATAGCTGTCCAAATTGGAGAAATACTCGAACTGAAAGATTTATTCACCCTTCTTAATGTGCTTTTCATTTATGCTTGTTTATTCATGTTTTGCGCTATTCTGATGGTTCAGCTTTTGAAGATCTCTGGTGCTTCTTCTGTCTTGTTAATTTATTTTTTTTGCAGTTCCTAGTATACTTGGCTGTCTCCAAGCACTTGAAGCCATTAAAATTGCAAGTGCCATAGGTGAACCTCTTTCAGAACGGATGCTTCTATTTGACGCATTGTCAGCGTGAATCTGTATTGTATGTCTCCCATCTTTCATGTTTTTCTTATTTAATTGGTTCTATTTGAAGTGTGCTCTAGTAATCAGTTAATTTACATGATCTTATGGTATGTAAATACGTGATTTAGCTGAGACTGAGTTGTTTATTGCATAGGTCAAGATCAGAAGCAGATCTTTACAATGTGAAGTTTGTGCAAACAATGCATTATTCACCCCAAAGCAATTTAGAGATTTTGATTACGAGAAGTTCACTCAATCTCCATTGTCAGCAGTATTGATACTTTCTTCACTTAATCTTCTGTTTCCTAATGCCAACTGGAGTAGATTGAGAACGATTTATTTCACTTGCAATAGAAAGAAACTTGAATTATGTTGGTACATCTGTTGTTCTTACTGTGTCTCACGTTAAAACTCCCATCAAATCATCCTTGCGGTATGTTTTGGCCTGTTGCATTTTTTTTTTCATCCAATGAACATTGATCTGCAAATACTGCATTTTGTAAACTTATCTAAGATTATTAAGATCTCGTGATGAAAATAATTAGAGTCAGATTTCCCATCCTTCTACAATTTGCAGGCGCCATTGAAGTTGAACCTGCTTCCAATAGATTTCAGAATAAACAGTAGATAATTCAATGAGAGAGTTGTCAAAGGAGAAGCACGTGTTGGTAGATGTTCGACCTGCTCACCACTTCAAGATTGTTTCTCTTCCGAATGCCTTGAACATCCCCCTATCTAGTTTGGAGGCGAGGTTTCCTGAGATCTTCATCAGCCATGGAAGAAGAGTTTCGCAGGGACATCAATTCAGAATCAGATGTGAGCTTAAACGTAGTTTGTAAAAGAGGAAATGATTCTCAGAGAGCAGTTCAGTTGTTACGCCACAAGGGTTTTTCATTGTCCCACGGATATCATTGGGGGCCTGGAGGCTCGGGCCCATCATGTAGATCCAAATTTCCCCACCTTAGAAGGCCTAAATGTATGTGACTTTATAAAATGATTATTCAAAGTTTGTACTTGAAAAAAAATAAAAAAAATAAAAATTTTTTGTGGAAAGTACACCCCTGAGCCCTTTTATTTTGCAGTGCTGACTTTTTACTCTCTTTTTGTATTTTGGACTTTTTTTACTCTCCTTAAATAAAATGACATTTTTATGCTTTTTTCAATAAATAATAGTTTGATGTCTTTTATATTTCTATTCATTTAAACTCTATTATTTCTCCCAATTTTTAGCATTTTCTCCCACTGAAACCGTTCTCACATATTTCTGATTTTTCATATCCTATTGAAATCGTTCTCTCAGTTTCTGCTTTTTCATATTCCATTGAATCCGTTCTCTCCATTTTTTATAACGCTTGCTTTGGGCTACCCTTCACTTATGTGATTTGTTTTTGTTTTTATTTTTCTCCCAATAATAACTCGCTTTGAATATTTTGAGTGATTTATTTAGATAGAAAAATAGATAGCATAATATTCTAGTGGGCATAAAAACAATAAAGATCCATCTAGCCAACCTAACCAAACCATTCAAAAAATAATAAAAAAAAAAGATCTAATCCTTCAAAAGAATTTCGAAGAACCTAAATTTCCAATAATAGGTATTGTTCTTAATGGAGTAGATTGAGAAAAGAAATGGGCATATGATGATAATTATGAATAGGGGCAAATAATAGAAAATTAAAAATAAAAAATTGAAAACCACACCTTCATTTTCTTAAGCAAATCATAGCTTGCCATGCTAGACATCTAGTAATATGTAATAATAAGATTAAATTCCATTTACTACAGTTGACACGGTTTTTGAGATTGAGGAGAAGCTAAAGGTTTTAGACGTCCACATCTCAATCGATGGCGAAGATGGATATCCGCACTATTTCTTTAATTATTCACTAAATATATCTTTTAGGATGTATTATTTGTATACCTTATATATATTAAATATATATCTTATATATTCTAAACGTGTATCTCATATATACTGAATATATATTTGTCAAATTATTTAGTAAATAGAATATGCACATTTCAAGTATTGCTTCAGGATATATATATATATATATATATATATATATATATATATATATATATATTAGAATTAAAAATTGGATGTGTTTACTTATAGAAAATATTTTATATTTTTATTTTTTAATTTTCAAGGAAAATTAAAACTTTTCATTTTTATAGAAAATTTGTAAATTTTGTTTATTTTAAGAAAACTTCTTATTTTTTATTTGAATAACATTTTAAGTTTAAATGGTAAATTTGGAATAAATGAGAAAACAAATCACATCTTATATAAAGAAAAATATAAAAAAATATGTTAAATCTTGTTTTTTAAGGTTTAGTTATAATTTTGAAAATATGGAAAACTGTTTTTATTTCTAGTTTAGAAAAATATAACAAGTAAATACAAAATACTGCTTTCTGTTTTCATTTTGAAATTTTTTTTAGAAAACTGAAGAATTTTCTGAAAGTAAACACACCTTAGAGTTTGTTCAAAATTATGTTTTATATATATATATATATATAATCAAATGGTTTTCACGACCAGATTTATTACTATGTTCACATTTTATAAATAGTGGAATATGGATTCACGGCATGTGCAATTGGAAAAATGAATCAGGTGCTTTGACGAAAGTAGACGCCCATGGATTGGAAAAATGATTCCGAAATGTCTTTTAGAAGTTTCTTTATACGCAATTACAACCATATATATATATATATATATATATATATATATATATATATATATATATATATATATATATATATATATATATATATATATATATATATATATATATATATTTCCATTTAATTAGAACCAAGAATGGTAGTTACAATGATTATCCATTTTGTCAGTTGTGTGCATGAGCTGAGGAATTTTTTTTTCTAATTTTTATTACAGGCGCCAAAAAACCCTAGTTACAAAAGTTATTGGAAAAGACATTAAAATTTGTTGATAATGGTTTGAAGTAGAATACTGTGAACGGTTTCTGGATAGTTTTTGGTGCAGAAAAGGATTCTATTTAGAAAAGTTGCGAAGGTGTTGACAGTTACAAAAAACGTAAAAAATGGAAATTATTTTTCAATTTTTGATATAAAAAATGGCATAAGCTGCAGTTGATGTGGTATTTGTGTCCATTTCCCGAGAGGATTTAGTCATGCCTTTGCCAGTTTTTATACCGATTACAATATTTGGAAAAATATAAAATAACAGATTTGTTGAAGCATTCTCATGGAATGTTGCATAATGTTGCTCAGCAATCTGCTCTAATAGTTTCAAGCCGCCTTTGATTTGTAGTTTGTAACTCAAAGGACACAGATCAGGCACCAATTTACTTAATTAGTTCTGCGTTTAAAGAAAAAGGCATAGTTACTTCCTGGTTGTCCTTTCTAAAGCTATTTTTTAAGAGGGTACATATTCTTCCATGGAATCCTTCGTTTTCATTTCAGTGGTAAGCAATAATGAGCTAAAAGGATATGTGCTCGAGGGAAATAAAAGAAATGGAATATATCCTTTGTCCATTCATGAACTTTCTCTCAGAATCAAACCTTTCTCGCAGTTCAGCCATTAATTCGTTTACTCATAGGCCATAAATAATCAAAAGCAAACATTAAACATCAAAATTTAGAACTTCAAATGCTACTGCATCCGTCACCATCCAACAAGCAAAAGTTTCAAAAGAGCCATTCGAATATAGAGACCATTCTTTGCTTGTCTAAAATAAGCAGCTCTTGGATCCGTATCAACATCCACAGTAATCTACAGAATATTATGAAAGAAAAATAAATTAGTCAATAATTATACTGTTTGAAAATGCATTTATAACATTTACCTCATCAAGCCTCGGGAGAGGATGCATGACCACAGCATGCTTCTGCATCACATTTAGCACACCACGATCCACAATGTACTTGCCTCGAGCTTCTTCATAAAGGTCAATTCTCTCTCCAAACCTTTCTCTCTGAATGCGAGTCTGATACACAACATCACATTTTGAAGCCACTTTCATTAAGTCAGCACTTTCTTCCCACTTAACTCCCTTTGATGTCAAATAGTCTTTTATATCATCCTGATAAAGCATATCATTAAACATAAGGAAATAAACCTACATTTCCAAAAACTTCTAGATTATTGTTAACAAAAGTTTTAAAAAAAAAAAAAAAAAGAGAGCTTGTATGTTCTATTACCTTCATTTTCACTACATCAGGAGAGACAAAGTAGATCTTCACATCTTGGTATTTGGCAAGCAAGTATGCAAGTGACCGGACCGTCCTTCCATTAGCAAGATCTCCCACAAGAGCAACTTGAATGTCATCCAATTTACCTATCTCTCGGTCAATAGTATATACATCCAAAAGAGCCTGTAACATTTATGGAAAAAAAGCTTTGAACTTAAGAAATTATGATATCTTTTATCATCAAATATGAATAAGTAATCCCAAGAGCATACACTTGTTACTGTGGCACAAGGTACAATGCTATAGCAGCCAGGTATTATTCGAACAATTTATTAATAAGAATGATGACAGGTCTGAGCAACTATCAACACCTGATAATATTATTACAATGGTATCTTTTCTCACCACATATCACAATAGTTACTATATTTGATGACCAATTTATATTTTAATGTGAACCAAAAAAAAGGGTGATGGTAAAAAAAATACATTTGTTTTTGGGCTCAGATGCCTTGCATACTACAATCATTTAGTTTTGAAGCCAGTTTGCAGTTGTACACTACATTTTACAACTAATCACAGTGATACAAATAGAGAGCTCTTCAGAAGATGAGGGGAAAGGTAAAAAAAATTTGGCATGTAGCTGCTTCACCCAAAAAGGGTCATGGCATGGAAATGTTTGATGAATGAAATAATAAATCATAGTTGCATAGGCTACAATCAGATTATAGATCAGCAACTTCTCCATTGGAAACTTTTATAGAATCCTTGGTTTTTACTTACCTTGTCAGAGAGCAGTGTCATCCAACAATCAATTGCTTTCTTGTTTTTAATATCAAATAAACAATATATTCATCCTCCCATGATAAAGCTCTACCTTCAACTCTATTCTCTATTTCTTAGTATTAAAGCTTCTTTTAAGTTTCAACCAACAATATCGAGGAAGAAGCAGTCAAATGAAATTTTAGCATACCTGAGTTGGATGCTGTCCAGGACCATCCCCTGCATTAATAATAGGAATGCCTGCAGTAGCAGCAGCTCGTCTTGCAGCACCACTTTCAAAATGACGCATAACAATAATATCTGAATACCCTTCAACAGTTCTAATAGTATCTACAAATCAAGTTCCAAAAATAACTAACCAAACATCCAGTAAAATAGTTTTATTCAAATATAAAAATAAAAATAATCACCTTCAAGCGTCTCTCCTTTGGCAGCAGATGAGAATTCCCTGGCATTTTCAGTAGTCAAAACTTCACCACCCAACCGTTTCATGGCAGACTCAAAAGAAAGCCTAGTGCGTGTAGAGGGCTCATAGAAAAGGGTAGCCATCAGATGACCCTTAAGGATTTGACTCCCAGGTGAATTCTTTTCAATCTTCTCCATTTCTTGTGCAACTTCAAATATAGCATTTAGAATCTCCCTATCAAACTGTTGCGCCTCAATTACATCATCAAATTGAAATTTTTTCCCAATCAAAAAAGAAGATGCATCCTCAATTTTGAATGCACTACAATGGATATCATTCTTTATTGAATTCCTTAACACGGGAGATACAGAAATTGGCTTTGGACAGAAAGCCTGTTTGCCAAATACACTTGAATAATTGCACCTTGTGCCAGTATAGAACTTTATGGGCATTGGAGTAATTGAACACTCGTTCAATAAATAGGAGGAAAACCAAGTAGAACTGTTCATTACAAAAGATTATAACTCGCCCCAATGTCACCTGAAAAGGATAAATAGGAGCATAACTCAAAGGATAAATCCCAGTAACTTTGAGGACTACCATAATAATTGAAAATGACTGGATTTGATTATAAAAGAACTTCTGATAATCAAATATATTTGACAACATGCAAAAACTGAAAATAAATACCAATGAAAATGGGACTTAAAGTAATTGAACAAAAAAAATTTTACAACACTTATAAATGAAATAGATTACACTTGCGATGCAAAATTAATTAAGTTCCAATCTGTTAAGTTTGCTTTTTCTTAAATTATAAAAAGGAAGATGACTCAGTTAATAAGAATCTAGAAGAGGAGCTACTTTAAAGATGCCATTTAGACATTTATTTTATCACACACACAAACAAACAAACAAACACATTAAAAAAGAAGAAGAAGAAGCAGCAGCAGCTAAGTTCATGGTTGCTGACAATAACCCAATGTAATTATGTAACCATTTATAAATAGACATCATTAAGGAATAATCTGTACAAAAACCCAAAAGAAACCCAGAAAGCGGAGAATTCAAACATTAAAAAAGAGAAACTTTCTGCTTATATAAACACACATTACAACACACAAAAAGTCATGTTTCACCGGATAAAAAATTGACTTACAAAAGCAAATCCTGAACCCATGATTCAAAACCCAGAAACAGAGAATGTGATAATCAATATTCTATATCCAAAATACACCAAAAGCTTTAGTCTTCTTAACATGATCATAAAACCAAATCAGAAAATGCAATTAACGAGTAGACTTAACCAAGAAAAGCAACTGATGTTCTAATAAAAAATAGAAACTAATAAAAAAATAGAAAACCAGAAAGAGAGAAGATGAACCCTGGGTAGTGAGAGAAAGCCGACTGTTTTGTTGGCCGGAGAAAGATAGGGTTTAAAAAGTGAGAAAGGAAGCGGGATAAATCTACTTGCTCGTCAAATAAAGATATGAATGATTGATTTTATCATTTAAGCCAGGAGAAACTGTGTGTTGATGCTTTTCTGTTTCCTAGAGAACTAAGGATAAATCTAGTTGAGGAAATAATTTTGTAAATTCAACTGTCATGATGAGCTGTTCTTCAGACAGATTTTGCACTCTCAAGAAGAAGATATAAATCTCATTTTGGGTTATGCATATGATTAGGAGGCAATAGCAATCAAATAAACTAATTAATCGAACCCAAGGAATTTAAAAAAAAATAAATTACTTTCTTCAAAAAATAGTAAGCAAAACACAGTAGTCCGGAGCATGAAAACTTACAAGCTTATGGGCAGTGAAAGAAGTGACAGTGAACTAATTATATAATGTAACAGTGGCAATACGCCAATTGCATCACTGAAGTGAAAAGGCTATAAAATTGCTCTCTAAAGCATAACTGAGATGGCGATATTGAAACGGCTTCTTCAATTTTTCCAGAAAGAGAAGATGCTGAGATGGGAAGAATGAAACGGTCAACAGTGAACTAAGGTGAATGGCTTCTTCGGATTTTCCAGATATTTAAGCCGCTGAGATCGACTCTTCCACGTGTTGAAGAAATTTAAGCCGCTGAGATGTTACAATGTTTAGGGTTTTAGATGCCAGATGGTTAGGGAGACTGGAGAAGGAAATAGCTCCGTTCTGACGGGTGAGAGCCAGTGGAGAGAATTTATATATATATATATATATATTCCAATTTAGTTATTTTTATTTTCATATTTATTTGATAAGTTTTTTTTTTTTTGAAAGATATTTGATAAGTTGCTAAAGCAATGAATAGTTTTTTTTCAGATTTAAAATTTTGCTATTCTAAGAAATGCAAAATATGGTGTAATATATTGCTTTTAGATCGGTTTGGTTAAAGAAATAGAAAAAATAGAGAACTAAGAGTTTGAAATTCAATTGAAATTGAACTAATCAATCAAAATATATCATTTAATATATATATATATATATAATAAAATATGAAAAATATTTATATTAAATCAATTTCATGTAAAATTACATGTTCAAAATATTAATATCTATAATTTAAAGTAATGCATAATCATATTAAAATAATATTTTTAAATATAATTTTAATAAATAATATAATTAATTAATTTATATATTTTTTAATTTTTAAAATCAAAATAGATTATTTTTTAAAAGTTACATTACAGTATTAATTTTATAAATTAAAATAATATTTTTTAATTGAAATCAAAATAATTTTAAAAATATTTTATATAATTTTTTTAATATTGTATATTAATAATGAAAAACACAAATAATTAAATTCAACTTTATCAAATATATATTACTTTTGAATAATTAAAATAATATTTTTTATGACATATATATTACTAATATTATTAATGTTAAAAGTTTTGGCAAGAAATGTCATTACTTATATAATTCATTTGAAATTTCTTAATAATGTATAATGTTAATAGAAAAACTTACCAATTTTTATATATGAGGTTTTGTAGATGTTTAAACACATGCAACCAATTGGTCTGGTAGCAAATATTTGAGTCCTAGTTATGCCATTCTCAAACAATATTTAGAATCTAATTGTTTCTATCTGTTAGAACTTTGATCGGGTGAGCCAATTCGAGGTTCAACTTTTAGAATGACTAATTTTTTCACTGATTCAACCCACTATGGATTTGTACCAAGAACTCGCCCGACTTTGAGATCGCTTTTCGGATTAAATTGGTTGAACTTGCTAAGCATTGTACTTTCACTGAAACTATTAATTTTTTTTTAATCTTAACAACTATCTAGTTAATATTTGTTGGCAACTTAAATATTAGTAAATACTTCATTTTCAGTCCTCTTAAACTTGGAAAGTCAAGGCATTGTCCACTTTAATCAATCCAATTTTCTATTTTTGCTCTGTTGTTTATTCTTGGCAAAACTACAAATATATTGAACTAATACATGTGTTTATACATATCATTTGCAGTGGTGTACACGGTCCGGTTCAATTCAAAAATCAGAAAATTCTAATTTGAGGTTCAACTTGTCGAATGACTGATTTTTTTTCTGGTTCAATACATCCTACATTAGTACCAAGAATCCGTTAGACTTTGAGATGGTTTTCTGATTAAATAGGTTGAATCAGCAGGGTTGGACTCAATTTAATAACAATGGTTCAATATATTATTTTTTTGTATTTTTCTTTTGATGCATTGTCCTTTCAATGAAGCTATTAAATCCTTTTGTAAGTGTTACCCAAACAATTACTAAGAGGGGGGAGGGGAAAGGGATGAATTAGTGACAAAACAAAATTTTGGATAAGGCAAGTGTAAGAAAACAATTAAATGATAAGATAGAAATGTAAGACACAAGATTTATAGAGGTTACAATGAAGTTTTTACTAGTTCGCTCCTAACTATAGTGTTTTTGTCTCTTAGTTTAAACCTAATCCAATTCTTTTGTATTTTAATGGCTAATACAATAACTAATTCATTTGTATTTTAATGATAAGTCATGCTTATGAAGAATTGTATCACGCCCGTGAAAGACTTATCATTTTTGGACAAAAATTGTTCATGGCTTCACCACTTTAGTCACGACTATGAAGAACAATCATGCTAGTGAACATTAAGTCACACTCATGAACTTAGAAAGAGAAAGTTGTTAGGTGCGAACGAAAAAGTGGTTGAACGAATATTTTTCGCATTAAATGCATCCCAAACGGCTATGTTTTTTAGGAAAGTATAAATATAACATATTTATGACTTTCAAATATTAGAAAATGTGTATTCAATCTTCTAATCTTATATAGCCTTGTTCATTTAATTGATTCCACCAATCTTATATTTTTATCTTGTAAAAACCATAATTGCTCAAAATTGTTGAGCTTTTTAGCTGGTTAGTATTTTCATTCTTATAATCAATTACTCAAAAATGAGTTTGAGTGAGTTGGGCTGTGAGTGAAACACTTGTAAGAGTTTTTGTGTGAGCCATTAAAAAATAATGACTTGATTGTTGTGTTAGCCATTAAAACACAAGAGTTTTTCTGGGTTAGGTGTTATCCAAGAGAGTAAAACACCATAATTGGGAGTGAACTAGGAAAAAATTCATTGTAACACTTCAAGTATTAGTGAAACATCTAATTGAGATTGAGAAGAGGAGTAGGGTTCGTTAATACCCAAAACTATATAAATTTTGTATCAAATTCTCTTTCTCTTTCACTAATTATTCTTTGATAAAATTGTCTCAAGTAAAATTTTTATTTACCAACCAATTCAACTCCTTTTCTTAGTTATTGTTTTGGGCAATAATTGGTATCAGAGCTAAGTCTAGAATTCAAGCTTAATAAGTGCTGGTAAACATCAAATGATGGCCAACTAAGAATTTCATAGTCTTAAGCCCTTCTTTGATGGAGCTAACTATGCAAATTGGAAATTCAAGATGGAGGTCTATCTTGACAGTGAAGGAGTAGATGTTTGGGATTTCTTTCGAAAAGAATGGACACCTCCAACAAAAACAAACTCCGAATGAGAAGAAAAGATTATCCCAAGAGATGATTGGACTAAAACTCAAAGGAGAGCAAATGTCAAAAATAAGAAAGTCATGACAATCCTAATAAGCTATTTATCCCTTGAAGAGTGTTATAGGATTCAACATTATTTTACCGCTTATTCGATTTGAAAAACATTAGAGAATTACCATGAAGGCACCAAGCAAGTAAAGTCCAAGAAGGTTCAACTTCTAGTCACCGAGTATGAGTTCTTCAAGATGAAGCCAAATGAAACCATAACCCATTGTTAATGGTATGAGGAAACATAGAAAGCACTATAGTTCGGTAGATATTAACAACAAGATTTTGAAGAGTCTTCTAATGAAATATTTTGGCTCAATAGTTGTGGGTATAGAAGAAGCTAATGAAGACTTGAGTGTAATCCCCACCATGTGTGAATTGGCAAACTTCTCACTCATGAAATGACTCTAGTAGGAGAAAGAGAGCTTGAAGGAGAAAAAGAGAAGATAAAGCCTTTAGCAATCAAAGCTTTAACTTCCATGCTTATAGATGAATATCTCCTTAGTGATGAAGAGTTGGTTGATGAAGGAGATCATTGAATAGCCTTACTTTCAAGGAAAATCAAGAGGTTGATCACCCACAATTATGGCTCAATTAAGAACTACAAACAAAGAGCCCCAAGATTCACTCCTAGAAACTTTTCATCTAACAAAGGCAAAGAGAAAGTCAAGTGCTATGAGTGTGGGAAGAAGGGACACATTAGATTAGAGTGCCCCATGGTCAAGATGTAACACTCCCTCACCCCTGCCACGCATGCCCGGATGAAGGAGTGCTACGCTGACTTCATCGGTTAAAATATCATTTTTAAATTATGTATAAATAAAAATCACTCGTATATATTTATATTTTTTTATTTACTATTTATTTACTTTGCAGTGTAAAAGAAATCATAACAAGAAAGATAAAATACTTTTTATATAATAATATGTTATTTACAAAAATGTGTTGTTTATTTTACAAATACTATAAAATAAAATTCAAACTATAAATACAAAAGTTATGTGACCCACAGTGGTAGAAACAAGCTGCTTTACTGGATCAGGTCACTGCTACCTTTGTCTACTATTGTCTACTTATTCTTTGCTATACTTGCACGAGAGAAACTCCGATGCTAAGCTCTAGGCTTAATGGTGCATGTAAATAAGGCAATAAAATATTTTATACAATATGCATTGTCATATATCAACTCATGCTCAATCATCTTCTCATGCAAATATACATATCATAGTATTCTAGCATGTATAAACATTAAATTATATTCTTTTATCTCATACTTGTTTACTTTATTAAAGCATCATTATATAACACATCATAATTAGTCATGTTACAAGTCATTATTCCTTTTATTTTCCTTAACCTTTTTATGTCATAGTATTCTAACATGCATAAACATCAAATTATATTCTTGTATCCCTTTTTTTTTTTACTTTAACAAATCATGATTATCCATATTACCATTCATGATTCCCTTTTTATTTTCAATCACTTCTTTATTTTCAATCACTTCTTTATTTTCTATAACCTTTTTTGTGCCCACAACACCCAATCATCTTTTCATGCAAACATACATTTCATAAATTTTATTCTTTTTCATCTCATATTTATTTTACTTTATCAAATCATTATTATCCATAGCCTTTTATTGCTCATAACACCTATGAACCCCTGACTAGAATAACGAAGTTATCATCCAAGCACTTAGGAGTGCCACCCGGGCAATATGATATGCGCATATAAGTGTCATTATTAGCTTCATAATAGTGTCATACCCAGCGTCAATAATAGTGTCATACTCGGCATAGATAATAGTGTCATATCCAGCATAGATAATAGTATCATACCCGGTGTCATTAATCATACCATTAATGGATATAATTATACTCCCCCCTGCTTGGCATGCCAAACTATCCTAAGTATAGTTCTAGGGCTTACTAAATGTTATTAAAATTTATAGTTATTAAATTCACCCATTTCATGCATGTAAAAGTTCAATTAATCACACAATTACTCAATAAAAATAGTATTTGCATAATATAGCAAGGTTCACATCATTTTACTCTTTTAATTCCATAACTCATATATTGCCCCATCACTAGCAGATTCCGTTCTCTGTTTTTTACCTTAATTTTTCTCCTGTTAAAATCTGAATTTAGTTACATAGTTTCTTAAAAATTTTAGGTCTGGATCTTAGCTTTAATATACAACTTTAATCACTTAATTCTAAGTTATGTATCAAAAGATATGATAAAATGAACACTGACTGGTCACTAACAACTCTGCCCAGAATTTTCTGAACAGATTCTAAGTCCGAATTTTATAAATTTGTTTGGATAATTACAGATATATTCCGATTTTATGGTCTGAATGAAATTTATAGCCCTGTGTCCTATCTTTCAAAATCAATAAAGAACACACAAATCGGACCCCCAGAACTCAAGTTATAACAGTTTAAGTACTCACTGCTCATCAATTCCAGCAAAGAACATACAAACTAATCACATTAAAATTTCTACCAAAATTAATCCTAGGTCTAGCAAACATGCATCCCTAAGATTTTCATCACAAGATATCATTAATTTAAAATTATTAACATGCCAAGTTCTCAAATCATGCTATTGAAAACAACACATAGGCTATTGCCTTAAGTTATCCACAAACCTTTACTTTTCCCTTTTCTTTCTCTTTTCCTTTGCTCCTTTGGGCTAGCTCCTTGTCAATTTGAGTTCCTAAAACATAAAAGAGATAATTAAAACTTAATAAACCCTAATCTCTCTCTCTTGCTCTCTCAAGCTTCCTTAAGCTCTTTTTTGCATGAAAACCTACTCTTTCATGGCTTTCTCCCTCTCTTTCTCACTTTCTCGTCTTAGCATCAAGTTTTGGCCATGGATAACAAGGGGAAACGTGGGCTGGTTTAAGAGGACATAGAATATAATAGATGGAAGGATAAGGAAGAAGGATGAGTAATTAAAAGCAAGGTGACAAAATTAACCAATAATGGGACACATAAGCTATAAAAATCTAGATATTTCCTTGGGTAATTAATGTGTTCATATTACTTTGATGTATGATGATTCAAGGAGCAATATGGAAGACAAGTAATTGATAGAAAATTCTAGATACAAAGGGATAAGAGAGGATGAAGGGGCAATTAAGGAGAAAATGATAAAAATCAATTAAGGACGGGGACACCTAAGCCATATTCTAGATGTTTTCATTAATGTATAATTCATGCACATCACTTAGCTAATTGTTGCATACCACTTGGTGTGGCCAACCCCTTCCATGTGTTTAATGTCTCAATCATGCATTTTATTGATGGTTATCCCAATTAATCCTCTAATTTTTGGTAAATTACAAATTGACCCCTAAATGTTTCAAAATTTGCAATTTAGTCTCTTACCGTAATTTAACATCTTTAAATACTTTAAACACTTTATTAAATATTTTCTATAATTATTTGTCATTATTTTAATTTTTTTCCAGTCAACATCCTAATTTAGAATCCGGTCAAACTGATTTATCAATTTAATGACACATGCAACTCAAATTTAAATTTGTGGATATGACACAAGAAGTACAAGAGGAGACCCAGTAAAGAAGATAGAGAAAAGGGTCACAAAATCACTTGGGATGATGAAACCTCAACATTTATTGAAGAATAAAAAGAAGAGATGGCTAACTTGTGCTTCATGGCTATTAAGGATAACTTCAATGATAAGGTACTCTACATCCTAACCTTGTGATGACTTGTATGATTTAATTGATAATGATGATGATGATATAGTTGAAGTATTCAATCTAAAGATAGAAAGGTACAAAACAAAACTTGATCTTTATAGAAAAAATAGCTCTAAACTTAAAAATAATTTTAATAACCTTCAAAAAATAATTGAATTGCTAAAAACCTCAAATGACTACTTAAAGAAGTTATTGGATGATTTTCATCAAAACCTTTAACCAATTCTCTAATAAAAGAAAACAACACTTTAAAAAATGAGGTTGAAGAGCTTAGAAACTCTATCTCAAAATTTCACAAAAGGAAAAAGAATTTGGATACCCTAATTGTATCTTAAAGACCTCCCTTGGTGAAACATAGCTTAGGCTTCAATGGAGTATCATCATTTACCCCACCTAGAACTATATTTGTTAAATCAAACACACCACAAAACTCTACTGTTGAGGTAATAACCTAAGGGCTAATGGTAAAGCACACAGAAATCTAAGGGTCACATGGCCCAAGAGGAAAACTTCAAAAGGTCAATCATGCTTTCTTATATAAGAAAAGTGCACCAAGGAAAACACCCACCAAACATGCATGTTTATGTAATTGTGCACATATTGTTCCAAAAAAGATAGTAAAGCCTAAACCTAGTGCAAATTGGAAAAATATATTTAAATCTAAACAATGCCACTATTGCATGAAGTTTGGGCATAAAAACAAATATTATTTTATAAGGAATGCTCATAAGGAACCTTCTAGTGCTAACCTCCAAAGACCCAAGTTCATTTGGGTACCTAAAAACCAAACCTAAATTATTGTTTTGTAGTTGTGCCTGAAGTGCACGTCAAAAGAAAATGCTTGGCTAGGGGATAATGGATGCTCAAGGCATATGATCGAAAATATAGGTTTTTTCACTCAAATAAAAAAAAATTGATGGTGGTAAGGTAACCTTTGGAAATAATGCCAAAGGTAAGGTAATTGACATTGACTCAATTGGTTTGAATAATTTTTCTTTAATTAAAAATGTTTTACTTATTGATGGCTTAAAGCATAATTTATTAAGTGTAACTCAATTATGTGATAAGGGAAACCAAGTCATCTTTACCTCTAATGAATGTCTTGTAACCACCCTAATGGTCAAGAGATGTTCAAGGGAGATAGAGATGAAAATACTTATATAATTGATTTACACAAGCTATCTAACCTTTCCTCTAAGTGTCTTATGTCAATTAGCAATGAATCTTAGCTATGGCATAAAAGGCTTAGTCATGTAAGCATGAACGTAATTCAAAGCCTTAGTAAAGGAGAGTTAGTGGATGGACTACCAAAAGTCAAATTTGTAAAGGATAAAACATATGAACCATATCAATGAGGAAAATAATACAAAACATCATTCAAGTCTAAAAATGTAGTAACTACCTCTCGACCTTTACAACTTTTGCAGTTAGATATTTTTGGACTTATTAGACTTGCTAGTTTATAAGGTAAATACTATGCCTTTGTCATTATTGATAATTACTCCTGATTCACTTGAGTAAGTTTCTTAGTTTAAAAGAGTGATGATCCTTTTGAATCATTTAAAAACTTTGCCAAAAGAATTCAAAAATGAAAAAAAGTATTCAAAAATGAAAAAAAGTATTTTGTTTCTAAAATAAGAAGTGATCATGACAAAGAATTTGAAAATACAAATTTTGAAAATTTTGTTTAGAATATGGTATTTTTCATCATTTTTCAACTCCTAGAACACCTCAACAAAATGGATTTGTTGAAAGAAAAATTAGAACTCTAATTGAGATGGCAAGAACAATGCTCAATGAGTATGGTTTACCAACCTACTTTTGGACCAAAGCCACTAATGCCCTATGTTATATTTCTAACTAAGTTTTCAAAAGGTTAATCTAAAATAAAATATCTTTTGAGCTATGGAATAGAAGAAAACCCTTTATCTCATATTTTAAAGTATTTGAATGTAAGTATTTTATATTAATACCAAGGATAACCTTAGAAAATTTGCTTCTAAATCTAATGAATGTATTTTTTTTAGGATATTCTGCAGTTAGCAAATCTTATAGAGTCCTTAATAAAATATCATTAGTTGTAGAAGAGTCTATGCATGTTGTTTTTTTTATGAATCTAGTAAAGTTGATCTTGTGAAAGGTAGTGCTCTTGATGATATTATAGGTACAATGGATAAGCTTGGTCTTGATCATGAAAATGATGGTGAGATATCAAAGAGAGATGATGATGATCAAGAAGATCAACAACAAGAGGAGCATTAAGATAATCTATTACCTCAAGCTCAAGAGCAAGACACCCAAGAGCTTCAAAAGGAATGAAAATTCATAAGAAATCACCCCATAAAGCAAATCATTGGTGATTCCGCCAAAGGTATAAGTACTATATCTAATTTTAAATTTTTAGATTCTAATCTAGCTTTTATCTCTCAAATTGAGTTAAGGAATACTAATGAGGCTCTTAGTGATGAGAGTTGGGTGATTGCTATGCAAAAGGAACCCAACCATTTTGAAAGAAATAAGGTTTGAACTTTAGTTCTAAGACCTAAGGACTATCCAATCATTGGTACTAAATGGGTCTTTAGAAACAAGTTAGATGAGCCACATAACTAGAAATAAAGCTAGATTGGTTGTCAAATGGTACAATTAAGAGGAAGACATAAATTATGATAAGACCTATACTCTGATTGTTAGATTAGAAGTAATTAGAAATTATTTTAGCATTTGCATGCCATATGAACTTTTAAACTTTTTCAAATGGATGTCAAAAGTACCTTTTTAAATGGTATAGAAGATGGAGTTTATGTTGAACAACCTTTCGGTTTTGAAAGCCATACATTGCCAAATAAATATGTATTTAAACTCACTAAGAGCTTATATGGTTTGAAACAAGCTCCAAGAGCTTGGTATGAAAGACTTATTGCATTTGTTTTAGAAATAATTTTTCAAAATGACATGTAGACTCTATTCTTTTTATTAAAAAGTACAAGCATGATATATTACTTGTTTAGATTTATATTGATGATGGGAGAGCTCAAATTCTTTCTTGGTCTTCAAATCAAGCAAAGCAAGGATGACATATTGATTCATCAATCTAAATACACCAAATAACTATTAAAAAATTTAGAATGGAAGGATATAAGAGTGCCAAAACACCAGAGAGCACATCAACCAAATTAGACAATGATGAAAAGGGAGGTATGATCGGATCTCTTTTATACTTTACCGCTTCAAGACCTGATATAATATAGTGTATGCTGATGTGTTAGATTTCAATTATGTCCTGAAGAATCTCATCTGCATGATGTGAAAATAATTTTAAAATATATTCATGGCATAATGCACTTAGGTTTATGGAATCCTAGAAACATTTTCATATCATTGGTTTTTCCGATGCCGATTATACCGGTAGTCTTTTAGATAGAAAAAGCATATCCGGAAGAAAAAGCATATCTGGAACTTTCCACTTCATTGGTTAATGTTTAGTTTCTTAGTTTCGGAAGAAATAAGTTTCGGTTGTCTTATCCACTACTGAAGCAGAATGTGTAGCAGCCGGTTGTTGTTACACTCAAGTTTTTTTGGATGAGACGATAACTCAAGGATTATGGTCAAGAGATTGATCACATTCCCATCAAATGTGATATTACAAGTGCTATAAATCTTTCTAAAAATCCTATTCAACATTCTAGGAGCAAACACATAGACATTAGACATTATTTTATAAGAGATTATGCCTAAAATGGTGATGTTTTATTAGAATTTATTGACACAAACAATCAATTAGCTGACATTTTTACCAAGCTTCTCAAATGATAAAAGGTTTTGTTTTATAAAAAGGGAGCTTAGCATGCTTGATGGGAGCACATGGTCTTAAATTTATTTTTTTTAACAAGAATTGCATTCACTTTGCTCACTTGAATAATCTTAATGAGAATCACATGTCCTGTGTATCTTTGATGTTTAATTGTGAACTTAGAGTAATATATTCATATATTTGATGATTTGCATGTTCAAATTGTGTGATGAATGATTATTTTTTCTTGAAAAAGCATACTTAATTTGCTTAGGAAGAAATCGTGTATCACATCTTTATGTTTGAAGGTTTTTTTATTTTTTTTTGTCATGTTTTAGGTCTTCACGCATGTGAATAAATATTTACGATCGTGAAAACAATAGCCAAAATTGGCAGAAGACGTTTTGGCCCATGCCTTGGGTCACGTTTTATCTCGTGAATATCCTTTTTTATGCCTGATACTATTTTATGTCATGGTTGTAAACATAACATGCTTCAAACGACAGAAGTGTTCACTCATTTGGTCACGAGATGGGTCACCTGTAGCTCTCTCTTACCTTACTAACTGTTAATAGTGCAAAAAAATGCTACCTAGCTTATTATTTGAAAACAAATGCTCAATTTTATTTATTTAGTTATTTATAATTCAAGTTTGATATTCGCAAAATATTTATTATTATATTTTTATATTTATTATTTCATTTAAATAGGTAACTCGTAATGTAAATATCTTGATAATAAAATTTCTTGATTTAAAAGTACTCATACATTAAGTTGTAACATTTAGAAATATATTTACAAATAATAAAAATTATATTAATTATAAATTTACACTTTTATAAATTCCACATGCCATATATTTACAAAAAATAAATCTTAAAATTTATTAATACAATATAATATCCAAAATATACAAAAAGAAAAACTGGTACAATTTGATCTTGGAATTCCCCATTCTTCAGTCGGTACTAATGCAATAGTTACTTCTACTAACCTGCACATGAAATACACGCGCTAAGCTACTAGTTTAGTGGTACTTTTGGTAATTATCCAACAATTATGCCGTTATCCCTAAAATAAAACTTTTATCATTACAATTAATTTTCTATGTATGCCAAAATATTCAAATTAAATCAAAACTTTTATCATACTGAAATTTGTTAATAATAATACAAGACATACAATTTATAATATCATTTTAACTTTTGGCAATTATCCAACAATTATGTCGTTATCCCTAAAATAAAACTTTTATCATTACAAGTAATTTTCTATGTATGCCAAAATATTCAAATTAAATCAAAACTTTTATCATACTGAAATTCGTTAATAATAATACAAGACATACAATTTATAATATCATTTTAACTTTTGGCAATTATCCAACAATTATGTCGTTATCCCTAAAATAAAACTTTTATCATTACAAGTAATTTTCTATGTATGCCAAAATATTCAAATTAAATCAAAACTTTTATCATACTGAAATTCGTTAATAATAATACAAGACATACAATTTATAATATCATTTTAATAATTTACATTATTTTTCTCTTTATTTATTTGATAGCTCACGACGTCTTTAGACTATAACTAAACACTGGATACATAGTTTCTACTTTTCGGTAATATACTCGTCATGTCCCTAATTATTTGGTAACTGGGCGTTTCACACCTACATTCTCAATAATAATTAATACTTTTTTAGTGGCTATATAATTTTAAACTTGACACTATTTCTTAGTGCCTATATAAATTAAATCTCAGCACTATTTTCTAGTGTCTATATTTCTACCATTTTATTGGCATGCCAATTTATCCTAATTTCTAGTTCTCTACTAGATGTTCTAAGGCTTAATCATGTTTGTTACCATTATTATTATTTATATTAATAATATATGTAATGCTAATATAATTTTATATAAATAAAATAAATCTTCATTAAATATTTTTTAATATCATACTCACATTAAATCATTATAAACTTAAAAAAAAGTCAAATAAAATATTTTTTTATCATAAAACTCAATAATATACTCATATAAACAAGCTCCCATGTTCTAGGCATAATTGATTTATCATATTACCTTGCATTTTTTTTTATCCATTTTTAAATAAAATTCAGATAAGTGATTCTAAAAAAATATGGATAAATCTCTTATCTTTAATTACCAACTGAAATCACATCAAACTGAACTTTGGAGCAAAAGTTATAGATTTTACAAATAACTACGTTCACGTTCATTCTGCCCATTATTTTATTGGATAGATTTGTAATACGAATTTTGAGTCAATTTTAAACCTAAATGCAGACATATTCAGATATATTGGTCTAAATGAAAGTTGAAGTTCTATGTCTTATTTCCAAATCAACAAGAAAAACTCAAAAATCATATTCAGAACTCATGTTATATCGTAAAATGTAGACATTGTTCATAAGATAAATTTCCAACTTCATTAAATCACACAATTTTCTATCTTCATGCATCAATTTTATTTTCACATTCATTGAATAACTTAATCACCATTTCATCACTCAATCAAAATATCAATAACTACCTACACAATTACACATGATATCATACTCAATATAACAATACAATCAACAATAATATCACAATTAACATTATTTTACCCTATTGAATTTTTGTCAAAAGTACATTTCTCAAAAACTCCTCTTTGATTCACCCTTCTATACTTCCTAATTGGTTTTCTCCTTGCCCTTATTTCCTTTTTGATTATGGCCCAAAGGTTGCTTAACTCCTTGGCCTAACAACAAATTACACATATACTTTAATTTATATTTTATACTTTAATCTTAAATATGCACATAGAGCTCTCTTAAAACTCTAATCACCTCTACCCTATCTTAGATCCATAAACTACTCATCTAATCCATCATTAACCCTTAACTCACACCAATCAAGCATTAAATACACTAATTAATCCTTAACTACTATTAACATATTAATAACCCTAATTACTAATTTTAATGGTAACTAACCTCAAAATGGGAGTAAAGAGGAGGAGAAAAGTAAGAAGATGAAGAATCTAACCTCACCTTTGTAGATCTTCCAGATGGCCAAAATCTCTCCTTCTCTTTCTCTTCTTTTCTTCCTTGCTCTTCCTTTGTTTGGCTCACTTTGCTTCACTTTCTTGTTGATCTTGCCTTAATCCATCTTTTCACTCTTAAATCATGACTTGAATTGAAGAAAATTGAGAAAGACTAGACCATAAGGGCCACGACAATGGAGAGAACATGAGAGAATTTTTTTTTGGTTAAGATGAGGAAGAATAAGAAATTAAGGCAAAAAGTTCTAATCTGACTTTTATAGTTAGATTAGGTGGGTGGTTAGGATTAATTAGATAATCTTATCTCTCATTGGTCCATTAATTTAAATCAATCTTACTTTATTTTAATTCAAAGAATATTCTTTTTCTTAGATAAAGAATATTCTATTTTTAATCACTCTTAAAATATTTGTGTAAAAAATACTCTAAATTCAAATTCAGTTCAACAAAAAATTATTATTTTCTAAATTTTTGCTCCGAACCTCAAAATTCTTAATTAATAATATCTAAAATATTTTTCTCATATTTTATTATCATTTTTTTTCTTTCATATTTGAATTTAGATCCCAATTTGTTCAGCACACCGGATTTCGGTCACCCGTGATAGAGACCTAAATTATCGGGCATTACATCTGTAATGGCCCGAATACTAGGTTAGTTGTAAACTATAGTTTTCAAAATTGGTCAGTATACCGGGAGTCAAAAATACACCCGTGGGTGAAAAATATTTTATTTGATAATCAGAAAATATAGGTTATGACTAGTCCGAGGAATTTTGAGTGAAAATGAGGTCAAATAAACTCTCAAAAGTCAAAACTAAGAAAAAACGGGATCAAGTTTAATTAATTAAGCAGTTGACCATACTTTGATTGGGCTATAAAAAATAGTAGACGACATCTAAAAAATTATTTTAAGACATGGATAGACTCTAAATAATATTTATGATTATTTGACAGTGAAAAAAGAATTTTACGGTAACACCAAAAATTGAATTATCAGTCCGATTTAAGTGAGCTAAACAAAAAATAGACTCCAATTGGGTTAAAAAAAATTTGTGTAGACATATAAAAATATTTTATGAATTATGGAATCAAATTTGGATGAAATTGAGCTTGGAAAGTGATAGAAATAATTTATAATGCTTAATTGGGCCTTAATGGGTTGGATTTTGTTTGGTCCAAGCCCACCCATCTTAAGCCATTATAAATAGGCCTAGTTATTAGAATTCTCTAGACAGAATTCTGCTCCATCATCTTCTTCCTCTCCTCCTTGTCCGAACCATGCTCTCCATTTTTCTTCTCCAAAATTCTTCCATTTTCTTCAATTTTTACACCAAAATCAACCACCCTAATATAATTTCAGCATCTCTAGTAGCTAGTAGAAGCTTTTAATCTTCATTTAGGGAGATAGAGTGGAAGGAAATCAAAGGAGATAGGTTTATATACAAATTAGAGGTAAGTGAAATTAATAGTTTTAAATTGGTTTAATGGTTCAAATAGGTAGTTTAAGGTATGTAAATTATAATTATGAATTTAGATTGAGTTAAGAAAGCAAAATAATGGTAGATTAATGACGTACAATTTTTGGCCATGGTAGGTTCAAAGGGAAGTGAAGGTGCTTCCAAGGAAAAGGCTAAAAAAAAGGAAGCTTAGGAAGGCCAAAGGAAGAAAATAAGGTTACTGATTTCAAAATATATCTATTTCCATTGTTAAAGCATGAATTAGGGTTATGAAAATTAGGAATTTTGTGTGTTTTTCATGTAATTGTTAATTGATACTTAAAAAATGATTAAGGGAATATAAAAAGTGAATTAGAATGGTTAATTTCAATTAAAAAATTAATTAGTAAAAATTGAAAAATATGACTCTATTATGTGACAAATGCATATTAAGACATAAATACATTTTAGTGTAATATTATGATACATATGGAATAATGAATATATAAATTTGTGAAATGAATAATTAGAAGGAAAAAGAAAAATTTTAATGATGAAAATCTAGTGTAGGCCGAAATATAAAAAGAAAAAAGAAAATTATTATTTTCCTTCCTAATTAAATAAAAATTAAGTCATAAAATGCAAGAAAATATGATATTAAGTGCGTAGAAATTTATTGCAAATTTTTAAAATATATATTGAATATTTTTCTAATTGTTGATTATTTTATGCAAGAAATGAAAAATAATGAATAAGTTATATTTAGTAAGCTTAATAACTTAATTGATTATTAATGATGAAATATTGATATAGTAGAATGGAAAATGTGGAAAGATTCTGGTAGAGATAAATTGTTATGAATGAATAAAATATTAAGTAATTAATAATATAAAAATAATAGAATTTATGAATTTAATAGAAATTGAATTAAAAGAATAAAATATTACCCTTAGTTATTTTTCTGATGGTTAAATCTAGCCCAGTATATAATTGACTAGCCATAAGGATACCTTACTACGGTGCGGGTCATGACGACTCACTTATGTAGTCCAATGATGGTCTACTTCAGTGATAGTAATTCAGTGATCAGTGTACAATGTAGTGCTTGGGTGTTCCTTTGGTATTACTCTTCAGTGTAGTGGACTTTTGAGATCCACGTCCCATGTATCTGGTCCGAAGATTTTCTATCAGATTGAAACTAGGGGCAAATGTGAATAAAAGTAGTAAAAATAATAGAAGTAAAAAATAAGTGAAAACTATGATAAGAATGAATAAATATGAACAAATGTGAAAAATATGAGAAAAATGAATAATGATGATAAATATGGTATAATAATCAAAAAGATAAAAGTGATAAATATGACAAAAATAATAAAATTGAAAAATAACAAATATGTGGAAGAAAAATATTAAATTATGTAGTTAAAAGGAAAATGAATGAAAAATAAAATAGTTAGTGGCAAAAGTGTAAATAAATATAAAGTAGTGACATGATTGTAAATAAATGAAAATTTAGGGATCAAAGTGAAATTTGTAGCTAATTAAATAGAAGATAGAAACAAAGGGTTAATTAAAGTGGTAAGGTTAAAAATGGACTAAATTAAAAGAAAATGAAAGTTCAGGATTAAATTAAAAAAACATTTAATTGAAAAAAATTGATAAATTTAATGAAGATATTAATTAGTAAATTAAGGGTAAAGAATAATAAAGTATTGATAAAAAGAATAATATATTAAAGAGAAAATTTAAATAGTGTTGTAAATATATTATTGCATGTATGTATGAAAAAATAAGTTAATGAAAATTTTTAGATTAGTAATCACTACTGGGCATATTAATGCTCAGCACGTAATTATTTGAATGCGTGCAGACAGTAGCGGGAAAGGCAAGAGTAGACGTACAAATTTTGGAAGTTGAAGGAAGAATAAATTGTTGGGTTTTGAAGAACGAATCACATTCATAAACGCAGCGAAAAAATAAAATTTTCAACACCCGAAACAAAAAATCATACTTGTGTCGTTAAAACTAATTTATATAAACATAAATATTAGAAATTATACCTTATAATTTCTTATTTGTTATTCAAATCTTCAACTTGTTGGCTTATAGCAAACCACAACAATTCACACTAGAATGTCTCTAATGATAATCCATGCGAATAATGAAGAAAAAATCATCAAAAGAAATGGTTTGAACAAATTCAAAATGTTAGCTTTGAAAGTGTTATTGAGAGAACTTTATTATGTCCTAAAAATATTTTTTTCACAAAAAAATATTTTCATGTCAATTTTTTTCTATTTGATGTCTTTTCTATTTAAATTAAATTCAAAAAAAGATCAAAAGTCAAAAATGGAGAAATTAAACTTAAATGAATAATAAATATGCTTAATGGCCATAATTGGCCTAATTAAGGCCAAATTTACCCGTTGGCTAATGGCAGATAGCAGCGCGTGCGCTAGGCCTGCTGCCCTACTAGGCAGGCCAGCAGCCTGCCTTGTAACGCCCACTAATTAAATTTTAATTTGAATAAGTATGTGGTATAAATAGAAAAAACATGATAGATAATAGAGATTAAAATAGATGAAATAAATGATTAAATTAGAAATTAAAATAAATTAAATTGATAACTATGATGAATTTGAATAAATTAGACCACATAATTAAATTGTATTTTTGGTAAAAAATAAATTTAAAATGACTAGATAAGTAAATATATGAAGATAATAATAATAATAATAATAATAATAATAATAATAATAATAATAATAATAATAATAATAATAATAATAATAATACAATTAAAAAAAACAGAAAAATGAATAATAGACACAGTAGAAAAAAAAGAAAAAGAAAAATCGGGAGAGTGGGGCTGAAGTCAATTAAGATTTCTTTTGACTTCTAACTCCAACCCTCTTCTTCTTTTTCTTCATCATCCCTTTTATTTTCTCCATATCATAGCCCAAAATCTTCATCCTCTTCTTCATGATTTTCAAGAAAATTCGCTCCAAATAAATCTGATCTTAGTGAGTAATATCTTTCCCATGATTATTGTGTTATTAGAACTTTTTAGATTATGTTATGCAGTATACTTCGTTCATTTTTTTGAGTATTCTATGAATTGAATTTGAGGAGGTGTGAAACATAAACGTTGTTCATATATGTCTTGTGTATCTGTCTATCAAAATGTATTGAATGATTTTGAGTATATGAAGAGAAATGGTAATTGGGGTGAAATGGGTTCAGGGAGACATATCTCATATATTAATATTGTGTATGTAAATAATTATGTAACATAATCGGGTGTCATATATATATACAATATAAGAATAATTATATATTGTTAATTAGAACGACTTGCCTAAACCAATATAAATAAATAGATTAAGTTATTTAAAATGAAAAAAAAATTTCAATTCGAGCAGATTATCGATTTAAGCTTGTGGCATCCTTCTCATATATGTGGGATTATTCCTAATATATAAGTGGGGTATCACATGCGTAGCCCGCATGGGCCAATACAGACCCGTGACCCTTCTAAACGATTTTTTCTGTGCGATCTAATCACGATATATCCCGAAATAATTATCTCATATTTTGGATTCCATTCAATACCATTTTTCTCATTATCCATATCTTCAATGCATGTAACCCCTTAGGTTCCCGGTTATGTTGGCCACTTAAATTAACAATTAATTTAAGCAAGTTATGAGCGGTATCTAGTAACACATCATGACCTCCAATTGACTGGAAAATCAGTGGTTTGACTACAAATCTTTCTATAGACAATTTCCACACCTTCCTTAGGCTTCATAGGCTTCTTCTTCTTCTTAAGGTTCTTTTTTTTACAACCTGAAGAGTCCACCAGCATCACAACCTTACTGTCCTTTTTGACAGATGGCTCAGCTGTTTTGAGTAAGATCATCAGCTCAGAAATAGTGGTAGAGATTTGGTTCATTCTATAGTTAAGCATAAAATGTCAATAACTATCTGACAAACCGGTTAGAATTAAGTCAATACTTAATTCATGGTCCATCACAAAATCCCAAGATAGCCAACCTCTCAATATAGCCATTCATCTTCAATGCATATTGCACTAGAGATGTCCCCTCAACCATCTTAGTGCGGAAGAGCAACCTTAAATTTTCGAACCTTTCGGAACGTGTTTGCTCATCCAAAATCTCTCTTATATTGTATACTATGGAATTAGCATCCATAGAATCATGCTGCTTTTGCAACTCAGCTGACATAGTAGCAAGCATAATGCAGCTTGCTATCTCACTATCATCAAGATGCTTTTGATATGCCTTCTGAACATCTTCAGAAGCATTAGTAGCAGGGGGATTAGGGAGTGCCTCATCTAAGACATAGTCAATCTTTTCAGATTTGAGAACTATTCTCAAATTCCTTAGTCAATCCAAAAAATTAGGCTCAGTCAACTTATTTGATTCCATTAGTGATCACAAATTCACACTTGTCATGATGATGATTATAGCAACCTAGATGTAAAATAGAACATCTTAAAATGTACATAAAATGCATGTTTATTAGGTTTTTAATAAATCGCATTATGACTCCCACTATTTTATTGCGAATCCATAGCCCTCACTATGAACCCAAGAGAACTTATATGGAAGTTCCCTTAGTGGGTCAATATCCAACTATCTAAGAACAACCTTGAGGCAACTCAACAAGCTATCCTTAGTTTAGTTGGTACGTATCTAATCCATACCAATTGCATTATTCATGCAACTATCGAATCCTGTGCTATCAACGTATTGATGTGTGCACATACATTGGGCTACCAACTCTTGATATGTATACATCTCATGTATACAAACCCAACTTCGCCTCCAATACACATTAACCTTGGCACAAATCCAACAAGTTAATAATATCGGTTAAGTCTGACTCATTAATCGTAAAATCTAATTTCAATGGTTTGAACATATTCTTATAGGGTGAGCTTAAGGCAACTCAACAACCCTAACTCTAGAAGAACTTTGGTTCTCCCCACATTAATAGAATGCATAAGACTTAATTGTTTATTTAGCAAGGGATTTCTTTGTTAAGTCTCATCAAGTTATTATTTCATGCTTTTATATATCATACATTCATACATGGATATATAAAGATAGTTACATTAACTATATGGTATGATTATGGACATACTAAAGTCAATCTCTTGAGCCAAAGAGAAATTTACTAGGTCTTACCTAGGTATATGCATTAATTTACAACCCAAAATATAAATCAAATTCCTATTTCTAAGTCTTCTTGTTTGTGGTACCACCTCATTTCTTTCTGGCTCATTTGTTTCTTCATTCTATCCTAATTTTATGTAACCTAATTACATATTTTAAAGTATAGAAAACCTCAATTTACATTTGACGGGAGTAAGATGAGAAGAGAAATACATAAGAAAGAAAGAGAGGTAGGGATATGCACGCTATATTTACCATAAAACAAAACAATTTCATGCATGCTCAATCATAATGGGCCTAAGTATATAATCATCCATCATGCCTTTTCATACACCTCTCACATGCATTCTCTAATGCATAAAATAAAAATGACAATTTTGGATTTCAATTTGTAAATCGATTCGACGCTTGAACCGAAATTGCCTACATGTTCTCTTTCAGTTAATTTAATTTTGTATATCATTTTAAAGTGAAATTTAATATTTAATCAAATTAAATTAAATTCTATATTTTCAGAATTAATTCAAAATTAATTCTCCTTCAAATCAGAATATTATGATATTAAAATTAAACAATTTACTTTTAATATGCATACAAATTTCTAGTCATACTAGAATTACAATCGCTCAACTTAAATTAATTTAAAATTAATTTCCAAAAATTCTAAAAATTTTCAGAACTTCAAATTATCATTCTAATCATTTTAGGTCAGCTCAAGTTCATCAAAATATTTTTGGCACAAGCCAAAATTACCAAGACAAACGAATCAACACACTTAGACGCTCAAAATGACTCATTCGACATCTAGAATTTTTTTTTAAATTTTAAATACATGAAAAATAATTTTGGCATACATCTAACATCAAAATAATATATTTTTTTATCACACACAAAATATTTCAAGGTTTTGAAAACAAAATAAACACATACAAAAAAAATTAAACAAAATAGCCCCACTCCATTTTGTGTTTGTTTGAAAAATTAATTAAAATAATTTTTAATTAATTATTGGAACTTCGAGAAGCATAAAAACATTCTCAATATGTCTAAATAATTTTTTTATAATAAAATTACAAGAAAAATATAACAAACCCTATCAATTAAGCCAAACAACAACACATGTTCATAAACAAGACAATTTTAGGCATTTTCAAATAAAATCGAAATTAATTATTTGAATCACATTCAAATTTTTTTTCAATCAAAATAATCATCCCATGATTAGATTAGCGAAAGAAAAATGTATAAAACATATTTTGCAAATTAATTTTAATTTTTCAAAACTTATTGATCCAATATTATCAAAACCATGCAATCCCATTGCACTTTTAATTAAAATTAATTTTAATAGACATAAGGGAACTCTGATACCACTATTAGGTTTTGAAGAATGAATCACATTCATAAACACAGCGGAAAAATAAAATTTTCAAAATCTGAAACAAAATATCATACTTGTGCCATTAAAACTAATTTATATAAACATAGAGGTTAGAAATTATACCTTGTAATTTCTTATTTGTTATTCAAATCTTCACCTTATTGGGTTGTAGCAAACCACAACAATCCACACGAAAAATGAAGAAGAAACTATCAAAATAAATAGTTTGAACAAATTCAAAGTGCTAGTTTTGAAAGTGTTCTTGAGAGAATTTTATTATGTCTTAAAAATATTTTTTTTGATGTCTTTTTTATTTGAATCAAATTCAGAGAAAATATCAAAAGTCAAAAATGGAGAAAATGAAATTTGAATAAATAGTAAATATGTTTAATGGCCATAATTGGCCTAATTAAGGCCAAATTTACTCGTTAGCCAATGACAGGCAGCAGCACGCGCGGTGGACCTACTTCGGGCTGTTGCTGGGCAGCCCAACTAGCCGACTAGGTAGGCTAGTAGCCTGCCTAGCCCACGCTGGCCAGTATAGGCCCGTGACCCTCCCAAACGATTTTTCTCGTGCGATCTCATTGCGATCCATCCCCAAAATAATTCTCTCATATTTTGGATCCCATCCAAGACCATTTTACTCATTCTCTATATCTTCAATGCGTGTGACCCAATAGGTTCCCTGTTATGTTGGCCACTTAAACTAACAATTAATTTAAGCAAGTCATGAGCGGTATCTAACAACACATCATGACTCCCAATTGACTGGAAAGTCAGTGGTTTGACTACGAACCTTTCCATAGACAATTTTCGTGCAATTAGTATTTTCACCATCTATACCCCACTTGGTTCAGAGTATGAATATGTGTCAACTCCCACTAGACTGACTATGTCATATCTAGTCCAAGTAATGTTAGTTCTTATCCCGGAGGCTTATTACTCTATCAGATATGTCACTGAAAACTATCTTTATGACATTTCCACTCCGACTAGAGATTCCCAAGTAATGACCACGACAAAAGGCCATGAGTATACACTCCTTCTATCAGGAGTGGTGAATCTTTTTTTGGTTGCCCAATTACCTTTGAATACCTCAAGTTATATCCAATCACCACCCTATGAGTAACCTTCCTAAGGTAACAAGGAATAGTGTCAAAATACAAAATCAGTATCCAAGATATCTTTGAGTACCTCAAGTCTAAGGATATATGCACCATTGCTATGATGAGACTATCATTGACATTTGATTAGATTATCCATATGATTGTCTCATAGCTAGTCATCCAATGTACTTTGCTACACTTAGCAAGCATTCACATGTTAACTCTAAATATCTCATATTTACAGATTATGACATCTATTTCTTGATCCAATCAAGGAGTATTGCATGTGCTAATCTATCCGAATTAACAATGTCTCATATCATTAATCCTATGACTAGGGATAATTTAGATACTAATATAATTACACATGATAAGAATCTCAATATGACGATCTTATCATGATTTTCTTCATGCTATATTATATATCAATGACTTCATTAATTGATTTAAGATCATTATCAATTCATATATCAAATGAACGTTAAATTAATGAAAAAGTATTTTATTAATCAAATAAATTTGTACAATAAGTGCTAAAGGAGATTGCCTTTAGAGTACTCCTCTAACATAAATAATAGTAGGTTAGTATCAAGAATGACATGCATATATATATGTATGGATATGAAGTTGTAGGTATGAAAATTTGTATATATTCTGATAAAGGATATTTATGAATTATTATATGTGTAAAGAATTGAATGTTGATTTGTGGTTGAATGAAGACTATTTTGTATTATATGTATTTCATTGTGCCCAAAATTGGGTTATGGAATGTTTGCAGTGCAGGTGGGATAGTTAATTTATAGCCGTTACGCTACTGAAAGTTTTTTGGAAAATAAAAGAATTAATCAAGTGCTAATAATATTATGGTCATTAAATTAAATTAAAGGTACACATTGGCTATAAATTTATTAACCCACATAAAGTACATATGAAATGATTATTAATAGGGTGTCATAGTTTTAGTGGTATCATAGTGAGGTTTAGGCGGTTCTAAAATCGGAGTGGGAATTAAGTGAATAAATTATATGTATATGCATGTCAATTGATGGATGAAGGGTATTATAAGTCTAAATGTACTTGCTCCTTTCCTTGTTTTATAGTGAATGATGGCATCCCAACAAGGTTAAGATGTTGGAGACGATGAGAGTGGAGCATCGATTAGTGCTGGGCAAGCTGAAGCCTCGCAACAGAATGTCACTCCACCAGTTGCACCATCTCCACTGCCACAGTCGAATTTTCGTAGTATTATGGCTGATTATATTCAACACATAATGCAAGCTGAACAAGCTCAACAGCCACATCTAACGGCATAGGTACAACCTCTTGCTCCACCTAAAAAGAAGTTGATTTTGGAGCAGTTGTGTGACACATTTATAATACTTATTCTATAAGTACGTTACGTGGGTTAATACGATTATAGCTAACGTGTGTCAAAAAAATTTTTCTTAATTTAATTTAATGACCATTCTATTATTAACACTTAATTAATCCTTTTTTATTTTTTCAAAACTTTCAGCTTCATAACGGCTATAAACTAACTACCCCACCTGCAATGCAAACAATTATCCGCCCATTTTTTGGCACAATAAAACACATATAATACAATATATTCTCTGTTCAATCACAAATTAACATTTCATTCTTTATACATATAATAATTCACAAATATTTTTTTATCTTAATATGTACAACGTTTCATTCTACAACTCCATATCTAAACATATATATACATGTTATTCTTGATACTAACCTACTATTATTTGTTCTTTCGTCAACTCCCAAAATTTATATGTTTGCTCTTACATTTTCTGCTACTACCTGCACGCAATCAAATAACTACATGCTGAGCATTAATATGCTCAGTGGTGATTACTAATCTAAAAATTTCCATTAACTTATATTTTTATACTTTCATACATGCAACTACATTTTTAATATACTATTCAAATTTTCTATTTAATATATATTTATTATTCTTTTTATCAATATTTTATTATTCTTTACCATTAATTCACTAATTAATGTTTTCATTAAATTTATCAATTTTTTCTAACATTCAATTCCTTTCAATTTAATCCTTTTTCACTTTACTTCTTTAATTAACCCTTGTTCTCTTTCTTCTTTTCAATCATTTGTTTAATTAGCTACAAATTTTATTTTAATTCTTAAATTTCTGTTTATTTATAATTATGCCACTACTTTATATTTATTTACACTTTTTCCACTAACTATACATTATTTTTATTTTTATTTTTTTAATACATTATTTTAACATTTTTATCCCTTATATTTCATTTTTCAATTTTACTATTTTTGTCATATTTATCACATTTATCATTATTATTATTATACCATTTTTATCTTTTTATCATTTTTATCACATATATCATTTTTATCATAATTTATCACTTATATCATTTTTATTATTATTTTTTTTCACTTTATTCATTTTACTCATATTTTTCACATTTTATCACAGTTAATCATTTTTATCATGTTTTTCACTTATTTTTTCACTTATATCATTTTTAATACTTTTATTCACATTTGCTCCTAGTTTCAATCCGATAGAAAATCTTCGGACCAGATACATGAGACGTTGACCCAAAAATCTACTACACTGAAGAGTAATCCTGAAGGACCACCCGAATATTGCACTGTACACTGAATCACTATCACTGAAGTAGACCATCATTGGCCTACATAAGCGGGTCGTCATGACCCGCACCATGGTAATGGTGTCGCTATGGCTAGCCAATTATATCTTGGGCTAGATTTAACCATCAGAAAAATAACTAAGAACATTATTTATTCCTTTAATTCAATTTCTATTAAATTCATAAATTCCATTATTCTTTATATTATTAATCGCTTAATATTTTATTCATCCATACAATTATATCACTACCATAATTTTTCACACTTTCCATTCCAATATATCAATATTTCATTATGAATAGTTAATTAAATTATTAAGCTCACTAAACACACTTTATTCATTATTTTTTATTTCTTGCATAATAAATCAATAATTAGAAAAATATTCAATATATCATTTAAAAATTCTTAATAAATTTATACACACTCAATATCATATTTTCTTGCATTTCATGATTAAATTTTCTTTTAATTAGCAAGGAAAATATAAATTTTTCCTTCTTCATATTTTGGCCAATAATTAATTTTCATCATTAGAATTTTTCTTTCACTTTCTAATTATTCATTTCACTAATTTATACATTCATTATTCCATATATATCATAATATTACAATAAAATATAATTATACCTTAATTTACATTTTTCACATAATAAGGTCATATTTTCCAATTTCCACTAATTAATTTTTTTATCGAAATTAACCATTCTAATTCACTTTTTATAATTCCTTAATCATATTTTAAGCATTAATTATAAATTACATGCATAACACACAAAATTCCTAATTTCTATAAACCTAAATCATGCTTAATCAATGGAAATAGATAGATTTTGAAATCACTAACCTTATTTTCTTGCTTTGGCCTTCCTATGATTCTTTTTCCTTAGTCTTTCCTTTGGAAGCAGCTTCACTTTCCTTTGAACCTACCATGGCCAAAAATTACTCTCCATTAATCCACCAATATTTTGCTTTCTTAACTCAAATAAAATTCATATTTATCATCTACACACCTTAAACTACCTATTTGAACCATTAAACTAATTTAAAACTATAAATTTTACTTACCTCAAATTTGTATCATAATTTTTCTCCTTTGATTTTCTTCCACTTTAGCCCTCCAAATGAAGATTAAAGGTTTCTACTAGGTACTAGAAATTCTGAAATTATTTTAGGGTGGTTGATTTTGGTGTAAGAATTGAAGAAAAATGAAGAAATTTAAAAGAGAAAAAGGGAGAGAGTGGTTCAGCCAAGAAGGAAAGAAAGAGAAAGAAGATGAAGCAAAATTTTCTCTAGATAATTTTGATTTTTGAGCCTATTTATAGTGGTCTAAGTTGGATAGGCTTGGGTCAAACAAAGCCCAACCCATTTAGCCTCAATTATGCACTATAAATTATTTTTCTCACTTTCTAAGCTCAATTGTACCCAAATTTGATTCGATAATTCATAAAATATTTTTATATGTCTATACAAAAATTTTCAACTCAATCAGAGTTAATTTTCTGTTCAGCTCACTTAAATCGGACTGATAATTCAATTTTCGGTGTTACCGTAAAATTTCTTTTTCATTGTAAAATAGTCCTAAATACTATTTAGAGTCTATTCATGTCTTAAAATAAATTTTTAAATATCATTTCCTATTTTTCATAGCTCAATCAAAGTACGATTAATCAACTATTTAATTAAATTGGGTCATATTTTTTCTTAGTTTTAACTTTTGAGGACTTATTTAACCTCATTTTCACTCCAAAATTTACCCTCAGACTAGTCATAACCTATATTTTCCGATAATCAAATAAAATATTTTTCATCCACGGATGTATTTTTAATCACTGGTATGCTAATCAATTTCGGAAACTACAGTTTATGACTAACCTGATATTTATGTCATTACAATTCTTCCCTACTAATAAAAATTTTGTCCTCGAAATTTTACATGTATTGAACAGTTGTGGATACTGATGCGTCATTGTTGCTTCTAGCTCCCAAGTGGCTTCTTCTACATTGTGGTGACTCCATAACACCTTCACTAGTGGGATTTGCTTGTTCCTGAACTGTCTAACCTCTCTAGCTAGGATCTTTAATGGTTTCTCTTCATAAGTCAAATCAGCCTGTATTCGAATTTCTTCTGGCTTGATCACATGGCTAGGGTCTGACTTATACCTTTATAGCATTGACACGTGGAACGTATCAGAAATCTTTTCCAACTCTTGAAGTAGCTTGAATCAATAAGTTATGAGTCCCACTCGTTGTACAATCTCATAAGGGCTTAAAAATCTCGAACTTAGTTTGCCCTTCTTACCAAATCTCATAACTTTCTTCTAGAGTGATACCTTCAAGAACACTTGATCTTTGACCTAGAACTCTATGTCTTTTCTTCTTAAATCTGCATATGATTTCTGTCGGTCCATAGCTTCTTTCAATCTATCTCTGATCAACTGTACCTTATCTTCAGTTTCTCAAACCAAATCTGTCCCCATTAGCTTATTCTCACTTAATTCTGTCCAACATAAAGGAGTCCTACATTTTCTCCCATAAAGTGCTTCATATGGTGCCATTTTAATGTTGGACTAATAACAGTTGTTATAAGCAAATACAACTAATGGAAAATACTATTCCCAACTACTTTCAAACTTCAAGATGCAACTTCGCAACATATCCTCTAGTATCTGTATCACACGCTCTAACTTTCCATCAGTTTAGGGATGAAAAGCTATACTAAAATAAAGTTTTGTCCCCAATGCTTCTTACAACTTCTCCTAAAACTGAGAAGTAAATCTTGGATCCCTATCTGAAATAATGGAAGATGGTACACCATGAAGCCTCACTATCTCATTAATGTAGATTTCTGCCAACTTGGTCAGTGGATAGTCCCTCTGTACTGGTATAAAATGGGCTGATTTCGTGAGTCTATCAATGACTACCCAAATAACATCATGCTTCTTTCCAGTCAGAGGCAATCTCGTCACAAACTCCATGGTCACTCGATCCCATTTCAACTTTGGTATCGCGATAGGCTGAAGTAAACCCAATGGAACTTGGTGTTCAGCTTTCACCTGTTGGCATATCAAACATTTTCTCACGAATTCCGTCACATTCCTGGCCACCAATAGTGTACCTTTAAGTCATGATAAATCTTGTTACCAATAGGATGCATCGCATAACTGCTATGATGAACTTCTATGAGAATATTTTTTCCTCAAATCATCTTGATCAGGTACACATAACCTCTGGTCGAAATAAAGACTTCCATCTTCACCCAAAGAATAATCACCTTCATTGCCCTCTTTTACTCTGCTCACTATGGCAATCAAGCGATCATCTAGCTTTTATGCCGCTTTCACTTGATGAAGAAAATCTGGTTTTACTTGCATTTCTGCTATTATCGCTCTATCTTGTGCCATATCCAATCTGACATTCATCACCCGAAGGGTTGCCATAAATTTTCTACTAAGTGCATCAGCTACTACATTCGCCTTCTCTGGATGGTAGTAGATTAAGTGGCCATAGTCTTTGATCAATTCAAGACAACGCCTCTGTCTCAAATTAAGTTCCTTATGTGTGAGCAAATATTTCAAACTTTTATGATTTGTGTAAATGTAACATTTCTCACCATAAAGATAATGTCTCCAAATCTTCAAGGCAAGTACAATTACTACAAGCTCAAGATCGTGAGTAGGATAATTCTTCTCATAAGTCTTGAGTTGTCGAGAAGCATATGCAATCACTTTACCTTCCTGCATCAATACATAACCTAACCCATTCTTGGAGGCATCACTGTAAATCACAAAATTCTTGTCAGATTCTGGTTGAGTTAACACTGAGGCTACTGTTAACATGTTCTTAAGCTTCTCAAAGCTTCTTTGACATTTTCCTTTCACTCAAACTTAATGTGTTTTTGTAACAGTCGAGTGAGCGGCACTGCTATGGTGGAAAAACCTTTTACAAATCTCTTATAATATCGTGCCAAACCTAAGAAACTTTTAACTTTTGTCACAGTCTTAAGTACTTTCCACTGTAAGATTGCTTCAATCTTCTTTGGATCTAGCTTTATCCCTTTAACAAAAACTACATGACCTAAGAATGATACTTCATTCAACCAGAAGTCACACTTTCTGAACTTTGCATATAACTGCTTCTCTCTCAATATCTACAAGACAATTCGTAGGTACTTGTCATGTTCTTCTAATATTTTCGAATACACTAAAATGTCATCAATAAATACCACCATGAACTCGTCTAGATAAGGATGAAATATCCTATTCTTTAATCCATGAAAGCTACTGGGGCATTCGTAAGTCCAAATGGCATGACTAAAAATTCATAGTGGTCAATCTTAAGCGAAATGTAGTCTTGGGCACATCTACTTCTTTTACTTTCAACTGATGGTAGCCCGATCATAGGTCAATCTTTGAAAATACACCTACTCCCTTCAATTGATCAAATAAGTCTTAAATACATGGGAGGGGATACTTGTTCTTGATTGTCACCATATTTAGTTGTCTGTAGTCAATGCATAATTTGAGAGACCCATCCTTCTTCTTTACAAAGAGTACCGGTGCTCTCCATGGGGAAATATTGGGTCTAATAAAGCCTTTATCAAGCAATTCCTACAGCTGAATCTTCAATTCCTTGAGTTCTGTAGGTGCCATCCTATAACGTGCAATCGAAATAGGTGTCGTGCCTGGAGCTACGTCAATAGTGAATTCAACTTTCTTGTCAGGTGGCAAGCCTGGTAATTCATCAGGAAAGACATCTGAAAAATCTCTCATTGTAGGCACATTTGAAACTTTAAGATTTTCCTTTTTAGCTTCCACTGCATAACACAAGTATGCAATGCACCCATTCCTTATGAGTCTCTTGGTAGTTGTAGCTGAAATCACATATGATAAAAAGTCTGTTCTTTCAGCCATAATATTGATTTCCCAATCATCGGAGAGTTTAAGTGTCACTCTCTTCCATTTACAATCTATTGTCGCTTGATGGACGGATAACCAATCCATCCCCAATATCACATTAAACTCATGGAATGAGAGTTCAATTAGGTTAGCTAGGAATTCATAACCTTGTGCACTAATGGGACAATTCTTATACACCCTATTTACCATAACACTATTTCCTAAAGGATTGCTCATTAGGATGTCCGAGTCTAATTGTGAATTTTTTAACCCTTTCCCCCATGCAACATCAGTATTTATGTAGGAATGTGCGGAACCAGGATCAACAATTGCATAAACAGAATGAGTCATAAGTATGAATTTACCCACTATCACATCAGGAGCATCCTCTTCTTCTCTGGCTCTCACTGCATAAGTACGGCTATAGCTCGTCCTTGACCCTAGGGTTGCTGTGCAGAAGGCCTAGATGCTTATGGGTTAAGGGCTTCTCCCCTACCTCGGCCTCTGGATGGTAAAGATCTAATACCAGGTGTTGGTGACATAGTCGTATAAGCTTGAGCCACTAGACAATCCCTGACCTGATGATATTTTAAACGATACTTGAAACAGGCACCAGTCAAATATCTACACTCTTCTGGGTGAGATCTGTAACACTCCTTTACCCCACTTCCGTTTAGCAAGATAAGTGAGCATTACCTGTCTAACTATTTTATAAAATTAATGAAATGAAGTATAAATTGTTTTTTGAACAATATTGCAAATGTTGAAATAAAAATTATTACAAGCACAAGTATCCAAAATTTCATTTATTTATAAAATATATTAATTACATTCATCTATGTCTCTTACTTTATAATTCATATCTTTAATACACATTATATGAAATAAAACTATAATCTAATTTACAAAGTTTTTGATAAAATATACCAAAAAGAAACCAAAGCTTTTAGATGCTTCCTTTCGGGTACCCTTCTTCTTCTAACAATTATACTATCTACGGCTACCCTTCTAAAACCTGTGTGAGAGAAAACCATCTGCGCTAAGCTACTAGCTTAGTGGTGCTTCAATGATAAAAATTTTACATACACATAATTTCTTACATGTCATTTATATATTTAACATTTAAGGCATCAAATAAGAAAAATTATATAAAATCAAACAAATTTCATTCAACATGTAATAGTTAACAAATTTAATTAATATAACATTCTCAAAATAGCATACTTTAACATTATTCTTATTTTTCATTTTCATTTTTTTTTCTTGTGCCCATAACACCTATAACCGAACTAACTAATAGGAATAATGAGGTTGTCATTTCCTGCTTTCATAGTAGTGCACCGAACGCTTTTATAATAATGTCATTATCGGCTTTTGTAATATTGCTATTACCGGCTTAATAATTTTACACCGAGTGCATTTATAGATTGTCATTACCAGCTTTTATAATTGGCACCGAGTGCCATATATTCCCTGATTGGCATGCCAAACTATTCTATATTCTATTTCTAGACTAGGTGTCTTTGGGCTTAAATATTTTTATATTAATTTACAATATTTTCAAAAATAACAATATTATTCAATTATCATAATTATGCTTATTTATTTTTGTTCTTTATTCCCATTATTATTGCACTAAAATCTCACACATAAATAATTTTTTAAATATTTATAATTACCATTAAAGTAAATATTCACATTAATTATTGCATATAATTATCACAACACATGCAAAAACCCAATATTTCATGTTTTTACCTATGACAGATTTCAGATATGTTTTTAGGCTTCCTTGTTAGCCCATTTATAATTCGAATTGGGTGTTCTAGTCTTCTAACAATTTTTACCTTATTGTCTTAGATTTCAGACGCATCAATAATCACTCAAATCCCAATTTTCTATCAAAAGTTATGATCAATTGAACACTGCATCATCACAGAAATTTCTTTCCATAATTTTTTGAACAGATTCTAGGTTTGGATTTCATGCATTTTTCTGGGCAAATCCAGACATAATTAGATTTTATGGTTGAAATAAAAATTAAATCCCTCTGTCTTAGCTTTCATTTTCTATTAAGAACATACAAAACGGAATTCGAGAACTCAAGTTATAATCAAAATAGTCAAGATTGTTCTAGAATCCCTACAGCAGGGTCATCAATTAACATCAATCTACTTTTCAACCACATTCATCATTTGCATTCATTTTGATACTAAAATTTGCAGATTTTAACTACATTCATATGTCTCAATTAATTTACACCATTTGATCCTATTTCCATATAAAATATCAAAAGCCATAACAAATCACATAATATATCAAAATACAATCATATCAAATCTTAATACATAATTCCATACATATTAACAACATGTAAGATTTTTAAGTTGTGGATGAAGCAAAAATGGAGGTTTTGGGGCTATGGTGGGACGAAAAAGAGAGGAGTGAAGATGAGGGAAGTTGGTTTTTAATTGGTGGAGAAAATGAAGATATTTATCTTCTTATTTTTTTAATTTTTTTTAAAGGAGAGTATTTGATGGTTCCATGACTACAATAAGCCCTTATTCCATTGGTCTAAAATATAAATTAATTTTGATTAAATTTTGAACTTTAAAAAATTCCTTATTTGCCACATCTTCCTCCATATTTACACTTTTTCCCCCAACAATTGCCATAATACCAATTTTATCCATAGAAAATTTTATTTTTTTCTAATTCTAGCACTAATCTTTTTAATTCTAAAATAATAATACCCTTAATTATTATCCCTTATTATTAGTCATTTTTTATGGGTTCAAATTTAGACTTCGATTGAACAAGCGCAACTCACTACGGTCACGCACAATTGAGGCCTAAATCACTTAATGTTACAATTTTCTCCCCCTTAAGAAAATTTCGTCCTCGAAATTTACCTGATTAGCTGGAGCCAAATAGCTGAGGATACTGAGTTCTCATCATTTTTTCACTCTTCCAGGTGGTTTCTTCTACTGCATGATTGCGCTATAAGACCTTTACTAATGGTATCTTCTTATTCCGTAGTTTCTTGACTTCTCGAGCTATGATTTTCACTGGCTCTTCTGCATACGTCAAGTCTAGTTGTACCTCTATTGATTCCACTGGTATTACATGTGCTGGATCTGATTTATATCTCCTTAACATTGAGACATCAAAAACATTGTGAATCTTATCCAATTCTGGTGGTAAGGCCAACCGGTAAGCCACTAGACCCACACATTCAAGTATTTCGTATGGTCCAATAAATCTAGGACTCAGTTTTCCCTTTTTACCAAAACAAAGAATTGTCTTCCAAGGTGAAACTTTCAAAAATACCTTGTCTCCGATAGCATATTCAATGTCTTTCCTCTTCAAATCAGCATAAGACTTTTGTCGATCAGTTGCAGCTTTTAATCGATCTTGGATTAATTTCACCTTCTCCTCTGTCTGCTGCACTAATTCTGGGCCCATTAACTTCTTTTCACCAAGTTCTGTCCAACATAATGGTGTTCTACATCTCCTTCCATACAAAGCTTCATACGGTGTCATGCCGAGACTAGCTTGATAACTATTGTTGTATGCAAATTCCATCAATGCTAAGTACTTATCCCAGCTACCCTCAAAGTCAATTACACAACTTTTAAGCATGTCTTCCAACAATTGAATAACTTGTTCGGATTACCCATCTGTTTGTGGGTGAAATGTTATACTAAAAATAAGTCGGGTCCCCAATGCTTGCTGTAGACTTTTCCAAAATTTTGATGTGAACCATGGATCTTGATCAGAAATAATAGATACTGGCACCCCATGCAGACGAATTATCTCATTAACATATAATTATACTCACCGGCTCAAAGAATAATCCATTCAAACTGGCAAAAAGTGAGCTGATTTGGTAAACCTGTCAATAATTACCCATACTGCATCATGCTTCTTTTGTGTCAAAAGCAAATCAGATACAAAATCCATTGTAATCCTTTCCCACATCCATTCTAGAATTGAAATAGGCTACAACAATCTAGATGGTACTTGGTGCTCTGCTTTCACTTGTTGACATGTCAAGCATCTTGTAGTTCCACTATATCCTTCTTCATTCCTGGCCACCAATAATGAGTCTTCAGGTTCTGATACATTTTATTGCTCCCTGGATGCATATAATAAGTTGTATTATGCGCCTCTTTGGAATTCTTTGCTTTAATCCGCTATCATTTGGAACATACAATATTCCTTTAGAACTTATGCTTCCATCATCTTCAATCTTAAATTCATGTCTCTCCCCCTTTTTAACTGGCTCAACAATTATCATCAATTTTTGATATTGCCTCTGAGCTTCTCTCACTTGTTGCCTTAAAGTAGGTTAAACCTGTAACTCTGCCAAAATAAATTAGGAGTTTGCTTTAAGTTCAACATGGTAAGTTAGCATGTTGAACCCGTAACACCCCCTTACTCCACTTCCGTTCAGCATGGTTAGTAAGCATTACCTGTCTAACTGTTTTATAAAATTAATGAAATGAAGTATAAATGTTTTTTGAACAATATTGCAGATATTGAAATAAAAATTATTATAAGCACAAGTATCCAAAATTTCATTTATTTATAAAATATATTAATTACATTCATCTATGTCTCTTACTTTATAATTCACATTTTTAATACACATTATATGAAATAAAACTATAATCTAATTTAAAACGTTTTTGATAAAATATACCAAAAAGAAACCAAAGCTTTTAGCTGCTTCCTTTCGGATACCCTTCTTCTTCTAACAATTATACTATCTACGGCTACCTTCTAAAACTTGTGCGAGAGGAAACCACCCGCGCTAACCTATTAGCTTAGTGGTACTTCAATGATAAAAATTTTACATACACATAATTTCTTACATGTCATTTATATATTTAACATTTTAGGCATCAAATAAAAAAATTATATAAAATGAAACAAATTTCATTCAACATGTAATAGTTAACAAATTTAATTAATATAACATTCTCAAAATAGCATACTTTAACATTATTCTTATTTTTCATTTTCATTTTTTTTTCTTGTGCCCATAACACCTATAACCGAACTAATATGTTTCTTATAATTTGAAGACCTTAGAGACATAATTGATAAAAGTTTTAACATGAAAAATGTTCCATTTAAACCCATATAAGTTTCTGTAAAGTTTAATTGAAATATGACTTATATATTATAAGTTATGATGAACCAAAGTGGGTAACCTGAAACTGCCTAAAGGCAGAAAACAGAACACACTTAGAAATTCTACAAAACATTGTACAATGATCCAATTGGTCTGAAATTTTAATATGTTACATAATTATATGCTAATTTGAATTAGGAACAAGAATCAGATTATAGGCTAAAAAGTCCCATAAGGTCACACTGCCTCATAATTAAAATCTTAGCTATTGATATGAACAATACATATTAATTTGTTTAAGCCACATTAAGTCTCCCTAATCATGAGTTAATCAATTATATTTTCATATTAGGCTCACAATATATTGGAGACCCACAATGAGGGGATAGACAATAAGTTAGGGGTCAGAATCAAAGGAGAAAGGTGAGTCTAATTATCAATTGAATTCTTTAGTGCATATGAATATTGCTTGCTATGTGATTCATATGATTCTTATGATTTTCCATTTATAATATGATGATGGATAATTTGTGACATTTGTGGTACATATAAGTGGTATACTTATGGTATATTTGAGGTATATGTTTGACATATGTGATATATATACATGGTATATGTATAGTATATGCGAGGTATATACGTGACATATAAGGTATATGTATGTTATATGTGATAAGATGCAATGGTTGATGAATGCTTAAGTACAAGTGTATATGAATATGAACTTAAAAGGGCGTTGTGACTAGTTAATCGATACTGTAAAGCAAAAGAAGAGGCGTGTGGCCCAATAAATGTGCAAATAAATCAAATGATCAAGCTAGCTAGCAAATGCAAATGTTCACATGGAAAATACTCACATGGAAATCCGGGACAATGTCTATTTAAATTGGTCACAAAAAAATAAAATAAGCAAAGCATTTGCATACATAAAGAGTAATGATTATATGTTTCAACTTTATTGATACTGATGAATGGAATGGAATACATGGTATGTATTGGATTTGTGATTTATTACTATGAGTTGTTTGGTACTTTATAGCTAAGTGGATGATTACTTTCACTGAGCCACAACTCATCAATTTGTATCATTTTTCAGGTAAAGAAAAGTGATAGCTCATTTTGAGTAGCGTATAGAAGACATGGAGCATATGTCACTGGCCAAGCCTCATCACTCTCCCTCATTGCATTCCAACAAGCATAAAAATATGTCATCTATATTTTGTATTTACGTGTTTGAATATGTATAGTCATTTTGGAATGAATTTTAAAAATGTATAAATGAAAACAACTTGTAAATACTTATGTGCAAAGTTTATTTTTTTAATATATGTGATATATCATATTGTGGTGAAAGCCTCAAAGTTGACTTACAAAGTCACTGAATGATATTACAGGATATGAAAAAAATTTACTACCATTGTGTTGAACCTTGAGAGGTATTTCTATCATTTTGATGCTAACAAATAAATTAGTAATATTGTATTTAACATACTTGTTTTCTAAGTCTATTGAACAAGGTATGAAATATGATAGCAAGAATGGAGAATGGAAGATTAATCTTAAAAAGATAAAATTGAATAAGTAGCATGTTCACGCCCGTGACCCTATGTGTCACGCTCGTGATGAAGCTAAATGCCAACAAACCAACATTTAAAGTTCACGGCCATGAAGAAAGATAGCAACCATGAATGAACATTTGAGTCACATTCGTGAAGAAATATCACGCTCGTGAAAAGACATGACAAATTCTTCCAGAGAGCTTCACGACCAAAATCACCACTTGGACCACGGCTTGGAAGGTTGTCATGCCCGTGAAGATAAAATGTCATGCCCGTGAACAAACATTTCAAAACCTTCCAGAATGCTTTACGACCAAGGTCACACTCAAGTCACGGCTTGGAAGAACAGTCACGACTGTGACACATATAGTCACGACCGTGAATGATGAAAGAGAAACATGTCAGACGCGATTATTAGGGTTGGTGGAATGGCTAGTTTCATATTAAATGCACTCTAACGGCTATAATTTGTTATGGAAGTATAAATGCAAGTCATTTATGCATCCAGAACAAGAGAGTGAACAAGGAGAACAAAAGAACAATAGAATAGCAAATATTTTGAATCAAAACCTTGTTGTAAGCCATTTTGTGCATTTGATATTTATTCTCTATGAAAATCTTTTTGCTCATTATTTATTGAGCAATAAAGATTTGTAAGTGTTTCTCTCTAAAATCATTTACTCAAATGAGGTTTGGGTATTTCTGGGTTAAGAGTAGAACACTTGTAAGGGTCAGTTGTGTGAGCCTCTAAAATACAAAGAAAGGTTGTTTGTGTGAGCCTATAAAACACAAGGTAAAGGTTATTTGTGTGAGTCTGTAAAACACAAGGAATTGGTTATTTTGTGAGCCATCAAAACACAAGAGATTTCTGGGTTAGGTGTGAGCCATTGTTAGAAACACCATAGTTGGGATTGAGCTTGTAAATCTCCATTGTAATACTTAGTGTGTTAGTGAAACTCCCAATCGAGATTGGGGAAAGGAGTAGGGTTTGTTAACACCGAACCTCTATAAATATTCTTGTTTCATATTCTTCTTTCCCAACTAAACTTAATTTTTATTTCCGCACTTAAAAGTTAAATTTTTAATCTCCAATTCAACCCCACTTCTTGGCTCAATATCTGGGCAACACATTGTTAACAGGGTATTTTGCCTTTCCAGTATACTATGTGTGATTATTTGATACACGGATAGGTTGAACTCAAATGTATAAGATATGGTGTTACACTAGGTGTCTTTGGGTTTAAATATTTTAATATTAATTCATAATATTTTCAAAAATGACAATATTATTCAATTATCATAATTATGCTTATTTATTTTTGTTCTTTATTCCCATTATTATTGCACTAAAATCTCACACAATAATAATTTTTTAAACATTTATAATTACCATTAAAATAAATATTCACATTAATTATTACATATAATTATCACAACTCATGCAAAAGGCCAATATTTCATGTTTTTACCTACGACAAATTTCAGACCTATTTTTGGGCTTCCTTTTTAGTCCATTTATAATTTGAATTGGATATTATGTTTCTTATAACAATTTTTAGCTTACTATCTTAGATTTCAGACACATTAACAATCACTGAAATTCCAGTTTTCTATCAAAAGTTATGATCAATTGAACACTGCATCATCACAGAAATTTATATCCAGAAATTTCTGGATAGATTCTAGGTTGGAACTTGATGCATTTTTCTAGGCAAATCCAGACATAATTAGATTAGTCTAAATAAAAATTAAAGCCCTCTATCTTAGCTTTTATTTCCAATTAAGAACATACAAAATGGAATTCCAGAACTCAAGTTATAATCAAAATAGTCAATACTGTTCCAGAATCCCTACAGCAAGGTCATCAATTATCATCAATTTACTTTTCAACCACATTCATCATTTGCATTCATTTTGATACTAAAATTTCCAGATTTTAACTACATTCATATGTCTCAATTATTTTACACCATTTGATCCCATTTCCATATAAAATATCAAGATTTACAATTAGACCAGGACATCTTAGTGAGCAATCCTTTAGAAAATAATGTTGTGGTAAATAGGGTGTATAGGAATTGTCCTATTAGTGCACAAGGTTATGAATTCTTAGCTAACCTAATTCAACTCTCATTCCAAGAGTTTGATGTGATATTAGGGATGGTTTGGTTATCTGCCCACCAAGAACAGTAGATTGTAAACGGAAAAGGGTGACACTTAAATTCTCCAATGATCGAGAAATCACTATTGTGGGTGAAAGAATAGACTTTCTATCATATGTGATTTCAACTACAGCTGCCAAGAGACTTATAAGAAATGGGTGCATTGCTTATCTGTGTTATGCAATGGAAGCTAAAAAGGAAGATCTTTAGATTTCAGATATGCCTAATTGAAAGATTTTCCAAATGTCTTTCCTAATAAACTACCAGGCTTGCCACCTAACAGGGAAGTCAAATTTACTGTAGATGTAGCTCTAGACATGACAACTATTTTGATTGCATCCTATAGGATGGTGCCTACAGAACTCAAGGAATTAAAGATTTAGCTGCTGGAATTGCTCGATTAAAGCTTTATCAGACCTAGTATTTCACCATAGGGAGCACCAGTACTCTTTGTAAAGAAGTAGGATGGGTCTTTCAGATTAATGCATTGACTATAGACAACTGAATAAGGTGACAATCAAGAACAAGTATCCCCTTCCACGTATCTAAGACTTATTTGATCAATTGAAGGGAGCAGGTGTATTTTCAAAGATTGACCTATGATCGGGCTACCATCAATTACAAGTAAAGGAAATAGATGTGCCCAAGATTGTTTTTCACACGAGATATGGCCATTATGAACTTTTAGTCATGCCATTTGGCCTTACGAATACCCCAGCAGCTTTCATGGATCTATTGAATAAGATATTTCATCCTTATTTTGACCAGTTTGTGGTAGTATTTATTGATGATATTATAGTGTATTCAAAGACGCTAGAAGAACATGACAAAAACCTATGAATTGTCTTGCAGATATTGAGAGAGAAGCAACTATATGCAAAGTTCAGTAAGTGTGACTTCTGGTTGGATGAAGTATCATTCTTGGGTCATGTAGTTTCTGCTAAAGGGATAAAGGTAGATCCAAAGAAGATTGAAGCAATATTACAGTGGAGAATACCTAAGACTGTTACAAAAGTTAGAAGTTTCTTAGGTTTGGTTGGGTATTATAGGAGATTTGTAAAAGGTTTGTCCATCATAGCAGCGCCGCTCACTCGACTGTTACAAAAGCATATTAAGTTTGAGTGAACGGATAAATGTAATTGAAGCTTTGAGAAGCTTAAAAACATGTTGACTGAAGCCCCAGTGTTAACTCAACCAGAATCTGGCAAATATTTTATGGTTTACAGTGATGCCTTAAGGAATGGGTTAGGCTGTGTATTGATGCAGAAGGTAAAGTGATTGCCTCTGCTTCTTGACAACTCAATACTCATGAGAAGAATTATTCTACTCACGATATTGAGCTTGCAGCAATTGTACTCGCCTTGAAGATTTGGAGACATTATCTTTATGGTGAGAAATGTTACATTTACACAGATCACAAAAGTTTAAAATATATGCTAACATAGAAGGAACTTAATTTGAGACAGAGGCGTTGGATTGAATTGATAAAAGACTACGTCTGCTTAATTGATTATCATCCAGGAAAGGCAAATGTAGTAGCTGATGCACTTAGTAGAAAATTTATGGTAGCCCTTCGGGTGATGAGTGTCAAACGGGATATGGCACAAGATGGAACGATAATAGCAAAAATGCAAGTAAAACCAGATTTTCTTTAGCAAGTGAAAGGAACACAAAAGCTAGATGATTGCTTGATTTCCATATTGAACAGAGTAAAAGAGGGCAATGAAGGTGATTATTCTTTAGGTGAAGATGACAACCTTTATTTCAATCGGAGATTATGTGTAACTGATCAAGATAAATTGAGAAAGAACATTCTCATAAAAACTCATCATAGTAGTTATGCGATGCATCCTGGTGGTAACAAGATGTATCAGGACTTGAAAGTACACTATTGGTCATCAAGAATGAAGCATGATGTGACATAATTTGTAAGCAAATGTTTGATATGCTAGCAAGTGAAAGTTGAACACCAAGTTCCATCGGGTTTCCTTTAGCCTATTGCGATCCTAGAGTGGAAATGGGATCGAGTGACCATGGATTTTGTGACAGGACTGCCTTTGACTAGAAGGAAGCATGATGCTATATGGTTAGGTATTGATAGACTCATGAAATCAGCCCATTTCATACTAGTACGGATGGACTATCCATTGACTAGGTTAGCAGAAATCTACATTAATGAGATAGTAAGGCTCCATGGAGTACCATTTTCCATTATTTCAGATAGGGATCTAAGATTTACTTCCCAGTTTTGGAAGAAGTTGCAGGAAGCATTAGGGACAAAATGTCATTTTAGTACAACTTTTCATCCCCATAATGGGCAGTTGGAGTGTGTGATTTAGATACTTAAGGATATGTTGTGAAGTTGGGTCCTCGAGTTTCAAAGCAGCTGGGAAAGGTATTTTCCACTAGACGAGTTTGCTTACAACAACAACTATCAGTCCAACATCAAAATGATACCATATGAAGCACTGTATGGGAGAAAATGTAGGACTCTTTTATGTTGGACATAATTGAGTGAGAAGAAGCTAATGGAGATAGATTTGGTTAAAGAAACTGAAGAGAAAGTATGGTTGATCAAGGATAGATTGAAAAAAGCTATAGACTGATAGAAATCATATGCAGATTTAAGAAGAAAAGATATAGAGTTCCAAGTCAGAGATCAAGTGTTCTTGAAGGTATCACCTTGGAAGAAAGTTATGAGGTTTGGTAAGAAGGGAAAACTAAGTATGAGATTTTTAGGCCCTTATGAGATTATACAACGAGTGGGACCCATGGCCTATCGATTGAAGCTGCCTCAAGAGTTGAAAAAGATTTATGATGTGTTCCACGTGTCAATGCTACAGGTATAGGTCAAACCCTAGTAATGTGATCAAGCCACAAGAAATTCGGATATAGGCTAATTTGACTTATTAAGAGAAACCACTAAAGATCCTAGCCAGAGAAGTTAGACAGCTCAGGAATAAGCAAATCCGATTAGTGAAGGTGCTATGGCGTCACCACAATGTGGAAGAAGCCACATGGGAGTCAGAAACTGCAATGAGGCAACAATATCCATGACTGTTCAATACAGATAAAATTTTGAGGATGAAATTTTTATTGGTAGAGGAGAATTGTAATGGTCCGAATACTGAATTAGTCGTAAACTGTAGTTTTCAAAATTGGTAAGTATAGTAAAAAATACACCTGCAGGTGAAAAATATTTTATTAGATCATCGGAAAATATAGATTATAACTAGTCTAAGGGTAGAATTCAGAGGGAAAATGAAGTCAAATAAGCCCTAAAATGTCAAAACTAAGAAAAAACGAGACTTGATTTAATTAATTAAGTAGTTGATCATACTTTGACCGGGCTATGAAAAATAACAGACGATATCTAAAAATGTATTTTAAGATATGAATAGACTCAAAATAATATTTAGGATTATTTGACAGTAAAAAAGAAATTTTACGGTAACACCAAAAATTGAATTATCAGTCCTATTTGAATAAGCCGGACAGAAAATGGACTCTGATTGAGTTGAAAATTTTTGTGTAGACATATAAAAATATTTTATGAATTATGGATTCAAATTTGGTGAAATTGAGCTTGGAAAGTGAGAGAAATAATTTATAGTGCTTAATTAGGCCTAAATGGGTTAGACTTTGTTTGGCCCAAGCCCACCCATCTTAAGCCACTATAAATTGGCCTAATTATCAGAATTCTCTAGATAGAATTCTGCTCCATCATCTTCTTCCTCTCCTCCTTCTTGGCTGAACCATGCTCTCCATTTTTCTTCTCCAAAATTCTTCCATTTTTTTTCAATTTTTACCCCAAAATCAACTACCCTAATATAATTTCAGCATCTTTAGTAGCTAGTAGAAGCCTTTAATCTTCATTTGGAGGTGTTGCCTAGATAATGAACTAAGAAGGGGGTTGAATTGGTTTGTAACTAAAAATTGCTTAACTTAAAAGTGCAGAATAACTTAAAATAGAGTAAGAAAGGAGAGATATCACACACAAGATTTATAGAGGTTCGGGTATTAACAAACTTTACTCCTCTTCCTGATCTCAATTGGGTTCACTAACACTCTAAGTGTTACAATGGATTTTTTCAAGCTCACTTCCAACTATAGTGTTTCTTTCAATGGCTAACACCTAACCTAGAAATTTCCTTGTGTTTTTCAATGGCTCACACAAAAACCAATTCATTGTGTTTTATGGCTCATACAATAAACCCTTACAAGTGTTTCACTCTTAACCCAAAATACCAAAACCCACTTTTGAGTAATTGGTTACAATGAAAACACTTACCAACCTACAATGCTAAGAAATTATGAGCAATTAGTTTTTTACAAAGAATAGAGATTTGTTGAGAAAAATAATTAATGCACAAGGCTACAACATGATTAATGATTCCAAGTAATTGTTGTTCTACTTCTTGAGATTCATAAATGGCTTGCATTTATACTCCATCTGTGAATTATAGTCGTTTAGGTGCATTTAATGTGAAAGTAGCCGTTGAACTAACTCTTAACTTCACGCTTGATATGTTTCTCTGTCCTCATTCATGGGCGTGAATATATGTGTCACAGTCTTGAATGTTCTTCCAAGCTGTGGTCCAAGTGGTAACTCTAGCTGTGAAGCTCTCTGAAAGAATTGAAAGTGTTTAATCACGAGCATGACTAATACTTTCATGGGCGTGGATATTCTTCTAAGTCATAGTCCAAGTGGTGACTCTGGCCGTGAAGCTCTCTAGAAGTATTAACATGTTTGATCACGGGCATGGATACTATTTCATAGGCATGACTGTATGATCATTCACAGTTAGTATGATCCTTCATGTTCATGAACTTTGAATGGTGGAAAGTTGGTGCTCAGCTATATTCACGAGCGTGACACAATTAGTCACAGGCGTGACTTTGCTATTTCTTTGATTTTAATATTTAAAAGTTCTATTTCAATCTTGCTTCATGTTCTAATCAAGATATATGATGTTTAACACACTTAGAACAAAACAAATATATTATTGCTATTTTATTTGTTATCATTAAAATGATGGAAATGTCCCTCAAGGTTTAACAATCTTCCCCTTTTTGATAGTGATAAATAATCTAGCAATATGTGTTTTTCATAGGTCTCCCCCTCAAAAGGTGCTTAAGATAAAATAAAAGAGTGCAAGATTTGAAAGAGATATAGTGAAAATATTTGCAAACTAATAAGGTATATGCAAGGTATTCTTGAGTATATCTCATCAATTAACACATGGATTACCAAGTGTATTCAAAGTATAGGTGAGATATATGTTAAGTATATAAAATAAAATAAGTTAACCTTGCGAAGTATATGTGAGGTATATCTTATGTATATTATCAATTAAGGAAAAGTTTACATATTTCATACCACACATTGCATAATAATGTATAGATCACATATATTCCTAACCACACATTGCATATATTGCTAGGTTCTCCCCCTTTTGTCATCAATAAGAAGAATTGAAATGTTAATAAGATGATTGTATTAAAATTAGAGGAGAAGGATTAGATTAAAAAAAACATAAAATAAAGTCCTATAACAACAAAAATAAAGTTATTACATGAAAACTATGACTCTAGTTAGGCTGCAAGCCTGACAGACCATCCCTAAGGCATGCAACCTCGTCCTCAAGGCTGTCCATTCGTGGCTCTATGAAGTCTTTGAGGTTTTCCAACCTCTCATTGATGGAAACTTGCATCATGTCAAGGTGATGTGCTATAAGATCAGCAACCTGCTGCACCAAACTAGATGTGATAGAGGCCGATGACTGACTAACATCCTCAACTACTATCGGTGTTGATCTCTCGTCATGGGCTCGCTTCCTTTGCTGGATAGACTGGAGACTAGCTTTGAATGTGTCCGATTATGAGTTTCCTAGTCAATTTTACTAGCTGGTGTGGTGAAACGGTAGTAAACATTATTTTTGTAAATAATGCGGACAACTACTCCCATCTTTATAAAGGACTCAACATCAAGTCGATCTCATGGATGAGCTAGAATAAGAATGCAAATATGCTCATCAAGATTCAGATACCCTAACTCAATGGCAAGGTGGGTTACATACCCGCCAATCAAAATATCTCCTGATGGCTTCATTGCAATGGAAAGGAGATGATATGAAAACCATCAAGACAAAGCTACAAATAGTTCTCTTTGTGCCATTTCCAATAAGAAGAGCTCCGATTTTCTGATTGCCCCGTTGCTATCACCTCTAGCAAATATACTATAGGTGAGAAACCTATGTAAATACTTATGCACAGGAGACCGGAGGTGGGTGCTCTTTGTCTTCTTCACATCTCAACTACACTCAGTGCCGAAATGTGTCAAAGATGGAGGAGCATAAAATTCAACTTCACTCTCATTAAGGATGCCATCGGATGGAAGCTTGAAAATAGTGCCAAACTCCACTGCTGTGAGAGTGTTAGGATGCTTACAGAGCTGGAAGTTGACAGTGCCGGTGGGAGAGACTTGCAACGTGCTAAGGAACTCAAGAGTTGGTTCCCTTAGTGTTGGCCAATAAATGTCCATGAATTCTTTGAGATGACAAGCCTATAACTATTCAGTCATACTTGTCACAAGATGAAGAGTCTTCATAGAATTCCATTCGAACGACCTAGACGAGAGTAGGGATCTTTTCTTGAGAATGGCATATTACGGATGGTAATTTTCCAGAATGATGTTGATACGATAATTGGTGTGGTGTCTTGGAGCATATGATTTCTTCCTTGTGCCTTTGGAAGAACCAGGTTTCATTTTGAGAAAACTTTAATAAAGGATTGGAGAAGAAATTTTTTTGGAACAAAAGATTGAAAAACCTTTGAGAGAAGTTGTGATTCTTAAAAGAGAGAGATGTTTGAAAGGGTTTTATAGATGGAAATGAATGTGAGGAGGCCGGAATTTGTGAGAAATATTGAATGAGAGTGTTAAATGAGGGAATTTGTAGAGATGAAAATGAGAAAATGGTAGAAATTTCGCTTTATAGTCAATAGATTCACGGGCGTGAATAATCGTGGTCACAATTTGTTGAAGAGGTGCTCTAGTCGTGAAAAAAAAGATGAATTGAGTCACAGTCATGACATTAAATAGTCACGGGCATGACCCAAGACTTGCACGAGAGTGATAGAAATAGTTTCAATTGTGAAGAATTAGACTTCACTACTTCTAACCGTGAGGCAAGGCGTGAATCAAAGCATAAATGATTCTGTAATTATTTGCCGTATATTTTCAGGGTTGTGAAGATATGTCACGGGCGTGAATCGGGCTATTCATGGGAGTGACAGAAATAGTCACGGTCATGAAGAATTAGGCTCACTACTTATAACTGTGAAGCAAGTCATTAATCAAAGCGTGAAAGCTACTGGACCATTTTGCTATTAAGTTCACGGTTGTGAATATATGTCACGGGCGTGAATCACCTCAAATCTTCAAAAAATAAAATTAAGTCTAAAACAAGACTAGAAGATTTCTAAAGAAGTTTTTATGCCCTTAAACATGTATTTCCATCATGTCAACCACTTCATATTATAAAATTAGTCAAGTAAAGAGCATCATATGAAGGAAATAACATTCAAGGTTAATGATTCATCATACAATTAGCAAGAAAATAATTAAGACAAAGTTGATCCATCAAGCATACCAAGTTCTCTTTTTATGAAACAAAAAATTTCTTCATTAAGAGGTTTGGTAAGAATATCTGCCAATTGATTGTTTGTATCAATAAATTCTAACACAACAGCTCCATATTGAACATGATCCCTAAGAAAGTAATGTCTAATGTCAATATGTTTACTTCTAGAGTGTTGAATGGGATTCTTAGAGAGGTTGATGGCACTTGTATTGTCACATTTGATGGATATATGGTCTAAGCTATGACCATAATCCTTTAGTTGTTGTCTTATCCATAGGATTTAAGTGCAACAACATCCTGCTACCACATATTCTGCTTTAGCCGTAGATAAGGCAACTGAAACTTGTTTCTTGCTAAACTAAGAAACTAGGCATTTACCAATAAAGTGACAAGTACTTGAAGTACTCTTTCTATCCAAAAGTCTACCGGCATAATCCGCATTCGAATATCATATGATATTGAAAGATGAATTTCTAGGATACCATAAGCCTAGATTTATTGTGCTATATAAATATTTTAAAATTATTTTTACAGCATTCAAATGTGATTCCTTAGGACAAGATTGAAATCTAGCACATAAGCATACACTATACATTATATCGGGCCTAGAGGCAGTAAGGTATAAAAGTGATCCAATCATATATCTATAGAGCTTTTCATTTGTGCTCTTACCCTTCTCATCTTTGTCCAATTTTGTTGAAGTGCTCATTAAAGTCTTAGCATTTTTGCATCCTTCCATTCCAAATTTCTTGATTAACTCTTTGGAGTACTTGGATTAGTTGATGAATATGCCCTCATTACTTTACTTAATTTGTAGACCAAGGAAGAACTTAAGTTCACCCATCATGATCATTTCAAATTCTCTAGTCATACACTTAGCAAATTCTTGACAAAGTAATTCATTAATAGACCCAAATATGATATCATCAACATAAATTTGAACAATCAAAATGTCATGCTTATGATTTTTAATAAACAAGGATGTATCAACATGTCCTTTTGAAAAATTATTTTCTAAAAGAAATGAGCTTAGTCTTTTATACTAAGCTCTTGGAGCTTGTTTTAATCCATATAAGGCTTTAGAAAGTTTAAAAACATGATTAGGCAGATTATGAATTTAAAAACCTAAGGGTTATTCTACATAAACTTCATCCTCTATAAAACCATTTATGAAAGCACTTTTGACATCCATTTGAAAGAGTTTAAAATTCATATGGCATGCAAATGCTAAAAGTATTCTTATGGCTTCTAATCTAGCTACAGGAGCTTAAGTTTCATCATAATCTCTTTGCAACCAACCTAGCTTTATTCCTAGTTATTGAACCTTGTTCATCTAACTTATTTCTAAACACCCATTTACTACTAATGATATGATGGTCTTTGGGTCTAGGAACCAAGGTCTATTCTTTGCTTTTCTCGAATTGGTTGAGTTCCTCTTGCATAACAATCACCAAAATTTCATCATTAAGAGCCATATCAATATTTTAGGCTCAATTTGAGGGACAAAAGCAAGGTTAGAATCTAAAAAGTTTGAGATGAGATCTAGTACTTACACCCTTAGTAGGATCACCAATGATTTATTCCTTGGGGTGATTCTTTGTCATTTTCCATTCCTTTGGAAGCTTTTGGTTGTCTTGCTCTTGAGCTTGAGGTAGAGATACATCTTGTTGTTGTTTCTCTTGATCATCATCATCTTTCTCATGATCAAGATTAAGTTTCTCCATTATACCTACAATGTCATCATGAACACTACCTTTCACAAGATCAAGCTTACTAGATTCATCAAAAACAACATGCATAGACTCCTCAACAACTAAAGATCTTTTATTAAAGACTTTATAAGCTTTGCTAGTTGTAGAATATCCTAAGAAGATACCCTCATCGGATTTAGAGGCAAAATTTCCAAGGTTGTCCTTGGTATTTAATATAAAACACTTACATCCAAATACTCTAAAGTATGATATCATGAGTTTTCTTCCATTCCATAGCTCAAAAGAAGTTTTGTTTAAAAGTGGTCTCTTGAAAACTCGATTTGAAATATTTGAAAATTTTCATTTTCAAATTCTTTGTCTTGATTGCTTCTTATTTTAGAAACAAAGTAGCCTTTTTCATTTTGAACCCTTTTAGCAAAATTTTTGAAAGATTCGAATGCATCACTCTTTTGAGCTAAGAAAATTACCCAAGTGAATCTAGAGTAATTATCATCAATGATAAAAGCATAGTGTTTTCCTCCTAAACTAACAACTCTAGTAGGTCGAAAAATATCTAAATGCAAAAGTTGTAGAGGCTTAAAGGTACTTACTACATTTTTGGATTTGAAGGATGACTTGTGTAGTTTTCCTTTTTGGCAAGGTTCACATGTCTTATCTTTTTCAAATTTGACTTTTGGAATTCCACTTACTAACACTCCTTTGCTAAGGCTTTGAATTAATTCCATGCTTGCATGACCAAGCCTTTTATGCCATAGCCAAGATTCATCACTCATGGTCATAAGACACTTAGAGGAAATGTTAGAAATTTTGTGTAAGTCTATTATGTAAGTGTTGACATCTCTATCTCCCTTCTCTTAGTCACTTAAAGAGGTTACAAGAAATTCATTTGAGGTAAAGATAACTTGGTTCCCCTTTTCACATAATTGACTTACATTTAACATATTATATTTCAAACCATCAACATGCAAATCATTTTCAATAAAAGTAGTATTATTAATACCAATAGAGCCAATGCCAATTACCTTCTCTTAGCATTATTCCCAAAGGTTATCTTACCACCATCAATTCTTTTGATGTGATTGAAGAGTTCTTTGTTCTCGGTCATATGCCTTGAGCATCCACTATCCACAAGCCAAGCATTTTCCTTTATAGTGGATTTAAGGCATACCTATAAAATCATAATTCATGTTTGGTTTTTAGGTACCCAAATGAACTTGGGTCCTTGAGGGTTAGCACTTAAAGGTTTTCAATGAGCCTTTCTTATCCAAAAATGTTTGTTGATATGACCAAATCTCATACAATAATTACATTGCTTAGCTTTAAACATATTTTTCAGTTTTGACATGTTTTTTGGTCTCAACATGCTTTTAGAAAGTATTTGTGTGCAGTGACATACACACGCATGATGAGTAGGTGCTTTCCTAGGTGCATGCCTCTTATACATGAAGGCATGATTGGCCTTTTAAGGTTTCCCTCTTAAGCTATACAACCCTTGACCATTCTTCTTATGAATAAGGGGTTTTGTGTGTGTTATGCTCTTAGCCCTTGGGGCTATTACCTCAGTTGTAGAGGTTTGTGGTATACTAGACTTAACAAATATAGTCTTGTGAGATGAAGATGATGTTCCATTAAATCCTAGACCATGTCTTACTAAAGGTGGTCTTTGGGAAACTATTAGAGTATCTAAATTTTCTTTGCCTTTATGAAATCTTGAAATAGAGTTTCTATGTTCCTCAACTTCATTTTTCAAAATATTGTTTTCTTTAAGCAAAGATTTAATTGAGGATCTAGAGGAATACTCAACTAATGATTTTTGAAGGGTTTCATTAGAAGTTCTAAAATCAAAACTCTCTTTTTGTAAAAGTTCCATTTTGGTTTTCAAATTTAAAATGTTATTTTTATAAATGCTAAATCTACTTCTATATTTTTCTAACGCTAGGTTCAATATTTCTATTAAACTTTGCTCATCATCATCTTCACTATCACTATTATTATCACTACTAAAGGAGTATGAGTAAAAAGGACCTACCTCATCTGTGAAGTGATCCTATCATGAAGTATAGGTTGACCTCTTATCCTTCATTATCATCTTTTTCGCTTGAAGAGCTTTCTTCATCCCATGTGGCTTTATGACCTTTCTCCCCATCATATTTTTAAATTATTCTCTTGTGTGTCTTGAGCTTTGGATATTCTGGTTTGATATGTCATTTCTTCCCACATTCATAACATTTTACCTTATCTTTATTTCTTTGAGAATCATTTGAGGAGTGTTTGAGGGTTCTTTGTTTGAAGTTTCAAGAATTACCAAGTCTCTTCTCAATTATTCTCTTTAATCTTCTTGAGAGTATAGCAATGTCCTCATTTGCATCATCATTTTTGCTTCATCATCATCAATTACCTCTTAAGATTTTGAAGTAGAGGCTTTGAGTGCTAAAGGCTTTCTCTTTTCTAGTTCAGCTTCAAGTTCTTTATAACTTTTTACCACCATTTCGTGCGTTAGAAGTTTGCTAATAAGCACATCGGTAGGCATAACGCTCATGTCTTCATTGGCCTCTTCTATACCTGCATCTCTTAAACCATAGTCTTTGAGAGGAAGGCTTCTCAGAATCTTGTTGTTCACATCTTCCAAGCTCAAATGCTTTTTGAGCTTTCTTATGCCATTGATGATGGCTAGAAGACAGTTCATCATATCGTTAATAGATTCATTGGATTTCATCTTGAAGAGTTCATATTCCAAAGTGAGAAGTTGAATCTTCTTGGATTTAACTTGTTTGGTTTGTTGACCAGATATTGAGCCAAGAAGGGGGGTTGAATTGAAGTTTTAAAAATTTTAACTTTAAAGTGGGGAAATAAAAAGTTAAGTTTATGAGGGATAGAGAAATTTGACATAAGGATTTTTATAGAGGTTCAGGTGTTAACAAACCCTACTCCTCTCCCCAATCGCAATTGGGAGTTTCACTAACACACTAAGTGTTACAATGGAGTTTTACAAGCTCACTTCCAACTATGGTATTTTTCACAATGGCTCACACCTAACCCAAAAATCCCTTATGTTTTAATGGCTCACACAATAACCAATTCCTTGTGTTTTACAGGCTCACACAAACAACCTTTACCTTGTGTTTTACAGGCTCACACAAACAACCTTTCTTTGTGTTTTAAAGGCTCACACAACTAACCCTTACAAGTGTTCTACTCTTAACCCAGAAATACCCAAAAACTCACTTGAGTAATAAATGATTATAGAGAGAAACACTTACAAATATTTATTGCTCAATAAATGATGAGCAAAAAGATTTTCACAGAGAATAGATATTTGTTATGAAAGTATTAAATGTACAAATAGCTTATAATAAGATTTTGATTCAAAGTATTAGTTATCCTTTTGTAATGAATGCATAAATGACTTGCATTTATACTCCCATGGCGAATTATAGCCGTTAGAATGCATTTAATACAAAACTAGCTGTTGCACCAACCCAAATAATCTCACCTGACATTTTTCTCTTTCATCTTTCATAGGCGTGACTATGTTTATCACGGGCATGACTGTTCTTCCAAGTCGTGATTGAAGTGGTGACCTTGGTCTTGAAGCATTCTAGAAGGTTTTGAAATATTGGGTCATAGGCCTGACATATCTCTTCACGGGCGTGACAAACTTCCAAGTCGTGATCTAAGTGGTGACTTTGGTCGTGAAGCTCTCTGGATGAATTTGTCATGAAGGTTCACGGGCGTGACATTTAATTCATGGGCGTGAGTCTTCATTCATAGTCGTGAACTTCAAATGTTGGTTTTGTTGATGGTTAGCTTCTTCACGGGTGTGACACATAGGGTCACGGGTGTGAACATGCTGTTTCTTTAATTTTATCTTTCAAGGATTAATCTTCCATTCTCCATTCTTGTTATTTTATTCCATACCCTATTCAATAGACTTAGAAAACAAGTATGTTAAATACATTATTTTTATTTTATTTGTTATCATCAAAATGACGGAAATACCCATCAAGGTTTAACATGGTTCCTTCATGATAATTCTCCAGTGTTTTCCACATGCTATATGTTGTAGGACAATGTTGGATTCTGCCACATTCTTCAATAGATAGAGAGCTTATAATGATTTTCATTACCTTTTTTTTTTTTGAAATTAGCTCTTCGTTGAGGCTCTGTCTAATCATCTTTTGAAAGAACTTCTTCTTCACCATTAACTCCTCTCTTGGTTGGTGGTGTCCATTCTTTCTGAACACTATCCCAAATTTCAATTTCCTCACTATCGAGATATGTCTTCATCCGGAATTTTCAATGAGCGTAGTTTGCTCTATCAAAGTAGGGCTTGAGACTTTGAAATCCTTCACTGGCCATTTCTTGATCTTTGCTAGCGCTTTTTAGGCTTTGTTTCTAGACAAGCTCTAATACCAATTGTTGCCCAGACAATGAACCAAGAAGGGGGTTGAATTGGTTAGTAACTTGAAAGTGCAGAATAACTTAAAATAGAGCAAGAAAGAGATAAGATTTATAGAGGTTCGGGTATTAACAAACCCTACTCCTCTCCTCAATCTCAATTGGGTGTTTCACTAACACTCTAAGTGTTACAATGGAGTTTTTCAAGCTCACTTGCAACTATGGTGTTTCTCTCAATGGCTAACAGCTAACCTAGAAATTTCGTTGTGTTTTCCATTGGCTCACACAATAAACCTTTACGAGTGTTTCACTTTTAACCCGAAATACCCAAACTCACTTTTGAGTAATTGGTTAAAATGAAAACACTCACCAACCTATAGTGGCTTAGAAATTATGAGCAATTAGGTTTTTACAAAGAAAAGAGGTTTGTTGAGAAAAATAATTAATGCACAAGGTTACAACAAGATTAATGATTCCAAGTAATTGTTGTTCTACTTCATGATATTCATAAATGGCTTGCATTTATACTCCCACTATGAATTATAGCCATTTAGGTGCATTTAATGTGAAAATAATCGTTGAACCAACTCTTAATTTCGCGTTTGATATGTTTCTCTGTCCTCATTCACGGGCGTGAATATATGGGTCACAGTCGTGAATGTTCTTCCAAGCCATGGTCCAAGTGGTGACTCTGGCTGTGAAGCTCTCTGGAAGAATTGGAAGTGTTTGATCACGGGCGTGACTGATACTTGTTGAGTTTTGAAGAATGAATCATATTCATAAATGCAGCAGAAAAATAAAATTTTCAAAACCCGAAACAAAAGAACATACTTGTGCCATTAAAACTAATTAATATAAATATAGAGGTTAGAAATTATACCTTATAATTTCTTATTTGTTCTTCAAATCTTCACTTTGTTGGGTTGTAGAAAACCACAACAATCCACACTAGGATGTCTCTAATGATAATCCATGCTGAGAATGAAGAAGAAACTATCAAAAGAAATGGTTTGAACAAATTCAAAGTGCTAGCTTTGAAAGTGTTTTTGAAAAAAATTTTGTTGTCTTAAAAATATTTTCATGTATATTTTCTGCCATTTGATGTCTTTTTTATTTGAATCAAATTCAAAGAAAAGATGACAAGTCAAAAATGGAGAAAAGGGAAATGAATGAATAGTAATTGGCCATAATTGGCCTAATTAAGGCCAAATTCTGCCGTTGGCCAATGGGAGGGAGACAGCAGCGCGTTGGGCCTGCTGCTGGGCTACCCAGCTAGCCCGCTAGATAGGCCAGCAGCTTGCCTAGCCAGTGCAGGCCTGTGACCCTCCCGAATGATTTTTCCCATGCAATCTCATCGCGATCCATCCCGAAATAATTCTCTCATTCTCCATATCTTCAATGCGTGTGACCCATTAGGTTGCTAGTTATGTTGGCCACTTAAATTAATAATTAATTTAAGCAAGTCATGAATGGTATCTAGCAACACATTATGACCCGCAATTGACCGGAAAGTCAGTGGTTTGACTACAAACCTTTCTATAGACAATTTCCGTGCAATTATTCCTTTCACCATTCTATTCCTCACTTGGTTCAGAGTATGAACATCACATCTAGTCCAAGTAATGTTAGTTCTTGTCCCTGAGGCTCATTACTCTATTAGAGATGTCATTGAAGACTATCTTTATGACATTTCCACTCTGGCCAGAGATCACCGAGTAATGACCACGATAAGAGGCCATGGGTATACACTCCTTCTATCAGGAGTGGTGAATCCTTTATTGGTTACCCAATTACCTTCGAATACCTGAAGCTGTATCCAATCACCACCCTATGAGCAACCTCCCTGAGGCAACAAAGAATAGTGTCAAAATACAGAATCAATATTCAAGATATCCTTGAGTACCTCAAGTCAAGGATACTTGCACCATTGCTATGATGAGACTATCATTGACATTTGAATAGATTATCCATATGATTGTCTCATAGCTCGTCATCCAATGTACTTAGCTACACTTAGCAAGCATCCACATGTTAACTCTAAACATCTCATGTTTATAGATTATGAGATCTACTACTTGATCCAATCAAGAAGTGTAATATGTGCGAATCTATCTGGATTAATAATGTCCTGACTCATTAATCCTATGACTAGGGATAATTTTGATACTAACATAATTACACATGATAAGAATCTCAATATCATGATCTCATCATGATTTCCTTCATGCTATGTTATGTATCAAGGACTTCATTAATTGATTTAAGATCACTTATCAATTCATATATCAAATGAACATCAAATTAATGAAAAAGCCTTTTATTAATCAAATAAATTTGTACAATAAGTGCTGAAGATGATTGCCTTTAGAGCACTCTTCTAATAAGCTCCCACTTGCACTAAAGCCAATGGCCTTTGTATTTAATAGGTGAGTCCATGAGAATCATATTTCTTTTGGGGAAGTGGCTTAGTTAAATGATCAACAATATTCTTATCAATGGGAACTCTTTCTATCTTTACATCATTCCTACCAATGATTTCTCTAATCAAATGGTATCTTCTGAGTACATGTTTGGATCTCTGATGAGACTGTGGCTCCTTTGCTTGTGCAATGGCTCCATTGTTATCTTAATACAATTGCATTGGATCAATAATATTAGGAACCACTCTAAGTTCTGTGATAAATTTTTTTATCCAAACTGCTTCTTTTACTGCTTTAGAAGCTGCAATGTATTCTGCTTCAGTTATGGAATCAGTAGTCATTTCCTGTTTGGAACTCTTCCAACTAACTGCTCCACCATTTAGTGTGAATATATAACCTGACTGAGAGTTTGAGTTATCCTTGTTAGATTGGAAGTTGGCATCGGTATACCCATTCACAATAAGATCTCCATCTCCATATACCAAGAATATATCTTTAGTCCTTCTTAAGTACTTAAGGATATTCTTGACAGCCACCCAATGACCCTCACCAGGGTTTGATTGGTATCTGCTTATGACACTCAGAGCATATGATACATCGGGTCTTGTACATATCATAGTGTACATGATTGATCATATAACTGAAGCATATGGAATCAAACTCATGTGTGTCCTCTCATCTTATGTCTTTGGACACAAAGACTTTGAGAGAGTAATCCCATGGGACATAGGAATATATCCCCTTTTGGACTGCTCCATGCTTAACCTCTTTAGTATTTTATCTATGTATGTAGATTGTGAAAGCCTAAGCAATCTTTTAGATCTATCTCTATAGATCTTTATCCCATAAATATAGACTGCTTCTCCAAGGTCTTTCATAGAGAAATTCTTGGATAACCAAATTTTGACTGATTGTAAGGCTGAAACATCATTTCCCATTAATAATATGTCATCTACATATAACACAAGAAATACAATTGCACTCCCACTAACCTTATTGTAAACACAAGGTTCATTCGGATTTTGTAAGAAACCAAACTGTTTGATTGTCTCATCAAACCGAATATTCCTACTCCTGGATGCTTGCTTTAATCCATAAATGGATCTTTGAAGCTTACATACCTTTTTGCCATCTTTGGATATGAAGCCTTCTAGTTGTGTCATGTACACATCCTTAGTCAGATTTCCATTAAGGAAAGTTGTCTTCACATCCATTTTCCATATCTCATAATCATAATGAGTAGCAATGGCTAGGAGTATCCTTATGGATTTAAGCATAACTACTAGGCTAAAAGTTTCATCATAGTTAATTCCTTGTCTTTAACGATAATTTTTAGCAACAAGACTAGCTTTATGGGTAATCACATTACCATCCATGTCAGTTTTCTTTTTGAAAACCCACTTGCACCCTATAGGCTTTATCCCTTCGGGTGGGTCAACCAAAGTCCATACTTGGTTTTCATACATGGAATCCATTTCTGACTTCATGGCTTGAAGCCATTTGTTAGATTCTAAACTATTCAGAACTTCTTCATAGGTTGTAGGCTCATCATTTTCTATGAGCAATACATCATTCTGTTCACTAATGAGAAATCCATATCTCTCTGGAACAGTATGTATCCTACTTGACCTACGAAGCTCTTGTGCTTCAAAAGGTTGAGCTGTTATATCATCTGTATGAGTAACAAGCTCGGATTCAGAGAGTTTATAAACATCTGTTTGAGCATCTTAAACTTCCTCAAGTTTAATTTTGCTCCCACTATCTCCTTTTAGAAGGAATTCTCTTTCTAAAAAGATAACATGTCTTGAAACAAAAACCTTTTATTCCAAGGGGTGGTAAAATTGATATCCATATGATGCTTTTGGATATCCCATAAATAGATATCGATCAGACTTAGCTTCTAGCTTATCTGACATTGTCCGCTTCACATTAGCAGGACAACCCCAAATTCTCATGTAAGAAAATGTGGGCCTTTTGTTATACCATATCTCATATGGAGTAACATCAACTGACTTCGAAGGAACTCCATTTAATATATAAATGGTGGTCTCTAGGGCATAACCCCAAAAGGATTTAGGTAGTTCCGCAAAACTCATCATAGACCTTACCATGTCTAACAAGGTTTGGTTTTTTCTTTCAGCCACACCATTGTGTTGTGGCTTGTAAGGTGGAGTCCATTGAGATAAAATCCCATTATCCCTAAGATAATCTAGAAACTCTTGGCTTAAGTATTCACCTCCTCAATCTGATCAAAGTGTTTTAATACTTTTGCCAAGTTGTTTCTCTACTTCATTTCTGAATTCTTTGAACTTTTCAAAAGCTTCAGATTTGTATCTCATAAGATACACATACCCACATCGTGAGTAGTCATCAATAAAAGTAATGAAGTAGATGAAACCACCTCTAGCGTGTGTAGACATTAGTCCACATACATCTGAATGTATTAACTCTAAAAGTCCATTAGCACTTTCACCCTTTCCCTTAAAGGGTAATTTAGTCATCTTGCCTAATAAGTAAGATTCACATGTGTCATATGATTCATAATCAGATGACCCCAAACTACTACTCTTATGTAGCTTAGCCATACGTTTCTCACTTATATAACCAAGTTGACAATGCCATAAGTAAGAAGATTTCAACATATCTTGTTTTTGCCTTTTATTATCATTGATGTTTAAAATTGGATTTGACATATCTAATATGTATATTCCATTGCATAATGTACCACTAACATAAAAAATTCCATTCAACATAACAGAACAACAGTTGTTACTAAAAGCTAAAAGGAAACCATCTTTATTTAGACTTGAAACAAAAATAATGATTTTAGTCAAAGCAGGTACATAATAGCAATTATCCAAATCTAATATAAGCCCGCTAGGAAGGGTCAATACATATATTCCTACAGCTATTGCAACAACCCTTGCTCCATTTCCAATGCGTAGGTCTGACTCTCCCTTATTGAGTTGTCTACTGTTCCTTAGGCCCTGCATATCAGTGCGTATGTGTGAGCCACAATCGGTATATAATTGTCATATCCGCTAATTTAGACCTAAGTCACGCGAGTTGTTAAATCGACTCGTTGGTTTGACCGAAGTCTAAATTTGGATTTTTATTTTGACCGAAGTCTAAATTTGGATTTTTATCGAAAAATAATTAAAATAATGGCAATTAAGTATGGAGAATTTCTAATGAAGTGTTTAAAATATCTAAAGATGTTCAATTTCAGTAAAGGACTAAATTGCAAATTTTGAAAAGTTTAGGGGTTAATTTGTAATTTATCGAAAATTGGAGGATTAATTGGGATAATCATCAATTAAATACATGAATTGAGACATAAAATACATGTGGAGGCCAGCCACACCAAGTGGCAAATTTTAAGAAGCCATTTTGCATACATGCATTCGACATTAAATGTAAATAATCTTAGGTGTCTCCATTAATTAATTAATTTTGTCTTCTTCCTCTTAATTACTCATCCTTCCTTATCTCTTCATATCTAGAATTATCTATCATTAATTGTCTCCCACGTTTTCTTGAAGCACAACACACCAAATGGCATACAACAATTAGCCAAGTGATATGCATGAATGAGACATTAATGAAAGTTTCTAGATGATGCTTAGGTGTCCCCCATATTAATGACTTTTATCATTTTCTTTTTAATTGTTTCTTCTTTTTCCTAATCTCCTTTCATAGAAAAATTTCTTCCTTCCAAACCAGCCCATGTTTTCCCTTGTTCCTCCATAGCCAAGGCTTGGTTTTAGTGAAAGAAAGTGAGAAAAGAGAGAAAAGGTAAGGAAACTTTCCATTTTCATGCTCAAGGTAGCTTAATAGAGTAAGGAGAAAGAGAAAGATTAGGGTTTATGAAGTTTTAATAATCTGATTATAAATTTTAGGAACTCAAATTGAGAAGAAGCTAGATCAAAGGAGCAAAGGAAAAGAGAACGATAAGTAAAGAGAAAGAAAAGAGAGGTTTGTGCATAACCTAAGGCAATAGCCTATTTTAATTTTTTCTTATTTTCATAATTTAATTAGTGGGAATACTGATGATTTTGAATTAATAGTATTTTGTGTTGAAAATTTTGGGGATACATGTTTGATAGACTTAGGATTTAATTTGGTAAAAATTGAATGTGATTAGTTTGTATGTTCCTTCCTAGAAATTGATGAGCAATGTGCACTTAAACTGTTATAACTTAATTTCTGGAATTTAGTTTTTTATTTTCTTTATTAGGTTTGAAATCTAAGCCATAGGGCTATAACTTTCATTTAGACCATAAAACCTGAATATGTTTGTAATTGTCCAGAAAAATTCATAAAATTCGGACTTAGAATCTGTCCAGAAAATTTTGGACAGAATTGTTAGTGACCAGTAAGTGTTCATTTTATCATATCTTTTGATACAGAACTTAGAATTAAGTGATTCAAGTTGCATATTAAAGATGAACTCCAAAAATAATATTGTTAAGAAGATAATGTAACTAAATTCTGACATAACAGGACCAAAATTAAGGTCCAAAACAGAGAACATAATCTGCCAGTGACAGGGCAGCATATGAGTTGAGGAATGAATGAGTAAAATGATATGAACCTTATTATATTATGTAAATATTATTTTAATTGAGTGATTATGTGATTAGTTTGAGGCTTTAAACACATGAAAATTGTGAATTTAATTGCTATGAATTTTAATGAGATGGTATAAGCCCTATAACACCTAACTAGAACCAACTTAGGATAGTTTGGCATGCCAAATAGGGGGGAGTATGATGAAAATGATTAAATCTATTAGTGGTATGATTATCTACGCCGGGTTTGACATTGTTATCTATGCCGGGTTTGGCATTGTTATCTACATCGGGTTTGACATTATTATCTATGTCGGGTATGGCATTATTATCTACGTTGAGTTTGGCACGGTTATCTACGCCGGTAATGGCACTTATATGCGCACATCATATTGCCCAGGTGGCACTCTTAAGTGCCTGGATGGAAACTCCGTTATCCTAGTCATTGGTTCTAGGTGTCTTGGGCATAAATGAAAACATAAATAAAGAAGTTATGGCACATAAATGAATTATTGAAAATACAAATGGAATTACGAATTGTGACATGGATAAAAAGAAGATTTAGTGTTATGGGCAATGAAAAGCTATGGATAATAATGAGTTGATAAAGTAAAATAAATATAAGATATAAAAGAATAAAATTTATGAAATGTAAGTTGCATGAAAAAAATGATTGAGTATGATTTGTATCATGCATTAATAGATGATTGAGTGTTGTGGACATAAACAAATTATTGAAAATAAAAAGGGAATCATGAATTATAAAATGAATAAGAATGATGATTTGATTACGTTAAACAAAAATGATATACAACAAAATAAATTGATGTTATGCATAATAGAATATTATGAAATGTATGTTTGCATGATTTGATCATAAATTGTTATATGACAATGCATGTGATATTAAAATAGTTTATTACCTTATTTATATGCACCACTAAGCCAAAGACTTAACGTGGGAGTTTCTCTCGCGTAGGTATAGCAAAGAATAAGTAAACAGTAGTAGATAAAACTAACGGTGACCTTATCCATAGAGCAGCATATTTCAACCACTGCGGGTCATACAACTTTTGTATATTATCTTTTGAATTTTATTTTGTAGTATTTGTAAAATAAACAGTATGTTTTTGTAAAGAAAATGTTATTATATAAAAATGTAGTTTATCTTTCATGTTATATTTGTTTTATATTGAAAAATAAATAAATAAATAAATAGTAAATAAAGAAAACAAATATACAAGTGGTTTTCATTTATAAATAATTTAAGAAATATATTTTAAATGATGAAGTTAACATAGCATTCCCTCATCCGGGCACACTGCTGGGGTGAGGGGGTGTTACACTAATACCCCTATATTATTATCAGAAACAGTATTAATTTCAATGACAAAAATACCTGAAGTAGATGAGGCATCATATGCCTTCTTCTTCAAGGACTCTAAGTAAGCCTTGCAGTTTCTCTTCTAATGGCCATCCTTGCCACAATGGAAGCATGTCCCTTTTAGAGCAATCTCCTTGGCCTTCTTCTTGGCTATGCCTCTCTTAAGCTTCATGAACTTCTTCTTCTTCTTAAGGTTCTTCCTTTTAGAACTTGAAGAGCCCACCAGCATCACAGTCTTACTGTCCTTCTTGATAGATGGCTCAACTATTTTGAGCAAGTTAATCATCTCAGGAATAGTGGTAGAGATTTAGTTCATCCTATAGTCAAGCACAAAATGTGAATAACTATCAAAAAAACTAGTTAGAATTAAGTCAATCCTTAATTCATGGTCTATCACAAATCCTAAGGTGGCCAACCTCTCAATATAGTCATTCATTTTCAATGCTTATTGCACTAGAGATGTCCCTTTAACCATCTTAGTGCGGAAGAGCAACCTCAAAGTTTTGAACCTTTTGAAATATGCTTGCTCATCAAAAAGCTCTCTTAGATGGTATACTATGGAATTAACATCCATAGCCTCATGTTGCTTTTGCAACTCAGCTGACATAGTAGCAAGCATAATGCAGCTTGCCATCTTACTATCATCGAGATGCTTTTGATATGCCTTCTGAACATCTCACTATCATCGGATTTGAGAACTATTTTTAGATTCCTTAGCCAATCCAAAAACATTAGGCCCAGTCAACTTATTTGATTCCATTAGTGATCGCAAAGTCACACTTGTCATGATGATGATTCTAGCAACCAAGATGCAAAATAGAACATGTTATAATGTACATAAAATGCATGTTTATTAGGTCTTTAATAAATTGCATTATGACTTCCACTATTTTATTGCAAATCCATAGCCCTCACTATGAACCCGAGAGAACTTATATGAAATTTCTCCTAGCGGTTTGATATTTAACTAGCTAAGAATAACCTTGAGGCAACTCAACAAGCTATCCTTAGTTTGATTGATAGGTATCCAATCCATACCAATTGCATTATTCATGCAACTATCGAATCTTGTGCTATCAACTTATTGATGTTTGCACATACATTGGGCTATCAACTCTTGATATGTGTACATCTCATGTATACAAACCCAACTTCGCCTCCAATACACATTAACCTTGGCACAAATCCAACAAGTTAATAATATCGGTTAAGTCTAACCCATTAATCGTGAAATCTAATTTCAATAGATTGAACATATTCTTATAGAGTGAGCTTGAGGTAACTCAACAACCCTAACTCTATAAGAACTCTAGTTCTCCCCATATTAATGGAAGGCGTATGACTTAATTGCTTATTTAGCAAGGGATTTCTTTGTTAAGTCTATCAAGTTATTATTTCATGTTTTTATATATCATACACTCATCACATGGATATATAAATATATTTACATTAACTATATGACATGATTATGGACATACTAAAGTCAATCTCTTAAGCCAAAGAGAAATTGACTAGGTCTTACCTAGGTATATGCATGAATTTACAACCCAAAATAGAAATCAAATTCCTATTTCTAAGTCTTCTTGTTTATGGTACCACCTCCTTTAATTCTTGCTCCTTTGTATCTTCATTCTATCCTAATCCTATGTAATCTAATTACATATTTCAAATTATAGAAAACCTCAATTTACATTTGAGAGGAGTAAGATGAGAAGAGAAATACATAAGAAAGAAAAAGAGGTAGGGATACACAGGCCCTATTTATCATAAAACAAAATAATTCCATGCATGCTCAATCACATTGGGCCTAAGTCCATAATCATTCATCATGCCTTTTTATAGACCCCGAATATGCATTCTCTAATGCACAAAATAAAAATGACAATTTTGGATTTCAATTTGTAAATCGATTCAACGCTTGAACCGAAATTGCCTATATGTGTTCTTTCGGTTAATTTAATTTTGTATGTCATTTTAAAGTGGAATTTAATATTAAATCAAATTAAATTAATTCCATATTTCCAGAATTAATTCAAAATTAATTCTCCTTAAAATCAGAATATTATGATGTTAAAATTAAACAATTTAATTTTAATATACATATCAATTTCTAGCCATATTAGAATTACAATTGCACAACTTAAATTAATTCAAACTTATTTTTAAAAAATTATAAAAATTTTAGAACTTCAAATCATCATTCTAATCATCTTTAGGTCAACTCAAGTTCATCAAAATAATTTTGGCACAAGCCAAAATTACTAAGACAAACGAACCAATACATTTAGACACTCAAAGTGACTAATTCAATATATAGAATTTTTTGAAATTTCAAATGCTTGCAAACTAATTTTGGCATGAATCTAACATCAAAATAACATATTTTTAATCACATAAAAAATATTTCAAGGTGCTGAAAATAAAATAAAGACATACAAAAAAATAAACAAAACAGCCCCACTGGGTATGCTAAAAGAGTCCCATTTTTGTGTTTATTTGAAAAATTAATTAAAATAATTTTTAATTAAATATTTGAAACTTCCAGAGATATAAACATATTCTCAATATATTTAAATAATTTTTTTATAATTAAATTACAAGAAAAATATAACCAGTCACATCAATTAAGCCAAATAACAACACATGTTCATAAACAATAAGGCTAGGTTAGTTACAAAGGGTTATAGTAAAGAAAAAGGAATAAATTATGATGAGACCTATGCTCCGGTAGCTAGATTAGAAGCCATAAGAATTCTTTTAGCATATGCATGCCATATGAACTTTAAACTCTTTCAAATAGATGTCAAAAGTGCTTTCTTAAATGGTTTCATAGAAGAAGAAGTTTATGTAGAACAACCACCGGGTTTTGAAAGCCATAATTTGCCTGATCATGTGTTTAAATTTTCAAAAGTTTTGTATGGTTTGAAACAATCTCCAAGAGCTTGGTATGAATTCTTTTCTTTTAGAAAATAATTTTTCAAAGGGAAATGTTGACACTACTTTGTTTATTAAAATGCATAAGCATGATATTCTAATTATTCAAATTTATGTTGATGACATCATATTCGGGTCTACTAATGAATTGTTTTGCCAAGAATTTGTTAAGTGTATGACTAGGGAATTTGAAATGAGCATGATGGGTGAGCTTAAGTTCTTCCTTGGTCTACAAATAAAACAAAGCAATAAAGGCATATTTATCAACCAATTCAAATATGTCAAAGACTTAATCAAGAAATTTGGAATGGAAGGATGCAAAAATGCCAAGACTCCAATGAGCACATCAATAAAATTGGACAAAGCCGAAAAGGGTAAGAGCATTAATGAAAAACTTTATAAGGTATGATCAGATCACTCTTATACCTTACTGCCTCTAGGCCCGATATAATGTATAGTGTATGTTTATGCACTCGATTTCAATCATATCCTAAAGAATCACATTTGAATGCTGTGAAAAAAAAATCTTAAAATATTTATATGGCACATTGCATCTAGGCTTATGGTATCCTAGAAATTCATCCTTTCATATCATAGGATATTCATATGCAGATTACGTTGAAGTCTCTTGGATAGAAAGAGTACTTCAGGAACTTGTCACTTTATTGGTCAATGTTTAGTTTCTTGGTTTAGCAAGAAACAAGTTTTAGATGCTCTTTTTATCACTGAAGCAGAGTATGTGGTAGCATGATGATATTGTACTCAAACCCTATGGATGAGACAACAACTTAAGGATTATGGTCATAGTTTGGACCATATACCTATCAGATGTGACAATACAAGTGTCATAAACCTATCTAAGAATCCCATTCAACACTCTAGAAGCAAGCATATTGACATAAAACATCATTTTCTTAGAGATCATGTTCAATATGGAGATGTTGTATTGGAATTTATCAATACAAACAATCAATTGACAGATATTTTCACAAAGTCTCTTAATGAAAAAAGATTTAACTTTATAAGAAGAGAGTTTGGTATGCTTGATGGATTAACCTTATCTTAAGCATGATTGTCAAATTTCTCAAATCTTGAATGTTAATTTCCTTCATATGTTATTTTTTATTATCTAATCTTTTAAAATATGAAGTGGTTAACATGATGGAAATACATGGGATAGAAGCATCTAAAAAATCTTTTAGTCTTATTTTTAGACTTAATTTTATTTATTGAAGATTTAAGGTAATTCACGCCCATGACATATATTCACAGCCGTGATCATAATTGTCAAAAGCTCCAGTAGCTTTCACGCCTTGCTTCATGACATACTTCACGGCTGAAGGTAGTGAAGACTATGTTTCACACCCATAACTCTTTTCTTTCACTCCCGTGAAACTCTTTGTTCACGACCGTGACACTTCTTCACGACCGTGAACTTTAACACCAAATAATTACAGAATCGTTCATGCTTTGTTTCACGCGTTGCCTCACGGTCACAATTAGTGAAGATTGCACTTCACGACCGTGACTCATGTTGTCACCACCGTGAAAATTCATAAGTAACCCCCGTGACTATTTAATATGATGACCGTGAATCGATTCATATCCTTCATCACGGATAGAACGCCTCTTCAACAAACTGTGACCACGACATTTCACGCCTATGATTTTCTATTCACGACCGTGACTATATCGACTATAAAACAGATTTCTGTCATTTTCTCTCATTTCTAACTTTACAAATTCTCTCATTTATCAACTTTATTCAATATTTCTCACAGATTTTGGCCCCCTCATATCCTTTTTCATCTATAAAATCCTTCAAAACTCATTCTCTTTAAAAATCATAACATCTCAAGTTAGTTCTCAAAATCCCTAGTCATAAACTCATTCTCCAAAAACCCATTCTGAAATCACCAATGGAACCCAGCTCATCAAAAGGCATAAGGAAGAAATCCCATGCTCTGAGACGCTACACATACTACCTTCTCAACATTATTCCGGAGCATTGTCATCCGAGATATGTTGTTCTTAAGAAAAGGCTCTTACTTTCGTCTTGTTCCTTCGAGTAGAATGCTGTCAAGACCCTCGGTCTTGAGACAAGCATGACAGAATAACTACAAGCTTGTCATCTCAAGGAATTTATGGATATTCATCGGCCAACGCTAAGGGAACCAACTCTCGAGTTCCTTAGCACTTTGCAAGTTTCTCCCACCGGAACAATCAAATTCCAACTTTGCAAGCATCCAAACACTCTCACAGCAGCGGAATTTGGCATTATCTTCAAACTTCCCTCATATGGTATCCTTAATGAGAGTGAGGTGGAATTCTCTGCCAATCCGACATGTACTCATTTTGGGTTAGATTGTAGCTGGGACATGAAGAAGACGAAGAGCACACATCTTCGGTCTCCCGTACATAAATATTTACATAGGTTTTTTACCAATAGTATCTTTGCAAGAGGCGATAGCAACGGTGCAATTCGAAAATCAGAGCTTTTCCTCCTGGAGATGACACAAAGAGGTCTAACCGTGGCCCTATCTCGATGGTTTGCAAATCATCTTCTCTCAATTGCAACAAAGCCATTGGGAGATATCTTGATTGGTGGGTATGTGACTCACCTTGTAATTGAGCTCGGGTATCTAAAGTTCGATGTGCACAATTTCAACCTCATTCCAGTACATCCTCAAGACCGGCTAGATGTTGAGTCTTTTATAAAAATGGGAGCAGCTGTTCGAATAATCTATGAGAATAATGTCTATTACCGCTTCACCACTCCAGTTGGTAAAATTGATTGCGAAGACTAGGATTCGAATGAATTCAAAGCTTGCCTCCAAGGAATCCAGCAAAAAAAACAAGTATGAGTCGAGACAGTGACCCCAGAGGTTGAGCAAGAGGTTGGTCAATCATCGGCCTCTACACCTAACTTGGCACAGCAGGTGGCTAATCTTTTAGCACCTCGCTTTGACCTATTGCAGGTTTCCATCGATGAGAGGTTGGAAAACCTCAAAAATTTCGTGGAATCTCGTATGAATAGCCTTGAGGCGGAAGTAGCATGCCTTAGAGATGGATTGTCAGGCTCAAAGCCTAGTTAGAGTCCTAGCTTTTTCATTTCTTTACTAGTTTTTATTATTATGAGTGTAGGACTTTAATTCATATTTTTAAACTTTGTACTTCCTCTATTTTGTATTAATATAATTACATCATTTTCATTTTATGGTTTATTTTTTGTTGATGACAAAAGGGGGAGAACCTAGCAATATATGAATGTAAATGTGTTGTATACTTAACTAGTTAAGCAAACAAATTGATATACTTTGAATATACCTTGCATATACCTAACTAGTAAGCAAAGATCCATGCTATACGTCGTTCAATTCTTACACTCTATTATTTTTTGTCTTAAGCATCTTTTGAGGGGGAGACTTCTCAAAAGCACATATTGCTAGATTATTTGTCACCATAAAAAAGGGAAAGATTGTTAAACCTTGAGGACCTTGAGGGGTATTTCTGTCATTTTGATGCTAACAAATAAAATAACAATAATGTATTTAACAATGCTTGTGTTCTAAGTTTATTGAATAAGATATATCTTAAATAAAATATGATGCAAGAATGAAAGACAACCTTTGAAGGTCAAAATAAGAAGAAATAGCATGTTCACGCCCGTGATTGATTATGTCACACCCGTGATATAGCTTAGTGCCAACTCTCCAACATTTAAAGTTCACTGCCATGAAGGATCATACCAACCGTGAATGATCAAATTAGTCACGCCCATGAAAGATAGTCACACCCATGAGATAACATATCAAATTCTTCTAGAGAGCTTCACGGCCAGAGTCACCACTTGGACTACTGCTTGGAATAATATTCACGCCCGTGATCAAACACTTCAAATTCTTCCAAAGAGCTTCACGGTCATAGTCACCACTTGAGCCACGGCTTGGAAGAATATTTACGATTGTGACACATATATTCACGCCCATGAATGAGGAAAGAGAAACATGTCAGGCACGAAATTATGAGTTGGTTCAACGGCTATTTTCGCATTAAATGAATCCAAACGGCTATAATTTGCTGAGGAAGTATAAATGCAAGTCATTTATGAATCCTAAACAAGAGAACAACAATTACTTTCGAATCAAAAATCTTGTTGTAGCTGTTGTGCATTAATTACTTTCAACAAAACCTTTATTCTCTGTGGAAACCTATTTGTTCATAAATTCTAAGCATTATAGGTTGGTGAGTGTTTTCATTGTAATCTATTACTCAAGTGAGTTTGGGTATATTGGGTTAAAAGTGAAACACTTGTAAGGGTTAATTGTGTGAGCCATAAAACACAAGGAATTGGTTTATTATGTGAGCTATTAAAACACAAGGGAATTTCTGGGTTAGGTGTTAGCCATTAATAGAAACACCATAGTTGGGAGTGAATTTGTAAAACTCCATTGTAACACTTAGTGTGTTAATGAAACTTCTAATTGAGATTGGGGAGAGGTGTAGGGTTTGTTAATACCCGAACCTCTATAAATCTCGTGTGTGATATCTCTCTATCCATACTCTATTTAATTTTATTCCGCACTTAAAGTTAAGAAATTTTTTATTTAACATCCAATTCAACCCCCCCTTTTTTGTTCATTGTCTGGGCAACAATTATGTAATATAATAGGATGCCATATGTGTATACAATATAATGATAATTATATATTGTTATCATCCCTAATATATAAGTGGGGCGTCATATCTAACACACAAAATGGCGGTAAAGAGAGATACAAAACTTAAAGCCGAATCAGAAAAAAGAAATCCTCTAGCACTCAAAGCCTCTACTTCAAAATCTCAATAAGAAGTGGAAGATGACGAGGAAAATAATGATGATGCAAATGAGGACATTGTCATGCTCTCAAGAAGATCAAAAAGAATAATTGAAAAGAGAATTGGCAACTCTCGAAACTTCAAACAAAGAAACCTCAAACACTCCTCAAATGACTCTCAAAGAAATAAAGAGGATGTAAAATGTTATGAGTGTGGGAAGAAAGGACATATCAAACTAGAATGTCCAAAGCTCAAGAAACACAAGAAAAGATATCAAAAAGATAACAGGGAGAAGGCCACAAAGCCATATGGGATGATGAAAGCTCTTCAATTGAAAAAGATGACAATGAAGGTGAAGAGGTTAACATATGCTTCATGGCTTTAAAGGATCACTTCATAGATAAGGTAGGTCCTTCTTACTCATACTCATTTAATAATGATAGTAGTGATAATAATAATGATAGTGAAGATGATCATGATGAGTAGAGTTTAATAGAAGTATTGAACCAAGAATTAGAAAAATATAGATGTAAATTCAATACTTACAAAAATAATATTTTAAATTTGAAAAACAAAATGGAAGTTTTACAAAAGGAAAATCTTGACCTTAAAACTTCTAATGAAACTCTTCAAAAATCATTAGATGAGTATTCCTCTAGACCCTCAACTAAATCCTTGCTTAAAGAAAACAAAATTTTGAAAAATGAAGTTGAGGAACTTAGAAACTCTATTTCAAGATTTCATAAAGGCAATGAGAGTTTAGATACTCTCATAGTGTCCCAAATACCACATTTAATAAGACATGGTCTAGGATTTTATGGAACATCATCTTCATCTCACAAGTCCACTTTTGTTCAGTCTAATGCACCTCAAACCTCCACAATAGAAGTAATAGTCCTAAGGGCTAAAAGCACAACACACATTAAACCCCTTATTTATAAGAAGAATGGTCAAGGGTCGCATAGCTTAAAAGGGAAACCTCAAAAGGCCAATCATGCCTTCTTGTATAAGAGGCATACACCTAGGGAAGCACTTATTCATCATGCATGTGTATGTCACTGCACACAAACACCTTCTAAAAGGGTGTTAAGACCAAAAAGCATGTCCAAACCAAAAAATATGTTTGAAACTAAGTAATGTAATTATTGTATGAGACTCGTTCACATCAACAAACATTGTTGGATAAGAAAGGCTCATTGGGAACCTTTAAGTGCTAACCCCCAAGGACCCAAGTTCATTTGGGTACCTAAAAACCAAACCTAAATTGTAATTTTATAGCATGCCTCAAGTCCGCTATAAAAGATAATGTTTGGCTTGTGAATAGTGGATGCTCAAGGCATATGATCGGAAACAAAGAACTATTCAATGGCATTAAAAGTATTGATGGTGGTAAGGTAACCTTTAGGAACAATGCTAAGGGTAAGGTAATTGGCATTGGCTCTATTGGTATTAATAATACTACTTTCATTGAAGATGTTTTACTTGTTGATGGTTTGAAACATAATTTGTTAAGTTTGAGTCAATTATGTGATAAGGAAAACCAAGTAATCTTTATCTCAAATGAATGTCTTGTAACCTCCTTTAGTGGCCAAGAGATATTCAAAGGAAATAGGGATGTCAATACTTACATAATAGACTTACACAAAATATCTAACCTTTCCTCTAAGTGTCTTATGACTACTAGTGATGAATCTTGCTATGGCATAGAAGGCTTGGTCATGCAAGCATGGATTTAATTCAAAGCCTTAGCAAAGGAGAGCTAGTAAGTGGATTCCCAAGAGTTGAATTTTAAAAGAATAAGACATGTGAACCTTGCCAAATAGGAAAATAACTTAAGTCTTCCTTCAAATCCAAAAATATTGTACAATAGAAAAGCTTGATCTTGATTATGAGAAAGATGATAATGATCAAGAAAACCCACATTAAGATGTCTCTCTACCTCAAGCTTAAGAGCAAGACAAATAAGAGCTTCCAAAGGAATGGAAAATGACAAAAAATCACCCCAAGGAATAAATCATTGGTGATCCTACTAAAGGTGTAAGTACTATATCTCATCTCAAACTCTTAGATTCTAACCTTGCATTCGTCTCTCAAATTGAGCCTAAAGATATTGATGAGGTTCTTAATGATGAAAATTGGGTGATTGCTATGCAAGAGGAACTCAACCAATTTGAGAGAAGTAAGGATTGGACCTTAGTTCCTAGACCCAAAAAGCATCAAATCATTGGTAGTAAATAGGTATTTAGAAATAAACTAGATGAACAAGGTTCAATAACTAGGAACAAGGCTAGGTTAGTTGCAAAAGGTTATAATCAAGAAGAAGGTATCGATTATGATGAAACCTATGCTCCGGTAGCTAGATTAGAAGCCATAAGAATTCTTTTAGCATTTGCATGCCATATGAATTTTAAACTCTTTCAAATGGATGTCAAAAGTGCTTTCTTAAATGGTTTTATAGAGAAGGAAGTTTATGTAGAACAACCACTGGGATTTCAAAGCCATAATTTGCCTAATCATGTTTTTAAACTTTCAAAAGCTTTGTATGGTTTGAAACAAGCCCCAAGAGCTTGGTATGAAAGACTAAGTTCTTTCCTTTTAGAAAATAATTGTTCAAAAGCAAATGTTGAGACAACTTTATTTATTAAAAAGCATAAGTATGATATTCTAATTGTTCAAATTTATATTGATGACATTATATTTGAGTCTACTAATGAATTGCTTTGCCAAGAATTTGCTAAGTGTATGACTAGAGAATTTGAAATGAGCATGATGGGTAGTTCTTCCTTGGTTTGCAAATAAAACAAAGCAATGAAGGCATATTCATCAACCAATCCCAGTACGCCAAAGAATTAATCAAGAAATTTGGAATGGAAGGATGCGAAAATGCTAAGACTCCAATGAGCACATCAACAAAATTGGACAAAGATGAAAAGTGTAAGAGCATTAATGAAAAGCTCTATAGAGGTATGATCGGATCACTTTTATATCTTACTGCCTCTAGGCCCAATATAATGTACAGTGTATGTTTATGTGCTAGATTTCAATCGTGTCCTAAAGAATCACATTTGAATGCTGTAAATAGAATTTGAAAATATTTACATGCCATATTGCATCTAGGCTTATGGTATCCTAGAAATTCATCCTTTCATATCATAGGATATTCAAATGCAGATTATGCTGGCAGTCTCTTGAATAGAAATAGTACTTCAGGCACTTGTTACTTTATTGGTGAATGCTTAGTTTCTTGGTTTAGTAAGAAACAAGTTTCGGTTGCCCTTTCTACCACTGAAGCGGAATATGAGGCAGCAAGATGTTGTTGCACTCAAATCCTATGGATGAGAACACAACTTAAGGATTATGGTAATAGTTTGGACCATATATCCATCAAATGTGATAATACAAGTGCCATAAACCTATTTAAGAATCTCATTCAACACTATAGAAGTAAGCATATTGACATAAGACATCATTTTCTTAGAAATCATGTTCAATATGGAGATGTTGTATTAGACTTTATCGATACAAACAATCAATTGGCAGATATTTTCACCAAATCTCTTAATGAAGAAAGATTTTGCTTCATAAGAAGAGAGTTTGGTATGCTTGTTGGATCAACCTTATCTTAAGTATGATTGTCAATTGTCAACCTTGAATGTTAATTTCCTTCATATCATTTAATTGACTAATTTTTAAGGTATGAAGTGGTTAACATAATGGGAATATATGTTCTAAGGCATAGAAGCATCTTATAAATCTTTGAGTCTTATTTTAGACTTAGTTTTATTAATTGAAGATTTGAGGTAATTCACACCCATGACATATATTCACAATTGTGAACCTAATTGCAAAAAGCTCTAGTAGTTTTCACGCTTTGCTTCACGACATCTTTCATGGTTGGAGGTTGTGAAGACTATGTTTCATGCCCATGACTCTTTTCATCACTCCCGTAAAAATCCTTATTCACGCCCATGACACGTATTCATGACCGAAAACATAGACAGCAAATAATTACAGAACTATTCACGCTTTGTTTCATGCATTGCCTCACGATTAGAAGTAGTGAAGATTGCTCTTCATGACCGTGACTCCTTTTGTCACCTCTATGAAATTCATAAGTGATGCCCATGACTATTTAATGTCATGACCGTGAATTGATTCGTATCCTTTTTCACGACTAGAATGCCTCTTCAACAAACCTTGACCACGACTATTGATGCCCGTGATGGACCATTCACGGTCGTAAATCTATCGACTATTAAACAAAATTTTTGCCATTTTCTCTTTTCCAACTTTAAAAATTCTCTCATTTATATCTCTCATTCAATATTTCTCACAAATTCCAGCCTCCTCATATTCATTTCCATCTATAAATTCTTTCAAACCACTTTGTCTTTGAAGAATCTCAACATTTCTAGGTTTGTTCTCAAATCTTTGGTCTGAAAATTATATCTCCAATCCCTATTCCAAATTTATCACAATGGAACCCAGCTCATCTAAAGGCACAAGGAAGAAATCCCATGCTCTGAGATGTCACACGGACTATCTTCTTAGCATCATTCTGGAGCATTGCCATCCAAGATATGTCGTTCTAAAGAAAAGACCCCTACTCTCGTCTCGATCCTTCAAGTGGAATGTTGTCAAGACTCTTGGTCTTAAGACAAGCATGATTGAACAATTGCAAGCTTGTCATCTTAAAGAATTCGTAAACATTCATCGGCCAATGCTAAGGGAAACAACTCTCGAGTTCCTTAGCACATTGCAAGTCTCTCCCTCCAAAACTATCAAATTCTAGCTCTGTATGCATCTGAATGCTCTCACAGCAATGGAGTTTGGCACGATTTTCAAGCTTCCCTCAGATCACATTCTCAATGAGAGCAAAGTTGAATTCTATGCCAATCCGGCTTGGACACATTTTGGGTTGGAATGCAGCTGGGATGTGAAGAAAACCAAGAGCACATATCTTTGGTCCCCTGTGCATAAGTATTTACATAGGTTTCTTACCTATAGTATTGGGGCAATCAGAAAATCAGAGCTCTGCTTATTGGAAATGGCACGAAGAGGTTTATCCGTAGCTTTGTCTCAATGGTTTGCAAATCACCTTCTTTTAATTGCAATAAAGCCATCGGGAGATATTTTGATTGGTGGGTATATAACTTACCTTTCCATTGAGCTAGGGTATCTAAATCTCGATGAGCATAATTACAATCTTATTCTAGCACATCTACAAGACCAACTAGATGTAGAGTCCTTCATAAAAATGGGAGTAGTTGTCCGCATTATTTACGAAAATAATATCTACTACCGTTTCACCACTCCAGATGGTGAAATTGATTGGGAAGACTAGGACATTGATGATTTCAAAGCTGGCCTCCAGGGTATCCAACAACAAAAATGAGCCCGAGTCAAAACATGAACACTAGAGGTTGCGCAAGATGTTGGTCAATCATCAACTTCTACCACACCCAGTTTGGTGCAGTAGGTTGTTGATCTTTTAGTACCTTGCTTTAACTTAATGCAGGCTTCCATCGATGAGAGGTTGGAAAACCTCAAAGACATCATAGAATCTCATATGGATAGCCTCGAGGCGGAGGTAGCACGCCTTAGGGATGGTCTATCAGGCTTGAAGCCTAACTAGAGTCATAGTTCTCGTATAGTAGATTTATCTTCAATGTTATAGGACTTTATTTTAATTTTTTTAAAAAAAAATTTGTAATCCTTCTCCTTCCTTTAATACAATTATCTTGTTATCAATTCATTTTTTATGGTTTATTTTGTTGATGACAAAAAGGGGAGAACCTAGCAATATATGCAAATGTGTGGTTAGTAGATATAAGTTATTATGCAATGTATGGATTGAATATGTAATTTTTTTTCCTAATAATATGCATAATATATATCTCACATATACCATTGCAGATACCTAACTAGTTAGCAAAAAACTTTGATATACTTAGGATATCCCTTGCATATACCTAACTAGTTAGCAAAGAACCTTGCTATACGTCTTTCAATTCTTGCACTCTATTATTTTTTCTTAAGCATCTTTTGAGGGGGAGACTTCTCAAAAGCACATATTGCTAGATTATTTGTCACCATCAAAAAGGGAGAGAATGTTGAATCTTGAGGGGTATTTTCGTCATTTTGATGTTAACAAATAAAATAGCAATAATGTATTTAACAATGCTTGTGTTCTAAGTGTGTTGAACATGATATATCTTGATTAGAATATGATGCAAGATTGAAAGACAACTTTTAAAGATCAAAATCAGAAGAAATAGCAAAGTCACGCCCGTGACTACTTAAGTCACGCTTGTGAATATAGCTTAGCGCCAACTTTCCACCATTCAAAGTTCATGGTCATGAAGGATCATACCAGCCACAAATGATCAAATCAGTCACGCCTGTGAGATAATAGTCAAAATCTTCTAGAAAGTTTCACAGCCAGAATCACCACCTGGACCACAACTTGGAAGAATATTCACGCCCGTGAAAGTATAAAGTCACGTCTGTGATCAAACACTTCAAATTCTTCCAGAGAGCTTCACGACCAGAGTCACCACTTGGACCATGACTTGGAAGAACATTCACGATTGTGACAAATATATTCACGCCCGTGAATGAGGACAGAGAAACATGTCAAGCGCGAAGTTAAGTGTTAGTTGAACGGCTATTTTCGCATTAAATGCATCCAAACGGCTATAATTCGCAGAGGAAGTATAAATGCAAGTCATTTATGAATCCTAAGAAGAACAACAATAATTACTTTGAATCCTTAATCTTATTGTAGTCTTGTGCATTAATTATTTTTTCAGCAAAACCTTTATTCTTTGTAAAAATCTAATTGCTCATAATTTCTGGGCATTGTAGGTTGGTGAGTGTTTTCATTGTAAACAATTACTCAAGTGAGTTTGGGTATATTGGGTTAAGATTGAAACACTTGTAAGGGTTTATTGTGTGAGCCATAAAACACAAGGAATTGGTTTATTGTGTGAGCCATTAAAACACAAGAGAATTTTTGGGTTAGGTGTTAACCATTGAGAGAAACACCATAGTTAGGAGTGAGCTTGTAAAATTCCATTGTAACACTTAGTGTGTTAGTAAAACACCCAATTGAGATTGGGGAGAAGAGTAGGGTTTATTAATACTTCAGTCTTTATAAATCTTGTGTGTGATATCTCTCATTCCCTACTCTATTTAATTTTATTTTGCACTTAAAGTTAATAAATTTTTTTATTTCATAACCAATTCAACCCCCTTCTTAGTTCATTATCTAGGCAACAATATCAATCAGATCTGAAATATATAATACCTGTGGAATTGATAGAGGTACAATTAGACTTGACTTATGCAGAAGAACCTGTGAAAATCTTAGCTCGATAAGTCAAGAAACTGTGGAACAAAAAGGTACCATTAGTAAAGGTCCTATAGCACAATTATGCAGTAAAAAAAGCCACCTAGGAGCGTGAAGAAATGATGAGAACTTAGTATCCTCAGTTATTCAGCTCTAGCTAATAAGGAAAATTTCGAGGATGAAATTTTCTTAAGGGGGAGAGAATTGCAACATCCGATGATTTAGGCCCCGATTGCGTGTGACCATAATGGAGTGCACTGGTTCAATCGCAGTCTAAATTTGGACCCATAAAAAATGACAAATAATAAGAAAAAATAATTAAAGGCATTATTATTTGGAAATTAAAAATATTAGTGCTAAAACTGGAAAAAATTAAAATTATCCTACGGACAAAATTGGTGTTATTGGAATTATTGGGGGAAAAAGTGTGAAGATGAGGAAATTGGTGGAAAATGAGGAATTTCTCAAAATTAAAAGTTAATCAAGATTAATTAAGTTAATGCACCAATGGAAATTAGGATTGATTTTAATTAGTGGGACTCACTCCTTAATTTTAGTATAAAAGTCAAAAAGATAAAGAAATTCTACAATCTTCCATCTAAATATCTAACTCATCTTCTTCCTCTCTTTCTCCTCCTTGTATCGCCCACTCTAGCCTTCCAAAGCCACCATTTTTGCTTCATTTCAAGCTTGAAAAAAAGAGAAAAAATAATTTTTGAGAGATAAAAATTCAGAAATTAAAGAGTTCTTGCCATAAAAAAGATATTGCCATAAAGAGAGCTAAGGAGCAAAAAAGAAGAAAGAAAGAAGAAAAGAAAAAGGAGCAATTTTAGGGGGAATTTCGGCCCACTTTTGAAAGCCATTAAGGTGAGTTTATTCTTCTTAAATTCAACATTTTTCCTTCCATTTGAGACCCATAAAGATGATAGATATGATTAGAATTGGTAGACTAGGGTTATTTGGCATACATGAACTAGGATTTTAAGTTATTGTTGATCTTTGAGGAAAGTTACAATTTTATGGGACTAATTGGTGCGAAAATATTAAGATATGTGAATATAATTGTGATATGAAAACTTTGGACACAAAATTTGGACACAAAATCCCGAACTTGTAGGTACCCAGAAAATACTCTGTAGAACTAATGGAACTCCCTTCAGTAAAAGGGCCATAATTTTGATATAACACTTGGATTTGTATTATTTTTGATGCACCTAAAAGTTGAGACATTAAGTTACAAAATATTAGAAGACCATAAATTCAAATTCGAACTATAAATGAGCTAAAAATGAGGCCCAAAATCAGAGACAAAATTTGTCATAAACAAAGAGTTGATATATTGGGCTTTTGCATGTGGTGTGATGAATACATATATTAATTAATGTGAATTTTGACTTTAATTATAGTTATAAATGTTTAATAAATTATTTATATGTGAGGTTCTAATTCAATAATAATGGAAACAAATAATAAAAATAAATAAACAAATAAGTGGAAATTTGGTATAATTATCATTTTTGGAAATATTGTGAATAATAATCTTAATGTTAGGAGTAAATATAAAAATAGTTAAACCTTAAAACACCTAACCTAGAACCAGAATAGAGAATAGTTTGACATGTCAATTAGGAGATTAAAGGCACTCGGTGTCAAAACATGAAAGTCGATAATGACACTATTATGAAAGCTGGTAATGACACTATCATAAAAGCACTAGACGTAATATTATGAAAGCCAAAAAAGGCAACTCCGCTATTTTTATTAGTTAGTTCGGTTATAGGTATTATGGGCGCAAAGAAAATGAAAATAATAATAATATAAAAGTGTGTTATTTTGATAATATTGTGCTAAATCAAAAATTGCTAAATATTAAATGTTTGATAACTTTTATTAGATTTCATGTATTTCTTTTGTTTTATGTCTTAATTGTGAAAATTTTGATATGACATGTAAGAAAATATATGTATGTAAGATTTTTATCCTTGAAGCACCACCAAGCTAATAGCTTAGCGTAGATGGTTTCTTCTCGTGCAGGTTCTAAAGAATAGTTGTAGATAGTATAGTTATCAGAAGAATAAGGGTACCCAGATGGAAAGCGACTTAAAACTTTGGACTATTTTTGGTATATTTTGTTAAAAATTTTGTAAATTAAATTATAGTTTTATCTCATCTAGTTTGTATTGTGGATATGTACATCTAATATAATGGACATAGTTTGAATGTAAATAATATATTTTATAAATAAATAAAATTTTGAATATTGACGTTTGTAATAGTTTTATTTTGGTATTTGTACTATTTTCACAAAATTAAAAACAAATTATACTTCATTTAGCTAATCTTTATAAGACAATTAGTTGGGTAATGCTCACTTATCTTGTTGAACTAAAGTGGGGTAAAGGGGTGTTACACGCTCTCTTGCCAATTAATGGTCCTTCACTTGATTGTGACATGGGTCTCCTTAACCTTTTATCTTGTGTTAACTGTTGTACTGCTAGAACTCTCTCAACTATTCTGGCAGATGCTACAAACTAGGAAAACTCATCAGGTGTAGGGATGAAACCTGTAGCTTAATCGGGTCTTTCAATCCATCTTCAAATCGTTGGCATTTATCAACCTCTGTAGATACAATGCCACCAGCATACTTACAGAAATGGGTGAATTCTCTTTCATATTATGTTATAAACATGTCCCCCATTTTTAGTGTCAAAAACTATATTTTCTTATCATCTATGTAAATAGGGGGAATATATTGCTATTTGAACTTCTTTACAAAAAACTCCCAAATCATGGGATCAAATGCCTCTGACCTCTACGACTTAGACTACCACTAGTCATATGCATGATCTTGCAATAAGGATACTGCATATTTATATTTATGCTCATCCATGCAATGCAGCTGATCAAAGACTCTATCTGCTCGTTCTAACAAAAACTTTGTCACAAAAGGGGTCATCTTCTCATTTACCATAGAAATCGGGTGTCTCTAACTTCCTCAATCTCTCAAATTGTAACATACACGGGGCTAGCTGTGATGCTCTTTGTAGCAAATCTATCATGTTCCTCATAAAATTTATTTGTCATGTGACAACAACAGACTACCCCTATGATGAGCTAGCACTAGATCTAGATGCAGTAGCTTAGCGATGACTGGGTCGCAATGAAATCTCTGTTTTGGTAGGCTCATTACTTTTGCCTCCTTCATCCATAATCTATCATAACCTTGAAGACATATTATACCTATATCATAAAAGTGACGGCCACAATCAGTAAACAACAACTTTTATACTCAATTGTGGGTACATACATATCATAATTATTTTGAAAACTGTTTTTAAAATCCCAAAATCACCCAAACTGGACTCTGATACCAAAAACTATAACACCCCTTCACCCCAACAACACATGCATGGATAAGGGAGTATTATTATGACTTCATCGATTAAAATATCATTTCATATATATATATATATATATATATATATATATATATATATATATATATATATATATATATATAAAGGGTAGTAGCTCATATATTTTTTTTCTTTATTATTTATTAGTTATTATGCATGAACTATGAAACGATAAGGGAGGATTGAGCTTTGATACCAAACTCGAGCTTCCTTTTGATCAACTATGCATGAAACCTACTTTTCTATACCTTTTTCACTCTCTTTCTCACTTTCTCTTCCTAAAATCAAGCTTTGGCTATGGAGGATTGGGGATCAATATGGGCTGGTTTAGGAGTATAGAAAATTTTAGATATAAAGAGATAAGGAAGGAAGAAGGAGAAATTAAGAAGAAACTGACAAAATTAATTAATGATGGGCCACATAAGCTTAAATATCTAGATATTTATATTAATTAGCTTCTTAATGTTTGCCACTTGGTGTGGCTGGCCTACTCATATATCATATGCCTAAAATTATTTATTTAAATAATAAATATCTCACTTGATCCCCTAATTTTTTATAAATTGCTTAAAACACTTTATTAAATATTTTTCATAATTATTTTCCATTATTTTAATTATTTTTCTATCAAAATCTAAATTTAAACTTCGGTCAAACTGACGAATCGATTTAACAACTCGCGTGACTCAGGGCCTAAATTAGTAAATATGACAAGCCTACTGGCATGTTCACCTTTTTCCACTAAAAGGTATTTTTTCATATTTCCTAACAAATAAGATTCACATGTGTTCACATGTGTCATATGATTCATAATCAAATGATCCTAAGTTACCATTCTTGTGTAACTTAGTCATGCACCTCTCATTTATATGACCAAGGCGACAATGCCATAAATATGATGGTTTAGGGTTATCAAATTTTTTTCTTTTATTATTGATATTAAGGATTAAATTAGACATGTGAAGAATATAAATTCCATTACATAATGGACAAGTTCCATAAATAATATCATTCAACCATATGGAGCAACTATTGCCATTAATAGTTAAATGAAAACCTTTTCTATTTAAATAAGAAACATAAATACTATACTTTGTTAAAACTGGAACATAATAACAATCGTCTAATTCTAAAACAAGCCCACTAAGGAGTGTCAATACATAAGTTTCTATAACTAATGTAGCAACTCTTGCTCTATTGCCAACATATAGGTCTGACTTTCCTTTCTTGAGTCGTCTACTATTCCTTAGGCTTTACATATTAGTACATATGTATGAGCCACATCTAGTATCCAATACCTATGAATTATTAATAGAAATAATATTAACCTCAATAACATAAATATTTGAAGTATAAGGTGCATCCAATGTCTTATCGTTCTTCTTTAAAAACTCCAGAAAGGTCTTGCAGTTCATCTTCCATTGACAACTCTTGTCCCAATGGAAGTAAGTCCCTATTAAAGTCATTTCTCTGCCTTTCTTCCTCATCTTCAATGCATATTGTATTGGAGATGTCCCCTCTACCATCTTGGAGTAGAAGAGCAATATAGATATCTCATATCGCTTAATTCAAGCTTACTCATCAAAAAACTCCCTTAGATGATACACAGTGGTATTAGCATCCATATTCTCATGCTACTTTTGAAGTTTGGGAGACATAGACAACTGTTCATCAATAGATGCATCATTAGTAGGAGGGGAGGGAAGTGACTCTTCCAAGACATAGGCTATCTTTTTGGTTTTAAGAACTATTCTCAAATTCTTTAGCCAATCAAGGAAGTTCAGGGCAGTTAATTTGTTGGATTCAAGAATTGATCATAAGTTCATGTTTGATGACATGATTCTATCAACCTATATGTAAAGAAAGATCATGTTTAGAGAATGTACAAAATACATGAATATTAGGTCTTTAATAAACATGGATTATAACTTATACTATTTTATTACGAACCTATAGCTCTCGCTATGAATCCGAGAGAATTTGTTGGAAGCTCTCCTAGTGGGTCAATATCAAATAGCATTAAGAATGACCTTGGGTTTACCTAACAAGCTATCTTAGGTCAATTGGTAGGTATCTCATACCAATTGCATCATTTATGTAACTACTTAATCATTAGGCTATCAACTCTTGATTTGTGCACATCTCATGTACACTTATCCAACTTTACCTCTAATTCATATTGACCTTGAGTTTGCCCAACAAGCCAATGCAACTAGTTAAAGTCAGCCCATTAATCATAAAATCATATTTCAATGGTTTGAACATATTCTTATAAAGCGAGCTTGGGTTTGCCCAACAACCCAAATTCTAAAACAACTTTAGTTCTTGCCATATTAATGGAAGACATTGACTAAAATATTATTAATGAGGAATTTCTTTAATTTAGGTCTTATCATGACAATTTGGCATACATAATATATACATTCATCATATATAGATATATAAGATAATTAAACTAATTATATGGTCATGATTATAGACATAATCTAACATCAATCCTTCGAGCAATGAAAATATTGACTAAGTCTCATATAGGTAGATGCATGAAATTACAACACCAAAATAGAAAATAAATTTCTATTCTAATGCTTATTTGCTTTTGGCACCATCTCCTTTGCTTCATACTCATTTGCATTTCAATTCTTTTTTAATCCTATGTAATCTAACTAATAATTTTTTCATAAGAAAATCTCAAGTTATATTTGAGGGGAGTGAGATGATAAGAGAAATACAATAGAGAAAATAGAGAAGACAGAGACTCGCAAATCCTATTTACTAAAAATAAAATTCCATATATGATCAATTTCATTGATCAAGTTTATAATCATACCATCATTTCATTCCATACACCCTAGCATGTATTCTCTAATGCATAATTAAATGTAATCTACTAAAGTAACAATTTGGGTTCCCTTCATTTCAATTCTTGAAACTTTATTATGATTGTTTGGCCTTTAACAAGATTCATCATAAATCATTATTTAATCTCATTAAATATTCATATGAACAATTAGAAACACTTTCTAAAAGAAAATAATGTAAATTAGGCATATATTTGATCATATCAAAAAGTTTTCTAAAATCACATACTTTGCCAACTAGGTTATTATTAATTTAATGCATACAACAATTAAATCCAAATTTAATATTTAAATCACATTTAATATTAAATCCAAATATGAATAGTAGTTAATTTATAATTAAATTATCTTAATTAATTATTAGTTTAATGCCAAATAGGATTAAACAATCTTAATTAAAATTGCATTCTAGAATCTTAGTCAAACTAGAACTTTGAAAACTCTTTTAAAATTCAAATAAAATTCCATTTAAAAATTCCCAAAACTTTCAAAATTAATTCTCATCATTCTAAGAAACTTATAATCAATTTAAACTAATTAAATTCGTTCATTAGATAATCTAAATCATTAATCATTCAACTAGCAAACCAATTACTCAAAAATTGCCTAAATTGAAGTATACATGAATTATGATTATTTAGAAACTTAATTACGAATTTAATTTAACTTTAGCATGAAATTGACATCAATATAACATCATGAATATCTCTTAAGCATGAAATTAAGGTTTTAGTCATTAATTTACATGCCATTAAATTAAATAACACAAAACAACCCTATCACATGATAAGATTTTTTACCTAGTTTCTTGTTTTGTTTGTTCCACAATCAAAAATAATTTTTGCATTATTATAGGTACTGTCCAGAAGTTAAAACTAAATTTAAATATATCATTAACATATTTAAATAGTCAAATTAATAAACCAAATTCAAAAAGTCCCATAAAAAAAACTCAATTGGCAATACTAGGTTTTACAAACCCTAAAATTCATCATGCATGCACAATTTTGAATTTTATGTTCAAATCTTTTAATTATCACCAAAAATATCAAATATCATCATAATAATATTTCATTGAATTAAATTTAAATTTTTAGGCCAAATAGAATCAAAATTGCTTTTAATGAAATGAGGTAATCCAAGTTGTTCATTTTTCAATCGATTTCATTGATACTTTAATTAAATCCAATTTTAATTTACATAGGTGGATCTAATACTACTATTATGTTTTGAATATGCATCTCATATATGGAACAATGTAAATATAAAAATTAATCAAAACTAAAACATAATGAATGCCCTATTAATTTAAATCAGATTATACCATCTAATGGGAGAAGTTGATTACCTTATTTTTGGATCTTTATTCTTCCAAGTTGTGAGTTTTTTCTTCATTATTGGGTTGTAGCAAACCAAAATAATTCAAAATTAGGACTGCCTCTAAGAGTATCCATGTGAAGGAAGAAGAAAAAAACCTCCAAGAAAATAGGGTGACAAAAATCCAAAGTGCCTAGCTATGGAAAATTGTCTTATGAAAGAAAAAAAGAGATGAGAAAAATAACTTTTATTTTTTTAGAGGGAAACCACGAAATTGACTCCTTAAAAGGAGTGTTTATACTCTTTCTAATTCTTTTTAGGGTTAGAAAAGAAAAGGCCATAATGAGCCCATTTTTCTAAGGTATATGGCTCAATATTGACCAAGTCAAAAATCCTAATCTAAATTGGATTTGACATATTTTTATAACTCTTATAAAAGACCCAATTTTTTTCTATCTAACGTGGATCTTATCCAAAAACTATTTTACATTTTTTTCATTCTCTCTGTGCATGTGATTTAATATGTTTTCTAGTCATATTGGTAGCCTAAGTCTCAGAAGAAATCCTAATTGAATTAGAATTTTATGAGTTAAACACTTTTGACCCATAATTGATTTCTCATCAATGTTTCTTGACATAGTAAATCATGAACAATATCTAGCAACACATCATGACCATCCAATTAACTAGAAAGTCAGTTGTTTGACTTTTAACCCTTATATAGACAATTACAGTACAATTTGTCCTTTCACCTAGCTATATCTCATTTGGTTCAAAGTATGGACTGTGTGTCAACTCCCACTAGACTATCTACATCATACCTAATCCAAATGATAATAGTTCTTGTTTATGAGACTCATTACTCTATTAGATATGTCTTTGAAGATCATTTTCAAGATATGTCCACATTAGCTAAAGATTTATAAGTAATGATCTCTATGAAAGGCCATATGTATACTCTCCTTCTATCAAGAGTGGTGAATCCTTTATTGACTATTCAACTAGCTTCAAATACCTCATATTATATCCAATCACCTCCATATGAGCAACCTTCGAAAGGCAACAAGGAATGAAGTCAAAGTTTAGGATTCAATATCCAAGATAACCTTGAGCATCTCAAGTCTAAGGATACTTATGTCATTGCTATGATGAGGTTATCACTGATATTAAATAGACATCAATATGATTATCTTATAATAGGTCATCCAATGTATTTGACTACTCTAGCAAGCATCCATATGTTAACTATAAACATCTCATGTCTTCAGCTTTTGAGATCAACTGCTTAACCTAGTCAAGGAGTATAACATATGCTAGTCTATCATGATTAATAATGTCATGTCTTATTAATCCTATGCCTAGGGATCATTTAGGTATAAACACAATTGCACATAATTGGAATTTCATCATCATGATCTTATCATGATTTTCTTCATGTTATGTTGTATACCGATGACTTCATTAAACGGTTTGAGATCTATATCAATTCATATGCAATAAATACCATATAATAAAAATGATTTTTATTAGTAATAAATGAGTACATCAAGTACCTAAAGTGATTGCCTTTAGGGTACCTCTGTAATAATATAAAAACATAACAAAGAATAGATGAACAAGTAAAGTCTAGACTAAATACTAGGACTAGAAGTAGAATAGGTGGCATACCATTAAAGGGGCGTATGGTATCGTAGTTATATGTTACACAATGATTCTTTTACGAACAAGATGACTTAAGCTCAGAGAGTGTCATTGATTCTATGTTGCATACAAAAGATATATATTTTATTCAATCAAGGTGACTTATATTCTGAGAGCGCTCTCGACTTTAGGAGCCTAGATAAATATACATGATTATAGACAGTGATAGTGTGGCTTAAGCTCAAATAGCGTCTCTATTCACAACCTGTATCCGAATAGTCCATATAGAGAGTTATTGGGTGAAAAGGTCAACGTAATTAATGGTACAAATACATTACAATGGAATGGAAAATGGTTTAATGGCTCAAGTAAGCGATGATAAATGATGATATGTTATATGTTATGAACATCGGTCAGTGCTTACTTAAGCATGATATAAAGGTATATTACTTTATTAAATCCATAAGATGAAGTATATTACATGATGTTATGATTTCACTGTCGTACCACATTGTTTTAATATAATGTCATGTATATGTATGACATGATGTTATTATATGAATGCATATTGAATTTATATGCCTAGATATACCACTAAGCTTTCATTTCAATAGCTTAACATACAATTATTTTTTTCCACATAGGTTGGAGCCTAGTAGATAGTAGAAGTTGATTAGAGAAACCAACCCAAGTTCAGGGACAATAGAGCAAACCCGATAAGGATTTTGTGATATGTCATATTTTGCATTTTAGTACATGACGTATGAGTTTATAAAGTTGTTTACTTTCATACATGTCTTGTATTTTGAATTTTATGTAATGTTTTACTTTAAGACATGTATTTTTATAAACATGGGAGTTCAAAGTTAATATTTTGATATTTATATAACTATGATGATGTTTTTTAAGGATCAAAAAGGCATAATAGTGCATGTGATGGTTTTATATGTGATAAGTTTATGTGGTAAAAAGGGGTTTTCCAAAGAAAAGAAAAGTTTTAAACTTTCACAGATTTTCCGCAATACAAAAATTAGTACAACAGATAGGGGAAATAACAGTTGATAGATAGAAATCCTAGTTAGATTTAAGAAGGAAAGATAAAGAGTATGATGTGGGGAATAAGGTATTTTTTAAAATTTCACATTTAAGGAAATGTTCAGATTTGGTAGAAAAGGGAAACTAAGCCCATGATTTATTGGAATAAAGTGCTCAAACGTGTTAAACTAGTGGTAATTTTAGCTCAAGAGATCATAGAGCTATGAAACACGTAGGTGCCACTAGCGAAGGGTTATGGCGCAATCATTCAATAGAAGAAGTCATCTAAAAGACTGAAGAAGTAATGAAGGCTTACTATGCACAATTATTTAGTGACAACTAATCAGGTAAATTTTGAGAACAAAAATTTTTTTAAGGGGGAGAGAATTGTAATACTCGCCCATTTAGACCTTGACCATATATGAATGAAACCGGATACGTCGGTCTAGTTAGAGCTTAAATTTGGACCCACAGAAAAATAAAGATATATGAGGGGGATTTATTAAAGACATTATAAAGATTTCTAATTAAAAATTTTGGTATTGGAACTGGAAGAAAATAAAATCTTCCTATGGACTAAATTGGAATTTGTGGAAAAATTTGGGGTCAATTTGTCAAAATGAAAAATTTAGAGAATAAACCAAGAATATATCTATGATTAAATTTTAGTATGATTAATTAAAATAATAGACCATTAAGAAGAGAGATTATTAAGCTAATTATGGGGTCCACTAAATTATAACTTAATTAAAAGTCAACACATCCAAAAATTTCCATAAAAAAATGCTTATAAAAATCAACAATTCCTTCTTATCTTCTTCCTCACTTTGCCCGCCTATCTATAAGCCCTCAACCTCCATTTTTAACTCATTCATCCTTCTAAAGGAGAGAAAAATAATTATATAGAAAGAAAACATAAGAAACTAAAGAGAAATCACCAAATGAGTGAGAAAAGGAAGAAGGAAAGAAAAGAAAAGAAGAGAGAAATGGTGAGGAGAATTTCGGCTAGCCATGGATCTACCTTAAGGTGAGTTTCATTTTTTATCTTCAAGTTTTTCTGTAACGTCTGTTTGGTTAGGTCTCTAGTCGCGTCTGTATCCTAATATTGGATACACATGATAGATTGAAATCTAAATTTGGATATAAAGAAAATGGAAAATAGAATAGAAAAACTCAATTAAAAACTCAATTGAAAAGAATTGGAGAAGATAATCGAAATTAAATTAGAAAATTAAATTGAAGCAAATTAAGAATTTTGAGGAAGAAATATTAAGAAGGAAAATTTATTGAGGATATAATTGATTGAAATCATAAAGTTTGCGCCAAAACTGGAAAAAATATGAAATAATAAATGAACATAAAAAATACTAATTAATAAATTAATAAAATAAATAAAATTAAAATTAAAAATAATAAATGAAAAATAAATAAATATGAATTAAAAAAAATCTAACTAATCCACTGCCAATGCACGAGAAACCAACCATTAATTTAATTATAAAAACGAGGAAAAGACCCGCTTATGCTAGATCTTCTTCGGCCTTCTAAAGACTTCCATAAAACACCACCCATTTCCCTTTAAAAACCTTAGCTATCATCAACCAAAATCTCTCCATTTTTGCGTTGGCTAACTTAGGGAAATGATTATTTCATGGAAGAAACTTGGAATACATGAAGAGTTAAGCGAGAATTGAGTGAGAAAAAGGACGAAAAGGAAGAAGAAAGAAGGAAGGAGAGAGAAAGTTGTGAAGGGTTCGGACACCATTGTTAATGAGCTAATAAGGTGAGTGAAGTCTTCTTTTTTCCATGAATTTTCTTTAAGATTTTAATGGGTTTGTATAACTTTTACTCTTGAATTGAAGGAAATTGGATAAGAATATAAGGAAATTTAAGTTGATGAAATTAAGCAAAAATTGAATGAATTAATTTAATAAATGGATGAAATTGGATGGGAATTGAATTCTGGTGGACTAATTTCATGTAAACCTGTGATAGTTGGGGGAAGTTGGAGGCTGCCTTCCATTAGTGAAGTTAGGGGAATTTGAATTTATGAGAAAGGGAGTAAAATTGATAGTGTAAGGACAGTAATTGAACAAACATTTTATGCGAAAATTCATAGATTAAAAACTATAAATTTTGCACAGCTCAAACCTTGGTTGAACCATAAATAATTGACGCTGATTCTTGGTGGCGAAATAGAGACAAATTTAATTGGCAGTCGGAACTAGTAATTGATAGTGTAACGATTTAAATCGGAGCGACCGATTAAAGAAATGAAATATAGAATCAAAAGTTGATTTGGGACAGCGCTCAATATTATGACCCATGACCTCTTAGATTAATGTTAGTTCTATTTGTGGTTGGGAAATTAGGAGAAAATAATGATATATGCAATTGATAGTGAGAGGTTGTCAACTGAAGCAAAATTTGGTGAAAATTTTCAAAGGGGCAGCCTTGAATTTGTGTCGATTATGACCAGCCCCAACAAAATTGATATTGAACTTGTGATTTGCCAAATGATAAATGGACCCTAACTAATGTAATTGATAAAGAGGATATTATGAATTAATGATTGTACTAGGTTAATAGCATAAAATAATGAAAAGTATGCATTTAAATGCATGAACAAGTCACAACTGTTCAAAGAACAGGGATAGGCAGCAAAGGTGAGAAAGGAAAAGCGGAGAACAAGTGAGGAAAAAATTAAAGAAGAAAATAGCCTAGAGCACCGAGAATGTATGTGCATACATTTGACTCTAATATTGCGGCACTTTGTATTGAAATGTTTGTTAGTAGAATATAATTACAAGATGTTTTTAATTTGTGAATGTGCTATGTTAATTAAGATGTAGGGGCTGCCTTGTATAGATGGTGCTACATGTTCCCTTCCATTTGAGATCTATAGTGTTGATTGATGTAATTGAAATTGGTAGATTAGGGTTATTTGGAAAGAGATGAACTAGGGTTTGGAATTGGAAACAATGTGGGGGGAAGTGGAATTTAATTTTTAATTAATGTTAATTGACGCTAATTATTAGTTTTATGACTTTAAAATTAAAGAAACACGACCTAGAAGGATGAAGAAGGGGCTGCCATGATTGAGTTACATTGAAAGAAATTGAAATTGATTTAAAGGAAAGGTAATTAGAGATGAAAGGAATGTGTTTTGGGTGTTGATGTGGAGAAATTATGTATGAACCATAGAGGACCATTTTGGGCAGCTTTGATTCCATAAAAAGGGGGTTTAATCTTGGTACTCTTTGGCCAAAATAAGGTATAAAACATGTTAGGAGCATTAAGGCCCTAAGAATGCATGAAAACTTTTGAAAAGGGGTGATAGAAATGAGATGTCGTTTAATTGTGTTTAGGGTAATCAAGTACACAAAAGGACAGTCATCAAGAGGTTGATAAAGGAGAGGTGAAGGCCACTTAAAGAAGGTAGAAAAAGTGAAGATTAAAGGCTGAACAAGTAAGTGCTTCTTTGGCAAAAATTTTACATGCGAAATAAATGTGAAAATTTTGTTGTTAATGCATGTGATCAATATGTCTTGAATGTGAAAATGTGAAAATAATTTGCCCATAAAATTTTTATGGTATTTTGGCTAAACTAACATGGTATGTTGTGATTTGAGGTTGTAAATAAGATCTGGGAATTTTGGTCATCAAATGATTAAAGGTGAATGATGAGATGAATAAATTACATTGATGTGTTAGTGATTTTGTTAGATTATTCCAGAGCAGTCTTGACATATCTGATCATAACTTGTGTTTTGGTAATAAGATTGGAATGAACCAATTGGAAATGAAAGTAAACTCATAGTACTAAAAATGTCATGAGAACATAAGTCTAAATTCTAATTACAAATGGGCTAAAAATTGGGTATAAAATCCTGGATTTGGTAGTACCCAGAAAATACTGGACAAAAATTGATTGAACACCTCTCGGTAAAATGACCATAACTTTTGCTAGGAAACTTGGATTTGGGTGATTTTTATTGTGTTTGAAAGCTAAGAAAATAAGCTATAAGTTCCTAGAGGACCATAAATTCATAGTCAAACTAGAAGTGGGCTAAAAATGAGGCCCAAGTTCAGGGCTAGAATCTGTCATAAACAGAGAATTTGGTAAATTGGCCTTTTAAATGTTGTGTGACATATACTTATGTGTTATGTAGCCTGAATCTTTGGCTTATTTGTGTGTGAATATTTATTAATGATATTTGTGGATAATGATGGATGATAAATTATGGAGAGTTTTTATGGGAATATTTGTGAATATTAAATTATGGATGCTTTAATTCAAATAAATAGATGGATAATAATTTGAATAATGATATTGATATTAATAAGAATGTCAGAGCCCTAGAATACTTAGTCTAGAACTAGAGTAGTGAATAGTTTGACATTTCAATCAGGGGAACAATGCGCTCGGCGCAATGATATAGAAAACCGGTAATGATGCCTTTCAAAAGCTGGGAATGACATTGTTATGAAAGCTAGTAATGACATTGTTATGAAAGCCGGTACTAACATTATTATGAAAGGCAATAATGACACAATTATATGAAAGCTGGTAATGACAATCCCGTTATTCCTACTAAAGAGTTCAGACAAAGGTGTTATGGGCATAAGCAATAAATTAATGCATGTATGGAAGTAAAATCAAATTGATAAAAGTATCTCTAAGATTGGTATCATGATGTAAATGAAAGTCTTGTTGAATGGATGCTTAAAGTAATTCAAAGTATGTGAAAAACAATGTTTGAGAATATTTGATTTATGGGCTTCATATGGGGTAAAATGTTAATTAAGATGATAATATGAAGGAAAAGAAGAAATGAAGATTTAATTGAGAATTTTTAATGCATTATTAGAAATGTTCGATATGATTTATTTAAGCTTGACATTTTTTTATAATTCTTGTTTGAGAAATTATAGGAATTGCATGTGTTGAAAGAAATCAAGATATAAGGAAATAAATGAAAAAGAAATCAATTAAGAGTGGAAATAAATAAAAAAAATAGAAATGTTAATAATCAAGGTGGTAAAAGAATAAGTACTATATATATAAAACATGAAGAAGTTGTAGTTGTAATGCAAGAGATATTGATGTAGTGCTAGAGTTGCTTGTTGATGAGTTTGTGTGTAAGTTGTATGTCTCTTTTATTTATTAAAAAAGGAGTTATGGAAAATTTTCATGCGCTAATTAAATGTTCGTTGAGACAATAATGAAAATTTATTCTTGATAAATAGGGTATGAGAAAAATTATGAATAAAATAACATAGATGTCGCATGAAAAAAAAGGTGATCGTATTTGCAAATTTGCCAGCAATATATATATATATATATAAATATCATGTTGCATGTGTTATGTTGTCATATGAAGTATCACTAAGCTAGTAGCTTAGCGCATGTGATTTTTTCCCCATGCTTGTATCAAAGTGTAAAAGTAGATTTTGCATAGATACCAGGAAGGGAACTCCAGACCGGAGACCGCAACATTTGAAGTTCATTTGAATGTTGGGATATGAAAGTTGTAATATAAACAATTGAATTTTTATTCTATTACTATATGATATTTTATTTTGGGATTTTTAAGCAAACCAATAAATAGTATACTTTTGTATATATTCTTTTTGGAAATTTAAAGTTTCATAGTGTATGATTTTTTTAAAAAAATTGTGGATGATTTACTTATTTTGTTAGGAGAAAAAAACAGTATCTAATCATATATTCAAGATATTTCATGCAAAAGAATGATTAAATATTGGTAGTAGGAAATTTAAATGCATAATAAAGAGCTGGGTAATATTCTCTTACATTGCTATTCCTTGTAGGGTAAGGGGGTGTTATATGCAGAATCAGGCTCAGCTCTCCAAATATTGGCTTTCCATTCTTATACACCATTTGACCCAATATGATTGGTATACTTTCTCTTCGCTTTCCTATTTTATTTCTCTGCTAGTATGCTTTTATTTGTTATTACATAATTAAATTGGACTTTCCATTTGATTGTTGCAGAATATTAACTGAAACTAAGAGCCTTTGATGGCTATGTTCGGTGTTGAGTGTTCAATTTTGTTTTGTGGGAATTCAAAATAGCTCTACAGTCTATGTTGATTTCTAATTAGCTGTTGAATTAGCATCTCTCCAAAATATTTCTTTTCATACTGCATACATATTTGCCAGGCATACAACAATCTCTAGATATTTATTAGAATTCCCAAATTCACAATCTTTCTCTCTTTCTGAGAATTCATTTGCGATTCGGTTGAAAGTTTTTGTAGGTATGTTTCTCTTTCTTTTTTTTATTATCTGAAATTGGTGATCTTTACCAAACATTCTGCAAAATTTTTTGGATTTTAAAAATATCTGAATTGAGCTATCAGAATTTTTTGGATTTTAAAAATAGACACTTGGAGTTTGCTAACAGTAATCTAATTTGAACAGATGGTGGTTTTAAAAGATAAATTTAATTTTTTTTTCCTCAAAACAGAAGATTAAGATCAGAAAAGCTAAACCTGCTTCAAAATCGTTTTTGTTAAATAAATCACCAATTTCACTTCAAACAAAAATTACAAATTTGATTTATACTTGAATGAGGTGATGCAAAAATTATTTTAACACTTCAAAAACAGATTTGATATATTTCAACCAACCAAAATATTGAAATTTAAAGAAGAGAAGGAGAAGAAGATATAGACACTTGAATTTATCGTGATTTGGCCCTTTTCACCTACTTCCACTCCTTAAGATACAATATTAAGATTCTCTCCCTAGTGATTCATTTCAAGGGCAAGGATCCAGCAAAATACAACGCTAGATAGATTAGTTCTAAGCTCACACTCACAAACTCATGTTTTTACAAAGTAAAACTTGAAGACACACTTGAATAGCTTAAAACCTAGGTGCTAAACAGCCTATAATAAGTTATAAAGGTGAACTTACAAACTGAGATACAGCCAGACTTTTTTCAAGCTCAAGAGAAAGAATTACAAAGAAAGCTAGAGCCAAGATAAAGATTATGTAAAGAGTGAAGATCAAATGGAAAGAAAACTTTACTAATGAATGAAGAGTAATTTTCTTTTAATGATTTATTGATTTTTCAACAATTGAGATGTTCTTTCAACTAAGTATTTATAGTTTTGAGGTGGAAAACTAACCAATAGAGACAATTTCGTTTTAGAGAAAGTAGCCGTTATTTTATTTTTAGTGAAAAAATGTCAGTTACAAAATTAATATACTGAATTAGAATACTTGATTAGAATATTCAATTAAAATACTTGGTTAGAATACTCTATTATAAAACTAATTTTCTAACTGGAGAAAAATACTTCATCTTAAAAACTTTTATACATTGAGCTTCACTTTTGACATAACTCATGTTGACTTCACAAATTATATCCTAAGGTTCTTTGTTTGTATATGCACTTCACTTCTTGAATGCGTCACATATTTACCATTTTGTACTTGATTTTGAAAATAGAAACAAGCCAACAAATTCTAAAATATAATACATGATTTTATAGTCATCAAAATTTTGGGATACAAGTAATGTAGCTTTTGAGTCAACATTCTCTTCCTTTTTGATGATGACTAAACCTTGATTAAAGTCCTAGAATTTGTTCTATGTAAGCACACAGATATCTCCCCCCCAATGCATATCTAGGAGATTCAACTAAATTTGTAGAAATACCATCAAGAAAATGAAACTTGTCATGCATATGCATTTTCATTTAGTTATTAGACTCTAAATTCTATCAGAATACTACTTATAAATTAAGAGCATTTTGGTAGAATTCAGCTCTATAAAAAATATAATCATTAATTGTCACAACCTGATTAAATACATCAAACCATCAATATTCCCAACAAGAACTAGCTGTATTAGCCACATTACATTATATAATAACCTGTTCAACATTAATTAACTAATATGTCAAACAAATTTCAACACATGAACAAATTTCAACAAATCATATCTCAAAATCTCAAATAGATTATTTCAACAAATCAGATCAAAGTAAAATTAGACCTAAGTATGTAAAGTGATCAGATCTAAGTAAGTAAAGTGAGTTTTTCTCCTCCTTTTTGTTATCAATCATAAAGGGGCTACTCATCACACAATACAAACATCAAATGTAGGATAATGTAGCTGGTAGCATGTAAAATAAGGTCAAATAACAAAAAGGCAAATGTTCAATGCCAAACATGCATAATAAGTCCAAATAACCATCTAAACACAATAACTGGCAAAATACATAAGTCACTAAAAACACAACTTGGAGAATGTTATGTCTAAAGAAATTATGAGATCAACTGGTTCTTTGGATTGTTTAGTGGTTTTGGAAGAGGGTTCAGATACTTTGGGCACTTGTAGCCTAGTGGATCTGCGGATAGGAGTTGAAGTGCTGGTCTGGACCTTGCCTTTGGTGGTTGCTGTGATGCAGGAGGAACTGGTTGTGAAGGTTGGGAGGAAGAAGGAGCTAACTGAAAGATGCAGGCCTGTAGTAGAGATTGGGCAGCCTGAAGATGACTGCATATCTTGTACAACTGAGTTAATGGAATTAACACCATTGTAGCTTGACCATTTTCATTAGTCTCATCAGTGATATCATCTAGAAGTTGATCCATATCTTCTTCTGCAAGCTTCTTTTGAGTTGTCTCTACTTTCAAAGCAACAATTTTCTTGCATTGCGCACATTGTGAGTGCGAATGCTGTGTTTCTTTCATCTTCCTTTGAGGTTGCCCCACATCTGCTTTGCCAAACCCATCCAGACCAGAATATGTGTCCTCACTACTAGTGTCTTGAAGCACAAGTTTTTCTAATGACTTTTCCTCAATGATTGGACCACCATGTGGACGAGGAATACTATCCATGTGCTGAAGAACTTTTGCTACCCTATGATCTGAATCTGAATTACTGTCAGTTTCTGATTGAGATTCCTCCATTGGTTGCTTGCCTTGTTTCTTGGCAAAGTTTCTCTACAGTCACTTGATTTTGCTTCTCCTTCACTGTTACTTGATCTTGCATAAGAGCTAATTGTCTCTGTCAAAGGGTAATTTGCTCTGTCAAGTTCTTGTCAATGACCATTTTTTCATCAACTTTCTGTTTTTTACCTCTCCCAACAATACTTTTCTCAACTGCCTTCCTTTTCCCTGATTTCTCAAGCCTTCCTTGAGAGAGAGCAAAAATATTCCTCCCAATGATGGACATTTTTTCAGTAGGCGCATATTGAAGAGTGTTATTAAGTATATTCCAGTATTTAAGGATGGGGTTAACACTATGCATATAGAAAATTTCTATGATTATAAAAAATGAACCGAAGCAATAAATAACACAAATTAACTTGATTCCTTTTAGTTAAGCACCACATCAGATCTAATTCAAGTTCATTGACATAATGCATACTTCCTGACTTAGGTAGCAAAAAATGAGAGATCAGTTTGTGAAGACCTTTGAAATCAAGACTCATCATAGTAGAAGTCAGATTTGATCTTTCAGGTATGACCTCAGGATTACTTAGTGTTTTCTTAATAAATTTCTATTTATCAAATCCCTCTAATACAGTGCTCACCCCTTTTGGAATTTTAATCCCTTATTAGGGATCTTGAAAACATCAGCTAACACATCCAAAGTCAAGTCATATGGTTGCCCATTTATCTCTACTGTTATTTTGGAATTAGAAATTGTGTCTTTGTGTTTAAAGAACTCCTTTACTAAGTCTGGATATATCATCTCTTTCAATGTCATAAATTTTTTCCATCCTTGTTTTTTAATACATTTCCAGATAAAGGGAAACTCATATTCTAGAAACTCCCAGTTAATTACCTTAATAATGATAAAGTCTGAAGGTAAAGAGATTACCAAGTTTTTGTGAGCAATCTTCTTTTCAGGGACTGACTTCACCATCTTCTCACCAATTTTTTGAAAATCCACTTCAACAAATTTTTGATTTTGCTCATTGTCATTGGTCGATCCCTGAGTGTGAGTCGAATTATGACTATTCAAAGAGAAATCGCTGCTGGAGTGAGTAGGTTCGAGTGAATCAATTTTCTCATCATCGCTAGTAAACTTCCCGTCGCTGGTTGAAGATGGATGTGCAGATATCAACTCCGTTAATCCGATTGGAATGGTAGGTTTCTTGGCTTGAGATTTCGTTCGTGTCATGAAGTTGGGGTTTCAGGGCTAAAAAGGATCAAGTTTTGATGACAAGGTAAAAGAAGATGGTTTCAAGATGAGGAAGATGATGAATAGTAGTTATGGCTAAAGGAATTAGGTTTTGGTTGAGGAAAATGGTGAAACTGATTGGGAAAAAAGAATGGTGTGGCTGAGATTCAAAATAGTTGTTCAAAAGAGAGGAATAAGGGACATTAATGTCAAGGATGGATGAAGGGACGGCTGAGGAGACATGACTTATTAAGTTCTGGATATTAACAAATGCAGGGTCTATTTTCCAAAGAACTTTATTTGAAATGTGAATACATAAGCTAAAGACTACCACCATTTTAGGATTATAGAGAGCAAAAAGTTCTTAGAAATCATGACTTTTACTATCTGACAAATACCAAAGTGTTGTTCATAACATGTTGCAAGAGGTGAGAGAAATTAAGACAAAACCCTTAACCAGTCAAAAGACCATTTTAACCTTAATTTTAAATTTTAGTCTTCTAGATACAAGGATAAAAATGTAAAGCTACAACCATTGAATTTTATTTCAAATAAGCACAACAAGAATTCAATTAAACCCGATCAATTTGGAATTCCAACAAAATATGTATTCTAAGACAATAGTATTCTAAATTTACGGACTGTATTCTAATATTTATGCAGACATCACAAAATTTTATATATTAAATAAAAATCTCAAATATCAATCAATTTTCACTCATTTAACTCGAATATGAGTTTTAGAGATACCTCAGAGGATATCAATTACTTTGGATCATTGTCCATGTCAAAGTGGTTTTGTAAATATATCAGCTAATTGATCTTCTGTTGGCATGAATTCCAGACTTATGTTTCCTTTTTGTACATGATCGCAAATAAAATGGTGTTTGACTTCAATATATTTTGTTCTTGAGTGTTGCATTGGATATTTGGTGATATTAATTGCACTTGTGTTGTCACAAAATATTGGAACATCATATTTGATATCATAATCTTCCATATGTTGTTTTATTTGGTGATATTAATAGCACTTGTGTTGTCACAAAATATTGGAACATCATATTTGATATCATAATCTTCCATCTGTTGTTTGATCCATAAAATTTGTGCAACACAACAACTGGTTGCTATATACTCAGCTTCAGCAGTAGATATAGCAACTGATGATTGCTTTCTGCTAAACAAAGTCACTAAAGATTGGCCTAGAAAATGTCATGCACCTGTAGTGCTTTTTTGATCAGTCCTACAACCACCAAAGTCCGAATCAGTATATCCCAATAGCTCCATTTTTTGTTCCTTTTGGATACCAGACCCAATTCTTGTGTTCTAATTAGGTGTCTCAATATTCTTTTGACTGCAATAAGATGAGATTCCTTGGGAGCAAATTGAAACCTTGCACAAAGACAAACAACAAACTGAATGTCTGGTCTGCTAGCTATTAAATACAGAAATGACCAATCATTCCTCTATATAACCTTTCATCAACTTCTTTCCCATTCTTATCAGCTTCTAAGTTTAAACTTGTGCTCATGGGAGTCTTTGCTGACTTTGAATTTTCCATTTTGAATTATTTCAGCAGCTGTCTTGTATACTTGACTTGATTAGTAAAAATGTCATCCTTGTATTGCTTAATTTGCAGCCCCAAGAAGAATGTTCACCCATTAAGCTCATTTCGAATTCCTGCCTTATGCAATCAGCAAATTCCTTACAAAGAGAGGAGTTAGTTGATCCAAAGACAATGTAATCAACATATATTTGTACAATGAGTATGTCATGTGATTTATGTTTTATAAATAAGGTTGTATCAACTTTGTCTCTAGTGAAACCTTTCTCAATTAAAAACTTGCACAATCTTTTATACCAAGCTTTAGGAGCTTGTTTCAAACCATAAAGAGCTTTTGAAAGTTTGTAAACATAGTTTGGAAAATTATGATCTTCAAAACTAGGAGGTTGAGCTACATAAACCTCTTCATTTAAAAATACATTCAAAAATACACTTTTGATATCCATTTGATAAAGCATGAAGTCTTAAAAACATGCAAATGCACACAATATTCTAATAGCTTCTAATCTAGCTACCGATGCAAATGTTTCATCAAAATCAATTCCTTCTTCTTGATTACAGCCTTGAGCCACAAGCCTAGCTTTATTTCTAATGATATGTCCAAGTTCATCCAATTTATTTCTAAACACCCATTTTATACCAATTATTGAATGATCTTTAGGTCTAGGTACAAGGTTTCAAACTTTTTTTCTTTCAAACTGATTTAATTCATCTTGCATATCACGAATCCAATTATCATCAGTTTGAGTTTCATCAAAGTTTTTAGGCTCAACTTGAGAAACAAAAGCATAGTTACCAAAATACTCCCTCAATTTGCTTCGTATGAGTCTCTCATTTGATGGACTATAAATTATGCCCTCTTGAGGATGATATCTATGGTATCTCCATTCTTTAGGCAAATTATTATGCTGCTGCATTTGTTGACTTTCTGATTGCAAGTCTGTTGGAGTCTATGTATTCTGCTGGTATTTATTAGAGGGTTGCCCCTCTTCAATTTTGACTTCAACAACATTTTTATCCTCTTTTTCATCTTCATTTTCTGCATCACCATTAGAAAAAACCTTTCTTTGGTGTAGTTATCAGTTTCATAAAAAATAACATTAATGGACTCTTCAACATGCAAACCTTTTTTGTCAAAGACTATAAGCTTTACTATGCATTGAATATCCAAGACATATGCCATCATGAGTTTTTTAGTCGAATTCCCAAAGACATGAAAGTAATTTATATTTGGGTTCCTTCATTTCCAAAGCTCATATGGTGTCTTGTTAAGTTTGGGCCTTATCAATGCTCGATTTAATGTGTGACATGCAGTATTTACAACCTCTGTCCAAAAGTACTTTGGCAAATCATTTTTGTGCAACATGATTCTTGCCATCTCTTGTAATGTCCTATTTTTCCTCTCTATAGCTCCATTTTGCTATGGAGTTCTTGGAGCTGAAAAATTATGTGTAATACCATAGTTGTTGCAAAAATTCTCAAAATACTTGTTTTCAAACTTATCTCTATGATCACTCCTTATACTAGTAATCAAGTATCATTTCTCATTTTGAAGTTTCTTACATAACTTCTCAAAGTTTTCAAAAGTTTCATTTTTTGTGTCAAGAACAACACCCAAGAGTATTTTGAATAATCATCTGCAATAACAAATGTATAAGCTTTTCCACCCAAGCTTAATGGATTTATTGGACCAAAGAGATTGAAATAGAGTACTTTTTAGACTTGATAGAGCTTCTTGTTTGCTTTCCATGTTGACATGCCTTGCATATATACTCTTTCTCATATTTCAACTTTGGTAACCCAATTACTAAATCCTTTTTGGACAAATTCTTGATTTGATGCATGCTGGCATGTCCCAATTTTCTATGCCAAAAGTTTGCTTTCATCATCCTTTGAGAGTAGACAAGTTGTTTCATCACTCTTCACTTCCTTGAGATCAACCAAGTAAACATTTCCCTCTCTTTTTCCTAACATAATTGCTTGACCAGCAGTTGCTTCTTCCACTCTACACATTTCAGCTTCAAATATTACTTTTCTTCACTTGTCACAAAGTTGATTTATACTCAACAAGTTATACTTCAATCCTTCAACTAACATATATCTTCTATAGAATGATTTCCACCTATTGTACCATTTCCAATTATCTTTCATTTATTTTATCACCAAAGACAACATGACCACATTGTACCATATTTATCTTGCTGAATTTTTCTTTGTTTCATGTCATATGCCATGAACAACCACTATCTAAGTACCAATTGTTCAAACTTGAGTTGCTCTTCAAACATACCTATAAGGAAATCAAACTAATTTAGGTACCAACTTTGTTATGGGTCCTTGATTGTTAGTAGAAGAGGATGAATTTTCCATCCTTTTATGACTAGTTTGTAAAGAATAAGTTTCTTTTACAATCCATTTCTTTTTCCCATTGACATTCTTTCTCAAATAACAATATTTAGATGTATTACCTTTTTTTTTGCAATAAAAACATGTGATGTGAGGAAAAAGATGTGAAACAATTTTGTCAAAATATGCATCATCTTTAATATATTTTATAGAACCATCAACAACTCTTTTATCTTTTCTAAATATGTTTGGAACTTCATGATATCTAATCTTTTCATTTAAAACACAATTTTCGTACAAAAGTTTTTCAATTTTTTTGTTTTTGTGTTCAATCTCCTGATGCAGCAAAACATATTTTCTTGTAACGTCATTATAAAGATCAACCGCTTTTAACTTATTTTCCATAAAATTTTCAGCCTTTTTCACAAAATCATTATGCATGTTTTTCAAATCAACATATGAATTTTCTAAAACAACATACATTTTTTTCAATTTCTCATACTTATAGCAGAACTCTTTAAAACAACTTAAAATGTCATCCTCACTAGAAGAGTCAGAATAACTTACCTCAGAGTTTTATCGAAGCTGAGATCTAATGTCTGTTTTCTCAATTTCTTCATTGTCAGCCATCAAAGCCATATTTGCAGTTTCATTTTCTTTTGATTCAGTTGAGTTGGAACTCAACTCTTCACTATTACTCCAAGTTGCAACCATGACTCTTGTGCTTTTTCTTTTTATGTTTCAGATTTGGACATTTTGATTTTATGGGTCCAGGCTGGTTGCATTCATAGCATACAATATCGTTGTTGCTTTGAGTTTTCTGATTGGTTTTTGATTTTCTGGATTTGCACTTTCGTTTGTCATATTTGTATGACTTCTTTATTCCTTTCTTTAGCATTCTCCTGAATTTCCTTGCCATCATAATCAGCTCCTCATTATTTGAAAGTGAGCTGCTACTACTGTCATTTGATGAAGCTTTAAGTGCTATCCCTTTATCTTTCTCTTTCTTCTGTACATCTGCATCAACAACTTGACTTTTAATTAGCATTTCATGTGACAGTAAAGAATCTATTACCTTGTCATATGATAGATTTCAAACATTCTTGTTCTGCAAAATCGCTATTTTGGATTCCCATCTTGATGTTAAAGATCTTAAGAACTTATTGATTTGATGAACTTCACTAATGGGTTCACTGAGAGCTTTAAGTTCATTTGTGAGGTTCACAAATTTATCACTTGCTTCTGAGATGTTTTCTTCAGGCTTCATCCAAAAGGTTTCATAATCATTCATCACCACGTGGAGCCTTGAATCTCTCACTTCTTTAATTCCCTCATAAGTAGTCTTCAATCTATCCCATATTTGCTTTGTTGTGTCACATCCAGAAACTCGATTAAATTTATTAGTATCCAATCCACAAAATCGATAGCTCATGGCCTTGGAGTTGGCTTTAGTTGCTAGCTTTTCTTCATTTGTCATCTCTTTGATTTTCTTCTTTGTTCCATTTTCATTTGTTTGAGGAGTATAGCCTTCCAAAAATGATTCCCAACACTCTAATCAATAGATTGTAAGAAATGACATATTCTAACCTTCCAATAAGGATAGTTATTTCCAGAGAATAGAGGAGGACGTGTGATTGACTGTCCTTGAAATGAAGTTGCGATAGAAGGATGAACTGCATTATTTGAAGTAGAAGTCATGCTTTAAAGATCTCTCCAAGGATGCTAAGCCTTAAGTAAAAACAGATTGGCTCTGATACTAAATGTTTGTCCCAAAGTGGCTTAAGTAAATTATGGGTTTTAAAAACAAACACACTTTTGAGTATGCTGACAGTAATATAATCTGAATAGTTGTTGTTTTTAAAAGATAAATTTAATTTTTCTTTTTTCTCAAAACATAAGATTAAGATCAGAAAAGCTAAACCTCCTTCAAAATCGTTTTTGTTAAATAAATCACCAATTTCATTTTAAACAAAAACTACAAATTTGCTTTATACTTGAATGAGGTGATGCAAAAATTATTTTAATACTTTAAAAACAGATCTGATATATTTCAACCAACCAAAATATTGAAATTTAAAGATGAGAAGGAGAAGAAGATATAGACATTTGAATTTATCGTGATTCAGCCATTTTCACCTACTTCCACTCCTCAAGATACAATATTGAGATTTTTTCTTCTCTAGTGATTCTTTTCAAGGGTAAGAATCAAACCAAATACAATCCTATATAGATTAGTTCTAAGCTCACACTCACAAATTCAAGTTTTTACAAAATAAAACTTGAAAAAAACCCTTGAATAGCTTAAAACCTAGGTGCTAAACAACCCATAATAAGTTATAAAGGTGAACTTACAAACTGAGATATAGTCAGACTTCTTTCAAGCTCATGAGGAGAGAATTTCATAGGAAGCTAGAGCCAAGATAAAGCTTATGTAAAGAGTGAAGCTCAAATGGAAGAAAACCTTTATTGATGAATGAAGAGTAATTTTCTTTTGATGATTCTTTGATTCAACAATTGAAATGTTCTTTCAACTAAATATTTATAGTTTTGAGATGGAAAACTAGCCAATAGAAACAAAATTTCGTTTTAGAGAAAATAGCCGTTATTTTATTTTTAGTGAAAAACTGTCAGTTACAAAATTAATATACTGAATTAGAATACTCGATTAGAATATTCAATTAAAATACTTAGTTAGAATACTTTGTGATAAAATTAATTTTCTAACTAGAGAAAAATACTTCATCTTAAAATTTTTTATACTTTGAGCTTCATTTTTGACATGACTCATATCGACTTTACAAATTATATCCTACAGTTCTTTGTTTGTATATGCACTTCACTTTTTGAATTAGTCACATATTTACCATTTTGCACTTGATTCAGAAAATAGAAACAACAAACAAATTCTAAAATATAATACATGGTTTTATAGTCATCAAAATTTTCGGATACAAGTAATGTAGCATTTGAGCCAACAAAATTGATTTTACAAGATTCAATATTTCATGCTAAACTCTCCGGCTTTCTAGTTTCTAGATTCTTATGTTCAATGCAAGTCTGGTCTGGCTTCTTTCTCATCATTAATTATTTCAATTCATTCCATTACATTTACATTGGACATAAGTACAATTGATTTTAATCTTCACCTATATTAAATTTTAAATCGTTCAAGTGATAATCACAGTTGTTTATGTTAGAATGTGCACTTACATATTTTTCTTTTCTTTTTTCCTTTTTTGAATACAATTTTTTGCCTGATTTTCTCTTTTACAGATAATCAAGAACCAATATTGAGTATGGATGAAAATACTATAGTGCAATCACAATTCCTCAAACTCAAGCACTGGCAATGGTGGCTTTTGGTGGCGATCAATATTTTCTTCCTCATTGCAGGCCAGTCTGCTGCAGTTCTTCTGGGTAGATTTTATTATGACAAAGGTGGAAACAGCAAGTGGATGGCAACCCTTGTTCAGACTGTTGCCTTCCCGATCCTTTACATCCCCCTCTTTGTACTTCCTTCCAGTCAAGAGCCTTCAACCTCCACAACACCGTCCATTAGAATTCTTGCATTGATCTACTTCTTCTTTGGAGCACTTATAGCTGGTGATAACATGTTGTATTCTACTGGGCTCTTGTACCTTTCTGCCTCTACTTATTCTCTTATTTGTGCATCCCAATTAGCTTTCAATGCTGTTTTTTCATACTTTATCAATTCGCAGAAGTTCACTTCTTTAATAATTAACTCTGTGATTGTGCTTTCATTTTCCGCGGCCCTCATTGCAGTCAATGATGATTCTGATGGCTTATCAGGATTGCCTAAGTGGAAATACATCATTGGCTTCCTTTGTACTCTTGGTGCTTCTGCAATATACTCTCTTTTGCTTTCACTCATGCAGCTTTCTTTCCAAACGATCATAAAAAAGGAAACATTTTCAGTGGTATTGGAGATGCAGATTTACACATCACTTGTTGCCACTTGTGTTTCGATTATTGGCCTTTTTGCTAGTGGGGAATGGAAGACTTTGCATGGAGAAATGGATAGTTTTACCAAGGGTAGGGTGGTTTATATTATGACACTAGCTTGGACAGCAGTGAGTTGGCAGGTTTGTTCTGTTGGTGTTGTAGGCTTGATTTTCTTGGTATCTTCCCTCTTCTCCAATGTAATAAGTACAGTCGCTTTGGCTGTATCTCCTATTGCAGCTGTCGTGGTTTTCCATGATAAGATGAACGGTGTGAAGGTAATCTCTTTACTTATGGCGTTCTGGGGATTTGGCTGTTACACTTACCAGAATTATCTTGACGATGGTAAGGTGAGGAAACCGCAACACAACGTCAATGAAACCCATCATGGTTCATTGTGTTGACAACTTTGGAATTGATATTAATGAAATTGGTAATGATTCTTCAGTTTGGGTCTTGCTTAAAGCTATATGCGTATTTGATTGAAATGGGAAATTTATTGGCTTTATGTGTGCTAGAAGCAAAAATCAAGTGGTCACCTTGTCAATTTCATAATGGCTAAAATTGGGTTAATGGTAGAATGTTATAAATGAAATTTACGTAATTACTTGGCAATCTATCAAGCTATCGTAAATATCTGCTTATAAAATTATCAATTTATCCTGTATGATAAGATTGGTTTTCAAATGCTATAATTTCTATTCATGATTGAATACTTTTTTTTTTTGTTGGAGATTTTTATTTTGTTGAATCACGATTTAAGACATTTAATAGACTTATTAAAAATTCACGTTTAACTATAATTGGAAGGTTTCAAGTTTAAATTTCAAATTGGACTTCTTGTGCCCTCTAAATAAATATCCACTTTTTAATTTTAATTCGAGAAACATAATCTGAACTTGAAAAGGAATTTTCTTAACAAGGTTCTTACATTTGAAAATTAATTTTCATTTCATCTTTTTTGTGATGGTTCTATACCAATTAATTTCTCTTAAAAGATTATTTTGAACCATATTGAAAATTAAATGGGATGTTCATTTCTTTAGTCTTTGCAATTTTTTTTAAATAAATTACCATGATTAACAATGGGGTGGGAAACTCCTATTTTTTGTGGGATTTGCATCGAACAGCCCAGGGATTCCCTGTTTCACCTCCTTATAGGGACATGAATGAGGGGGATTTTTTCCTCGTTCAGCGGAGCAGGACGGGAACGGGGATGATACTTGGGGGATTTGCATCGAACAGCCCAGGGATTCCCTGTTTCACCTCCTTATAGGGACATGAATGAGGGGGATTTTTTCCTCGTTCAGCGGAGCAGGACGGGAACGGGGATGATACTCCCCTCCCTGCGTGGGGACTTGAGAATTGCAATAAATTAATATAATTTATTATATATAGATAATTTTTTTATTTTGTAAATAAAAATTAATGTTATATGTTTGTTTCAATTTGTGTGGATTATCAAGTTTATCTAATTCTTATATTTCTCAGATAAAAATATCCTCAATGTTTCACTTTTACCAATTTACATTATTATTAGCTTGGAAGAATTTTTAATTTCAACTATGTTAACTAAATTATAAATCAATTACTAAAATTTTTAAGTTCCAAAAAATAAACAATAAAGAGTAAAAAGAAAAAAAAAACTCACGGATTGAGCAATACAAATTCTATTTTTTTTGAATTTGATATATATAATGTAGTGAAATACAACTGATTATATTAACAAAGTACTCATATCGTCATATTAGCATTTTGAGACAAAATTTTTTTATCTATTTTTTTGGATGAAAATAATTAATTGTAAAAAATAATAATTTATTACAAAATCCATAATAAAAAATAAAAGTTTGACTGAATACAATTTTGTCACTATTGAGGAACTGTTTATGAAAAAGTCGCATCCAAACATTACTGCATTAGACATAAAAAAGCAAAATAAAAGTTTGACTTTAAAAAATAAATAAATAACGAGATAAAGTCATTACAATATTGAACAAGAAATTTGGCCAATTTTTCTGACTTCGTGTAGAAGTTAGGAGGTGCTCTATCAATGAAAAATTGAATATTAATGATAAATGTATCTATCTAAACTTTTCAATACTCTTCATTTGCATATGTTAGAATTTCCCCTTTTCTTGAGCCATCTAACACATGGTTAATTTCATTAATGATCATTGGATTTTCTATAACTTATCGTAAAATAACTATAAAATTTTTTGTCTTCCAAAAATAACTAAATTATTTTTTTCCAAGAAAATCACTTCTGATCTCTCTTGCTGACTTAATAGTAAGAATTGTCATATCAGATGACACATAAGCACAAATTTTAATTTTGATTACCATATTAGATGCCCATGTGGATGAGATTAATTTCATATACGGTCACTAAACTTATACCTTAATTGCATTTTTTGAAATATTTTCTTGTGTTTCTTGCGCTTTGGACATTCTAATTTGGGTGTTTCACTAACACACTAAGTGTTACAATGCAGTTTTTCAAGCTCACTCCCAACTATGATATTTCTCTCAATAGCTAACACCTAACCCAGAAATTCCCTTGTGTTTTTCAATGGCTCACACAAAAACCAATTCCGTGTGTTTTATGACTCACACAATAAACTCTTACAAGTGTTTCACTCTTAACTCGAAATACCCAAACTCACTTTTGAGTGATTGGTTACAATGAAGACACTCACCAACCTACAATGCTTATAAGTTATGAGCAGTTAGGTTTTTACAATGAATAGAGGTTTGTTGAGAAAATAATTAATGCACAAGGCTACAACAAGATTAATGATTCAAAGTAATTGTTGTTCTTCTTCTTGAGATTCATAAATGGCTTGCATTTATACTCCCTCTGTGAATTATAGTCGTTTAGGTGCATTTAATACGAAAATAGTCGTTGAACCAACTCTTAATTTCGTGCCTAACATGTTTCTCTACCCTCATTCATAGGCGTGAATATGTGTCTCATGATCGTGAAATTTCTTCCAAGTCGTGGACCAAGTGGTGACTCTGGTCGTGAAGCTCTCTGGAAGAATTGGAAGTGTTTGATCATGGGCATGAGTATTACTTTCACGGGTGTGAGTATGCTTTCAAGCCGTGGTCCAAGTGGTGACTCTGGCCGTGTAGCTCTCTGGAAGATTTGACATGTTTGGTCACAGGCGTGACTATATTTCATGTGCATAACTGCTTGATCATTCACCATTGGTTTGATCCTTCATGGCCGTGAACTTTGAATGTAAGTAGTCACGGGCGTGACTTTGCCATTTTTTTTATTTTGATCTTCAAAAGTTGTCTTTGAATGTTGGAGAGTTGGAACTAAGTTTTATTCACGGGCATGACATAAGTAGTCACGGGCGTGACTTTGCCATTTTTTTTTATTTTGATCTTCAAAAGTTGTATTTCAATCTTGCATTATGTTCTAATCAAGATATATCCTGTTTTACACACTTAGAACACAAACATTGTTAAATACATTATTGTTATTTTATTTATTAACATCAAAATGACAAAAATACCCCACAAGATTCAACAAACATATATAGAGCTAAACAATAATATTATTGCATGAAATTTGGTCATATCCACAAGCATTGTTGGATAAGGAAGGCTCATTGGGAACCTTCAAGTGTTAAGCCCTAAGGACCCAAGTTTGTTTGGGTACCTAAAAACCAAACTTGAATCATAGTTTTATAGGTATGCCTCAAGTCCACTATAAAGGAAAATGCTTGGCCTTTGGATGGTGGATGCTCAAGGCATATGACTAGAAACAAAGAACTCTTCAATCACATCAAAAGAGTTAATGATGGTAAGGTAACCTTTGAGAACAATGCTAAGGGTAAGGTAATTGGCATTGACTTTATTGGTATTAATAATACTACTTTTATTGAAGATGTTTTGCTTGATGATGGTTTGAAACATAATTTGTTTAGTGTAAGTCAATTATGTGATAAGGAAAACCAAGTTATCTTTACCTTAAATGAATGTCTTACAACCTCTTTAAGTGGCCAAGAGATATTCGAAGGAGATAGAGATGTCAATACTTATATAATAGACTTACACAAAATATCTAACCTATCCTCTAAGTGTCTTATGTCTATTAGTGATGAATCTTGACTACGACATAGAAGGTTTGGTCATGCAAGCATGGAATTAATTCAATACCTTAGCAAAGGAGAGCTAGTGAGTGGACTTCCAAAAGTCAAATTTGAAAAAGATAAGACATGTGAATCTTGCCAAAGAGGAAAACAACAAAAGTCATCCTTCAAATACAAAAATATTGTAAGTACCTTTAAACCTCTATAACTTTTGTATTTAGATCTCTTTGGACCTACTAGAGTTGCTAGTTTAAGAGGTAAACACTATGCTTTTGTCACTGTTGATGACTACTCTAGATTCACTTGAATTATTTTATTAGCTCAAAAGAGTGATGTTTTTGAATCTTTCAAAAATTTTGCTAAAAGAGTTCAAAATGAAAAAAGCTATTTTATTTCCAAAATAAGAAGCAATCATGGCAAAGAATTTGAAAATGAAAATTTTGAAAACTTTTGTTTAGAATATGGTATTTCACACGATTTTTCAACTCCTAGGACACCTCAACAAAATGGAGTAGTAGAAAGGAAAAATTGAACTTTAATTGAAATGGCTTGAACAATGTTCAATGAGTATAGTTTACCAATCTAGTTTTGGGCCAAAGCCACTATTAGTTTTAATAGCACAAGTATGATATTTTGTTTTGGCTTTTTGAAAATTTTATTTTTTCGTTGCGTTTATGAATGTGATTCATTCTTCAAAACCCAACAGTGGTATCAAGCCATGAAGTTCTGAATAGTTCAGAATCTGACAAATGGCTTCAAGCCATGAAGTCCAAAATGGATTCCATATATGAAAACCAAGTATGGACTTTGGTTGACCCACCCAAAGGGATAAAGCCTATAGGGTGCAAGTGGGTTTTCAAAAAGAAAACTGAATTGGATGGTAATGTGATTACCTATAAAGGTAGACTTGTTGCTAAAGGTTATCATCAAAGACAAGGAATTGACTATGATGAAACTTTTAGCCCAGTAGGTATGCTTAAATCCATAAGGATACTCCTAGCCATTGCTACTCATTATGATTATGAGATATGACAAATGGATGTGAAGATAGTTTTCCTTAATGGAAATCTGACTGAGGATATATACATGACATAACCAGAAGGCTTCATATCCAAAGATGGAAAAAAGGTATGTAACCTTCAAAGATCCATTTATGGATTAAAACAAGTATCCAGGAGTTAGAATATTCAGTTTGATGAGACAATCAAACATTTTGGTTTTTTACAAAATCCGGATGAACCTTGTGTTTACAAGAAGGTTAGTGGGAATGCAATTGTATTTCTTGTGTTGTATGTAGATGATATATTATTAATGGGAAATGATGTCTCAACCTTACAATCAGTTAAAATTTGGTTATCCAAGAATTTTTCTATGAAAGACCTTGGAGAAGCAGTCTATATTTTGGGGATAAATATCTATAGAGATAGATCTAAAAGATTGCTTGGTCTTTCATAGTCTACATATATAGATAAGATGCTAAAGAAGTTTAGCATGGAGCAGTCCAAAAGGGGATATATTCCCATGACCCATGGGATTACTCTCTCAAAGTCTTTGTGTCCAAAGACACAAGATGAGAGGACACATATGACTTTGATTCCATATGCTTCAATTATAGGATCAATCATGTACGCTATGATATGTACAAGACCTAATGTATCACATGCTCTGAGTGTCATGAGCAGATACCAATTGGACCTTGGTGAGGGTCATTAGGTGGCTGTAAAGAATATCCTTAAGTACTTAAGAAGGACTAAGGATGTATTCTTAGTATATGGAGATGGAGATCTTATTGTGAGCGGGTATACCGATGCCAACTTCCAATCTGATGAGGATGACTCAAAATCTCAGTCAGGTTATATATTCACACTAAATGGTGGAGCAGTTAGTTGGAAGAGTTCCAAACAGAAAACGACTGCTGATTCCACAACTGAAGCAGAGTACATTGCAGCTTCGGAAGCAGCAAAGGAAGCATTTTGGATAAAGATATTCATCACAGAACATGGAGTGGTTCCCAGTGTAATATCCGCTAATTTAGGTTCTGAGTCGCACGTGTTGCGAAATTGACGCGTGTGACCGATCGGAGTCTAAATTCGGATTTTTATAAAAATTGATTAAGAAATGGCTAAATTAAAAAATAAATGCCTAAATAAGTGATTATAGAGTTTAAAGAAGTTGATTTACGGTAAAGGACTAATTTGCAAAATTTGATAAGTTTTGGGGTCAATTTGCAATTTACCAAAAATTAGAGGATTAATGAGATTAATGGCTAATTAACTTAAGAAATTTGGACATTTAAAATTGGGTTGGCTGGCCATGATATTAAAGGAAGATGATTAATATTGATTAAGTGTAAAATTGGGAGAAAATGGTCAAATGATGGGTCCCACATGAAGACCTTTTGGGTACCCTATTTAAGGGTTTCTTTTCTTCTTATTCTCTTCATTTTCTGCTCCTTCTCTCTTTTCTTTACCAGTCACGCCAGCCACAATTTTTCTCCATAGCTCACCTTGATTCTAGAGAGAGAAAGGAAGGGAAGAGAAGGGAAAGAGCAAGACAAGGTGATTTTCATGTTCCATAACTCATAAGAAAGCTGGAAAGAACAAGAAAGAGGAAGAAAAATCAAGTTTGGTAGAGAGAAAAAATCTCCAAAGTGGTGATCAAGTGAAGAAAAGTATAAGGTAAGAAGTATTTCTTCTTCTTCTTCATCTTTTCTAAAGGAAGTTCGAATTTTGAGCTCATCTAAGACTTATATGCAAAGAGAGAGAAACTAGGGTTTTGAAAGAGAGAAAGAGAGTTAGGGTCTTAAGAAAATCATATGGAAATAATGATTTATGATGTTGTAGGAGTTCCAAATGACAAGGAACAAGCTCTAAGGAGCAAAGGAAAAGAGAAAGCTACCTAAAAGAGTGAAGGAGAAAAATTAAGGTTTGTGCATAATTTAAGGCAATAGCCTATTTTTGTTTCAAATAATGCATGCTGAACATGTTGCAATTTCAAGAATGATGATGATTATGGCATGAAACCATAGGTTTAGACATATATGAATGAGATAATTGTGACATTGAATTAAGGATGCATGTTAGAGAATCTTGTATGATCAAGACATTTACATGTATTGGAAAGTAATAAGTGGAGTAAAGAACCTTAGAAATGCATGAAATAGAATTTGGTGTGTTTTGGATGATGTTAGAATGAATGAAATGTGAATATGCAGATTTCCTGCTGAAAATCACAGGTGTGACTATTGAGTCACGGGCGTGAACTTGAGGGTTCACGGCTGTGAATTTCTAGGTGGAAATGGTACTATTCATTCCAGAAGCGTTCACGGATTGAAATCACGGAAGTGAACTTATTCACGGGTGTGAATGAGTAATGACGACCGTGAATGCTTTTGGGCGATTCATTCCAGTAGCGTTCACGGCTTGGGATTACGAGCATGAACTAATTCACGGGCGTGAAAGTAGTAATCACGGCCGTGAAGGCTCTGTATTTGAAATTACGAATGTGGTTATTAAATGAGGAATTCAGGTAAGTAAATGAAAGTTATTGTCTATCCAGTAAAATAAGAATGATATGGATATGGATATATGTATATATATATTGATGTGAGAATGTGATATGTTGTGATATAGAAAAATGAATTGATGTAGAAAAATGAATTGTCATGGATAATATATGAAATCTGATGCAGATGATAAACATGAGAATATTGATGAATCTAGTAAATGAATGAAAAGATGTATGAGTATGACTATATGCTTGTAAAACAAGAAAATTGAGATGTTGATAAATATGAGAAAAATGGATGTGTTGAAATATGAGAATAATGATTGATGTGAAAATATAAAGAAGCCCATTACTCTATTTGCGGACTAGAATCAGGATAGATGACATGTCATCAAGGGGATGCTCAGTACCGTACTATACCTCAACCAATGTGGCTAAAGCTTGTGTGAGCGCCATTGGTCTGGGATGCTCAGTTAGTGTGGCTAAAGCTTGTGTGAGCGCTACTGACTTGAGAAAGCTCCGATGAGCACATATAAATGAGGACAAGGTGTCATAAGCTTGTGTGAGCGGCCTTGATTCGGTTATTCATCTATGATGAAATTATACTCAATCAATATGGCATAAGCTTGTGTGAGCTTATGAGCCAGATAGTGGACAGGGTGGCATAAGCTTATGTGAGCGCTCCTGATCCATAACCCGTATCCAGTAAGTCCAAAAATTTAGAGTGATGTGGGCAAGATAATGAGGATATGTCGGAAAAATAAGAAAAAGAAAGAATAAGAAAATGATGATGATATGAGATTGAAATGTAATGATAAAGAGATTTACAGAATAATTTGCCATTAAGGATAAATGAAAATAACATTGTCTATATGAGCATGACATTTATACTCGTATGAAATAGGAATATGTTGATAGTCATGCATGCAAACATTTTAATGCACAAAATGATAATTGTTAATGCTTGTTGCATGATATAGTATATTGCCTTCTTTATATGCACCACTAAGCTTAGAGCTTAGCGTGGAGTTTAATTTCCACGCAGATATAGAAAGGTAGCTGAAGACGCTAGATAATGCAAGCGGTGATCCCATTCAAGTAAAGCAGTAAAATCTTGAGAAAGTGGGTTACAAGTTTTGAAACTTTTGTATTTGACTTTTATATTAAAGAAATGTTTGAGTTTGTAAAACTTACTTTTAAAGTTTGTTAAGAATTACTCTGATGTTAAAAATTACTATTTTATGTAAAGAAATTGTACTTTGATTTTTATTATATCCATATATACATGAGTAAATATATATATATATATATATATATATATATATATATATATATATATATATATATATATATATATATATATATATATGAAGTATGAGAAAGACAGGCGCCAATGCTTCCTTATCCGGGCACGTGCGGTTCGGGTGAGGAGGTGCGGTCATTGCAGTTTTTGGTATCAGAGCATGGTTAGGTGTTCCTGGATATTGATATTAAAGCCGGTTTGGATTTTAAAGTGAATTTTGAAAATGTTTTTCTTAAATGTACCCACTATTGCATTTTTTTTGGAGTTGCTGCTTTATTGATTAGGGCCGTTGCTTTATGTTATAGGTAGGATATGGTTTCAGGATCAAGACGAATAGTAATAGAAGAAGCTGAGAGTAATGAGCCCTCAGAGGCAAGAGCTTTGTCGCAACCAAGTCATCGTCGAGCTGCGGCACCGAGATTTAGTGCCAGCTCACTTCGTGAACATTCAGCTATTAATATGGGTCAGACTGAGCTCATGAGAAATATGATAGATTTGCTACAGAGAGCATCACGATCAGATTCGTCAGGGTTACAATTCGAGAGACTGAGGAAATTAGGGGCATTTGATTTCTATGGTAAATGGGAAGATGACCCCTCAGTGGCAGAATTTTGGTCGGAACGAGCAGAGCGAGTATTTAATCAACTGCACTGCATAGATGAACAGAAATATGAATATGCAGTATCTCTGCTACAGGAGCATGCATATGATTGGTGGCGATCTGAATCATAGAGTACAGAGGCTCCTAACCCTATGACATGGGAATTCTTTCTAGAGAAGTTTAAGGAGCAGTATATTCCTCCTATTTACATAGACGATAAGAAGAGAGAGTTTCTGATGTTAAAACAGAAGGATATGTCTGTAACAGAATATGAGAGAGAATTCACTCATCTTTGCAAGTATGCTGGTGGTATTGTATCCACTGAGGCAGATAAGTGCTGACGATTTGAAGATGGATTGAGAGATACGATCAAGTTACAAGTTTCAGCCCTACGACTGATGAGTTTTCCTAATTTATTAGCATCTGCTAGAACAGTTGAAAGAGTCTTGGCAATACAATAGCCAGTACAGATTAGTGGGGTTAGTAGACCAGCGCCACGACCAAGTGGAGTACAGTCTAGTGGCAAAAGAGCCAGATCTTTTGGTGGCCGATTCCAGGCTGGGAGTTCCAGTAGATTTCATTCTTATAGACGGGGACAACCCGTAAGATCTACTTCATCGGCAGCCAGTGCACCAACACAGGCATCCCGTAGGTTTACCACTCTACCGGTGTGTCAGCATTGTGGTCGTTCGTATCCAGGAGAGTGTTGGTCGATGATAGGAGCGTGCATGAGATGCGGCTCCAAGAACCATATTAAAAGAGATTGTCCATTGCTAGAGTTTGGCAGAGGTTCAGGGAGTGTTCAGTCAGTACCAATACAGACTATGGGACAAGGCAGAGGACGAGGCCGAGGACAAAGAAAAGGAGGTCGTGCAGGGCCAAGCCAGTTCAGATCATATACAGTGGAGAGACCTGAAGGCAGTAGAGCTGCTCCAGCAAGAGCTTATGCCATGTGAGGCCGAGAGGAGCAGGATGCACTTGACATCATAGCGGGTAAATTTCTTCTCTTTGGCTCTTGTATACATGCATTGATAGAGCCTGGGTCAACACACTCATACATATGCACACCACCATTGGGTCGAGAGGGTCTAAAACCAGAGTCTCTAGAATATGAGATTTGTGTGACTAACCCATTAGGACACAGTGTGCGGGTTAGTAAAGTGTTTAGAGGTTGGCCAGTCGAAATTCAATGCAGATAATTTCCAGCAGATCTAATAGAGCTACCATTCCGTGAGTTCGATGTGATATTGGGAATGGATTGGCTAGCTTGCCATGGGGTGATAATAGATTGTGGAAAGAGGCAGATGAGAATTAAAGTTTCAGAACAAGAAGAGATAGTCGTGATGGTGAGTATAGAGGATATCTAGATAATGTGATATCAGCGTTGAAAGCTCAAAAAGTCATCAATAAGGGATGTGAGACTTACCTAGCGTATGTGATTGACACCCGAAAGAAAAGTCCAAAGTTGGCTGACATCCCAACTGTTAGTGAGTTTTCTGATGTATTTCCTGAGGAGTTACCAGGACTACCACCTGATCGAGAGATAGAGGTTGCTATTGAATTAGTACCTAGCACCGCTCCTATATCTATTACACCATATAGGATGGCACCCATAGAATTGAAAGAATTGAAGATACAGTTACAAGAAATGTTAGATAAAGGATTTATACGACCTAGTGTATCACCATGGGGTGCTCCAGTACTATTTGTGTAGAAGAAAGATGGTACCTTACGTCTTTGTATTGACTACAGATAGCTTAATAGGGTTACTGTTAAGAATAAATACCCATTGCCTAAGATTGATGATTTATTTGATCAGCTGAAAGGTGCAAGTATATTTTCAAAGATAGATATTCGATCAGGGTATCATCAACTGAAGATCAAAGAGTCAGATGTATCTAAGACGACATTCAGGACTCGTTATGGTCATTATGAGTTCTTGGTGATGCCATTTGGATTGACGAATGCGCCAGCAGTTTTTATGGACTTGATGAACCGAGTGTTCAGGCCATATATTGATCAATTTGTAGTTGTATTCATTGATGACATTCTTGTCTATTCAAGAGATCGAGTAGAACATGACCAACATCTCAGAAAAGTATTGCAAACTTTGAGGGAGAAACAATTGTATGCAAAGCTATCTAAGTGTGAATTTTGGTTAGAAGTAGTTAGTTTTCTGGGTCATGTAATTTCAGCAGAAGGTATTCGAGTTGATCCTAGTAAAATCGAGGCTATTCTTAATTGGAAACCACCTCGAAATGTGACAGAAGTGAGAAGTTTTCTTGGATTAGCCGGATGCTATAGGAGATTTGTGAAAGGATTTTCATTTATAGCGAATCCATTGACACGACTACTGCGAAAAGAGGTCCGTTTTGAATGGACAGATAAATGTCAAGCAAGCTTTGATCAAATGAAGGCAATATTGACTAAAGCACCAGTTTTGACTCAGCCTACTCTAGGAAAAGATTATGTTGTGTACAGTGATGCAAGTCACAATGGGCTAGGATGTGTTCTTATGCAAGAGGAAAAAGTGATTGCATATGCCTCCAGGCAACTTAAGCCTCATGAACTTAACTATCCGACACATGATTTAGAACTTGCTACGATAGTTTTTGCTCTTAAGATTTGGAGACATTATTTGTATGGAGAAAAATGCTACATTTATACAGACCACAAGAGTCTTAAGTATCTTCCTTCATAGAAAGAGTTGAATCTGAGGCAACGAAGATGGTTGGAATTGATTAAAGACTATGATTATGTGATAGACTACCATCCAGGAAAGGCTAACGTGGTTGCAAATGCACTAAGCAGGAAGATTTTAGCTAAGATGCGAGTGGAATCCACATTGATGCAAAGAATTAAAGATGTCCAAAAACAAGATGAAAAGTTAGTAAAGATGGTCGAAGCCTTGAAAAATGGAGAAAAGTCAGAATTTTCTTTAACAGAAGATGGTACTGTGTATTTCAAGAACCGGATTTGTGTGCCAAGTATGAAAGAGTTGAGGACAGAGATTTTAAAAGAAGCTCATGAAACGGTCTATACTATGCACCCAGGTGGGAACAAGATGTACCAAGATTTGAGAGGACAATATTGGTGGTCGGGGATAAAAAAGGATATCACTGAATATGTTGCTAAATGTCTAATCTGTCAGCAAGTGAAAGCTGAGCATCAATTACCCACAAGATTAGTACAACCGATTTCCATACCAGAATGGAAGTGGGAGAGGATCATGATGGATTTTGTGTCTGGTTTACCGGTAACTCAGAGAAAGCATGATGCAGTGTGGGTAATAGTGGATCGATTGACGAAGTCAGCACATTTTCTACTAGTCCGAATGGACTATACTTTGAACAAGCTGGCTGAGATTTATATGAATGAGATAGTGAGACTTCATGGAGTGCCTAAATCTATCAACTCTGACAGAGATCCCAGGTTTACGTCGCAGTTCTGGAAGAGTCTACAGCAGGCTTTGGGAACTCGACTAAATTTTAGCACGGCATTTCATCCGCAAATGGATGGACAATCAGAGCACGTTATACAGTTGCTAGAGGATATAATGAGATGTTGTGTACTTGAATTTGAGGGAAGTTGGGATCGACATTTACCTCTTATGGAGTTTGCCTATAACAACAGTCATCAAACGAGCATAGGCATGGCTCCTTATGAAGCTTTATATGGAAGAAAGTGTAAGACACCGATATGTTGGACCGAGTTGAATGAGAAAAAGTTGATTGGGCCAGAAATAATTCAACAAACTGAGGAGAAAGTTAAAGTGATCAAGGAAAGGCTAAAAGTAGCACAAGATCGATAGAAATCATATGCCGATTTAAAGAGGCGAGATATAGAATATGCAGTAGGAGACAAAGTATTTCTTAAAGTTTCGCCTTGGAAAAAGGTATTGAAGTTCGGTAAAAAGGGAAAGTTAAGCCCAAGATTTATTGGTCCTTATGAAAATTTGGAAAGAATAGGACCAGTGGCTTACCGATTAGCTCTTCCTCCGGAGCTAGACTGAATTCATAACGTGTTCCAACATTTTAATGCACAAAATGATAATTGTTAATGCTTGTTGCATGATATAGTATATTGCCTTCTTTATATGCACCACTAAGCTTAGAGCTTAGCGTAGAGTTTAATTTCTACGCAGATATAGAAAGGTAGCTGAAGACGCTAGAGAAAGCAAGGGGTGATCCCATTCAAGTAAAGCAGCCGAATCTTGAGAAAGTGGATTACAAGTTTTGAAACTTTTGTATTTGACTTTTATATTAAAGAAATGTTTGAGTTTGTAAAACTTACTTTTAAAGTTTGTTAAGAATTACTCTGATGTTAAAAATTACTATTTTATGTAAATAAATTGTACTCTGATTTTTATTATATCCATATATACATGAGTAAAAAAAAATGAAGTATGAGAAAGACAGGCGCCAGCGCTTCCTTATCCGGGCACGTGCGGTTCGAGTGAGGAGGTGCGGTCGTTGCACCCAGCATTATTGATCCAATTCAATTGTATTGTGATAATAATGGAGCCATTGCTCAAGCAAATGAGCCACGGTCTCATCAGAGATCTAAACATGTACTCAGAAGATACTATTTGATTAGAGAAATCATTGGTAGGAATGATGTTAAGATAGAAAGAGTGCCCAATAATCATAATATTGATGATCCTTTAACTAAGCCACTTCCCCAAAAGAAATATGATTCTCATGTACTCGCCATTGGAATTAAATACTAAGGCAATTGGCTTTAGCGCAAGTGGGAGCTTGTTAGGAGAGTGCTCTAAAGACAATCACCTTTAGCACTTATTGTCCAAATTTATTTGATTAATAAAAGACTTTTTCATTAATTTGATGTTCATTTGATATATGAATTGATGGTGATCTTAAATCAATTAATGAAGTCCTTGATACTTAACATAGCATGAAGGAAATCATAATGAGATAATGATATTGAGATTCTTATCATGTGTAATTATGTTAGTATCAAAATTATCTCTAGTCATAGGATTAATGAGACGAGACATTGTTAATCCGGATAGACTAGCACATGTTACACTCCTTGATTGGATCGAGTAGTAGATCTCATAATCTATAAACATGAGATATTTAGAGTTAACATGTGGATGCTTGCTAAGTGTAGATAAGTACATTGGATGACCAACTATGAGACAATCATATGGATAATCTATTCAAATGTCAATGATAATCTCATCATAGCAATGGTGCAAGTATCCTTAGACTTCAGGTACTCAATGATATCTTGGATACTAATTCTGTATTTTGACACTATTTCTTGTTGCCTCAGGGAGGTTTCTCATAGGGTGGTGATTGGATATAGCTTGAGGTATTCAAAGGTAATTGGGTAATTGACAAAGGATTCACCACTTCTGATAGAAGAAGTGTATGAAAATTATGTATGGAAAGGTTAGTAGTCAAACCACTGACTTTTCGGTCAATTAGGGGTTATGATGTGTTGCTAGATACCGGTCATGACTTGCTTAAATTAATCATTAATTTAAGTGGCCAACATAACTAGGAACCTAATGGGTCACACGCATTGAAGATATGGAGAATGAGTAAAATGGTCTTGGATGGGATCCAAAATATAAGAGAATTATTTCGGGATGGATCGAGATGAGATCACACGGGAAAAAATGTTTTATGATCTTTTCTTTGAATTTTATTCAAATAGAAAATACATCAAATGACAGAAAACAAACATCAAAATATTTTTTTGTGAAAAAAATAATTTTAAGACACAATAAAATTCTCTCAAGTACACTTTCAAAGCTAACACTTTAAATTTTTTCAAACCATTTCTTTTAATAGTTTCTTCTTTTTTCTTCGTGTGGATTATCATTAGAGACATCAAAATGTGGATTGTTTTGGTTTGCTACAACCCAATAAAGTGAAGCTTTGAATAACAAATAAGAAATTATAAGGTTTAATTTATAACCTCTATATTTATATAAATTAGTTTTAATGGCACAAGTATGATTTTTGTTTTGGCTTTTGAAAATTTTATTTTTCCGCTGCATTTATGAATGTGATTCATTCTTCAAAACCCAACAAGTGGGACTCGTAGCCTATCGATTGAAGCTGCCTCAAGAGTTGGAAAAGATTCATGATGTGTTCCATGTGTCAATGCTATGGAGGTATAGGTCAGACCCTAGCAATATGATCAAACCAGAAGAAATTTGGATACAGGCTAATCTGACTTATGAAGAGAACCCACTAAAGATCCTAGCTAGACAGGTTAAACAGCTCGGGAACAAGCAAATCCCACTAGTGAAGGTGTTATGGAGTCACCACAATGTGGAAGAAGCCATGTGGGAGCCAAAAGCTACAATGAGGCAACAACATCCACAATTGTTCAATATAGGTAAATATTTTGAGGTCGAAATTTTTATTGGTAAGGAAGAATTGTAATGACCCGAATACCAGATTAATCGTAAACTGTAATTTCCGAGTTAAAAATACACTCATAGGTGAAAAATATTTGATTTGATCATCAGAAAATATAGGTTATGACTAGGCCTGAGGTAAAATTTCGAGTGAAAATGAGGTCTCATAGTAGGTCATCCAATGTACTTGGCTACTATACCAAACATCCATATATTAACTCTAAACATCTCATGTCTTCAGCTTATGAGGTTAGCTACTTGACCTAGTTATAGAGTATAACATGTGCTAGTTTATCCGGATTAATAATATCCCATATTGTTAATTCCATGACTGGAGATAATTTAGGTATAGCACATGATAGGAATCTCACTATCATGATGTCATCAGATGTCATCATTATTTCGTTCATGTTGTGTTACATACTAAAGACTTCATGAAATGGTATAAGATTTAAATCAAAATGAATGGACACCAATATAATGAAAATTCCTTTTATTAATAATAAATGAGTACATCAAATGCCTAAGGTAATTGCCTTTAGGACACCTCTCTAACAATGGGAGTGAATTACTATGGACTTTGCAATTGGGTTGTCTATGACACTTATGAGATATGATGTTGTATGGGTTATTATGGATAGGCTTATGAAGTTTTCTCACTTCTTGCTTATCAGGAGAGATTATTCTTTGAATAGACTAATATAGCTTTATGTTAATGAGTTAGTATAGTTTCATGGACAACCAGTCTTTATTATTTTAGACAAAGACCACCAGTTTACTTCTCAGTTTTGGGGTAGTTTATAGAGAGCTTTGGGTGCCAAGCTCAGTTTTAGTACAACATTCCATCTTTAGATAGATGGACAGTCAGAGAGAGTTATACAGATCTTAAAGGATATGATGAAAAATTATCAATTGAGTTAGAAAGTAGATGGGACATATATCTTCCTTTAATAGAGTTCACTTACAACAACTATCAATCTAATATCAAGATGACTCCTTATGAGGCATTATATGGTAGGAAGTATCAAACATCCGTATGTTGGATAGAGCTCAGAGAGAGAAAGTTAGTAGGGCTAGACTTGGTACAAGAGGCAGAGGAGAAGGTATGAGAAGGCAGCTTTAGAAAAACATAAATCTTGTGTATATCTCAGGAAGAGAGATATGGCATATACAGTAGGGAACAAGGTTTTCTTGAAAGTCTCCCCATAGAAGAAAGTCTTAAAATTCGGGAAGAAGCATAAGTTGAGCTTAAGATTCATTGGGCTTTATGAGATTCTAGTGAGAATGGGACTAGTTGCTTATAAACTTTCTCTCCCACTAGAATTAAGCATGATTTATAATATGTTCCACATTTCCATGTTGAAGAGATATAGATCAGATCCATCTAATATTATTCTAGTTGAGAGTATCAAGGTGAGACTGGATTTGACATATGAAGAAAGCCATTTCATATTTTAGCTAGAGAGATCAAAAAACTCAAGAACAAATGGGTACCATTAGTCAAAGTCTTATAAAGAAATCATGCAACAGAAGAGACTACATAGGAAAGTGAAAAAGTGATAAATGCCTAACATCCATAATTATTCAAAGACAGTACATCGAGTAATTTCAAGGATGAAATTGTTTTAGAAGGAGGGAAATGTAATTCTCGCAAGTTAGGACCTAGAAATAACATGTATTAAGTGTATAAATGTGGTAAATAAGTGGTTATGAGTTTTGGAACATAGAAATAGTTAAAAAGACAAGAAAAAGTGAGGTGTCACAGGGTTCATGCTAGTGACAATAACCTCACAACCGTGAATATCACGAAATTAGGAAATCTGAAGTTGAGCAACTTCCCAGCCATAAAGGTATATTCACGCTTGTGAAGCCCAACAATATAAAATGAATAGTTTCATATTGTTAGACATTTTTGCGAAATTTCACAACCTTAAACCCCAGCCACTGGATACTTGCTAAATTAGAGATAATTCCCTTTAATCCCTTTTGATCCGTAGCACATTTAGCACAAATCAGCCCTAACACTAAGATTAAATTGATCAAATCACAAGTGTTTTATATAGGGATAAAAATTGGGATTAAAGGAGAAATCAAAATTAAACAATAACCTATTCTGACTGTTCAAAATAAAGGTGAGAAATCATGCATTCTTTCTTCTTCCCTTAGTTAAATCAAATTTAGATAGGAATATTGATTAAAAACCTACAATGGATGTTTTAGTTATGGTTTTTAGTGTTAATAGCATAATAGATGTCTTATTAATGAAAAGGATGGCAATTTCAATTCTAATATTGTTGTAGGAGATGCTAAGCCAGGTGGATAAACCACCAACGAGATTAGGCACACTAGAGAGGTTGTTTGATTAAGGCTCCAATTTAGGTTTATACATATACACATCTAAATTCAAACTATAGTATGATTGTGTGTTGTATTGTGAAATTGACTCGTAACTTGGCATGAATTGATACTTAAGATGCAGGAAAATGGATATATGATATGTTAAATTCAGAATGCATAAGGATTGTTGATAATTGGGGATCATTGATGTTTTGGTTGATAATTGAAGAATGAAACCTAGTTTAAATGGTTAATTGATGTGTTTGCATGTATTATGGCTTCTAAATATTGCAATATTTTGGAAAGTGTTGAACCTTGAGGGATATTTCTACCATTTTGATGATAACAAATAATTAGACAATAAGGAATTTAACCACATTTTGTGCTTTAAGTATGTTAGACAGATTATGCATTCCTAAAACCTTGAAGCAAGTTGAAAAAGAAGATTTGAAGATCAATATATTGAAAAAATGCAAAGTGTCATGCCCGTGAATCAAAAAGTCATGCTCGTGACTAATGTCACCCCCCGTGAAAATAGCTCTTCACGCTTGTGAAAACTAAATCACACCCATGAAGCAAGTAAGCACCTGGGACACTATTATAATAATCATTCTATACGTACGTTATGTGGGTTAATACGATTATAGCCGATATGTGCCAAATTGTTTTCCTTAATTTAATTTAATTGAATGACCATACAATTATTAATACTTAATTAATTATTTTCAGTTTTCTAAAAATTTCGGCAGTATAACAGCTAAAAACTGACTACCCCACCTGCAAAGCAAACAATTCTCAACTCATTTTTGGGCACAACAATACACATATAATACAATATATTCTCCATTCATCCATAAATCCATATTTCATTATTTACATATATAATAATAATTCATAAATATCATTTATCATAATATGTATAATATTTCATTACTACAACTCAATATCGATATATATATATATATATATATATATATATATATATATATATATATATATATGTCATTCTGTATACGAACCTACTATTATTTATTCTTCCGTCAGCTCTTAAAATTTGTATGATTGCTCATGCTTTTCACGTTATTACCTGTACGCAGTCAAATAACTACGTATTGAGCATTAATATGCTCAGTGGTGATTACTAATCTAAAAATTTCTATTGCCTATTTTTTAATACATTTAGACATGCAATAACATTTTTAATACATTATTCAAATTTTCTATTTATTATATATTTATTATTCTTTTATCAATAATTTTTCTTAATTCACTATTTAATATATTTATTCAATTAACAATATTTTCCATTTTATCTCATAGTTTGTTTTTTTTTCAATTCCTCTCAATTTAATCATTTTTTACTTTATTTCTTTAATTAATCATTCTTTTCAATTTTTCATTTATTTAGCTACAAATTTGACATTAATTCTTAAATTTTTATTTATTTACAGTTATGACACTACTTTATATTTATTTATACTTTTACCACTAGAAAATTTTATTTTTTATTTATTTACCTTTTAACTACATAATTTAACATTTTCTTTCACTTATTTCTCATTTTTCAATTTTACTATTTTTTTTCTTTTGTCACAATTATCACTTCTATCATTATTATTATTATACCATTTTATTATCTTTATCACTTTTATCATATTTATCAAATTTATCACTTGTGTCATTTTTATCATATTTTTCATTTTTATTTTTTTCTCATATTTTTCACTTCATTCATTCTTATCATATTTTTCACATTTATCATTTTTTATTATATTTTTTCACATTTATTATTTTTCTCATATTTTCACTTTTATCATTTTATGCACACTTGTCACTTTTATCATTTTTAAAACTATACCATTTTATCATTCTTATCATGTTTTTCACTTTATTTTCACTTTTATCAAATTTTGCCTCTAGTTTCCATCCGATAGAAAATTTTCGGACTAGATACGTGGGACGTGGACCCAAAAGTCTACTACACTGAAAAGTAATCTCGAAGGACCACCCAAGTACTGCACTGTACACTGATTCACTGTATTAATATCACTGAAGTAGACCATCATTAGTCTACATAAGTCAGTCGCCATGACCCGCACTGCGGTAATGGTGTCCCTATGGCTAGTCAATTGATTTAACCATCAGAAAAATAACTAAGGGCATTATTTTATTCCTATAATTCAATTTCCAATAAATTCATAATTTCCATTATTTTTACATTATTAATTACTTAATATTTTATTTATCCATACAATTTTATCTCTACCATAAACTTTTCACATTTTTCATTCTACAATATCGATATTCCATTATGAATATTCAATTAATTTATTAAGCTTCACTAAATACACTTTAATCATTATTTTTCATTTCATGCATAATAAAATCAATAATTAGAAAAATATTCAATATATCATTTACAAATTCTCAATAAATTTAAGCACACTCAAAATCATATTTTCTTGCATTTCATGAAATGATTTTCATTTAATTAGCAAGAAAAATATTAATTTTTCCTTCTTAAATTCTCAGCCTATAATTAATTTTCATCATTAAAATTTTTCTTTCACCTTCTAGATATTCCTTTCACTAATTTATACATTTCTTGTTCCATATATATCATAATATTACAATAAAATGTATTTATACCTTAATTTACATTTTTCACATAATAAGGTCATATTTTTCAATTTCCACTAATTAATTTTTTTCATTGAAATTAACCATTCTAATTCACTTTTAATAATTCCTTAATCATGTTTGAAGCATTAATTAGCAATTACACGCAAAACACACAAAATTCTTAATTTTTCATAACCCTAAATCATGCTTAATTAATGGAAATAAGTAGATTATAGAATCACTAACCTTAATTTCTTGCTTTGGCCTTCCTAGGCTTCCTTTTCCTTATCCTTTCCCTTGGAAGCACCTTCACCTTCTCTTGAACTTACCACGGCCAAAATTTTTCCTTCATTAATCCACTATTATTTTTCTTCCTTAAGTCAAATAAACTTCATATTTATCATCTACATACCTTAAACTACTTATTTGAACCATTAAACTAGTTTAAAACTCTAAATTTTACTTACCTTAAATTGGTATCCTAACTTTTTTCTTTTGATTTTTTTCCACTTTATCTCTCCAAATAAAGATTAAAAACTTCTATTAGCTACTAGAGAGGCTGAAATTTTTTTTGGGTGGTTGATTTTGGTGTAATAATTGAAAAAAATTGGAGAAGAAATGGAAGAAGATAGTTTCGGCCATGAGGGAGGAGAGGAAGAAGATGATGGAGCAGATTTATCTCTAGAGAATTCTGATATTGAGCCTATTTATAGTGGTCTAAAGTAGGTGGGCTTGGGCCAAACAAAGCCCAACCCATTTAGGCCCAATTATGCGCTATAAATTATTTTTCTCACTTTTCAAGCTCAATTTTACCCAATTTGGATTCCATAATTCATAAAATATTTTTATATGTCTACACAAAACTTTTCAACTCAATAGGGGTCCTTTTTCTGTCCAGCTTACCCAAACCGGACTGATAATTTAATTTTCGGTATTAACGTAAAATTCTTTGTTCACTGTCAAATAATCCTAAATATTATTTAGAGTCTATCCATGTCTTAAAATAAATATTTAGATGTCGTTTGCTATTTTTCATAGTCCGGTCAAAGTACGGTCAACCAACTATTTAATTAAACTGAGTTCTATTTTTTTCTTAGTTTTAACTTTTGAAAACTTATATGATCTCATTTTCACTTCAAATTTTACCCTTGGCCTAGTCATAACCTATATTTTCCAATGATCAAATAAAACATTTGTCACCCATGAGTGTATTTTTAACCTCTTGGTATGCTGATCAATTTCAGAAACTGTAGTTTACGACTAACCCAATATTTGGGCCATTATAGCACCAATACTGTTCACTCAAATGTTTTCGGCAGTGAAGCATTGGCCCAACCATGAAGATTGATAAAGTCACACCCGTGAATGACCATTCATTTTTAGACAGAATGAGTCATGACTAGAGTCATACTTTCATTCACGGCTATGAAGAACAGTCATGCCCATGAAGAAGTAGTCATGTCTGTGACTTGGGAGAGAGAAAATTGTCAGACGCGCATGGAAAAGTAGTTGAACGACTATTTTCGCATTAAATGCATCCCAAAACGACTATATTTGATCTGGAAGTATAAATACAACACATTTATGACTTCCACAAGTTAGAAAAACAATCATTCATTCTTCTAACCTTGTATAGCTTTGTGCATTTATTTTTGGTTCAACAACATTCATTATTTGAGATTGTAAAACCATAAATTGCTCATAATTGTTGAGCGTTGTGGTTGGTGAGTGTTTTTATCTTGTAATCAATTACTCAAAAGTGAGTTTGAGTGAGTTGGGTTATGAGTGAAACACCTGTAAGGGTTTTTTTTTGTGAGCCCAAAAAACACAAGGATTTGGTTATTGTGTTAGCCATTAAAACACAAGAGTTGTTTTCTGGGTTAGGTGTTAGCCAAGAGAGAAATGCCATAGTTGGGAGTGAGCTAGAGATAAAACTCCATTGTAACACTTCAAGTGTTAGTGAAACACCCAATCAAGATTGGGGAGAATAGTAGGGTTTGTTAATACCCAAACCTCTATAAATCTTGTGTGCACTATATTCCTCTTCCTTTCACCATTCATCATTTAGTTGCTTCTTTCTTCAAGTAATTTTTATTTGCCAACCAATTCATCTTACCTTCTTGGTTATTGTTTTGGAAAACAATTGGTATTAGAGCAAGGACTAGTAATCAAGCCTAAAAAGCGCTATTAGAGATCAAACTATGGCTAACGAAGGATTTCCTAGTCTTAAGCCCTTCTTTGATGGAGCTAACTATGTGAATTGGAAATTCAATATGGAAATCTATCTTGATAGTGAAGGAATAGACGCTTGGGAGTTTGTTCGGAAAGAATGCACACCTCCAAAAAGAAGTAATTCTAAAGGAGAATAAGAAATTACTTTAAAGGATGAATGGACAAAAATTCAAAAAAGAGAAAATGGTAAGAATAAAAAAGCTATGACTATCCTAATCAACTTTTTATCTCTTGAAGAGTGTGGTAGGATTCAACATTGTCTTACCGCCTACTTTATTTGGAAGACTTTGGAGAACTACCATGAATGCACCAAACAAGTAAGTCTAAGAAGGTTCAACTTTTTGTCACTAAATATGAGCTCTTTAAGATGAGGCCAAATGAGACCATAACTGAAATGACAAATCGTCTTTTTTCCATTATTAATGGCATGAGGAAGCTTAGAAAGAACTATAGCTTGGAAGACATAAACAATTAGATTTTTAAGAGTCTTTCAAAGAAGAATTATGGCTCAAAGGTTGTGGGCATAGAAAAAGCAAATGAAGACTTAAGTGTGATCCCCACCAACGTGCTAATTGGCAAACTTCTCTCTCATGACATGGCTTTAGTAAGAGATAAAGAAAATGAAGGAGAAAAAGAGAGGAGAAAGCCAATTGCACTCAAAGCATCAACTTCCATGCCTATAGATGAATATCTTCTTAGTGATGAAAAATTAGTTATGAAGGAGATGAGCAAATAGCCTTACTTTCAAATAGGATTAAGAGATTGATCTTTAACAAATATGGCTCAATCAAGAAGTTCAAGAAAAGGGCTTCAAAGTTCACTTCCAGAAACTTCTCATCCAACAAAGGCAAGGAGGAAGTAAAATGCTATGAATGTGGGAAGAAAGGTCACATCAAATTGGAGTGTCCCAAGCTCAAGAAGTACAAGAGGAGACCCAATAAAGAAGATGAAGAAAAAGGTCACAAGGCCACTTGGGATGACTACTCCTCCTCATTCATTAAAGAAGAATAAGAAGAAGAGGTGGCTAACTTGTGCTTCATGGCTATTGAGGATGACTCCATTGATGAGATATGCTCTACATCCTAACATTGTGATTATCTATGTGATTTAATTGATGATGATGATGATGATGATGATGATGATGATATATTTGAAGTCTTGAATCTTGAAATAGAAAGATACAAAAAGAAACTAGAACTTTATAGAAAGAATAACTCAAAGCTTAGAAATGATTTTAATGACCTTCAAAAGGTAGTTGAAAAGCTAAAAATTTAAAATGACTTTTTAAAAAGACCATTAGATGAAATTTCTTCAAAACACTCAACAAATTCTCTTTTAAAAGAAAATAATGCTTTGAAAAATGAAGTTAAGGAGCTTAAAAATTCTATTTCTAGATTCCACAAAGGGAAGGAGAGTTTAGATACTTTAATTGTATCACAAAAACCTCTCTTAGTGAAACATGGTCTAGGCTTCAATGGAGCATCATCATCCTTCTCACCTAAAAGCATATTTGTTAAATCAAACACACCACAAACCTCTACAATTGAGGTAATAACCCCAAGGGCTAAAGGCAATGCACACATAAAACCCTCTACTCAAAAGAAGAGTAATCAAGGGTCACTTGGCTCAAGAGGGAAATCTCAAAATGCCAATCATGCTTTCTTATACAAGAAGCATGCACCTAGGAGAACACCTATCACTAATGCATGTTTATGTTATTATGCACAAGCACCATTTAGGAAAATAACAAAGCCTAAATATGTGGTAAAATGGAAAAACATACATAAGTCTAAACAATGTCACCATTGCATGAGAATTGGACATATAAATAAACATTGTTTTATAAGGAAGGCTCATTGGGAACCTTCTAATGCTAACCCCTAAGGACCCAGGTTCATTTGGGTACCTAAAAACTAAACCTAAATTATGATTTTGTAGGTATGCCTTAAATCCATAACAAAGGAAAATGCTTGGCTAGTGGATAGTGGATGCTCAAGGCATGTGACCGGTAACACAAGTCTCTTCACCCATATCAAAAGGATTGATGGTAGTAAGGTAACTTTTGGGAACAATGCCAAGGGTAAGGTAATTGGCATTGGATCTATTAGTTTAAATGGTGCAACTTTAATTGAAGATGTTTTGCATGTTGATGGTTTAAAACACAACTTGTTAAGTGTAAGTCAATTATGTGATAAGGAAAACCAAGTCACCTTTACCTCTAATGAATGTATTGTAACCACTCTAAATGGCCAAGAGATATTCAAAGGAGATAGAGATGACAAACTTACATAATAGACTTACACAAGATATTTAACCTCTCCTCTAAGTGTCTTATGACTATTAGCGATGAATCTTGGCTATGGCATAGAAGGCTTGGTCATGCAAGCATGGATTTAATTTAAAGCCTTAGCAAAAAAGAGCTAGTAAATGGACTACCAAAAGTCAAATTTGAAAAGGATAAGACATGTGAACCATGTCAAAGAGGAAAACAACACAACACATCATTCAAGTCTAAAAATGTGGTAAATACCTCTAAACCACTACAACTTTTACATTTAGATCTTTTTGGACCTATTACAATTGTTAGTTTAGGAGGTAAATACTATACATTTGTTATCGTTGATGATTACTCTAGATTCACATTAGTAATTTTCTTGACTCAAAAGAATGATGCTTTTGAATCCTTCAAAAACTTTGGCAAAAGAGTTCAAAATGAAAAAGGATGTTTTATTTCTAAAATAAGAAGTGATCATGGCAAAGAATTTGAAAATGAAAAATTTGAAAACTTTTATTTAGAATATGGTATTTTTCATAATTTTTCAACTCCTAGAACACCTCAACAAAATGGGGTAGTTGAAAGAAAAAATAAGACTTTAATTGAAATGACTCAAACAATGCTTAATGAGTATGATTTGCCAATCTACTTTTGGGCCGAAGCTATAAATACCACAAGCTATATTTCTAACCATGTTTTCAAAAGATCTCTTTTAAATAAAACCTGCTTTGAGCTATGGAATAGAAGAAAACCTATGATCTCATATTTTAGAGTATTTTAATGCAAGTGCTTTATAGTAAACACCAAGGATAACCTTGGAAAATTTTCTTCTAAATCCAATGAATGCATCTTCTTAGGATACTCCACTTCTAGCAAAGCTTATAGAGTCTTTAATAAAAAATCATTAGTTGTAGAAGAATCTATGCATGTTGTTTTTGATGAATCTAGTAAACTTGATCTTATGAAAGGTAGTGTTTTTTATGACATTATAGGAACAATGAAAAAGCTTGATCTTGATAATGAAAAGGATTGTGGAACCTTAACGAAAGAAGATGATGATCCAGAGGAGCAGTAACAAGATAATTCACTACCTCAAGCTCAAGGGCAAACGACTCAAGAGCTTCCAAATGAGTAGAAATTTATAAGAAACTACCTCATGGAACAAATCATTGGTAATCCTACCAAGGGTGTAAGTACTAGATCTAATATTAAACATTTAGATTCTAATCTTGCTTTTGTCTCTCAAATTGAGCCAAGGAATATTGATAAGGCTCTAAATGATGAAAATTGGATAATTTCTATGCAAGAGGAGCTCAACCAATTTGAGAGAAATAAGGTTTGGACCTTAGTTCTTAGACCCAAAGACTGTCCAATCATTGGTAGTAAATGGATGTTTAGAAACAAGTTAGATGAATAAGGTCTTATAACTAGAAATAAGGCTAGATTAGTTGCCAAAGGGTACAATCAAGAGGAAAACATAGATTATGATGAAACCTATGCTCCGGTCACCAGATTAAAAGCAATTAGAATACTTTTAGCTTTTGCATGTCACATGAATTTTAAACTTTTTCAAATGGATGCCAAAAGTGTCTTTTTAAATGGCTTTATAAAAGAGGAAGTCTATGTTGAACAACCTCTCGATTTTGAAAGTCATACATTGCCAAAGCATGTGTTTAAGCTCACTAAGGCCTTATATGGTTTAAAACAAGCTCTAAGAGCTTAGAATAAAAGGCCTAGTGCATTTCTATTAGAAAATGATTTTTCAAAAAGACATGTAGACATAATTCTTTTTATTAAAAAGCACAAGCATGGTATATTACTTGTTCAAATTTATGTTAATGATATCATTTTTGGATCTACTAATGAATTACTTTATCAAGAATTTGCTAAGTATATGACTAGGGAGTTTGGAATAAGCATGATGGGTGAGCTCAAATTCTTCCTTGGTCTTCAAATCAAGCAATGCAATGATGGAATCTTCATCAACCAATCCAAATACACCAAAGAACTATTAAAGAAATTTGGAATGGAAGGATGCAAAATTGCAAAGACTCTAATGAGCACATCAACCAAGTTGGACAAAGATGAGTAGGGTAAGAGTATGGATACAAAGCTTTATAGAGGTATGATTGGATCTCTTTTATACCTTACTGCTTCTAGACCTGATATTATGTATATGTATGCTTATATGCTAGATTTCAATCATATCCCAAAGAATCACATTTGAATGCTATTAAAGAATCTTAAAATATTTACATGGCTCTCTACATCTAGCTCTACGATATCCTAGGAATACTTCTTTTCATATCATTTGATTTTCAGATGTTGATTATGTTGGTAGTCTATTAGATAGAAAAATCACTTTAGGTACTTGTCACTTCATTGGAGAATGTCTAGTTTCTTGGTTTAGTAAGAAACAAGTTTCAATTGCCTTATCTACCGTTGAAGCGGAATATGTGGCAGTAGGGTGTTATTGCATTCAAGTTCTTTAGATGAGACAATAACTTAAAGATTATGGTGAAATTATAGATCATATTCCCATCAAATGTGACAATACTAGTGCTATAAATCTTTCTAAGAACCCTATCCAATACTCAAGGAGCAAACATATAGACATTAGGCATCACTTCCTAATAGATCATGTTAAAAATGGAGATGTTATGCTAGAATTCATTGACACAAACAACTAATTAGTTGATATTCTTACCAAGCCTCTTAATGATTAAAGGTTTTACTTTATAAAAAGAGAGCTTAGAATGCTTGATGGCACCAAATTACCTTAAATGATATTGAGATTATTTGATGATTTACATGATCATATTATATGACAAAGTGTTTATTTTTTTATGTATAAAATATTTAGGATGTGTTTGGATATCACATACTCTTGTATAGGACTTAGTTTTATTTTATTTTTATAAATTTTTAGATATTCATGCCCTTGAATAAATCTTCACAACCATGAAAATGGTAGCCAAAACCAACAGATTCGATCACGCCTTCGATCACGGTTTGATCCCATGACTATTCAGTGTCTCAACCGTGAAAATACCTCAATTTTTAGCAATATCTTTCATGCCCTAAGTCATGGTTTAAGTCACTACCTTGCCTAACTGGGAACATAATCATTCATGCTCGTGAACATTAATTCATGACCATGAATCGATCGAAATATAACATGAATTTCACTGCACTCTCTCACTTTCTCTCTCTTCAAACTCACAACATGTTATAGGAGTGATCTAAAGGCAATCACCTTTAGCACTTATTGTACAAATTTATTTGATTAATAAAAGGCTTTTTCATTAATTTGATGTACATTTGATATATGAATTGATAATGATCTTAAATCAATTAATGAAGTCCTTGATACATAACATAGCATGAAGGAAATCATGATGAGCTCATGATATTGAGATTCTTATCAAGTGTAACTATGTTAGTATCAAAATTATCCCTAGTCATAGGATTAATGAGATGGGACATTGTTAATCCGAACAGACTAGCACATGTTACACTCCTTGATTGGATTGAGTAGTAGATCCTATAATCTGTAAACATGAGATGTTTAGAGTTAACATGTGGATGCTTACTAAATGTAGCAAGTACATTGGATAAACAGCTATAAGACAATCATATGGATAATATATTCAAATGTCAATGATAGTCTCATCATAGCAATGGTGCAAGTGTCCTTAGACTTGAGGTACACAAGGATATCTTAGATACTGATTCTATATTTTGACACTATTCCTTGTTGCCACAGGGAGGTTGCTTATAGGGTGGTGATTGGATACAACTTGAGGTATTCAAAGGTAATTGGGTAACCAACAAAGGATTCACCATTTTTGATAGAATGAGTGTATACCCATGGCCTTTTATTGTGGTCATTACTTGAGAATCTCTGGCTAGAGTGGAAATGTCATAAAGATAGTCTTCAATGACATATCTAATAGAGTAATGAGTTTCAGGGACAAGAACTAACTTTACTTAGACTAGAGGTGACGTAGTCAGTCTAATGCGAGTTGACACATGTCCATACTCTGAACCAATTGGGGTACAGAATGGTGAAAGGAATAATTGCATGAAAATTGTCTATGGAAAGGTTCGTAATCAAACCACTAAATATTCGGTCAATTCGGGGTCATGATGTGTTCCTAGAAACCACTCATGACTTGCTTAAATTAATTGTTAATTTAAGTGGCCAACATAACCGGGAACCTAATGGGTCACATGCATTGAAGATATGGAGAATGAGTAAAATGGTCTAGAATGGAATCCAAAATATGAGAGAATTATTTTGAGATGGATCGAGATGAGATCGCAAGGGAAAATTTGTTCGGGAGGGTCACGAGCCTATACGGACCCGTGCGAGCCAGGCAGGCTACTGGCCTACCTAGTAGGCCAGCTGGGCTACCCAATGACAACCCACAGCAGGCCCAACGCGCGCGCTGCTGCCTCCCATTGGCCAACAGGTAAATTTGGCCTTAATTACTATTCATTCAAGTTTCCTTTTGTCCATTTTTTACTTTTGACATTTTCTTTGAATTTGATTCAAATAGAAAAGACATAAAATGACAGAAATTTGACATGAAAATATTTTTTTGTGAAAAAAAAATATTTTTAAGACAATAAAATTCTCTCCAGAATACTTTCAAATCTAGCACTTTGAATTTGTTCAAACCATTTCTTTTGATAGTTTCTTCTTCATTCTTCGCATGGATTATCATTGGAGACATCCTAGTGTGGATTGTTGTGGTTTGCTACAACCTAACTGTTAGATAAGTGCTTTAAAGGCAATCACCTTTAGCACTTATTGTATAAATTTATTTAATTAATAAAAGGTTTTTTCATTAATTTGATGTTCATTTGATATACGAATTGATAAGTGATCTTAAATCAATTAATGAAGTCCTTGATACATAACATAGCATGAAGGAAATCATGATGAGATCATGATATTGAGATTCTTATCATGTGTAATTATGTTAGTATCAAAATTATCCCTAGTCATAGGATTAATGAGACGGGACATTATTAATCCGAACAGACTAGCACTTGTTATACTCTTTGATTGGATTGAGTAGTAGATCTCATAATCTATAAACATGAGATGTTTAGAGTTAACATGTCGATGCTTGCTAAGTGTAGCTAAGTACATTGGATGATCAACTATGAGACAATCATATGGATAATCTATTCAAATGTCAATGATAGTCTCATCATAGCAATGGTGCAAGTATCCTTAAACTTGAGGTACTCAAGGATATCTTGAATATTGATTCTATATTTTGACTGTAACATTCAGTGATTTAGGCCCTAATTGCGCGTGACCGTAGTGAGGCACGTAGGTTCAATCGGAGTCTAAATTTGAACCCATAAAAAATGACTAATAATAAGGGAAGATAATTAAGGGTATTATTATTTGGGAATTAAAAAGATTTGGGGTAGAATTAGAAAAAAAATAAAATTTCCTTTGGCAATTGTTTGGGGAAAAAGTGTGAATATGGAGAAAGATGTGGTAAAAATAGAATTTCTCAAAGTTTAAATGTTAATCAAGATTAATTAACTTAATGAACCAATAAGAATTAAGATTAATTTTAATTAGTGGGACCCACACCTTAATCAAATTATAAAAGTCAAAAATGGGAGGAATTCTCCATTCTTCCACCAAAATATCTAACTCTTCTTCATCTTCTTTTCTCCTCTCTTTGCTGTCCACTCTAGCCTTCCATAAGCCACCATTTTCCTTCAAATAAAGCTTGAAAAAGTGAGGAAAGAAAGTAGTTTTGAGAGAGTAAAATTCGGAATTAAGGTGTTCTTGCCATAAAAGAATCAAAGGAGCAAGAAAGAAGGAAGAAGGAAGACAAGAAAAGGGAGATTGGTTAGGGGGAATTTCGGCCCACTTTGGGAACTCTTAAGGTGAGTTTATTCTTCTTGAATTTAACCTTTTTACTTCTATTTGAGATCCATGTTGATGATAGATGTGATTAGGGTTGGTAGATATATGTTATGTTGCAAGATTGAACTTAGAAAATTTAGTTTGTGCTTAGTTGATGGAAGTGTAATTAAACTTTGAATTAATGATAATTGAAGTTAGTTAATTATTTTATGGCTTAAAAACTAAAGAAAATATGATATTAAGGGATGAATGAGGGGCTGCCATAGTTGAAGAAATTTAGGGGAAATTGAAATTAACATAGAAACACCACAATTGGTGATAAGTGAAGTAGGATTTGAGTGTTGAATTGAAGAAAATGAAATGGGAACTAGGATGTGGTTTTTGGGAAGCCATGACATGTGAAGAAGGAAGTTTAACCTTAGTACATTTTAGCTCAATTAAGGTGTAAAACATATTAGGAGCATTAGCATACTATGTACACATGAAAAGCATTGAAAATGGATATTGGAATTGAGTTATGGTATGGTTGTGTAGGAAAAATCAATGAGCAAGTGAGAGGCCCTCAAGAGGGTGACAAAGGCAAAGAGAAAGCTAGCTAATAAGGGAAGGAAAAGAAGGTTTAAGGGAAGAACCAAGGCTGATTAGGTATGTGCTTCATTGATAAAAATTTTGCATGTTGTTAATATGTATGGAATTATATGTTAAGGTTTGTTATGTTTGTGTTTTTGAGATGTTATGTGATTTGTTGTGACTTTTGATATTATATATGGCAATGGGACCAAATGGTGTGAAATAATTGAGACATATGAATGTAGTTGCAAGTCTGGAAATTCTAGTATTAAAATGAATGCAAATGATGAATGTGGTTGAAATATGGATTGATGCCAATTGATGGCTCGGGTACAGAATTGCAGGAACAACTTTGTCTATTTTGATGATAACTTGAGTTATGAAACTCCTTTTTATATGTTCTTTGTTGGAAATGAAAGATAAGACACAGAAATTTAATTTTTATTTAGAATATAACATCTAATTATGTCTATATTGTCCCAGAAAAATGTATGAAATTTAAATCTAGAATCTATCCAGAAAATTCTGGGCAAAAAATTCTGTGATAATATAGTAGTGAATTGATCATAACCTTTGATAGAAAACTGTGATTTAAGTGATTGTTGATGCATCTTAAAGCTAAGACAATAAGATAAAAATGTGTAGAAGGCCAGAACTCCAAATTCGAATTATAAATTGGCTACAATTGAAGCCCAAAAATAGATCCGAAATCTGCCATAGGTAAAAACATACAATATTGGGCTTTTTGCATGTGTTGTTATAATTATATGTAATAATCCATGCAAATATTTATTTTGATGGTAATTATAAATGATTAACAAATTATTTATGTATGAGATTTTATTGCAATAATAATGGAAATAAAGAACCAAAAATAAATAAACATAATTATGATAGTTAAATAATATTGTCATTTTTGAAATATAGTTAGTTAATATAAAAATAGTTAAGCCCAAAAACACTTAGTCTGGAACTATAATAGGGAATAGTTTGGCATGCTAATCAGGAGATTTTAGGGACTCCGTGCCAAATATAAAAGCAGGTAATGACAAATTGATAAATGCGCTCGGTGCAAAATTATTAAGCCGGTAATAACAATATTACAAAAGCCGGTAATGACATTATTATGAAGCACTCGGCGCAATATTATGAAAGCCGGAAATGACAACCCCGTTATTCCTATTAGTTAGTTCAGTTATATATGTTATAGGCACAAGAAAATAATAATAATAATAATAATAATAATAATAATAATAATAATAATAATAATAATAATAATAATAATAATAATAATATCGAAGAATATGATTTTTATTAATGTTATATGAATTCAAGTTGTTAAATATTAAATATTTGCTAGAATTGTTTGATTTTATATAATTCCTTATTTTATGTCTTACTTGTTAAATTTATAAATGATATGTAATCAAATATGCGTATGTAAAGTTTTTATCATTGAAGCACCACTAAGATATTAGCTTAGCGCGGATTGTTTCCTCTCGCGCAGATTTAGAAGGATAGCCATAGAAAATAGATTATTAGAAGAAGAAGGGTACCCAGAAGGAAGCAGCAAAAAGTTTTGGATTTTCTTTTTGGTATATTTTATAAAAAAATTATGTAAATTAAATTATGGTTTTATTTCCTATAGTATGTATTATAGACATGAATTATAATGTAAATAAATGTACTTTATAAATAAATAAAATTTTGAATATTGGTGCTTGTATTAATTTTTATTTCAAGGTCTACAATATTTTCGTTAAAAAAAATATTTACTTCACTTCATTAATTTTATAAAACAATAAGACGGGTAATGCTCACTTACCTTGCTGAACTACAGTGGGGTAAGGGGGTGTTACAATTTTTGGTATCAGAGCTAGGTTTTAACGATTCTTATTTTGTGGGTATAGGAAGATAAATCCATATTTTCGGTATTTGCACTGTTTTAAGCTGCTATATTCTAATAAGGGACCCTTCTTCTGACAATATAGGTTTTAATGGATTCAGAATCAAGACAAAGTCACGAAGAACAAGAGAGTGATAATATAGGTAATTCGGCTACTCATAGACAGTCAGCATCAATTAGAGCCTCAGAGCCTAGTGTTATAGCTCCACAACATGCTGAAGAACAGGTTAACCTGGTTCAGGTACCCTTTATGCAACAGATGGCTACCTTCTTATAGCAAATAGCACAAGTTGTGCCACCACCAGCTCAACCAGCTCCCCCACCTCAACCAAAACCCCAGATTGATAAATTAAGAAAATACGGGGCTACGGATTTTATGGGTAAGAAAGAGGATGACCTAGCAGCAGCAGAATTTTGGTTGGAAAAGACAGAGCGGGTTTTTGAAGAGCTGCAATGTCTGGAAGAGTACAAGGTTAGATATGCAGTATCTCTCCTTCAGGAGCATGCCTATGACTGGTGGAAATTGGTATTAGCAAAACTCTAGACTCTGACCCCTCAGACATGGGATTTCTTTATGACAGTTTAAAAAGAAATATGTGCCAAGAATTTATGTTGATGAGAAAAAGCGAGAATTTTTGAATTTGAAGCAGAGGGGTATGACAGCAGTTGAGTACGAGATGGAGTTCACCAGGCTGAGCAAGTATGCTACTGGATTATTGGAGATGAAGCTGATAAATGTCGTAGATTTGAAGACAGTCTCAATCAGGAGATTGGGTATTTAGTGGCTTCACACCAGCATACAGATTTTGCTACACTAGTGTCCTCTGCAATTAGTGTGGAAAGAAGGAAGAAGCTGAAGATAGAAGAGCATTTTAAGAAATCAATAGCTAGTGTGGCCCAGACATCGGGTAGGAAAGGACGAATAGTACCCAGACCATTTCAGTCAAGGGCGGTTGTGCAGAAAGTTTCTGGTAGGTGGGGTCAGCATTTTCGACCCGCAGCATCATCTGCTAGTTCACCAGCATCATTTCCCAAGAGACTAGCTCCGGCTATGTGTCAGCATTGTGATAGAGCTCATACAGGAGAGTGTTGGTGGTTGACTGGGGCATGTTTGAGATGTGGATCTACTGACCATATGAAGAGAGATTGTCCCAGACTTAGTACAGGCAGTATGGCACCAGCATATCTATAACACCGGTACAGAGCCGTGGTAGAGGTCGAGGCCAATTTAGAGGTGGTCGTACCGGACAGAGTCAGGGGGTATCTAAGACAGTTGATAGACCCGGGGGTAGTAGAGGCCCAGCTCGGGCGTATGTGATGAGAGCTCGTGAGGACCAGGATGCACCAGACGTTATAGTTGGTAAATTATCTTTATTTGATTTTGATTTACATGCTTTGATAGATCCTGGTTCCACGCATTCATACATAAGCACAGCTGCACTTAGACAAGGGAACATGATACCTGAGACTTTAGAATATGAAATATTTGTGACCAATCTGCTGGGACATAGTGTGAAAGTGAATCAGATTTATAGAAATAGTTCAATAATTATTCAGGGTAGAGAATTTCCAGCAGACTTAATAGAACTATCTTTTCATGAATTCGATGCTATTCTAGGTATGGATTGGTTGACAAAGCATGGAGCTATAGTCGACTGCCAATCTAGAAAAGTTGTCCTTAAAATTCCCGGGCAGGATGACACCATCATTCAGGGTGAAGGTCAAACATGTTTGACTAGTGTTATTTCTGCATTAAAAGCTCGAAAATATATTAGGATGGGATGTGAGGCATATTTGGCCCATGTGATAGATACCAGGAAGGGGAGCTCGGAACTCAAGGACATCCCCACAGTGTGTGAGTTCCCAGATGTGTTTCCTGAAGATTTACCGGGGTTACCACCAGATAGGGAGATAGAGTTTGCTATTGATGTGATTCCTGGTATAGCCCTAATATCAATTACTACCTGCAGAATTGAGAGAGTTAAAGGTTCAATTGCAGGAATTGCTCGACAAAGGGTTCATAAGGCCCAGTGTGTCACCATGGGGCGCTCCGGTATTGTTTGTGAAAAAGAAGGATGGCACCCTGCGGTTATGTATTGATTACCGACAATTGAACAAGGTGACGATTAAAATTAAATACCCACTACCTAGAATTGATGATTTGTTTGATCAATTGAAGGGAGCAGGAGTATTCTCTAAGATTGATTTCAGATCTGGGTATCACCAACTGAAAATCAAAGAATCAGATGTGTCCAAAACAGCCTTCAGGACTCGATATTGCCACTATGAATTCCTGGTTATGTCGTTTGGCTTAATGAATGCACCAGCTACCTTTATGGATATGATGAACAGGATTTTTAGGCCTTACCTTGATTTGTGGTGGTTTTTATAGATGATATCCTGGTGAATTCGAGGGACATAGGAGAACATGACAGGCATCTCAAAATAGTACTGCAGACTTTGAGGGAAAATCAATTGTATGCAAAGCTGTCAAAATGTGAGTTCTGGTTGGAAGAAGTGGGATTCTTAGGACATGTTATTTCAGTTGAAGGAATCCGGGTTGATCCTAACAAAATATAAGCCATTCTAAGTTGGAAGCTGCCTCGCAATGTAACAGAAGTCTAGAGTTTCCTTGGATTAGCTGGCTACTACAAAAGGTTTGTGAAGGGATTTTCAAGCATAACTGCACCACTTACCAAGTTGCTCAGAAAAGAAACTAAGTTTGAGTGGACAGATCGGTGTCAGGCAAGCTTTGAGAAATTAAAAGTCATGTTAACCGAAGCACCTGTTCTGACCCAACCTACGCCAGGGAAAGATTTTGTGATATACAGTGATGCCTCTCATAATGTGCTAGGTTGTGTATTAATGCAAGAGGGTAAAGTAGTTGCTTATGCATCTAGGCAATTGAAGCCTCATGAGCTAAATTACCCTACTAATGATTTGGAGTTGGCAGTAATACTGTTTGCTTTAAAAATATGGTGGCATTATTTGTATGGCGTGCGGTGCTACATATACACAGATCATAAGAGCCTCAAATATTTGCCCACACAAAAGGAGTTGAACTTAAGGCAAAGATGCTGGTTGGAGTTAATCAAGGATTATAATTGTATTATTGATTATCAGCTAGACAAAGCCAATGTAGTAGTGGATGCCTTAAGTAGAAAAACACTAGCAGGTATAGTTTAAAATTTTCTCAATTATAATATAATATATAGAAATTAATAATGAATTAAATATAGATTCATAATTTATTTCGGCAGAGTTACGGGTCCAACCTACTTTAAGGCAACAAGTGAGAGAAGCTCAGAGGTAAGATCAGAAATTGATGATAATTGCTGAGGCAGTTATATTTGTATCTGGTTTGCCTTTCACACAGTTGCATGTTTACCTCATTTCCATATTCGGTCTCTAAAGTTCTCAAATACTAGAGGATCTATAACTGGTTCAACATAAAGTATCAACCCAACTAGTTCAATTGTAAAACTCATAACCCACAAAATACATGACATTTTAAGGCGGTATTTTAACATAAATTTAGATAAGACATAAAATTAAAACTTTCATGTTTTGAAATTTGGCTAATTTGATCTAAAAATAGGTCAAATATAAGGACAAAGTTTCATGAGCTGTACAGGTATATGAAACCAGCTCAATCAAGGAACAGTCATATTTCATTTCATTATACCTCAACTTAGAAAAGATATATTTATACAAAATTTTTCAGAGACCTAAATAACATATATACCTAGAACTGTCATGTTTTACAAAACCTCAGATTCAGAGAGTAAGATGATCAATTTATACAAAAACCATAGGTTATTCAGTTGACATGCCTCCCTTAATCAGTTTCACTCAAATGACTATTTCTCTTCATATACTCAAAATCATTCAATAAAATTTGATTGAAATATAAATGAACAACTTTTATGTTTAATAATTCCCTAAATTCGATTCATAAGATAATAAAAAACATAGTAGAATATCCTGTAAAAATATAACCTAAAAAGTTCTAATAACACAATAATAATGGGAAAGATATTACTTACCAAGATCAGATTTGTTTGGACTGATTTTGATGCAAATCATGAAAGAAAGAAAGAAAGAAGCATTTAGGCTGTGATATGAAGGAAGGAAAGGGATGAAGAAGAAGAAGAAGAAGAAGAAGAAGAAGAAGAAGAAGAAGAAGAAAGTTGAAGTTGGAAGAAATAGGGCAAAGTCTTAATTAACTTTCCCCTCCCCTCCCCTTTTCCCGTTTTCATTTTTTTTCTTTCTCTACTGTGTCCATTATTTTACTGTTCACTTTTTTTTTTGTATTTATTTATGTTACCCAGATAGTAAGCCAAGAAGGGGGGTTGAATTGGAGTTTTAAAAATTAAACTTTAAAGTGCGGAAATAGATAGTTAATTTTAGGAGGGATAGAGAAAATTAGACACAAAGATTTATAAAGGTTCGGGTGTTAACAAACCCTACTCCTCTCCCCAATCGCAATTGGGAGTTTCACTAACACACTAAATGTTACAATGGAGTTTTACAAGCTCACTCCCAACTATGGTGTTTCTCACAATGGCTTATACCTAATCCAGAAATCCCTTGTGTTTTAATAGCTCACACAATAACCAATTCCTTGTGTTTTACAGACTCACACAAACAACCTTCACTTTGTGTTTTTACAGGCTCACACAAACAACCTTTTAATTTGTGTTTTAGAGGCTCACACAACTAACCCTTACAAGTGTTCTACTCTTAACCCAAAAAATACCCAAAGCTCACTTGAGTAATGATTACAGAGAGAAACACTCACAAATCTTAATTGCTCAATAAATGAAGAGCAAAAAGATTTTTACAGAGAATAGATTTTGCTCTCAAAGTATTGAATGTACCAATAGCTTGTAATAAGATTTTGATTCAAAGTATATGTTATCCTCTTATACTAAATGCATAAATGAATTCCATTTATACTCCCATGGCTAATTATAGCCGTTGGGGTGCATTAAATATGAAACTAGCCGTTGTACCAACCAAATAATCGCGCCTGACATTTTTCTCTTTCATCATTCACGGGCGTGACTATGGTTGTCACGGGCGTGACATTTCTTCCCAAGTCGTGACTGAAGTGGTGACCTTGGTCTTGAAGCTCTCTGGAATGTTTTGACACATTTAGTCACGGGCGTGACATACACCTTCACGGGCATGACACACTTCCCAGCCGTGATCCAAGTGGTGACCTTGGTCGTGAAGCTCTCTGGAATGTTTTGACACATTGAGTCATGAGCGTGACATACACTTCACGGGCATGACAAAAATGTCCTCTTCACGGTTTGTTCTTCATTCATGGCCGTGAACTTCAAATGTTGGTTTTGGTAACGGTTAGATTCTTTCACGGGCATGACACATAGAGTCACGGCAGTGAACATGCTACTTCCTGAATTTTGTCTTTCAAGGATTATTCTTTCAATCTCCATTCTTGCTATCATATTCCATACCCTCTTCAATAGACTTAGAAAACAAGTATGTTAAATACAATATTGCTATTTTATTTGTTATCATCAAAATGATGAAAATACCCCTCAAAGTTTAACAATCTCCCCCTTTTTGATGGTGATAAATAAACTAGCAATATGTGTTTTTGAGAAGTCTCCCCCTCAAAATATACTTAGGATAAAAAATTTATAAAGTGCAAGAATTGCAAAGAATGACGTAGCATCAAAATAAACTTACTAGACTTTAAGTATATGCAAGTTATATGAGAAGTATATCCAATATATACCATAATTCTTTTTTAAGGCATGAAGTATATGTAAGGTATATCATGGCATATTTATTTTTTATAACTTGCATGAAGATATATGCAAAGTATACTTAAGGTATATCTAATGTGTATAAAGCTCATTTTCTCAATTTTATACTTTGCATATGAATTTTTAATCTTTTTCAATGTCAATTCATAATTCAATTTTAATTTTTGATTCAAAATTCATTTACCTTAATATATATTGCTTAGTTTCTAGTTTGATACCATTATTCTCCCCTATAATATATTGCTAGTTTTCTCCTATATTGCTAGTTCATTCTTCTCCCACTTTTGTCATCAATCAAAAAGGATATTAAAAAGACAAACAAAGCAAATATATTATATAAAGAGAAATACAAACAAAGTTAAATAAAGTTCAGAAAGGAAATTGAAAATTTCCTACACAACAACAAACATAAAAGAAATAAACAAGCAAAACAAGCAAATTTAGGCTACACTTTAGCCTAACTCCTAGTCGGACATCCTATCACGAAGCCTAACAACTTCAGCCTCAAGGCTGTCCATCCGAGACTCCATGAAGTCTTTGAGGTTCTCCAATCTCTCATCCATCGACGTCTGCAGCTGCTCAAAATGTGGTGTCAGGAGGTCAACCACCTGCTGCACTAAAGTCGGTGTGGAAGCCGAGGACTGTCCGATGTCCTGCTCAGCTACTAGAGGTGCTTCCTCAACCCAAGCCCTCTTCTTCTACTGGACTCCTTGGAGGCCTGCTTTAAATTCCTCTGTGTCATTGTCTTCCTAGATGATCTCCCCAGCAGTGTCAGTGAAACGGTAAAAAATATCGTTCTCAAAAACGATTATGACAGCCGCTCCCATCTTTATGAAGGACTCGACATCCAAACGATCTCAAGGATGTCCAGGGATGAGGTTGAAGTGATGTTGATCCAGCATCAAGTAGCCAAGTTTTACGGCTATATGAGTGACATATCCACCGATCAGAATATCTCCCATGGGTTTGGTGGCAATGGACAGAAGATGGTTTGCAAACCATCTTGAGAGTGCCACAAAAAGTCCTCTGTGAGCCATCTCAAAAAGGAAGAGCTCCAACTTCCTGATAGTCCCATTGCTTTCTCCCCTAGCGAATATGCTATAGGTTAGGAACCTATGCAAATACCTGTGCACTGGGGACACGAGATGTGTGCTCTTTGTCTTCTTGACATCCCAGCTACAATCATAGCCAAAATGTGTCCAAGCTCGAGGGGCAGAGAATTCTACCTCACTGTCATTTAGGATGCCATCTGATGGTAAGTCGAACAAATCCCCGAATTCTTTGCCATTTAGGGTGTTGGGATTGTCACATAGTTGGAATTTCACCACACCAGTAGGTGAAACCTACAGGGTGCTGAGGAATTCCAGTGTTGGCTCCCTCAAGGTTGGCTGGTGAATCTCCACAAATTCCTTTAGATGACAGGCTTGGAGTTGCTCTGTCATAGCCATTTCAAGCCCTAGTGTTCGGACTGCTTGCCATTCGAAGGACCTTGATGACAATAGAGGTCTCTTCTTCAAAGTGGAGTACCGAGGATGGCATTGCTCCGGAATGCGGTTCATGAGGTAATCTGCATATCTCCTAGGAGCATGGGACTTCTTTCTCTTTCCCTTGGATGAAGCAGTCTCCATTTGATTTGAAGAAATCGGTTTGTGATGGATTTGGAAAGCTTTTGACAGAAAATCTTTATGGAAACCCTAAAAATGTAAGATTTCTTATGAAGATTTGAACTTTTGGAGGTATTTATAAGAGAAGTTTGAGACTTGGGGACCGAAATCTTCAATGTCTCAATGAATGTGTGTAAATGAGAGCGGTTTTGGGAGTTGGAGAGTTGAAATGAGAAATATAACCGGCTGTTCTTTTATATACTCGATACATTCACGGGCGTGAAGTGTGTATTCACGAGTGTGAATGGTCGTGTTCACGGTTTGGTGAAGGAGTGTTCCACCCTTGAAAGAAGGCGTGAATAAGTTCACGGGCGTGACCTTTGAAACTCATGGGCGTGAATGATGAACTAGCACGGGGGTGAATAAATAGTCACGGGCGTGAACTGTTGAATTTCACTACTTATGCCTGTGAAGCAAGCCGTGACTCAAGGCATGAAAGCCTTTGTGAGTTTTGGGTGTTAAGGTTCATGGGAGTGAAAATGTGTCACGGGCGTGAAAGTCTCTTTTCACAGGAGTGAATGAAGCCGTGAAAATAAGCTTCACCACTTGAAGCCGTGAACCATGTCGTGAACGAAGTCGTGAACGACACTGCCTCTTTTGGCCATTTAAGTCACGGGCGTGACTCCCCTAAAATTTTTATCAAATAAAATTAAGTCCTAAAAACAAGACTAAATTATTTCAATAAAGATTCTATCCCTTAAAACATAAATTTTCATCAACATTTCTATCTTATGTCTTGTGATATGAATTAAAATCATCAATTAGAATTTTAGAATTTAGCAATCACAAGGTTAATCCATCAATCATACCAAGTTCTCTTTTAATGAAATTAAATCTTTCCTCATTTAGAGACTTAGTAAAAATGTCTGCTAATTGTTTTTCTGTGCTTATAAATTCTAATACAACATCTCCATATTGAACATGATCTCTAATAAAGTGGTGTCTAATGTCAATATGCTTACTTCTTGAGTGTTGAATAGGATTCTTTGAAAGATTTATAGAACTTGTATTGTCACATTTAATAGTTATATGGTTCATCTCATGACCATAGTCCTTAAGTTGTTGTTTCATCCAAAGGATTTGAGTGCAACAACATCCAACTACTACATATTCTGCTTCAGCAGGTTAGAGAGCAACTGAAACTTGTTTCTTGCTAAACCAAGAGACTAAGCATTCTCCAATGAAGTGATAAGTACCTGAAGTACTTTTTCTATCTAAAAGACTACCAGCATAGTCTGCATCTGAATATCCTATAATATAAAAGGATGAATTCCTAGGATACCATAAACCTAGATGCAAAGATCCATGTCTTAAAATTCTTTTTACTGCATTGAAGTGAGATTCTTTAGGACATGATTGAAATCGTGCACACAAGCAAACACTATACATTATATCGGGTCTAGAAGCAGTGAGATATAAAATTGATCCAATTATACCTCTATAAAGCTTTTCATTAATGCTCTTACCCTTTTCATCATTGTCCAATTTTGTTGATGTGCTCATAGGAGTCTTGGCATTCTTGCATCCTTCCATACCAAATTTCTTAATTAAATCTTTGGTATATTTGGATTGGTTGATGCATATGCCCTCATTTTTTTGCTTTATTTGTAGACCAAGGAAATACTTAAGCTCTCCCATAATGCTCATTTCAAATTCCCTAGTCATACACTTATCAAATTATTGACAAAGCAACTCATTAGTAGAACCAAATATTATATCATCAACATAAATTTGAACAATTAGTATATCATGCTTATGCTTTTTGATGAATAATGTAGTGTCAACATTTCCCTTTGTAAAGCTATTTTCTAATAGAAAAGAACTTAAACTCTCATACTAAGCTCTTGGGGCCTGTTTTAAACCATACAAAGCTTTTGAAAGTTTAAAAACATGATTTGGCAAATCATAGCTTTCAAAACCTGCTGGTTGTTTACACTTCTTCATCTATATAACCATTTTGAAATGCACTTTTCACATCCATTTGGAAAATTTTGAAATTCATGTGACATGCATATGCTAAAAGTATTCTTATAGCTTCTAATCTCGCTACAAGTGCATATGTTTCATTATAATCTATATCTTCTTCCTGATTATATCATTTTGCAACTAATCTAGCCTTATTCCTGGTTATTAAACCTTGTTCATCTAATTTGTTTCTAAATACCCATTTGCTACCTATAATTTGATGATCATTGGGTCTAGGTACTAGAGTCCATACTTTACTTCTCTCAAATTGGTTGAGTTCCTCTTGCATGGCAATTACCCAACTTTCATCATTAAGAGCCTCATCAATATTTTTAGGCTCAATTTGTGAAATAAAAGCAATGTCAGTGACTAGATGTTTGAAATGAGATCTAGTACTTACTCCCCTTGAGAGATCACCAATAATTTGCTCTTTTGGATGTTCTTTCGTCATTCTCCATTCTTTTGGAAGTTCTTGTTCATTTTCTTCTCGATTTTGAGGTAGAGAATCATTTTGATGTAAATCTTCTTGATCATTTTCTTCTTTCCCATTTCCAATGTCAAGTCTTTCCATATTACCTACAACATCATCAAGAACACTACCTTTCACAAGATCAAGTCTACTATATTCATTAAAAACAACATGCATGGATTCTTCAACCGTTAGTGATCTTTTATTAAATACTATATATGCTTTGCTAGTTGTAGAGTTTCCTAAAAAGATACCTTCATCGGATTTAGAGGCAAATTTTCCAAGATTGTCCTTGGTGTTCAATATAAAACACTTTTATCCAAATACTCTAAAGTATGATATCAAAGGCTTTCTTCCATTCCATAGCTCAAATGAGGTTTTGTTTGAAAGAGGTCTTTTGAAAACTCGATTTGAAATATAACAAACAGTGTTTATGGCTTCTGCCCAAAAATAAGTTAGTAATTCATATTCATTGAGCATTGTTCTAGCCATTTCAATTAAAGTTCGATTTTTCCTTTCAACTACTCCATTTTGTTGAGGTGTCCTAGGAGATGAGAAATTATGTGAAATGCCATGTTCAAGATAAAAGCTTTTAAAGTTTTCATTTTCAAATTCTTTCCCATGATCACTTCTTATTTTTCAAATACAGTACCCTTTTTCATTTTGAACTCTTTTAACAAAGTTTTTGAAGTTTTCAAAAGCATCACTCTTTTGAGCTAAGAAAATTACCCAAGTAAATCTAGAGTAATCATCTACGATGACAAATGCATAATTATTTCCTCCTAAGCTAGCAATTCTAGTAAGTCCAAACAAGTCTAAATGCAGGAGTTGAAGACGTTTTGAAGTACTTACTATGTTTTTGGCTTTGAAAGATGACTTATGTTGTTTTCCTCTTTGGCAAGGTTCACATGTCATGCCTTTTCATATTTAACTCTTGGCAGTCCTTTTACTAGTTCTCCTATGCTGAGACTTTGTATTAAGTCCATGTTAGCATGACCAAATCTTCTATGCCACAGCCAAGATTCATCACTAGTAGTTACAAGACATTTAGAGAAATGGTTAGATAATTCATGTAAATTTATTATGTATGTATTGATATCTCTATTTCCTTTAAATATCTCTTGACCATCGATAGAGATCACAATACATTCATTTGAAGTAAAGATTACTTTGTTTCCTTTATCACATAATTGACTTACACTTAATAAGTTATGTTTCAAGCCATCAACAAGTAAGACATCTTTAATAAAAGTAGTACCATTAATACCAATAGAACCAATGCCAATTACCTTACCCTTTGCATTGTTTCCAAAGGTAACTTTACCTCCATCAATACTTTTGATTTCATTGAAAAGTTTTTTGTCTCTTGTCATATGCCTTGAGCATCCACTGTCTACTAGCCAAGCATTTTTGTTTATTGTGGACTTGAGGCATACCTATAGAATCACAATTCAAGTATGATTTTTAGGTACCCAAATGAGTTTGGGTCCTTGGGGGTTAGCACATGAAGGTTCCCAATGAGCCTTACTTATCTAGCAATATTTATTTATGTGACCCATTTTCATACAATAATTACATTGTTTTGGTCTAAATTTATTTTCTGATCCTACAATATTTTTTAATACCATTTTTCCATCAAATTTATTTTGAGAATGATAAGATGCACAGTTATGATTAATTTTAGATTTTCTAGATGCATGCTTTCTAAATATAAAGGCATGATTATTCTTTTTATGTAAAGAAGGTTTAATATACTTATTTCTTGGTGTTGTTCCAGCAAGTGTGGAGATGTGAGGTTCACTTGACTTTAAAAAAATAGTTTTGTGAGAAGATGATGATGTGTTCTTAAATCCTAGACTGTGTCTAACTAAAGGTGGTCTTTGAGACACAATGAGAGTATCTAAACTCTCTTTTCATTTGTGAAATTTTGAAATGGAATTTCTAAGTTTCTCAACTTTATTTTTTAAAATATTATTTTTTTTAGCAAAGAAGCTGTTGAGGGTCTTGATGCGTATTCATCTAATGACTTTTGGAGAGATTCATTAGATGATTTAAGCTTTATGTTTTCCTTTTCTAAACCATCTATCTTATTTTTTAAATTAGATATGTTATTTCTATAGGTACTAAATGTACTTCTATATTTCTCTAATTCTAGATTTAATTCTTCCATTAGGCTTTGCTCATCATCATTATCATCATCATTATCACTACTATCATTATTCAAAGAGTATGAGTATAGTGATTTTACCTTATTCGAGACATGATCTTCAATAGCCATGAAGCATAAGTTGACCTCTTCACTTTCATTATCATCTTTTTCACTTAAAGAGTTTTCATCATCCCATGTGGCCTTGTGACCTTTCTCCCCATTGTCTCTTTGGTATTTGCTCTTATGCTTCTTGAGCCTTGGACATTCTGGTTTGATATGTCCTTTCTTTCCACACTCATAGCACTTTACCTCTTCCTTACTTCTATGTGTGTCATTTGAAGTTTGTTTGAGGTTTCTTTGCCTGAATTTTCTAGAATTGCTCATTTTCTTCTTAATAATTCTTTTTAATCTTCTTGAAAGCATAACAATGTCCTTATTTTCATCATCACTCATTTCTTCATCATCTTCACTTTCTTTTTGAGATTTTGAAGTAGAGGCTTTGAGTGCTAAGGGCTTTCTTTTCTCTGGCTCTGCTTCAAGCTCTTTATCTCTCTTTACTGTCATATCATGTATGAGAAGTTTGCCAATCAGTACATCAGTATTCATGATGCTCATATCTTCATTTGCTTCTTCTATGCTAGCAAATCTTGAGCCATAGTCTTTAAGTGGAAGACTTCTCAGGATTTTGTTGTTCACATCCTCCAAACTCAGATGCTTCCCAAGTTTCTTCATTCCATTTATAATGGCTAGAAGACGGTTGGTCATGTCAGTGATTGACTAATTGGATTTCATCTTGAAGAGCTCATATTATGAGGTCAGAAGTTGAATCTTCTTGGATTTTACTTGCTTAGTTCCTTCATGATAATTCTTCAATGTCTTCCACATGCTGTATGCTATTGGGCAGTGTTGTATTCTCCCACATTCTTCAATGGATAATGAGCTTGATAGGATTGTCATTGCCTTCTTGTTTTTGAAATTTGCTCTTCTTTGAGGCTCTGTCCAATCATCTCTTGATAGGATTTCTTCTTCACCATCAGCTCCTCTTCTGGTTGGTGGTGTCCATTCTTTTCGTACACTATCCCAGACTTCAATTCCTTCACTATCCAAGTATGTCTCCATCCAAAATTTCCAATGGGCATAATTTGCTCCATCAAAATAAGGTTTGAGACTTTGGAATCCTTCACTGACCATATCTTAAACTTTACTAGTGCTTTTTAGGCTTCTATGCTAGAATTTGCTCTGATACCAATTGTTGCCCAGATATTAAGCCAAGAAGGGGGGTTGAATTGGAGTTTTAAAAATTAAACTTTAAAGTGCGGAAATAGATAGTTAATTTTAGGAGGGATAGAGAAAATTAGACACAAAGATTTATAGAGGTTCGGGTGTTAACAAACCCTACTCCTCTCCCCAATCGCAACTGGGAGTTTCACTAACACACTAAGTGTTACAATGGAGTTTTACAAGCTCACTCCCTACTATGGTGTTTCTCACAATGGCTCACACCTAACCCAGAAATCCCTTGTGTTTTAATGGCTCACACAATAACCAATTCCTTGTGTTTTACAGGCTCACACAAACAACCTTCACATTGTGTTTTTACAGGCTCACACAAACAACCTTTTAATTTGTGTTTTAGAGTCTCACACAACTAACCCTTACAAGTGTTCTACTCTTAACCTAAAAAATACCCAAAACTCACTTGAGTAATGATTACAGAGAGAAACACTCACAAATCTTAATTGCTCAATAAATGAAGAGCAAAAAGATTTTTACAGAGAATGGATTTTGTTCTCAAAGTATTGAATGTACCAATAGCTTGTAATAAGATTTTGATTCAAAGTATATGCTATCCTCTTGTACTGAATGTATAAATGACTTCCATTTATACTCCCATGGCTGATTATAGTCGTTAGGGTGCATTAAATACGAAACTAGCCGTTGTACGAACCAAATAATCGGGCCTGACATTTTTCTCTTTCATCATTCACATGCGTGACTATGGTTGTCACAGGCGTGACATTTCTTCCCAAGTCGTGACTGAAGTGGTGACCTTGGTCGTGAAGCTCTCTAGAATGTTTTGACACATTTAGTCACGGGCGTGACATACACCTTCACGGCCGTGACACACTTCCCAGCCATGATCCAAGTGGTGACCTTGGTCGTGAAGCTCTCTGGAATGTTTTGACACATTGAGTCACGGGCGTGACATACACTTCACAGGCATGACAAAAATGTCCTCTTCACGGTTTGTTCTTCATTCATGGCCGTGAACTTCAAATGTTGGTTTTGGTAACGGTTAGCTTCTTTCACGGGCGTGACACATAGAGTCATGGCAGTGAACATACTACTTCCTGAATTTTGTCTTTCAAGGATTATTCTTTCAATCTCCATTCTTGCTATTTTAATCCATGTCCTATTTAATAGACTTAGAAAACAAGTATGTTAAATACAATATTGCTATTTTATTTGTTATCATCAAAATGACGGAAATACCCCTCAAGGTTTCACACTTTATTTTTATTTTTATTTATTTATTTTCACATATTTACTTATATCTAGTCCCTTTAATTTTTTTACCAAAAATACAATTTAATTATGTGGTCTAATTTAATCAAATTTATCATATCTATCAATTTAATTTCTAATTTAATCATTTATTCCATCTATTTTAATCTCTATTATCTATCATGTTTTTCCTATTTATATCACGTACTTATTCTAATTAAACTCTAATTAGTGGGCATTACAATTCTCTCCCCTTTTAGATGTTTTGTCCTCGAAACATACTTAATGCATCGTCACTAAACAGGTGAGGGTATTGAGCTTTCATCACCTCCTCGCTTTCCCATGTTGCTTCTTCGATTGCATGATTCCTCTATAGTACTTTCACTATTGTTACTCGCTTGTTCCTCAGCTCCTTAATTTCTCTTGCTAAAATTTGGACTGGTTCTTCTTCATATGTCAAATCTTGTCTCACTTGAATGCTTTCAGCAGGTATGATGTGATCAGGATCTGATGTATATCGTCTTAACATTGAGACATGGAAGACATCATGTATTTGACTCAACTCTGGTGGTAGAGCGAGTCTATAAGCAACAGGTCCAACTCTTTCTAATATTTCATAAGGTTCGATGAACTTTGGACTTAACTTGCCTTTCTTCCCAAATCACAGAACTTTCTTCCAGGGAGATACTTTAAGAAAAACTTTATCACCCACTGCATAATAAATGTCTCGTCTCTTAAGATCAACATACGATTTCTGCCTATCTGTAACTGCCTTAAGTTTTTCGCGAATGACTTTCACTTTTTCTTCTGTCTCTTGCACTAGGTCTGGTCCCATAAGCTTCCTTTCGCTGAGCTCTGTCCAACATAAAGGTGTTCAACACTTCCTACCATAAAGTGCCTCATATGGAACCATTTGGATACTAGACTGATAACTGTTATTGTAGGCGAATTCCATTAAAGGAAGATATTTTTCCCAGTTACTTTCAAATTCGATGACACAACTTCTCATTATATCTTCTAGAATCTGAATGACTCTTTCTAATTGTCTATCTGTCTGCAGATGAAAAGTCGTGCTGAAATTAAGCTTAGTACATAAAGCTCGTTGCAGACTACCCTAAAATTGAGATGTGAAGTGGGGATCTCTATCAGACACAATAGAAATAGGCACTCTATGAAGTCGTACAACTTCATTCATATAAATTTCTACCAATTTATTCAGTGGGTAGTCCTTCCTGATAGGTAAGAAATGTGCTGACTTTGTTAATCTGTCCACTATGACCCATACTATCATATCCGCTAATTTGGACCTAAGTCACCCGAGTTGTTAAATCGACTCGTCGGTTTGACTGAAGTCTAAATTTAGATTTTTATCGAAAAATAATGAAAATAATGGCAATTAAGTATGGAACATATCTAATAAAGTATTCAAAATATTTTAAGATGTTAAATTTCGGTAAAAGACTAAATTGCAAATTTTGAAAAGTTTAGGGGTCAATTTGCAATTTACCGAAAATTGGAGGATTAATTTGAATAATCATCAATTAAATGCATGAATTGAGACATAAAATGCATGTGGAGGCCAGCCACACCAAGTGGCAAATTTTAAGAAGCCAAGTAACATACATGCATTTAGCATTAATATAAACTTCTAGATTGAGCTTAGGTGTCCCCCCATCTTAATAACTTTTGTCATGTTCTTGTTGATTGTTTCTTCTTCTTCCTTATCCATTTTCATTGAGAAAAATTCTTTTCTCCACACCAGCCCATGTTTCTCCCTTGATCAGCCATAACCAAAGCTTGATTCTAGTGAAAGAAAGTGTGAAAAAGAGAGAAAAGGCATGGGAAATTCCATTTCTCATGCTTAAGGAAGCTTAAGAGAGTAAGGAAAAAGAGAGAGATTAGGTTTATGAAATTTTAATGATATGTTTATGAACTTTAGAAACTCAAAGCGACAAGGAGCTAGATCAAATGAGCAAAGGAAAGGAGAAAGAGAAGAAAAGGGAGGTTTGTGCATAACCTAAGGCAATAGCCTATTTTAATTTTTTTTAATTTCATGAATTAATTATTTGGCATGTTGATGATTCTGAATTAATATTTTTGTGATGAAAAATCTTGGGGATGCATGTTTGCTAGACTTAGGATTTAATTTGGTAAAAATTGAATGTGATTAGTTGGTATGTTCTTTGCTGGAAATGGATGAGCAGTGAGCACTTAAACTGTTATACCTTAATTTCTAGAACTCGATTTTGCATGTTGTTTATTGGGTTTGAAAGATAAGACATAGGGCTATAACTTTCATTCAGACCATAAAACCTGAATATATCTGTAATTGTCCAGAAAAATTCATAAATTTCGGACATAGAATCTGTCCAGAAATTCTGGGTAGAATTGTTAGTAATGAGCAGTAAGTACTTAAACTGTTATAACTTGAGTTCTGGTGCTTGTATTTGTGTGTTATTTATTCAGTTTGAAATCTAATAGATAGGTCTATAATTTTTATTTGGATCATAACATCTGAATATGTTTATAATTATCCAAAAAAATTCATAAATTTCAGACTTAGAATCTGTCTAGAAATTTCTAGGCAGAATTGTTAGTGACCAGTCAGTGTTTATTTTACCATATATTTTGATACAGAACTCAGAATTAAGTGATTTTAGTTGAATATTAAAACTACGATCCAGATCTAAAATTGTTAAGAAGACCCTGTGACTAAATTCAGACTGTAATAGGACCAAAATTAAGGTCCAAGACAGAGAACAGAATCTGCCACTGACAGGGCAACATATGAGATGAGGAATAAAATGAGTAAAATGATGAGAACTTTGTTATATTATGTAATTGTTATTTTAATTGAGTGATTATGTGATTATTTTGAGACATTAAATGCATGAAAAGTGTGAAATTAATTGTTATGAATTTTAATGAGATTGTATAAGCCCTAGAACACCTAACTAGAACCAACTTAGGATAGTTTGGCATGCCAAATAGGGGGGAGTGTGATGAAAATGATTAAATCCATTAATGGTATGATTATCTATGCCGGGTTTGGCAATGTTATCTATGTCGAGTTTGGCAATGTTATCTATGCCGGGATTGGCATTGTTATTTATGCCGAGTATGACATTATTATCTATGCCAAGTTTGGCACGGTTATCTAAGCCGAGTTTGGCATGGTTATCTATGTCGGGTTTGACACTTATATACGCACATCATATTGCTTAGGTGGCACTCCTAAGTGCCTGGATGGCAACTCCGTTATCCTAGTCAGTGATTCATAGGTGTCCTGGGCATAAATGAAAACATAAATAAAGAAGTTATGAAACATAAAAGAATTATTGAAAATAAAACTGGAATTATGAATTTTGACATGGATAAGAAGGAGATTTAGTGTGATGGGCAATAACAAGCTATGAATGGTAATGATTTCATAAAGTAAAATAAACATAAGATATAAAAGATGTAAGTTGCATGAAAAAAATGATTGAGTATGATTTGTGACATGCATTAATAGATGGTTGAGTATCTTAGGCATAAATAAAAAAGTTATAGTAAAGAAAGAAGTTATGGAAAATACAAATGGAATTAGGAATTGTAACATGGTTAATTATGATGGGTTATGTAATGATATATTAATAAAATAAATAAGTATGAGATAATATAATATAATTTTATGCCTATACATGCTAGAGTACCATGATTTGCATGAGAATATAATTAAGCATGAGTTAATATATGATAATGCATGATTGTATAAAATAGTTTATTGCCTTATTTATATGCACTACTAAGCCAAGAGCTTCGCGTGGGAGTTTTCTCATGCAGATTTAGTAAAGAATAAATGGAAGATAGTAGATAAAGATAGTGGTGACCTAATCCCGTGAACCAGTCTATTGCACATATCGTGGGTTACACAACTTTTGTATATTATCTTGTAAATTTTATTTTGTAGTATTTGTAAAATAAACAGTATGTTTTGTAAAGAACATGTTACTATATAAAAATATAGTTTAAATTTTATGTTATATTTCTTTTATAATGAAAAGTAAATAAAGAAAAAAAATAGGAATGAATTTCATGTATACAAATTTTAAAAAATGATATTTTCACCGATGAAGTCAGCGTAGCACACCCTCATCCAGGCACGAGCTGTTGGGGTGAAGGGGTGTTACACATACAACATCATGTTTCTTTGGATTCAAAGACAATCCACTCATAAAATCTATAATGATCCGTTCCCATTTCCATTCTGGAATAGAAATTGGATGTAGCAACCCCAAAGGTACTTGATGTTCAGCCTTGATCTACTGACAAGTCAAACATTTTGAAGTGTATTCCAAGATGTCATTTTTCATACATGCCCATCAGTATCTTCTTATCAACTCTTGATACATCTTGTTACTCCCTGGGCGCATAGCATATTTGCTTTCATGGGCCTCTCTAAGAAACCTCTGTCTAAGAGATTCTACATCAGGCACACATAATCTGTCTTGATAGAATAGTCCACCATCTAAGTCCATAGTGAATCTAGGTCTCTTCCCCTTAGAGATCAACTCAGCTAATTCAATCAGCTTTCTATCATGTCTTTGTGCATCTTTGATTTCCTGAATAAGAGTGGGTTGAATGTGCAACTCTACCACAATCTTTCTGCTTAAAGCATCTGCTACTACATTAGCTTTGCCTGGATGGTATTCGATCACACATTTATAATCCTTTATTAGCTCTTGTCGTCTTCTCTATCTCAAATTCAATTCTTTCTATGAGGGAAGATATTTCAAATTCTTGTGATCTATGTAAATGAAACACTTCTCCCCATATAAATAATGGCGCCAATTCTTCAATGCAAAAACTATAGCTGCGAACTCTAGATCATGGGTAGGATAATTCTTCTCAGGTGGCTTTAATTGCCTAAAAGCAAAAGCAACCACTTTTCCATCTTGTATCTATAACATCCTTGACCTTCCCCATATGCATTTCATTGAACATAAGCATCTTGCATACAATTCAATTAAACAAGTGCATTTCATACGTATTTTCGTAGGAACAAGTTCATGGCACGCACTAGCTACGTGTCCTAGTATCTGGAAATTGTATCGAGTCACACGTGTATCCTTATAACCTAAATGATGATAACAAAGCATTAGAAATAAATTGAATAAGGTGACCAAATTAATGTAAGCAAAATGATTAGATTAAGATTAGTAAACATTTTACATTGTTAATTTAGTTAAATCGGGCCAAATGATTAAGTTGTACTATTGTGTCAATTAGTCGAATTATATGTAAATAATAATAATAATAATAATAATAATATAAATAAAATGAAAATGAAAATGAAACAAAAGATAAATAAAAGAGAAGATAAGAGAAAAGAGAAGAGAAAGGAGAAAAGAGATGAGAAAAAGATAAAAAGACAAAAAACAAAAAGTTAGCTTTATCTTCCCATTTCTGCCTTCTTCTCCAGCCCGACTTCTTCTTCAATTTCCTCTATTTCAGACTTCAATTCATCCTCGTTCTTGGTAAGTAATCAATTTTTATTGCTATAGGGTTGATTTGAGTTGCTTAGGTTCATTAATAGGCACTGATTGGCAACCCAATTTTTGTGCACATAGAAATTGATTCTGGAAAAGTTTAAAACACCAAATTTGTTCCTTTATGTCTTATATTTATGGATATATAAATAGTTTTTCATGATGTGGTGTATAGGAATAGAAATCCTCTCTCTACTGAAACTGGTCAGGGTGTGAACCCTAACCAAGTTAGCTATTGTGTTCTTTGATTTCGAATATGTTAAAGCCATTATATGAAGTATCTAAAAACCTAAAAGTTGTATATATATGTGTTTTATATTTGTATACCAAATTTCAGGTTCATAGGTCTTGTAAATGTTGAGTTATGAGGAATGGAACCATGACTGTTCCATGGTTTGAACTGCCTACTGAGTGCTCTGGGCAGATTCAGTAACTTGTTTTGCTAATTTGAGCTTGTTAGAACTTGATTCTTTAAATTCCATACATCCAAGTTATAGTTATATGTCTTATCTAACTTTTGGTACTAATTTCAGCTTAATTGGTTATATATAGACTAAGTTATGGCCTTTGGAAGTTATATTGGTCCGGAAGCCAATTCTATTCTGGACCAGTAAATTGTTTGTTATATTTTGAAGACCTTAGAAACATAATTGATAACAGTTGAAAACATGAAAAATGTTCCATATGAACCCATATAAGTGTCTGTCAATGTTCATTAAAATAGGACTTATAGATTATAATTTATGATGAACCCCAATGAGTACTCTGAAACTGCATAAAGGCAGAAAACAAGGAAGAAAACAGAATACACTTAGCAATTCCACAAAATATTGTACAATGATCCAATTGGTCTGAAATTTTAATATGTTCTATAATTATATGTTAGTTGTAATTAGGAATAAGAATCAAATTAATTGGTCAAGTATAGAAAAAGGTATAGGCTAAATAGTCCCATAAGGTCACACTGCTTCATAGGAAAAATATTAACTATTGACATGAACAATGCATATTAATTTGTTTAAGCCACATTAAGTCTTCCTAATCATGAGTTAATCAATTATTTTTTCATATTAGGCTAACAACATATTGGAGACCCACAAGGAGCGGATAGACAATAAGTTAGGGGTCGGAATCAAAGGAGAACGGTGAGTATAATTATCGATTGAATTCTTTAGTGCAAATGAATGTTGCTTGCTATGTGATTCATATGACTGTCATGATTGGTCCTTGATAATGTAATGATGGATAATTTGTGACATTTTCGTACATATAAATGGTATACTTATGGTATATTTGAAGTATATGTTTGACATATGTGATATATATACATGGTATATGTATAGTATATGCAAGGTATATGTGTGGCATATGAGGTATATATGTGGTATATGTATATTATATGTGATAAGATACAATGGTTGATGAATGCTTAAATACAAACGCATATGCATATGGACTAAAACGGCGTTGTGACTAGTTAATCGATATTGTAAAGCAAAAGAAGAGGCCTATGGCCCAACAAATGTGCAAATGAAACAAATGATCAAGCTAGCTAGCAAATGCAAATGCAAATGTTCACATGGCAAATGTTCACATGGAAACCCGGGGCAATGTCTGTTTAACTTATTCACAACAAAATGAAATAAGCAAAGCATTTGCATACATAAAGAGTAATGATTATATGTTTCAACTTTATTGATACTTATATGATACTGATGAATGGAATGGAATATATGGTATATATTGGATTTGTGATTTATTACTATGAGTTGTTTGGTACTTTAGAGCTCATTGGATGATTATTCTCACTGAGCCGCAACTCATCAATTTGCATCATTTTTCAGGTAAAGAAAAGTGATAGCTCATTTTGAGTAGCGTGTAGAAGACATGGAGCACATGTCACTGGCTGAGCCTCATCATTCTCTCTCCTTGCATTCCACACGAGCATGAAAACATGTCATCTGTACTTTGCACTTATATGTTTGAATATGTATTGTCACTCTAGATTAGTTTTAAAATGTATAAATGGAATCAACCCGTAATCCTTCGGATGTAAAGTTTATATTTTAATATATGTGATATATCGTATGTGGTTTTTAATGTTGACTTGAAAAGTCATTGAGTGATATTACAGGATATGAGAGTTGCAAAGTCATTGACAGGTATTACAAAATATGAGACTTGCAAAGACATTAGTTGATTTTACAAGATATGATATGAAAAAAAATTTACTACTAATGTTAACAGGGTATTTTGCTTTTCAAGTATGTTATGTGTGACTACTTGATACAGGGATAGGTTTTACTGAAATGCATAAGGTGTGACGTGGTATTTGTTATTTGTTAGAATAGATGATTTGTTTGACCAGTTGCAATGAGCCCAAATATTCTCCAAGATTGATTTGAAATTAGGCTATTACCAGCTGAAGGTAGCAGAAGCGGATGTTCCAAAGACTGCCTTTCGAACCAGGTATGGACATTATGAATTTTTAGTAATGCCATTTGGGTTGACTAATGCTCTAGCTGCATTTATGGCATTAATGAATAAGGTGTTTCAACCATATCTGGATATGTTTGTGATAGTATTTATTGATGACATATTGGTGTACTCAAAGAATAGGGGAGAACATGAACAATATTTAAAAGTTGTATTGCAAACTTTGAGGGAGAAACAATTATATGCCAAATTGAGTAAATGTGAATTCTGGTTAGATCATTTGGTATTTCTTGGACATGTGGTGTCGTGTAAGGGCATAGAGGTTGACCCAAAAAAAATTGAGGCTATGGTAAATTGGAAAGCTCCTAAAAATATTTCAGAAATGCGTAGTTTTCTGGGTTTAGCTGGATACTATCGCAGATTTGTTGATGGATTCTCCTTAATTGTTAGCCCTTTGACTAAATTGTTAAGAAAGAATGTGCCTTTCAAGTGGACTCCAGAATGTCAGAGGAGTTTCGATGAACTAAAACACAGACTAACCTCAGCACCAGTGTTAACCATCCCTATAGATACAAGTGGGTTTACAGTATATAGTGATGCTTCTCACCAAGGCTTGGGATGTGTATTAATGCAACATGGTAAGATGATAGCTTATGCATCTATGCAACTGAGACCACATGAGATCTCATATCCAGTGCATGATTTAGAATTGGCTGCAGTTGTATTTGCATTGAAGATTTGGAGGCATTATCTGTATGGTGAGACATTCCAGATCTTCACAGACCATAAAAGTTTGGGTTATTTGCTGACACAAAAAGAGTTAAACATGAGGCAAAGACGATGGTTAGAGCTATTGAAAGATTATGATTGTACAATTGAGTACCATCCAGGGAAAGCCAATGTGGTAGCAGATGCATTGAGTAGGAAGGCCAGTAGCAGTGTAGCTCATTTACAAACATCATCTTTTCCATATTTGATTCAATTATGATCAATGAACGTTGAATTAAATATGCATGATAGAGGATCACTGATTGCTACTCTTCAAGTCAGACCTATGCTAAATGAGAGAATTAAAGAAGCTCAAAGCAAAGATCCTGAATTATGTGAGAAAATGGATGTGGTAAGGCAGGGAAATAATATAGAGTTTCATTTTCAGAATGATACATTTATGTTAAAGTCACGCATATGTGTTCCAGACACTGAGAACTTGCATCAGGAAATAATGGAAGAGACACACAATGCACCCAGGGATGACAAAGATGTATCACAGTTTAAGGCTTCATTACTGGTGGCCAAGAATGAAGAAAGACATAGCATAATATGTTTCCAAATGTTTGACATGTCACCAGATTAAAATTGAACATCAGGCACCATTTGGTAAACTACATCCATTGCCAGTGCCAGAATGGAAATGGGAAAGAATAACGATAGATTTTATTTATGGATTGCCAAGAACTCCACGGAAAAACAATGCAATATGGGTAATTATTGACAGATTAACCAAGTCAGCACATTTTCTACCTATTAGATGGGGGTTTACACTTGAGAGTTTGGCCAAATTATATGTGAATGAGATAGTTAGATTGCATGGCATTCCAGTGTCCATTGTGTCTGATAGAGATTCACGATTTACTTCACATTTTTGGGTGAGTTTACAGAATACATTGGGAACAAAATTGAACTTTAGCACTGCATTCCACCCACAGACTGATGGACAATCAGAAAGGACTATACAGACATTGGAAGAAATGCTTAGGGCATGTTCTATGGAATTCAGAGGTGCTTGGGATGAATATATAGCATTGATTGAATTTGCTTCCAACAACCAATATCATAACAGTATCCAGATGGCACCATATAAGGCATTGTATGGCAGAAAGTGCTGAAGCCTCATCATTTGGGATGAAGAAGGAGCACGTGCATTAGAAGGACCAGAGATAGTGCAAGACATAGTGGATAAGATCAAGGTTGTCAAGAACAAGTTAAAGGCAGCCCAAGATAGACAGAAAAGTTATGCTGATCAGCATAGAAGGGAGATGGAATACGAGATAGGTGAAAAGGTGTTTCTTTGTGTATCTCCATGGAAAGGGATAATCCGATTTGGCAAGAAGGGTAAATTGAGCCCAAGATACATAGGGCCTTATGAAATTCTTGAGAAGATTGGTCCATTGGCTTATAGGTTGGCTCACTCAAGATGGCTCAGATACATAATATGTTTCATGTGAGCATGCTTAGAAGATACAGGTCAGATCCTACACATGTACTTAAAGATCAAGCCATTGAGATTGCAGAAGACATGAGTTATGTTGAGGAACCAGTGCAAATCATTGGATACAAGACTAAACAGTTAAGAAACCGAGAAATACCTTTGGTTAAGGTATTATGGCTTAACCATTTACAAGAAGAGGCAACATGGGAAACAGAAGAAAATATGAAAAAGCAATATCCACACCTGTTTTCAGGTATTAATTTCGAAGACGAAATTTTTAAAAGGAGGGGAGAATTGTAACATCTTTGACCTTCCCCACATGCATTTCATTGAACATAAGCATCTTGCATACAATTCAATTGAACACATGCATTTCATACGTATTTTCGTAGGAACAAGTTCATGGCACGCACTAGCTATGTGTCCTGGTATTTGGCAATTGTATCGAGTCACACGTGTATCCTTATAACCTAAATGATGATAACAAAGCATTAGAAATAAATTGAATTAGGTGACCAAATTAATGTAAGAAAAATGATTAGATTAAGATTAGTAAACATTTTACATTGTTAATTTAGTTAAATTGGGTCAAATGATTAAGTTGTACTATTGTGTCAATTAGTCGAATTATATATATATGTAAATAATAATAATAATAATAATAATAATAATAATAATAATAATAATAATAATAATAATAATAATAATAATAATAATAATAAAATAAAATGAAAATGAAACAAAAGAGAAATAAAAGAGAAGAGAAGAGAAAAGAGAAGAGAAAAGAGATGAGAAAAGAGATGAGAAAAAGATAAAAAGACAAAAAACAAAAAGTTAGCTTTATCTTCCCATTTCTGCCTTCTTCTGCAGCCCGACTTCTTCTTCAATTTCCTCTATTTCAGACTTCAAATCATCCTTGTTTAACCTAGTGTTTGAAGCATATTGATCACTTGCAAGGTCGTTCTTGGTAAGTAATCAATTCTTATTGCTATAGGGTTGATTTGAGTTGCTTAGGTTCATTAATAGACACTGATTTGCAACCCGATTTTCATGCACATAGAAATTGATTCTGGAAAAGTTTAAAACACAAAAGTTGTTCCTTTATGTCTTATATTTATGGATATGTAAACAGTTTTGCATGATTTGGTGTATAGAAATAGAAATCCTCTCTCTACTGAAATGGGTCAGGGTGTGAACCCTAACCAAGTTAGCTACTGTGTTCTTTGATTTCGAATATGTTAAAGCCATTATATAAAGTATCTCAAAACATAAAAGTTGTATATATATGTGTGTTGTATCTGTATACCAAATTTCAGGTTCACATGGCAAATGTTCACATGGAAACCCGGGGCAATGTCTGTTTAACGTAGTCACAACAAAATGAAATAAGCAAAGCATTTGCATACAAAAAGAGTAATGATTGTATGTTTCAACTTTATTGATACTTATATGATACTGATGAATGGAATGGAATATATGGTATATATTGGATTTGGGATTTATTACTATGAGTTGTTTGGTACTTTTTTGCTCATTGGATGATTATTCTCACTGAGCTGCAACTCATCAATTTGCATCATTTTTCAGGTAAAGAAAAGTGATAGCTCATTTTGAGTAGCGTATAGAAGACATGGAGCACAGGTCACTGGCCAAGCCTCATCACTCTCTCTCATTGCATTCCACACGAGCATGAAAACATGTCATCTGTATTTTGCACTTATATGTTTGAATATGTATTGTCACTCTAGATTAGTTTTGAAATGTATAAATGGAAGCAACTCGTAGTCCTTCGGATGTAAAGTTTAAGTTTTAATATATGTGATATATCATATTGTGGTTTTTAATGTTGACTTAAAAAGTCATTGAGTGATATTACAGGATATGAGACTTGCAAAGTCATTGACAGGTATTACAGAATATGAAACTTGCAAAGTCATTAGTTGATTTTACAGGATATGATATGAAAAAAAATTTACTACCAATGTTAACAAGGTATTTTTCTTTTCAAGTATGTTATGTGTGACTACTTGATACAGGGATAGGTTTTACTGAAATACATAAGGTGTAACATTACAGTATCAATACACAACCCAATCCATTATGAGAAGCATCACTATAAATGACATACTCCTTATTAGGAATTGGCTGTGTCAAAACAGGGGCCTTAGTGAGCATACTTTTGAGCTTATCAAAACTAGTTTGACACTTATCTGTCCACTCAAATTTAACATGCTTTCTCAATAATCTTTTTAAAGGAGAAGCAATCATTGAAAAACCTTTGACAAATCTCCGATAATATCCAGCTAAACTCAAGAAACTTCTGACCTCGGTCACATTCTGTGGAGGCTTCCAACTTATAATTGCCTCAACCTTGCTAGAATCCACTTTAATGCCCTCTGCAGAGATAATGTGTCGTATAAATGTCATCTTCTTCAACCAAAACTCACAGTTTGAGAGTTTGGCATAAAACTTATATTCTCTGAGAGTTTGCAACACTATTCTTAAGTGTTTTTCATGTTCTTCTGAAGCTTTAGAATATACCAAAATATCATCAATGAAAACAACCACAAATTGATCAAGATGTGGCCTGAAGATCCTATTCATAAGATCCATAAATGCAGCTGGAGCATTGGTTAGCCCAAATGGCATAACCAAAAACTCATAATGGTCATATCTGCTTCTGAATGCAGTTTTAGCTATATCCTCCATCTTCACCCTTAATTGATGATAACCAGATCTCAATTCTATCTTGGAAAATACTCCTGCACCTTTCAGTTGGTCAAAGAGATCATCAATCTGCGGTAATGGGTACTTGTTCTTGATGGTCACCTTATTCAACTGTCAATAATCAATACATAGCCTCAAAGATCCATCCTTCTTTTTCACAAACAATACCAGTGCACCCCATGGGGATGTACTTGGTCTAACGAAACCCTTTCGAGGAGTTGTTGCAATTGTGTCTTGAGTTCTTTCATCTCTTATGGGACAATTCTGTATGGCATCTTTGATATAGGCATAGTTTGTGGAACAAGATCAATAGCAAACTCTACCTCTCTCTCCAGAGGTAACCCAGGTAAGTCATCAGGAAAGACATCTGGAAATTCATTTACCACCTGAATATCTTCAAGATTTGAACCTCCTTTTCTGGTGTCAATCGCATGGGCCAAATAAGCTTCACACTTTTTTCTCATCAATCTCTAAGCTTTCATTATGGATATGACTCGAGGATGTTGTGAAAATAATTCACCTTTCATAATAATTTCCTCCTGATTTTCTATCTTAAGTACCACAAATTTAGACTTGCAATTCACCACTGCTTCGTGACATGAGAGCCAATCCATGCCTAATATGGCAACATACTCATAGAAAGGCAACTCAATCAAGTCTGCATAAAACTCCTTCCCATGCACATCTAAAGGACAATTTCTAAATACTTTATGCACTATTACACTGTGACCTAAAGGATTCTTAACTTCAATTCCATATTCTAGGTTTTCTTTAATCATATTATGCTACTAGTGTAAATATAGGAATGTGTGGAACTCGGATCTATGAGTGCACAAATGTCAAAATCATATAATGAAAACATACCAACAATAACATTTGTTGCCGCCTAATCTTCCTTAGCTTTCACGGCATAGGCTCGGGCTAGAGCTCTGTTGGATCCAGGTCTATTCATTGTCTCTGAAACAGCCTGCCTTGGTCGGCCTGGTCCTCCTCTAAACTAAACTCCAGGCTGAGTCAGAGCTAACCTAGTAGTCTGAGTAGGAGTACCACTTGTCAAGAGTGGGCAATCCCTCTGTATATGTTCCTTGGACCCACATCTAAAGCCAGCACCTATGACACACCAACATTCCCCTCGATGGCTCATATTGCAAATGGTACATACCGGTATAGCTTCCTTACCAAGTTGAGGTTGTGAACTAGCTATAGCATAAGGTGCCTTAGAGGGAGGTCCCCTCCTAAAAGACCCTATTTGTGAATAGCTAGGACCCTTTCCCTATCCTCTATTTTGGGAATGGCTAGTAAAGAAACGACTCTTCTTCCCAGTGAATTGAGTCTCAAGAGTAGCTGACTTTTTAAAAGATTCTTCTATTTTTCTCTTTGTCCTTTTTTCAAGGCTGGGTGCTGCAGAAACTAACTGAGAAAAATTGTTATGCTAAAGAGCAGTCACAATATCTCCAACCTCTTCATTAAGGTCATCTTTAAATATTTTGCATTTATCTCTTTCATTTGCAACTAATTCAGGGGCATACTTGCTCAGTCTGGTAAAATCCCACTAATATTCAGTCACTGACATTTTACCTTGCTTGAGATTCATGAACTCTTTCTTTTTCAATATAGATCAACTGAATATATTGCTCTTTAAATTCAGAGAGGAAGGAATCCCATGAGACCAGTTCCACCATATCTGGTATAGGCTTTATTTAATAGCATCGTGGCATAGCAGTCGAGGTGATTTCGAGACCTAAAAGATCATTTGAAAATGAGTAGTTTAGATAGAATTGAACTTTCGATTGACCCAGGAAAACCTTCTTTGGATTTGCCCAAGATCTTTGGAATTCATTTATTTCTAAATGGAATTGTTATGCTGGGATCTTGGGTAGAGACGGGCGATATTTTAGTAGGTAAATTAACGCCTCAAATAGGCTTGGTAAGAACTGATTTCCACCAATCATATGCCTCATCTTGGAGTAGAGAAGTAGCAAATCTAGCTTTGTCATCTGCTTCCACTTGCAACTCTTTAAAAATTCTTTCAGTCTTTTCCAACCAATACTTAGCTGCAGTTGGATCTTCATCTCTCTTACCATAGAAATCTTAAGCCCTATACTTATAAAGCTTATCAATTGTTACTTTTGGTTTAGGTGGTGGCACTGGGGTAGGCTGAGGAATGGCTCATACCATATGTTGGAATAATCCAGTCATCTGTTGAATAAATGGGTTTTGACCAGGATCAATCTATTCTGCTGCCTGCGGTGGGGGATTTGGAGCAACATTTTGCCCTTACACACTCGATGCACTAGGCTAATGAGGAGTCCTAGTATCAAGAGAGCCGGTACTCTCAGCCATATCCCGTTCATCCGAAGACATTTTCCTATAATCCTACAAATTGTCAAGAAGAAAGCCCACATCAAAATTATATGAGACACATATATTTTTATGCCTAATATCCCTTTTCCCACCTTGTCCTAGAAACTCCTAAACCTGCTCTGATACCACTAAATGTGATGCCCCACTTATATATTAGGAATAATCCCACATATATAAAAAGGATTCCACAAGCTTAACTTAATAAATCTGTTTGAATTCAAACTTTTTTCATTTTAAATAACTTAATCTATTTATTTATATTGGTTTAGGCAGGTTGTTCTAATTATATATATATATATATATATATATATATATATATTATTATGTTAATATTGTGTATGTAAATAATTATGTAACATAATCGGGTGTCATATGTGTATACAATATAATGACATATATATATATATATATATATATATATGTCATTATATTGTATACACATATGACACCCGATTATGTTACATAATTATTTACATACACAATATTAATATATGAGACATGTCCGGATACGGGGTGTGAAATAGGGGCGCTCGCAGAGTTTAAACCACCCTACTTATTATAATCTCAAGTCAAGGGCGCTCCCAGAGCTTAAGCCACCTTGACCGAATATAATCATGTTATCTGTGTGTAACTAGGATCAGGGGCGCTTCTAGAGCTTAAGCCACCCTGTCCCTATATCATATCCATATCGATACCGTAACTTCCCCATAATGGTGCATCATCTATCCTATGTTAGTCCTCAGGTAAAGAAATGAGCAATTAACAACATTAATTACTTGTTTCTATAACCAATACTCATTTCATATTAACATCATCATATAGTCATAATTTATTTCAATACCATGTAATAGCATGATATTTCATCAAATATTAGCATAATATTAAGTTCATAATTAATAACATTCTATAATTTTAAAACATGTCATAATATAACATATAATTTATGTCAAGCATACACAATCATGCATATGAGGCAAATTAGAATACATATATGTATAAACCTCGATAGTGTTTTTGCTTTTCCTAAACATAAACTCAGAGCTTGTTCACTTTTGTTGTTCTTTTTCTTGTTGAGATCTTACTTTGAAAATATAATTAATTAATACATTGATAAAATATTTATTCTTAATATAGTTTAAATAAATAACTACACTTCTTTTAAGCTGGATCAGGACCTCTTAGAACTATTGGATAAATAACTTTTTCTACACTTATCCAATTTATATGATTCTTAATCTTGATTAAATATAACATGTAAAACTAAAATATACTAAAATTTTAAAATTTTTGAACCATTACACAATTTTTGGTATAATTTTAAAGGCTGCTCTGTTCTCTGCCCTTAGGCAATTTCGGAGTACTATATTTAAAAATTCATATCTTTCAATGTGTAGCTTAAATTATTCTGAACATTTTTAAACAGTTATATAAGTTAATTTGAAAAATTGTTCATGTTTACCTCATTTATAGATTCAGTCTCTAAGGTTCTCAAAAACTAGAGGATCTATAACTGGTTCAACATAGAGTATCAACCGAACCAGTTCAATTGTTCAACTCATAACTCACAAAATAAATGACATTTTAAGGTGGGACTTTCACAGGAATTTAGATAAGACATAGAATTAAAACTTTCATGTTTTGAAATTTGGCTAATTCAATCTAAAAATAGGTCAAACATAAGGACACAATTTTTGGAGCTATACAGGTATATCAAACCAACTCAATCAAGGAACAGTCATGTTTCATTTCACTATAACTCAACCTAGAAAAGAGATATTTATACAAAATTTTGCAGAGACCTAGATAACACATGTACCTACAAATTTCATGTTTTACAAAGCCTCAGATACAGTGACTAAGATGATCAATTTATAAAAAAACCATAGGTTATTCAGTTGACATGTCTCCCTAAACCAGTTTCACTCAAATGACGATTTCTCTTCATATACTCAAAATAATTTAATAACATTTGATAGGCAGATATACAAGACATAAATAAACAACTTTTATGTTTAACACTTCACCAAATTCAATTCACAAGATAATCAAAAATAGAGTGGAATATCCTGTAAAAATATAACCCAAAAAGTTCTAATAACACAATAATAATGGGAAAGATATTACTTACCAAGATCAGATTTCTTTGGACTGATTTTGATGAAAATCTTGAAAGAAAGGATGAATAACTTGGGCTATGATATAGAGGAAGGAAAGAGATGATGAAGAAGAAGAATAAGAAGAAAGTTGACGTTGGAAGAAATGGGGCAAAGTCTTAATTGACTTTCCCCTCCCTCCCTTTTTCCCGTTTTCTTTTTTTTTTTTCTTTCTCTGCTGTGTCCATTATTTTACTATTCACTATTTTTTTATGTATTTATTTATTTTTATTTTATTTATTTATTTTCACATATTTACTTATATCTAATCCCTTTAATTTTTTTACCAAAAATACAATTTAATTATGTAGTCTAATTTAATTAAATTTATCATGTCTATCAATTTAATTTATTTTAATTTCTAATTTAATCATTTATTCCATCTATTTTAATCTCTATTATCTATCATATTTTTTCTATTTATACCACATACTTATTCTAATTAAACTCTAATTAGTAGGCGTTACAATACCTCATCTAGTTTAGAGCATAGACTATGTGTCATCTCCTACTAGACTAACTATGTCACATCTAGTCCAAACGATTTAAGTTCTTATCTATGAGACTCATTACTCTATTAGACATGTACTTGAAGACTTTCTTCAAGACTTGTCCATCTCAATAAGTAATGATCTCTACAAGTGGCCATAGGTATACTTTCTCTCTATCAGGAGTGGTGAATCCTTTATTGACTAATAAACTACCTTCAAATATCTCATGATATATCCAATCACCACCCTATGAGTAACCTCTGAGAGGCAATAAGGAATGGAGTCAAAGTATGGGATTCAATATCTAAGATAACCTTGAGCATCTCAACTTTAAGAATACTTACACCATTGCTATGATGAGACTATCACAAACATTGAATAGATATCCATGTGATTTTCTTATGGCAAGTCATCCAATGTACTTGGATACTCTAGCAAGCATCACAAGTTAACTCTAGACATCTCATGTCTTCAGATATGAGATCAGCTGCTGGACCTAATCAAGGAGTATTAACTGTTAGAGAAGTGTTATAAAAGCAATCACCTTTAGCACTTATTGTACAAATTTATTTGATTAATAAAAGGCTTTTTCATTAATTTGATGTTCATTTGATATATGAATTGATAAGTGATCTTAAATCAATTAATAAAGTCCTTGATACATAACATAGCATGAAGGAAATCATGATGAGATCATGATATTGAGATTCTTATCATGTGTAATTATGTTAGTATCAAAATTATCCCTAGTCATAAGATTAATGAGACGAGACATTATTAATACAGACAGACTAGCACATGTTACACTCTTTGATTGGATCGAGTAGTAGATCTCATAATCTAAAAACATGAGATATTTAGAGTTAACATATGGATGCTTGCTAAGTGTAGCTAAGTACATTGGATGACCAACTATGAGACAATCATATGGATAATCTATTCAAATGTTAATGATAGTCTCATCATAGCAATGGTGCAAGTATCCTTAGACTTGAGGTACTCAAGGATATCTTGAATATTGATTCTGTATTTTGACACTATTTCTTATTGCCTCAGGGAGGTTGCTCATAGGGTTGTGATTGGATATAGCTTGAGGTATTTGAAGGTAATTGGTAACCAATAAAGGATTTATCACTCTTGATAGAAAGAGTATATACCCATGGCCTCTTGTCGTGGTCATTACTCGGGAATCTCTGACCAAAGTGGAAATGTCATAAAGATAGTCTTCAATGACATATCTAATAGAGTAATGAGCCTCAAGGACAAGAACTAACATTACTTAAACTAGACGTGATGTAGTCAGTCTAGTGGGAGTTGACACATGTCCATACTCTGAACCAAGTGGGGTATAAAATGGTGAAAGGAATAATTGCATGGAAATTATCTATGGAAAGGTTCGTAGTCAAACCACTGACTTTCCGGTAAATTGGGGGTCATGATGTATTGCTAGATACTGCTCATGACTTGCTTAAATTAATTGTTAATTTAAGTGGTCAATATAACCGGGAACCTAATGGGCCACACGAATTGAAGATATGGAGAATGAGTAAAATAGTCTTGGATATGATTCAAAATAGGAGAAATTTATTTCGGGATGGATCGAGATAAGATCGTACGAAAAAATTGTTCGGAAGGGTCACGGGCCCACGCGGGCTAGGCAGGCTGCTAGCCTGCCTAGCGGGCCAACTGGGCTGCCCAGCGCACTGTTGCCTCCCACCCGTTGGCCAACGGCAGATTTTGGCCTTAATTAGGCCAATTACTATTCATTCATTTCTCTTTTCTCCATTTTTGACTTTTTATCTTTTCTTTGAATTTGATTCAAATAGAAAAGATATCAAATGGTAGAAAATAAACATTAAAATATTTTTTTTGTGAAAAAAATATTTTTAAAATACAACAAAATTCTCTTAAAAACACTTTTAAAGCTAGCACTTTGAATTTGTTCAAACCATTTCTCTTGATAGTTTTTTCTTCATTTTTCACGTGAATTATCATTAGAGACATCTTAATGTTGATTGTTGTGGTTTGTTACAACCCAACAAAGTGAAGATTTGAAGAATAAATAAGAAATTATAAGGTATAATTTCTAACCTTTATATTTATATAAATTAGTTTTAATGGCACAAGTATGGTCTTGTGTTTCGGATTTTGAAAATTTTATTTTTCCGCTGTGTTTATAAATATGATTCATTCTTCAAAACTCAACATTAACATGTACTAGTTTATATGAATTAACAATGTATTGTCTTAATAATCCTATAACTAGGATAGTTTAGGCATAAATATAATTACATATGATAGGAATCTCATTATCATGATCTCATCATAATTTTCTTTATGTCGTGTTAATATACTAATGACTTCATTAAACGAACTAAGATTTAAGTGAAATTCATATATAAACGAATACCAATATAATGAAAATTCTTTTATTAATTATAAATGAGTACACCTCTCTAATAAATATATATTAATTGTAAGCCCTACAACTCTAAAAACCCTCAGAAGTAAGCATGACCATAGATTGGTTTTAGCCCTGAACTAGACCAAAACTAGTCTGGTCAAAACCATACTTAAACCGACTAAATCCTAAATGATGAATGAATTGGAATCTAAATTTTGAAGACGTATTTCGGTTTAAGTTTATATTTTTATTGAATCTTAAATGGTGGTTCAAGTTTAGAACCCTAACTAGTGATTCGAAACTGACATTGATTTTTAGATATTTTAAAAAATATATATAAGTTTCAAATATTCTAACTCTACATTTAATCTTTTGTTATTTTTCTCTTATATAATTTATAAATTTGTTTTGACTCGTTAGAAGAAAAAAATGTTTACTTTTTGACTTTTTCAATTAGAAAAATTAATACTCTTCAAATATTAGCGTTGTACACAATGATATTTGTTTTTTAGCCATCTTTTCTTATGTAACACAAAATACTTTTGTATTGATGGTAAAAACTTGCAATTCGCCTATCAATTCGTAGTTACATTTTCTATTTAATTTTTAATTTAAATTTTAATAAAATAATTTAAAACCATATTTTTTTGCAAATGTTTAATTTAATAAAATTTTAATGTCATTTTTTAACTTAAGTCCTAAAAATACAATTTCAAAATTTTTTTATTTTTAATTTAACAAGTTTCAAAACCATGTCAAAAAACTAGAATTTAAATTGCAACTTAAATTGTCTTCAAAAAAGAGTCAAAATCGAAACCTGCAGTTTATAAACCGGTACCGAAATCTTTATATGATTGTTCGGTGCAAGTTCAAAATTCTATTGAACTTAAACTTGAGGTTCATGAGCCGGAACCAGTGATTCTTGAACCATAGCCATAGCTATTTAGAAGATAACATCTAGAGCCATAAGAAATTGAATAGCCCAATTTTAATTTGGGATGAGATGGACAGGTAGAAAAGTGGTATGGGATGAGATGGACAAGTAGGAATGCTATATATATATTTAGTATGTGACAAATAAAATATATTAGTTAGACTTGAGTGTGTGTTGGCTTATGCTATTTTAGTAAATTACAAACAGTTTTAACCGACATGAAAACTAAAGAATAAAAACAAGATTAAAAATAGTATTTTGACAATAAAATTGATTAGAGCTTATGATTATAAATAAACCAACTTTGAAATGGCTTATGTTATTTCAGTAAATTATAAATATCTAAAACCAATATCAAAATTTAACAAAAAAAGATAAAAATAGTATTTTGAGAATAAAATTGATGATATACATAAGAAGCAAAATTGAACCATACATGCAGTAAAGGAGCCAAAAAGTTTATGAAGCGGTCAAAAAATAATCAGAACTAGTTAGAAATTGGGTTCCTCAAGCTCTAACTTAGTTTTGGATTGCCATAAGCGTTTAAAACAGCGGAGCAAGTCTATTTTTGGGAAACTTGATGTGAAGCGAAATCAATTGACTGATTTTTGGGAAACTTGATGTGAAGCGAAACTTGATGTGAAGCAAATAAAATCCTTGGGTTCTTGTAATACAGAAATATCAGTCTATACTAGACAAACTTTAAAAAGGGAATTGGCCGAAATTAATGTTAGCGAAGAGATCATGAGGAGACAAAGATCAAAGGAACATTGGTTGGAAGAGGGGGATATAAACACAAGGTATTTTCAAGCAGTTGCGTTTAAATGGCATCAGGTTAATTTTATTAAATGTTTGATTGATAATCATTGTAAGGAACTAAAAGGTGAGGAGCTAGAGCATCAAATTATCAATTTATATTTTGAGCTTTTTAAATATGAGACTCTAACCATGAGCCCTGATGACTTGAACTTCATCCCTACTAAGATGTCCACGAATATGGATGCCCTATTAGAGCAACCTTTCATTACATAGGAGGTATATAAAGTGGTTAAGATAATGCATCCGTCCAAGTCGTTTGGTCTACATGGCCTTCCTCCTTTATTTCATCAGCAGTATTTGGATTTGGTGGGATAGGATGTGGCACAAACGGTAATTTTAGTTTTAAAAGGTGGTAAGATGCTTGTTGGATTTAATCATACACATATTAGTCTCATTTCCAAGGTAAAAGAGCCCAAGTTAATTTCTAAATATAGACTAAAGCCTATGGAATGTAATTTGCTTGTTTGCCATTAAGATGTTAGCTAATAGGTTGAAAAATATCCTGGATACTATTATTGATGAATCCCAAAGTGCATTTGTTCTTGAGAGACTAATCATAGATAACACCATGGTGGCCTTTGAAGACTTTCATCATATGAAAATGAGCAGAAAAAGTAATAGGAAATGCATGTCTTAGAAGTTAGACGTGATAAAGCATATGATAGGGTTAAATGGCCTTTTCTTCGGGCGATGATGGTGAAACTAATTTTTTTCGATAAATGGAAATCTACAATCATACACACTGTCATGTCTTGATCTTATATGATGTTGTTTAATGGGGAACCATTGGGTAAATTCTCTCCCTCTCGAGGTATTATACAAAGTGACCCACTCTCTCCCTATCTCTTTCTTCTATAATCTGAAGGCTTATTTGGACTGAAAAATAAAGGCAGTGGATAGAGGAATTTACATGGAATTAGGATTTGTCTGCGTGCACCTAAAATTTCTCATCTTTTGTTTGTGGATGATAACTTATTATTTTTGTGCTCTACTATTGATGAGGCAAGAGCAATATTATCTGTACTACATCGGTATGAAATGTTATCCGAACAAAAGATTAACTTGCAAATATCCGAAGCATCATTTTTATATTGGATAGTTTGACTACTTTGCTTGGCATGAAAAAGGCAGAGAAACATAAGTTATACAACTGGTGTCTTCCAACTGTGGTTGGTCGTTCCAAGCAGTTAGTTTTTAATAGAACTAAAGATGGATGCGAGCTAAGGCATTAAACATAGATTCTTCACACCAAGGAGATGAAATATTGGTGACACTGCTTGAACCAATCACAAGATCAATGGCAAACAAGCTCAAGGCAACCCTGCAAGCATATATTTAAAACTTGGTGATAAAAGACATCAAAGAAGTAACTTGGATCAATCTTAAGAAAACAACATCAAATGGCAGCCCAAAGCTTCTAACCTTCATTTGGGCATGTGGAGATCAAGAAAACTAGCCAATGCGCTAGACAACAAGTCCATATTTCAAACATCTAGTCATGTGTAAGTCATATACAAGTCGTGCAAGTGGATAAATGCAAAGCATGTGATAGAGAGAGGCATATGCATATCATGTGGATTTATGTAATATGGGCTTATACTTTGTAATTTGGGCCTAAAACAATTGTGGGCTATTGGCTATTTTGATTGTTGGGCATATGACATTATAAACAAGCCACATGGACTTAATTATTTTAGCTAACCATGTGGACCAAAGGGAATTAAGCCCAGGCCACCACCTAATCTAGAAGATTAGGTTTTCCTTTATTGAAAAGGATTTTGTTTTTATTAGTAGTCAATCTTGAGTGTCAAGAGATTTAGACAAAATTGATTATAAATCTCTATCTTTAAGGGATTAGGATTCCTTTGAGGTTTTCTTTTTCTTTTTTTGTATGGATACTCTTACAGGCAATCCTAACTTTAGATTATTGTGGTTTACTACAATCTAATAAAGAATGCAAAGTTCACAACCTGGAAATTCAAAAGTTGCAAATAAAGGTAATCACTTCTCCCATTGAATGGTTCAAATAGATTTTAATCTATATAGGGCATTCCATAGTTTTTATATTTAATTAAATTTTAAATTTCCACTGCCATATGTATGAGATGCATATTCAAAACCCAATAGACTGAGTAATATATATCTTTTGCATGCAATTATAGGATCAAGGGCACTCTCAGAGCTTAAACCACCTTATCCTTAAAAGAATAACTGTAACATATCACTACGATACCACAAACCGCCTTAATGGCATGCTACTTATCCTACTTCTAGTCTTAATATCGAGCCTAGGCTTTACTTGTTCAGATACTCTTTGTTATACTTATATAATAAGCCTTTATCTTAAAGCATAAACCTTTGGATCATGTAAAATTTCATCATGTATCATGCATGTGCAATAATTAAGTGTTTCATCCATAGGAATCTATGTTATTTACCCATATCATACCATCATAGAAATGTGTGCATAGCAATCATATTAAAATCATAGCAGAAAATAGCATGTAATATTTTAAACATGATTCACAAGCATGAACTATGTGTTCACGGCCGTAAAGGTTCATTCACGGGTACCCTTACCTATGAGTCAAACTATGAATCTGGTCATGAAAGCTTCTATCCAAAATGCACATTTTTTCATAGGCATAAAGAATTAGTCATGAGCATGACTAAGGGGATTCACTGTCATGAGTCAAGTGGTGACACAAGTCAGGACACATTCTGTCTAAAATGGGCAGTTTTGGTTTGATGATTCACGACCATGAACCCTATGTCACATGTGTGATTTTAGGTTTTCTAACCATATAACCATCAAATAAGGCATTTAAAACAATCCATATGCAAGAGCTCTATTGGTTGTCCCATGACAACTTTTTTCTTTAGTTCATGGCTGTGAAGGTTCACTCATAGGTACCCTTACCCGTAAACTAAACCATGAATCTGGTCATGAAAGCTTCTATCCAAAATGCACATTTCTTCAAAGGCATGAAGAATTAGTCACGTGCATGACTAAGGGAATTCAGTATCGTGAGTCAAATAGTGACTCAAGTCGTGACACATTCTACCTGAAATGGGCAATTGTAGGTTAATGATTCACAATTGTGAACCCTATGTCATGGGTGTGAATCTTGGTTTTCTAGCCGCATAACCATCAAATATGGCATTTAAAACAATCCACATGCAAGGGCTATATCGGTTGTCCCATGACAAACTTTTCCTATCAACATTCTCATCAAAACATGTATTATCATGCTATAACTTCAATTAAACACATAATAGTACAATTCATAATAACTTACCCTCCAAACTCATTAAATACCCTATCTTACATTTATGGTTCAACAATCCTTTTATAACTTCATTAATACTACCCTTTTCAACACCACAAGCTTCTTCATTCATTACTCATACTAATACCTTTTAGGACACATTTACAAAACTTTTTTCTCAAGCATCATAATAATATTCATTATGCGCATATATTGCAAATAACACTTGAACCATCATCAATCCTCAATTCAAGCATACTTGCATTCAATTCTTACCGCATCATGGCATACAAAGCATTTAACACATTTAGCACATAACATGCCACAACTTTGAATTTAAATGTATATATGTACATACCTTTAATAAAGCCTCAAAACCAAGTTTCTTTCACTAGTATAGAAAATGGTTATACGTGTTTGTTATTTTATACTTTATGCATCTATTAAATGGTAAACACATATGTAGGAGATGCATATGATATGAATTTTATATATCTTTCATTGAGTAAAAACAAATGCATATAATCTAGTTATACACGTCTGTTATTAGTTAACAATAGATACATATAATCCAGTTACACGAGTCTCTTTTTAGTTAACGATAGACATGTATAATCAAGTTATATGCATCTATTATTAGTTAATGACAAACACGTATAATCTAGTTTTATGTGTCTGTTAAAAATAAACGACGGACACCTATTGTATTTTTTTAAAATTGAGCTCAAATTATACAGCAACTATTCAGATTCTGCTTCAAAATTCATAACCTCCTTCAATATTAATATTGCAAGCCACAATAGGCATCCAATACATAAGTCACAAGCCACAATAATAATTATCCAATACACAAGTCACAAATATATCGGACAATCAACATTTCACAAAATATATATTCACAATACAAAACAAATGACAAAAATTCAAGTTATCAAAGTAATTGGACTAACATAACCTATGACCAACATGATCTATTACAACATGCCTAAAACAATTTAAAGACAATATGATTCATTTAATCTCTTATATACACTCTCTTATAAAGTAATTGGATTGCATATGTCAAATTTCATCTATTTGATCTTTGACTATATGATATATTTCTAAATGTCTACAAAACAAATTCAACAAAGAGTAGAAAACATGTTAAAAATTAATAAACTAATAGCTAGCTATGTATCTTACTTGTAATATAAATTAACTAGCTAGCATTTGAAAGAACATACCTTAAGCAATGTTGTATCACTATTTTGATATATGACAATTTCATACATATACCTCATGACGTAATATCCACATTCTACACCTCCTTATTGTTGAGAGCACTTAAATTAAAAACAAAAGACAAAGGAAAAGTCAAATAAAGGATTATAAAATCATAAAAACATCAATCTAACTAGTAATTAGGAATATAAAATTCTTATCAAAATGTCACTCCATTTTAATCTAGCACTTTTATTTTTCCTACCTTCGATAGTATAAGTTTTATAGGCTCTAGAAAATGTGTATATCAAAATGGACATTAATATTGAAAGCTCCATAAACATTGTAGAAACTATTAGATAGTAGTAATATAACTTATAAGTTAAGATGAGATTTTAGACTTATATCGTGGTTGCCACAAGCTAGAGGATCCATGAAAAATACCTCACTTCGTTCACAACAAAATACAATCAACATCCAATGGTTACTAGAGATATACAAATATGTTAAAATTAGTAAAAATGTTGAAAAAAAAAAAGCAAACATGAATGTAAATGTGTTCTTATGCTTGAAAATATGGTAGTAGAATAATTGTTTTTCTCTCTATTCCTTCATAACTTCTATAATATATCTTTCCACTACATCAGTCTTTATGAACATCAAACAAAGCATTGTTGGACAAAGAAATCTGATTTACAATATAAAGAATGTATTGCACAAGTTATGAAGTTACTTGCATACATGAATTACAAAACATACATATATAAGTTATTATTTTCCAATATGGAAGATCGATCTTATAATATTAGTAATAAATAATATAATCTTACATCATAAATATACGAATGACTGAGACATCGATCCATTCCATGAAGAGGAGTTTAGCAATGTCTTCCATACCGATATAAATCTTAAGATCATCTGTTGGATACTTAAACACTGTAATGTCTGCAGAAACTTCAAAAATATACCCAGTAGGCAATTTAGCAACCATGTCATGCATCAACCTTATGTCATTGCTCAAACTTGCCAAAATTTTCTCATTAACTAAAGGCCCATGTTGCTTCGTAGCTGATTCTTTTGATAAACCGCTACCTTGTTTATTCTTTGGAGCCTTTTTTTAATGGGTTAGATTTGATTTTCTATCAATTAATAATATATTGTGACATATATTATGAAGTATGAAATGCAAAAATCAAATTTTATTATTCTATAAGTTTAAAAATTGTTACCTTTCCAAGAACCATAAGATGTTGTGGCCACTAAACAAACCTACCCTCTGCTTCCCCAACTATAGTGAGGTATTTAGTAGGCACAAGAAGTTAGGCTTCGTGGTAGCCAAAAAATACTTCATCTACAAACACCTTGACATGATTGGGCATGATAGGTCGATTATGCACCATAATATCGTTAATGGGTGGATAAACCATCCCCTTTGCCACAATCACCTACTTACCTTCATTAATAGTAGCAAGTCTTCATGATATAGGTGTCTATAAAAACAAAATCAACATTAGCTAGATTAAAGTGGAAGTGGCAGTAATGAAATTCAAAACTTTTACCTATAATTCTGATATTGGAAATGATGGGTCCACAGAGTGGCAACTACTAGGATTTGGGCGAGCATATGTAGGACTCATCTCCACCTCCATCTTAAAGGAAAATTGAGATGCCTGCAAGTCTTTTGCTCCATCATGCTCTCAAGATGAGCAATATGTGTCGAGAATCTAACAAATAATTTGGCCTCTATTTTATTCTCGAGCTCTTCTATAACCCTCTATGAGACGGATGTTGATAGTTTCATTTTTCTAGCATTCCCATTAAATTTCTTGATGATCACGGCACTTCCAACACCCCTCATAAAACTAGAATGTTTAGGTTTTTCAAGCGCACATGACAATATGTCACTATGCCTCTCTAGTACCCAGCTACCTTGGGCAACTTCTTCCCACAATGTCTCATATTCACCATATAAATAATATGTTAATAAGCAATAACCGAAAAATAAAGGTAATTGCAATTAATGTTTGTTTAGCAAGTTATACTTACCATTTTTTTGCCACCTCTTTTGTCTTTTCCACCAAGATTATATACTTTCCTTCCTCTGTCTTTTTTATTCTAGCTCTTACCTAATCGAGACTTCGATCATATGATGAGCTAACAATAGATCATATGATGAGGTAATAATAGAACTTGTAAATGTTGATGATGAAAAAGAAGAGATAGAAACTTCAACAATCCACTAGGCCTTTATTTTTGGCATATCTTATACTACCCAAGAAATGTGGGTGCACATTTTTTGCTTTTTTTATCTTCGCCTTGTCACTGATTTATTGTTAAAAGAAACAAAAATAATAAAGAAGTCATTATCATGTTTTGCATAAATGTGAATGTAAATTGCATTCTAGTTAATAATTAGTACCTCATATTCTTTTGATTCATGTGCTTGCTTAAACTCCTCCCAATCTTTCTCAGTGATGAAGTCATATAATTCCAATGGTGACTTCTACTCGGATTTATTTTTTATGTACTTAACCACCAATCGGTACTTAAAATCCTTTCATCACATTCCAACATTTTTTTAGTACAATCTTATTCTTATCATTAGGAATGTAGAACTCTTTCTGCATATTAATATTTTAGATTCATTAGTTTTAATCACAAATTAATTATTTATATAAAGTTTGTTAATAATTTTAAAAGCAAGTTACCTTGATATCTTCCCAAATTGTATCCTTAAGACCCTTATTGATTATATCCTAGCTTTTTATTGTGATGTTCACATAGGAACGTGCTACAAGGCTAATGTATGAACTAAATTTGTCGGCGTATGTTTCTATTGGGCGATCAAACTCATCGAACTCTATTGTCTTTTGTTCATCCTCTTTCTTCTTCATTTTCTTGCATGTGGTAGCTCCTCTAGTCTTTCTTTTTATCGTGCTACTTGATGGCTCTAAATCTTCTTGTTCATTTGACATGATTTCCTATAACATAAGCATAACAAAGAAATATGTCAATATAATCCACAATAATAACAATTTATTTCAATAGGAAATAAAAAAATATATTTATTTGATAAACAATCACAAAGGTTGGTAATTATAAGTATAAACCACATTAATTATATTGCACATTTAATTATAAACATACTATGGACATATGTGCATCAATTATTAGTAATTATCGATCCATAAGCCTTCAATATGATCAGCACACATGTAATTTGAATCTAAAATATCTTCCCCATCTAGCATAGGTAACCCTATAGAAAACAAAGGAGTCTCATCAAACTAATTATACTCTTCCTCATCTACCACATCATCGATACCAACAATATGTCTTTTACTTTGAAGAACAGTAGACCATTTACTATCGCCAGGGTCAACAATGTAAAAGACTTGTTTGGGTTGTGAAGCAAGAATGAATGGATCATCTTGATAACCCAACTGACTAAAATCAACCAAAGTGATTCCTAACTCATCCACTCGAACACCGCATCGATTTTCAATCCATTTACATTAGAGGAGAGGAATCCTAAATTCCTTATAATCAAGCTCCCAAATGTCTTCAATTACACCATAATATGACATTGTAACATCTATTGGCATGGTGTCTTTAGTACTAGCAAATTCTCTTGATGAAGCAATCAAAGCAACTCCGCTATTTTTCATTGTGCTTTTTTCATCTTAACATTTAGTGTAAAAGGTATATCAATTGATGTCATATCCTTCATAAGACCATGTATTTAACCCAGGGCCATAAGCTAACCATTTTATGGTATCAGTTACATCTTCTGGTACTTCTGACAAATGACGCATCACTCGATCTTTAAACCATCCAATAAAAGAATGATTTTGTTCATTTGTCAACCATATTTCACCTTTGGATGGATTCAGATGCCTTAAATTAGACATGTGCTCTTCTAAATAAGGATGAACCTCTATAAGGTGATGCAACATAAAGAGGTGTGCTTTCTCACGCATCTGAGCACCAGGTAATACCATTTTAAATCCAATTGTTCCATTATCTCTGAGTCTTCCCTTGAGATGAGACTTAGGAATGCCAATAGGTTCAACACCTAATAAGTAATCAGTGCAAAATTCAATACCCTCCTCACCTGAGTAATCTTTAATAATACTACCTTTTGGTTGATATCGGTTTCTCATGTACCCTTTTAAGATACCTATGAATCTCTCAAAAGGATACATATACCTCAAATACATTGGAGCACACGATTTAATCTCTCTCACAAAATGAATAATCAAATGCACCATTATGTCAAAAAAGGAAAGTGGAAAATACATTTCAAGTTGGCTTAGAGTAACAACAACATTAGCTTACAACTCATCCAAATTTTCTGGATCAACCATCTTACAACAAAGTGTGTTGAAGAAAAATCAAAGTTTGTTATAACATTCCTCACATGATTTGGTAGTATGCCTTGAATTGCAATCGGTAAGAATTGTTGTATCAAAACATGACAATCATGAGACTTTATACCTACCAACTTCAATTCTTTCATTGACACAAGATTTTTTATATTTGATGAAAATCCATGTGAAACTTTAACCCCATAAAGACACTCAAAAAAACTTGTTTTCTCTTTTTTAAACAACGTATAATAAGTAGGGGAACGATATGTCCACTTTTCCGTACCTTGTTGTGCTATTATAACATGTCCTTTCTAATCTTGATACCATTTTTTCTCTTTCCCAATATGTTTAACGATGTCTCTATTATAGCATCACAAACATTTTTCTCCATATGCATCACATTAATACAATGACAAACAGATAAGTATTTCCAATATGGAAGATCCCAAAATATAGATCTCTTTTTTCAATGACCTTTTTAAGAAAAGCTTTACCAAATGTATTATCAATATCTCTAACCCGTTCATAAACCTCCTTTCCAGTTAACAACAAATGAGCTACTTGCATCTTTGTATGTCCATTGAAAGGCTTTTTCTTCTTATGATAAGAGTGATTAAGAGGGAGAAATGTTTGATGACTCATATACACATTTTTATGGCTATGATTTAAATGTTGCTCCATTGCATTGTCTTCACAATTTGGACACTCTTTTGCTCCTTTACAATGTACCTAAATAAGTTACCATATGCTAAAAAATCATTTATAGTGCAAAATATCATGGCATGTAAGGTAAACATGCTTTCACAGTATACATCATATGCAGTCACACTTTCACCCCACAATAATTTTAAATCTTCAATAAGTGGTTCAAGGTAAACATTAATATCATTTCTCGGTTGTTTGGGTCCTGTATCAGCAATAATAATATAATATATTTACGCTTCATAGTCAACCAATGAGGCAGATTATAAACCACAAGAATAACTAGCCATGTGCTATGTTAACTACTGAGTGTGTCATGGGGGTTGATTCCATCCATACAGAGGCCAAGCTTTAGATTCCTAACTTCACCACCAAATTTAGGGAATGTTTTAGCAATTGTTCTCTACTATGGAAAATTTGTGAGATGTCTCAATTTTCCATCATGTTTCCTGCCTTCTGCATGCCATCTCAATTTTTGTTCATCTTTTCTATTTGCAAATAGGCGTTGGAATCTTGGTATTATAGGTAAATACGATAATACTTTAGCTAGAGGCCTTTTCTTATCCCCATAAGAAATTTTCCTACGCTTGTAGCATAATGCCCCACACATTGGACACTTATGGAAGTCCTTCTTTTCATTTTGATACAATACAGAATCATTTGGACATGCATGTATCTTCTTATATTCCATGCCCATGTGACACAATATTTTCTTAGTCTCATAGGTAGACGTCAAAAGCTCGATTCTCTCTAGAAGCATGTCTTGTAACAGTTCTAATAGCATCGTGAAACTCTTATCACTCGACCCATTTTTTACCTTCATGTTACAAAGTTTAAACATGGCAGATATCTTCATGAAATTAGCACAACTAGGATACAAAGGTTTCTCAGCATCGCTTAACAATCTCTGAAGGTATTCTGTTCTTTCTATAAAAGAGTTTAAACATGGCATATAACTTCATGAAATTAGCACAACCAGGATACAAAGATTTCTCAGCATCGCTTAACAATCTCTGAAGGTATTCTAGTCTTTCAATAAAATGTTTTGTATCATGTATCATCTAGTCTATACAATCATTCTGCAAATCATTATCTTTATCATTAATGTTATTTGCCCCAGCAAATACACTCTAACTATACCATATCCAATGTGTGTAATCTTCCTTAAAACCATATCTTATTATATGAGATTTTACTATCTGAACATTACGAAAATGTTCTTATGTTCTTACAATCAATACAAGGACATACAATCATTTCTTTTCTTTCCCTCATTTGCTTTTCCTCCACAACTCTAACAAATTCCTCAACTCCATTCAAAAATTCTAATGTAGTGCATCTACCATACATCCAACTCCGATCCATATCTAACCACACACAAAAAAAGGTTCAATATAAAGCTCATTACTTCTAATCATAATTATATATAGGGTCCCTATCACTACAACCTAACCCATCCTTAAACATCCAATCTCACTAGTGAATGCATATCTAGTTTTTGAATCCAAAAAAAAAATTTTGGAAGCATTTCCCTTTAATTCTCTAAGTACACTATATAAATATAATGATCCGTTTACAAACATATACCCAGAGGACATTAAGGAAATGACAACAAGATTTTTCTTGGAACAAAGGACCATATATGCATTCACATCCTAAGTGAGATTTGATGTTTAAGAATAGTCCCAAACTAAGGACTATTCAAGACTTACTCCTAATGAGTAAATCTTGAATAAGTATCTAGGCTCATTGATAATTATTAAATAAGGTTTAACACAAACAACAAATAAAGTTGTATACAAATAGGAAAGAAATACTATCATTAACAAGATTGATATTTATGTATGAATAAGCTCGACCTCAATTTTATGTATATATTATTGAATTTGAAATTATGGTTGAGATTTAAAATATGAATTAAATTTGAACGCATGGTTGAGATTATAGTTGAATTTGAAATTTTATGTATATATTATTGAATTTGAAATCTTAAATGGATATCTATGCTCAATTTTATTATTATTTCAATACGGTTGAATATATATTTTTTGAAGTAATAGATTAATTTATAAAAGCATGTTCAAAATAAATTCCGACACTAATTAAAAAATGAACATTACATAGATCAACTATATTTTAAGGAAATACATTCATACAATAATTAAAAATCACATTACAAATTTGTATCACTTTTACTAACATAATTACAATATATCATAATTAATTTAAGTTATATTCAATTGGAAGTTTTATTAAGTATTTTCCATTGAAACACTTATCTCAGTTGTTTTCCTCCTTTCACTTTTTCAGTTTTTAACTAGCTTTTCTCCTCCTTCAAGTGGCAATCTAGAAATTTTTTTCTCCTTATTCAATTGTATTTTCTCACCTTGCACCAACAAATAGATTATATTTGTAATTAATATATGAGTTTGATTGATCTATTTTAAATTAAATTCTAAAAAGTATTTAATGTTAAATCTAGCCACATTTAATTTAAATATATGCTTTTGAAGAATTAATGTATGTAGACATATTCAATGTTAAGTCTAGTACCTTAGGAATCCTAGATATATATTATTTAGAATTGAAATTAATCAATATTATAGTGATATATATAGTGGTTAGAATTCAAATTTAAATAATGTTTATATTTATTTTAAATTTAATTTTTAGGAAAAATACAATTCATTCACATAATATTAGAATTCAAAAAAAATTAGAAACGTGAACCATAAATAGAAAATTATATCCATTAAAAAATAGCAATCAAAAACCACAAAACCTCAAAATAGAAATCATTAAAATTAGAATTTACACCAAATGTCTCCTAATTACTAAAGTAATTAAGTCATCTAATAATATGATACTAAATATTTAATAATAAATATTTATGATCTCAAAATGTGATGAACCAATATTAAAGGTAGCAGAATTTGTTTTTTTTTTAAAAAAAACAAAACTCTAACTTGGGTAGAAACCATCTTTAAATGCATGTATTATTCCAAACAAATCAAACTCATATAAAAACTAAAAAAAAAACTTTATTGTAGTGAGCGGCTTAGATAGGAAAATAGAACCATCAAAGTGCGGTACTGAGCAGCTGTAGATTTACAGTGGTAAGGGAAGGCAACTCCATTCAGCACAAAGAGAGACGCATGCATCGAAGAAGGCAAATCCTTCAAACTTTCAAGGGAGCCACTGTAGATTTGGGAGGGCTGCGTGCGAAATAGAGAGAGCGGAAAATATAAGGTAGAACGATAGGTATTTTAAAGAAAAAGAATAACACATACAATTATTAGTTAATAACATATGCATAAAACATGCATATGCATATGTCATTTATTAACAATAGATGTGTATATTTATTGGCCATATGCATATATTATTAGTTACAAACAAACGCATATATTTTGTTTTATGCATATGTTATTAGCTAATAATAAACGCATATGTGTTATAATTTTTCTTTAAAATACACGTCTGCTTTTGTTAAACACCAAACACATATTATTTACGTACAATTATCTTTTTTTATTTTTAGCTGAAATAGTTTGAATATTAATTTTTAATTTAATTATTAATTAACATGACCTTTATTTAATTTAAATATTATTTTTTAAATATTAATTTGAATTATTTTAATTAAAATTTTAAATTATATATAATTTCAATTAATTTAATTTGTTCAAATAATTTAAATACATTAATTTTTAATCATAAAATATATATATATATATATACATGAAATTCAATTTTGAAAAAATAAAATTATGTTAATATTTTAAATTGACCCAAAATTATATGTGAAGCTAGCTAGCATTTAAAATGTTCTTGAATTAATTAATTAATTCAAAATATTCTTCATTTAATTCTTTCAAAATTATCACAACAATAGGCGTCTGCTGTTTATTGAGACAGACACGTATACCATGACATTTCTATTAGAGATGTGCCCTAAAGGCAATCACCTTAGATATTTGATGTACTTATTTATTATTAATAAAAGACATTTTCATTATATGGTATTTATTGCATATGAATTGATATAAATCTTAAACCATTTAATGAAGTCTTTGGTATGTAACATAATATGAAGGAATTCATGATGAGATCATGATAATGAGATTTCTATCATGTGTAATTGTGTTTATACCCAAATTATCCCTAGTCATAGGATTAATAAGATGAGACATTGTTAATCCAGATAAACTAACACATGTTATACTCCTTGATTAGATCAAGCAGCTGGTCTCATAAGTTGAAAGCATGAGATATTTAAAGTTAACATGTGGATGCTTGCTAAGAGTATCAATTACATTGGATTCCCTGATATAAGACAATCACATGGATATCTATTCAATATCAGTGATAGTCTCATCATAGCAATGGTGCAAGTATCCTTCAATTTGAGATATTCAAGGTTATCTTAGATATTAAATCCTATACTTTGACTGCATTCTTTGTTGTCTCTAAAGAGGTCGCTCATAGGATGGTGATTGGGTATAGCATGAAGTATTCGAAGGTAGTTGAGTAGTCAACAAAGAATTCACCACTCTTAATAGAATGAGAGTATACTTATGGCCTTTTGTAGAGATCATTACTCGAAAATCCTTGGCCAAGGTGGATATGTCTTGAAGAAGGTCTTCAAGGATATATCTGATCATGATAATGAGTCTCATAGGTAAGAACTAATATCATTTAGATTAGATATGATGTAGTCAGTCTTGTAGGAGCTGACACACAAACCATGCTCTGAACCAAATGAGGTATAGTTTGGTGAAAGGATAAATTGTACGATAATTGTTTATGAAATGGTTTACAGTCAGACCACTGACTTTCCAGTTAATTGGGGGTCATGATGTGTTACTAGATACTGCTCATGATCTGCTTGAAATCATATGATGATTTGAGCTACAAACATAACTGGAAACCTAATGGATCATACACATAGAAGGAATGAAGGAAATGTGAAATGGGCCTTAGATTGGATCCAAGACATAAGAGAGAGAAATGATTTGGCCATGCACTATGTGTCAGCCATGACAAAGGTTGTCACACCCATGACAAAGGGTATTCATGACCGTGACACTACTATTCACAACCGTGAAAGCCCTGATATCAACTTTTGCGATTTAGGTTTTTCTATTTTGAATGGAACTCCTATGCATGAATTGTGTATGTCCAACCCTAATATGATTAGATGACCTATAAATAACTCCTTTAAGGGCCAAATTTGTTGCTGCTACTTTGAGGAATAAAAGTTATTCTCTCTTATTCTTCTCTTTCAAGTTGAAACACCATAGACTTTGGTGCTTTGACACCCCATTCCCCATTGAGGTTGTTTCTTCCATTCCTTCACGTGGATTACCATTAGAGACAATCTAGCCTCAGATTGTTATGTTTGCAACAACCCAATTTGAAAGAAAAGACTCACAAACTTGGAAAATTGAAAAAGAAACAAACAAGGTAATCAACTTCTCCCATATTGATGGTATGATCCAATTTTAATGTTCATAGGACGTCCATCATTTTTGGGTTCAATCAATTTTAATTTTTCGCTATGCCATGTATGTGATGCATGCTAAGAACCCAACAATTTCATCATATTTACAAAAATATCACCATTTTTACTTTGTGTCTGGATTTCTATAACATACACATAATCTTCTATCATATGCGACTTTTGTTTACTCAAGCAGACATCAAAAGTGTAAGTTGCATTTTACATGTCTATCTTTTTTAGTAACAGACGCATATGCCCCATCATTTTATGCTTTTTATTGACAAAAATATCACCTCATTTGCTTTATGTGTCTAGTATTTTTACAATAGATACGTATAACTTTCACTTAAAGTCGCATATGTACTAGTCTTTCAAGCTTGCTTATCCACTTGGTAGGTTTCACCACCTTCTCTTCCAACTCCTATCTCATATAATACATCTATATCAATTTTTATAACTATAAACTTAACTTTTAAAACCATGAAAGATAAAACCCAAACTTTAAACCTCCTTGAAACCTTAATCTCACTTAACACCTTACTAGCTCATACCATAACCCTTAATCAAGCTTTAAAAAGGATCATTAACCACATAAACTCAAGGTAAAGCCAAAAACTAACCCATTTGGAAATATGTCTCTATCAAACATAGTACAAGCTATCATAAGATTTATGATGAAATTGATCATATCAGTTTCTATACGTTATTTCTAATCACTAATATATATATATATAAGGAAATCTATATGCTGGAAATCTACAGATATTCTCTGGAAAATCAATCAAAAAATATTTTTTATGCTCACGCAGAATAATACAAAGAAGGGTAGGAGATGAAAATCCATAACAAACTTCAACACAACAACCACGGGCGAATTAGCATATTCAAATATATGCAAATAGAAAAATTATAGATAAAATTCTTTTTTCCCTCTCTAATATGTCGATATTTCTTCTGGCTTGAATTGTCAAAAGTCAGTGTCACTTTTTATCTTGGTCCTGTTTAATTAAATGTCAATTTCTTGACAAATTTCAATAATTAAATGCACTTTTTAATTATTTTTCACTGGTTACCTAAAATTATTTGACAATTTGTTATTTAGAACATCTCTAATAATATTTTTTTATTTTAAAGAGCAATTTTAGTATAATGAAAAATATCTTAAAGTATCTCTAAATATAGAGAGTAATTTTTTTTTACAAGTTCAATAAATTTTTTATATTTTTACTTCTTATTAATTCTCAAAAGAAAAAAATAATTTTTATTGTAAGAAAAGAGAAAGATAGTTTTAGAGAAACACGTCAATAAAAATATAAAATATACATATAAAATAAATATACATTAATTACAATTAGAATAAAGAGTAAAATTTGACTCTCTAGTTGTAGAGAGTCAAACTTACTTTATACTTCATAATTTAGAGATAAATAGTCTATTGAAGTTATTTTTTATTATATAAATTTTTAAAATAAATAGTTTAATTTAAATAGTTAGTGTATTAAATATGTCCTTAGTTTCTAGAATATAGTGATAACATGTCTTCATTTCGACACAAATGGTGGAACCATCTATTGGCTTTTTTCTTCCTCTGTTGAAAATTTAATCTTTGTATGAAATACCTTTCCTGGGTTATCAACTCATCAGCACAAATTATAAAAACAAAAAAAGAACAGTTAATTACTAAAAAGATTTCGAAATTTATTATAGTTTACACTTGATACAAACTGATTACTAGTATATATATTAATATTTTTTGTTCTTATAATATTATTAATATATATAAGAGTGAAATCCACAAATTTTATTAGCGGACAAATACATTCATGAAACTTTATTTTATAAAATAAATTCTAAATATGATATAATAAAAAATAATAATTATAGTTCATAAACTATATATATAAGAAAAAATGACAAATATTTAAATATATATCCTTAACTTGTGCTTTTAATTGCTTTTTTAATTGCTCATTTTCTAATCTATTGTCAAATCATATACACACAACTTACATGCTAGCAAGTTTTAGTGTATAAATAAAAAATCTAATATTATTAGAAAAATAACAAAAATAAACAATAAAGTTACATTTTTTTTTCTTGTAATATATTTGTTTTCTTTTTTTTTTTTAATCTTTCACTAGTACAAAAATGACTTATACGCGTCTGTTATTTTGAACTTTATGTGTCTGTTAAATGACAGACGCTTATAAAGCAGACATATATGAGTTGGATTTTAGATGTCTGTCAAAATGACAGACGCATATAATTATTTTATGCGTCTGTTAAAATATAATGACAGATGCATAAAATATATTTTAAAAAAATGACTATAGGCATCTGTTGTTACAAAACAGCAGACACCTAAAGTCAATTTTTTTGAAAACAAAATTCATTATAGGCGTCTGTTGTTATAAAACAACAGACACCTATAGTCATTTGTTTTTAAAAAATTCACTATAGGTGCCTGTTATTACAAAATAGCAGACACCTATAGTTAATTTTTTATAAAATATTATAAATTGACAAATATACAGCAAATCGTAAAAATTACTTAAACTCATAAAAAACTAATTGTATAACAAAAAAATAACTACTAAGTGAAAAAAACTACAACATAAAATTAACAAAATTAAAATACACAAAAAATAAAAAAGATAAATAAACTTTTTTACATAAAAAAAGTAGAAAATCAAATACTAATAGTAATAAGGTGGAGAACATACAACTCCTTGGCTAATTGATGGTGAAAATTAGCTTTAACATGTGCAGAACCAACTTGTTTTCTTCTTACCAAATGCCTTAAACAACCTCTCAATGCATGAAACTCACTTTCATTTTATAAATCAACAAAAAAATATTTTCTTGTCATCGTCGTGGCTACGACATGGAGGCTCAAATTTGAACATGGTAGCCAAAAAATGTAGAAAAAAGCTAAAGAGAAAAAAAACCTTTTCCATGCTTATCTATGGCCACCAACGAACAATATAGCTCTTGTCATTATCGTCGCCACTAAGACAGGTCCAAAATGTGATGAAGGTATTACAAGCCAACTTTATATTGATAGCTGAAGAATGAGATGGTTGACGCTTACAACTAGGTTTAAAGTTCTAAAGTAAAAGAAATAAATATATATAGTTGAATTTCAAATAAAAGAGCACAGAGAGAAACCGTATTTTTTGGTTTTAAAAAATGAACTATAGGTGTCTGTCATTACTCGTGACAGACACCTATTGTACACTAATATGTCTGTTTTTATTAATGCCAGACGCATATGAGTGCAGAGATATTACGCTTCTTTCCTTTTTAACGACAGACACCTAAAGTAAAAGATATATGTATCTGCTTTTATTAATGTCAGACGCATATAAGTGCAGAGATATTACGCTTCTGTCTTTTTTAACGACAAACACCTAAAGTAAAAGGTATATGTGTCTGTTTTTTATTAAGACAGACACCTAAAGTATAAGTTAAATTTTACATGTCTGTCATTTATATTAACAGACGTATATACCAATAAAAATATTTTTCAATAATTAATTCAAAAAAATTATTGTTTATTAATAAATAATAGGTGTCTGTTGTTTGTTAAGACAGACACTAAAAGTATATCATATGTGTCTGTTGTTTATTAAGACAAACGCCTAAAATACAAGTTGATTTTTATATATCTGTCGTTTATATTAACAAACACATATGTTTTGTAATTTTATTATATATTTACAAAAATGTCACCGCTTCTATTTTATGTGTCTAGTATTTTTACAACAGACACATATAATCTTCGTTTAAAGATATTTTTGTACTAGTGTTTCATCTTTTTACTCTTAAAAATTAAGAAAAATAATTTCTTTGTATATTTATTTTTTTAATAATAACTACCAATTACATTTTATCTTTTAAAAATAATTAGTCATTTAATAATTAAATTTTATAGGTCATCTCCGTTGTTTATCAGAAGAAATTTGAGAGTCATAAGAACCTCTATTGAAGGATGAGGTACCTTTGCCTTTATTTCCATATACCAAGTTCAATAAAACTTGACCAAATACCTCTTTATCACTTTGCCAAACAAAGACAACTCCCATTTCCCACCAATCCCTTCAGTTTGATTTAAGTGGACAAATAGGTACCAATTTTACTCTCTTTGATAGGATTTAGGTAATTCCTTACCATTCTGGATGGCCATAGCAGATTTACATGACTATTATTGACGAAGTCAAAGGTTGAAACTAGACAGCAAATTTAGAATTTCTATTTGTTTGTTCAAAATCAATTTAGTGCAAACATTAAAGGAATTTGAAGTGATAATGGGTTAGAATTTCAGATGAATGACTTTTACACTAGCAAAGAGATACATCATCAAACACATCTTGCGTGGAGACACCATAGCAGAACAACATAGTATAAAGGAAACACTAGCACATAATGAATGTAGCAGACTATTCAATTCTAAGCTCATTTAACTTTAAAGTTTTTGGTAGTATGTGTAAGTCATGTTAATAAGTTGCCTCCACCTGTCACAGACAACAAAAGTCCATTTGAGCTCCTTCACCAAAAAGAACCAGATAATTCAAATCTGAGTTTTTGGGTGCCTAGGCTACAGCTCAACTCTTAGTAGCCAAAGGAGTAAGTTTTGACAGAAGAACTAAAAATTACATTTATGGGATTTAGAGCAAAGTAGCTATAACTCAAAGTGCTTCTCTTTTTTTTTTTTTTTGTTAAAGTAGTCCAATTGTGATATAGAAAAGTAAAATTAGATATCATGTACCAAGCACCAACTAAATATATATTGAAACACCAAATAGGCAATACGACCATTGTCACCTCAAAGGTTCCCTAGACGACCCCGCATAAAATTGGTTGGCTATCTAACCTATCTGATCTTAATGCTATGGAAGACGTCTAAACGATCCAATTCTCTCTTCTCAAGATTGGAAGATTCCTTCCATCAATTATATTTAATGCTTGTATTATGTGTGCAACTAAATTGACAAAAGCAAGGTAGGAGCCGATGAGAAGCTAACCTTCCCCCTCATTTTTCCATAGCAACCACACCGTCGATGATAAGCAAAGGGAAGCGCCGTAATTAAATCGAGCTTTGACTTTTGACTATGCCCATTCCAAGGTTAAATTAGGGAATTGATTCACACGTGAATGACTCCCATTAGCCTTCTATAAGAGCACATATGCCTCTCGTTCACTATGCAAGCTTCTTAGCTGTCAACAAATCTCATATACACCAAAAAAACAGTCTCAACTCAACTTCAACAAGTCCACAATCCTAACCTTGAATCTAATCTCAATCTCGACCAAAATTACTTATTACGCACACATCAAATTGGAATGCATGCTCAAAATCTCATAATTTTACTCATTAGATTAGTACCGCAAAGCATATTGTTAGATTTCATACATTGACATTTACAAATGATATTGTCTCTAAGTTAGCTTATGGGACTTCAAATAGTTTTACACATAGTTACCTGGATCGCATGGAACTTCAAATAGTTTTACACAGTTGCCTGGATCGCCCACTGCTTAGCTATTCCACATTTTGGAATGTGTGTTCCCAAACCTGGTACATTATCGCAGAAACTTGTGATCAAGAATGACTACAGTAAGCATTGTTTTTTTGTTCTTATTGACAGCTTCAGGCCTTCAACGTGAAAGATTGCAATTCTTAATAGTATTAGGATTCCTAATGGCTGACAGGCTATAATGAAGCTCTTAATTCCTAATACGATTAGTAGTCTTTTGTTATTTTAAATAATAAATAAAAATAAATATTTAATTGAAATATAATAGAAATAAATCATCTATATTTTCTACTTAATACTATGGTTTGAACTTTATTATTTATTTTAAATAATAAATAAAAATAAATACTTAATTTCATTCCTAAGTAGTGAACCAACTAAGCTTACCCCTTCGTACAATTATCGGGGAAAGTCCCGTGCCGCGTACTCGTACCTATACTCCGTACCAAAACGTACCCGCCCCTATGTAACTATATGGTGTTGCCTTTCTTTCTATGCTCCACCTGACACTCGCATTATTTTATTTTCCCAATTCACTCACAAAGTCTCAAACTTTTTTCTCTTTTATGTATACCTACTCACTCCATAAACTACCCTTCTTTTATACACCAACTCGCTAACTTTCTTCTCTGCACAAAATAACAAAATGAACATTGGCCTATTTATATATATGTAGAAATTAAACCCTTGAGTCAGTTCCACAATATGTTGTTATTTTGAAGCGTCATTATGTTGTTGATGCAATGCAAGAAAATTATATTTTTTTGGCAATATAAAGAAATTCTGTAGATGAAACTTCTAGACTGTCGTTGCTGAATTCCAACATATGCTAAATTCATTAATATATTGACTAAACTCCTTTCGACTAAATGATAATTGGCTGCTGTTATCTTTGTGCTGCCGTTCCAGCTTAAGTTTTCCATAATAATAATAGCTACATATAAGCTCCATCACAAGCTCTTACATTTTTAAATTATCGGTTTCATTGCCAACATAATTTTCCAAAGAGGAATCTGCAGTGATTTGGAGTTCAACTTGTTGTCTAAAGTTGCGTGGTACTGCCATTGTTGATTCACCATTCCACATAAGTTGAGATAATAATAAGTTGGCATGCTCAGAAGGATGATACTCATCAAAAAACACATACTCATTTGGATTACTACATAACACATATGGTTCTACTCCACATACCGATGTACGATTTGGCTCATAACTGCAACAAGCAATATCTGCTACCTTAAAACCTACAAATAAAAGCACGTGTGAATCATTACTTTAATGTATACATTTAACAATATACATTAGAAGAAATTAATTTTGGCAACAAACGTACCATATTTTAGAGGGTTTTGTATAATATAATAAAGAGCAGTGTAGTAATCAAATATAGAATATTCCAACCCTTGCAATTGCTTCTCTAACACCTCAGCTTCATTAAGTAAAGCATTGTTATGGAGTTTTGCAATTTCTAGTAGATCTTCAACACACTCATCACCCTGAACTCCATACATTTGTTTTTCAATTGGCAGACAACCCATTGGTCCTACATTTTGAAAAGCAAATTTTCGTACACCCATTCTATATATTTCCTAACATAAAAAATGAAAAGAAAATTAGACACAAAGAGACAATAATTAAGGGAAAGATGATATTTTCACACTCTCGTATATTATGTAAAAAATAATAATTTCTCAAAATTATTTAGTCATTTTAAAATTACATAAACACAAAGCTTACTTTGATCACTTCGGTTATATTGCCGATCACCATTTTGACAAATTCTTCTTTCAATGTTTGTGTAGGATTCGGATAATCTTCCATGAAGACATCATAGTCAACACCCCCAATGCTAGACAAGTAGACTGCTTCAATCAAAATCTTCTTTGTCTCTTCTTCCCCTACTTCTTTTTGCAGTTGGCTGGTAGCACTTTTGAAGAAATTTAGTTGTTCATTAAAGGATATCTGGAACGAAAATTTTGAACCTTTGTTAATCAATGTTTTTCATTTTTTCTTATGTACAATTATCAATATAACCAAAATATTTTGGGAAAATTTTATGTTTTTCCACTACTGTTTCATATTAGCTTCAATTTAAACCCTGAACCAAGTTATCATCCAATTATCTCTAATCTCAATAAATAACAACAATTTCAACTCCTAATTGAATGTTTTGGTTAAAACATTAACCTATATGGACAACAATTTAAACCCAAACTATAAGTCCAACCTTAATGAATAGTAACTATTTGGACTTTTATGTTATTTTTCATTCGCTTGATTGATGGAAAATTGAAATGACAAATTTAAAGTAAGACTTGTACGCGTTGCTCAGCCAAATAACCACTGAGAGTAGAAGATCACAATTTAAATACTTAAATGTTCAATCAAGATCGAATATGTATTGAATAGACCTGCAATTGGATCAGACTGAGTACGTTCGTGTTTGAGTTCGGGTCATCGATCTCGTATTATGCTTTTTGGGTTGTCCTCGGTAAATTTTCGGATTAGATTGGATCTAAACATGATAATTGGATTGGATAGTTTCAAGTTTAGATTTGTGTCATTTCGAATTCAAATTGGTATTTTGATTTAGATTTAATTAAATTGTCCTTTAGTCGTTTTCGAATTTAATTGTATCATGTTTTTTTCTCAACTAAATAGAGTTGGATTAAGTTTTTTGTTTTTTTAATTGTCCAGTAATCCGGAGTTTGATTATTTTCAATCAATTGCATCAGATTATTTTTTAATAGTAAAATATAATAGTTTGAACAAAAACCATAGTTGAATTTCTAAGTGAGCTATTTGAACAAAAAGGACGTAGTAGTGTTGAAATTTCGAAAGTGGATTCTTTTTTCACATTAACATTAGCTTATAAAAAAACGTTATTCTTCTCTTAACAAATTATCTCTTATATCAATCTCTTACTTTTAAAATTGGTTATATTTTCTCACTCTTATAATATTTCACTTTGTAATATTTATTTGAAATAGTAAAATATTATTTTAGTAGTGTCCGAAAACGTATGCATAATTGGTCGAATCTCGTTAAAATTTTAGTGTTCTTTTTATTGTCTATTTAATAGTTATTGTCAGGCATTAGTGATATATTATACTTTAAATTATTTTAGAAAAATTATGTCACCAAAGTCCAAGGAAGTTGGTTTTTAAGGAAGACCATTTGTGACTCCACCAATTACCTAAAAAAAATTTTTATTTCAATTTTTTGCACAATTATTCATTTTGTTGAAAATTAATCTGATTTCCACAATAATTGGTATCAGAGTTAATGGTATTGAATTATATGTTTTGTGGTTGCGGTGTAAACTAATCTTCTACATTAGAAAGGTTTTCTTGAATTTTTTGGTAAATTATACTTAAATTAAACTTTTATTAATTAAATAGAAATTGATTAATTGAACATAATTGGATTAACATGGGGCTTAATTGATTAATTAAATTTAAAATGATCTTAAATTGAACTTTGATTAATTAAAGTAGGATTCAAGTGATTAATTGGACTTAAATTCATTAAATGGGATATCAATTGATTAAATAAAAATTTATTAATTGAATTTAATTGGATTATTTTTGGTTTAATTGATTAATTTGGGTTCAATTGATTAATTAAATTTAAATTGATTTTTTAAATTGAGATTCAATTGATTACCTGAATTTATAATTGATTAAATTGAAGTTGAATAGATTGTATTGAAATTGATTGATTGGATTAAATTGGGATTCAATTGATTAATTGAATCTAAATTAATTACATTGAACTTTATTTAAACTTCATTTTATTAAATTGAAATGAATTAATTGAACATAAAATTCTAAATTAATTTAGTTGGGATGAACTTTTTAATTAAATCAATTGATCTTCAATTTTAATTAATGAATTGAATGACTCCAATTTAATGAATGCAAATTTAATACGCCGTTTTAATTTAACTGATTGGACTCAATTACACAATTTAACCAACAATTGAACTTCAACCCTTCAATTATTCAATTTAAACAATTGAAATTGAATCCAATTTAATTAATTGAAGTTCAATTTAACTCCAATTTAATCAATTAAGCCCAATTTAATTAATTGAATCCCAAATTTATTTAGTGATAAGATTTTTTCAAACAATAATTTTGATTTTGTTAATAGTTCGTAGAAGTTAATATTGAATTAGATAATTCACTAGTACAGAAAAGAGTTATACGTGTCTGTTATTTTGTATTTTATATATCTGCCAAATAGTAGACACATATATAGGAAATGCATATGATATAAATTTTATGTGTTTGTTATTTGTGACAGACATGTATAACTTGATTATACGCGTCTGTCGTTTAGTAATAACAGAGGCATATAATCAGGTTATACACGTCTGTCGTTTATTAACTGTCGTTTAGTAATAACAGAGGCATATAATCAGGTTATACACGTCTGTCGTTTATTAATAGCAGAAGCATATAATCAGGTTATACGCATATGCTATTTTTAACGACAGATACATATAATCAAGTTATATGTGTCTGCTATTTTTAAAGACAGACACATATGCGTCTGTCATTAAATAAAAACAGACGCCTATAATTTTTTTATGCATCTGACATTAGATAAAAATATACGCCTATTATATCTTTATTTAATACTTAATATATAAAATTAAACTTAATTATCCACATAATAATAATAATAATTATTATTATTATTATTACAAATACAAACCTATAAGTAGGCAGCCTTTAATATTTGTTATATATATATAACTAAAAATAATAAAAATTCAATTCAATTTTGCATTAATTAATTAAATTTGATTGAAATATTAATTAATTAATTATGTAGACTAATATATATATATATATATATATATATATATATATATATATATATATATATATATATATAGCTACCAAGTCTCACATATATTTAATTAATTAATTTAAATATTATTCGGTTAAATATTATTTTATCTTATTTACAAAAATATCACCGCCTATTTTATAGCATATGCGTCTGTCATTAAATAAAGACAGATGTCTATAACTTTTTTATGCATATGGGATTAGATAAAAACATATGCTTATTATATCTTTAATTAATATTTAATATATAAAATTAAACTTAATTATTCGTATAATAATAATAATAATTATTATTATTACAAATACAAACCTATAAGTAGGCAGCCTTTAATATTTGTTATATATATATATATATATATTAGCTAACCAAGCTTGACATATATTTAATTTAGTTTGCAATAAACAATACGTTTGCTTAAAACTCTCTCTCCTCTAAGCTGCTAGTCAGCTAATAGTAGCCAATATACACAATCTCTTCGATCGTTCAAGTTAGTCATTAGTCAATGAAAGTTATTCTGAGATTTCAAAAGTTGAGAATATATAACAGGACAGTCCTACCAGTGGCCAAAGAGTATGCCTTCAGGATAGTCATACCATATTTTTTGATTCCTGATTTCTTTGGTAAGTTTCATCCCTATGGTAAGTTAGTTTAATTCTTATTTGGTATATAGGCTGGAATACCAGACTCTGCGCTCTACTGGGGCAAAGGACGGTAGCCATCCTGTTGTGAGACTGGTTTAACAATGCCATGTACCAGTAAGGATTAGGTTGGCTTATCCCCCCTATTGGTATCAGAGCCATAGAGACTATTATTAGTTTACTATTAGTTTGATAAGCAGTGGAGAGGAACTTTTCACTATCATGATAGACCTTACTAAGCTAAGTCGTTCATCTTCTTCTTCTTCTTTATCTCTTCAACCTTCTCCTTCTACTTCTAAATCTCTTTCTCATCTTTATGAACTTTCTTTCCTTCCTGAAGATCAAAAGGTTCAGGAAACCAACCTTCCATTTCTGAATCCGTATAATACTTTCCATAAGCATAAAGCCACCTTTACCACTTCCATAAAATCCTTGATCAGACAAAGTCAGTGGTTAGTCCTTTAATTTTGAAAGATGAAAGAATACAAAATACAAAAAAAAAAAAAGGCCAACTTGCCCATATCCCACAGGAATAATTAAATAAAATATAATTATAATAATAAAATAAAATAGAATAATAAAATATAATAAATTAAATTAAAATATAATAATAAAATATAATAAATAAATAGAAAATATAATAAATAAATAAATATTAAATATTAATAAATAAATAATTTAAATAATAAAGCCATCTTCTGTAAAGGAGTATGTACAGTCTTCCTCCTTTGACCAGTGTCCTATTCAAGGAACTTGAGAAGAACAGTTTATCACTCTAGAAATTCCTCCTGAGTTTTCTGCTCAGTGGAGAAGTCATGGGTATTCTCATATCAATTTTGGAGCAATCAGGCTTGCTCTAACCTACCATGGCAGAAAAGGTTTACCAGTAGTGGCTCGTATAGCACTACTGGATACCGGATTCTTAGAGTATCAACATGTTGTTATTGGAACTATTCAGACTACTATGAATGATGGCACTGTGCTGTGTACTTTCTACCCCAACTTTAATATGAGGTTACAGGATCCTCATACGTTTTTAACGTTAAAGGTACAAGTACAGATTACTGGAGTCAAGAATGTAGCAACTACAAAATATTGCTACTCTGCACAACCAAATGATTTACAGAGTTCAGAATCATGCAATGGATCTCTGTATTCCGGCATCTTCTGATGCTCTAAGCATTACAGTTGACTCTACCCAAGTTCCAAAGGTAGTCTAGATACCTAAACAGTTTAACAAGGAAGATCTTCTTCAGATCTTTCCTCACTTTTGGCTCACAAACTATGAACTTCTTCATCAAAGGAACCAGCGAGTGAGTTCGACTAAACTTCTGTTTATTAAGCACAAGGATGGCACAATTGAAACACAGTTCTTCTCTCCTGAGGAGAATGAAGCTCAACCAGGAGCACCAATAGAGTTTTCAACTCAGTTCATGATGCATCCTTTCTATCCAAGGGAAAACATCCCTATTCATGCTTTTTCCAGTTCTACTCAACCGATTTACAATTCTCATAATGGTAATCACAATTACTTTGACATATGTGATTGTGATGACTGTTATGCAGATCGCATAACAGATGAAGCTGAAGACTGGAACAACAGAAAGCAAAGAAAGCAGAAAAAGAAAAACAAGTGTTCTGAGGAACAATTTGGTGACAAATATGATGAGGGTGATCCTTCTGTTGGATTATTGGGAGAACCATCAGGCAAGTATGATTATGTGGTCTCCTACTCCCCTCTTTCTCATTACAAAAATCCATTACCACCATCACCACCATCATGGGATTTACCACTTGATCCCATACCTCCAAAACCACCAAAACCTAAACCACTTCCATGCTACAAGCTGGTCAGTAAATCAAAAATCCCTACACCTGCACCAAAACCCATTCCAATGATTGCTATGTATCAACCTCCTTCTTCCCCATCATCCTATGAGGCTGAATTTCCTTCTTTGCAAGACCATATAGATCCTGTCTCACAGACAAGGACAACACCGTATGTAAAATCTACAACGGTGACACCTGAGGGAACCACAAAGCCAATCACTGTTGCTGAAGTAATTCTTAATTGGCAGACACATAATGCACAAGCTCATAATACAGTCCTTCACAGGATAGAAACTAAAGTTGACAGAGTGGCAAACAAAGTTTATGTTCTGGATCAAACACATACATCACAGTATGAGGCACTGTATGGACTTTTGAAAAAGCTTGAACAGCAGCAAACATATTTGAAAAAGAGCTTATGGCAATGATCTCTGCAAGAATGTATGATGCAAGTTTTAATGTCAAGGCAGTTAAACTGCAAAAATTTGAAAAGGAGATTGAATCTTTGTAGCAAGATCTTAGATGAGATTATCTCAAATCTACTTCATCTTCAGACCCTCTTGGTCTATTCACATCTCTGTATCCACCTACTTCTCACCAACCACTGTATACACCACCTCCAGTTCATACACCTTCTCAGTCAGAACTCGAAAGGTTTGGTCTGGCTTCAGAATTGTTTCATAGACAATTGATACAAGATCTCAATCTTGGCCCAAAGCCTACTCCAAAGCCCAAGCCTATGACAAGGCCCAGTACTGTTTCAACTCAGCCCAGTACTATTCCTATCCAAAAGCCTTTGATCATAAAAGAGCCTACTCTTCCTGTTATAACAGAACCCATTCCTATTGAAACTTCTTAGAAACAGAAAGAAATAGCACATTCTCATATGGCTCAGGAATCTTAGCCCAATGTCATTACTTCCTTTCTGGAGCAACAAGCATTACATGCTTTACCACAAGTTGAAAGACCAAAAGTTCCATGTATCACATCTGAAAGTTTCATGTATCTGAAGTTGAACTCTCAGATGATGATCCAGATCCAAAGTACATGCCTCCTATGCAATTCATGGCAGATCTAGCTTCTTCACAACAGAGCGGTACAACCCGTCAACAACCTGAATATACAACTAAGGAACTTGAGGAAGAGATGGATACCAATATTCCATCTGGAACAAATCCAAAAGTTCCACCAATGCCTTCCAATGGTCCCTAGTTCACATTTGATGATATTTCTCCGCATAAATGGAGAGATCAAATCCAAGAATTCTATGCTTGGATAAATTTGTAATAGAGACGTCCCAATGCCAGATTTCCAGCTATAATTTTGGAGTTCACATCCAGATTCACAGGCACTTTACGTGACTGGTTTGTAAGGCTACCACAAGCTGCAATGCTAAGGTTTTACCATGCCCAGACAATAGCTGAAATCTTAACAACTCTTCATCAAGAGTTTGTCGGTAGTACAACTGAATATGATGACATGGCAAGGGATGAATATTTCAAGATGAAATGTTGTTCACTACAAAGAAAAGACCTTGACAAACACTATCAGAGAATGACCAAAAGATTTTATCTTATTGGAGGAGCAAATGATGCAAATTTGAAACAAACATTCCTGATGTCATACCAGGACAGTCCTACCAGTGGCCAAAGAGTGTGCTTTCAGGATAGTCATACCATGTTTCTTGATTTCTGATTTTTTTGGTGAGTTTCATCCCTATGGTAATTTAGTTTAATTTTTATTTGGTATATAGGCTGGAATACCAAACTTTGCACTCTACTGGGGCAAAGGACGGTAGCCATCCCATTGGGAGACTGGTTTAACAATGCCACGTACCAGTAAGGATTATAGGGGGGATAAGCTAGCCTAATCCTTACTGGTACGTGACATTGTTAAACCAGTCTCAAACCGGGATGACTACTGTCCTTTGCCCCAATAGAGTGCATAGTCTGGTATTCCAACCTATATACCAAATAAGAATTAAACTAACTTACCATAGGGATGAAACTCACCAATGAAATCAGGAATCAAGAAACATGGTATGACTATCCTGAATGCATACTCTTTGGCCACTGGTAGGACTGTCCTGTTATGTATTCTCAACTTCTGAAATCTCAGAATAACTTTCATTGACTAATGGCTAACTTGAACGATCGAAGAGACTGTGTATATTGGCTACTATTAGCTGACTAGCAGCTTAGAGGAGAGAGAGTTTTAAGCAAACATATTGTTTATTGCAAACTCGAGTAATTACATCATGCCTCTTCCAACTAATGGAAGAGCTATTTATAATACTTAGGCAGTGTCATATGACATCACTGCTTACATAACAAATATTCCTTAATAGTACTCTGATAATGAAAACACTATTTTACAATGACATAAAGAGAATAAACTTGACTTAAAGCAAATAGTAACACACACTCATATAAGCTACTATCACATCTACTTTATCATAAGTGGGAAACATAATGTCATTTTCGGATAAGCTCATGTGATGGAGATAGATTCTGATCTTCTAGATCTGGTACTGGGCTATCCATGGGCCAATCATCTAGAAAGTCTTTTTCTCCTGGTGGAATGGGCCTAGAGGTGGAACTTGCTTGTGGCCTTGGGACTGTGATGGAAACATCATCTTCATAGGGCCTGTAGAAAGGATCATCTTAAGAATCTGGATCAAAAACATATTCTTTATCTTCCTCTCTGAACTTGGGTTTTATTACTGAGGGCCATGGAAACATTTTTATTCTGTTACATGGGTATGGTCCAATTGCTATAAAATTGATTGGTGGAAGATGGTGAAAGTTATTATCAATCCTGAGTTCTCTGAGAAGAGATGCCTTTATATCCTCTTGATTTGCTAGGTCTTCAATGCAATGAACTTGACATATTCTGCATCTGGTGAGAGTGACAATTCTGGAAGTGCCTGTGACTGTTGTATAGGACCTGTGAAAAATGAAAATACCTGTTATGAAATCCGGAACATGATTTGGACTTGAATTTTGGAGGATGAGTTCTGCAAAGTGTTGTCTCCAGTATGAAAGAGGTTGAAACTAGGTAAGAAACTTGACTTGTGGTGTTTGCAGGTTCTCCTTATTATCAATGAATGCAAGCATCTGTATCAGCTCAATTTGTACTGTATGGTAATACAATGTCGATTGACACCATAACTACCATAACTGTTCAGGGAACATGTATGCTAGAGTAAGCCTGTAAATCATCACCTAGGAATACTCAGCAGGACAATAGACAATTCTTTTTAGACTTCCAATCTTGTCTTGAAACAGAATCATGTAGGTGAACAACATGTTCTGTGCAAAGCTTCTTATTTTCTTGAGATCAGTTCTTAAACATCCAGGTGGAGTGTCTCCAAGAAAATCATATAGAGGTGGAGTTGGAGTACAGGAAGGTGAGCTTGAGCTAGGCGAAGCCATATAGATCAGTGAGATTTCCGAAGAAGAGGAGATGAGATCAATAGATGGAGGTGGTCTGGATAAGAAATCAGGGATCACGTTCTTATCCCCTTTTATATGTTGAACTTCGAAACTGTATTTACTGAACCATTCTTTCCAGTGCAACAGCTATGGGTGTGGAATAATTTTCTGTCTGAAATCTAGTATCTTTGGAAATGACGAATAGTCCATGACAACTGTAAAGTGATGTCCTATTAGATGAAATTCAAACTTTTTGATTCCATACTTTACTGCTAAGATTTCTTTGAACGTAGAATGGTAATGCAGCTCACTATCTTTGAAATGACCACTGGCACATCCATAAACTTCTTTCTTATCTCCAAGGATTTCAAATAACACTGCTCCCCAATGTTCATCAGACGCATCAGTCTGAAGCAATCTTTTCCCTGTAGAGGGAATCTGCAAGTAGGGGAGTGTCTGAGTCACTGATTTGATCTTTTGGACTGCTTTTGTATGTATGGCCGACCAAGGTGATGCTTCTTTCTTCAATAGTTGATAAAGAGGTTTTACCAACTTACTATAGTGAACAATGAATTGCCTGATGTAATTGGCTATTCCAAGAAACTGTTGAATCATTTTATCATGAGATTTCCATCTGGGAGTGTCAAAAGCTCTTGGGCCAGGTGTGGCTGAGGTCTATAGGTTCCATTGGAAAATTGCATTCCAAGGAAATCTATTGTTGTTTGGGCCAGCTGCATCTTCGATAGGCTCAACATAACTCCCATGGGCTCTTGTGAGCTCAATAAACTTCTTAACTGTTTCATTGTGAGTCTGAATGTCTGGGCTGAACAACAGTATGTCATCAATGTAGATTAAGGCCGTATGAAGCAGAGGCTCATAGATTCTTATCATTGCTTTCTGAAACAGTGAGGATGCTACTTTCAACCCAAATGGCATGACCGTCCATTCGTAGTGATGGTTCGGTATGCAGAAAGCTGTTTTATACCTGTCTTCAGGTATTATACCCAGTTGCCAAAAATCTGCCTTGAGATCAAATTTTGAAAAGATTTTTGCAGAGGCTATGAATGGAAACATGGAATCTATCCCCGGAAGATGATATTTATCATCTTTGAGAAAAATGGTTTAAAGGCTTGTAATCAATGACTAGCCTTTTCTTTCCTCTGACTTGTTCTGATCTCTTATTGACATAAAATGCTTGGCATGCCCAATTTGACTTAGTGAGTTCAATCAATCCTTGCTCCATTAATTGAGAACATTCAGCTACTGCAAGCTCCATATCTTCTGGTGATATACCAGGATGAGAGGCTCTGGTGGGATTGATGTCTTCTGAATTTTTGAATGGAAGAGTTATAAAAAACTCTGAACGAGTCCATAAAGGAGATGAAAGTTTCTGAGAAAATTCTGTATGAGACAGAGCACAGAAAAATTCTTGTAACTCCTTTACCATATCAGAGGGTAAGGTAGGGTAGGTATGGGAAGGTTATAGAGTGAAAAGAGAGGGCATGGTTGTGAATGGGATCATTTGATTCTTGAACTTAACTCCAGTAGGTAGAATGGATAATTTGTTCAACTTAAAGTACAAATCAAATCTGAGAACCAAATCTTTATCAGGGAGATTTGATCCTAGGACATGAGTCCATACTGTAAGCTCTGGGAAGACTTGTAGCTTAATGGGATTCCTTGTTCTGATATTGTGGTGAATATCTTTCCATCAGCAGCTTGAAAGTGGTGATCATAATGTGTCCAATACCATTCTGGAAGAATGGCTGGATTCATCATTGATCTATGGGCTCAAGTATCAATGAGTGCAATAAGCTTAATGGGCCTTGCATACTTGTGAGGAAAGATGGTAATAGGAATTAAAGGAATCGGGTGTATAGTCTAATTTGAGCAGACTACTGGTAGAGTGGATAAAGTCAAAGTTGTTGAGGGTTGTGATTCTAATTGAAGTGGGAATGGTTCAATGGTCAAAATAGGGGGTATGAAATGATCTGGAAAGATAGAGTACTGAGAGGGAATCTCCTTGAGATATTCATCATCATTTTTTTCTGATTCTGAATCAGTAAATTCAGCTGCGAACAACGCTCTTGAGTCAGCTTCATCATCTAATGAGAATAATGATTCTACATCTGCATCATCTATATCCACTTGTGTAACCTGATGGATCTTCTGAATGATCTTGGTGGCTTTCTTTGGTTTATTTGGACAATGTTTTGCAAAATGTCCCTTCTTGCCACATACGTAGGATCGATCACCTTTCTTGAATCTACCTTTGCGACGTTTAAAGAATTTGTACTTCTTTTGCCGGTGTCTTTTTGATTTAAAAGAATCAGGAGGTCGCCATTTGTGGAACTTTTTGGATTTCTTAGGGGAACAAGTGCACTTCTTATCCTTGCACTTGATCTGAAGGTCTGATCTTTTGCACGCTTTCTTCCATGAATAGTCTTGGTCAAATGTCATAAGCTCTTTGACCATCTTTTATTATGCACAGATCTTATCTACTGCAAGTAGAATTCTCTGGTAGATTTCTCCAAGTGTAAGAGAGTTGAGATCAACATTCTTTTCTCTTAACTGGAACTGGATATGGTTGGAAATGCTATCTGGGAATGACATCAGGAATGCTTGTTTCAAATTTGCATCATTTGCTCCTCCAATAAGATAAAATCTTCTGGTCATTCTCTGATAGTGTTTTTCAAGGCCTTTTCTTTGTAGTGAACAACATTTCATCTTGAAATATTCATCCCTTGCCATGTCATCATATTCAGTTGTACTACTGACAAACTCTTGATGAAGAGTTGTTAAGATTTCAGCTATTGTCAGGGCATGGTAAAACCTTAGCATTGCAGCTTGTGGTAGCCTTACAAACCAGTCACGTAAAGTGCCTGTGAATCTGGATGTGAACTCCAGAATTATAGCTGGAAATCTGGCATTGGGATGTCTCTGTTGTAATTCTATCCAAGCATAGAATTCTTGGATTCGATCTCTCCATTTATGCGGAGGAAAATCATCAAATGTGAACCAGGGACCATAGGAAGGCATTGGTGGAACTTTTGGATTTGTTCCATATGGAATATTGGTATCCATCTCTTCCTTAGGTTCCTCAGTTGTATATTCAGGCTATTGACGGGTTGTATCGCTCTGTTGTGAAGAAGCTGGATCTGCCATGAATTGCATAAGAGGCATGTACTTTGGATCTGGATCATCATCTGAGAGTTCAACTTCAGATCCTGAACTTTTAGATGTGATACCTGGAACTTCTGGGCTTTCAACTTGTGGTAAAACATGTAATGCTTGTTGCTCCAGAAAGGAAGTAATGACATTGGGCTTAGATTCCTGAGCCATATGAGAATGGGCTACTTCTTTCTGTTTCTGAGAAGTTTCAACAGGAATGGGTTCTGTTGTAACAGGAAGAGTAGGCTCTTTTATGATCAAAGGCTTTTGGATAGGAATAGTACTGGACTGAGTTGAAATAGTACTAGGCCTTGTCGTAGGCTTGGGATTCGGAGTAGGCTTTGGGCCAAGATTGAGATCTTGTATCAATTGTCTGTGAAACAATTCTGAAGCCAGGCCAAACCTTTCGAGTTCTGACTGAGTAGGTGTATGAACTGGAGGTGGTGTTTTACAGTGGTTGGTGAGAAGTAGGTGGATACAGAGATGTGAATAGACCAAGAGGGTCTGAAGATGAAGTAGATTTGAGATAATCTCATCTAAGATCTTGCTACAAAGATTCAATCTCCTTTTCAAATTTTTGCAGCTTAACTGCCTTGACATTAAAACTTGCATCATACATTCTTGCAGAGATCATTACCATAAGCTCTTTTTCAAATATGTTTGCTGCTGTTCAAGCTTTTTCAAAAGTCCATACATTGCCTCATACTGTGATGTCTGTGTTTGATCCAGAATAGAAACTTTGTTTGCCACTCTGTCAACTTTAGTTTCTATCCTATGAAGGACTGTATTCTGAGCTTGTGATTCTGTGTATGCCAATTAGGAACTGCTTCAACAACAGTGATTGGCTTTGTGGTTCCTTCAAGTGTCACCATTGTAGATTTTACATACGGTGTTGTCCTTGTATGTGAGACAGGATCTATATGGTCTTGCAAAGAAGAAAATTCAGCCTCATAGGATGATGGGGAAAAAGGAGGTTGATACATAGCAATCATTGGAATGGGTTTTAGTGCAGGTGTAGGGATTTCTGATTTACTGACCAGCTTGTAGCATGGAAGTGGTTTAGGTTTTGGTGGTTTTGGAGGTATGGGATCAGGTGGTAAATCCCATGATGGTGGTGATGGTGGTAATAGATTTTTGTAATGAGAAGGAGGGGAGTAGGAGACCACATAATCATACTTGCCTGATGGTTCTCCCAATAATCCAACAGAAGGATCACCCTCATCATATTTGTCACGAAATTGTTCCTCAGAACACTTGTTTTTCTTTTTATGCTTTCTTTGCTTTCTGTTGTTCCAGTCTTCAGCTTCATCTGTTATGCGATCTGCATAACAGTCATCACAATCACATATGTCAAAGTAATTGTGATTACCATTATGAGAATTGTAAATCGATTGAGCAGAACTGGAAAAAGCATGAATAGGGATGTTTTCCCTTGGATAGAAAGGATGCATCATGAACTGAGTTGAAAACTCTACTGGTGCTCCAGGCTGAGCTTCATTCTCTTCAGGAGAGAAGAACTGTGTTTCAACTGTGCCATCCTTGTGCTTAATAAACATAAGTTTAGTCGAACTCACTCGCTGGTTCCTTTGATGAAGAAGTTCATAGTTCGTGAGCCAAGAGTGAGGAAAGATCTGAAGAAGATCTTCCTTGTTCAGCTGTTTAGGTATCTGGACTACCTTTGGAACTTGGGTAGAGTCAACTGTAATGCTTAGAGCATCAGAAGATGCCGGAATACGGACATCCATTGCATGATTCTGAACTTTGTAAATCATTTGGTAGTGCAGAGTTGCAATATCTGTAGTTGCTACGTTCTTGACTCCAGTAATCTGTACTTGTACCTTTAACGTTAAAAACGTATGAGGATCCTGTAACCTCATATTAAAGTTGGGGTAGAAAGTACACAGCACAGTGCCATCATTCATAGTAGTCTGAATAGTTCCAATAACAACATGTTGATACTCTAAGAATCCGGTATCCAGTAGTGCTATACGAGCCACTACTGGTAAACCTTTTCTGCCATGGTAGGTTAAAGCAAGCCTGATTGCTCCAAAATTGATATGAGAATACCCATGACTTCTCCACTGAGCAGAAAACTCAGGAGGAATTTCTAGAGTGATAAACTGTTCTTCTCCAGTTCTTTGAATCGGACACTGGTCAAAGGAGGAAGACTGTACATACTCCTTTACAGAAGATGACTTTTGTCTGATAAAGGATTTTATGGAAGTGGTAAATGTGGATTTATGCTTCTGGAAAGTATTATACGGATTCAGAAATGGAAGGTTGGTTTCCTGAACCTTTTGATCTTCAGGAAGGAAAGAAAGTTCATAAAGATGAGAAAGAGATTTAGAAGTAGAAGGAGAAGGTTGAAGAGATAAAGAAGAAGAAGAGGATGAACGACTTAGCTTAATAAGGTCTGTCATGATAGTGAAAAGTTCCTCTCCACTGCTTATCAAACTAATAGTAAACCAATAATAGTCTCTATGACTTTGATACCAATAGGGGGGATAAGCCAGCCTAATCCTTACTGGTACGTGGCATTGTTAAACCAATCTCACAACGGGATGACTACCGTCCTTTGCTCAGATTGGGCCGTGTACTGTAGCTAAGCTCAAGTGTATCTGGTCCTCTAACTACAACACCATGGTTTTGTGGTTGAGTTGGTATTAGAGCCTTTGAGCAAAGGCTGTGGTCACGAGTTCGATCCGCAAAATCCTCAAAATGGGATTTCGCGTCCTGCTAGAGAATAAAATATCTGTGTGGGCCGGGTAATGCCTTCGCGCAATGCGGAGCGTGGTGGATTGGGCCGTGTACTGTAGCTAAGCTCAAGTGTGTCCAGTCCTCTAACTACAACACCATGGTTTTGTGGTTGAGTTTATAATTAACACTCGTACTTTCCAAATTAATTAATTAATTGTAGAAGTAATGCATGTATATATAGTGTTGTTAGAGACGACATATGAAAATGTCCGTATTTTTGTTTTTAAAAAACTTATAGGTATCTGTCTTAAAATATAACATATATCTATTATATAAAATATGCGTTTGTCATTAAATAAAGACATACGCCTAACACTTTATATATCTGTCATTTATATTAACAGACGTATATAACTAATATATAGTCTGACATATTTACAAAAATATCACCGTCTCTATTTTAAACGTCTGTTATTTCCACAACAGATATATATAACATTTAACATGAAGTTGTTATTGTACTAGTGGGTACTAAATTTTAGAGTTAATACTTAATATTAAATAAATTAAAATAAATTTTATATAGTTAATTGTTAATTGTTAATTAAAATTGATTAGTATCTAATATAAAATAAATTATTTTTAAAATATTAAAATTATTTTTTGGACTAATTTCTATTTAATTTAACAACTTAAACTAACAAAAATTATATATAAATATTTTTTTTTATGAATATGGTCATCGGGTTGTTAATGGGTTGACCTTGACCGGTCCCTAAAATTTCGAATTATTTATTCAGCTTCTATCTAATTTCGAGTCGTATTAGAGTCAATTTCTTCAAGTCGAGTTTTCAAGTTGGGTTTGAAATTGTCAAGTTACCCAATCATAAGAATATTTCTCAAAAAATTATAATTTAATTGTGTTCAATTTTATTATAATATCTTACAATTTTATTTGCTTATTAAAAAATTATATAATTGTAATAACAAATTATATAATTCAAAGAATTTTTCAAAATTTCTGCATATTTCAAAGAAATTCTACATTTGTATATAAAAATTTTGGCTTTATATATATAGAGCTCATGTACTTATTATCAGTACACACTGCCCCTATGCTTTTTTTTTATTTTATTTTTATAATTAGCCCTCTAATTATTCAATTCCGAATTCAATTAGTCTAACATGTAATTTGGAAAACATTCATTTTTTGTCATATCAATACCATTTTAGCATATTGTGACTAATTGAACCAAAATTGAAAAATAGAAGACTAATCGTATTAAAAACAAAATACAGAAGGTAAAATAATCAATTGTGGCAAGTGCAAGGGGATCTTAAGCCTTAAATTTCCATATGAAGAAAACTCTTCAATGAATTTGGCGTTGACAAAAAATTCAAAAAATAAAGTTACATTCTCATGAATTAGCCACATAAGCTTTCTATCCATATAAAAATGAATGAAATTAACATAAGGTTCGAATTGTTAATGTGCAATAAAATAAGGTTTAAACATTAAATTGCTTTTACTGTTCATTATGTTAGAATTTTAACTGCAAGAGATTTAGTTTAGGGTTGAAATTGAAAGTAATATGAAACCTTAGAAGAAAAAAGAAATATAATTTCTTCAGCATTTTAACTTTAGGCAAAATATAAGCTCAGTTTAAAGATATAGTCGAATGAAAGATGGTAAAATACCCGTCCTGGATTACTTTGAGGCATGGCAGGAGCCCCGGCTGCTGCAAAATTAGCTCCATTTTTAAACGACTGTTGCGTACCATTTGCTTCCAAATAAGGTTTCCATATTGGAAAGTTCAGATCCATGGCTGCATCAACAAGCACAATAGGCTTAATTCAACGTTTCTTTTATACTAGATAAAGATGCAAATAGGCCCTTGAGATACAAGTCAAAATGGTTCCCATACTAAAAACCTGATATAAATATAGTCTTTCATACTGAACTTTTAAAGTGCAAACTGGCCCAAAATAAAGGAGCCGATAAGATTAATTGGACAAAAATTAAATTTTACAAGTTTAAGATAGTCTGAACTTTTAAATAGAGATCAATCGGATCAAAGTTTTAACATAAAAACCAATGTACTTTTTAGCATGTATCTTAAAAGACTTTTTGCATCTTTTGCCTTTATAATATATATAATCGGCAAATAAAATTCCATTGACAAAAAATACATACCAATAAAATCAGGAAGAACGTGACCATCACAATATCTTCCTGTTGGATACATGAAGAAAGTCTCCCCATATGGCCAATGATTAGCCTTCAATGTGTAGCTTAAATTAAGATAATTACTGTTGCCTGGATCATACAATGAGTCCCCAAACACAAACATAACAACATTGTTTTCAATCAGAGAGTTCACCGACATAACACCACCGGAGACTACTAATATAAATGAGAAACCAAACGAAAAGCTTTTAAGACTCAACATATTTCTGTCAATATTTTTGTTGTTAAATTCATCTCAAGATAGACATATGTATATATAGGCTAATTTATTTTGTAATCAACTTTAACATTAAATGATCAAACAAAATTTCTAATGTGGAATATTTGGTGAGGAAAATAAGGTTGCCTTTGCATGGGACATGATCATAATTAGTATATTTAATTTTCTAATAAACTTTAACAAATGAATTCCCAAACACAAACATAACAACTTTTTTTTTTCAACCCAATTCACCGAAAATCCAACATGACACCTGAGGCTAGTAATATAAATGAGAAGCCAAACAAAAAAAGGTTTTAAGACTCGACATATTTCTGTTTGCCAACTTATTTTCTAACCAACTTTAGCAAATGATCAAACAAAATTTCGAAATAGGAATGGTTGGTGTGGAAATATTTTTTCTCGCTAAGCACCTCAGTAAGTTGCCTTTGCATATGTGCCATGGTCATAATTAGTATATTTAATTTTCTATGTAGTCGTACATTACCCAGGCTAATTATAGGTAGTTGTTCAATAGAAATTGTCCTTTCTGCCTCATAAAGTCATAACATTGATTAATGTTCTTCTGTGAGGATGTGATTGCTAATTAACATTGATTAATTAACAGGGAATTAATTTTTCTCTCTGATTTAATTGAAAAATAAAAGGATAAAACCGAGTTTTTGGGAAAAATGCAGTTATTTTTTTATTTTTTTTATTATACTTAAAGGGACAATTGCAAAAATAAATAACCAACCTTTCATCCCATCTTCAATTGGTTAGATTCCTAACCTTTTTTTTTTTTAATACCAATTGGACATCTAACTTGTCAAATTTGTTAAAATGAATTCTATTTGGGATCAAAATTATTTTTTTTAAGTATAATGATCATGTTTATTTTTGTTCATGTAATTATATGAAAAATAAATTACAAAGAACAATTTGACAAAATTAAAAAAAAACGTTAAATTTATTTTTGCTCTCTTATTTCTAAAAGTATGATTCCAATTTAATTAATGAATTTAGATATGCATACTCTGTGAATTTTAAATGGTAAAGTTTACATGCTGTAAATAATTTTTGTTTGGTTCATTTATTTTATGTTATTATTATATATGTTGAACATGTAAAAATTTTCTTATAGATGATTATCTATCATACCCGTTAATTTAGACATTGAGTTGCACGTATTGTTAACTCAACGAGTTGAACCGATCAGAGTTTAAATTTGGATTTTGACTGTAATTAATAAAAAATTATGAAAAATGTTAAATGAAACATATTAGAAAAGTAAAGAGATTAAATGTTGGTAAAAGATCTAAATGAAAATTTTGGAAAGTTTTGGGACCAATTTGAATATTATCCAGAATTGGAGGACTAAATAAAATATTTAACATTTAAACATAATTTTGAAAATTTTAAATATAGAATGGCCGGCCACCCTAAATGAAAAAGAAGATTAATGTGTTAATTATCCTAAATATCAATGTTTAAGATCATATGGTAGGTCCCACATGTGGATTTTTTTTCTCATCTTATTTTTCTTCTTTTCTTCTTCCTCTTTATCTCATTTTAATTTTCTTTTCTATACTAAAACTAGTCCCATCCATCCCTCACAATTAACCATAGCCAAACCTTGATGCTAGAGAGAAAAAGAGAGAGAAAAGAGAGGAAAAGACAAGTTGAAGCCACTTTCATGCATAGAAAGGTTTAGAGAAGCTAAGGAAGAGAAGAAGGAAGGAAGAAGAGAAAGAAAAGAGGAGAGAGAAATCTTCAAAGGGTTGATCAATGGGGGAAAAGAGTAAAGGTAAAAATTTATTGTTCTCTTCTACATGATTCTCTAAAGAAAGATAAAGCTTAGAGCTCATTTAGAGCTTGTGTAGAAGAGAAAGATATTAGAGTTTTAAGAGAGAAAAAATAGGGTTAGAGAGCTATGATGAAATAGGGTTTTGATAATAGTTTTATGATATTATAGGAGTTCAAAATGACAAGGAGCTTGCCCAAAGGAGCAAGGAAAAAGAGAAAGAAGTATAGAGAGTGAAAGGAAGCAAAGAGAAAGACGTTTGTGCATAATTTAAGACAATAGCCTATTTTTTGTTATAAAATTTCATGGTATGCATCTTTGATATGTTAATTAATAATTGAAGTACATTTAATTATAAATAATTACATGAAAACTACAAATTTACATGAGAAAGGTGATATTGTATCAATTGTTATATTGGTTGTCACATATTAGGATTTGAGTTTGATAAAAGCATGAAAATATTGATCAAAACATTTGTGTGTCATGTTAAAAACTTGAGAATGTATCTTAGTGGTGTTTAAGTGGCTTGAAGAAACTTGAAATGCATAAGAGAAGTGAAAGCACAAATCTTTAGCAGTCAGTCATGGACATGAATGGTCAAATTCACAAACGTGACTAAATTATAACGTGTGTGATTTTTGCTAGGAAATGATACTATTAATTCAAGAAGCATTTACGACTTCAAATATGGCTTGGGTAACGAAAGTGAGCTTATTCAAAGGCATGAACATTTTGACCTCGACTGTGAGACAGTGTGTCTGTCATTGTTCACGGGCCATGAATAAAGAGTCATGGCCATGAATACCATGTTTTCAATAATTTGTATATTTTGTAATTATTTTGGAATATCAGATGAAGTTAAATGAGATATTGCATTCGATAAAATGAGAATATTTGTATGTGTGAATAAGTAAGTGTTAAACCTTGAGGGGTATTTCCGTCATTTTGATGATAATAAATAAAATAGCAATATTGTATTTAACATACTTGTCTTCTAAGTCTATTATACAGGACATGGATTAAAATACCAAGAATGGAGATTGGAAGAATAATCATTGAAAGACAAAAATTCAAGAAGTAGCATGTTCACTGCCGTGACTCTATGAGTCACTCCCGTAAAAGAAGCTAACCGTTACCAAAACCAACATTTGAAGTTCACGGCCATGAAGGAAGAACAAATGGTGAAGTGGGCATTTCAGTCACCCCCGTGAATAAATATGTCACCCCTGCGAATGTTCATGCATTTTCATCCAGAGAGCTTCACGACCAAAGTCACCACTTGGATCACGGCTAGGAAGCTTGTCACGCCCGTGAATATGTATGTCACGTCCGTGACCCAATGTGTCAAAACATTCTAGAGAGCTTCATGACCAAAGTCACCACTTGAATCACGGCTGGAAAGTTTGTCACGCTCGTGACCCAATGTGTCAAAACATTCCAGAGAGCTTCACGACCAAGGTCACCACTTCAGTCACGGCTTGGGAAGAAATGTCACGCCCGTGACAAACATAGTCACGCCCGTGAACAATGAAAGAGAAAAATGTCAGACGTAATTATTTGGTTGGTACAACGGCTAGTTTCATTTTTAATGCACCCCAACGACTATATTCAGCCATGAGAGTATAAATGGAAGTCATTTATGCATTCAGAACTAGTGCATAAAGAGAAAAACAATATAATAGCATATACTTCGAATTTAATTACAAGCTATTTTTACTTTCTTACTTTGAGAACAAAATCAATTCTCTGTAAAAATCTTTTTGCTCTTCATTTATTGAGCAATTAAGATTTGTAAGTGGTTCTCTCTGTAATCTTTATTCAAGTGAGCTTTGGGTATTTCTGGGTTAAGAGTAGAACACTTGTAAGGGTTAGTTGTGTGAGCCTCCAAAACACAAATTAAAAGGTTGTTTGTGTAAGCCTGTAAAAATACAAAGTGAAGGTTGTTTGTGTGATCCTGTAAAAACACAAAGTAAAGGTTGTTTGTGTGAGCCTATAAAACACAAGGAATTGGTTATTGTGTGAGCCATTAAAATACATGGGATTTCTAGGTTGGGTGTGAGCCATTGTGAGAAACACCATAGTTGGGAGTGAGCTTGTAAAACTTCATTGTAACACTTAGTGTGTTAGTGAAACTCCCAATTGCCATTGGGGAGAGGAGTAGGGTTTGTTAACACCCGAACCTTTATAAACATCCTTGTGTCAAATTCTCTCTATCCCACCTAAAATTAATCTTTTATTTCCGCACCTTATAGTTTAATTTTTGAAACTCCAATTCAACCCCCCTTCTTGGTTTAATATCTGGGCAACAATTGGTATCAGAGCCTTGTCTAGCATCGAAGCCTAAAAAGCGCTAGTAAAGAGTAAGATATGGCCAGTGAAGGATTTCAAAGTCTCAAACCTTACTTTGATGGAGCAAACTATGCCCATTAGAAGTTTAGGATGGAGACATACTTGGATAGTGAAGGAATTGAAGTCTGGGATAGTGTACGAAAAGAATGGACACCACCAACCAGAAGAGGAGCTGATGGTGAAGAAGAAATCCTATCAAGAGATGATTGGTCAGAGCCTCAAAGAAGAGCAAATTTTAAAAATAAAAAGGCAATGACAATCCTATCAAGCTCATTATCTATTGAAGAATGTGGGAGAATACAACACTGTCCAACAGCATACAGCATGTGGAAGGAACTAAACAAGTAAAATCCAAGAAGATTCAACTTCTAACCTCAGAATATGAGCTCTTCAAGATGAAATCCCATGAGTCAATCACTGACATGACCAACCGTCTTCTAGCCATTATAAATGGAATGAGGAAACTTGGGAAGCATATGAGTTTGGAAGATGTAAACAATAAAATCTTGGGAAGTCTTCCTCTTAAAGACTATGGCTCAAGAGTTGCTGGCATAAAAGAAGCAAATGAAGATATGAGTATCATGAATACTGATGTGCTGATTGGCAAACTTCTCACACATGAGATGGCAGTGAAGAGAGATAGAGAGCTTGAAGCAGAGCCAGAGAAAAGAAAGCCCTTAGCACTCAAAGCCTCTACTTCAAAATCTCAAGAAGATAGTGAAGATGATGAAGAAATGAGTGATGATGAAAATGAGGACATTTTTATGCTGTCAAGGAGATTAAAAAGAATCATTGAGAAAAAAAATGAGCAACTCTAGAAAATTCAGGCAAAGAAGCCTCAAACAAACTTCTAATGACACACATAGAAGTAAAGAAGAGGTAAAGTGTTATGAGTATGGAAAGAAATGACATATCAAACCAGAATGTCCAAGGCTCAAGAAGCATAAGAGCAAATACCAAAGAGACAATGGGGAGAAAGGTTACAAAGCCACATGGGATGACGAAAGCTCTTCAAGTGAAAAAGATGATAATGAAAGTGAAGAGGTCAACCTATGTTTCATGGCTATCGAAGATCATGTCTCAAATAAGGTAAGATCACTACACACATACTCTTTGAATAATGATGATAGTAGTGATAATGATAATGATAGTGATGATGATGATGATGAGCAAAGCCTAATAGAAGAATTAAATATAGAATTAGAGAAATATAGAGGTAAACTTAGTACTTATAGAAATAATATCTCTAATTTAAAAAATAAGATAGATGATTTATAAAAGGAAAACATAAAGCTTAAATCATCTAATGAATCTCTCCAAAAGTCATTATATGAATACTCATCAAGACCCTCAACAGCCTCCTTGCTAAAAGAAAATAATACTTTGAAAAATGAAGTTAAGGAACTTAGAAATTCCATTTCTAAATTTCACAAAGGTAAAGAGAGCTTAGATACTCTCATTGTGTAGATCACGCTTAATTAGACATGGTCTAGGATTTAAGGACATATCATCATCTTCTCACAAAACCATATTTGTTAAGTCTAAAGAACCTCACATTTCCACACCTGTTAGAACAACACTAAGAAATAAGCATGTTAAACCTTCTATACAGAAAAAGAATAATCATGCCTTTATATATAGGAAGCATGCATCTAGAAAATCTAAAATTAATCATAACTGTGCATGTCATCATTCTCAAAATAAATTTGATGGAAAAACGGTATTCAAAAATATTGTAAGACCAAAACAATGTAATTATTGTATGAAAATGGGTCACATAAATAAATATTGCTGGATAAGGAAGGCTCATTGGGAACCTTCATGTGCTAACCCCCAAGGACCCAAACTCATTTGGGTACCTAAAAATCATACTTGAATTGTGATTCTATAGGTATGCCTCAAGTCCACAATAAACAAAAATGCTTGGCTAGTAGACAGTGGATGCTCAAGGCATATGACAAGAGACAAAGAACTTTTCAATGAAATCAAAAGTATTGATGGAGGTAAAGTTACCTTTGGAAACAATGCAAAGGGTAAGTTAATTGGCATTGGTTCTATTGGTGTTAATGGTACTACTTTTATTAAAGATGTCTTACTTGTTGATGGCTTGAAACATAACTTGTTAAGTATAAGTCAATTATGTGATAAAGGAAACAAAGTAATCTTTACTTCAACTGAATGTCTTATAATCTCTATCGATGGTCAAGAAATATTTAAAGGAAATAGAGATATCAATACATACATAATAAACTTACATGAACTATCTAACCATTCCTCTAAGTGTCTTGTGACTACTAGTGATGAATCTTGGTTGTGGCATAGAAGACTTGGTTATGCTAACATGGACTTAATACAAAGTCTCAACACAGGAGAACTAGTAAAAGGACTACCAAGAGTTAAATATGAAAAAGGCAAGACATGTGATCCTTGCCAAAGAGGAAAGCAACACAAGTCATCATTCAAAGCCAAAAACATAGTAAGTACTTCAAAACCTCTTCAACTCCTGCATTTAGACTTATTTGGACCTACTAGGATTGCTAGCTTAGGAGCAAAACATTATGCATTTGTCATCGTAGATGATTACTCTAGATTTACTTGGGTAATTTTCTTAGTTCAAAAGAGTGATGCTTTTGAAAATTTCAAAAACTTTGCTAAAATAGTTCAAAATGAAAAAGGGTACTGTATTTCAAAAATAAGAAGTGATCATGGGAAAGAATTTAAAAATGAAAATTTTGAAAGCTTTTGTCTTGAACATGACATTTCACATAATTTCTCATCTCCTAGGACACTTCAACAAAATGGGGTAGTTGAAAGGAAAAATCGAACTTTAATTGAAATGGCTAGAACAATGCTCAATGAATATGAATTACCAACTTATTTTTGGGCAGAAGCCACAAACACTGCATGTTATATTTCAAATCGAGTTTTCAAAAGACCTCTTTTAAACAAAACCTCATTTGAGCTATGGAATGGAAGAAAGCCCTCGATATCATACTTTAGAGTATTTGGATGCAAGTGTTTTATATTGAACACCAAGGATAATCTTGGAAAATTTGCCTCTAAATCCGATGAAGGTATCTTTTTAGGATACTCTACAACCAGCAAAGCATATAGAGTATTTAATAAAGATCACTAACGGTTGAAAAATCTATTTCTTTGGGAGAGCGTAAGTATTTCTTTGGTCTACAAATAAAGCAAAGCAATGAGGGCATATTCATCAACCAATCCAAATATGCCAAAGATTTAATTAAGAAATTTGGTATGGAAGGATGCAAGAATGCCAAGACTCCTATGAGTACATCAACAAAATTGGATAAAGATGAAAAGGGTAAGAGCATTAATGAAAAGCTTTATAGAGGTATGATCGGATCACTTTTATATCTCACTGCTTCTAGACCTGATATAATGTATAGTGTTTGCTTGTGTGCACGATTTCAATTTTGTCCTAAAGAATCTCATTTAAATGCAGTAAAAAGAATTTTAAGATATTTACATGGATCATTGCATCTAGGTTTATGGTATCCTAAGAATTCATCCTTTTATATTATAGGATATTCAGATGCAGACTATACTGGTAGTCTTTTAGATAGGAAAAGTATTTTAGCCACTTGTCACTTCATTGGAGAATGCTTAGTTTTTGGTTTAGCAAGAAACAAGTTCAGTTGCTCTCTCAACTACTGAAGCAGAATATGTAGCAGCTGGATGTTGTTGTACTCAAATTCTTTGGATGAAACAACAACTTAAGGACTATGGTCATGAGATGAACCATATAACTATCAAATGTGACAATACAAGTGCTATAAATCTTTCAAAGAATCCTATTCAACACTCAAGAAGTAAGCATATTGACATTAGACACCACTTTATTAGAGATCATGTTCAATATGGAGATGTTGCATTAGAATTTATAAGCACAGAAAATCAATTAGCAGACATTTTGACTAAGTCTCTAAATGAGAAAAGATTTAATTTCATTAGAAGAGAACTTGGTATGATTGATGGATTAACTTTGTGATTGCTAGATTATGAAATTTTAATTAGTGATTTTAATTCATATCACAAGATGTAAGATAGAAATTTTGATGAAAATTCATGTTTTAAGGAATAAAATCTTTGTTGAAATGATTTAGTTTTGTTTTAGGACTTGATTTTATTTGATGAAAATTTTAGGGGAGTCACGCCTGTGACACATGTTCACGCCCGTGACTTAAATGGCCCAAAGAGGCAGTGTCATTCACGACTTGGTTCACGACATGGTTCACGACTTGAAGTGGTGAAGCTTATTTTCATGGCTTCATTCACTCCCGTGAAAAGAGACTTTCACGCCCGTGACGATTATTCATGCCCGTGAACCTTAACACCCCAAAACTCACAGAGGCCTTCACGCCTTAAGTCACGACTTGCTTCACGAGCATAAGTGGTGAAATTCAAAAATTCACGCCTGTGATAATGTATTCACCCCCGTGATCGATGATCATTCATGCCCGTGCTATTCAAAGATCATGCTCGTGAACGTATTCACGCCTTCATTCACGGGTGGAACACTCCTTCAGCAAACCGTGAACACAACCATTCACTCCCGTGAACACCTACTTCATGCCCATGAATGTATCGCGTATATAAAAGAACAGCCGGTTATATTTTACATTTCAACTCTCCAACTCCCAAAACCGCTCTCATTTACACACATTCATTGAGACATTGAAGATTTTGGCCCCCAAGACTCAAACTTTTCCTATAAATACCACCAAAAGCTCGAATCTTCATAAGATATTATACATTTCTAGGGTTTTCATAAGGATTTTCTGTCAAAAATTTTCCAACTCCATCACCAACCGAATTCTTCAAATCAAAATGGAGACTGCTTCATCCAAGGGAAAGAGAAAAAAGTCCCATGCTCCTAGGAGGTATGCAGATTACCTCATGAACCGCATTCCGGAGCAATGCCATCCTCGATATGCAACTTTGAAGAAGAGACCTCTATTGTCATCAAGGTCCTTCGAATGACAGACAGTCCGAAGTCTCGGGCTTGAGACGGCTATGACAGAGCAACGACAAGCCTGTCATCTGAAAGACTTTGTGGAAATTCACCAGCCGACCTTGAGGGAGCCAATACTGGAATTCCTCAGCACCTTACAGGTTTCACCGACTGGAGTGGTGAAATTCCAACTCTGCGACAATCCCAACACCCTCAGTGCCATCAAATTTGGGGAATTGTTCAGCCTACCATCTGATGGCATCCTGAATGATACTGAGGTAGAATTTTCTGCCCCTCGAGCCTAGACACATTTTGGCACCGATTGCAGCTGGAATGTCAAGAAAACAAAGAGCACACATCTTAGGTCCCCAGTGCACAAGTATTTGCATAGGTTCCTGACCTATAGCATATTCGTTAGGGGAGAAAGCAACGGGGCTATCAGAAAATTGGAGCTCTTCCTCTTTGAAATGGCTTGCAGAGGACACACAGTGGCACATTCTAGATGGTTTGCTAACCATCTTCTCTCCATTGCCACCAAGCCTACTGAAGATATTTTGATTGGGGCATATGTCACCCATATAGCAGTGAAGCTTGAGTATCTAGAGCTGGACGCGCATCACTTCAACCTCATCCCTGGACATCCTCGAGATCGCTTGGATGTCGAGTCCTTCATCAAGATGGGAGCGGCTGTCAGAATCATTTTCCAGAACGATATCTTCTACCGCTTCACTCACACTGCTGGGGAGATCATCTGGGAAGATAATGACATGGAGGATTTTAAAGTAGGCCTTTAGGGAGTTCAGCAGAAGAAAAGGGCTCGGGTTGATGAAACACCTCCAGTAGCTGAGCAGGATATTGGACAGTCTTCGACTTCCACACCGACCTTAGCGCAGCAGGTGGTTGACCTTTTGGCACCACATTTTGAGCAGCTGCAGACTTTGATGGATGAGAGGTTGGAGAACCTCAAAGACTTCATGGAGTCTCGAATGGACAGCCTTGAGGCTAAAGTAGCTAGGCTTCGTGATAGGATGTCCGGCTAGGAGTTAGGCTAGAGTATAGCCTAAATTTACTTGTTTTGCTTGTTTATTTATTTATTTTTTTTATGTTTGTTGGTGTGTAGGAAATGTTCAATTTCCTTTCTGAACATTTAACTTTGTTTGTATCTTTTCCTTTAATTAATGTATTTGCTTTTGCTTATCTCATTGATATTTTTTTTATCCTTTTTTGATTGATGACAAAAGAGGGAGAAAACTAGCAATATATTGTAGGGAAAATGGTATCAAACTAGCAACATTAGAAACTTTGATTCAAGAATTCATATGCAAAGTATAAAATTGAAAAATTGAGCTTTATATACATTAGATATACCTTAAGTATACTTTGCATATACCTTAATGCAAGTTACAAAAATAAATATGTCTTGATATACCTTAAATATACCTTACATATACTTCATGCCTTAAAAAGGAATTATGGTATATATTAGATATACTTCTCATATAACTTGCATATACTTAAAATCTAGTAAGTTTATTTCAATGCTACATCATTCTTTACAATCCTTGCATTTTATAAATTCTTTATCCTAAGTATATTTTGAGGGGGAGACTTCTCAAAATCACATATTGCTAGATTATTTGTCACCATAAAAAAGGGGGAGACTTCTCAAAATCACATATTGCTAGATTATTTCTCAAAATCACATATTGCTAAATTCTTTATCCTTACAAGATTATTTGGTACCAAACATAGTCACACCCGTGAACAATGAAAGAGAAAAATGTCAGGCGCGATTATTTGGTTGGTACAACGGCTAGTTTCATTTTTAATGCACCCCAACAGCTATATTCAGCCATAAGAGTATAAATGAAAGTCATTTATGCATACAGAACTAGTGCATAAAGCGAAAAACAATAGAATAGCATATACTTCGAATTTAATTACAAGTTATTTGTACTTTCTTACTTTGAGAACAAAATCAATTCTCTGTAAAAATCTTTTTGCTATTCATTTATTGAGCAATTAAGATTTGTAAGTGGTTCTCTCTGTAATCTTTACTCAAGTGAGCTTTGGGTATTTCTGGATTAAGAGTAGAACACTTATAAGAGTTAGTTGTGTGAGCCTCCAAAACACAAATTAAAAGGTTGTTTGTGTAAGCCTATAAAAACACAAAGTGAAGGTGGTTTGTGTGATCCTGTAAAAACACAAAGTAAAGGTTGTTTGTGTGAGCCTGTAAAACAAAAAGAATTGGTTATTATGTGAGCCATTAAAACACAAGGGATTTCTAGGTTAAGTGTGAGCCATTGTGAGAAACACCATAGTTGGGAGTGAGCTTGTAAAACTCCATTGTAACACTTAGTTTGTTAGTGAAACTCTCAATTGCGATTGGGGAGAGGAGTAGGGTTTGTTAACACCCGAACCTCTATAAAAATCCTTGTGTCAAATTCTCTCTATCCCTCCTAAAATTAATCTTTTATTTCCGCACCTTATAATTTAATGCCAAACTCCAATTCTTGGTTTAATATCTGGGCAATAGTAAGAATGAGATTTATCATGCATTATATGATATGAAAAGAAATTATAATGAGGAGAAATAAGAGAATTATGAAATTAATAAAGAGAGAAAGTATGTGATAAATGAAATAAAAGAAGTATGAGATTATTAAAAAAGAAATACGAATAAATAAATAATGAGATGAATTAAGTCTGAAAACACCTAGCTAAGAACTAGAATTTTAGATAATTTGGCATGTCAATCAAGAGGTATATTAATGCTGGTGATGACACATATATTAATACCGGTGATGACATAATTATTAATATCGGTGATGACACATACATATTAATACCAGTGATGACATTTGCATGCACATACCATAATGTTCAGGTGACACTCTTAGATGCCTAGATGACCAACTTTGTTATTCTAATTAGTGGTTATGGGCATAAATAAGATAAGAAAGAAATAAAGATTATAATATAAGTTTATATGTGTGAATTGTTTGTTTTTACATAGAACAAGAAATGATAAAATATTTGCATAAAACGAGTGTATGAATTGAATAGGTTGAATAGGATAAGACTCCAGTCTAAAATGATATATATATATATATGTATATATGGTATGTAGTTGCATGATGCATGAAACAATTTATTGCATTAATTATATGCACCACTAAGTTTCAAACTTAGCGTGAGAGTTTCCTCTAGCGCAAATCTAGAGAAAAGTGAGTGAACATCGATAAACAAGGCTAACAATGATCCTAACAAGTAAAGTAGCCGAACTCGAATACTGTGAGTTATGTTGTTTTGTATGTTTTTGGGTTTATAAATTGTTTTTATGTTTTTTGTAGATCTACTCTAAGTTTTGTAAATCATATGTTTGTAAATAAAATATATATTATTTCTTTCATATTATAAAAAAAATTATTTTTGGATATTTATTGAATAACGATTTGCAGAAAATGGCGTAGTGCTATCTTTTCCAGGCACGAACTGCTGGGGTGAAAGGTGTTATATTTTCAATGACTTAAAATCAAAGTTTCTAGGACAATTTTTTTGTGATAATTTTTTTTTTCTTTATTAAATTTTGAATAATATATATTAGTCTCTTTTTATCAAGTAATGTTTAATTTTTTTTCTTTAATATATATTCTTAAAAGTTAAGTAAAACATAATAATTTTTAAATAACATAATAAAATTATTTTATTCATTCACCAATTTATGTTTCCTTAGAAATAATTTAATATATGAATTAAAATTCGAATAAAAGTTTAAAATTTCGATTTAATAAGATATAGTGAAGACTTACAATATATTAGAAGAAAGAAGTTGGATATCTCTCTAAAATAATGAGAATAAGGATTTATCTAGATAATAATGTTTTATAGTTAAAAAAATTAATTTAAGTAAATAACATAATTTACGGATTGAGTTATAAAATTAAGAATTCTAAGTTAGAAATTATTTTTAATTAGATCAAGAGATTCATATTAGGTATAAGGCCATCTCCAACCCATTACGCCATTTTGGTGTGACTTTTAGATTAAAATGGTATATTTATAATAAATTTATCTCCAACCCATTACACAAAGTTTTACACCAAAAAAATATTATATATATATTCCTATTTATAATTTTTTATTATACTCATACTATTTTATTATTTTACAAAATAATCCCTAATATTTTTTTTGCATATTCATCCAGCATGATAAAATTTTATTATTTAATAATATTACAAAAAAGTATGATAAGCTTTAGATAATGATGAAATTAATATGATGACTAAGATTATGATGAAATCTATCTGACAATTGAGATGATGATAGAAATAATGATAAGATTTAGATAAGGATGAAATTAATCCGACGACTAAGATTATGATGAAATCTATCTAACGGTTGAGACAATGACACAAATAATGATAAGATGTAGATAAGAATGAAATTCACCCAACAACTAAGATTATGATAAAATATATCCCACGGTTGACATGAGGATGAAATTCATTCAACGATTGAGATGATGACAAAAATAATGATAAGATGTATATATGGATGAAATTCATCCGATGATTAAGATTATGATAAAATCCATCCAGCAGTTGATATGATAATAAAATTCATTTGACGGTTGAGATGATGACAAAAATAATGATATATGTTGCCCAGACAATGAACCAAGAAGGGGGTTGAATTGGTTAGCAAATAAAAATTTGCTTAATAGAAAATGAGGAATAAATAAAATAGAGAAAGGAAGGAAAGATATCACACACAAGATTTATAGAGGTTCGGGTATTAACAAACCCTACTCCTTTCCTCAATCTCAATTGGGTGTTTCACTAACACACTAAGTGTTACAATGGAGTTTTTCAAGCTCAACTATGGTGTTTCTCTCAATAGCTAACACCTAACCCAGAGATTCCTTTGTGTTTTTTAATGGCTCACACAAAAACCAATTCCTTGTATTTTATGGCTCACACAATAAACTCTTAAAAGTATTTCACTCTTAACCCAATATACCGAACCTCACTTTTGAGTAATTGATTACAATGAAAAATACTCACCAACCAACAATGCTTATAAGATATGAGCAATTAGGTTTTCATAAAAAGTAAATGATTATTGAAAAATAATTAATACACAAGGCTACAACAAGATTAAAGATGAAAAATAATTGTTCATTGGGATTCATAAATGACTTGCATTTATACTCCCTCTGTGAATTATATTCGTTTGGGTACATTTAATGCAAAAGTAGCCATTGAACCAACTCTTAAATCGCGCCTGACATGTTTCTCTATCCTAGTCCACGAGCGTGACTATATGTGTCACGGGTGTGAATGTTCTTCCAAGTCATGGTCCAAGTGGTAACTCTAACCATGACACTCTCTGGAAGAATTGGAAATGTTTGGTTATGGGCGTGACTAATCTTTCACGAGCGTGACTTGTTTGATCATTCACGGCTGGTTTGATCCTTCATGGCTGTAAACTTTGAATGGTGAAAAATTGGCGCTAAGCTATATTCACGGGCGTGACATTAGTAGTCACGAGCGTGACACTTTGCTATTTCTTTTTTTATCTTTAAAAGTTGTCTTTCAATCTTGCTTCATGTTCTAATCAAAGTATATCCTATTTAACACACTTAGAATACAAATATTATTAAATACATTATTGCTATTTTATTTGTTATTATCAAAATGACGGAAATACCCTTCAAGGTTCAATAATATAAGATGTAGATAAGAATAAAATTCATCCAATAGCTAAGATTATGATGAAATCCATTCGATGGATAATAATTATTGACTAGATATTCATTATCTATACTTTATATGTAACATCCACAACCTTCCCCACATCCATTTCTATATGCATCTCATTTGAACATGTTCATTTTGTATATAATACACTTGAACACATCTATAATATGTATTTTTATTTGAATAAGTTCATGACATATACTTAGCACGTGTTCAATTATTTTCTAATTGTACCGAGTTGCATGTATTTATTAAAATTATCTAGATGTGGATGACGAAAATTTACGAATAAAACGAACAAAGAAACTAGATTGAATTGATAAAATTTGACATAATTAATTAAATTGAAGTAGGTATTGACTAGTAGGACTCGATACATGTAAATATGTAGAATAAATAATAATAATAATAATAATAATAATAATAATAATAATAATAATAATAATAATAATAATAATAATAATAATAATAATAATAATAATAATAATATGAAAAGAAAAAAAAGAGAAGAAGGAAAAGACAAAAAAAAAAAAGGAAAATCAGTGACCATATCAAATTCTGCATCTTATCCCTTTCTTATCACCACTCAACATCCATTTATCTCATCTCCATTCCTTATTCTTCCTTCACCAAAACAACCATATTTCTTCCTTATTTCACTTAAGTTTTGCAACAAATTCAATTGTTGCAAGTTTGTTATTGAATCAAAACAAATTGGAGACCCACAAGCAGGGGATATATAATAAGTTAAGGGTTGGAATTAAAGGAAAAAGGTGATTATAATTATCAAATGAATTCTTTAGTACGTATAAATGTTGCTTGCTATGCGAATTATTTGATTGTCATGATTTGATTTTGATATGAATCGTGTTGAATAAATTATAGACATGATTGTGATACATGTACTTGATTTTCTTATGAAAAATTATGAATGATTGATTGTGCAAATATTGATATGATGCCTACAAATACATATGCATATGGACTTAAAAGGCGTTGTGACTAGTTAAACGACATTGTAAGCAAAAGAAGAGGTCTAAGGCCCAAACAAATGATAAAATGCAAATGAATAGCAAAAGTAGAGGCCTGTGGCCCAACAAATGTGCAAATGTGCGAATAAAACAAACAATCAAGCTAGCTAGTAAATGCAAATCTTCATATAGAAACCTGGGATAATGTCTATTTAGTCTGGTTAACACAAAAAGAAATTGACAAACATAAATATAAGTAAAGAGCAATGATTGTATGCTTTAATTTTTCTTGTATCTAAATGATATTGGTGAATAAAATGGTATGCATAGTATGTGTTGTGTACAATTGTGATTTGTTACTAAAAATTGCTTGGTACTTCAGAGTTCAATTGATGATTATTCTCACTAAGTCGCAACTCACCAAATTGTAATATTTTTCAGATAGAGAATAGTAATAGTTTGTACTGTGATCTATAGAAAATACATGGATTAAATGTCACCGGCCGAGTCTCCTCACTCTCTTTCTTTACATTCCAGACGAGCATGAGAGCATATTATCTATATTTTGGACTTGAATGTTCTCCTATGCATAATTGCAATGAGTTTGTACTAGTATGTGTAATTATTTTCAAACTCATAATCTTAAAAGAAAAATACTTGGAAATAATGTCTTGAATGTTGGCATATATGACATATAAAGTTTATGAGTTAAGCCTTAATACTGAGTTGTTGAATTTGTTAAATGATGATATTATGGGATTAAAAAAATTTACTCTCGATGTAAACATTAATTTTGTCTTATCCTTTGTGCCATATGTGATAACTTAATACATATATTTGCGGTATATAGAAGTACAAGGTATTAGTTGTTACATTTTTGGTATCAGAACAGGGATAGGTTCCATAGGAAGAAGCATATTCATAAGAACATGATAACATGTGCATCATATGTGTTGAACATTATATAGTGACATAATTTTATGAATTTTAGGGCCATGATAAGACATGATTCACCAAGGAGAGAGAGGCCGACTGAAATGCATTTTCATGAGGCATCACCTCATTTACATAGAGATCAACCAGCACCAGGAGCTAGGGCTTCGACACATTCATCACAATCATCATATGCAGAAATATCCTATGAAAATCGAGAACATGAAGTATGCGGGCTTGAAATATATAGGGAAAGACGTTATGACAATCTGAGAAAGTAAGATGCAATTATGGCTTAAAAGAACACAAAGGATACTGAATATGATGAGGTGTACTCCAAATGAGAAATTTGATTATGCAGTGTCCTTACTTCAAGGTAATGCCTATAAATGGTGGAAGGCAGTCCCGGATAGTAATGCACAATCTCCAGTTCTAACATGGAATGATTTCCTTCGAGAATTTTAGAATAACTATATCCTTGAGGCATATAAAAATGAAAAGAGAATGGAATTCCTAAATATAACATAGGGGAATATGTCAATTGCTGAGTATGAGGTGCAGTTCAACAAACTTTCCCACTATGAAACCTGTGTAGTCTCTACTGAAAGAGACAAATGTAGAAAGTTTGAGGAGGGCTTCAAATATGAGATCAGAAATAGAATCACAACTACTAATCTTGACAGTTATACCAGACTCAGACTTGTTGCAATTAGAGCTGAAAAGTTAATGAAAGGAGCTAGAGAACAACAATTTTAAAAAGGCAGCATGAGAGTCTAGTAGAAGATAGAGATTTTGACGTAGACATATGCCATGTTGAACCTTGAAGGGTATTTTTGTCATTTTGATGCTAACAAATAAAATAACAATAATATATTTAACAATGCTTGTATTCTAAGTTTGTTGAATAGGATACATCTTGAATATAATATGATGCAAGAATGAAAGACAAACTTTTGAAGATCAAAATTAGAAGAAATAGCAAAGTCACGCCTGTGACTACTTATGTCATGCCCAGGATATAGCTTAGCACCAACTCTCCAACATTTAAAGTTCACGGCCATGAAGGATCATACCAACCGTGAATGATCAAATCAGTCACGCCCGTGAAAGAAAGACACGCCTGTGAAATAACATGTCAAGTTCTTCCAAAGAGCTTCACGGCTAGAGTTACCACTTGAACCACGGCTTGGAAGAATGTTCACGCCCGTGAAAGTATAAAGTCACGCCCGTGATCAAACACTTCAAGTTCTTCCAGAAAGCTTCACGGTCAGAGTCATCACTTGGACCACGACTTGGAAGAACATTCACAATCATGACACATATAGTCACACCCGTGAATGAGGACAAAGAAACATGTCAGGCGCAAAGTTAAGAGTTGGTTCAATAGCTATTTTCTCATTAAATGCACCCAAACGACTATAATTCACTAAGGAAGTATAAATGCAATTAATTTATGAATCCTAACAAGAAGAACAACAATTACTTTGAATCTTAAATCTTGTTGTAGCCATTGTGCATTAATTATTTTCAACAAAACTTTTATTCTTTGTAAAAACCTAATTGCTCATTATTTCTGAGTATTATAGGTTGGTGAGTGTTTTCAGTGTAATCTATTACTCAAGTGAGTTTGGGTATATTGGGTTAAGATTGAAACACTTGTAAGGGTTTATTGTGTGAGCCATAAAACACAAGTAATTGGTTTATTGTATGAGCCATTAAAACACAAGAGAATTTTGTAGGTTAGGTGTTAGCCATTGAGAGAAACACCGTAGTTGGGAGTGAGCTTGTGAAACTCCATTGTAACACCAAGTGTGTTAGTAAAACTCCCAATTGAGATTGGAGAGAGGAGTTTGGTTTGTTAATACCCGAACCTCTATAAATCTCATGTGTGATCTGGGTTAGGTGTTAGCCATTGAGAGAAATACCATAGTTAGGAGTGAGCTTGTAAAACTCCATTGTAACACCAAGTGTGTTAGTAAAACTCCCAATTGAGATTGGGGAGAGGAGTAGGATTTGTTAATACCCGAACCTTTATAAATCTCGTGTGTGATATTTCTCCATCCCTACTCTATTCAATTTCATTCTGCACTTAAAGTCAAGAAATTTTTATTTCATAACCAATTCAACCTCCTTCTTGGTTCATTGTTTGGGCAACAATTGGTATCAGAGAAAGTCTAGCATCAAAGCCTAAAAAGCGCTAGCAAAGATCAAGAAATGGCTAATGAAGGATTCCAAAGTCTCAAGCCTTACTTTGATTGACCAAACTATGCTCATTGGAAGTTCCGAAATGAGACATATCTCAACAGTGAGGGAATTGAAGTTTGGGATAACGTTTAGAAAGAATGGACAACACCAACCAGGAGAGGAGTTGATGGTGAAGAAGAAATCCTTTCAAGAGATGATTGGACAGAGCCTCAATGTAGAGCAAACTTCAAAAACAAAAAGGTAATGACAATCCTCGCAAGCTCTCTATTCATTGAAGAATGTGGCATAATCTAACACTGCCCTACCATATATAGTATATGGAAGACATTAGAGAATTATCATAAAGGAACAAAACAAGTTAAATCCAAGAAGATTCAACTTCTCACTTCAAAATATGAACTCTTGAAGATGAAATCCAATGAATCCATTACCGATATGATGAACCGTCTTCTAGCCATCATAAATGGCATGAGAAAGCTTGGAAAGCACTTGAGCTTGGATGATGTAAACAAAAAAATTATGAGAAGCCTTCTTCTCAAAGACAATAGTTTAAGAGTTGCTAGTATAGAAGAAGCCAATGAAGACATGAGCGTCATTCATACCAATGTGCTTATTGGCAACTTCTAACATATGAAATGACGGTAAAGAGAGATAGAGAACTTGAAACCAAGCCAGAAAAAAGAAAGCCTCTAGCACTCAAAGCCTCTACATCAAAATCTCAAAAAGAAGTTAAAGATGTTGAAGAAAAGAGTGATGATTCAAATGAGGACATTTTCATGCTCTCAAGGAGACTGAAAAGAATAATTGAAAAGAGAATTGGCAACTCTCAAAACTTCAAACAAAGAAACCTCAAACACTCCTCAAATGACTCTCAAAGGAATAAAGAGGAGGTAAAATGTTATGAGCGTGGGAAGAAAGGACATATCAAACCAGAATATCCAAAGCTCAAGAAACACAAGAAAAGATATCAAAAAGATAATGGGGAGAAAGGTCACAAAGCCACATGGGATGATGAAAACTCTTCAAGTGAAGAAGATGACAATGAAGGTGAAGAGGTCAACCTATGCTTCATGGCTTTAGAGGATCATTTCACGGATGAGGTAGGTCCTTCTTACTCATATTCATTTAATAATGATAGTAGTGAAAATAATAGTGATAGTGAAGATGATGATGAGCAGAGTCTAATAGAAGTATTGAACCTAGAATTAGAAAAATATAGATGTAAATTCAATACTTACAAAAATAATATTTTATATTTGAAAAATAAAATGGAAGTTTTACAAAAGGAAAATCTTGATCTTAAATCTTCTAATGAATCTCTTCAAAAATCATTAGATGAGTACTCCTCTAGACCCTCAACTAAATCCTTACTTAAAGAGAACAATGTTTTGAAAAATGAAGTTGAGAAACTTAGAAACTCCATTTCAAGATGTCATAAAGGCAATGAGAATTTAGATACTCTCATAGTGTCCCAAAGACCACCTTTAATAAGACATGGTCTAGGATTTAATGGAACATCATCTTTATCTCACAAGACCACATTTTGTTTTTGTCTAGTGCACCTCATATCTCCACATTAGAAGTAATAGCCCCAAGGGCTAAGTGCACAACACACACTAAACCCTCTATTTATAAAAAAAAAATGGTTATGGGTCGATTAGCCTAAGAGGGAAACCTTAAAAGACCAATCATGCTTTTATGTACAAGAGGCATGCACCTAGGAAAGCATTGATTCATCATGCATGTGCATGTCACTCCTCACAAACTCTATCTAATAGGATAATGAGACCTAAAAGCATGGTAAAACCGAAAAACATATTTAGAGCTAAACAATGTAATTATTGTATGAAATTTGGTCATATCAATAAACATTGTTGGATAAGGAAGGCTCATTGGGAACCTTCATGTGCTACCCCCAAGGACCCAAGTTCATTTGGGTACCTAAAAGCAATACTTAAATTGTAATTTTATAGGTATGCCTCAAGTCCACTATAAAAGAAAATGTTTGGCTTGTGGATAGTGGATGCTCAAGGCATATGATCGAAAACAAAGAGCTATTCAATGACATTAAAAGTATTGATGGTGGTAAGGTAACCTTTGGAAACAATGCTAAGGGTAAGGTAATTGGCATTGGCTCCATTGGTATTAATAATACTACTTTCATTGAAGACGTTTTACTTGTTGATGTGTTAAGTGTAAGTCAATTATGTGATAAGGGAACCAAGTAATATTTACCTCAAATGAATGTCTTGTCACCTCATTTAATGGCCAAGAGATATTCAAAGGAAGTAGAGATGTCAATACTTACATAATAGACTTACACAAAATTTCTAACCTTTCCTTTAAGTGTCTTATGACTACTAGTGATGAATCTTGGCTGTGGCATAGAAGGCTTGGTCATGCAAGCATGGATGTAATTCAAAGCCTTAGCAAAGGAGAGCTAGTAAGTGGACTACCAAAAGTCAAATTTGAAAAAGATAAGACATGCGAACCTTGCCAAAGAGGAAAGCAACACAAGTCCTCTTTCAAATCCAAAAATATAGTAAGTATCTCAAAACCTCTACAACTTTTGCATTTATATCTTTTTGGACCTACTAGAGTTGCAAGCTTAGAAGGTATACACTATGCTTTTATCATCGTCGATGATTACTCTAGATTCACTGGGGTAATTTTCTTAGCTCAAAAGAGTGATGCTTTTGAATCTTTTAAAAACTTTACTAAGAGAGTTCAAAACGAAAAGGGTTATAATATTTCAAAAATAAGAAGCGATCATGGCAAAGAATTTGAAAATGAAAACTTCAAAAACTTTTGTCTAGAACATGTTATTTCACAAAATGTTTCATCTCCTAGGATGCCTTAACAAAATGGGGTAGTCAAAAGGAAAAATCGAACTTCAATTGAAATGGCTTGAACAATGTTCAATGAGTATGGGTTACCAACCTAATTTTGTGCCGAAGCCATTAATATTGCATGTTATATTTCAAATCGAGTTTTCAAAAGAACACTCTTAAACAAAACTTATTTTGAGTATGGAATGGAAGAAAGCCCATGATATCATACTTTCGAGTATTTGTATGCAAGTGTTTCATATTAAATATCAAGGACAACCTTGAAAATTTTGCCTTTAATAAAAGGTCATTAGTTGTTAAAGAAATCTATGCATGTTCTCTTTGATGAATCTAGTAAGCTTGATCTTGTGAAAGGTAGTCTTTTGGATGATATTGTAGGTATAATGGAAAAGCTTGATCTTGATTATGAAAATGACGAAAATGATCAAGAAAACCCATATCAAGATGTCTCTCTACCTCAAGCTCAAGAGTAAGACAAACAAGAGCTTCCAAAAGAATAAAAAATGACAAAAGATCACCCAAAGGATCAAATAATTGGTGATCCTACTAAAGGAGTAAGCACTAGATCTCATCTCAAACTTTTAGATTCTAACCTTGCTTTTGTCTCTCAAATTAAGCCTAAAAATATTTATGAGGCTCTCAATGATGAATATTTGGTGATTGCTATGCAAGAGAAAATCAACCAATTTGAGAGAAGTAAGGTGTGGACCTTAGTTCCTAGACCTAAAGAGCATCAAATCATTGGTAGTAAATGGGTATTTAGAAATAAACTAGATGAACAAGGTTCAATAACTAGGAATAAGGCTAGGTTAGTTGTAAAGGGTTATAATCAAAAAGAAGGAATAGATTATGATGAGACCTATGCTCCGGTAGCTAAATTAGAAGCCATAAGAATTCTTTTAGCATTTGCATGCCATATGAAATTTAAACTTTTTCAAATGGATGTCAAAAGTGCTTTCTTGAATGGTTTTATAGAAGAAGAAGTTTATGTAGAACAACCACCGGGTTTTGAAAACCATAATTTGCCTAATCATATTTTTAAACTTTCAAAAGTTTTGTATGGTTTGAAACAAGCTCCAAGAGATTGGTATGAAAGACTAAGTTCTTTCCTTTTAGAAAATAATTTTTCAAAGGGAAATGTTGACACAACATTATTTACTAAAAAGCATAAACATGATATTCTAATTGTTCAAATTTATGTTGATGACATCATATTTGGGTTTACTAATGAATTGCTTTGCCAAGAATTTGCTAAGTGTATGATTAGAGAATTTGAAATGAGCATGATGGGTGAGCTTAAGTTCTTCATTGGTCTACAAATAAAACAAAGCAATGAGGGCATATTCATCAACCAATCCAAGCATTCCAAAGACTTAATCAAGAAATTTGGAATGGAAGGATGTAAAAATGCCAAGACTCTAATGAGCACATCAACAAAATTGGACAAAGACGAAAAGGGTAAGAGCATTAATGAAAAGCTCTATAGAGGTATCATCGGATCACTCTTATATCTTACTGTCTCCAGGCCTGATATAATGTATAGTGTATGCTTATGTGCTAGATTTCAACTGTGTCCTAAAGAATCACATTTGAATGTTGTGAAAAGAATCTTAAAATATTTAGATGGCACATTGTATCTAGGTTTATTGTATCCTAGAAATTCATCCTTTCATATCATATGATATTCAAATGCAGACTATGCCGACAGTCTCTTGGATAGAAAGAGTACTTCAGGCACTTGTCACTTTATTGGTGAATGCTTAGTTTCATGGTTTAGCAAGAAACAAGTTTTGGTTGCTATTTCTACTGCTGAAGTAGAATATGTGGTAGCAGAATGTTGTTGTACTCAAATCCTATGGATGAGACAGCAACTTAAGGATTATGGTCATAGTTTGGACCATATACCCATTAAATGTGACAATACAAGTGCCATAAACCTATCTAAGAATCCCATTCAACACTCTAAAAGTAAGCATATTGACATAAACATCATTTTCTTAGAGATCATGTTCAATATGGAGATGTTGTATTAGAATTTATCGATACAAACAATCAATTGGCAAATATTTTCACCAAGTCTCTTAATGAAGAAAGATTTAACTTCATAAGAAGAGAGCTTGGTATGCTTGATGGATTAACCTTATCTTAAGTATGATTGTCAAAATTGTCAAACCTTGAATGTTAATTTCCTTCATATGTTTTTTTTATTGTCTAATCTGTTAAGGTATGAAGTGGTTAACATGATGGGAATATATGTTATAAGGCATAAAAGCATCTTAGAAATCTTTTAGTCTTATTTTAGACTTATTTTTATTAATTGAAAATTTCAGGAAATTCATGCCCGTGACATACATTCACAACCGTGATCATAATCGCCAAAAGTTCCAGTAGCTTTCACGCCTTGATTCACGACATCCTTCATGGCTTGAGGTAGTGAAAACTATATATCACACCCATGACTATTTTCTTTCACTCCTGTGAAACTCTTTATTCACGCCCATGACACTTTCATGACCGTAAACATTAACATCAAATAATTACAGAACTGTTCACACTTTATTTCACGCGTTGCCTCACGGTCAGAAGTAGTGAAGATTGCACTTCACGGCCGTGACTCCTTTTGTCACCACCCTAAAATTCATAAATAATGCCCATGACTATTTAATGTCACAATCATCAACCGATTCGTATCCTTTATCACGGCTAGAGTGCCTCCTCAACAAACCGTGACCACAATTATTCATGCCCGTGATGGACGATTCACGGTCGTGAATCTGTCGACTATAAAACAGGATTTTGCCATTTTTTCTCACTTTCAACTTTAAAAATTCTCTCAATTAAAGCTCTCATTCAATATTTCTCACAAAATCCGGCCTCATCATATCCTTTTTCCATCTATAAAATCCTTCAAAACTCTTTCTCTTTGAAGAATCATAAAAATCTCAAGGTTGTTCTCAAATCCTTGGTCAGAAACTCATTCTCCAAAATCCCTTTCCAAGATTATCAATGGAACACAGCTCATCAAAAGGCACAAGGAAGAAATCCCATGCTTCGAGAAGCCACACAGACTGCCTTCTCAACATCATTCTGGAGCATTGTCATCCGAGATATGCTGTTCTAAAAAAAAGACCCCTACTTTCGGCTCGGTCCTTCGAGTGGAGTGCTGTCATGACTCTCGGTCTTGAGACAAGTATGACAAAACAATTGCAAGCTTGTCACCTTAAGGAATTTGTGGACATTCATCGGCCAACACTAAGGGAACCAACTCTCGAGTTCCTTAGCACTTTGCAAGTCTCGAGTTCTTTAGCACTTTGCAAGTCTCTCCCACTGGAACAATCAAATTCCAACTCTGTAAGTATTCGAACACTCTCATAGCAGCAGAGTTTGGCACTATCTTCAAACTTCCCTCAGATGGCATTCTCAATGAGAGTGAAGTGGAATCCTATGCTAATCTAGCATGGACTCATTTTGGGTTGGATTGTAGCTGGGATATGAAGAAGATAAAGAGCACACATCTTTAGTCTCCTGTGCATAAATATTTACATAGGTTTCTTACCTATAATATCTTTGCTAGAGGAGATAGCAACGGGGCAATCCAAAAATTGGAGCTTTTCCTAATGGAGATGGAACGAAGAGGTCTAACCGTGGCTCTATCTCGCTGGTTTGTGAATCATCTTCTCTCGATTGCAACAAAGCCATCAGGGGATATCTTGATTGGTGGGTATGTAACTCATCTTGCAATTGAGCTCGGGTATCTAAAACTCGATGAGCACAATTACAATCTCATTCCAACACATTCTCGAGACCGGCTAGATGTCGAGTCCTTCGTAAAAATGGGAGCAGTTGTTCGCATTATTTATGAGAATAATGTCTATTACCGTTTCACCACTCCAGCTAGTGAAATTTGTTAAACCTTGAGGGTATTTCCATCATTTTGATGATAACAAATAAAATAGCAATATTATATTTAACATACTTGTTTTCTAAGTCTATTGAAGAGGGTATGGAATATGATAGCAAGAATGAAGAATGAAAGATTAATCTTCAAAAGACAAAATTGAAGAGGTAGCATGTTCATGCCCGTGATCCTATGTGTCATGCCCGTGATGAAGCCTAGCAACCATGAATGATCATATCAGTCACGCCCGTGAAAAGACATAGTAAACTCTTCCAGAGAGCTTCACGGCCAGAGTCACCACTTGGACCACGGCTTGGAAGGATGTCATGCCCGTGAAGATGAAATGTCACGCCCGTGAACCAATACTTACAAAACCTTCCAAAATGCTTCACGGCCAAGGTCACCACTCAAGTCATGACTTGGAAGAACAGTCACGACCGTAACACACGTAGTCACGACCGTGAAAGATGAAAGAGAAACATGTCAGGCGCGATTATTAAGGTTGGTGCAACGGCTATTTCCTCATTAAATGCAATCAAACGGCTAGAATTCACCATGGAAGTATAAATGCAAGTCATTTATGAATCCAGAACAAGAGAATCGCTAATACTTCGAATCAAAATCTTATTGTAAGCCATTTGTGCATTTAATAATTTCAAAACAAACATTTATTCTCTGTGAAAATCTTTTTGCTCATTATGTTTCTGAGCATTAAAGATTTGTAAGTGTTTCTCTCTGTAATCATCCACTCAAGTGAGTTTGGATATCTTGGAGTTAAGAGTAGAACACTTGTAAAGGTTAGTTGTGTGAGCCTTCAAAACACAAGGTAAAGGTTATTTGTGTGAGCCTTTAAAACATCAGGAAGTGGTTATTTGTGTGAGCGATTAAAACACAAGGGAGTTTTGGGTTATGTGTGATCCATTGTTAGAAACACCATAGTTGGGAGTAACCTTGTAAAACTCCATTGTAATACTTAGAGTGTTAGTGAAACTCCCAATTGAGATTGGGGAGAGAAGTAGGGTTTGTTAGCACCCGAACCTCTATAAAACTCCTTGTGTCAAATTTCTCTATCCCTCCTAAACTTAAATTTTATTTCCGCACTTCAAAGTTTTTTTTTAATATCCAATTTAACCCCCCTTCTTGGCTCCATATCTGGGCAACAATTGGTGTCAGAGCTAAGTCTAGCATCGAAGCCTAATCAGCACTAGTAAAAATCAAGATATGGCCAATGAAGGATTCCAAAATCTCAAGCCTTAATTTGATGGAGCAAATTATGCTCATTGGAAGTTTCGGATGGAAACATATCTGGATAGTGAAGGAATTGAAATTTGGGATAGTGTTCGAAAAGAATGGACACCACCAACTAGAAGTGGAGTTGATGGTGAAGATGAAATCCTGTCAAGAGATTGTTAGACAGAGCCTCAAAGAAGAGCAAACTTCAAAAATAAGAAGGCAATGAAAATTCTCTCAAGCTCATTATCCATTGAAGAATGTGGAAGAATACAAAACTGTCTAACAGCCTACAACATGTGGAAGATATTAGAAAATTATCATGAAGGAACTAAGCAAGTCAAATCCAAGAAGATTCAACTTCTTACTTTAGAATATGAGCTCTTTAAGATGAAATCCAATGAGTCAATCGCTGACATGAACCGTCTTCTAGCTATCATAAATGGAATGAAGAAACTTGGGAAGCATCTGAGCTTGGAAGATGTAAACAACAAAATCCTGAGAAGTCTTCCTCTTAAGGACTACGGTTCAAGAGTTGCCTGTATAGAAGAGGCAAATGAAGACATGAGCACCATGAATACTGATGTGCTTATTGGCAAACTTCTCACTCATGAAATGGCAGTAAAAAGAGATAGAGAGCTTGAAGGAGAGACAGAAAAAAGAAAGCCTCTAGCACTGAAAGCCTCTACTTCAAAATCTCTAGAAGAAGTTGAAGATGATGAAGAAATGAGTGATGATGCAAATGAGGACATTGTTATGCTCTCAAGAAGGCTGAAAAGAATTATTGAGAAGAGAATGAGCAACTCTAGAAAATTCAGGCAAAGAAACCTCAAACAGATTTTTAATGATACACAAAGAAGTAAATAAGAGGTAAAGTGCTATGAATGTGGAAAGAAAGGGCATATTAAACCGGAATGTCCAAGGCTTAAGAAGCATAAGAGCAAATACCAAAGAGATAATAGGGAGAAAGGTCACAAAGCCACATGGGATGACGAAAGCTCTTCAAGTGAAAAAGATGACAATGAAAGCGAAGAGGTCAACCTATGCTTCATGGCTATAGAGGATCACGTCTCGGATAAAGTAAGATCACTTCACTCATACTCTTTCAATAATGATAGTAGTGATAATGATAGTAATAGTGAAGATGATGATGATGTGCAAAGTGTAATAGAAGAATTGAATCTAGAACTAGAAAAATGTAAGAGTAAATTCAATACTTATAAGAATAACATTTCTGATTTGAAAATCAAAATAGATGCTTTAGAAAAATAAAATTTTAAGCTTAGTCATCTAATGAATCTCTTCAAAAGTCATTAGATGAATACTCTTCAAGACCCTCAACTAAATCCTTGCTTAAGAAGAATAATACTTTGAAAAATGAAGTTGAGGAACTTAAAAATTCCATTTCAAAATTTCACAAAGGAAAAGAGAGCTTAGATACTCTCATAGTGTCTCAAAGACCTCCCTTAATTAGATATGGTCTAGGATTTAAGGGCACATCATCATCTTCTCACAAAACTATTTTTGTTAAGTCAAGTGAATCTCACATCTCCACACTTGCTGGAACAGCACCAAGGAATAAGTACACTAAACCTTCTATACATAAAAAGAATAATCATGCCTTTATGTATAAGAAGCATGTATCTAGAAAAACACCAATTAATCATGATTGTGCATGCCTTTGTTCTCAAAATCAGTCTAATAGGAAGATGGCATTCAAAAGCATTATGAGACCAAAAAGCATTTTTAGACCTAAACAGTGTAATTATTGTATGAAATTTGGTCACATAAATAAATATTGCTGGATAAGGAAGGCCCATTAGGAACCTTCATGTGCTAACCCCCAAGGACCCAAGCTCATTTGAGTACCTAAAAATCATACTTGAATTGTGATTCTATAGGTATGCCTCAAGTCCACAATAAACAAAAATGCTTTGCTAGTAGATAGTGGATGCTCAAGGCATATGACAGGAGACAAAGAACTCTTCAATGAAATCAAAAGTATTGATGGAGGTAAAGTTACCTTTGGAAACAATGCTAAGGGTAAGGTAATTGGCATTGACTCTATTGGTATTAATGGTACTACTTTTATTAAAGATATCTTACTTGTTGATGGCTTGAAACATAACTTGTTGAGTATAAGTCAATTATGTGATAAAGGAAACAAAGTAACCTTTACTTCCAACAAATGTCTAGTAACCTCTATTGATGGTCAAGAGATATTTAAAGGAAATAGAGATGTTAACACCTACATAATAGAATTACATGAAATATCTAACCATTCCTCTAAGTGTCTTGTAACTACTAGTGATGAATCTTGGCTGTGAGATAGAAAGCTTGGTCATGCAAACATGTACTTAATTCAAAGCCTCAGCACAGGAGAACTAGTAAAGGGACTGCCAAAAGTCAAATTTGAAAAAGACAAGACATGTGAACCTTGCCAAAGAGGGAAGCAACACAAGTCATCTTTCAAAGCCAAAAACATAGTAAGTACCTCAAAACCTCTACAACTCCTGCATCTAGATTTATTTAGACCTACTAGAATTGCAAGCTTAGGAGGTAAACATTATGCCTTTGTCATCGTAGATGGTTAGTCTAGATTTACTTGGGTAATTTTCTTAGCTCAAAAGAGTGATGCTTTTGAAAACTTCAAAAATTTTGCTAAAAGAGTTCAAAATGAAAAAGGATATTGCATTTCAAAAATAAGAATTGACCATGGCAAAGAATTTGGAAATGAAAACTTTGAAAGTTTTTGTCTTGAACATGGCATTTTGCAGAATTTTTCATCTCCTAGGACACCTCAACAAAATAGGGTTGTTGAAAGGAAAAATCGAACTTTGATTGAAATGGCTAGAACAATGCTCAATGAGTATGGTTTACCAACTTACTTTTGGGCAGAAGCCACAAATACTACTTGCTATATTTCAAATTGAGTTTTCAAAAGACCTCTCCTAAACAAAACTTCATTTGAGCTATGGAATGGAAGAAAGCCCTTGATATCATATTTTAAAGTATTTGGATGCAAGTGCTTCATATTGAATACCAAGGACAACCTTGGAAAATTTGCTTCTAAATCTGATGAAGGTATCTTTTTAGGATATTCTACAACTAGCAAATCATATAGAGTATTTAATAAAAGGTCATTAACTGTTGAAGAATCTATGCATGTTGTTTTTAATGAATCTAGTCAACTTGATCTTATGAAAGGTAGTGTTCTTGATGATGTTGTAGGAACCATGGAAAGACTTGATCTTCGAATTGAAAGAGAAGAAAATTATCAAGAAGATTCACATCAAGATGATTATCTACCTTAAGCTCAAGAGGAAAACAGGCAAGAGCTCCCAAAGGAATGGAAATTAACAAAAGATCACCCAAAGAGCAAATCATTGGTGATCCTTCAAGGGGAGTAAGTTCTAGATCTCATCTCAAACATTTAGCTTCTGACCATGCTTTTGTTTCTCAAATTGAGCCTAAAAATACTGATGAGGCTTTTAATGATGAAAGTTGGGTGATTACCATGCAAGAGGAACTCAACCAATTTGAGAGAAGTAAGGTATGGACCTTAGTACCTAAACCCAATGAGCATCAAATTATAGGTAGCAAATGGGTGTTTAGAAATAAACTAGATGAACAAGGTTCAATAACTAGGAATAAGGCTAGATTAGTTGCAAAAGGGTATAATCAAGAAGAAGGAATAGATTATGATGAGACCTATGCTCCTGTAGCTAGATTAGAAGCCATAAAAATACTTTTAGCATATGCATGCCATATGAATTTCAAACTCTTTCAAATGGATGTGAAAAGAGCCTTTTTTAAATGGTTTTATAGAAGAAAAAGCATATGTAAAACAACCACCAGGTTTTGGAAGCCATGATTTGCCAAATCATATTTTTAAACTTTCAAAAGCTTTATATGGTTTGAAACAAGCCCCAAGAGCTTGGTATGAAAGACTAAGTTCCTTTCTCTTAGAAAATAACTTTACAAAGGGGAATATTGACACTACATTATTCATTAAAAAGCATAAGCATGATATTCTAATTGTTCAAATTTATGTTGATGATATCATATTTGGGTCTACTAATGAATTGCTTTGTCAAGAATTTGCTAAGTGTATGACTAGGGAATTCGAAATGAGCATGATGGGTGAGCTTAAATATTTCCTTGGTCTACAAATAAAACAAGGCAATGAGGGTATATTCATCAACCAATCCAAATATGCCAAAGAATTACTTAAGAAATTTGGAATGGAAGAATGTCAAGACCCCAATGATCACATCAACAAAATTGGACAAGGATGAAAAGGGTAAGAGCATTAATGAAAAGCTCTATAGAGGTATGATTGGATCACTTTTATATCTTACTGCTTCTAAACTCGACATATTGTATAATGTATGCTTATGTTCATGATTTCAATCTTGTCCAAAAGAGTCTCATTTATATGTAGTAAAAAGAATTCTCAGATATTTACATGGCTCATTGCATCTAGGTTTGTGGTATCCTAGAAATTCATCCTTTTACATTGTAGGATATTCAGATGTTGATTATGCTGGTATCCTTTTAGATAGAAAAAGTACTTCAGGTATTTGTCACTTTATTGGAGAGTGCTTAGTTTCTTGGTTTAGCAAGAAACAAGTTTCAGTTGCTGTTTCTACCGCTGAAGCAGAGTATGTAGCAACAGGATGTTTTGTATACAAATTCTTTGGATGAAACAACAACTTAAGGATTATGGTCATAGTATGAACCATATACCTATTAGATGTGACAATACAAATGCAATAAATCTCTCTAAAAATCCAATTCAACATTCTAGAAGTAAGCATATTGACATTGGAAACCATTTTATTAGAGATCATGTTCAATATGGAGATGTTGTATTGGAATTTATAAGCACAGACAATCAATTGGAAGATATCTTCACTAAATCTCTAAATGAGGAAAGATTTAATTTCATAAGAAAAGAGCTTGGTATGATTGATGGATTAACTTTGTGATTGCCAAATTGTCAAACCTTTTGTGATAATCTTTTTTTTTTGTCTCATCTTACTAGATATAAGGTAGTTAATTTGATGAAAATTTATGTTATAAGGGATAAAATCTCCCTAGGAATGCCTTAGTCTTGTTTTGGACTTAATTTTATTTAATGAGAATTTTAGGCCATTCACACCCGTGACATATATTCACAACCTTGAACTAAATCACCAAAATAGGCAGTAGCGTTCACGACTTGCTTCACGACATGATTCACGACTTAAAGTAGTGAAGACTATATTTCACGATTACAACCTTTTTATTCACCCCCGTGAAACCCTTTGTTCATGCCCGTGATGATTTTTCATGACCGTGAACATTTCCACCAAAAACTTACAGAAGCGTTCATACTTTGTCACGCTTTGTTTCACGATCATAAGTAGTGAAGTTTAATACTTCACGCTCGTGATTCATTTGTCACCACTGTGATAGTTCATCATTCACTCCTATGAGCTTCAAATGTCATGACCATGATCAATTTCATCCCTCTTTTCACGGGTAGAGGATCTCTTCAGCAAACCGTGAACACGACACTCACGCCCGTGACTATGTTTTTCATGCCCGTGAAGATGTTGGCTATATAATGATTCTGCCGTTATTTTTCACATTTCAAACTCTACAACTTCTCTCAACTACTCTCATTTATCAACATTCATTGTCACATTGAAGATTCCGGCCCCCTAGTCACAAATTTCATCTATAAATACCATAAAAAAACCCCTTCCATCATCACAAATCATCTTTCCTTAGGGTTTCCTCACAAATTTTGTCAAACTTTTCCTCTCTTCAAAAGTTTCATCCCTTTAATCAAGATGGAAACCGGATCATCAAAGGGTACTAGGAAGAAATCTCATGCTCCTAAAAGGTACATGGATTACCTTCTGAACATTATTCCAGAGCATTGCCATCCTAGGTACTATGTGGTTAAGAAAAGGCCACTCCTTTCCTCAAGATCATTTGAGTGACAAACCATGCGTACTCTGGGCCTCGAGACAGCGATGACAGAGCAACTTCAGGCCTATCATTTGAAGGATTTTGTTGACATTCATCAACCAACTTTGAGGGAGCCCACCTTGGAGTTTTTGAGCACCTTGCAAGTGTCTCCCACTAGCACGGTGAAGTTTCAATTGTGCAAAAATCCTAACACCCTCTCTACCACAGAATTCGGAGATTTATTCAACCTACCCTCTGATGGCATCCTGAACGACAGTGAAGTTGAGTTTTATGCTACTCGGGCATGGACACACCTCAGTCATGATTGCAGCTGGGATGTCAAAAAGATAAAGAGCATTCACCTTCAATCCCCAGTGCACAAGTATTTGCATAGGTTTCTGACCTATAGCATATTTTCTCGAGGAGACACATAACTTCAACCTCATCCCATGGCATCCTCGAGACCAACTAGACATCGAGTCCTTCATCATGATGGGAGCGGCTGTTCAAATTGTGTTTGAGGACAACATCTACTACCGCTTAACCAACACTGCTGGTGAAATCATTTGGGAAGAAAATGACTCGGAGGACTTCAAAGCTGGCCTCCAAGGAATTCAGCAGAAAAAGAGGGCTTAAGTTGAGGTGGCACCTCTAGAGGTTGAGCAGGACATCGGACAATCCTCTGCTTTCGCACTAAATTTGGCTCAGTAAGTGGTTGACCTCTTGGCACCACGATTTGAGAGGCTGCAGGCTTCGATGGATGAGAGGTTGGAGAACCTCAAGGACTTTATGGAGTCTCGGATGGACAGCCTCGAGGCGGAAGTTGCTCATCTTAGAGATAGGATGTCCGGTTAGATGATAGGCTAGATGTTTATGTTAGCCTTGTTATGTTTGTTCCTTGCTTGCTTGTTTATTTGTAGGAAATTTTAATTTCCTTTCTGACTTTTAATTACTCTTGAGTTTGTACTTTTCTTACTTCATTAATATATTTGCTTTCTTTTCCATTATGGTTTATCTTTATTGATATTCTTTTTGTTGATGACAAAAGGGGGAGAAACTAGCAATATATTAAGATAAGTGCAAGCAATACTTAATTTTAAATCAAAATGGAAAACCTAGCAATATATTGTTTAAAGTTAAGTTTAAAGTTAAGTGCAATACTAAAATTTTGATTCAAAATGAATATGCAAGTATGCAAATGAGCTTTATACATCTTAAATATATCTTAAGTATACTTTGCATATACCTTGATGCAAGTTACATAAATGAATATGCACTTGATATACTCTAAATATACCTTACATATACTTCATGCTTTAAAGAAAGTTTTGGTATACATTGGATATATTTTGCATATAACTTGCATATACTTAAAACTAGAAAGTTTATTTTGATGCTACACTTCATCATTCTCTACAATTCTTGCACTTCATCATTTTTTATCCTAAGCATCTTTTGAGGGGGAGATTTCTCAAAAGCACATATTGCTAGATTATTTGTCACCATCAAAAAGAGGGAGATTGTTGAACCTTGAGGGGTATTTCTGTCATTTTGATGATAACAAATAAAATAGCAATATTATATTTAACATACTTGTTTTCTAAGTCTATTGAACAGGGTATGGAATATGATAGCAAGAATGGAGAATGGAAGATTAATCTTCAAAAGATAAAATTAAAGTAGCATGTTCACGCCCGTGACCCTATGTGTCACGCCTGTGATGAAGCCTAGCACCAACAAACCAACATTTAAAGTTCACGGCCATGAAGGAAGATAGAAATTGTGAATGATCATATCAGTCACGCCCGTGAAATAAAGTCACGCCTGTGAAAAGACATGGTAAACTCTTCCAGAGAGCTTCACGGCCAGAATCACCACTTGGACCACGGCTTGGAAGGATGTCACGCTCGTGAAGATGAAATGTCATGCCCGTGAACCAATACTTACAAAACCTTCCAGAATGCTTCACGGCCAAGGTCACCACTCAAGTCACGACTTGGAAGAACAGTCACGACCGTGACACACATAGTCACGACCGTGAAAGATGAAAGAGAAACATGTCAGGTGCGATTATTAGGGTTGGTGCAATGGCTATTTCCGCATTAAATGCAATCAAATGGCTAGAATTCACCATGGAAGTAGAAATGCAAGTCATTTATGAATCTAGAATAAGAGAATAGCTAATACTTCGAATCAAAATCTTGTTGTAAGCCATTTGTGCATTTAATACTTTCAAAACAAACATTTATTCTCTGTGAAAATCTTTTTCCTCATTATTTTTCTGAGCATTAAATATTTGTAAGTGTTTCTCTCTGCAATCATCCACTCAAGTGAGTTTGGGTATCTTGGGGTTAAGAGTAGAACACTTTTAAGGGTTAGTTGTGTGAGCCTTCAAAACACAAGGTAAAGGTTATTTGTGTGAGCCTTTAAAACACAAGGAATTGGTTATTTGTGTGAGCCATTAAAACACAAGGGATTTTTGGGTTAGGTGTGATCCATTGTTAGAAACACCATAGTTAAGAGTGAGCTTGTAAAACTCCATTGTAACACTTACAGTATTAGTGAAACTCCCAATTGAGATTGGAGAGAGGAGTAGGGTTTGTTAACACCCGAACCTCTATAAAAATCCTTGTGTCAAATTTCTCTATCCCTTCTAAACCTAAATTTTATTTCCGTACTTCAAAGTTATTTTTTAATATCGAATTCAACCCCCCTTCTTGGCTCAATATCTGGGAAACAAAATTGATTGGGAAGATCAGGATTCTGATGATTTCAAAGCTGGCCTCTAGGGTATCTAGCAACGAAAATGAGCCCGAGTCTAAACAGCGACCCCAGAGGTTGAGCAAGAGGTTGGTCAATCATCGACTTCTACCACACCTAGTTTGGCGTAGCAGGTTGCTAATCTTTTAGCACCTCGCTTTGACCTAATGCAAGCTTCCATCGATGAGAGGTTTGGAAAATCCCAAAGACTTCATGAAATCTCGTATGGATAGCCTCGAAGGAGAGGTAGCATGCCTTAGAGATGGTTTGTCAGGCGTGAAGCCTAATTAGAGTCCTAGTTTTTTCATGTACTAGTTTTTGTGTACTAGTTTTATTTTTATGGGTGTAGGACTTTAATTTATATTTTTAAACTTTGTAATCCTTCTCATTCTTTTAATGTAATTACCTCATTATCATTTTATGGTTTGTTTTGTTGATGAAAAAAGGGGAGAACCTAACAATATATGCAAATGTGTAGTAAAAGGAAAATGTGTTGTATAACATATACCTCACATATACTTTAAATATACCTAACTAGTTAAGCAAACAACTTTGATATACTTCACATATACTTTGCATATACTTAACTAGTTAAGCAAACAACTTTGATACTTTGAATATACTTTGCATATACTTAACTAGTTAGCAAACAACTTTGATTTACTTCACATATACTTTGCATATACTTAACTAGTTAAGCAAACAACTTTGATATACTTTAAATATTCTTTGCATATACTTAACTAGTTAAGAAAACAACTTTGATATTGTGACGCCCCAATTATATATTAGGAATTATCCCACATATATAAAAAGGATGCCACAAGCTTAACTCGATAATCTGCTCGAATTGAATTTTTTTTTTCATTTTAAATAACTTAATATATTTACTTATTTTGGTTTAGGCAAATTGTTCTAATTAAATATATATATATATATATATATATATATATATATATATATCCTTATATTGTATACACATATGGCACCCGATTATGTTACATAATTATTTACATACACAATATTAATATATGAGATATGTTTACCACACCATATACATAGTCAAACTAAAAAAAAAATACATAACTAACCCTCTAACTATGCTTCTTGTGTCTCTGCTGATATGAGCTTAGATTTCCTTCTAGACCAGTTCACCTCCTATCGTCTATAGTTTCAATTCCTGCGTGAGAAGAACCCACGCTAAGCTAACTCTAGCTTAGTGGTACATATAGGTATTAAGTTTTTCCCAAGCAGTCACACAAATGCATGTCTCAAATAATTCATGATACACTGAATTTTTATTTCATATAAAAGAAATAACCACATCACATAACAGTATAAACATAAAAATCATATTCAATAACTAAATTCTCATTACCTCCTGTAAGCATTTCATGTTTTGTCACTTATGTCAAAAATAAAATTTCACATTTCATTCCATAGTCTTTAATTAATATCAGCCCAAATCTCATTCCCGGACTGTCCGGATATGGGGTGTGAAATAGGGGCGCTCGCGGAGCTTAAGCCACCCTACTCAAGTCAAGGGCGCTCGCGGAGCTTAAGCCACCTTGACTGAATATAATTATGTCATCTGTGTATAATTAGGATCAGGGGTGCTCCCAGAGCTTAAGCCACCCTGTCCCTAAATAATATCCATATCAGTACCGTAATTCCCCCCTTAATGGTGCACCATCTATCCTATGTTAGTCCTCAGGTAGAGAAATGGGCAATTAACACAATTAATTACTTGTTTCTATAACCAATACTCATTTCATATTAATACAATCATATATTCACAATTTATTTCAAAACTATGTAATAGCATGATATTTTATCAAATATCAACACAATTTTAAGTTCATAGTTAATAACATTCCTACAACTTTAAAACATGCCATAATATATAATTTCATTATTGTTACATGTATTTTATGTCATACACACACAACCATGCATAAGGGCAAAACAAAATACATATATGTACGAATCTCGATAGTATTTTCCTTTTCCAAAATATAAGTTCAGAGCTTGTTCACTTTTGTTGGTCTTCTTCTTGTTGAAATCCTAATTTAAAAATATAATTAATTAATAGCTTGATAAAATATTTATTCTTAATAAAATTTAAATAAATAACTAGAATTTCTATTGAGCTAGAACAAGACCTCTAAGGACTGTTGGATTAATAACGTTTTCTACACTTATCCAATTTATATGATTCTTGATTCTAATTAACTAAACATGTAAAAATAAAATATACTAAAATTTCAGAATTTTTGAACCTTTGCATAATTTTTGGTATAAGTTTAAATATTGACATGTTTTCTGCCCTTAGGCAGTTTCAAGGTACGCAATTCAAAAATTCATAACTTTCAATGTGTAGCTTCCATTATTTTGAAACATTTTATACAGTTATATACATTAATGGGGAACATTTTCCATGTTTAACTCATTTCCTGATTCAGTCTCTAAGGGTCACCAATATGGGAGGATATATAACTGGTTCAACATAGAGTATCAATCCGACCAGTTTAATTGTTCAGCTCATAACTCACAACATACATGACATTGTAAGATGAAACATTCACGGAACTTTAGATAAGACATAGGAGTAAAACTTTTATGTTTTGAACTTTGGCCAATTCGATCTACAAATAGGTGAAATAGAAGGATGAAATTATTGAAACTGCACAAGTATATGAAACCAGCTCAATCAAGGAACAGTCATGGTGCATTTCAGAATAACTCAACCTAAACAATATAAATTCATACGCAAGTTTGCAGAGACCTCAATAACATATATACCTACAACTTTCATGTTTTACAAAACTTCATAATAAGCCACTAAGATAGTCAATATTTACAAAAACTGTAGGTTATTTGGTTGATACATCTACCAGAACCAGTTTCACCCCAATAACCATATCTCTTCATATACTCAACATCATTCAATAAAATTTGGAAGAGAGATACAAAAGACATAGATGAACAACTTTTATGTATAATACATCCCCAAATTCGAGTCACAAGATAATCAAAAATAGAGTGCCATATTCTGTCAAAATATAAGCTAAAGAGTTCTAATAACACAATAATCATGGAGAAAATATTTCTTACCAAGATCAGATTTAATTGGACTGATTTTTGATGCAAATCTTGAAGAAGATGATGAGTAATTTGATCTAAGATATGGAGGAAGAAAAAGGGAGGAAGAAGAAGAAGAGAAGAAGGAGAAAAGAGAATTTGGGAGAAATAGTTTTTAGCCCCCCTTTTTGGTATTCAACCCTTTTTTTTCTGACCATTTTACTGTTCACTGTTCACTTTAATTTTTTTTCTTATTATTAGTATTATTATTATTTTACATATTTCTTTATATCTAATATTTTTAATTTTATTTAATCAAACACACAATTTAATTATGTGGTCTAAATTATTCAAATTAAACTCTAATTAGTGGGTGTTACAATTCTCTCCCCCTTAAGATGTTTCGTCCTCGAAACATACCTATGTATCGTCACTGAACAGGTGAGGGTATTGAGCTTTCATCACCTCCTCGCTTTCCCATGTTGCTTCTTCGATTGCATGATTCATCCATAGTACTTTCACTAATGGTACTTGTTTGTTCCTCAGTTCCTTAATTTCTCTTGCTAAAATTTGGACTGGTTCTTCTTCATATGTCAAATCTTGTCTCACCTGAATGCTTTCAGCAGGTATGATGTGATTAGGATCTGATCTATATCGTCTTAACATTGAGACATGGAAGACATCATGTATTTGACTCATCTCCGGTGGTAGAGTGAGTCTACAAGCAACAGGTCCAACTCTTTCTAATATTTCATAAGGTCCGATGAACCTTGGACTTAACTTGCCTTTCTTTCCAAATTGCAAAACTTTCTTCCAGGGAGATACTTTAAGAAAAACTTTATCACCCACTGCATATTCAATGTCCCATCTTTTGAGGTCAGCGTATAATTTTTGTCTATCTGTAGCTATTTTAAGTCTTTCACGAATAGCTTTCACTTTTTCTTCTGTCTCTTGCACTAGGTTTGGTCCTATAAGTTTTCTCTCGCTAAGCTCTGTCCAACATATAGGTGTTCGACACTTCCTACCATAAAGTGCCTCATATGGAGCCATCTGGATACTAGACAGATAACTGTTATTATAAGCAAATTCCATTAAAGGAAGATATTTGTCCCAGCTACCTTTAAATTCGATGACACAACTTCTCATCATATCTTCTAGAATCTGAATGACTCTTTCTGACTGTCTATCTGTCTGCGGATGAAAAGTTGTGCTAAAATTGAGCTTAATACCTAGAGTTCGTTGTAGACTACCCCAAAATTGAGATGTGAAACGGGGATCTCCGTCAGACACAATAGAAACAGGCACTCCATTAAGAAGTACAACTTCATTCATATAAATTTCTGCCAATTTATTCAATGGATAGTCCTTTCTAATAGGTAAGAAATGTGCTGACTTTGTAAATCTGTCCACTATGACCCATACAGTATCATATTTCTTTAGAGTTAAAGGCAATCCAGTCACAAAATCCATAGTGATCCATTCCCACTTCCATTCTGGAATAGAAATTGGATGTAGCAACCCCGAAGGTACTTGATGTTCCGCCTTGACCCGCTGACAAGTTAAACATTTTGAAGTGTACTCTGTGATGTCCTTTTTCATACCTACCCACCAGTATCTGCTCTTCAACTCTTGGTACATCTTGTTACTCCCTAGGTGCATAGCATATTTGCTTTCATGGGCCTCTCTAAGAATCCTCTGTCTAAGATCTTCTACTCTAGGCACACATAATCTGTCTTGATAGAACAATCCACCATCTAAGTCCATAGTGAATCCAAGTCTCTCCCCCTTAGAGATCAACTCAACTAATTCAACTAAATTTTTGTCTTGTCTTTGTGCATCCTTGATTTCCTACATAAGAGTGGGTTGAAGGTGCAACTCTGCCACCATCTTTCTGCTCAAAGCATCTGCTACTACATTAGCTTTGCCTGGATGATAGTCAATCACACAATTATAATCCTTTATTAGTTCTAGCCATCTTCTCTGCCTCAAATTCAATTCTTTCTGTGAGGGAAGATATTTTAAACTCTTGTGATCTGTGTAAATAAAACACTTCTCCCCATATAAATAATGACGCCAAATCTTCAATGCAAAAACTATAGTTGCCAACTCCAGATCATGGGTAGGATAATTCTTATCATGCGGCTTTAACTATCTAGAAGCATAAGCAACCACCTTTCCATCTTGCATCAATACACAACCCAATCCATTATGAGAAGCATCACTATAAATGACATACTCCTTATTAGGAATCGGTTGTGTCAAAATAGGGGCCTTAGTGAGCATACTTTTGAGCTTATCAAAACTAGCTTGACACTTATCTGTCCACTCAAATTTAACATCCTTTCTTAATAGTCTTGTTAAAGGAGAAGCCATCATTGCAAAACCTTTGATAAATCTCCAATAATATCCAGCTAAACCCAAGAAACTTCTGACCTCGGTCACATTCCGTGGAGGTTTCCAACTCATAATTGCCTCAACTTTGCTAGAATCCACTTTAATGCCTTCTGCAGAGATAATGTGTCCCAAAAATGTCACCTCCTTTAACCAAAACTCATATTTTGAGAGTTTTCCATAAAGCTTATATTCTCTGAGAGTCTGCAATGCTATTCTCAAATGCTTTTCATGTTCTTCTGAATCTTTAGAATACACCAAAATATCATCAATAAAAACGACAACAAATTGATCAAGATGTGGCCTGAAGATCATATTCATAAGATCTATAAATGCTGCTGGAGCATTGGTCAGCCCAAATGGCATAACCAAAAACTCATAATGACCATATCTGGTTCTGAATGCAGTTTTAGCAATATCCTCCGTCTTCACCCTTAATTGATGATAACCAGATCTCAAATCTATCTTGGAAAATACTCCTGCACCTTTCAGTTGGTCAAAGAGATCATCAATCCTCGGTAATGGGTACTTGTTCTTGATGGTCACCTTATTCAACTGTCAATAATCAATACATAGCCTCAAAGATCCATCCTTTTTTTTCACAAACAATACTGGTGCACCCCATGGGGATGTACTTGGTCTAATGAAACCCTTATCAAGGAGTTCTTGCAATTGTGTCTTAAGTTCTTTCATCTCTGATGGGGCCATACTGTATGGTGTCTTTGATATAGGCATAGTTCCTGAAACAAGATCAATAGTAAATTCTACCTCTCTCTCCAGAGGTAACCCAGGTAAATCATCAGGAAAGACATCTGGAAATTCATTTACCACCGGGATATCTTCAAGATTTCAACCTCCTTTTCTGGTGTCAATCATATGGGCCAAATAAGCTTCACACCCTTTTCTCATCAATCTCCGGGCTTTCATTATGGATATGACTCGAGGATGTTGTGAAAATAATTCCCCTTCTACAATGATTGCCTCCTTATTTTCTTTTTTAAGTACCACAAATTTAGACTTGCAATCCACCACTGCTTCGTGACGTGAGAGCCAATCCATGCCTAATATGACATCATACTCAATGAAAGGCAACTCAATCAAGTCTGTAGAAAACTCCTTCCCATGCACAACCAAAGGACAATTCCTAAATACTTTATTCACTATTACACTGTGACCCAAAGGATTCTTAACTTCAATTCCATATTCTAGGTCTTCTTTAATCATATTATGCTGACTAGGTGTACTAGTGCAAATATAGGAATGTGTGGAACCCGGATCTATGAGTGCACAAATGTCAAAATCATATAATGAAAACATACCAACAATAACATCCGTTGCCGCCTGATCTTCTTCAGCTTTCATGGCATAGGCTCGGCCTGGATCTCTGCTAGATCTAGGTCTATTCACTGTCTCTGAAATAGCCTGTCTCGGTCGGCCTGGTCCTCCTCTGAACTGCACTCCAGGCTGAGTTGGAGCTGACCTAGTAGTCTGAGTAGGTGTACCACCTGTCAAGAGTGGGCAATCCCTCCGTAGATGTTCTTTGGACCCACATATAAAGCAAGCACCTATGGCACGCCAACATTCCCTCCGATGGCTCCTATTGTAAATGGTACATACCGGTATAGCTTCCTTGCTAACCTGAGGTTGTGAACTGGCTATAGCATAAGGTGCCTTAGAGGGCGGCCCCCTCCTAAAAGACCCTGTCTATGAATAGCTAAAACTTTTTCCCTGTCCTCTATTCAGTGAACGACTATTAAAGAAACGACTCTTCTTTCCAATGAATTGAGTCTCAGAAGTAGCTGACTTTTTGGAACATTCTTCTATTTTCCTCTTTTTCCTTTTTTCAAGGCTGAGTGCTGCAGAAACTAACTGAGAAAAATTATTATGCTGAAGAACAGTCACAATATCTCCAACGTCTTCATTAAGGTCATCTTTAAATCTTCTACATTTATCTCTTTCATTTGCAATTAATTCAGGGGCATACTTGCTCAGTCTGGTAAAATCCCGCTGATACTCAGTCACTGACATTTTACCTTGCTTGAGTTCATGAACTCGTTCTTTTTCTCATCAATATAGATCAACGGAATATACTGCTCTTTAAATTCAGAAAGGAAGGAATCCCATGAGACCGGTTCCACCATATCTGGCTTGGTAAGAACTGATTTCCACCAATCATATGCCTCATCTTGGAGTAGAGAAGTAGCAAATCTAGCTTTGTCATTTGTTTCCACTTGCAACTCTTTAAAAATTCTTTCAGTCTTTTCCAACCAATACTCAGTTGCAGCTGGATCTTCATCTCTCTTACCATAAAAATATGAAGCCCCATACTTACGAAGCTTATCAATTGTAATTTTTGGTCTAGGTGCTAGCACTGGGATAGGCTGAGGAATGGCTCATACCATCTGTTGGAATAATCCAATCATCTGTTGTATAAATTGATTTTGAATAGGGTCAATCTGTTCTGCTGCATGCGGTGGGGGATTTGGAGCAGCATCTTGCCTTTGCACGCTTGCTGCACTAGGCTGATGAGGTGTCCTAGTATCAGGAGAGCTGGTACTCTCAGCCATATCTCGTTCATCAGAAGACATCTTTCTACAATCCTACAAGTTGCCAAGAAGAAAGCCCATATCAGAATTATATAAGACACATGTATATTTAAACCTAATATCTCATTTCACACCTAGGCATATAAATACCTAAACCTGCTCTGATACCACTAAATGTGACGCCCCAATTATATATTAGGAATAATCCCACATATATAAAAAGGATGCCACAAGCTTAACTCGATAATTTGCTCGAATTGAATTTTTTTTCATTTTAAATAACTTAATATATTTATTTATTTTGGTTTAGGCAAATTGTTCTAATTAAAAATATATATATATATATATATATATATATATATATATATATATATATGTCCTTATATTGTATACACATATGGCACCCGATTATGTTACATAATTATTTACATACACAATATTAATATATGAGATATGTTTACCACACCATATACATAGTCAAACTAAAAGAAAAATACATAACTAACCCTCTAACTATGCTTCTTGTGTCTCTGCTGATATGAGCTTAGATTTCCTTCTAGACCAGTTCACCTCCTATCGTCTATAGTTTCAATTCCTGCGTGAGAAGAACCCACGCTAAGCTAACTCTAGCTTAGTGGTACATATAGGTATTAAGTTTTTCCCAAGCAGTCACACAAATGCATGTCTCAAATAATTCATGATACACTGAATTTTTATTTCATATAAAAGAAATAACCACATCACATAACAGTATAAACATAAAAATCATATTCAATAACTAAATTCTCATTACCTCCTGTAAGCATTTCATGTTTTGTCACTTATGTCAAAAATAAAATTTCACATTTAATTCCATAGTCTTTAATTAATATCAGCCCAAATCTCATTCCCGGACTGTCCGGATATGGGGTGTGAAATAGGGGCGCTCGCGGAGCTTAAGCCACCCTACTCACCATAATCTCAAGTCAAGGGCGCTCCCGGAGCTTAAGCCACCTTGACTGAATATAATTATGCCATCTGTGTATAATCAGGATCAGGGGTGCTCCCAGAGCTTAAGCCACCTTGTTCCTAAATAATATCCATATCGGTACCGTAATTCGCCCCTTAATGGTGCACCATCTATCCTATGTTAGTCCTCAGGTAGAGAAATGGGCAATTAACACAATTAATTACTTGTTTTTATAACCAATACTCATTTCATATTAACACAATCATATATTCACAATTTATTTCAAAACCATGTAATAGCATGATATTTTATCAAATATTAACACAATTTTAAGTTCATAGTTAATAACATTCTTACAAATTTAAAACATGCCATAATATATAATTTCATCATTGTGACATGTATTTTATATCATACACACACAACCATGCATAAGGGCAAAACAAAATACATATATGTACAAACCTCGATAGTATTTTTCTTTTCCAAAATATAAGTTCAGAGCTTGTTCACTTTTTTTGGTCTTCTTCTTGTTGAAATCCTAATTTAAAAATATAATTAATTAATAGCTTGATAAAATATTTATTCTTAATATAATTTAAATAAATAACTAGAATTTCTATTAAGCTAGAACAAGACCTCTAAGGACTGTTATATTATTAACTTTTCCTACACTTATCCAATTTATATGATTTTTGATTCTGATTAACTATAACATGTAAAACAAAAATATACTAAAATTTCAGAATTTTTGAACCTTTACATAAGTTTTGGTATAATTGTAAATATTAAGCTATTTTCTGCCCTTAGGAAGTTTCAAGGTACCCAATTCAAAAATTCATAACTTTCAATGTGTAGCTTTCATTATTCTGAAACATTTTGTACAGTTATATACATTATGGGGAATGTTTTTCATGTTTAACTCATTTCCTGATTCAGTCTCTAAGGGTCTCCAATATGGGAGGATATATAATTGGTTCAACATAGAGTATCAACCTGACCAGTTTAATTGTTCAGCTCATAACTCACAAAATACATGAAATTGTAAGATACAACTTTCACAGACATTTAGATAATAAATAGGAGTAAAACTCTTATGTTTTGAACTTTGGCCAATTCAATCTACAAATAGGTGAAATATAAGGACGAAGTTACTAGAACTGCACAAGTATATAAAACCAGCTCAATCAAGGAACAGTCATAGTGCATTTCAGAATAACTCAACCTAAACAAGAGAAATTCATACGCAAGTTTGCAGAGACCTCAATAACATATATACCTACAACTTTCATGTTTTACAAAACCTCATAATAAGCCACTAAGATGGTCAAGTTTTACAAAAACCGTAGGTTATTTGGTTGATACATCTCCCAGAACCAGTTTCACCCCAATAACCATATCTCTTCATATACTCAAAATCATTCAATAACATGTGGTAGAGAGATACACAAGACAGAGATGAACAACTTTTATGTTTAACATATCCCCAAATTCGAGTCACAAGATAATCAAAAATAGAGTGCCATATTCTGTCAAAATATAACCTAAAGAGTTCTAATAACACAATAATCATGGGGGAAATATTTCTTACCAAGATCAGATTTAATTGGACTGATTTTTGATGAAAATCTTGAAGAAGATGATGAGTAATTTGATCTGAGATATGGAGGAAGAAAAAGGGATGAAGAAGAAGAAGAGAAGAAGGAGAAAAGAGAATTTGGGAGAAATAGTTTTCAGCCCCCCTTTTTCTCGTTTTTGGTATTCAGCCCTTTTTTTTCTTATTATTAGTATTATTATTATTTCACATATTTCTTTATAGCTAATATTTTTAATTTTATTTAATCAAAAACACAATTTAATTATGTGGTCTAAAGTATTCAAATTAAACTCTAATTAGTGGTTGTTACAGATATATTTTGCATATACTTAATTAGTTAGCAAACAACTTTGATATACCTAACATATACCTTGTATATACCTAACTAGTTAGCAAAGATCCATGTTATACGTCGTTCAATTCTTACACTCTATTATTTTTGTCTTAAGCATCTTTTTAGGGGGAGACTTCTCAAAATCACATATTGCTAGATTATTTGTCACCATCAAAAAGGGGGAGATTGTTGAACTTTGAGGGGTATTTCTATCATTTTGATGCTAACAAATAAAATAGCAATAATATATTTAATAATGCTTATGTTCTAAATTTGTTGAACATGATATATCTTGAATACAATATGATGCAAGAATGAAAGACAAACTTTTGAAGATCAAAATTAGAAGAAATAGCAAAGTCACGCCTATGATATAGCTCAGTGTCAACTCTCCAACATTTAAAGTTCACGGCCATGAAGGATCATACCAACCATGAATGATCAAATCAGTCACCCCCGTGGAAGAAAGACACGTCTGTGAAATAACATGTCAAGTTATTCCAGAGAACTTCACGACCAAAGTCACCACTTGAACCGGGGCTTGGAAGAATGTTCATGCCCGTGAAAGTATAAAGTCATGCCCGTGATCAAATACTTCAAGTTCTTCTAGAAAGCTTCACGGTCAGAGTCACCACTTGAACCACGACTTAGAAGAACATTCACAACCGTGACACATATAGTGACACCCGTGATTGAGGATAGAGAAACATGTCAGGCGCGAAGTTAAGAGTTGGTTCAATGGCTATTTTCACATTAAATGCACCCAAACGGCTATAATTCGTTGAGAAAGTATTAATGCAAGTCATTTATGAATCCTAACAAGAAGAACAATAATTAATTTGAATCTTAAATCTTGTTGTAGCCATTGTGCATTAATTATTTTCTATAAAACCTTTATTCTTTTTAAAAACCTAATTGCTCATAATTTATGAGCATTATAGGTTGGTGAGTGTTTTCATTGTAATCTATTACTTAAGTGAGTTTGGATATATTGGGTTAAGATTGAAACACTTGTAAGGGTTTATTGTGTGAGCCATAAAACACAAGAAATTGGTTTATTGTGTGAGCCATTAAAACACAAGGGAATTTTCTAGGTTAGGTGTTAGGCATTGAGAGAAACACCATAGTTAGGAGTGAGCTTGTAAAACTCCATTGTAACACCTAGTGTGTTAGTAAAACTCCCAATTGAGATTGGGGAGAGGAGTAGGGTTTGTTAATACCCGAACTTTTATAAATCTCGTGTGTGGTATTTCTCCATCCCTGCTCTATTCAATTTCATTCCGCACTTAAAGTCAAGAAATTTTTATTTCATAACCAATTCAACCTTCTTCTTGGTTCATTGTTTGGGCAACATGCCAGCATAGTCTAGTAATAGAGGCGGATACTCGAGCTCTATAAGTCGTTCCATAACTTTCTTTTATCCAAGTAGAGGACATGGCCAGCATGAAGATCAAAGGCCTACTTGTACCCATTGTGGCAGAAAACATACAGGTGAATGCAGAAGGCTCATAAGAGCTTGTTATTTTTATGAGTCCTTAGATCATATGTATAGGGACTATTCGGAAAGAGCTAAATTAGTAGAGAACAATAGAGGCAGAGGAGTATCAAAGGCTATAATTGAGACACCAAAGGTTAACATTACTAGTGGAACACATGGTAAAGGCAGAGGCAAAGGTAGGGGTATAATTGGTGTAGTAGGCAGAGGAGTGACTAGATCTAAAGGTCAGAGTTCTAAACCCCCTACATAGGCTAGGGTATTTGCTATGACTAGGCAGGAGGCAGTTGATGCTCCTAAAGTGGTTACTAGTAATATTTATATTTATGAAATACTGGCATTTCCATTGATTGACCCAGGTTCTATGCATTCATTTATATCATTACATATGACATCTAAACTACATCAAAATCATAAGCCATTGGGATTTGATATAAATGTGAATACTCTACTAGGAGCAATAGTAGTTGTGAATAATATGTCATGATTGTTCGATATGCATCGATAAAGGTGAATTAAAAGATGATTTGATCTTATTGTCACTGTATGAATTTGATGTAATATTGGAAATGGATTGGTTAACTAAACATCATGTAATAGTGAATTATTTTTCTTAGGAGGTAATTTTAGAGTCCCCTAGTAAACAAATGGTTGTGTTTAAAGGAGAAAGAATGTTAGTACCTGCATGTTTGATTTCAGAAATTAAAGCTTTTAAGATGGTGAAATGAGGGTGTGAGGCTTTTTTAGCCTATGTAATAGACACAATAGAATAAGATATTATGCTAGAGAATATTCTAATAGTCTATGAGTTCCCAGATGCATTTCCAAAGGACTTGTCTGGGTTGCACCAAATAGGGAGACAAAGTTTACTATAGATTTGGTGCCAGGAGCCGCACCTATTTATATATCTCCTTACAAGATGGTTTCGGTTGAGTTAAAGGAGATTAAGACTCAATTGATAAAGTTGCTTGATAAGGGATACATTCAACCTAATGTATCACCTTGGGGAACCCCAGTGTTGTTTGTACAGAAGAAAGATGGGACGATGAGATTGTGCGTAGACTATAGACAACTTAATAGAGTGACAGTAAAGAATAAGTATCATTTACTTAGAATTGATGACTTGTTTGATTATTTACCAAGTCTTTTCTAAGATTGATCTAAAATCAGGCTATTACCAACTTAAGATAGTTGAGGTAGACATTTCTAAAACTATATTTCGTACTAGATATAACCACTATGAATTTTTAGTCATGCCACTTGTATTATTGAATGCACCAACTACTTTCATTGCTTTGAAGAATAAGGTATTTTAGCCTTATTTGGATAATTTTGTTGTTGTCTTTATATATGACATTTTGGTGTACTCTAAAAGTAAAGAGGAATATGAGATGCATTTAAGAACAATGCTTCAAACTCTGTGAGAGAAACAATTTTATGCAAAGTTTAGTAAGTGTGAATTATGGTTTGACCATGTTGTGTTTCTTGGGTATATAGTATCAAAAAAAGGCATAGAGGTTGATTGAAAGAAAGTTAAGGTCGTAGTTGTTGGGTTTTGAAGAATGAATCATATTCATGAACGCAGTGGAAAAATAAAATTTTCAAAATCCGAAACAAATGATCATACTTGTGCCATTAAAACTAATTTATATAAATATAGAGGTTAGAAATTATACCTTATAATTTCTTATTTGTTCTTCAAATCTTCACTTTGTTGGGTTGTACAAACCATAACAATCCATATTAGAATGTCTCTAATGATAATCCATGCAAAGAATGAAGAAGAAACTATCAAAAGAAATGGTTTGAACAAATTCAAAGTGTTAGCTTTGAAAGTGTTCTTGAGAGAATTTTTGTTCTGTCTTAAAAATAATTTTTTTCACAAAAAAATATTTTCAGGTCTATTTTCTGCCATTTGATTTATTTTCTATTTGAATCAAATTCAAATAAAAGATGAAAAGTCAAAAATGGAGAAAAGGGAAATGAATAAATAGTAATTGGCCATAATTGGACTAATTAAGGCCAAAATCTATCATTGGCCAATGGGAGGGAGACCGCAGCGCACTGGGCCTACTGCGGGCTGCGGCTGGACAGGCCTGTGAGCTGCTGCTGGCTAGCCCGCGCGGGCCCGTGACCTTCCCAAACAATGTTTTTCGTGCGATCTCATCGCGATCCATCCCGAAATAATTCTTTCATATTTTGGATCCTATTGAAGACCATTTTACTCATTCTCCATATCTTCAATGCATGTGACCCATTAGGTTCCCGGTTATATTGGCCACTTAAATTAACAATTAATTTAAGCAAGTCATGAGCGGTATCTAGCAACACATCATGACCCCCAATTGACCGATAAGTCAGTGGCTTGACTACGAACCTTTCCATAGACAATTTCTGTGCAATTATTCCTTTCACCATTCTATACCCCACTTGGTTCAGAGTATGGACATGTGTCAACTCCCATTAGATTGACTACATCACATCTAGTCTGAGTAATGTTAGTTCTTATCCTTGAGGCTCATTACTTTATTAGATATGTCATTGAAGACTATCTTTATGACATTTCTACTCTAGCCAGAGATTTCCGAGTAATGACCACGACAAGAGGCCATGGGTATACACTCCTTCTATTAGGAGTGGTGAATCATTTATTGGTTACCCAATTACCTTCAAATACCTCAAGCTATATCCAATAACCACCCTATGAGCAACCTCCCTGAGGCAACAAGGAATAGTGTCAAAATACATAATCAATATTCAAGATATCCTTGAGTACCTCAAGTCTAAGGATACTTGCACCATTACTATGATGAGACTATCATTGACATTTGAATAGATTATCCATATGATTGTCTCATAGCTTGTCATGCAATGTACTTAGCTACACTTAGCAAACACCCAAATGTTAACTCTAAACATCTCATATTAATAGATTATTAGATCTACTGCTCGATCCAATCAAGGAGTGTAACATGTGCTAGTTTATCTAGATTAATAATGTCCTGTCTTATTAACCTATGACTAGGGATAATTTTGATGCTAACATATTTACACATGATAAAAATCTTAATATCATAATCTCATCATGATTTCCTTCATGCTATGTTATGTATCAAGGACTTCATTAATTGATTTAAGATCACTTATCAATTCATATATCAAATGAACATCAAATTAATGAAAAAGTCTTTTATTAATCAAATAAATTTGTACAATAAGTGTTAAAGGTGATTGCCTTCAAATAACTCCTCTAGCAAGCTCCCACTTGCACTAAAGTCAATCGCCTTTGTATTTAATTCCATAGGCGAGTACATGAGAATCATATTTCTTTTGGGGAAGTGGCTTAGTTAAAGGATCAGCAATATTCTGATCAGTGGACACTCTTTCTATCTTTACATCATTACTACCAATGATTTCTCTAATCAAATGGTATCTTCTGGGTATATGTTTCGATCTCATCTTATGTCTTTGGAGACAAAGACTTTGAGAGAGTAATCCCATAGGTCACGGGAATATATCCCCTCTTGGACTGCTCTATGCTAAACCTCTTTAGCATCTTATCTATGTATGTAGACTGTGAAAGACCAAGAAATCTTTTAGATCTATCTATATAGATCTTTATCCCCAAAATATAAACTACTTCTCCAAGGTCTTTCATAGAGAAATTCTTGGATAACCAAATTTTGACTGATTGTAAGGTTGAGACATCATTTCCCATTAACAATATGTCATTTACATATAACAAAAGAAATATGATTACACTCCCACTAACCTTCTTGTAAACAAAGGTTCATCTGGATTTTGTAAGAAACCAAACTGTTTGATTGTCTCATCAAACCAAATATTCCAACTCATAGATGCTTGCTTTAATCCATAAATGGATCTTTGAAGCTTACATACCTTTTTGCCATCTTTGGATATGAAGCCTTCTAGTTGTGTCATGTACACATCCTCAGTCAGATTTCCATTAAGGAAAGCTGTCTTCACATCCATTTGCCATATCTCATAATCATAATGAGTAGAAATGGCTAGGAGTATCCTTATGGATTTAAGCATAGCTATTGGGCTAAAAGTTTCATCATAGTCAATTCCTTGCCTTTGACGATAACCTTTAGCAACAAGTCTAGCTTTATAGGTAATCACATTACTATCAATGTCAGTTTTCTTTTTGAAAACCCACTTGCACCCTATAGACTTTATCCCTTCTGGTGGGTCAACCAAAGTCCATACTTGGTTTTCATACATGGAATCCATTTCTGACTTCATGGCTTGAAGCCATTTTTTAGATTCTGAACTATTCAGAACTTCTTCATAGGTTGTAGGCTCATCGTTTTTTATGAGTAATACGTTGTTCAATTACTAATGAGAAATCCATATCTCTCTAGAATAGTACGTATCCTACTTGACCTATGAAGCTCTTGTGCTTCAGAAGTTTGAGCTATTATATCATCTGCATGAGTAACAAGCTCAGGTTCAGGTAGTTGATCAGCATCTGTTTGAGCATATTGAACTTCTTCAAGTTTAATTTTGCTCCCACTATCTCTTTTTAGAAGGAATTCTCTCTCTAAAAATATAGCATGTCTTGAAACAAAAACCTTTTGTTCCAAAGGGTGGTAAAATTGATATCCATATGATGCTTTTGGATATCCCACAAATAGACATCGGTCATACTTAGCTTCTACCTTATCTGACATTGTCTGCTTCACATAAGCAGGACAACCCCAAATTCTCATGTAAGAAAATCTGGGCCTTTTGTTATACCATATCTCATATGGAGTAAAATCAACTGATTTTGAAGGAAATCCATTTAATAAATAAATGACGGTCTCTAGTGCATAACCCCAAAAGGATTTAGGCAGTTCCCCAAAACTTATCATAGACCTTACCATATCTAACAAGGTTCGGTTTCTTCTTTCAGCCACACCATTGTGTTGTGGCGTCTAAGGTGGAGTCCATTGAGATAAAATCCCATTATTCCTAAGATAATCTAGAAACTCTTGGCTCAAGTATTCACCTCCTCAATCTGATCGAAGTGTTTTAATACTTTTGCCAAGTTGTTTCTCTACTTCATTTCTGAATTCTTTGAACTTTTCAAAAGCTTCAGTTTTGTATCTCATAAGATACATGTACCCATATCGTGAGTAGTCATCGATAAAAGTAATGAAGTAGATGAAACCACCTTTGGCGTGTGTAGACATTGGACCTTATACATCTGAATGTATTAAGTCTAAAAGTCCATTAGCACATTCACCCTTTCCCTTAAATGGTAATTTAGTCATCTTGCCTAATAAGCAAAAATCACATGTGTCATATGATTCATAATCAAATGACCCTAAACTACCACTTTTGTGTAGTTTAGATATGTGTTTCTCACTTATATGAGTAAGGCGACAATGCCATAAGTAACATTATTTCAACATATCTTATTTTTTCCTTTTATTATCATTGATGTTTAAAATTGGATTTGACATATCTAATATGTATATTCCATTGCATAATGTACTACTAGCATAAAGAATTCAATTCAACATAATAGAACAACAATTGTTACTAAAAGCTAAAAGAAAACCATCTTTATTTAGACTTGAAACAGAAATAATATTTTTAGTCAAAGCAGGTACATAATAGCAATTATCCAAATTTAATATAAGTCCATTAGGGAGGGTCAATACATATGTTCCTACAGGTAATGCATCAACCCTTGCTCTATTTCCAACGCATAGGTCTGACTCTCCCTTATTGAGCTATCTATTGTTCCTTAGGCCCTGCATATCAGTGCATATGTGTGAGCCATAACCGGTATCTAATACCCATATATTATTATCGAGAATAGTATTAATTTTAATGACAAAAATACCTAAAGTAGATAGGGCATCAGATGTCTTCTTCTTCAAGAACTCCAAGTAAGCCTTGCAGTTTCTCTTCTAATGGCCATCTTTGCCACAATGGAAGCATGTCCCCTTTGGAGAAATCTCCTTGGCCATGCCTCCTTTAGGTTCATGGACTTCTTCTTCTTCTTCTTAAAGTTCTTATTTTTAGAACTTGAAGAGTCCACCAGCATCACAACCTTACTGTCCTTCTTGATAGATGGCTCAGTTGTTTTGAGCAAGTTAATCAGCTCAAGAATAGTGGTAGAGATTTTGTTCATCCTATAGTTAAGCACAAAATGTGAATAACTATCAGACAAACCGGTTAGAATTAAGTCAATACTTAATTCATGGTCCATCACAAATCCCAAGGTGGCCAACCTCTCAATATAGCCATTCATCTTCAATGCATATTGCACTAGAGATGTCCCCTTAACCATCTTAGTGCGGAAGAGCAACCTCGAAGTTTCGACTCTTTCGGAATGTGCTTGCTCATCAAAAAGCTCTCTTAGATGGTATACTATGGAATTAGCTCACATAGCTTCATGCTACTTTTGCAACTCAGCTGACATAGTAGCAAGCATAATGTAGCTTGCCATCTCATTATCATCGAGATGCTTTTGATATGTCTTCTAAACATCTTCAGAAGCATTAGCACTGGGGGGATTAGGCAGTGCCTCATCTAGGACATAGCCAATCTTTTCGGATTTGAGAACTATTCTCAGATTCCTTAGCCAATCCAAAAAATTAGTGTAATATCCTTGACCTTCCCCATATGCATTTCATCGAACATAAGCATCTTGCATACAATTCAATTGAACACATGCATTTCATACGTATTTCTATAGGAACAAGTTTATGACACGCACTAGCTACGTGTCCTAGTATTTGGCACTTGTATCGAGTCGCACTTGTGTAATTATAACCTAAATGAAGATAACAAAGCATTAGAAATAAATTGAATAAGGTGATTAAATTAAACTAAGAAAAATGATTAGATTAAGATTAGTGAACATTTACATTGCTAATTTAGTTAAATGGGGTCAAATGATTAAGCCGTATTATTGTGTGAATTTGTGGAATTATAAATCTATGTAAATTATAATAATAATATAGACAAAATAAAATAAAAATGACACAAAAGAGAAATAGAAGAGAAGAGAAAAGAGAAGAGAAGAAGAGAAAATGACAAAATGACAAAATGAGAAAATGACAAAATGACAAAAAACAAGTTGGCTTTATCTTCATATATCTTTCCCCATTTCTGCCTCCTCACTCCAGCCCGACTTCTTCTTCAATTTCCTCCATTTCAGACTTAAATTCTTCCTTGTTTCACCTAGTTTTTGAAGCTAATTGATCCCTTTCAAGGTTGTTCTTGTTAAGTAATCAATTCTTATTGCTATAGGGTTGATTTGAGTTGCTTAGGTTCAATATTAGGCACTGAATTGCACCCCGATTTTGATATTAATAGAAATTGATTCTGGAAATGTGTAAAACACAAAAGTTGTTCCTTTATATCTTAGATTTGTGGATATGTAAACATTTTTTCAATATGTTATCTATAGGGAGAGATATTCCCTTCGTACTGAAACTGGTCAGGGTATAAACCCTAACCAAGTTAGCTACTGTGTGGTTTGATTTCGAATATGTTAAAGCCCTTATTTTAAGTCTCTCAAAACATAAAAGTTGTAGATATATGTGTTTTTTTATCTGTATACCAAATTTCAGGTTCATAGGTCTTGTAAATGGGGAGTTATGGTGAATGGAACCATGATTGTTCCATGGTTTGAACTGCCTACTGAGTGCCCTGGGCAGATACAGTACATTGGTTGGAAAATTTGAGCTTGTTAGAGCTACATTATGTAAATTATCAAAACATGAAAATTATAGGTATATGTCTTATCTAAATTTTGGTACTAATTTTAGCTTAATTTCTTATCTATAGGCTAAGTTATGGCCTTTGGAAGTCATACTGGTCCGGAAGCCAATTCTATTCTGGAACAGTAATATGTTTGGTATAATTAGAAGACCTTAGAGACATAATTGGTAAACATTTTAAAAATGAAACATGTTCCATATAAACTCATATAAGTTTATGTAAAGTTTCATTAAAATAGTACTTATAGAGTGTAAGTTATGATGAACCCAAATGAGTACCCTGAAACTGCCTGAAGGAAGAAAACAAGGCAGAAAACAGAACACTCTTAGAAATTCCACCAAATATTATACAATGATCCAATTGGTCTGAAATTTGAATATGTACTATATATATGTGTTATTGTTAATTAGGAACAAGAATTAGAGTAATTGGTCAATTATAGAAAAAGTTATAGGCTAAACAGTCCCATAAGGTCACACTGCCTCATAGGAAAAATCTTAACTATTGACATGAACAATGCATATTAATTTGTTTAAGCCACATTAAGTCTCTCTAATCATGAGTTAATCGATTATGTTTTCATATTAGGATCGCAACATATTGGAGAACCACAAGGAGCAGATAGACAATAAGTTAGGGGTCGGAATCAAAGGAGAACAGTGAGTCTAATTATCGATTGAATTCTTTAGTGCAAATGAATGTTGCTTGCTATGTGATTCATGTGATTGTCATGATTGGTCCTTGATAATGTAATGATGGATAATTTGTGACATTTTGGTACATATAAATGGTATACTTGTGGTATATTTGAGGTATATGTTTGACAAATGTGATATATATACATGGTACATGTATAGTATATACAAGGTGTATGCTTGACATATGAGGTATATAGGGAATATATGTATGTTGTATATGATAAAGATGCAATGGTTGATGAATGCTTAAATACAAGTGCATATGCATATGGGCTAAAAAGGCGTTGTGACTAGTTAATCGACATTGCAAAGCAAAAGAAGAGGCCTATGGCCCAACAAATGTGCAAAGCAAAAGAAGAGGCCTATGGCCCAACAAATGTGCAAATGAAACAAATGATCAAGCTAGCTAGCAAATGCAAATGCAAATGCAAATGTTCATATGGAAACCCGGGGCAATGTTCGTTTAATCTGGTCACAACAAAATAAAATGTACAAGCAAAGCATAAGTAAATAACAATTATTGAATACTTGATTTTATCTATATTTATATGTTATTGACTGATGAATGGAATGGAATACATGGTATATATTGGAATTGTGATTTATGACTATGAGTTGTTTGGTACTTTAGAGCTCATTGGATGGTTATTCTCACTGAGCCGCAACTCATCAATGTGCATCATTTTTCAGGTAAAGAGAAGTGATAGCTCATTTTGAGTAGCGTATAAAAGACATGGAGCACAGGTCACTGGCCGAGCATCATCACTCTCTCTCTCCTTGCATTCCACACAAGCATGAAAATATGTCATATGTGTTTTTTTGTATTTACGTGTTTGAATATGTATAGTCATTTTAGAAGGAGTCTAAATATGTATAAATGAAATCAACTCGAAAATACTTATGTGTAAAGTTTATGTTTTGATATATGTGATATATTATATTGTGGTGAAAACCTCAGTGTTAACTTTGCAAAGTCAGTGAATAATATTACAGGATATGAGACTTGCAAGTCATTGAATGAAATTATAGGATATGAGACTTGCAAAGTCATGGAATTATATTACAGGATATGAAAAACAATTTTACTACTATTGTTAACAGGGTATTTTACCTTTCCAGTAGGCCATGTATGATTACCTGATGTTTGGATAGGTTATACTAAAATGCATAAGATGTGGTGTTACATTTAGGCTCAGTCAACTTATTTGATTCCATTAGGGATCACAAATTCACACTTGTCATGATGATGATTCTAACAACCTAGATGTAAAATAGAAAATGTTAGAATGTACATAAAATGCATGTTTATTAGGTCTTTAATAAATCATATTATAATTCCCACTATTTTATTGTGAATCCATAACCCTCATTATGAACCTGAGAGAACTTATATGGAAGTTCTTCTAGTGGATCGATATCCAACTAGCTAAGAATAACCTTGAGGCAACTCAACAAGCTATCCTTAGTTTGGTTAGTAGGTATCTAATTCATACCAATTGCATTATTCATGCAACTATCGAATCTTATGCTATCAATTTGTTGATGTGTGCATATACATTGGGCTATTAACTCTTGATATGTGCACATCTCATGTATACAAACCCAACTTTGCCTCCAATACACATTAAGTTTGGCGCAAATCCAACAAGTTAATAATATCGGTTAAGTCTAACCCATTAATTGTGAAATCTAATTTCAATGGATTGAACATATTCTTATAGAGTGAGCTTGAGCCAACTCAACAACCCTAACTCTAGAAGAACTATGGTTCTCCCCATATTAATGGAAGGCGTAAGACTTAATTGTTTATTTAGCGAGGGATTTCTTTGTTAAGTCTCATCAAGTTATTATTTCATGCGTTTATATATCATACATTCATCACATTGATATATAAAGATAGTTACATTAACTATATGACATGATTATGGATATACTAAAGTCAATCTCTTGAGCCAAAGAGAAATTGATTAGGTCTTACCTAGGTATATGTATGAATTTACAACCCAAAATAGAAATCAAATTCCTATTTCTAATTCTTCTTGTTTATGGTACCATCTCATTCGCTTCTTGCTCCTTTGTATCTTCATTCTATCCTAATCCTATATAATCTAATTACATATTTCAAATTATAGAAAATCTCAATTTACATTTGAGGGGAGTAAGATGAAAAGAGAAATACATAAGAAGAAAGAGAGATAGGGACACGCATACCATATTTACCATAAAACAAAATAAGTCTATGCATACTCAATTACATTGGGTCTAAGTCCATAATCGTCCATCATGTCTTTTCATACACCCCTAATATGCATTCTCTAATGCACAAAATAAAAATGACAATTTTGGATTTCAATTTGTAAATCGATTTAATACTTGAACCGAAATTGCTTATGTGTGTTCTTTCGGTTAATTTAATTTTATATGTCATTTTAAAGTGAAATTTAATATTTAATCAAATTAAATTAAATTTCATATTTTCAGAATTAATTCAAAATTAATTCTCCTTAAAATCAGAATATTATGATGTTAAAATTAAATAATTTAATTTTAATATACATAACAATTTCTAGTCATACTAGAATTACAATTACACAACTTAAATTAATTCAAAATTAATTTTCAAAAATTCTAAAAATTTTCAGAACTTCAAATCACCATTCTAATCATCTTTAGGTCAGCTCAAGTTCATCAAAATATTTTTGCCACAAGCCAAAAGTACTAAGACAAACAAACCAACACAATTAGATGCTTAAAATGACTAATTCGATATCTAGAATTTTTTAAAATTTCAAATGCTTGAAAACTAATTTTTGCATGCATCTAACATCAAAATAACATATTTTTAATCACATAAAAAATATTTCAAGGTGCTAGAAATAAAATAAACATATATAAAAAAAATCAAACAAACCAGCCCCACCGAGTATGCTAAAACAGTCTCTTTTTTGTGTTTGTTTGAAAAATTAATTAAAATAATTTTTAACTAATTATTGGACACTTCCAGAGGCATAAATATATTCTCAATATGTCTAAATAATGTTTGTATAATTAAATTACAAGAAAAATATAGTCAGCCTCATCAATTAAGCCAAACAACAATACATATTGGGTTGTAGCAAACCACAACAATCCACACTAGGATATCTCTAATGATAATCCACGTGAAGAATGAAGAAGAAACTATCAAAAGAAATTGTTTGAACAAATTCAAAATGCTAGCTTTGAAAGTATTCTTGAGAGAATTTTTATTGTCTTAAAAATATTTTTTTCATAAAAAAATATTTTCATGTCTATTTTCTATCATTTAATGTCTTTTCTATCTGAATCAAATTCAAAAAAAAGATGAAAAGTCAAAAATGGAGAAAATGAAAATAAATGAATAGTAATTGGCCATAATTGGCCTAATTAAGGCCAAATTCTGTCATTGGCCAACAGGAGGGAGGCAGCAGGGTGTTGGGCCTGCTGCAGGGCAGTGCAGCTGGCCCACACAGGCCCGTGATCCTCCCGAACGATTTTTTCTATGCGATCTCATCACGATCCATCCCAAAATAATTCTCTCATATTTTGAATCATATCCAAAATCATTTTACTCATTCTCTATATCTTCAATGCGTGTGACCCATTAGATTCCCGGTTATGTTGGCCACTTAAATTTAGCAAGTCATGAGTGGTATCTAGCAACACATCATGACCTCCAATTGACCGAAAAGTCAGTGGTTTGACTACGAACCATTCCATAGACAGTTTCCATACAATTATTCCTTTCACCATTCTATACCCCACTTAGTTTAGAGTATGGACATGTGTCAACTCCCACTAGACTGACTACGTCACGTCTAGTCCAAGTAATATTAGTTCTTATCCTTAAGGCTCATTACTTTATTAGATATGTCATTAATGACTATTTTTATGACATTTCCACTCTGGCCAGAAATTCCCAAGTAATGACCACGACAAGAGGCTATGCGTATAGACTCATTCTTATCCTTAAGGCTCATTACTTTATTAGATATGTCATTAAGGACTATTTTTATGACATTTCCACTTTGGCCAGAAATTCCCAAGTAATGACCACGACAAGAGGCTATGAGTATAGACTCATTCTATCAGGAGTGGTGAATCCTTTGTTGGTTACCTAATTACCTTCGAATACCTCAAGCTGTATCCAATCACCACCCTATGAGCAACCTCCCTGAGGCAACAAGGAATAGTATCAAAATACAGAATCAATATTCAAGATATCCTTGAGTACCTCAAGTCTAAGGATACTTGTATTATTGCTATGATGAGACTATCATTGACATTTGAATAGATTATCCATATAATTGTCTCATAGCTGGTCATCCAATGTACTTAGCAACACTTAGCAAGCATCCACATGTTAACTCTAAACATCTCATATTTATAGATTATGAGATCTACTACTCGATCCAATCAAGGAGTGTAACATGTAATAGTTTATCCGGATTAATAATGTCTCGTCTCATTATTCATATGATTAGAGATAATTTTGATACTAACATAATTACACTTGATAAGAATCTCAATATCATGATCTCATCATGATTTCCTTCATACTATGTTATTTATCAAGGACTTCATTAATTGATTTAAGATCATCTATCAATTCATATATCAAATGAACATCAAATTAATGAAAAAGTATTTTATTAATCAAATAAATTTGTATAATAAGTGTTAAATGTGATTGCCTTTAAAGCACTCCTCTAACAATGTATGGGTATAGTTATGATTTCAAATGATATAAATATTTTGTTGTTTTGAGAACATGTATTTGGTATTATTTTGATAATTATGGTTGTACTTAATAAATATAGGGCTAGAATAAGCCATACCTATGATTTTGTTATAAGGATATGGTTTATTAATCCAGTAAGTATTTGGATTTGAAAGAAATGATATAAACAAATAAAGTAGTCATTCATGTATTAAACAGTATTTTAGTGAAAAATATTTTTATATAAGATAAGGATATTTTATAATAAAAATGTTTTAAAGTACACAGGTTTTTAGTATCAGAATCGGGTAGCATCCGTCATATAGTGGGATTAAATCTTATTATTTGGATGGTCGATCCAAATCAGTTATGGAAATATACCCCATTAGAAACAAAATAGTTCAAGTTGTCAAGTGCGATTGCAAAATAGATTGCAAAGGAGACATTTGTGACCGCGAATACCAAGCTTGATCGACCACGATATTCCAAAGTACTTGACTATTACCAAGTGACTCAATCAGAATTTGCCACATGTCCCATGCCTTGTCAGGGTTTTAGGAGGGTTTTTTGCACCTTCAAATCTCGTGACTATGACACTAAAATTTGCAATCGCAAATTATCTAGAGCCAAAAATCCATCCAAGTTCCAGAATAGTTCGTAACCTCATCTACGACAGTGAAGATTACCACTAAAGGGGATCTCACGACTGTAAAGTAAGAGCACAATCGTGAAGTTCCTCCTTATATATAGTTGTTAAGGCAGGAACAAGTCATATCATGCAATGTGTCAAGAAACCAATAGTCATTCAAAATTTGTGACTGCAAATGATATTTTACGACCGCGAATTACCCTATAAAGATAACATTTAATGCAAAGTTTTAGAACATTAGGAAGAGTTAAAATAATGAAAATAAAGATTTATTTAGATAATAATGTTTTATAGTTAAAAAATTTATTTAAGTCAATTACATACATGATTGAGTTATAAAATTAAAGAATTCTAAATTAGAAATTTAATTTGATTTTATCAAGAGGTTCATATTAGGTATAAAAAATAGGATAATTAAATCAAAGATTTAAGATTATATAAAATTAAGTCAATTGATGATTCATTTATAAAATAAAGAACTATAAACTAGATATCCAATTTAATTTGGTTAATAGATTAATCTTAGACATAATAATTGGAATAATTGAAATAATTGAAGAAGAGATTGAAAATCATGTAAAATTAAATAAGAGATTAAAAATTATGTCAAAATTAACCAGAATAGAAGATAAAACATGTTGTGTTCAAATATAATATTTTATATTGATATTCATTAAAATAAATATTTATTCCAAAAGTAATTAAAGATAACAATTAGACTCGCTTCTACAGTACTCCACTCTGACTCCATTCCGAATGAAGCAGATTTTTTTATAATTTTTATGCTCCTCTCTGATTCTAAAATTTTTTGTGACATGGATGGTATATACATTATTCATCCCGAATAATATATATATATATATATATATTAATAAAAATTGGTTATAGGGTAGGATTAGGGGACTAAGGCGGAATTTTGGGGTCAAGGACGGAGATAAGGATGGGGAACTCCATTCCAAATCCACATTGTTGTCATTCTTAAAAGCAATTTGTCTTATTTATTTATTTAAATAAAGTGATATGTTATAGTTTTAACTAAATCCTTAAAAATTTGTGTTGATAAGAACAATTGCTGTTGTATTTTTATTTTATATTTTGAATTAGTGGCTGTGTACGCAGTGAAATATTTCTATTAGTCCCTTCGGGGAGATCCAAAGTATATTAATTATATATATTTTTTTTACTTTTAATTGATTAAGAATCGAAAATAAATCAATCTCTATGATTAATTTTTAAAAACTTGGATCAGATAGAAGTACGAACTGATTAATAAATATTATAAAACAATAAATAACCCTGATTAAAGTTGTGGGTTTACAATTATAATTAAAAAGCTCAAACTTTGTGGCCCCAAATAGACCCACCACATAACATTATAAAAAGTAATTTCAATTATTTTCAGTCTATGAAGCATTGAGATTGTGACGTGAATCTATAATTGCATTCCAATAATATTTATACTTTTTATAAGGATTTAAATAAAATAGGAAAATCACAAAACTATAACTTGTAACATTTTTATCAACAATATAATATTGTCAACTGGTGGTTCTAGCTCTTAACAGTAAAGATATTTCTTCTACAGGCCTTCTAACAGAGGACAGTAAAAAGTTGCTGGAATGTTTAGATAATGTTTCCGTTTCTTTTGTTAAGCGTTCTACAAATATTTTTGCTCACTTCCTAGCTAGAAAAGCAAATTTTTTGCCAAATCGTGTTTGTTGGGACCATGAATTCCCAAGCTTTGTATTAGCAGCCTTGTCTTATGATGTTTCAGTTTAATGTTATTGACTTTTATTCAACAAAAAAATTAATTATAGCTATATCTTTTAATTCTATCCTCATGAAAAAGCTATATATTTCTTAAATATTTATTCATTATACCTATATATATAAGAACAACAATACGTAAATTTCATAAAAAATATAATTAAAATATCAATATTTAATGTAAGGATTTTATAAATACTTTTCAATGCAAGAATATTTTATTTATTAAATAAATAGGACAAATTCAATACACTAAAGAAAAGAAGAGTTTTGTCGTTTTGTGAATAGAAAGAAATAAACTAAAGTAAATTGCAATAAATTCGGCTAGTTCGTCCTAAACCGGATTTATGCTAAAGAAAGTATGTCCCAGCCACAGAGCGGGCCAGGCGGGTACCTATATTTATTGCCAGGTCTGGTTTTTTTTCTTTTCTTTTCCTTTTTTTTTATTTTTCGACAGAAAAAGGAATTTAATTAACTCCTCAATTAAGAAGGGCATAACAAAATGCGGTACCCATTTCCAAAACATTGATCCAATGTAACTCATGTAACATGATCGAAATTTTATATATGTATTTTTACATGTATATATATACAATTTGTATATACTTTACTTGATCATGTGAATTTTATATATTTTTTTATAAGAATAAATTTATTATACATACTAGCTACGTGTTTAGGTATTTTATAATTTAATCGAATTGCACGTATCTAACTTGTAATTTAATTAAGAATGACATTAAATTAAAATTTAAATAAATAAAATAATTAATAAAAAAATATGATATAGTTTATTTTAATCAAATTGTATTACTGAGTGAATGGATTAAATAATAATAATAATAAAAAGAAAAAAAAGAAATAGAAAGAGGAAATCGGTGGTCTTATCCATTCTGCATACTTTACTTTAGCAATTGAAATCTATTTTTTGCTTTTCTTCCATATTCTCTCTTTCTCCCTAACTACAACAACCCTCGTATCTCCATTTTTTTGATTCCTTGAAGAGTTTCAAAAGCAATTTTAGCCTTAGCAAAGTTGGTTATAGGTGAGTAATCATCCTTTATTGCGCTAATCATAGTTAGAGTTATTTATGGCTTGTAAATATGTAGATTCTGGAAAAGTATAAAACATAAAATTTATAGGTTTATGTCTTATTTATTTTTCTCTAAAATAGTTTTGAATGGTTTGGTGTATATGAAGAGAAATCTTCTCTTGTTTGGAACTAGTTCTAGCTCGAATCTCAATTGGATATACCATAGTATTTTCTTATTTTGACTATTATAGAGGCCGAAATAGATAAAATACAAACCACTAAAGTTGTAGATACATGTGTTATTTATCTGTATACCAAATTTTAGATTCATACATTTTATGGATGTTAAGTTATGGTAAAGGGAACTATGACTGTTTTATAGTTCCTTAATGCCCTATACAGTTCCAACAATTTATTTTATTATTTTGAGCTTTTTATGGAAAGAATTTATAATTTATCAAAACATGAAAGTTATAGTTTTATGTGTTAGCTAAATTTTTATAAAAATATCACCTACACATGTTATATATAATATGAGATATGACTTTCAAAAATAAGACTGGTTCGGAAGTCAATTCTGTTTTAGACCAGTGATATTTTTCTTATAATTTGAGTACCTTAGAGATAGAATTGATAAATGTTGTAAACATTAAAAAAAATTATATTTTAACCTATATAAGTGCTTACCAATTTTCACTATAATATAACTTACACATTGTAAGATATGAATGACCATAATTGGTATTCTAAAACTGGCTAAGAGCAGAAAATAGGGTAGAAAACATGACACAATTAGAAATCTCATAAAAAACTGTACAATACTCCAATTTCTCTAAATTTTGAATATATTATATAATTATATGTTAAATTTAATTAGAAATAAGAATAAGATAAATTGGATTAGTGTAGAAAACGCTATATGCTAATCAGTCGCATAAGGTCACACTGCCTCATAAGAAAATTAATAACTATTGATATGAAATATGCATATTAATTTGTTTAAATCACATTAAATTTCTCTAGTCATGAATTAATCAATTATATTTCCAAATTAGGCTCACAATAAATTTAAAATCCACAAGAAGGGGATAAACAATAAGTTAGGGGTTGGAATCAAATGAAAAATGTGAGTTCAATTATCAAGTAATTTCTTTAGTATACATAAACATTGTTTGTTATGTGATATGTGAAATGATTTATGGTTATATAATTCATATGATATTTGACCTTAATAATGAGATGATGGATAATTTACGATATATGTGGTATGTATAAGTGGTATATATATGGTATATTAGAGGTATATGTTTGGCATACATGATATGTGCTTGGTATTTATATAGTATATGTGAGGATATGCGTAGAATATGTGGTATATGTAATAAGGATATAATGGCTGATAAATGATGAGTTACAAATGCATATGCATAATGACTTAAAAAGCCATTATGACAAGTTAATCGATATTGCTAGGCAAAATAAGATGCCTACGACCTAATAAATATGCAAATGAAACAAATAATCAAGCTAGCTAGCAAATATAAATGTTCACAAGACAAATGTTCACATAGAAATCCGGTATAATGTCTGTCTAACTTGATCACAACAAAATGAAATGAGCAAAGCATTAGCATAAGTAAAGAGTTATATGCTTTAATTTTACTTGTAATTATATGATAATGGTAGTTGTACCTTGTTGGATGTTTCTGTCATTTTGATGATCACAAATAATTGGGCAATAAGGAATTTAACCACATTTTGTATTCTAAATGTGTTAGACAAGTTACATATTCCTCAAACTATAAAGCAAGTCGATTGAAATTATTTGAAGTTCAAAAGAATGGAAATCATCAAAGATTCATGCCAGTGAATAATGTCACGCCCATAGTGAAAAATTGCCACTATCATGAAAATAGCAATTCACGCCCGTGGCTCATGGAGTAACGCTCGTGAATGAGTTAGTGCCAAGACTATTCATTCAAATGCTCACGACAGTAAGGCATTGGATCACCTGTGAAACTTGATTAAATCACGCCCATGAAGAAATGTGTCACGCTCACGAAAGACCTCTCATTTCTAGACATAATCGATCACGACCAGCTTCAGCACTTCAATCGCGGTTATGAAGAACATTCATGCTCATGAACCTGGAAAGAGAAAGTTGTTAGGCGTGAATGGAAAAGTGGTTGAACGACTATTTTCACATTAAATGCATCCCAAATGGCTATATTTGTTAAGGGAAGTATAAATATAATATATTTATAATTTTCAAAGGCTAGAAAAATATGCATTCAATATTTTAATATTGTATAGCCTTGTGCATTTAATTGAATATACCAATCTTATATTTTTATCTTGTAAAAACCATAATTACTCAGAATTATTTAGCTTTTTGGTTGGCGAGTGTTTTCATTTTTATAATCAATAAATGTTTAATAAAAATTTATATGTGTGGTTATAATTCAATAATAATGGAAACAAATAATAAAAATAAATAAACATATAAATGGAAATTTGGTAAAATTATCATTTTTGAAAATATTGTGAATAATAATCTTAATGTTGAGAGTAAATATAAAAATAGTAAAGCCCTAAGACACCTAACCTAGAACTAGAATAAAGAATAGTTTGACATGCCAATAAAGGGATTTAAGGCACTCGGTGCCAAAACATGAAAGTCGGTATAGTTCTTGGTTTAATCTATGGTAACGAGGAACCTTATTCTCAATCATTATGTCAGAAGTTCAAAAAATGTCTCGTTCTTGTTCTACTATTTCTCTTCAACCCTCTCCTTCCACTTCTAAAAATCTTAACCATTTGTATGAACTTTCCTTCCTTCCTGAAGATCAGAAAATTCAGAAAACAAATATTCCATTCATAAATCCCTACCACACCTTTCAGAAACACAAATCTTCCTTCACAACCTCCATTAAAGCTTTGATTAGACAAAAACCACCTTTTGTAAAAGAGTATATACAATCTTTCTCTTTTGATCAGTGTCCTATTCAAGGTACTGGTGAGGAACAGTTCATTACTCTTGAGATTCCTTTTGAATTTCCAACTCAGTGGCTTAACAGTGGGTATTCTTGTCATATTCGCTAATTTAGACCTAAGACATGCGAGTTATTTAATCGACTCGTCAATTTAACCGAAGTCTAAAATTGGGTTTTTATCGAAAAATAATGGAAATTCAGTATGGAAAATATCTAATAAAGTGTTCAAAATATTTTAAGATGTTAAATGTCGGTAAAGGACTAAATTATAAATTTTAAAAAGTTTAGGAGTCAATTTGCAATTTACCGAAAATTTAGGGATTAATTGGGATAATCATCAATTAAATGCACGCATTGGGACATAAAATGAATATGGAGGCTGGCCACACCAAGTGGCAAATTTTAAGAAGGAAATTGACATGCATGAATGAGATATTCAATGTATATAAGCTTAGGTGTCCCATAATTGATTAAGTTTGTCATTTTCTCTTAATTGCCTCTCTTCTTCCTTATCACTTAAACATCTAGAAGAATTTTGTCTTCCCCTCAAACCAGCCCACATTTCTTGAAGCATAACCCACCAAATGGCAAATTTTAATAAGCTAATTAAGATACATGCATTTAACCTTAATGAAGGTTTCTAGATTTAGCTTAGGTGTCCCCCTATCTTAATAACTTTTGTCATCTTCTTCTTGATTGTTTTTTCTTCTTCCTTATCCATTTTTCATTGAGAAAAATTCTGCCTCTCAAACAGCCCACGTTTTCCCTTATTCCTCCATAGCCAAAGCTTAGTTTTAGTGAAAGAAAGTGAGAAAAGAGAGAAAAAGTAAGGTAAAATCTCATTTTCACGCTTAAGAAAGCTTAAAAGAGTAAGAAGAAAGAGAGAGATTAGGTTTATAAAGTTTTAATAATCTGTTTATGAACTTTAGGAACTCAGAGTGACAAGGATTTAGCTCAAAGGAGCAAAGGAAAGGAGAAAGAGAAGCAAAGAGAAAGAAAATGAGAGGAAAAAAGAGGTTTGTGCATAACCTAAGATAATAGCCTATTTTAATTTTTTTTAATTACATAAATTCATTATTTGGCATGTTTATGATTCTGAATTAATATTATTTGTGATGAAAAATCTTGGGGATGCATGTTTGCTAGACTTAGGATTTATTTTGATAACAATTGAAGATAGTTCATGTATGTATTCTGTGCTGGAAATTGATGAGTAATGTTCACTTAAACTATTATAACTTAACTTCTAGAACTCATTTTTGCATGTTATTTGTTGGGTTTGAACAATAAGACATAGGGATATAACTTTCATTTAGACCATAAAACCTGAATATGTCTATAAGTGTCCAGCAAAATTCATAAAATGCGGACATAGAATCTGTCCAGAAATTATGGGCAGAATTGTTATTAATGCGCAGTAAGTACTTAAACTGTTATAAATTGAGTTCTGAAGCTTAGATTTGTATATTCTTTATTCGGTTTGAAATTTAAGATATAGGGATACAATTTTTATATAGACCATAATATCTGAATATATCTGTAATTATCCAGAAAAATTCATAAAGTTCAGACTTAGAATCTGTCCAGAAAATTCTGGGCAGAATTATCAGTGACCAGTTAGTGTTAATATTATCATATCGTTTGATACAAAACTCAGAATTAAGTGATTAAAGTTGTATATTAAAGCTAAGATCCATATATAAAAGTTTTATGAAGATCATGTAACTAAATTCAGAACGGAAGCATGTGAGTTGAGGAATGAAATGAGTAAAATGATGAGAACTTTGTTATATTATGTAAATATTATTTTAATTAAGTGATTATGTGATTACTTTGAGATATTACATGCATGAAAAGTATGAAATTAATTTTTATGAATTTTAATGAAATTGTATAAGCCCTAAAACACCTAACTAGAACCAACTTAGGATAGTTTGGCATGCCAAATAGGGGGGAGTATGATAAAAATGATTAAATCCATTAATGGTATGATTATCTACGCCGGGTTTGGAAATATTATCTATGCCGGATTTGGCATTATTATTTATGTCGGGTATGACATTATTATCTACGCCGAGTTTGACATGGTTATCTACGCCGAGTTTGGCACGATTTTCTACGTCGGGTTTGACACTTATATGCGCATATCATATTGCTCGGGTGGCACTCCTAAGTGCCTAGATGTCAACTCCATTATCCTATTAAGTGGTTCATAGGTGTCCTGAGCATAAATGAAAACATAAATAAAGAAGTTATGGAACAGAAAAGAATTATTGAAAATAAAAATGGAATTATGAATTGGGGCATAGATAAAAAGAAGATTTAGTGTTATACAATAAGATGGTAATAAAATAAATAAGTATGAGATAAAATAATATAATTTGATGTCTATACATGCTAGAATACCATGATATGTATATTTGCATGAGAATATGATTAAGCATCAGTTGATATATGATAATGCATGATTGCATAAAATAGTTTATTGCTTTATCTATATGCACCACTAAGCCAAGAGCTTAGCATGAGAGTTTTCTCACGTAGATTTAGCAAAGAATAAATAGAAGATAGTAGACAAAGCCAATGGTGACCTAATCCAGTAAAGCAGTCTGTTGCACATCTCGTGGGTTACACAACTTTTGTATATTATTTTATAATTTTATTTTATAGTATTTGTAAAATAAACATTATGTTTTGTAAAGAACATGTTACTATATAAAAAGGTAGTTTAACTTTTATGTGATATTTCTTCAATAAATAAATAGTAAATATTGGAAAAAAATAATAAAAAAAATAAAAAAAAAATGTACGAGTGATTTTGCTTTATATATAACTTATATAATGATATTTTAACCGATGAAGTCAATGTAGCACACCCTCATTCGGGCACGAGCTGCTGGGGTGAGGGGGTATTACAATTCTCACATCCATTTTGGGGCTATCAGGCTTGCTTTAACCTATCATGGCAGGAAAGGCTTACCTGTTGTTGCTCGAATTGCTTTATTGGATACCAGGTTTCTGGAATATCAACATGCTATAATTGGTACCATCCAAACCTCTCTGAATGTAGGAGTTGTCCTTTGTACATTCTACCTAGACTTTAATATAAGGCTTTAGGATCCTCATACGTTTACTTCGCTGAAGGTACAGGTCCAGATCACTAGAGTAAAGAACGTAGCTACTACAGATATAACTACTCTTCACTATCAGATGATATACAGAGTACAAAACCATGCTATGGATCTATGCATTCCAGCTTCTTCAGATGCTTTGAGTATTACAGTGGATTCTACCTATGTTCCAAGCGTAGTACAGATCCCCAAGTAGCAAATGAAAGAAGATCTTCTTCAGATCTTTCCGCAGTCTTGGCTAACCAATTATGAGCTTCTTCATTAAAGAAGCCAACCGGTGAGTTCAACCAAACTGCTTTTCATAAAATATAAGGATGGCAGAGTTGAGACCCAGTTCTTCTCTTTTGAAGAAGATGAACCCCAAGCTAGCATGCCAGTGGAGTTTTCCACCCAGTTTATGATGCAGCCAGTCTATTCTCACGAGGAGATCCCAATAATTGCCTTCTCAAGTTCAGCACAACCCATCTATCAGTCTCATAACAAAAATTACAGTTACTTTGATGTATGTGATTGTGATGACTACTATGCAGATAGGATGACAAAAGAAAATGAAGAATGGAACAGAAAAGCTAGAAAATCAAAGAAAAAGACCAAGTGTTCTGAGAAGCAGTTTTTTGAAAAATATGAAGATGGAGATCCTTATGTTGGTCTCCTTGGACAACCGTTAGGTAAATATGACTATATGGTTTCTTATTCCCCACTTTCTCACTATAAAAATCCATTACTACCTGCACCACCTTCATGGGATGATCACCCTGATCCCTTACCTCCTAAACCTCCAGAAAAACCTAAACCATTACCTTTGCCTCGTTATAAGCTAGTTCCAAAACCTAAAGTTACTCAACCTGAACCTATACCTATGATTGCCATGTACCAACAACCTTATTTTCTAACTGCTTATGATATTGAATTTCCCCCTCTCCAAGAGCACATAGACCTTGTTTCTCAAGTGCATATTGCTCCATATGTCCGACTTTCAACGGTTACACCTAAAGGAATGTCCAAGCCAATTTCGGTAGCATAATTAGTTTTGAACTGGCAAACTTAGAATGCAAAAGCATAGAACAAGGTGCTATAGAGACTTGAAACTAAAATTGATAAGGTAACAAGCAAAGTATCTGTCCTGGACAATAGACAAACAACACAGTATGAAGTGTTGTATAAGCTGTTAAGACAGCTTGAAAGACAACAGACAAAACTAAAGGGTGAATTGATGAATATGATCTCAACAAGATCGTATGACTCAACTTTTGATGCCAAAGTTGTTCGCCTCTAGAAGCTTGAAAGAGAGATTGCTTCATTTAAGCAAGATCTCAAGCAAGATTATCTCAAATCTTCTTCATTCACAGATCCTTTAGGGATGTTTACCTCCCTACATCTCCCTGTCTCTCATCAACCATTGTACACATCACCTCCTGTTCATCAGCCTTCACTTGCAAAATTGGAACGATTTGGCTTCTCATCAGAACTCTTACACAAACAATTCATATAACAACTCAACTTAGGCCCAAAGCCTGTATCGACACCAAAGCCCAGCACTATTTCAACCCAAATTACTCCACCCTAGAGATCAACTTAAACACCTGTTGTTATAAGGCTTGATACACCTCATATTTTTACTTCTAAACCAGACCCAATTCATATTCCTCAAACAATTCCCCAGTCTCAAAAACAAAAGAAATTGTCCATTCCCATATGGTCCAACAACCAAAGCCCACAAACACTATCACAACCTTCAAATGACAATATTATGAAAACCGGTAATGACACTATTATAAAAGCACTCGACATAATATTATGAAAGCTGGTAATGACAACCCCATTATTTCTATTAATTTGTTCAGTTATAGGTGTTATGGGTGCAAAAAAAATGAAAATAACAATAATATAAAAGTGTGTCATTTTGATAATGTTGTGCTAAATCAAAAGTTGGTAAATATTAAATGCCTGATAACATTTATTTAATTTCATGTATTTTATTTTGTTTTATGCCTTATTTGTGAAAATTTTGATATATCATGTAAGAAAATATATGTATGAAAGATTTTTATCCTTGAAGCACCACTAAGCTGGTTGCTTAGCACGGGTGGTTTCCTCTCGCACAGGTTCTAAAGAATAGTCGTAGATAGTATAGTTGTCAGAAGAAGAAGGATACCTAGACGAAAAGTGGCTTAAAGCTTTAGACTATTTTTGATATATTTTGTCAAAAACTTTGTAAATTAAATTATAGTTTTATCTCATCTAGTATGTATGGGGGACATGTACATCTAACATAATGGACATAGTTTGGATGTAAAATAATATATTTTATAAATAAATAAAATTTTGAATATTGGCATTTGTAATAATTTTATTTTAGTGTTGTACTATTTTCACAAAATTAAAAAAAATATACTTCATTTAGCTAGTCTTATAAGATAGTTAGTCGGGTAATGCTCACTTATCTTGCTGAATTAAAGTGGGGTAAGTGGGTGTTACAACTAACCCCTAAAATCTCTCTCTTCAAGACCAAGCTCCAAATGAGCTTAAAACCCCATCTTCCGTTAGAGAAATTTAAAAAGAAGATGAAAAACACTTTACCTCAAGATTTTTCCTTCTATGTCTGAAACTTTTGAGATTTCTCTCTCCTATTTTCTTGCTTATTTCTCCTTTTTGTTTCCTTAATCTTTCTCAAGCTTTTCTATTCATGAAAACTTACTTTTCCATACCTTTCTCATTCTATTCCTCACTTTCTCTCACTAAAAGGAAGTTTTGGGTATGGAGGAATGGCGGGGGACATGGGGCTAGTTCATGAACATAAAATTTTAGACTAAAAGAGATAAGGAAGGAAGAAAGAAGAAAAATGAAAAATGAAAAAGACAAAATTAAAAATGGGTCCCATTTTAATCCAAAATATATAGATATTTTGGTTGATTAATATGTTAATCTTCCTTTGGTGTATGGTGGTTGGCCATCACATGTGTCATGTGCCCAAATTATATCTTTAATTAGTAATTATCCCAACTAGTCCTCCAATTTTTGGTAAATCACAAATTGATCTCAAAACTTTTAGATTTTTCCATTTAGTCCCTTATTGTCATTTAGCATCTTTAAATACTTTGAACACTTTATTAAATATTTTCCATATTTATTTGCCATTATTTGAATTATTTTCAATCAAAATCCAAATCGATTCAATGCGTCAGCTTAACGACATGCGCGACTCGAGAACTAAATTAGCAGATATAACAATGAAACTCATGCATGTCCTCTCATCTATGAATTTAATCTTAAAATTTTTTGTTATAATTTAATTTAGTGGTTATAAATATTGTTCATGAAAATTAATATGTCTGATGATATTTCAATCAATTAAAAATTTTCCTTTAAAAACATCACCTAAAATTAATCTAATAGTTACAAATATTGTACATATAAAATAAAATTAAGTAATGACAATCCAATCAGTAAAAACAAAACTAAATAACACATGAAAATATTTAAATAGTTAGAAATTCTAGCGACTAATTGTCTGTCATTAATTAGCGACGGATCAATGATAAAAAAAAATTAATGAAAGAAATTTAAAAAGTACTAGCGACAAAGTACTGACATATTAGTGACAGATAATATTTGTAGCTAAATTTGGTTGCTAAATATGGAAGGAAAATTTGTAGCTCAGTATGGTGATAGAATTGTGAGAGATTAGAGATAAAAATTTAGTGATGGAAAATAATTTATCACTAATGTTGGTGCCAAATATTGGCATATGGATTGGCGATAGTTTAGTGACATATATTCTTATGCATTGCTTGATTGGTTTCGTGTCTTAATATCAATTAGGTTGATACTTTCAGTGTCATATCTGCTAATTTAGACCCCTAGTTGCGCGAATTATTAAATCGATTTGACGGTTCAACCGGAGTCTAAATTTGGATTTTTATCGAAAAATAATTAAAATAATGGCAATTAAGTATGAAAAATATCTAATAAAGTATTTAAAATATTTAAATATATTAAATTTCGGTAAATGACTAAATTGTAAATTTTGAAAAGTTTATGGATCAATTTGCAATTTATCGAAAATTAGAGGGTTAATTAGGATAACTATCAATTAAATACATGAATTGAGATATAAAGTGCATGTGGAGGCCAACCACACCAAGTGGCAAATTTTAAGAAGTCAATTGACATGCATGAATAAATGAATTAGACATTAAAATCACATGGCTTAGGTGTCCCATAATTAATTAAGTTTGTCTTCATTCTTTTAATTGTTCCTTCATCCTTCCTTATCTCTTCATATCTAGAATTTCCTATCATTAAGTTGTCTTCCATGTTTTCTTGAAGCACCACACACCAAATAACATACAACAACTAGCCAAGTGATGTGCATGAATTAGGCATTAATGAATGCTTCTAGATTATGCTTAGGTGTCCCCATCTTAATGAATTTTGTCATTTTCTTCTTGATTGTTTCTTCTTCTTCCTTATCCCTTTTGTATTGAGAATTTTTGCCTTCCTAAGCTAGCCCACGTTTCCTCAAGTTCCTCCATAGCCAAAGTTAGTTCTAGTAAAAAAAAGTGAGAAAAGAGAGAAAAAGTAAGGAAAAAAGCCATTTTCAAGTATAAAAGAGCAAAAAGAAAGAGAGATTAGGGTTATGGAGTTTCAATGAGTAAGATTTTAATGATCTCTTTTATGTTTTAGGAACTCAAATTGACTAGGATTTAGCTCAAACGAGCAAAGGAAAAGAGAAAGAAAAGTAAAGAAAAAGAAAAGAAAAGAAAAGAGAGGTTTGTGCATAACCTAAGGCAATAGCCTATTTTATTTTATTTATTTGAATGAATTAATTAGTTGGCATGTTGATGATTCTGAATTAATATTATTTGTGATGAAAAATCTTGGGGATGCATGTTTGCTAGACTTATGATTAATTTTGGTAAAAATTGGATGTGATTAGTTTGTATGTTCCTTGCTAGAAATTGATGAGCAGTGAACATTTAAACTATTATAACTTGAGTTCTGGAATTCGGATTTGTGTGTTCTATATTGGGTTTAAAAGATAAGACATAGGGATATAACTTTTATTCAGACTATAAAACTTGAATATGTCTGTAATTATCCAAAAAAATCAGAAAGTTCAGACTTAGAATCTGTCCAGAAAATTCTGAGCAGAATTGTTAGTGACAGTCAATATTTATTTTATCATATCTTTTGATACATAACTCAGAATTAAGTGATTCAAAATTTATATTAAATTTAAGATCCAGACCTAAAATTGTTAAGAGACCATATGACTAAAATCATATTGTAATAGGACAAAAATTAAGGTCCAGAACAGAGAATAGAATCTGTTAGTGATAAGGCAGCATATGAGTTGTGGAATTTTAAGAGTAAAATGAGGATAACTTTGTTATATTATGTAAATATTATTTTAATTGAGTGATTATGTGATTATTTTGAGACTTTAAATGCATGAAAAGTGTGAATTTATTTGTTATGAATTTTAATGAGATTGTGTAAGCCTTATAACACCTAACTAGAACCAACTTAGGATAGTTTGACATGCCAAGCAGGGGGGAGTATGATGAAATCCATTAATGGTATAATTAAGGAAGCCGGTGATGATACTATTATTAAAGCCGATGATGATAGCCAATGATGACACTATTATTAAAGTCGGTGATGACACTTATATGCGCACATCATATTGCCTGGGTGACACTCCTAAGTGCTTGGATGACAAATTTGTTATCCTAGTCAGGGGTTCATAGGTGTTTTGGGCATAAATAAAGAAGTTATGGAAAATAAAAATGGAATTATTAATTGTAACATGGTTAATTATGATGTGTTATATAATGATGTGTTAATAAAATAAATAAATATGACATAAAAGAATATAATTTGATTTCTATACATGCTAAAATACTATGATATGTATATTTGCATGAGAAGATGATTAAGCATGAGTTGATATATGATAATGCATGATTGCATAAAATAGTTTATTATCTTATTTATATGCACCATTAAGCCTAGAGCTTAGTGTGAGTTTCTTTTACGCAGATATAATAAAGACTAAGTAGTCAATAGTAGACAAAGGTAGTAGTGACCTGATCCAGTAGAGCAGGTTGTATCAATACTGTGAGTCACACAACTGCTGTATTTATGTTTTGAATTTTATTTTATAGTACTTGTAAAGTAAGCACACGTTTTGTAAATAATACTTTATTATATAAAATGTATTGTGTTTCTTTATTGTAATTTCTTTTACACTACAGATAAATAAATAGTAAATAAAGAAAAAAAATATATGAATGATTCTCATGTATACAAAATTTTAAAAGGGATATTTTAACAGATGAAGTCAGCGTAGCACTCCCTTATCCAGACATGAGCTGCTAGGGTAAGGGAGTGTTACACTCAACCTACTCTCACATAAGCTTCCAAGGTTCTATATCCATATGATACTTATAATTTATTTATCTTAGGATGATTGATCTCTATTTGTTCTTAACAATTAAATTAAATGTTATTGACGTCTTTATTTAGTGTTGTTTTTATAGTATTCAAAGTTTCAATCCAATTAGATATCGTTTACTTAGTCAATTTTCAAAGGAATGAAGATGTCATATAATTCGCTGTCAAGACAATGATCTTGCGACTGCGCCTTAAGACTCATGCCCATAAATCAACTACGGCATATACCCCATTAGAAACAAAATACTTTGCGGTCTCAAATGCGACCACAAAACAAATCACGAATGAGGCATTTGTGACCGTGATACTCATAAATATTTGATTGTTACAAAATGACTCAATAAGAAGTTTCCACTGATATGTTCTTATTTTTTCTAGTTTTTATTAATATTTTTTGTTTAATTGTATATTTTTATTATATTTTAAGTACTAATGGCTTTAATTTTGTATTTATAGGAAGAGAAGATAAAATGCAGAGTGGACATGAAGCCTCATGCATGTGAATGAGTCTTCTCGCAAGTGAGGAGAGGAAGTAAACATGGAGCTATCACACACATGACAATATGTCACATGTGTGAGGCTTTTGTTTTTGGTCATGAAGAGAATTCTTCCAATTCTATCACTAGTGCAAGACTTTGATTGCGAGCATGAAGATTTTAAAGTATGGCCTTCTGTTACAAACGTGTCGATTCGACATGGGCACATCACTTACATATTTTTATTTTATGTCACAAATGTGAAAAATTGGAGCAAGCGAGAAGATTGTTGAACTAAAAGATGAAGCCTATCACGTATGTAACAAAGTTGTCACACACGTGATACCCTATTTCTCCTGCAGACTCCAGTCCTAATCCAACTCTTATTTTGATCAAGTGAGGCCCAGAAATTGAAGATAGAAATTGATCTGAGGAGCACCTCTATGAAAAGTTATCTTATAATTAGGAAGTTGTATATCTTTAGAAGTAGAATTCAAGTATGAATTTTCTAGTTTTTCATTTACATAAAAGAGATAGGGGAGAAATAAAGATAGATAGCTAGAGAAAAAAAAAAAGCACACATTTTACCTTGTTGAATTATAAGGAGTTTTTCATCTTTATTTTCTTTAAGTGTAACTTAGTCATTGAAATAAACATGACTATTGTTATTAATATGCTAGGCTAAATACTTTTACATGTGTTTAATGAGCAACCCCAGTCTGTATGACTCTTTTTCTATCTTTTCAATGAATAAATGATTATCTTCAATTTCAATTATGCTTATTAAGTTTTTAGTTTGGTAGTTCTTTGATCACCAATTATTCACCTTCAAATGAACATGTGAATATTTATTATTAGACACACCATCTGCAATCTAACCTAAAAATTGGATTGAATATTAATTAATTCGTTAGCTTGATTAATTGATGCATTAAAGGTGAAAGCCATAAAATCTACATTCATTAGTACTTGAATAATTAAAGAATATCATGTTGTTGGATGTGAGCTAAGTTTCTATTTCTTCTCTGATTAATTTTATCTTTCACTTTCTACTATAATCTAGTTATTAATTAGTTCTCTTATTTTAGCTTAATCAAATTTAACATACTTGGTTAGAGTATTTAATATTTTAATTTACAGTTCATTGGTAATATAAAGTTAATTAAAAGTTTAATCTTGCAAATAGTTTCTTGAGAGATCGATCTCGATAGTAACTTACCAATATTACAATTGGCTCATGCGCTTGCGAATACACTTTGAGTTATATCAAGTTTTTAGTATTATTTTTGGAGAAACTATTTTCGATTAGATTTTTAGTTAACTTAATTGCCAAGTTTGTCTTACATATAATTTCATATAATTTTCTGCAAGTTTTTATTCTATTTATTTCTCTTCATTTTTTATTTAATTCCCGACTCTAGTTTTATCTCAGGAACTAGTAAACGACCAAAATCAAGAGAAACATTCATTCAAAGGAATTACGAGCTAAGATCCAAAATATAGAGACAAGAAGAGAGATCATCTAAAGTTAAAGAAGAAATTTTTGAGAATCTTGAAAGTTTGGAAGAAGCAATGAAGGAACTAATGATAATTCCACCAGGAGAAGCTGAGGTATAGAGGCAAATAGCTATGAAAAACTATGTTAGACAAGTAATTGGCAACAATACCTTGTGTATCATATTAGGAGAGGTAGGAAGAAATTATGAGCTAAAAAGCATATATTTGAATATGCTTCCATTCTTCTATAGGCTACTTAATGAAGACCCTTTTACGTTCATAAGGGAATCATATGCAACCATCAACACTTTTTCTTTGAACGGGCTGAATGAAAACCAACTACAGATGAAGTATTTTTCTTAGACTTTAAAAGATAGAGCCAAGGCATGATAAATGACATTGTCCTCTGACTTTCTCAACAACTAGACTAAAGTTTATCATAAATTTATGGGCAAATTCTATTCCCACAAGAAGATGAAGGGGTTAAAAGCAGAAATTATAAATTTTTCCAAAAAGACTCTAAAATATTCCATGAGGTGTGGGATAGGTTTAAAATATTTCTTTTACAGTGTCTTACTATGGCTACGTTTTGTGAGTAACAAATCAGTCTTTTTATGATGGGTTGAGCCAATAATATCAGTGTATGGTTGACAACATAGCTAGAGAAGCTATGGGTGAAAAGATAGCAGTGGAGGTATATGAAATCTTTAAATTACTGGGAGTTAATTCTCAACAAAAGAGTGTAAGAGGAAGAAAATGGTAGTACGTGAAGCTTTCAATGGTAATAAGTTAGCGCTACAAATTGTTGAACTCATAAAGCAAGTCTAAATGCTAACCAATAAAGAGCACACATTTGTGAATGAGGTATGTGGAATTTGCGATATTTATGGACATGGAGCTAATATGTATTCTTATTTTGATTCTTTGATAGAAACTAAAGTAAAGCAAGCTAATGCCTTGAATTCCTTCCAGTCTAAGCAACAAATAATCCTTACTCAAACACTTATAATCTTGGCTAAAGAAACCATCCTAATTTCTCTTGAAGAAATTATGATCAAAACCCACCTCAAATCTTTAGAAATCAAAATCCAAATTCGCAATACCATTACCAAGAATCTCCAAATCAACCCTCTTACCCACATCAAAACCAAATTGGACATGCTAGTACACCTATAAAATTATTTATAGAAGAAATATTAAATAGTTTCATGCTAGCAATTCAAGACTAGCAAGAAAGAATGGATAAGATGCTTGATTCAATAGAAGCTTCATTCAAAAACTGAAAATTCAGATTGGGCAAATAGCAGAGGCAGTACAAGAAATAAAAAGGGAAATTTATCAAACCAAATAGAGCAAGCCAAGTCCATATCAATGAATGGTAACACTTTTAATGATGAAGTAAATTTTGAAACTAACATGGAGTATTCTTCTCTTGTAATTACACGTGAATTACAGACCGAAGAAGTCAATTTTCAAAAGATAGAAACAAAAAGGGAGGAAAAGCTAGAAGAAGTCCCAACACCTCAATTACACAAAGCAAATGAGCCTTATAGTCTCCCATTTCTCAGACAAAGGGAACATAAGAAGGGTAAGACATCTTCTCAATATGAGAATGATTTAGTTTTGATTAATTCTGAAAAGAAAATATCTTAACCAATAAAAGTTGTGAAAGAGAAATCTTTAGACAGAAAACAGATAGTGGAAAAACCTATAGTAACTTCACCATTACCTGAAAAGAAGAAATATCCTAGTAATTTTACTGTTGAAATTACCTTTTGAGAAGAAATAAAAGCAAAAAACTATGTTAGATTTAGGTACTAGTATGAATTTAATGCCCTACTCAATTTAAAAGTATCAAGATTTAGAAAAATTAAAGTCAATCAGCATAGGCCTTCAGTTAGCCGATAGTTCAATAAAACTTCCCTCAAGTATAATAAAAAAATCTCACGGTTCAAATTGGTAAGTTAACTTATGATTATCTTCAGTTTTCTTTGATCTTGAAAAATGGATGCATCAAGATTGCATTTGAGGGTGTTCAACTGAGGTTTCTGCCATCGAACTATCTGGGGTGCATCCACGGTAGATTGCACTTGGTATAGGGACTTGGCTTTAACCCAATCATACATAAAGTCCAAAGCTTTATACATTGTTGTGCTAGCTGGAAGGTACGAACCTTTCCAAAGTTTGTCATTATGTTGACCCCAAATGGACCACAACACCATACAAAACTTATAACAACAAATCAATGATCAATTTCAGTAAAATTCAGATAATAAAAATCAATTATAAATTTTAGTAAGTAAAAATTTCAATAACATTCCTTTCAATGAAAAATATAAAGTCAATTAATTTTTAACCATCTCAAATCATCAAAATATATAATTTTCAGAATAAGATGATCATAATAAAATTAAATTTAAAATCATTTCAAATAGTCAAAATATTCAATTTGTAGATCAAATCATAATAAGATCACAAATATATGGGAAACACAAGGAGTTTATTCCCACAAGTCTAAAGCTCTAATATGAATGAAATTTATCAATAATCAATTTCAATAATAAATGCAAATTAAATAAATAATAACTTTCAGAGAAAACTTTAGTTCTCCAAACCATTTCACAAAATTTCATTTGCTAAAAAAATATAATGACAATTGATTGAAAACTTTTAAAAAATATTATTTTCGTGCTAGAAGTGTTAAAACATAATTTTAAAAAAAAAGTTTCATGTGGTATAATTACCACTCACTGTTAAAGCCAAAATTTACATGGGGAGCTATTCATCAAGCTATCAAGAGTGTCAGAATTTCCTAATAAAAAACAAAGAAGACATTATTCTAAAAATTCTAATTCTAATAAAAATCTTTAAGCCACCACATTAAACCAAATACTATGGAGCCAACTCATATTAGGAGATCCAATGTTTTGAAGAGTTTAACTGAAATTGATCAGAATTGAAAAGTATACTGTATTTTTAAAAACTTCACATTGGTATCAAATTAAATTGAAGTAATATTGTAGAAAATAATTGTAATGTAATTTGAACTAACTATTAGAATAATTTGAGTAAAAAAATTAATTATATAATTAAATAAATAAATCTGTTAGTCTAGTATAATATTTATATTAATGTAAAAGAAACAATATAAAAATTATCATAAATATTAAACAAATAAATTAATTTAGTGTAAAAGTAGATTAAACAGTACTATGGGCCATGATTTTGGGAACAGTGATGGTGAATTTGGAAAATATAAAGAGCTGGAAAAGTTTAAGAAAATCTTGAGAGCATTTTGGAGAAAAATAATAATAATATAAACAATCTATCATTCAAAGAAAAAAAAAATCAATATGCACAAGACCCACCTGTCCAACTTTAACCCATCTAACACAGAGACTTTTCTTTATTGCTTATAAAAGCCAATCTCGTGTTACATTAGGTAGGTTTGGGAAATTGAAACAACGAAAATCAATCCACCATGGCCCGTATGAAAAATGTGGAAAACGACAATTCTCAATCTTGTCCAACATCAACCAATAATAATGGAATAAAATAAAATAAAAATTATTGTCATTGTTCTCTTTTACCGGAGAAGAGGAAGAAAAGTAAAATCAAAGCACTGCTCAACTATGGACGGAGGAAGATGGGAAAAGCAAATAAAATAATACAGAAAATAAAAAATTTGCAGATATAAATAAATCTGTTGATTAAATAAATAAAAAAATTATTGGATTGAGACAGAATTAGGAGAATGAAGGCAGAGGAAGAAGAGAGGCAGAAAAATCTATTAGGGTTTCATTATGAAGTATATAGAGTAAAAGTTATTTGGCTACAAAAATAGTAGAGATTAAGTATTATTTGGTTACAAGGATAGTAAAAAAAAAACAATAATAATAAATAAATTAATTTTACTTAATAATAATAAATTAATTAACAATGGAAATTAGGACTTATCACAAAACTCCAGATACGACTGTGGAAGAATAATAATTATCAACAAAATAGAAAACTAAAAAGGAATAATAGATTAATGAAGAAGGTAATTAGTGAGAAGGAAAGAATAAATATATATATATATATATATATATATATATATATATATATTATTAATGAAATTGGGATATATATATATATAATCTTCCGCACCACTGTTGGTACTCCGGTGAAGGTAATTGTTTGTGCTCTTAATGAAATTGGGATAAGTTGAATTACTCTTACTAGTTTGTGGTGTTCGAATATGGGTTTTTGGTTGAAATTTGCATTCAATTCCTTCAGTTGAAACATTTAAAACATTTTATCACATCAACAAATATGTGCCTTATATCCCCAACCCACCTGCACCTAGTAACAAAAAATGGAATCGATTTTTTAAAATGGGAATATATGGGCTATGGCAATATATTGCACCTTATTCTCTCTAGAAGCTTCTGGCTCTTCCTAGCATTTCTAATGAAACGGTGCTTCAAAAGTTCCTTAGCACTTGGCCTCTGAAATCACAAGAAAATTTAAATATTCAATAATAATTAAGCTAATAATGGATCATTGCATTTACACACTTGGTCAATAAACAAAATACAGTCAACAGACAAGGATAAATATTTAAATTATAACAAGAAGAAACAAAGAAGTAAGAATAAATTATATCATTTGCAATCAATACAGGCTGTTGATATGACATTTAATTGCATAAAAGTCAAGTAAAAGCACATAACAGCTTCATATTTCATTCTTCGATATTACTTTCAACCCCCTACTAGAGGAGCTTTCATCAATGTGAAGACTGCCCTGAGCCTTATGCAATTATTTGATCAAATATATCATGCAAAACTACTGCCCATTGTGTTCAAATGCCTGTTAAAGATGTCCTGAAATGAAACAATAAGTATCCTCAAAGTTTGCAATATGCTATTCCATGAATTAAAATGTTGAGCAAAGCTATAAGTACGAATATTTCTTTGAAGGTATGCCATTTGGGAACCTAGTTTAACTTTGGGAGATAAATGAGCAATTGAACAAATCATTTCTATAGCCTTCCCTACTCCAATCCTATATCACGATTTTCACAGAATTTTTGCACCTAAATCCCTGAATAAAACATAAAGAAATAGCCTACCAGAATATATTTAAACAATCAAGATTTGACATATAATTCAATATTCTACTCTTAAAACATTTGATTGCAAAGTAAAACAGTTAAATAGCTCTAAAGGTTGGGATCCTATTCAAGCACTTCTATCATAAGAAACTGTTCTATCCAGTTTCCATATTCAAAATCATTAGGAAAATTATACAATGGTCCAACAAATAGCCATTAGAGGCAAGGAATCTATAAAGTAAAGAAAGAAAAAGCCATATATGCAACCTATTTGAAGTGCAATTCTCTAAACTTAATGTAACTTTAAATAGGCTATCACATAAACATTAATCAATTTGGTTGGCGTTTCTCACTAACTAGATTTCTTGTCCTCAAAAACATGTTAAGATCAATACAGTTGGAAATTCTCAAGCTTCCACTAGTAACTAGTAAGTAGTAAATAGTAAGTTGAACAAACAGTTTCAACTGAAAAACATGAATCCAATCCAACAAATGTCGAGCAATCTACCAGGTCAAAATTCTAATATTCAACTAAAAATTGGATCACTTTGACCATTGCTATTGCAATATTAATGACAAGAACAACAATATTCACAAAAAAAATAGCTTTTTTTTTTTTCAGAATCTTCTCACAATATATGAAAATTAATCTCAGATTGATAAATATAAGTTTCACAGCTATTATTGATCAACTTCAAAATCACACTTTTATGGCTTCTCATTAATTTGACACAAAATAGAAAACAGGACAATGTTTTACTCCTACGAACTGTTTACATGGACTTGATACCATGCCCCATGTCTGGGTATTATAATGATATACATCTTGTCAATTTGAATCAAAATAGGCACCCTAGTTGAAAACACTGAGTCTGAGTTTCATAGCTCAAAATATGCAACTTCTTATGTGAATCATCACATCCACTATCCACAAAATCCACAATATTCAAAAGAAAATAGATCAATGAAACACAATACTTACCTCTGCAGGAACTTTCTTTAAACAAAATGAAACAAATTCCTTCATAGGACGAGAAAAATGCTCATCAAGCTGCACATGAAACACGCAGTGTTAATTTTCTTAGACTACCAAATATTATACATCCAACCATTGAAGGATTGCAATCATTCTAATTCAACATAAAGAAGTGGTCAACCAATTGGATATCAAATAATACTTAAAAAACCTGTGGGGGATTTTCTCGAGGTATAATAAAAAGAACCCTCATTGGGTGAAGATCTGCAAGTGGAGGCTCCCTTTTTGCCATCTCAATCGCAGTTATCCCCAAAGACCATATATCAGCCTGCATGAAGCAAGAGGTTGATGATGCAATTTTCATGATAACTAAAATGAGAAGACATGGTATTGGGGAAGACAGCTTTCTAAAATAGAGAAGGGAGCAGGGAGACAAGGGATAATAAAAGATAAATAAAAAGGAGAAGACAAGTTGATATATGACAGAAGCAAGAGAAATCCAAAAAAATTCAAAAGAAAGATTCAGGAATGCCCTTTAAAAGGAAAAATACCTTCTCATCGTATCCCTCAGAATTTTGAATCACTTCTGGGACCATCCAGAATGGTGTTCCTACAAAAGTCTGTAATTGTTAACCAAATTAGCAAATTCGGAGAAGAGTTTTTAAATGATCTACATGAATGCCATTAAAGTAATTAAGGTTGTAAGATAATGAATTTCAATATTTAGTCAAACACTATCAAGTATCAACTTCAATTTTGAACAAAAGAATTCTGATAGATCTATGGCGCAAAGTGGTCATATCAACATGGAAATACGAGATTGGAAGGGCAAATGAACAACTTCTTTGAAAAGGAAGAACAACCATATGTTCATCTGCTAAATAGTTATTTCATCACATCCATTATACCATACTCACAACAGTTTAGACATTTGGTTCACAAAAAAATTAATAAACAAATAAGAAAACCAGCATAACATGTCATTTGTAGGAAGATCTATTAGATTAACTATAAAAAAAATAGAATAGATAAGCAGCACATGAGAATAAACATGAATTTGTGTGCACATTCAGATGCAAATAAAGAAGCGCAACAAGAAACAATCAGAAATAGGCCCTCAAATGAAAGGCCAAACTATAATACTAAAACCACAATTTCTATTGTGTCTCTCATCCTGCCATCCACTTTTACGGGATCAAGAACAAAGCTTAGCTGAACAAGATGTAGTACCTTTCTCCTTGATATCGTTCTTGTTAATTGTGCAGAAACGCCAAAATCTGCAACCTATCACAAGGTCACAAAAATAGCTTGGAACACTAAAAGAGAAAGCACATTAACTTCATTCCCATATCCTTCACCATCACTCTTCAAACAATGTTATGTTGTCTTCACTTCACTATTAATTTTCCTGCAATTCAACTTCTATCCATAATTATGCCTCTAAAAATGTTAATGTTAGAGCAATTCTTATCTAAATTATGATTCTTATTTTATTTATATAGACCAAATTGTTCATAGAAAATTAAATTAAAAAATAATTGATATCACTTTTTTGTCTGATATTTTTAATTTTAGTTGATGTATAAAAATACAAATCAAATTAATAATGCAATTAGTAACAAAATGCATTATTAATATGTGAAGCAAAATAAGTCTTCTCAATATGCAGACACATAGCATATATGAATAGCATATGAAATTTTAAAATTAAGATGGCAGAAAATTTCAAAAATAAAATTTGTTTGTGCTCTAATTTTGAAGTTTTAACCTTTTGACTATAATACATTAACTCCACAATTAAATTTGATGAAAAATATCATGTATGAGTATGAATTTAGTACTTATTATGTCGAAATACAAAAAATTAACGATTAATATGCCTTTCAACTTTCATAACTTTGGAAAACTATTTTGTCATTGCAATATTGAGCCATACAAAAAGCAGAAAAAATTTAAGTTTGTGGTATTGATATTGATACCATGACTATACGGTTTAAGTTTGAATTTACAACTCTATCTCAATATGCTTACTTTTATTTTCATACATATTAAGATTATAATTTAGTTGAATATAGCTAGAATCATTATCGGTATAGAATTATATTTGCTAACTGTTATCTTTCAAGCACAATTCATTGAATAGCATATATTATAAGTATGCAGTGATTATCTCTTAGTTCAACATTTAAAAGATGATTGTCTCTCAGTTTAATACATTATGACTTATGAGTTTGTTGAGAAAAGAAGCCACATATTAAAGAAGTAAAAAAGCATAAGTATCAGAATTAATGAGGCTGTCTGCAAATTTTCACTTGAAAATATAAGTGTATATTATAAGTATGCAGTTGTATTATATCCCTAATGTTATGAGTCATTATTGCAGTTGTCAATAATGACTGAGGATAGAAAATGGATGTACCAAAGATTGATAAATGGTCTTCTTAATCCGGAGTTTGTTTTTGGAGTTGATAAGTTCATAAAATTTGCGAAAAATTATCCAGAATGGCTGGACGAAGAAAAAACAAAGTGTCCTTATCCTAGAAACAAGTGTCAGAATCGTCAGTTCCTTAATGTAGAGATAATAAAATACCATCTGCTAAGATATGGTTTCAAACCAAGATATTTTGTGTGGAACAGGCATGGGGAAATAGATCAAGTAATACATGAGCAACATGGCATGAATTCAGTGGGTCCTTCCAATGCAGTGAACGATTACCATACAATGGTTATGGATGCCTCTCGTCCTTACTTCGATCAAAAATTTGAGTATGAGGAGAATCCTAATCCAACGGCCAAACAATTTTATAATATGTTAGATGCTGCTAATAATTCGTTGTGGCTTGGATGTGAAAATCATTCACAGTTATCGCTGGTTACTAGAATGTTGAATATTAAGGTCGAGCACCATCTATCTAAGCGTGCATTCGATGCAATTGCTCAACTGATCAAAGAGGTTGTGCTGAAAGAAAATCTTGTGACTGAAAGCTTTTATGAAACAAAATGTCTGGTCTGAAGTTTGGGTTTACCTGTGGATAAAATACATTGTTGTCTTAAAGGATGCATGATTTTTTGGGGAGAAGATATGAACATAACTTTGTGTAAGTTTTGTAACCATCCACATTACAAAGGAAGTTGCAATACTGATGGAAGAGGGAGAAGGAAAAGCAATGTTCCTTTCAAGAAAATGTATTACTTCCCATTGACGCCACGTTTCCTCCGATTATATGCTTCTAAAGTCACTGCTAATGATATGAGGTGGCATGCAGACCATGAGGCTGACGATGGTGTAATGCAACATCCTTCCGATTCAATAGCTTGGAAGCATTTCAATGATATTCACCCTGATTTTGCAATGAAAATTAGAAATGTTCGTCTCGGCCTATGCATAGATGTTTTCAACCTTTCGGTCAGTCTGGACAACAATACTCTTGTTGGCCGGTTATTGTGACTATGTATAATCTACCCCCCTGGATTTGTATGAAAGAGACATTTATGTTCTTAACTGTCATTGTTCCAGGGCCTTGAAATCCTAAAAACAAGCTAGATATGTACTTGCAGCCGTTGATACATGAGTTGAAGCTATTGTGGGATTATGGGGTTGAAGCATATGACATATCTCTCAATCAAAATTTTCAGCTACGAGCAGCATTAATGTGGACTATCAATGACTTCCCTTCTTATGCAATGTTGTCTGGATGGTCAACAGCAGGACGGTTGGCTTGCCCTTATTGCATGGATGACTCTGATGCCTTCAGACTAAGTAGGAGCGATAAACAATTCTGGTTTGACAATCATAGAAAGTTCTTGGAGCTTGATCATCCATTTAGACATAACAATAATGCATTTTTGAAAAACAAAATTGTAACAGATGACGCACCTCCAAGTAGATCAGGTTCAGAGATATTAAACATAATTGAACATCTGGGTTTGAAGAAAGTAACAGAAGTAAATGCTGCTGAGATTAATGGAATCGTTAGTCAATCAAGTGGGTGGAGAAAGCATAGCATATTCTGGGATTTGCCTTATTAGAGCTCTAATCTGATTCGACACAACCTTAATGTCATGCACATTGAGAAAAATGTATTCGATAATTTATTCAATACGGTGTTGAATATCCCTGGCAAAACAAAGGACACTCTTAAGTCAAGGCAAAAGCTTAATGCATATTGTTGGAGGCCAGAACTTGATAAGTTAGATTCAACTGATAAATACCCATAGGCTTGTTACACCCTAGACAGTCAGGCTAAGAAAGTGTTATTTGAATGGGTATCAAATCTGAAATTTCCTGATGGGTACGTGTCAAATATGGGCAGATGTGTGGATAAATAGAGATTGAGGCTATTTGGCATGAAAAGTCACGACTGTCATGTCTTTATGCAGAGATTGATGCCTATTGCATTTCGGGAACTGTTACCTGATAATGTGTGGAAGGCTATCACCGAGCTTAGCTTGTTCTTTAAAAGTCTAACTGCAATAGTAATTACAAATGAAGACATGGCCAGACTTGAATCAGACATCCCAATTATTTTATGTAAGTTAGAGAGAATATTCCCTCCAAGTTTTTTCGATTCTAGGGAACATCTTCCAGTCCACTTGCCACATGAGGCACGCATTGTTGGGCTGGTACAATTTTGATGGATGTATCCATTTGAAAGGTTAGTAAAATCTACCTTCTAAGTCATCATTTGAAGTCATAACATTTCATTAATGCATATATCTTATTTAGCCTATCACTGTAAAAGGTATCTTCGAAAATTGAAGCTCAATGTCAAGAAGAAGGCACATGTAGAAAGCTCAATATGCAATGCATATCTAGGTGATGAAGCATCAACATTTTGTTCGTAGTATTTTGAGGATCACGTGCAAACAAAAATAAGGACTGTGCCTCGCAATTATGAAGGTGGTAGGGATTATATTCCTTCGGAAAATCCTTTAAACCTATCAATTTTCAAATACAGAGGTAGGCCACTTGGTCGTTCCAAAAATAGACATATGACTTCTCAAGAATACAAGGTTGCTCATTCCTATGTTTTGCTTAACTATTAAGAAGTTGAACCATATGTAAGGTTAGTATTCTTCTGAGTCAAATGTCTCCTCTATATGATCTATTAACAATTCAATATATTATATATTAATTAGTTTATTCACAACTCGATGAAATGGTAGGATTTACACTGATATGTTGCAACACCTCAATTCAAATATTACTAACGCAGAAGTCGATACTAAACTTGAGGTGGACTTTGCTATATGGTTCAAAGCCTATGTGAGCCTTTCTTTCTCATACATGTCATTTAATATTCATATTTTTAAAATGGGTAAACACAATATGATATTGTTTCAGGCACATGATCCAAATTCTGGTATTCACAATGACTTTCTCAAAGATCTCGCAAAAGGTCCATTAGGAATTATTACAACATACAATGACTATTTTGTCAATGGATATAAGTTTCACATAGTCGAGCATGGTACAAGCACAATGTCAATGAACAGTGGGGTTTGCATAAAGGGTCAGAACTATAGCCATAATGCAAATGATTGGTACAGTCAGTTAAGGAAAGTAGTGCAGCTAGAATATCTTAACTGGCCAATTAAGCTAAGAATTTTATTCATGTACGATTGGTTTGATCCAACTCCTAATGTGGGTACCAAGGTTCACGAGCATTACAACATTATTGAGGTCAACTATAGAAGACAATACGACAAGCATGAACCCTTTGTCTTAGCAATGCAAACTGCTCAAGTATATTATTGTTCATATCCAAGCTTATGAAGGGACAAAAGTGATTGGTGTGTCATTTCAAAAATCAAACCAAGAGGAGTTGTTGAGATGCCAAAAAGCTATTCCCAAAGAACACAGATCCAATAACCTCCTCCATTTTAAGAGGAGACAATTGACATCCAAAATGTTGAAATTATTGAAGAGGATCAACACAGGACATTGAATGATCCAATAGGTGACCTAGAATATATTGTCGATGATGATGATGATGATGAATAAAAAGATGAATATGAAGAACCACACTTATTAACAAAAAGTTCATATGATTCAAATGATGATGACATAAATGATATGACAAAAAATGATAGTGAATAAAGGTTGTTCTAGTGAGTCCCATGAGTAAATTGTGGTATATTTGTTAACTGTTATTAACATGATTTAACTTTTTGTTTTAATTTAGTATATGAGGGGTCGAGGTCATGCTAGACATGGCCCTATAAGGGGGGGCCAAGGACGAGCCATTGCTAGGGGTCATATTTCATCCACATTTGCTGCTTCTACATCATCACCATCTGGAGCCACCTCTGCAGTAGCTAGCATAGAGACATTTGGCACCTCCACATTAGTTGGCACCAACCCATTCATATCAGCTAGCACAAACCCATCCACATCAACTGACCCACATTCATCGGGTCCATCCAGCTCTCGGGTACCATCCACAGGGGTACCTCATACATCTTCGTGAGCAGGGATTGACTCGTAGCCACATACCCCTAACACACCCGGTTCAGACACCATTGTAGGGAGTAGTTACCTGGGCATTCGTAAGAGACTACGATTACATGATGGGAGGTGCAACATTTCATACTTGTTTGTTTTATATATTAATTGCGCTTTATGTTGGTCTCTAATTCTTGTGCATTTATATAACTGCAGGTTTGTTGAGTCCCATGACATGTCTGCTCAAATCTCTCGCATCTTTTAGGAGAGACTAGATCCAGAGGGAAATAGGTGGAAACCGGTGCCATGAGATGTGCAAGATCTGTATTGGGGTGAATTTCAGGTAAATAAATCTAAAGGTTGATGAAATTTTTATGTTTAAATTGTTGTAAAAGTTCAATTAAAAGTGAAATTGTATCATAATTATATTTAACACTGCTTGAATGTTGATATAATTGAGAATGAGAGACAATTTCAAATTAATGTTTGGAAAATGTTTTGTAAGTTGTACAAATTGAGAATTTTCAAATAATGCGACTGTGAGTTGATAAGAATTAGTATAATTAATTGAGAAATTTGAATGCATATTGAAATGTCTTGCAGGAAATTTTTGGATTATCCACTTTTTAGGGGGGACTCCGTCGAATTTTTTTTATATATTTTCACTAACTTTTATTGTCTACATATTTTTTTTTGTAGAAATACTATGAATGGGAGGATGGTTGGAATGGAGTGGTTAAGGCGTTATGGGAGCAACTCGCAGGTAAGAGATACTCAGATATGCTCTACCGCTGGAGAGTTAGAGGAAAGCCACCATTTGTGTCAAATGAAGTGTGGCATAGTTGGCAACATAAGTGGACTGATGCCTCATTCCAGTCGATGAGAGAGCATCAGTCAAGAAATCATCATAGTGAGATTGGCGGTATCGGATTGGGGCCATCACAACACACATGTGGGTCTATATCGATAGCTGAGCATGCTAGACGGATTGTAAGGATCTTTAGTTTTTTACGTTTAATATATTATCACAATTTCTGCATATCTAATATCTAATTTGTTAATTTTAGGAGATGAAGGAGGGTGCCCCACCTAGTAAGGTTCGACTTTTCAATGAAACCTATATGAGGAGAGCTCCAAATGGGTCGAAAGAGTATGTTGATCAGCGTGCAAGACAAGTTAGGGTAAGTTATCGAAAAACCTAACTTATGTTTTTAATTAAGATAACTGCTTATTTGATGTGACTTTTGTTTCAGGAGTGAATTCAGGAGCTCATTTCTACAACATCTTAAGATAAATCTGGAAATCAAATTGATCTGACACTGGACGATGAGGATCGAATATTCTTAGAAGTGATTGAGGCTTCATCGTAGAGTAGATACATGTATGGAACAGGCCGAAATAAATCATCCAGCTCTACATCCGAAGCCTCTACATCCTCTGCACCCCTCCTAAAGGTAGCTCATCAACATATTAGAGAGCTTGAGGAATCACACTCTCAATTACAAGATGAGGTACATGATCTACGTAGTATTATTCATAGCTCTAATGAGATGATGCGCCGTATGGCATTGCAGATGCAAATGTTAGAGGAGAGAGAGAGGATTCGCGACAATCAGCCGCTACCAAATGGTCCAAGCAGGGATCGCACTCAGCCGCCACCAAATCCTCATTCTTGAGATTCTATTTCATGTTTATTATTTTTATGATCTTCCTCTTTCTCGATTCCCATAATTTTTATTTAATTCGCTTTTGCAGAAGTGTTCCAGTAGACTGAATCATTCACGATCTTTTAGTAACATTCTAAGATAGTAAATATTAAATACCAATTACAGATCCATAATTGAGTCATAAGGATACCAGATGAGATTACGTATAAACTTGAGGGTCTCACACTAAATAAAGTTATGATATAAACTTTATTACCCTATTTGGTTGAATTATGCACGTCTGGTATGAATCACATGTTACAGTATTAACTCCTTTCCTATTGGAGCATATTTCTTTATGCTATATAATACCATACATATCGTAGTTAGATACACTCAATGTCAAACTATGAGTTGACATACATACTCATTTCATCAATTCTTTCAGAACTCTGATATAGCATTAAGATAGAGTGATATATTATAATATCCACTTAATGTTAAAATATTTTATCAATCATCTCTCTCATTTCACATATAATGATGACATTTGCATTTAAAATTTGGCTCTCGATTTTCACCTAGATAATAAAAGCTTAAAATTTATCTCATCTTTGTTCGCACAAAGCAACAAAGGCGATTACATGTGTGAGAAGACCAATCTTATACCTATCTGACATACTTCTGTACTCAAATATGTACTCAACATATATTTTTATGTATGTTTCATAACAAATATATCTAAGAATTAAACCATAATGGAAATTCATTAAAATTTAAAGAAATATATATATAATATGAACATTCTTGGAAAAATTCATTTATAAGTACATTTAATATTTACGTAAGCCTAATGATTTAATATGCCTAAGTATGCATCTTTAGGTATAGGCTTTGTAAAGGGATCTGCAACCATCTCTTGTGATGTTATGTACCTTATGTTCTCTTCTTTTCGTGCGACCATATCTTTCACAAAATTATACTTGATGTCAATGTATTTAGTTTTGGCATGGAACTTAGGATCTTTTGTATATGCTATTGCAACTTGACTATTACAATTTATAAGTACTAGCTCTATAGCATTTTCCATCATTGTTAAGTGTTCCAAAAATCTTCTCAACCAAACCGTTTCTTGCACAATAGCTGAAAAAGCTACAAATTCAACTTCCCTTATTAATACAACTATATAAGATTTCTCTTTACTGCTCCATAATATAGTGTCATTATTGAGTAAGAATGCAAATCCTGAGGTATAATTTCTCTCATCTAAATCTCCTCCCCAATCAGCATCAGTATAGTCTTTCGAATGCAGATCTCTCTCTTGATAACATAATGAGTAATCAAGTGTACCTTTCAGATACCTAAATATCCTTTTTACTGCTTTCCAATATGTTTGTCCTAGGTTGGATTGATATCTGCTTTCGATTCTAACAACAAAGAAAATATTGGGCCTAGTACACATCTTAACATACATTAGGTTTCCAACGACACTAGAATAAGGAACCTCACTTTTTGTTCCTTTTCTTTAGAGGTTCTAAGACACATCCTTTAGTTTAGGATTTCACTTTTTGTAATGGGAGTATCAATGGGTTTACAATCCTGAATTATGAAATCGCTCAAGAATTTTCTTGATGTACGACACTTGTGAAAGAGACAATAAATTTCTTGATTGATCCATTAAAGCTTTAACTCCAAGTATAAATGCAGCTTCACCCATATCTTACATTTTAGAGTTGGATGACAACCATCCCTTAATTTGTGTTACATACTCCACATTATTTTTAGCTATCAGTATGTCATCAACATATAAAGACAAGATCACAAACTTATATTTGGACCTCTTAATATAAACACATTGGTCTTCTTCAATCATTTCAAAATCATAAGACATAATTGCATTATGAAATCGAATGTACCATTGCCTTGAAGATATTTTAAGGCCATAGATTGACTTTAAAAGTTTACATACTTTATGTTGGCATTTCACAATTTTTTTTTTATCATTGTTCCATATAAATTTCTTCATCTAATTCTCTATTGAGAAAAACAGTCTTCACATCCATTTGATGTAATTTTAGCTCCATACTTGTTGTGATTGCTAGAATTAACCATATTGAGGTAAATCTTACAACAGGTGAAAATTTTTCTTCATATTTATTACTTCCTATTATGTATACCCCTTCGTAACTAAACAAGCTTTATATCTTTCAATAGTGCCATCAACCTTACACTTAATTTTAAGAATCCATTTATTTCAAATAGGTTTGCATCTTTTGGGTGGGTCAACTAATTTCTACACATGATTTGTTTTCATGGACTTCATTTCTTCATCCATTACTTTCATCCATTTTTCCTTGGCAAGGCATTGAAGAGCCTCATTTACATTCCTTGGCTTTTCCTCATTTACATTCCTTGGCTTTTCCTCATTTTTATGAAGTAACAATGAAAGCTTTCCCTACAATTTCAAGACGACGATGATGAATTGGTTTATGATTTATCCATTGGATTTGAGATTCTTCATTTTCAATTGTTGCCCAAAACAATAACCAAGAAGGGAGGTTTGAATTGGTTGGAAAATAAAAATTACTTGAAGAAAAAAGAAGCTAAATAATAAATGGTGAAAGGAAGAAGGATATTGTGCACACAAGATTTATAAAGGTTCGGGTATTAACAAACCTTACTCCTTTTCCCAATCTCGATTGGGTGTTTCTCTAACACTTGAGGTGTTACAACAGAGTTTTATTTCTAGCTCACTCCCAACTATGGTATTTTTCTCTTAGCTAACACCTAACCCAGAACACAACCCTTGTATTTTAATGGCTAACATAATAACATTGTATTTTTTTTATCGCTCACACAAAAATCCTTACAAGTGTTTCACTCACAACCCAACTCACTCAAATTCACTTTTGAGTAATTGATTACAAGATAAAAACACTCACCAACCAAAATGCTAATCAATTATGAGCAATTATAGTTTTACAATCGCAAACAATGAAAGTTCTTGAATCAAAAATAAATGCACAAAGCTATACAAGATTAGAAGATTGAATGATTATTTTTCTAACTTTTAGAAGTCATAAATGTGTTGTATTTATACTTATAGAACAAATATAGCCGTTCTGGGGTGTATTTAATGTGAAAATAGTCGTTTAACTGCTTTTCCGTTTGTGACTGAGTCTTCTCTCTCTAGGTTCACGGGTGTGACTGAGTCTTCACGGACGTGACTGTTCTTCATAGCCATGAATGAAAGTGGTGACTTTGGTTGTGACTCATTCTGTCCAAAAATGAATGGTCATTCACGGGTGTGACAAAATCTTCATGAGCGTAACTTGATCAACCTTCATGATTGGGCCAATGCTTCACTGCCGTGAACGTCTGAATGAACAGTCTTGGCACTTACTAGTTTCATGGGCATAAAGAGCTATTTTCATGAGGGTGGTGGTTTTTCACCACGGGTGTGACTTTTCGATTCACAAGAGTGACTTTTTGCTTATTTTCAATATTTTGAACTTCAATTCTTCTCTTTCAACTTGCTTTAAGGTTTTAGGAATGCATAATCTGTCTAACACACTTAGAGCACAAATGTGGTTAAATTCCTTATTGCCTACTTATTTTTTATCATCAAAATAGTGGAAATATCCCTCAAGATTCAACAATGTCCCCCTTTTTAATGGTGACAAATAATTAAGCAATATGGGGTCTAAAGAGAAAATAAAATTTCTCCCTCTCAAATGATGCTTAATAAGTATGAATCATAAGAAGTACAAGATGCAAGAAAAGTTTCAAAACAAATTGAGATAAGTAATAAACATAGCATTTATACCAAGATAAATATAGTATTTATGCCAAGTATATGAAAGATATATTGCAAGTATATGATATGTTCATAAGCAAATTTTATGCTTTATATGCAAGGAATATGGCAAGTATATGTAACATATATTTAAAAGTGTATTGCATTTGAGCATAACATTTTCTTATTTATTTTCCCCTTTTATCACAATAAAAAAAGAGATATAAGACAATAGAGAATAATAATAATAATAATAAAAGCATATGCCATTGCATTAACAAAAAGATTTACAAGATATGAGTTGGAAAAATAAAAGAGACTTTCCTAGAATTATATTACGACACACAAAACAAAAAAAAATGATAGCATGATCCTAAGGATCCTAAGACATAACAAGTAAAACTAAGGTAATGGCTTAAAGCTAGACATCTATTCGAGAAGACGAGCTACCTCCTCATTGAGGCTATCAATCTTGGACTCAACAAAGTCCTTGAGGCTTTACAACTTTGCATCAATTAACTCCTGAAAGGTGTCCATGCTTTCCTGAAGTATGTCAAAGCGAGAAGTCAGGAGTGGGGCAATCAACTGTGCCAAGTATGGCAGAGGTGCCGAAGAGGTCTTACTGGTAAGAGAGGCATCTGGACAACTGGAGCTAGAGTCTCAACTCAGGCTCTCTTCCTCTGTTGGGCCTTTGAAGTCCCACTTTGAATTCCTTTAAGTCTTCAGGCTCCCATGCCACCTCTCTTGCTGGGGTGATGAAGCGATAAGATACCTCATCTTTATAATAAACTCTCACTACTGCTTCCATTTTGATAAATGACTCAATGTCGAGTAAGTATATGGGAAAAGTTGGAACAATATTGTATACATGATTGTTGAGGTCCAGATATCCCAGCTCTACCACCAAATGAGTCACATAACCTTCGATAAGAATGTCTCCTAAAGGCTTTGAGGCAATGGGCTGAAGATGAGAAGCAAACCACCATGATAGTGCCATAGGCTCACTCTTTCGAGCCATATCAAATAGAAGCAATTCAGACTTCTAAATTGAGCCATTGCAATCACCCTGAGAAAATAGCTATAGATCAGAAATCGATGAATGTAGTGAAGCACAAGTAATATCAAATGTGTGCTCTTCATCTTCTTGACATCCCACCTGCAGTCACTACCAAAGTAAGACCAAACGTTGTGAGAGTAAAATCCAACCTCATTGTCATGGATCAATCCCTTGTGTGGGAGCTTGAAAATTTCTCCGAAGTCAACAATTGCTAGGGTTTTCTCCTGCTTGCAAAACTAGAAGGAGACTTTCCTAATCAGAAAGACTTGCAAAATGCTAAGAAATTCCAAAGTCGACTCTCGAAAGGTGGGTTGATATATATCAACAAACTCCAACATGCCCCACTTGCGTAGCCAAACCTTCCTATCTGAGGTAAGGCCTAGTGTCTTAACACAGCCCTAATCGAAGGTCTTTGTTGATAAGAGAGGCCATTTATTGAGGCAAGCATATTTTGGATGGCAATGTCGGGGTAAGACATGAGTAGCTTTGGGGCTGTTCTCTTATTTTTCCCTTTTGATTGATCGGACCTTGAGGCCATTAAAGAGTTTGATGGTTTGAGAGAGAAAGGAAACACAAGCTTAGGGTTGATTTTGAACCCTAAATGTTAGAAAAAGAGATATTAAGGTGTTTGGTGATTGATTTTGACAATGATATATGGTAAAATGGTGTTTGGGTGGCCGGATTTGGCTGGAAAAGGTGAGAAATCGTGACTATTGCGAGGTTGAAGAGAGAGAAAATGAGAGAAAATAGTGAATTTCAGGTTTTATTTCAATCGATTCATGGGCGTTAATGATCGTGTTCATGGTTAGGCAAGGTAGTGACTTCAACTGTGACCCAAGGCGTGAACGAGATTGTTGGAGAAAGGCATTTTCATGGTTGTGACACTAAATAGTCATAGGCATCAAATTGTGATCCAAGGTGTGAAATATGAATGGCAATATATTCGGATTTCGCAGGTACCTGCCTATACTCGAACCCGTTTAAACCCTAATGAGTAACCTTATTAGGGTTTTGGGATGGGTTTGGGTAGTAAAAATTAAATCCGTCATGGGTTCGGATAGGGTACGAGTACAGTGCCTCGGATACCCACTACCCGAACCCGATTATAATATATATATTTAATATGTAAAATAGCAGCACAAAGATTCGAACCTGTGACCTTATGCATAATATGTTGATTACTTACCACCAAGACAATACTTGATTTTTGATATATATTTACAATTATATTTATATAAAATGATAAATAAATATCATTATATATATAACTATCAAATGAAACCCTAGTCTCCACTCTCTTTCATTTTGTCTCATTGAAGTGGATTGAATTATTCTCTCTTTCAAGACCCAACACCGGAAGCTTGGACAATATCAACAAAAGGTTCTTCTTCTTCTTTTCTCTTTACTTTCTTACTTATTTGGGTTTTGAATTTGGTGGTTTATTCCTTGAATGATGAGTATGCCTTGAATGATGATTATGCCTTGAATGAAATTTCTTGCTGAGGTCATTTATAATTTAGTTTGATCTCAATTAAAGACAAAACCATGGTATGCATAGGCTACAGCTGCTGTCGAGCAAGGCCTAGCACTAGAAATATTACTGGGAAAAATATGCAAAATAAATGGCAATTAATAACTTATATGATGATTATTTATGATTATTAGATTAATTATAGGCATGGGTTTTAAGAGTTGTACAGTTCACAATATGAAAATTTTGATGTCCTTTTATGTAATTAACATGGCTTAATACATAATTTAATTATATTTAGTAGTCTTTTAAGAAACATTCGGGTGATATTAAATAACTTATAAGGCTTTTAGAGATAATTGTAGTTGGAAATATATATATACACACGAAATCAGAGATAATTTAATTGCTTAGACCTCAAATAAGAAAGATTCCTCAAGAAAACAAGTGAAATACAGAATCATATCATCATATATTCTTTATTGGGCTCTTAAAGATTTTCCTAATTTCTTTGTTAAGGTAGGGTCTGAATCCAATCATTTTCACAATTTTGGACCTGTGAACTTATACTTTCTTCATATCCAATGCATCAAGGCAACAAGTAAAATTGTATCCCTAATTTTTATATTTTAACTTACAAAAAAAGAGTTGCTTTTTTGTGACAAAATATAATTAGGTGTATTCACTTTTTATTTGTGATTAATTAATTAATTAATTATTGTAAGAGTATAGAATAATCACTTTTTTTACATTAGGATTTCTTAATGTAATCAATTATTTATTTGTGACAAAATGTTATATTTATTTTTTTCAGTGTTTGGTATGTAGATTGTGAACTGAATTTTTTTATTTTTTGGTTGCTTTTTGTGTGTAGATTATATACAATGTCTATTTGTGAAAGCACAGAACAACTAGAAATATGCAAAAATGATGATCCTATTCTCACACAATCTGAAAATCAAACATCAGAAACACCAGTCGCTCCACTTGACTCTACGCAAAAGCCTTTAATGTTAGCAGCTAGCAATTTGAGTGGTAAAAAAAGAAAGTTAACATCATCTGTATGGGAGCATTTTGAAAAGGTTAGGCGTAATAACAAGGATTGTGCGATTTGTAACTATTGTAAAACTTGTCTCAAAGCTAATAGCAAAAATGGAACTAAATATTTGCATAATCACATTGAAAAATGTTCAAGGAGGAAAAATCAAAGTTGATCTCAATGTTTTGAGAGGCAAAAACAAATTTCAGTTGATAAAGGGAGTGATGGAAAAGTTCAGTTTGCAAATTTTACTTTCGATCAAGAAATTTCAAGGAAGGAATTGGCTTGTGCCATAATAATGCATGAATATCCCCTTTCCATTGTTGATCATAGTAGATTTTGGAGGTTTTGTAACAGTCTTCAGCCCCTTTTCAAGATGGTTTCGAGAAATACAATTAAAAAAGATATTTTCAATATATATGATTGTGAGTTTCAAAGATTGTATAAAGAGTTGGCGAAGCTAAAGAGCAGAATTGCCATTACAACAGACATGTGGACATCAAATCAAAAAAAGGGTTATATGTCTGTCACTGCTCACTTCATTGATGATACTTGGGCATTACAAAGTCGCATTTTAAGGTAAATTAAATTTTATAATTTTCCTTAAACTTATTGCATATTAGTTTAAGATGATATAATATACTAAGTTTTTTTTTTTAAATTTGTTATTTGTAGGTTTGTTTATGTGCCAACTCCTCATACCAAAGAAGAACTTGCAAGGCATTTGATGGATGCATTGACCAAGTGGAACATTGAAACTAAAATAACTACAATAACAATAGATAATTGTGCTGCTAATGATGGTATGATATCTATAATTGTGGATAAATTGTTTGGTGATCTTGTGAAAGATGGAAAAATTTTGCATATAAGGTGTTGTACACATATTTTGAATCTTGTGGTGAAAGATGGGTTGTCAATTATTAATGATGCTTTAATAAGAATTAGAGAAAGTGTAGCATTTTGGAGTTCTACTCCTCAAAGAGTAGAAAAATTTGATGAAATGGCTAAGCAATTACATGTTAATTGTTCAAAAAGGTTGAGTTTAGATTTTAAAACTCATTGGAACTCAACAAATTTGATGTTGCAAATAGAATTTGAATATAAAGATGTTTTTCCTAGGTTAATAATTAGGGAAAAATATTATACTAATGTTCCTACAGAAGAAGATTGGTGTATTGCTGGGAAAATTGCTGAAAGTTTAGAGATTTTTTATATCACCACTGAATTATTTTCTAGTCGAAGCTATCCAACTTCAAATTGTTTCTTTATTTCAATTTGTCAAATTCGAAATCGATTGGTAGAGTGGATGAGTTCTAGTGATGAAGTTATCAGTAAAATGGCAATGAAGATGTTTGAAAATTTTGAGAAATATTGGAGTGATGTTCATATTGTATTGTCTATGGCAGTCATTTTAGATCCTAGGTATAAAATAAAAGTTATTGAATATTATTATCCTATGATATATGGTGAAAGTTCAACATATGAAATTAGTGAAGTGAAAGATACTTGTTATAGATTGTTGAATGAATATCAATCTAAGGCCTCTAAGCATAATCAATCACATTTGAATTATGAAGTTCAACAAGTATCTTTATGTGAAAATTCTCAAAAGCTCGATATGATCAATTTGGTGGCATTTCTTACTTCTTCCTCCAGTGACATTCATGTAAAATCTGAATTAGATCATTATCTTGAGGAGCCAATTTTGCCATGGACTTTAGAATTTGATATTCTCAATTGGTGGAAAACAAATGGATTAAAGTATCCAACCTTGCAAATGATTGCTAGAGATTTTTTAGCAGTTCCTGTTTCTACAGTCTCATCTGAGTCTGCATTTAGCACTGGTGGAAGAGTTGTTAATGACCACAGAAGTAAACTTCATGAAAATACTTTGGAAGCATTAATGTGCTCCCAGAATTGGTTGATGTCATATAAAGGTAATTACAAATTTGATTTTCATATTTTTGGAATTCAATTAAAAATTTAAATTAATTGATATAATATTTTATATTCTTTTTTTTTTCTTTTAAGACTCAAGTGCAAGTTCAAGTTGCATAAATACAATTGAAGAAGATGATGATTGATTGGTTTCACAATTTTGATGATGGGTATGTGTTTTTATGTCTTTTTTTTACAATTTATTCTATTTGTACTTTATTGATTATAATGATATAATTAATAATATATTTTTCTTTTTTTTTGTATTTTTATAGGTTGATGAATTACAAGTGGTCAGAAGTTGGAGATTTATTTTTTTGTGTTTTTATTGTTTTAATGACTTTAAACAATTTGATGAATTATTTTAATTTAAGTGTGTTAAATTGGATTTTATATTTGATTTTTTTTTGTGAATTTGATTTTATAGTAAATTTTATGATGAATTGTGTATTTGTAAATTTTTAATTGTTTAGTTGATTTTAATTTTGAATTTTTTAGTGATAAACGGATAATTAAACGGGTTCGGGTATTAATCGGATTTGAAATGGGTACGGATATTAAAATTATAATTTTAAACGGATTCGGGATGGGTTCTGGTAGAAGTACATATAATCGGGTTCGGGAATGGGTAGGACAGTTTTCGCGGGTACCTTACCCGTTGCCACCCCTAGTGTGAAACAAGCTGTGATTGAATCTACTGGTTTTGGCTACTATTATCACGACTTGAAGATTTATTCATGAGCGTGAATACCTAAAATTTTATCAAAAATAAAACTAAGTGCCATTCAAAAGTATGTGATACCTAAGCATTTCCTAAACATTTTAAACATAAAAATAAACACTGTCATATAATATGATCATGCAAATCATCAAATAATTAATATATCACTCAAGGTTCACAATATAAGAATTATCATTTAAGACAATGTAGTGCCATCAAGCATTCCAAGCTCTATTTTTATAAAGCAAAACCTTTTATCATTGAGAGACTTGGTAAAAATATCAGCTAATTGGTTGTTTCTATCAATGAATTCTAGCACAACATCTCCATTTTAGACATGATCTCTTAGGAAGTGATGCCTAATGTATATATGTTTGCACAAATAGTGATAGATAGGGTTCTTAAAAAGATTTATAGCACTAGTATTATCACATTTGATAGGAATATGATCCATTATTTGACCATAATCTTTAAGTTATTGTCTCATCCAAAGAACTTAAGTGCTACAACATCCTGTTGCCATATATTCCACTTCAGCGATTGATAAGGCAACTGAAATTTGTTTCTTACTAATCTAAGAAATTAGGCATTCTCTAATGAAGTGACAAGTACCTAAAGTGCTTTTTCTATCTAATAGATTACCGGCATAATTAGCATCTAAAAAGGAAATGATATGAAAAGAAGTATTCCTAGGATACCATAGACCTAGATGTAAAGAGTCATGTAAATATTTTAAGATTATTTTAACAGCATTCAAATGTGATTCTTTAGGACATAATTGAAATCTAGCACATAAGCATACACTATACATAATGTCAAGTCTAGAAGTAGTAAGGTATAACAGAGATCCAATCATACCTCTATAAATCTTTTCATCTATACTTTTACCCTTCTCATCTTTGTCTAATTTGATTGATGTGCTCATTGGAGTCTTTGCAATCTTACACCCTTCCATTCCAAATTTCTTTAATAGCTCTTTAGTGTACTTAGATTGGTTGATGAAGATGTCATCATTGCTTTGCTTGATTTGAAGCCCAAGGAAGAACTTGAGCTCATCCATCATGCTCATTTCAAACTCCCTAGTCATACACTTAGCAAATTTTTGGCAAAGTAATTTATTAGTAGACCCGAAAATGATATCATCAATATAAATTTGAACAACTAATATATCATGCTTGTGCTTTTTAATAAAAAGAGTTGTATCTACATGTCCTTTTGAAAAATCATTTACTAATAGAAATGCACTAAGCCTTTCATGCCAAGCTCTTGGAGCTTGTTTTCAACCATGTAAGACCTTAGTGAGCTTAAGCACATGATTTGGCAATGTTTGACTTTCAAAACCAGGAGGTTGTTCAACATAGACTTCCTCTTATATAAAGCCATTTAAAAAGGCACTTTTGACATCCATTTGAAAAAGTTTAAAATTCATGTGGCATGCAAAAGCTAAAAGTATTATAATAGCTTCTAATTTAGCGACTGAAGCATAGGTTTCATCATAATTTATGCCTTCCTCTTGATTGTACCCTTTGGAAACTAATCTAGCCTTATTTCTAGTTAGAAGACCTTATTCATCTAACTTGTTTCTAAAGACCCATTTACTACTAATGACTGGATAGTCTTTGGGTCTAGGAACTAAGGTCCAAACCTTATTTCTCTCAAATTGGTTTATTTATCATTTAGAGCCTCATCAATATTATTTGGCTCAATTTGAGAGACAAAAGTAAGATTAGAATCTAAAAGTTTAATATTAGATCTAGTACTTACACCTTTGGTAGGATTACCAATGATTTGTTCTATGGGGTGGTTTCTTATGAATTTCCACTTCTTTGAAGGCTCTTGGGTTCCTTGCTCTTGAGCTTAAGGTAGTAAATTATCTTGTTGTTTCTCTTTTTGATCATCATCATCTTTTGTTGAGGTTTCATCATCCTTTTTATGATCAAGATTAAGTTTTTTTTATTGTTCCTACAATGTCATAAAAAACACTACCTTTCACAAGATCAAGTTTACTAGATTCATAAAAACCAACATGCATATACTCTTCTCCAACTAATGATCTTTTATTAAAGACTTTATAAGCTTTATAAGCTTTGCTAGATATGGAGCATCCTAAAAAGATACCTTTATCGGATTTAGAGGCAAAATTTCCTAGGTTATCCTTGGTGTTTAATATAAAATACCTGCATCCAAATATTCTAAAATATGAGATCATAGGTTTTCTTCCAGATCATAGGTTTTCTTCCATTCCATAGCTCAAAAGGAGGTTTTATTTAATAGAGGTCTTTTGAAAACATGGTTAGAAATATAGCATGTGATATTTATGGCTTCAGCCCAAAAGTAGGTGGTAAACCATACTCATTGAGCATTGTTTGAGTCATTTCAATTAACGTCCCATTTTTCCTCTCAACCACCCTATTTTGTTGAGATGTTATAGGAGTTGAAATTTTATGATAAATACCATATTCTAAATAAAAGTTTTCAAAATTTTCATTTTCAAATTATTTGCCATGATCACTTCTTATTTTAGAAATAAAATATCCTTTTTCATTTTGAACTCTTTTGGTAAAGTTTCTGAAGGATTCAAAAGTGTCACTCTTTTGAGCTAACAAAATTACCCATGTGGATCTAGAGTAATCGTCAACAATAACAAATGCATAGTATTTACTTCCTAAACTAGCAATTCTAGTAAGTCCCAAAAGATCTAAATGCAAAAGTTATAGTGGTTTAAAGGTACTTACTACATTTTTAGACTTGAATGATGCTTTGTGTTGCTTTTCTCTTTGACATGGTTCACATGTCTTATCCTTTTCAAATTTGACTTTTGGTAGTTCATTGACTAGCTCTCCTTTGCTAAGGCTTTGAATTAAGTCCATGCTTGCATGACCAAGCCTTATATGCTATAGCCAAGACTCATCGCTAATAGTTATAAGACACTTAGATGAGAGGTTAGATATCTTGTGTAAGTCTATTATGTAAGTATTTCTATCTCTATCTCCTTTGAATATCTCTTGGCCATTTAGAGTGGTTACAAGACATGCATTAGAGGTAAAGGTGACTTGGTTTACCTTATCACATAATTGACTTACACTTAACAAGTTGTGTTTTAAGCCATCAACAAGCAAAACATCTTCAATTAAAGTTGCACCATTTAAACCAATAGAGCCAATGCCATTTACCTTACCCTTGGAATTGTTTCCAAAAGTTACCTTACCACCATCAATCTTGTTGATATGGGTGAAGAGACTTTTGTTACTGGTCATATGCCTTGAGCATCCACTATCCACTAGCCAAGTATTTTCCTTTGATGTGGATTTGAGGCATACCTACAAAACCATAATTTAGGTTTGATTTTTAGGTATCCAAATGAACTTAGGTCCTTAGGGTTAGCACTAAAAAGTTCCCAATGAGTCTTCCTTATAAAACAATGTTTGTTTATATGTCCAAATTTCATGCAATAGTGACATTGTTTGGACTTATTTATGCTTTTCCATTTTGCCATGTGTATAGGCTTTGTTAATTTTCCTAGGTGGTGTTTGTGCACAATGACATGAATATGCATTTGAGATAGGTGCTTTCCTAGGTGCATGCTTCATGCATGATTGGTTTTTTGAGATTTCCCTCTTTAGCCAAGTGACCCTTGATTACTCATTCATTTGAGTAGAGGGTTTTATGTGTGCATTGCCTTTCGCACTTGGGGCTATGACCTCAATAGTAGAGGTTTGTGGTGTGCTTGATTTAACAAATATGGTTTTAGGTGAGGAGAATGATGATGCTCCATTGAAGCCTAGACCATGTCTCACTAAGGGAGGTCTTTGTGATATAATTTCTAAAGTATCTAAACTCTCATACCCTTTGTGGAATCTAGAAATAGAATTTCTAAATTCCTCAACTTCATTTTTTAAAGCATTATTTTCTTTTAAAAGATAATTTGTTGAGGGTTTTGAAAAAAATTCATTTAATGATCGTTTTAAAGAGACATTTGAAATTTTTAGTTTTTCAACTATCTTTTGAAGATCATTAAAATTGTAGCTGTAATATCCGCTAATTTAGGCTCCGAGTCGCACGTGTCGCGAAGTTGACGCGTTTGACCGATCGGAGTCTAAATTCGGATTTTTACAAAAAATTGATCGAGTAATAGTTAAATTAAATGATAAATGCCTAATTAAGTGATTATAAAGTTTAAAGAGGTTGATTTATGGTAAAGGACTAAATTGCAAATTTTGATAAGTTTTGGGGTCAAATTGCAATTTACCAAAAATTGGAGGATTAATGAGATTAATTGCTAATTAACCTAGGAAATTTGGACACTTAAAAGTTGGGTTGGACGGCCATGACATTAAATAAAGAGGATTAATATTGATTAAGTGTAAAATTGGGAGAAGATGGTCAAATGATGGGTCCCACATGAAGACTTTTGGGTACCCTATTTAAGACTCTCTTTTCTTCTTCTTCTTCTCTTCATTTTCTGCCTTCTTCTCTCTCTACAAATACCAGTCATGCCAGCCATTTTTTTTTCTCCATAGCTCACCTTGATTTCTAGAGAGAGAAAGGAAGAGAAGAGAAGGGAAAGAGCAAGACAAGGTGATCTCATAGTCTATAACTCCTAAGGAAGCTGGAAAGAACAAGAAAGAGGAAGAAGAATCAAGTTTAGTAGAGAGAGAAAATCTCCAAAGTTGTGATCAAGTGAAGAAAAGTGTAAGGTAAGAAGCATTTCTTCTTCTTCTTCATCTTTTCTTAAAGGAAGTTCAAATTTTGAGCTCATCCAAGACTTATGTGGAAAGAGAGAGAAACTAGGATTTTGAGAGAGAATAAGAAAGTTTAGGGTCTTGAGAAAATCAGATGATAATAATGATTTATGATGTTGTAGGAGTTCCAAGTGACAAGGAACAAGCTCTAAGGAGCAAAGGAAAAGAGAAAGCTACCTAGAAGAGTGAAGGAGAAAGATTAAGGTTTGTGCATAACTTAAGGTTTGTGCATATATCATACTTATTTATTTTATTACTACCTTATTGTATAACACTAAATCTTCTTTTTATCCATGCCACAATTCATGATTCCATTTTTATTTTCAATAATTCTTTTATGTTCCATAACTTCCTTAATTATGTTTTCATTTATGCCCAAGACACCTATGAACCACTGAATAGGATAACAGAGTTGCCATCCAGGCACTTAGGAGTGCCACCCGGGCAATATGATGTGCGCATATAAGTGCCAAACCCGGCGTAGATAACCGTGCCAAACTCGGTGTAGATAATAATGTCATATCCGACATAAATAACAGTGTCAAACCCGGCGTAGATAACATTGCCAAACCCGGCGTAGATAATATTGTCAAATCCGGCGTAATAAACTATAAGAAAATATTTAAATAGGGATCTTAGCGATTGATTGTCTGTCACTAATTAGTAATGGATTCGTAATCCATTACTAATTAGTGACAAAAAAAAGAGAAAATGAATGAATTTAAGGAGATAAATTTAAAAAGTACTGGCGTTGGATTACTGACAAATTATTGACAGATATTATTTGTCACTAACTTCGGTTGCTAAATATGAAAAGAAAATTTGCCGCTCGATATGGTGACGAAATTGTGAGAGATTAGAGATAAAAATTAAGTTATAAAAAATAATTTGTCACTAATGTTAGTGCCAAATATTGGTGTAATGGCCCAAATAACAAGTTAGTCATAAACTGTAATTTCCGAGATTGATCAATATACCCGAGTTCAAAAATATATCCGCGTGTGACAAATATTTTATTTGATCACCAAAAAATATAGGTCATGACTAGTTCAAGGGAAACTTTTGGCGAGAAAACGAGATCAAATAGGTTATCAAAAGTCAAAAATAAGAAATAAAAGGATACGGTTTAACTAATAAAATTTGTTTGACTGTACTTTGACCAAATTGTTAGAAATAGGAAACAATATCTAAAAATTTATTTAAAGACATGGATAGACTCTAAATAATATATATAATTATTTGACAGTAAAAAAAGAATTTTGTAGTAGCACTGAAATTTGACTAATTAGATCGATTTGAGTGAGCTAGACTGGAAACAGACTCCGATTGAGTTAAAATTTTTTATGTAGGATAATTTCTATATTTTATGAATTATGGAATCAAATTTAGAAGAAATTTAGCTTGGAAAGTGAGAGAAATAATTTAGAATTGCTAAATAGGCCTTAATTTTACAAGTGGGCCTAATTGGGTTGGACTTTGACTTGACCAAGCCCAACCCATTCCAGCCACCTATTTAAGCTCAAAATATCAGAATTCTCTAGAGAGAATTCTACATCTTCTTCTTCCTCTCATGCTTTCCCTTTGTCCAAATGGGTTTCCCATTCTTCTCCATTAAATTTCTCTTCTTCTGTCTAATTCTTACTCCAAAATCAAGCATTCTAATATTATTTCAGCCCCTCCATTAGCTAGTTGAGGTCTCCAATCTTCAATTGAAGGGTTAGAAGTGGAAGAAATTAAAGAATTCAAGTGAGGGTACAAAACTAATATAAAAGAATTTATGGGTTTTAAATTTATTTAAGGGTTCTAATAGGAAGTTTAAGGTATGTAGATTATATTTATGAAGTTAGATTGAATTATGGAAGCAAAATAATGGTGGTTTTATTTTTCCATACTTTTGGCTATGGTAAGAACTCAATAAGGAGAAGGAACTTCAAAAGAAAAATGTAAGAAAAAGGAAGTCGAGAAAGGTTAAAGCAAAGAAATAAGGTTAGTGGTTACAAAATCTAATTATTTTCAGTGATTTTGTTGAGTTGGAGTTATGGATTTTGGGTATGTGTATGTGTCATGCATGTTAAATTGAAAGTAAACCTTAAAAGAAGATTAAGGAAAAAAAGTGGATTAGAATGTTTAAATTCAATTAAAAAACTAGATAGTGTAACTTTAAAAAAAAAGCCATATGATGTATATTTGTACTTATAGGTATAATTATAATTTAGTGTAATATTATGGAATATACATGTTAATGGAAGTATGAGTTAGTGAAATGAATGGTTAGAAGGTGAAAGGAAAATTCTAATGATGGGAAAGTTTGTAGTCTGAATTGTAAATATGAAGAATTTAGTATATTCTTTGCTAATTTAATAAAAATTAAGCCATAAAATACAAGAAGACATAAAATTTAGTGTATATGAATTAATTGAGAATTATTAAAATTAATTGAATATTTTTCTAGTTAGTGATTTCTTAATGTATGAAATGGAACATAATGAATTGAGTGTATTTAGCTGAGTTTGATGGCTTAATTGAGAATAATGTTGAATATTTGGTGTATTGGAATGAAAAGTATGGAAACAAAATAATATTCTAAAGGTGAAATTTGGTTTTGGATGAATAAAATTCTAGGTAATTAATAATATAAAATAAATAAAATTTATGAATTTAATGGAAATTAAATCAAAAGAATAATTTCATTGCAATGAGTGGTAGTCTGGTAGTTAAATCTAGTTTAAATTATAATTGGCTAGCTATAGAGACATCATAGCTGCGGTGTGGGTTATGGCGACTCGCTTCGGTGGGCCAATGATAGTCTATTTTATTGATATTTATTTAGTATACAGTATAGTACTTGGGTGGTTCTTCAAGATTACTCTTCCGTGTAGTGGACCTGTAGAGTTCACGTCCCATGTATTTAGTCTGGTGATTTTCTACTGGATTGACTCTAGGGCAAATATGGACAAAAAATGGCAAGAATGATAAAAATGATAAATATGGCAAAAGTGACAAGAATGGTAAAAAGGTAAAATGGCAAGTGGCAAAAATGATAAAATGGAAAAAAAAAAAAGAAAAAGAAAAAGAGGTTAAAAAAAGGGAATGGAATTCGATGTAATTGAATGAAAACAAAAGGGTTTAGCATTGAATGAATTTTATGTATTCATTAAGAATTGAAAAAAAAACTAGTGGCAATAGTGTAAATAAGTGTACTTGTTAATTTAATGAAGATATTAAAGGATAATTATAATTATGAAATAGGTATAAGGTTTTAAGTAAAATTTTAATTAATATGTTGATGTGTAAATTGAGATTAAATTGGAATAGTTTAGTGAATATAATTTTGCATATATGTGTATGCTTAATTTTAGACCAGTGACAATTTTTAGATTTTTAATCACCACTGGACATTTTTAATACTCAGCACGTAGTTATTTTAACTGCGTGCTTATAATAGCTAGAAAAATGTTAGAGCCAACATACTTTAATTGGGAGTATCTATAGGAAAAAAATATGTATATTATCATAATGACATGTGTGTATATATATATATATATATATATATATATATATATATATATATATATATATATATGTTTGATACAGATATGGATTTGGATTATGTAACTGGTTTGTAAAAGGATTTTTATGGACTATTATATTTAATGAGTGAAATGATAAGTTTTGTTTAGAATGCTGAATGTTTGCTATTATATTTGAATTATTTGTACCCTACGTGGTTTGTGGATTGTTTGTAGTACAGGTAGGATAGTTAGATTTATAGCCATTATACTGCCAAAATTTTTGGTTAAAAAGAATAGTAAAATGGGACAATTATAGGTCAATCGGTAAAGAAATAAACAAGTTAAATAGGTGATAAAATGTTATCGACATTATGGTTAATAAGTTAAAGGAAAACAATTATCCACATCTGCCATAATCAAACATAGGATATACCAAACGGTCATAGTAATCGCTTAAGGCAACGTAATGTACGTATAAAATGATGGTTATATGGGTGTTACATTTTGTGGTATCATAGAGTGGTTTAGGTGATTTTGAGATCAGAGTGGAGATTAAGTGAGTGGATTATATATAGATACATGACAATTGTTGAATGAAAAGTGTTATAAGTCTGATGCATGCTTGCTCCTTATTGTTTTGTAGTGAAAGATGTCAGCTGATCAAGGTCGTAGTAGAGGGGATGGTGAAAGTGAAGTGTCAATTAATGTTGGGCAAGCTGAGGCCCCACAACAACATGTTACTCCACCAGTCGCACCACCTCCACCTCCACAACTGGACTTTCTCCATCTTATGACTGATTATATTCAACATAAAATGCATGTTGAACATGCTCAGCAACTGACACAGGCCTAACCTTATGCTCCACCCAAAAAGAAGCCAATTTTGGAGCAGTCAAAGAGATTGGGAGCTGAAGATTTCAATGGATGAGATCCCTTGACACCTGCATAGGTTAAAGAATGGTTGTTTAGGACCAAAAGATTATTTGAAATCACTCACAGTCTGCCTGAAAAGAAGTTTGAAGGTACAGTGGCTTTACTATAGGGTCTTGCATTTATTTGGTAGGACTCAGTTCGCAAGGACACCCCGGTTGAGTAGTTGAATTGGGAATTTTTTTGGCCTAGTTTGAAAAGAAATACATAGGGTCAGAGTATAAATTAGAGATGCAAGATGCTTTTTGGAGACTCAGGTAGGGAAATAAGACAGTTATGGAATATGAGCACGAGTTTGAATGCCTTAGCGCCTATCTTAATGACTATTAGTTGACTGAAAAAAATTTATGCTAAAGGTTTGGGAGGGGTCTCCATAACAAAATTAGATAGATACTGGGTTCGCAAAAGCATCCAAAATTGTGTGTATTGGTAGATGCAGCTATTAAGGTGGAAAGTATCTAGATGGATGAGGCTGATAGATAGACTTGGTTCTAGTAGAAGAGGAAGCCAGGATAGTCTAGTGGTATGAGTATCTAGAGTAAGAAGTCTAGGGGACTAGCTCCATCATAAAGTCATGCATTAGTTGTACCAAGGCATGGACAAGGAAATACATTTTGTGGCAATGCCCTAATTACTTTTTTGGGCAGTACACCTAGGGGCAAGAGGGAGGTACAGTCCATACCTATGGGCATTGTGGTAGATTTCACCCAGAAGAGTGTAAATATTTGACTAGTGCCTGTTTCAAGTGTGGTTCAAAGGATTATCCGGTTAGAGATTGTCGAGTGGCTCAAGCTTCTACAACCACATCACCAGCACTAGGTACTGGACATTTAGCACCCAGAGGTCAAGGTAGGGGAGCAGCCTTTAACCCATCAGCATCTAGACCTTCTACACAACCACCCCAAGGCTAGGGATGAGCCATAAGCCGCACTTATACAGTGGTAAATTTATGCTTATGGATGATTCTATATATGCACTTGTTGACCCGGGTTCCACACACTCCTATATAAATATTGAAGTTGCATGGGGAAAGGGGTTGAGAGATTCACAATTAGACCAGATTATTCTAGTGAACAATCCTTTGGGGAATAGTGTTATGGTGAATAAAGTGTACAAAGAGCGTCCCATTATTGCACAGGGCTATATTTTTCTGGCCAATATTGAACTCCTATTCCACGAGCTTGAAAAAATATTGGGGATGGACTCATTATTCGCCCACCAAGCGATAGTTGATTGTAAACGAAAGAGAGTCATGCTTAAACCTTCAGATGACCAAGAGGTCACTATTGTAGGTGAAAAAATAGACTTTTTATCTGACATGATTTCAGCTATAACTGCTAAGAGGTTAATAAGGAAGGGGTGCCTTGTTTACTTGGGTTATGTAGTGGAAGCTAAATAAGAAGATCTTAAGGTGTTAGATGTGCTTACAGTGAGAAACTTTCTAGATATCTTCCCTGATGAACTACCAAGCTTGCCACCTGACAGGGAAATCAAGTTCAATATTGATGTATCTCCAGGCACTGCACCTATTTATATTACTCTCTACAGGATAACACCCACAGAACTCAAAGAATTGAAGATTCAACTGTAAGAATTGCTTGATAAAGGCTTTATTAGACCCAACATTTCACTACAAGGACCATCAGTGCTCTTTGTAAAGTAGAAGGATGGGTCACTTAGGTTATGCATTGACTATAGACAGTTGAATAAGGTGACAATCAAGAATAAGTATCCCTTTCCATGTATTAAAAACTCATTTGATCAGTTGAAGGGAACATGTGTATTTTCAAAGATTGATATGAGATCGGGCTACCATCAATTGAAATAAAAGGAAGCAGATGTGCCCAAGACTGCTTTTTGCACCAAATATGTAACATCCTCGACTTCCCACATATGCATTATTACATGCATTTTATTTTGACATATGCATTTGAATAAAATTCAATTGAACACATGCATTTCATACGTATTTTCATAGGATCAAGTTTATGACACGCACTAGCTACGTGTCCTAGTACATTGCAATTGTATTGAGTCACACATGTGTATTTATAATCTAAATGAGGATAAAAAGTATTAAAAAAAAATAAATAAATGAAATAAGGTGACTAAATTAAAGTAAGCAAAATGACTAGATTGAGATTAAATTGCATATTATGTTGATTTGTATAATAATAATAAAAAAAATAAAATAAAAAAATAAAAGTTAGAAAAATAAATAAATAAATAAATAAATAAAGAAGGAAAAAGGGGACAGATGAAACAAAGAAAAGGAAGATAAGGTGGTGGGTGGTGGCTTTTAACTTATTAGGCAGCCACCTTATCACTTCCCTTCCTCATCTTCTTCTTCTTCTTCTATGCTTCATTCCTTCCATTTCTTTTCAAGTTTCAGCCACCATTTCTTCCTTCTTTCACTCCAAAAATTGCAGGAACAAGATTAGCCAAGAGTGATTATAGGTGAGTAAACATTTATTCTTGTGTTAAGCTTGATTTTGGTGTTTAGGGTTCATTAATAGGCAGTATATTGTTCCATAGTTTTGATGATCTTAGAGATCGAATCTGAAAAATCTTAAAACACAAAAGTTGTTCATTTATGTCTTAGATTTATGGATATGTGAATATATTTTCAAGATGTTGTGTATATAATGAGATATCCTCTTCGTACTGAAACTGGTCAGGGTGTGAACCCTAACCAAGTTAGCTACTGTGTTACTTGATTTCGAATATGTTAAAGCAATTATTTGAAGTATCTAAAAACATAAAAGTTGTAGATATATGTGTTATGTATCTGTATACCAAATTTCAGGTTCATATGTCTTGTAAATTGTGAGTTATGGTAAATGGAACCATGACTGTTCCATGGTTTGAACTGCCTATTGAGTGCCCTGGGCAGTTCCAGAAACTTTTTTGTCTAATTTGAGCTCCTTAGAGCTAGATTATGTAACTTATCAAAACATGAAAGTTATAGGTATATGTCTTAGCTAAATTTTGGTACTAATTTCAGCTTAAAATGTTATTTATAGAGTAAGTTATGGCCTTTAGAAGTCATACTGGTCCGGAAGCCAATTCTGTTCTGGACCAGTGAAATGTTGCTTATAATTTGAAGACCTTAGAGGCATAATTGGTAAAAGTTGTGAACATGAAAAATGTTCCATTTGAACCCATATAAGTTTCTGCCAAGTTTCATTATAATATGATTTACATATTGTAAGATATGGACTACCCAAATTGGTACCCTGAAACTGCCAAAGGGCAGAAACAGGGCAGGAAACAGAACACTCTTAGAAATTCCACCAAAACTTTTACAATGATCCAATTGGTCTGATATTTTAATATGTTTCATGATTATGTGTTATTTTTAATTATGAACAAGAATCAGATTAATTGGTCAACTATAGGAAAAGTTATAGGCCTAACAGTCCCATAAGGTCACACTGCCCCATAGGAAAAAGCCTAGCTATGTATATGCATTATGCATATTAATTTGTTTAAGCCGCATTAAGTCTCCCTAATCATGAGTTAATCCATTATATTTTCATGTTAGGCTCACAACATATTGGAGACCCACAAGGAGCAGATAGATAATAAGTAAGAGTCGGGATCAAAGGAGAACGGTGAGTCTAATTATCGATTGAATTCTTAGTGCAAATGAATGTTGCTTGCTATGTGATTCATATGATTGTCATAATTTGTCCTTGATAATATGATGATGGATAATTTGTGACGTTTGTGGTTTGACATATGATTGTCATGATTGTCCTTGATAATATGATGATGGACAATATGTGACGTTTGTGGTTTGACATATGATTGTCATGATTGTCCTTGATAATATGATGATGGACAATATGTGACGTTTGTGGTTTGACATATGATTGTCATGATTGTCCTTGATAATATGATGATGGGCAATATGTGGCGTTTGTGATACGTATAAATGGTATACTTGTGGTATATTTGAGGTATATGTTTGACATATGTGATATATATACATGGTATATGTATAGTATATGCAAGGTATATGCGTGGCATATGAGGCATATATGTGGTATATGTATGTTATATGTGATAAGATGCAATGGTTCATAAATGCTTAGTACAAATGCATATGCATATGGACTTAAAAGGCGTTGTGACTAGTTAATCAATATTGCAAAGCAAAAGAAGAGGCCTATGGCCCAACAAATGTGCAAATGAAACAAATGATCAAGCTAGCTAGCAAATGCAAATACAATTGCAAATGCAAATGTTCGCATGGCAAATGTTCACATGGATACCCGGGGCAATGTCTGTTTAACTTGGTCACAACAAAATGAAATAAGCAAAGCATTTGCATACATAAAGAGTAATGATTATATGTTTCAACTTTATTGATACTTATATGATACTGATGAATGGAATAGAATACCTGATATATATTGGATTTGTGATTTATTACTATGAGTTGTTTGGTACTTTAGAGCTCATTGGATGATTATTCTCACTGAGCCGCAACTCATCAATTTGCGTCATTTTTCAGGTAAAGAAAAGTGATAGCTCATTTTGAGTAGTGTATAGAAGACATGGAGCACAGGTCATTGGCCGAGCCTCATCACTCTCTCTCTCCTTGCATTCCACACAAGCATAAAAATATGTCATCAGTGTTTTGTATTTACGTGCTTGAATATGTATAGTCATTTTGGAATGAGTTTAAAAATGTATAAATGAAAGCAACTCATAAATACTTATGTGTAAAGTTTATGTTTTAATATATGTGATATATCGTATTATGGTTTTTTAATGTTGACTTGAAAAATTATTGAATGAAATTACAGGATATGAGACTTGCAAGTTATTGAATGAAATTATAGGATATGAGACTTGCAAGTCATTGAATGAAATTACATGATATGAGACTTACAAGGTCATTAGTTGATTTTACAGGATGTGATAAAAAAAAAAAATTTTACTGCCACTGTTAACAGGGTATTTTGCCTTTTTAGTATGCTATGTGTGACTATTTGATACAGGAATAGGTTGAACTTGAATGTATAAGATGTGGTGTTACAAAATATGGCCACTATGAGTTTTTGGTCATTCCATTTAGGCATACAAATGCTCCAGCAGCTTTCATAGATCTGATGAATAGGATATTTCATCTTTATCTGGACCAGTTTGTTGCGGTATTTATTAATGATATTCTAGTGTATTCAAAGACTCTAGAAGAATATGACAAGCACTTATAAATTGTCTTGCAAATATTGAGAGAGAAGCAGTTATATGCATAGTTCAGCAAGTGCGACTTCTGGTTGAATGAAGTATCTTTCTTGGGTCATGTAGTTTCAGTTGAAGGGATAAAATTGGACCTAAAAAAGATTGAAGCAATCTTACAGTGGAGAATACCTAAGAATGTTATAGAAGTTAAAAGTTTCCTAGGTTTGGCTGGTTACTACAGGAGATTTGTAAAAGGTTTCTCCACCATAGAAACACCCTTTGTGACGCCCCACTTATATATTAGGAATAATCCCACATATATAAGAAGGATGCCACAAGCTTAACTCGATAATCTGCTTGAATTGAATTTTTTTTTTAATTTTAAATAACTTAATCTATTTATTTATATTAGTTTAGGCAAGTCGTTCTAATTAACAATATATATTTATGCTTATATTGTATACACATATGCCATATGATTATGTTACATAATTATTTACATACACAATATTAATATATGAGACATGTCTACCACACCATATACATAGTCAAACTAAAAAAAATAATAAATAACCAACCCTCTAACTATGCTTCTTGTGTCTCCGCTGATATGGCTTGGATTTCTTCCTGATCAACTCCACTATCTACTATCTACAACTTCAATTCCTATGTGAGAAGAACCCACGCTAAGCTATCTCTAGCTTAGTGATATATATAAGTATTAAAGATTTCCCCAGGCAGTCACACAAATGCATGTATCAAATAAATTCATGGCACATCATATTTTGTTACATATTTATCATATAAAATAAATAAATATATAACACAAAAGAATAAATATAACAACCTTATTCAATAATTAAATTTGCACTACTTCATGTAAGCATTTTACACTTTGTTACTTGAATCAATTAATAAAATTTCATATTTTATTCTATGAATTATTAGCCCAAAATCTCGTTCTCGGACTGTCCGGATACGAGTTGTGAAATAGGGGCACTCGCAGAGCTTAAGCCACCATACTCAATATAATCTCAAGTCAAGGGGGCGCTTCAGCCACCTTGACCTAGTTTAATCATTTATCTGTGTAATTAGGATCAGGGGCGCTCTCGGAGCTATAGCCACCATGTCCTTAAATCATATCAATATCGGTACCGAAACTTCCCCCTAATGGTGCACCATCTATCCTATGTCAGTCCTCAAGTAGAGAAATGGGCAATTAACACCACTAATTATTTGTTTTTATAACCAATATTCATTTCAATTTAACATAATGATATAAGCACAATTTATTTCTAACCCATATAATAGCATGATATTTTATCAAATATTAGCATAATGTTTTGTTCATAGTTAATAACATTTCTATAATGTTATAACATGCCATAATACATTATTTCATCATGGTGACAAATAATTCATGTCATGCACATACAATCATGCATAAGGGGCAAACTAGAATAATTATATGTACAAACCTCGATTGGGTTTTTCTTTTTCAAAATATAAGCTCAGAGCTTGTTCACTTTTGTTGGTCTTCTTCTTGTTGAAATACTAATTTAAAAATATAATTAATTAATACCTACAACTTTCATGGTTTACAAAACCTCAGATTCAGCCATTAAGATGATCAATTTAAATAAAAACCGTAGGTTATTTAGTTGATACCTCTCCCTGAACCAATTTCACTCCAACAAATTTATCTCTTTATATACCCAATATAATTTTATGCAATTTGACATACATATAAACCACACATATATCTACAACTTTTATGTTTTACAAATCCTCAAATTCGATTCATAGGATACTCAAAACAATTAATGAAGTACACTGAAGAACATAATCCAAAAAGTTCTAATAACACAATATTACTTACCAAGATCATATTTGTTTGGACTGATTTTGATGCAAATCTTGAAGGAAAGGATGAAGAATTTGGGCTGTGATATGGAGGAAGGAAAAGGGATGAAGAAGAAAAATAAGAAGAAGGAAAAGTTGAATTTGGAAGCAATTGGGCAAAGTCTTAATTGACTTTCCCCTCCCCTCCCCTCCCTTATTCCCATTTTCTTCTTTTTTTTTTTTCCTGTTGTGCCCATTATTTTACTGTTCACTGTTCTTTTTTTTTCATTTTATTTATTTATTTTCACATATTTACTTATCTCTAATCCTTTTAATTTTTTTTTTCCAAAAATACAATTTAATTATGTGGTCTAGTTTAATCAAATTTATCATGTCTATCAATTTCATTTATTTTAATTTCTAATTTAATCATTTATTCCATCTATTTTAATCTCTATTTATACCACATATTTATTCTAATTAAATCCTAATTAATGGGCATTACACCGCTCACTCAATTGTTACAGAAGCATGTTAAGTTTGAGTGGACGGATAAATATCAAGAAAGCTTTGAGAAACTTAAAAACATGTTGGCAGAAAACTCCAGTATTAACTCAATTAAAATTTGGCAAAGACTTTGTGATTTACAGTGATGCCTGCAGGAATGGGTTAGGTTGTGTACTGATACAAGAATGCAAAGTGATTGCATATGCTTCCCAACAACTCAAGAGTCATGAGAAGAACTATCTTACTCATGATCTTGAGCTCGCAGCAATTGTACTTGCTTTAAAGATTTGGAGATGACCTCTATGGTGAAAAATGCTACATTTATACAGATTATAAAACTTTGAAATATTTGCTTACTCAAAAGGAGCTCAATCTAAGACAAAGATATTGGCTTGAATTGATAAAAGACTATGATTACTTAATTGAATATCATCCAAGAAAGGTGAATGTAGTGGCTGATGCACTTAGTAGAAATTTATGGCAGCCATTCGGGTAATGAATGTCAAATTGAGTGTGGCACAAGAAGGAGCGATTATAGCTGAAATGCAAGTAAAGCCTAACTTTCTTCAACAAGTGAAAGTGACACAGAAGCTAAACGATCGCTTGAATGCCATAGTGAACTAAATAAAAAAGGGCAATGATGGTGATTACTTTTTAGATGTAGATGGTAGCCTTTATTACGAACAGAGGTTATGTGTACCGGATCAAGATGAATTGAGGAAGAACATTCTCATAGAAGCTCATCATAGCAACTATGCAATACATCCTGGTGGTAAGAAGATCTATCAGGACTTGAAAGCATATTATTGGTGGCCAGGAATGAAATGTTAAGTGATGGAATTTGTGAGCAAATGCTTGATATGCCAACAGGTGAAAATAAAACACCAAGTTCCATCGGGTTTGCTTCAACCTATTGCAATACAAGAGTGGAAAATGAGACCAGGTAACCATGGATTTTGTGATTGAACTGTCTTTGATTAAAAGGAAGCATTATGCTATATAGGTAGTCATACCAGTACAGATGGATTATCCATTAACCAGGTTGGTAGAAATCTATATTACTGAGAAAGTGAGTCTCTATAGAGTACCATCCTCCATTATTTCAAATAGGGATCCAAGATTTTTTTCCCAGTTCTAGAAGAAGTTGCAGAAAGCATTGGAGACAAAGCTCCATTTTAGTATTGCTTTTCATCCCTAGACTGATGGGCAGTCAGAACGTGTGGTTCAGATACTTAAGGACATGTTGAGAAGTTGCATCCTTAAGTTTGAAAGTAGTTAGAAAAAGTATTTGTCACTGGTCGAGTTCGCTTACAACAATAGTTATTAGTCCAACATCAAAATGGCAGCATATGAAGCACTTTATGGAAGAAAATGTAGAACTCCCTTATGTTGGATAGAGTTAAGTGAGAAGAAACTAGTGGGGCCCAATTTGGTTCATGAAACTAAAACAAAGTATGGGTGATCAAAGAAAAATTGAAAGAAAACATTGACCGACATAAATCATATGCATATTTAAAAAAAAAGACAGAGTTTTAGGTTGGAGACAAAGTGTTTCTGAAGGTATCTCCCTGGAATAACGTTATAAGATTTGGCAAGAAGGGCAAATTAAGTCCAAGATTCATAAGCCTTTATGAGATTATACAGTGAGTGGGATCTGCAGCTTATCAATTAAAACTGCCTCAAAAGTCAAAAAAGATCCACGATGTGTTTCATGTGTCAATGTTATAGAGGTATAGGTCAAGACCCTAGCCATGTGATCAAACCAGAAGAAATTATGATACAGGCTGATTTGACTTATGAAGAGAAACTAGTGAAGATTCTAGTCAGAAAGGTTAGACAGCTCAGAAATAGGCAAATTCCATTGGTGAAAATGCTTTGGAATCACCACAATGTGGAAGAAGACATGTGGGAACCTGAAGCGACAATGAGACAACAATATCCACAACTGTTCAATACAGGTAAAATTTTGAGAATAAATGTTTTTATTGGTAGGAGAGAATTGTAATGGCCCAAATATCGGGCTAGTCATAAACTGAAAATTTTGAGAGTGATCAGTGTACTCAATTTCAAAAATATACCTGTGGGTGAAATATATTTTATTTGATCATCGAAAAATATAGTAATGACTAGTTCGAGAGTAAAATTTGTAGTGAAAACAAGGTCAAATAGGTCCTCAAAAGTCAAAAATAAGAAAAACAAATGGATACGATTTAACTAATAAAATTTGGTTTGACCGTACTTTGACCGGATTGTTAGAAATAATAAACGACATCTAAAAATTTACTTTAAGACATGGATAGATTCTAAATAAAATTTAGAATTATTTGACTGTAAAAATGGAATTTTACAGTAGCATTGGAATTTGACTAATTATACAAATATAAGTGAGTCGGACCAAAAACAGACTCTGATTGAGTTAAAAAAATTTATGTAGACTAATTTGTATGATTTATGGATTATGAAATCAAATTTGGGAGAAATTGAGTTTGGAAAGTGAGAAAAATAATTTAGAATTGCTAAATGAGCCTTAATTTTACAAGTGGGCCTAATTGGGTTAGACTTTGACTTGACCAAGTCCAGCCCATTCCAGCCACCTATTTAAGCTCAAAATATCAAAATTCTTTAGAGAGAATTTTGCATCTTCTTCTTCCTCTCATGCTTCCCCCTTAGCCAAATGGGTTTTCCACTCTTCTCCACCAAATTTCTCTTCTTCTCTCTAATTCCTACACCAAAATCAAGCATTTTAATGTTATTTCAGCCCCTTTATTAGCTAGTTGAGGTCTCCAATCTTCAATTGAAGGGCTGGAAGTGGAAGATATTGAAGGATTCAAGTGAGGGTATAAAATTGAGGTAAGAGAATTTGAGGTTTTAAATTTATTTAAGGGTTCTAATATGAAGTTTAAGGTATGTAGATTATATTTATGAAGTTAGATTGAATTATGGAAGTAAAATAATGGTGGTTTTATTTTTGTATAATATCAGCCATGGTAGGAACTCAAGGAGGAGAAGGAACTTCCAAGGAAGAATGTGAGAAAAATGAAGCCTAGAAAGGCTAAAGCAAATAATAAGGTTAGTGGTTGCAAAATCTAATTATTTTCATTGATTTTGTTGAGTTGGTGTTATAGAATTTGGGTACGTGCATGTCTTATGCATGTTAAATTGAAAGTAAACCTTAAAACATGATTAAGGAAAAAATGGATTAGAATGTTTAAATTCAATTAAAAAAATGATAGTGGAACTTAAAAAAAAGGGCCATATGATGTATATTTGTATTTATAGGTATAATTATGATTTAGTGCAATATTATGGAATATACATGTTAATGGAAGTATGAGTTAGTGAAATGAATGGTTTGAACATTAAAGGAAAATTCTAATGATGGAAAAGTTTGTAGTTTGAATTGTAAATATAAAGAATTTAGTGTATTCTTTGCTAATTTAACAAAAAATAAGCCATAAAATATAAGAAGACATGAAATTTAGTGTATATGAATTAATTGAGAATTATTATAATTTATTGAATATTTTTCTAGTTAGTGACTACTTAATGTATGAAATGAAACATAATGAATGAAGTGTATTTAGTTGAGTTTGATGGCTTAATTGAGAATAATATCAAATATTTGGTGTATTGAAATGAAAAAAGTGTGGAAACAAATAATATTGTAAAGGTAAAATTTGGTTATAGATGAATAAAATTCTAGGTAATTAATAATATAAAATAAAAGAAATTTATGAATTTAATGGGAATTAAATCAAAAGAATAATTTCATTGCCCTTAGTGGTATTCTGGTGATTAAATTTAGTTCATGATATAATTGGCTAGCTATAGGGACACCATAGCCGCGGGATGAGTCATGACGACTCGCTTAGGTAGGCCAATGATGGTCTACTTATTGATATTAATTCACTATACAATATAGTGTTTGAGTGATCATTCGGGGTCACTTTTCAGTGTAATGGACCTGTAGGGTTCACGTCCTGTGTATCCAGTCTGGTAAATTTCTACCGGATTGACTCTACGGGAAAATATGGAAAACAATGACAAGAATGATAAAAATGATAAATATGGCAAAAATGACAAGAATAGTAAAAAGGTAAAATAGCAACTAGCAAAAATGATAAAATGGAAAAAAAAAACAAGAAAAAAAGGTTAAATAAAAAAAAGGAATGAAATTAGATTTAATTGAAAGAAAATAAAAGGGTTTAGGATTGAATGAAATTTTTCTATTCATTAAGAAATTTTAAAAAAACTATTGGCAAGAGTGTTAATAAGTGCAATTGTAAATTTAATGAAGGTATGAAAGAATAATTATAATTATGAAATAGTTATATGGTTTTAAGTAAATTCTTAATTAATATGTTGATGTGTAAATTGAGATTAAATTGGAATAGTTTAGTGAATATAATTTTGCATATATGTGTATGCTTAATTTTAGACCAGTGACAATTTTTAGATTTGTAACCACTGTTGGACATTTTAAATGCTTAGCACATAGTTGTTTTAACTACGTGCAGGTACTAGCTAGGAAAATGCTGGAGCCAACATACTTGAATTGGGAGCAGCTTGAAGAAACAAAATGTGTATTATCATAATGGCATGCATATATATATATATATATAGGATGTTTGATACAGATATAGATTTGGATTATGTAACTGGTTTGTAAAAGGACTTTTATGGACTATTATATTTAATGAGTGAAATGATGAGTTTTATTTCGAATGCTGAATGTTTGCTATTATATTTGAATTTTTTGTACCCAATGTAGGTTCAGGATTGTATGTAGTACAAATAGGATAGTTAAATTTATAGTCATTATACTGCTAAAATGTTTGATTGAAGAGAATAGTAAAATGGGATAGTTATAGGTCAACTGGTAAAGAAATAAACAAGTTAAATAGGTGATAAAGTGTTATCGACATTATGGTTAGTAAGTTAAAGGAAAAAAAAATCCACATCTACTATAATCAAATTTCGGAAATACCAAATGCTGATGGTAATCACTTAATGCAATATAACGTATGTATAGAATGATGGTTACAAGGGTGTTACAATTGGCATATGGATTGGCGATAGTTTAACGACGAAGCAGTTAACGAAATATGTTTTTGTTCATTACTCAACTAGTTCCATGTCTTAATTTTTAGAGAGGTGCCTTAAAAGTAATCTCCTTAGGCACTTGATGTACTCATTTATTATTTATAAAAGACATTTTCATTATATGGTATTTATTGCATATGAATTGATATAGATTTTAAACCGTTTAATGAAGTCCTTTGTATGTAATACAATATAAAGGAATTCATGATGAGATCACGATAATGAGAATTCTATTATGTATAATTGTATTTATACCTAAATTATCCCTAGTCGTAGAAATAACAAGACGAGACATTGTTAATCTGGATAGACTAGCATATGTTATACTTTTTGACTAGGTCAAACGGCTAATCTCATAAGCTGAAAGTATGAGATGTTTATTGTTAACATATGAATGCTTGCTAAGAGTAGTAAGTACATTGGATGACCTACTATAAGACAATCGCATGGATATCTATTCAATGTCAATAATAGTCTCATCATAGCAATGGTGCAAGTATTGTAGAGCTCCCTTCCCCTACTAATCGTTAATAGTATATGGAAGTACTACTAAGCTCATTTTTTTTGTAAAAATAACAAATTCTCAAATTATTGTAATTTTTTTTGAGTCTATTATCAGCAAAATATTTCTTACTATATTTTTTTTATATCATTTAAATATGTAACTAGTGATGTAAATATTTTAATTTAAAATAACTCATTCAGTAAAGCATAATATTTAGAAATACATTTACAAATAATACCAAATATATAAATTACAAAATTCACTCCTCATAAATCCTACATATCACAAATTTACATCAAAAGAAATTCTTAAAATTTAATTTTTACAATACAATTTCCAAAACATACAAAAAAAAAAACTACTGCAATCTTATCTTGAGGTTTCCTTTATCTTTAGTCGCCCTAATGCCACAACTACGTCTATTTATCTGCATATGAAACACATGTGCTAAGTTACTAGCTTAGTGGTACATTTGACAACTATCTAATAATTATATAAATATTTCTAAAATAAAATTTTAGAAACTTCAATTAATTTACTAAGCATTCCAAAGCATTCAAATAATATCAATACCATTTACGTCAAGCAAAAATGAATATTTCATTCATTTATCATGCTCGAAAATTTTCAACAATACAAGACATTCAATTTAAAATATCAATTTAATAATTTGCATTTATTTATTTATTTGATAGCCTACGACATCTTAGACCGGAACTAAACACTTAATACAAAGTTTCTGCTCTCCGGCAGTATACTCGGTGCCTATTTAAATATTTTATAATTCAGCATTTAACGCCTCATTTTTCAACAATAACTCAACATCTTTTTGGTACCTACATAATTCCAAACTCAACACTATTTCTTAGTGTCTACATAATATCAACTCAGCACTATTTTTTAGTATCTACGTAAATTTAATCTCAGCATTATTTTCTAGTGCCTATATTTTTACACTTTTATTAGTATGTCAACTTATCCTAATTTCCAGTTCTTGACTAGATGTTATAGGGCTGAATTATATTTGTTACTTTTATTATTATTTACATAAATTATGTAGGTAACACTAATATAATTTCCCTATAAATGCAATAATCCTCATTAAATATTTTACAACCTCATACATTCTCATTTAATCATTATAACTTTAAGAAAATTCAAATAATACATTTTTCTATTACAAACTTCCACAATCAATAAATATATGCAAGGTGCCCTATTCTGGACAACATTGTTTCTTTATATTGCTCTATATTTTTCATCCATTTTTAAATTTGGACAAGTGATAAACTAAGAAAATGTAGGTACATATCTTATCTTTAATTTTCAACTAGAATACTATTAAACCGAATTTTGTTGCAAAAGTTATGAATTTTTCTCTAAGATACATTCATTCCAATCTGCCCAGTATTTTACTGGACAGATTTCTAGTTTGAAGTTTTAGTCCATTTTTCATCTAATTTTAGGCATATTCATGTTTAATGGTCTAAATAAAGGTTGAAGACCTATCTCTTAAATTTCCAACCCAGTAAGAATCACTTAAAAATAATTTTCAGAACTCAAGTTATGACCAGAAAACTAGTCATTGTCCATAAGACAAAAGTTTCAACACTTCAATCAATTCCTACAATTTCCATCTTCATGCATCAATCTCATATTCTAATTTTTATTTTTGCGTTCATGCCATAATTTAATACCAATTCATCACTCAATCAAAATATCTAGAATTTCATACACAATTACACAAACATCACAAAATCATATTGAATTTGTTCCAAATGTACATACCTCAGAAAGAGTCTACTTCTTTTCACTCTTCTATCCTTCTAATTAACTTTCTCCTTGCCCTTACTTTCTCTTTGATTTTGGTTGAAAGATTGTTCACCTTCTTTTTCTAACAACAAATTTTAAACTAATCAAGTACTAATCAAACTAATCCATCCTTAATCATCATTAACATAATAGTCACCGTAAATTAGCAACTTTAATGGCAACTAACCCCAAAGTCAAAGAAAAGAGAAGAAGAAAAGTGAGAAGATGGAAAATCTAAACTCACCTTTGTAGATCTTCAAAATGACCAAAATTTACCTTCTCTTTTTCTCTTCCTTTTTTCTTTCTTCTTCTTTAGTTTTACTCACTTAGCTTCACTTTCTTATTGATCTTACTAATCCAACCCTTTTCCATCTAAATTTAGCTTTGATTGAAGAAAAAAAGAAGAATATCAATGGAGGAGGAGAGTCATGGAAAAAGGGAAGAAAAAGGGAGAGAAATTGGTTTGATTAAGATGAGGAAGAAGAAGAATAAAGGCAAAAAGGTGAAAGTTGACTTTTATAGTTGGATTAGGTGGGTGGTTAGGATTAATTAGATAATCTTGTCATTCATTGGTACATTAATTTAAATTACTCTTACTTTATTTTAATCCAAAGAATATTCCTTTTCTTAAATAAAGAATATTCTATTTTTATGCCTTCTTAAAATATCTGTGCCAAAAACACTTTAATTTCCAATTTCGTTTAGAAAAAAATTATTTTTTTTTCCAAATTTTAATTCCGAACTTCAAAATTCTCAATTAATAATATCCAAAATATTTTTTTCATATCTTATTATTATTTTAATTTATTTCTTTCATTTTCGAATTTAGACCCCAATTGGTTTGGCATGCTGGATTTCGGTTAACTGCGACCGTGACCTAAATTTTCGGGCATTACAAGTTTTCCCTCCTAAAAAACAATTCGTACTCAAAATTTACCTTTTTGACTGGAGTGGAATAATTGTTGATACTGAGCCTTCATTACCTCTTCATTTTCCCAAGTCGCCTCTTCTAAGTTATGATTTTTCCACAAAACCTTTACCAATTGTACCTTCTTGTTCCGTAGCTCTTTCATTTCTCAAGCTAGAATTTCCACTGGCTCCTCTTCATAAGTTAGATCTGGTCGTATCTCTATAGGTTCTGCTGATATGATATGAGATGGATCCGATCGATAACTTCTCAATATGGACACATGGAATACGTTATGAATCTTGTCTAACTCTGGTGGTAGAGCTAATTTGTATGCCACGGGACCTATGCATTCAAGTACCTCGTATGGTCCAATGAACCTAGGAATCAACTTTCCCTTCTTTCCAAATCAGAAAATTCTTTTCCAAGGTGAGAATTTTAAGAATACTTTGTCACCAACTGTATACTCAATACCCCTCATTTTCAAATCTGCATATGATTTATGTCTATCAATAACAACTTTTAGCCTATCTCTTATTACTCTCACTTTTTCCTTTGTCTGTTGCATTAGATTTGGACCCATTACTTTCTTTTCACTAAGCTTGGTCCAATATAGAGGCGTTCTAAATTTTCTCCCATACAAGGCTTCATATGGTGCCATACCGATACTGACTTGGTGACTATTATTGTAGGCAAATTCTATGAATGGAAGATGTTTATACCAACTGCCTTCAAATTCCATCACACAACTCCTCAACATATCTTCCAATATTTGTATGACCCTCTCTGATTGTCCATCTGTTTGTGGGTGGAAAGTTATGCTGAAATTGAGCCGAGTAACCACGGCTTGATGCAAACTTTTCCAGAATTGTGAAGTGAACCTCGGGTCTTGATCTAAAATGATTGAAACTGGAATACCATGTAAATGGATTATCTTATTAACATAGATCTCTGCCAAATAGTTAAGTGGATAATCCATCTTGATTGGTAGAAAGTGAGTTGATTTGGTGAGCCGGTCCACCACTACCCATACTGCATCATGCCTCTTTTGTGTCAAAGGCAACCAAGAAACAAAATCCATTATAATTCTTTCCCATTTCCACTCTGTAATTGAAATTAACTACAATAATCCACTTGGTACTTTATGCTCAGCCTTCACTTGCTGACAAGTTAAACATCTGATAATATACTCTGTGATATCTCTTTTCATTCCTGACCACTAGTAATATACCTTCAAGTCATGATACATTTTGTTGCTTTTCGGGTGCATTGCATAAATAATATTGTGAGCCTCTTTTAAAATATCTTGTTTCAATTTTGGTATATTTGGCACACATAACCTGCCCTTATGCCTTAAAATCCCATTTGTTTCAATAGTAAATTCTGGTTTTTCACCATTTTTTACCATTTCAAAGATTTCCTTTAATTTCGTGTCTTGCTTCTGATTGTCCTTTACTTGTTAAATCAATGTGGGATGAATCCGCAATTCTGCCAAAATAATATATATAAATTATTTATTATTTCATTTGTTTTGTTATTTAATCTTGTTCACTTAATAAATTTAAGTTTTAATGTTTACCTACCAAATATTTTATACTCAGAGCGTCAGCTACCACATTTGCCTTACCCGGTTGATAATCAATGATACAATTGTCATCTTTGATTAATTCTAGCCATCGCCTTTGTCTTAAACTGAGTTCCTTTTGCGAAGGCAAATATTTCAGACTTTTATGGTCTGTATAGATATAACATTATTGCTCACCATACAGGTAGTGTCGCCATATTTTCAATGCAAACACAATGGCTGCTAGTTTCAGATCATATGTCGGATAATTTCTCTCATGAGGCTTCAGTTGTCTGGAGGCATAAGCGATCACTTTGCCTTTTTATATTAGTACGTAGCCCAAACCATTATGGGAAGCATCACTGTACACCACATAATCTTTTCCCGCAATCGGCTATGTCAACACTGATGCCTCTGTCAACATTTTCTTCAACTTATGAAAACTAGTCTAGCACCGGTCTATCCATTCAAATCTAAGGGGTGTTTGGGATTGCTGTTAGGTGTCCAAAAAGTAGGTTTAAATTTTTTTTGATTTAATTAACTGATTATTTTTTAATTTTTTATAAACTGTTTTTCTCAAACCTGCTTCTAGAAAAATTATCTATTTACTTGCTTCTCTCCAAAAGCAGTTATCAAAACTCAAAAAATTTAAAAATAAATTTTTTTCTCCAAAAGCGCTTTTGGTAAACGTAATGTCAAATGAGACCCTGGTCTCCTTTCTAAGCAATTTTGTCAGTGGTGAGGCTATCATTGAAAATCCTTTCACAAATCTCCGATAATAATTAGCCAAGCCAAGAAAACTTCACACCTCTGTCACATTCCAAGGCAGTTTCCAATTGGGGATTGCCTCAACCTTTGTGACATCCCACTTATATATTAGGGATAATGTAATACCCGATAATTTAGGCCACGGTCGCGGTTGACTGAAATCCAGTGTACCGAACCGATCGAGGTCTAAATTCGGACCTGAAAGAAATAAATTAAAATAATAATAAGATGGGAGAAAAATATTTTGGATATTATTAATTGAGAATTTTGAAGTTTGGAATTAAAATTGAGAAAAAAATAATTTTTCGCTGAACGAAATTTGGAATTGCAGTGTTTTTGACACATAAATTCTAAGAAGGCATAAAAATGGAATATTCTTTATCTTAGGAAAGGAATATTCTTTTGATTAAAATAAAGTAAGAGTGATTTAAATTAATGGACCAATAGGAAGCAAGATTAGTAACTAATCCTAACCACCCACCTAATCCAACTATAAAAAGTCAAATTTCCACTTTTTTAACCATTCTTCTTCTTCCTCACCTTAATTACACCCATTTCTCTCCCTTTTTCTCTCTTTGCCGTGAGCTTCTCCTCCTCCCTTGATGTTCTTCTTTTTGTTCTCTAATTAAAGCAAAGATTAGATGAAAAAAAGTGGGATTAAGGCAAGATCATGAAGAAAGTGAAGTAAAGTGAGCAAAACCAAGGAAGAGGAAGGAAGAAAGGAAGAGAAAAAGAGAGAAAGAAGTTTTTAGCCATTTGGAAGATCTTCAAAGGTGAGTTTAGATTTTCCATCTCCTTACTTTCTTCTTCTCATTTCTTTGAGTTTGGGGTTAGTTGCCATTATAGCTAGTAAATTAGGGTTATTAGTATGTTAATGGTGATTAAGGGTGGATTAGTATGATTAGTGCTTGATTAGTGTAAAATTTGTTGTTAGGACAAAGAAGTGAACAAACTTTAAACCAAAATCAAAGGGGAAGTAAGGGCAAGGAAAAGGCTATCTAAGAGGAAGAGAAAAGTGAAGAAAAATAGAACTTTGAGGTATGTACATTTGGCAAAAATTCAATGTATAAAAATGTTGATTTTGATTTTGTGATGTGTATGAAATTCTGCATATTTGATTGAGAAATGAATTGGTGATTAAATTATGCCTTGAATGTGAAAATAAAGACTAGAAAATGAGGTTGATGCATGAAAATGGAAAATGTATGAATTATTTGATGTGCTGGAAAATTCGTCTTATGAACAGTGTCTAGTGTTTTGATCATAACTTGAGTTCTGGAAATCATTTCTGAGTGATTCTTGCTGTGTTGGAAAGTTAAGACATAGGGATTGAACTTTCATTCAGACCATTAGACTTAAATATACCTGAAATTAGGTGAAAAATGGACTCAAACTTTGAACTAGAAATCTGTCCAGAAAAAAAAAATACTGGGCAGAGTGCATTGAACATAGGTTAGAAGAAAATTCATAACTTTTGCTAAGAAATTATTTTTAATGTGATTCCAGTTGGAAATTAAATATAAGACATGTAGCTACATTTTTATATTTGATCACTTATCCAAATTCCATCTAGAATTGGATGAAAAAGATATAGAAAGATAAGGCAGAAATCTGTCCAGTAAAATACTGGGCAGATTGCAATGAACGTAGCTTAGGAGAAAATTCATAACTTTTGCTACGAAATTCGTTTTAATGTGATTCCAGTTGGAAATTAAATTTAAGACATTTACTTATATTTTGTTAGTAGATCACATGTCCAAATTCTGTCTAAAAATAGACGAAAAATACAGAGCAATATAAGGCTGAAATGCTGTCCAGAATAGGACTGCTGGTAGAAATGTGTTGATTGTGGATTTTTGTGTTAAAAAATGTATTAAGTGAATTTTTCTTATAGTTATAATGATTAAATGAGCTAATATGAGGTTGTAAAATATTGAATGGGAATGATTGCATTTATATTAATGTTTCCCTACATAATTTATGCAAATATGAATAAAGGTAACAAATGTAATTTAAGCCCTATAACATCTAGTCGAGAACTAGAAATTAGGATAAGTTGGCATGCCAATAAAAGGGTAGAAATGTAGGCACTAAAAATAATAGTGCTGAGTTAAAATTATGTAGGCACTAAAAATAATAGTGCTGAGTTGAAATTTACGTAGGCACTAAGAATTAGTGCTGAGTTCGAAATTTACGTAGGCACCAAAAAGGTGCTGAGTTGTTATTGAAAATGTAGGCGTTAATCGCCGAGTTATAAATAATTATGTGGGCGCCGAGTATACTGCCGGAGAGCAGAAACCCTATATCCAGTGTTTAGTTCCGGTCTAAGATGTCGTGGGCTATTAAATAAATAACAAAAAAAAATGATGTGAAGTATGAAATTGATATTGTAAATTTTATATCTTGTATTGTTAAAATTTCAAGCATGCTTAATGAATAAAACGTCATAATTGATGAATTAAATATTTTTGCATGAAGAAAATAGTGTATTATTAATTGAATATTTGGCATGCTAAATAGATTAATTGTAGTTTCTAAAATTTCATTTTAGAATTATTATGTAATTATTGGATAGTTGTCAAACGTACCACTAAGCTAGTAGCTTAGCGCGTGTGTTTCACGCGCAGATAAATAAAAGTAGTTGTTCCGATAGGGCGACCGAAAAAGAGGGAACCCCAAGATCAGATTGCAGCAGTCTAGTTCTTTTTGTATGTTTTGAAAATGATGTTGTAAAAATTAAGTTTTAAGAATTTTGTTGATGTAAATTTGTGGCTTGTAATATTTATAAGTAATGGATTTGGTAATTATATATATCTAGAATTATTGTAGTTATATTTTTAAATATCATGGTTTAATGAATAAGTTATTTTGAATCACAATATTCCCATCACTAGATATATATTTAAATGGAAAAAAAATATGGTGATAAATATTCCGCTAATAATAAACTCAAAAATTGAAATAAAAAAATATTTATACAAAATTGAGCGTTGGTTTTAAATTAAATGAGCTTAGTAGCACTTCCATATCCTATTAGCGATTAGTAGGGTAAGGGAGCGCTACAGATAATCCCACATATATAAGAAGGATGCGACAAACTTAACTCGATAAATCTGTTCGAATTAATTTTTTTATTTTAAATAATTTAATCTATTTATTTATATTGATTTAGGCAAGTCATTCTAATTAACAATATATATTTATCATTATATTGTGTACACATATAGCACCTGATTATGTTACATAATTATTTACATATACAGTAATAACATATAAGACATGTCCACCACAAACCATATACATAGCCAAACTATAAAAAAAAAATAGATAAGCAACCCTCTAACTTGGATTTCTTCCTGATCAACTCCACTATCTACTATCTACAACTTCAATTCTTGCATAAGAAGAACCCACGCTAAGGTATCTCTAGCTTAGTGATACATATAAGTATTAAAGTTTTTCTCAGGCAGTCACACAAATGCATGTATCAAATAAATTCATGGCATATCAAATTTTTATTACATATTTATCATATAAAATAAATAAATATATAACACAAAAGAATAAATATAACAACCTTATTCAATAATTAAAATTTCACTACCTCATGTAAGCATTTTATACTTTGCTACTTATATTAATTAATAAATTGTCATATTCCATTATATGATTTATTAGCCCAAAATCTCATTTCTGGACTATCCGGATACGGGGTGTGAAATAGGGGCGCTCGCGGAGCTTAAGCCACACTACTCACTATAATCTCAAGTCAAGGGCGCTCACGGAGCTTCAGCCACCTTGACATAGTATAATCATTTATCTGTGTGTAATTAGGATCAGGGACGCTCTCGGAGCTATAGGCACCCTGTCCTTAAATCATATTAATATCAGTACCGAACATTTCCCCTAATGGTGCACCATCTATCCTATGTCAGTTCTCAGGTAGAAAAATGGGAAATTAACAACATTAATTACTTGTTTCTATAACCAATATTCATTTCATATTAATATAATCATATACTCATAATTTATTTCAGTACCATGTAATAGCATGATATTTCATCAAATATTAGCATAATATTAAGTTCATAATTAATAACATTTCTATAATTTTAAAACATATCATAATATATAATTTCATCATTGTAACATATAATTTATGTCATGCACACACAATCATGCACAAGGGGCAAACAAGAATACATATATATACAAACCTCAATAGTGTTTTTCGTTTCCAAAATATAAGCTCAGAGCTTGTTCACTTTTGTTCTTCTTCTTCTTGTTGATATCCTAATTAAAAATATAATTAATTAATACCTTGATAAAATATTTATTCTTAATATAATTTAAATAAATAACTACAATTCTTTTAAGCTAGAACATGACCTCTTAGAACTGTTGGATCAATAACTTTTTCTAGACTTATCTAATTTATATGATTCTTGGTCCTGATTAAATATAACATGTAAATATAAAATAAACGAAAATTTCAGAATTTTTAAACCATTACAAAATTTTTGGCATAATTTTAAAGATTGCTCTGTTCTCTGCCCTTAGGCAGTTTTGGGGTACTATATTTAAAAATTCATATCTTTCAATGTGTAGCTTAAATTATTCTGAATTTTTTTATAAAATTATATAAGTTAATTTGAAACATTTGTCATGTTTACCTCAATTTCAGATTCGGTCTCTAAGGTTCTCAAATACTGGAGGATCTATAACTGGTTCAACATAGAGTATCAACCCAACCAGTTCAATTATTCAGTTCATAACTCACAAAATACATGACATTTTAAAGAGATATTTTCACAGAAACTTAGATACGATATATAAATAAAACTTTCATGTTTTTAACTTTGGAAAATTCGATCTAAAAGCAGGTCAAATATGAGGACGAAGTTACTGGAGCTGCACAGGTACCAGAACACATCTCAATCAAGGAACAACTATAGTTAATTTCACTATAACACAACTTACACAAGCGATATTTATACAAACTTTGGCCGAGACATAAATAACACATATATATACAACTTTTATGTTTTCAAAAAGCTCAGATTCAACCATTAAGATGATCAATTTGAGCAAAAACCATGGAGTATCCTGTTAATACTTTTTCAAGAATCAGTCTCACTCAAATGACTATTTCTCATCATATACTCAAACTAATTCAATAAAATTTGACAGACACATACAAAAGACATAAATGAACAAATTTTATATTAAACACTTCTCTAAATTCGATTCACAAGACAATAAAAAATAGAGTGGAATATCCTGCAGTAACATAACCCAAAAAATTCTAATAACACAATAATCATGGGAAAGATATTACTTACCAAGATCAGATTTATTTGGAGTGAATTTTCTTGCAAATCATGAAGGAGAGGATGAAGATTTTGGGCTGTGATATGGAGGAAGGAAAAGGGATGATGAAGAAAAAGAAAGAGAGAGTTGAAGTTGGAAGCAAATGGCCAAAAGAAGTCTTAATTGACTTCAGCCCCACTTTCTACCGATTTTGCTATTTTTTTTTCTGTTGTGTCTACTGTTCACTTTTTTAATAATTTTTTTTACTTTATTATTTATTTATTTTTATTTTACTTATTTATTTTCACATATTTACTTATCTCTAGTCTCTTTAATTTTTACCAGAAATACAATTTAATTATATAGTCTAATTTAATCAAATTTATCATATCTATCAATTTAATTAATTTTAATTTCTAATTTAATCATTTATTCCATCTATTTTAATCTCTATTATCTATCATGTTTTTCATATTTATACCACATACTTATTCCAATTAAACTCTAATTAGTGGACGTTACAACCTTGTTGGTGTATACTCTGATCCCATCGGTTGAGATAATATGCCCTAGAAAGGCCACTTCATCTAACTAGAATGCATATTTCGACAACTTCGCATATAATTAATTCTCTCTCAAGGTATGGAAGACAATATGAAGATGTTGATCATGCTCTTCTCTGCTTTTGGAGTACACCAGGATATCATATATGAATACGAATTGGTCCAAATAAGGCCTAAAGATTTTATTCATTAGATCCATAAATGTTGCTGGGGCATTCGTCAGGCCAAAAGGCATTACTAAGAACTCGTAATGACCATACTGAGTCCTAAATGCTATTTTTGAAATGTCTGATTCTCTAAATCTCAGTTGGTTATAACCTGATCTCGATAAGGGATATATGTTCTTAATTGTCATCTTGTTCAATTGATGATAATCAATACACAAATGAAAGGTGTCATCCTTCTTTTTCACAAATAGAATCGGAGCACCCCAAGATGAGACACTGGGTCTGATAAACCTTTCTCTAACAACTCTTGCGACTACACTTTTAATTCCCTTAGCTTAGCAGGTGCCATTCTGTAGGGAGTGATCGATATCAGGGTTGTGCCTAGTAAAACATCTATGGCAAACTCTATCTCTTTGACAGGTGGTAACCCTAGCAAGTCCTTAGAGAATATATCTGGATATTCACATACTGTAGGAATCTCCTTGAGATCTAGACTCCCTTTCTTGGTATCTACAATATGTGCCAAAAATGCTTCACATTCCTTTTTGATAAGCTTACATTCCTTTGTAACAGAAATGACATTAGTCAAGTATGGTCAGTTTTCGCCCAAGATAATCATGTCATCCTACCCCGAATTCTTGAAAATCACTCTCCTATACTGAAAATCCACCACTGCCCTATGCTGAGTTAACCAATCGATCCCCAAGATTGCATCAAACTCATGAAATGACAACTCTATCAGGTCAGCTGGGAATTCTACATTCTGAGCTGTGATTGGACTGTTTTTATAGACTCGACTAACTTTCACTCTATGACCCAAAGGATTTGTCACTAATATATCATAATCTAATTCCTCTGCTACCATATTACCCTGACTAGGTGGTGACATACATAAATATGAATGTGTATAACCTGGATCTATCAGTGCAAATAAATCAGTACCATAAAGAGAAAATTTACCGATATTGACATCCAGGGCATTCTGCTCCTCACGAGCTCTCATGGCATATGCTTGGGCTCGACTACCTTCTGCTCTATTCACTGATTATGATACACTCTGCCCAATCCTGCCTCTTATAGATTGTCCCCTGCCTCTACCTCGAGTGACATTCTGAACCTAAACTAATACTACACCATTTGTACCTCTTCCTTTGGGGCAATCTTTCTGTTTGTGCTTAGTAGATCCGTATCTTAAACATGCTCCAGTAATCCACCAACAATCACTAGCATGTGATCTCCCATAATGCTGATTGTGATAGATATAAATCTCCTATTACCTGAAGTCGGTGCACTAACTGTAGACCCTTTTAACCTCGACTGTTGGCTTTCTCTAGCTGAAAAGGTTGGTCTAGAACCCCATGACTGGAAAAACCTAGGCGTTGTCCGCCCCCTTTTACCCGATGTCTGGACTATGCTAATAGTCAATCTCTGGGGTGGATCTTCTATCCTCTTTCTCTTTGACCGTTTTTCCACACTGATGGCCAAAAATACTAGTGTAGCAAAATCCTCAAGCTGAAGGGCGGTAACCATATTTCCAATATCATCATTAAGCCCATCCTCAAATCTATGACATCTATCTACTTCATCAGCAATGATTCCAGTTGCATATTTACTCAATCTGGTGAATTCCATTTCGTATTCTACCACTGACATGCTTCTTGGTTTCAGATCTTGAAACTCCCTTTTCTTTTCATTCACATAAACTCTAGGCACATATTTCTTGCTAAATTATGCCTTGAAGAAATTCTATGAAGGTGGTTTCGGTGTCTGGGGCTTCGATAAGATTGATTTCCACCAGTCATAAGCATGATCTTTTAGAAGGGACACTGCATACCTGATTTTCTGTTCCTCTGGACACTCGAGTTCCTCAAACACCCTTTCTGTCGATTCCATCCAAAACTCTGATGTTGCTGGGTCATTGTCACCCCATATTTTCTTAGCTTATCAATATGGGGTTTTGGTTGAGGTAGAGGAGGAGTTGGAGCTAGTTGTGGAACTGCTTGTACTATCCATTGCAATAAATTTGCTATCTGCTCCATAAGAGGTTCATGTCCTAAATTAGCTTGTCCCCTACTCTAAGTGGAGCTACTACATTCGGCTTGGAATCTCTCACTGATGGAGGTTGTCCAAGATCGACTGAGTCTGAAAGATTATTACTCAGTTCATCTTCCTTGAAATCTTATTTCGATCCCAAATCCATATCTACCTATAAACTAGAAGACGGGACCCAAATCAGATAATTGCTGTATTTTATGCATATGCACGAGACACACTTTCTATTTTACACCCACTATTCAGGAATCAATAGTTTGGGCTTTGATACCACTAAATGTAGTGCTCCCTTACCCTACCAATCGTTAATAGTGTATGGAAGTGCTACTAAGCTCTTTTTTTTTTTTGTAAAAACAACAAATTTTTAAATTATTGTATTTTTTTTATTTTGAGTTTATTACCAACAAAATATTTCTTACTATATTTCTCTTTTTTTTTTAATATCATTTAAATATGTAACTAGTGATGTAAATATTTTGATTTAAAAGAACTTATTCAGTAAAGCATAATATTTAGAAATACATTTACAAATAATACCAAATATATAAATTACAAAATTCACTCCTTATAAATCCTACATGCCACAAATTTACATCAAAAGAAATTCTTAAAATTTAATTTTTACAATACAATTTCCAAAATATACAAAAAGCAAATAAATTGCTGAAATCTGATCTTGGGGTTACCCTTATTTTCAGTCTCCCTAATACCACAACTACATCTATTTATTTAAGCGTGAAACACACGCGCTAAGCTACTAGCTTAGTGGTACATTTGACAACCATCCAATAATTATATAAATATTTCTAAAATAAAATTTTAGAAACTACAATTAATTTACTAAGCATGCCAAAACATTCAAATAATATCAATACCATTTACGTCAAGCAAAAATGAACATTTCATCAACTATAATATTTCATTGATTTATCATGCTTGAAATTCTTTTACAATACGAGACATTCAATTTAAAATATCAATTTAATAATTTGTATTTATTAATTTATTTGATAGCCCATGACATTTTAGATCGGAACTAAACACTGGATACAGGGTTTCTGCTCTCTAGCAGTATACTCGATGCCTACTTAAATATTTTATAACTCGGCGTTTAATGCCTACTTTTGCAACAATAACTCAACACCTTTTTGGTGTCTACATAATTTCGAACTCAATACTATTTCTTAGTGCCTATGTAAATTAATTCTCAGCACTATTTTCTAGTGCCTACATTTCAACCATTTTATTGGCATGCCAACTTATCCTAATTTCTAGTTCTCGACTAAATGTTATAGGGCTTAATTATATTTGTTACTTTTATTATTATTTACATACATTATGTAGGTAACACTAATATAATTTTTCTATAAATTCAATAATCCCCATATATTTTTCTATCACAAACTTCCACAATGAATAAATATATGCAAGCTGCACTATTCTAGACAACATTTTTGTCTTATATTGCCCTGTATTTTTCATCCATTTTTAGATGAAATTTTGACAATTTTCAACTAACAAAATTTAGGTACATGTCTTATCTCTAATTTCCAACTAGAATCACATTAAACCGAATTTTGTAGCAAAAGTTATGAATTTTTCTCTAAGATAAGTTCATTCCAATTTGCCCAGTATTTTACTAACTAGATTTCTAGTTTGAACTTTTAGTCCATTTTTCACCTAATTTCAAGCATATTCAGGTCTAATGGTCTAAATAAAAGTTGAAGCCCTATGTTTAACTTTCCAACCCAGAATCACTCAAAAAGCATTTCTAGAACTCAAGTTATGACCAGAAAACCAGACACTATTCATAAGACAAATTTTCCAGCACTTAAATCAATTCCTACAATTTCCATATTGATGCATCAATATTATATTCTAATTTTTATTTTCACATTCATGCCATCATTTAATCACCAATTCACCACTCAATCAAAATATCAAGAATTTCATACACAATTACACAAACATCACAAAATCAAAATTAAAATTTTCTATATTGAACTTTTGCCAAATGTACATACCTCAAAAAGAGTCTACTTCTTTAACTCTTCTCTCCTTCTAATTAGGTTTCTCCTTGCCCTTACTTCTTCTTTGATTTTGGTGCAAAGATTGTTCACCTTTTTATCCTAACAAAAAATTTCAAACTAATCAAGCACTAATCACACTAATCCACCCTTAATCATCATTAACATAATAATCACCCTAAATTACCAACTTTAATGGCAACTAACCCCAAAATCAAAGAAAGGAAAGAAGAAAAGTGAGAAGATGGAAAATCTAATCTCACCTTTGTAGATCTTCAAAATGACCAAAATTTTCCTTCTCTTTTTCTCTTCCTTTCTTCTTTCCTCTTCCTTAGTTTTGCTCACTTAGCTTCACTTTCTTGTTGATCTTACTAATCCAATTATTTTTCCATCTAACTTTAGCTTTGATTGAAGAAAAAAAAAAGATCAATGGAGGAGGAGAATCACAGCAAAAGGGAAGAAAAAAGGAGAGAAATTGGTTTGATTAAGATGAGGAAAAAGAAGAATAAAGGCAAAAAGGTGAAATTTGACTTTTATAGTTGGATTAGGTGGGTGGTTAGGATTAATTAGATAATCTTGTCCTTCCTTGGTCCATTAATTTAAATCATTCTTACTTTTATTTTAATCCAAAGAATATTCTTTTTCTTAGATAAAAAATATTCCATTTTTATGCCTTCTTAAAATATCTGTGCCAAAAATATTGTAATTTCCAATTTTGTTAAGCAAAAAGTTATTTTTTTTCCAAATTTCAATTCCGAACTTCAAAATTCTCAATTAATAATATCCAAAATATTTTTCTCATATCTTATTATTATTTTAATTTATTTCCGTCATTTTCAAATTTAGATCCTGATCGGTTCGAAGTGTCGAATTTCACTCAATCGCGACGGTGGTGTAAATTATCGAGCATTACAAGGATCCTTAGACTTGAGATGCTCAAAGTTGGATATTTAATCCTATACTTTGACTCCATTCCTTGTTGCCTCTGAAGAGGTCGCTCATAGGATGGGGATTGGGTTTTGCATGAGGTATTCGAAGGTAGTTGAGTAGTCAATAAATGATTCACCGCTCTTAATAGAAGGAAAGTATACCTATGGCCTCTTGTAGAGATCATTACTCAAAAATCCTTGGCCAAGGTGGACATTTCTTGAAGAAGGTCTTCGAAGATATATCTAATAAGGGTAATGAGTCTTATAGATAAGAACTAATATTATTTGGACTATGCTCAAGATAGTTGAGCCTTCTGTCAAGGAAGAACAAAAGGATGTGACGCTGGTGGATACTTCTAGTTCTTCTAAGAAAAGGAAGGACAATAAAAAGAAGAAGAAGTCCACAAAGACCTATGGAGGCATAAAGAAGAAGGCCAATGAGATTACTTCAAAAGGGACTTATTTCCATTGTGGCAAGATTGGCCAAAGGAAGATGAACTACAAGGACTATCTAGAGTCATTAAAAAAGAAAAAGGATAAGACATTGGATGCACTTCCTACTTCAAGTATTTATATTATTGAGGTTAATATTGTTTCTTGTTAACCTTGAGGGGTATTTCCGTCATTTTGATGATAATAAATAATATAGCAATATTGTATTTAACATACTTGCTTTAAGTGTATTATACAGGACATGAATTAAAATAGCAAGAATGGAGAATTGGAAGAATATTCCTTCAGAAACAAAAAGCAAGAAGTAGCATGTTCACTGCCGTGACTCTAGGAGTCACTCCCGTGAACAAAGCTAGTCGTTACCAAAACCAACATTTGAAGTTCACGACCATGAAGGAAAACCAAACCGTGAAGTAAGCATTTCAGTCACCCCCGCGAAGCTTCATGCAAATTTCAATCCAGAGAGCTTCACGACCAGAGTCACCACTTGGGTCACGGCTGGGAAGATGTTCACCCCCGTGAATGAATGTGTCACCCCTGTGAAGGCTTCATTCAATTTCATCCAGAGAACTTCACGACCTGAGTCACTACTTGTCTCACGGCTGGGAAGAGTGTCACGCCCGTGACGTTATATGTCAAAACATACCAGAGAGCTTCACGACCAAGGTCACCACTTCAGTCACGGCTTGGGAAGAACTGTCACCCCCGTGACAAGCATAGTCACGCCCGTGAACAATGAAAGAGAAAAATGTCAGGCGCGATTCTTTGGTTGGTATAACGGCTAGTTTCTTATTTAATGCACCCCAACGGCTATATTCAGCCATGGGAGTATAAATGGAAGTCATTTATACATTAAGAAAAGAGAGAATGAAAAGGGAATCATAAGAAAAACAAAAGATTAGCATATACTTCAAATTACAAGCTATCTTGTACTTTTATACTTTGAGAACAAATTCATTCTCTATAAAAATCTTTTTACTCCTCATATTTGAGCAATAAAGATTTATAAGTGGTTCTCTCTGTAATCTTTACTCAAGTGAGCATTGGGTAGTTTTGGGTTAAGAGTAGAACACTTGTAAGGGTTAGTTGTGTGAACCTCCAAAACACAAATTAAAAGGTTGTTTGTGTGAGCCTGTAAAACACAAAGTGTAGGTTGTTTGTGTGAGCCTGTAAAACACAAAGTGTAGGTTATTTGTGTGAGCCTGTAAAACACAAAGGAATTGGTTATTGTGTGAGCCATTAAAACACAAGGGATTTCTGGGTTAGGTGTGAGCCATTGTGAGAAACACCATAGTTGGGAGTGAGCTTGTAAAACTCCATTGTAACACTTAGTGTGTTAGTGAAACTCCCAATTGCGATTGGGGAGAGGAGTAGGGTTTGTTAATACCCGAACCTCTATAAATCTTTGTGTCTGATTTTCTCTATCCCTTCTAAAATTAACAATTTTATTTTCGCACCTTAAAGTTTAATTTTTGAAACTCCAATTCAACCCCCTTTCTTGGTCTAATATCTGGGCAACAATTGGTATCAGAGCCTTGTCTAGCATTGAAGCCTAAAAAGCGCTAGTAAAGAGTAAGATATGGCCAGTGAAGGATTCCAGAGTCTCAAACCTTACTTTGATGGAACAAATTATGCCCATTTGAAGTTTCAGATGGAGACATATCTGGATAATGAAGGAATTGAAGCTTGGGATAGTATTCGAAAAGAATGGACACCACCAATTAGAAGAGGAGTTAATGGTAAAGAAGAAATCCTGTCAAGAGATGATTGGACAGAGCCTCAAAGAAGAGCAAATTTCAAAAATAAGAAGGCAATGACAATTCTCTCAAGTTCATTATCCATTGAAGAATGTGGCAGATACAACATTGTTCAACTGCATATAGCATGTGGAAAACATTAGAAAACTATCATGAAGGCCACAAAGCCACATGGGATGACGAAAGCACTTCAAGTGAAAAAGATGATAATGAAAGTGAAGAGGTCAACCTATGTTTCATGGCTATTGAGGATCACGTCTCGGACAAAGTAAGATCACTACACTCATACTCTTTCAATAATGATAGTAGTGATAATGATAGTAATAATGATGATGATGATGATGATGATGAGCTAAGCCTAATAGAAGAATTAAATATAGAATTAGAGAAATATAGAACTAAATTTAGTATCTATAGAAATAATATCTCTAATTTGAAAAATAAGATAGATGGCTTAGAAAAGGAGAACATAAAGCTTAAATCATCTAATGAATCTTTTCAAAAGTCATTAGATGAATACTCATCAAGACCCTCAATAGCTTCACTGTTAAAAGAAAATAACACTTTGAAAAATGAAGTTGAAGAACTTAGAAATTCCATTTCTAAATTTCACAAGGGTAAAGAGAGCTTAGATACTTTCATTGTGTCTCAAAGACCACCTTTAGTTAGACATGGTCTAGGGTTTAAGGACACATCATCATCTTCTCACAAAACTATATTTGTAAAATCTAAAGAATCTCACATCTCCACACCTGTTAGAACAACTCCAATAAATAAGCATGTTAAACCTTCTATACAGAAAAAGAATAATCACGCCTTTATGTATAAGGAGTATGCATCTAGAAAAATGAAAATTAACCATGAATGTGCATGCCATTGTTCTCAAAATCAGTCTAATAGAATTATGGCATTCAAATACAGTGTAAGACCAAAAAACAAGTTTACACCTAAACAATGTAATTACTGTATGAAAATGGGTCATATAAATAGAAATTGCTGGATAAAGAAGGCTCATTGGCAACCTTCATGTGCTAACACCCAAGGACCCAAACTCATTTGGGTACCTAAATATCATACTTGATTTGTAATTCTGTAGGTAAGCCTCAAGTCCACAATAAACATACATGCATGTTGTTTTTAATGAATCTAGTAGACTTGATCTTATGAAAGGTAGTGCTCTTGATGATGTTGTAGATAATATGGAAAAACCTGTCATTGAAAATGGAAAAGAAGAAAACGATCAAGAAAAACTACTACCTCAAAATCAAGAACAAATGGAGCAAGACCTTCCAAAAGAATGGAGAATGAACAGAAATCATCCAAAAGAGCAAATAATTGGTGATCTATCAAGGGGAGTAAGTACTAGATCGCATTTCAAGCATTTAATCACTGATATTGCATTTATTTCACAAATTGAGCCTAAAAACATTGATGAGGCTCTTAATGATGAAAGTTGGATAATTGCCATGCAAGAGGAACTTAACCAATTTGAGAGAAATAAAGTATGGAACCTAGTACCAAGACCTAAGAATCATCCAATCATAGGCAGCAAATGGGTATTTAGAAATAAGTTAGATGAACAAGGGTTAATAACCAGGAATAAAGCAAGACTAGTTGCAAAAGGATATAATCAGGAAGAAGGTATTGACTATGATGAAACATATGCACCGGTAGCTAGATTAGAAGCTATAAGAATTCTCTTAGCATATGCATGTCACATGAATTTCAAACTTTTTCAAATGGATGTGAAAAGTGCATTTCTAAATGGCTATATAGATGAAGAAGTGTATGTAGAACAACCACCAGGTTTTGAAAGCTATAATTTACCAAATCATGTTTTTAAACTTTCAAAAGCTTTGTATGGTTTAAAACAAGCTCCAAAAGCTTGGTATGAAAGACTAAGTTCTTTTTTACTAGAAAATTGCTTCACAAAGGGAAATGTAGACACTACACTGTTCATCAAAAAGCATAAGCATGAAATACTAGTTGTTCAAATTTATGTTGATGATATAATATTTGGTTCTACTAATGAGTTGCTTTGTCAAGAATTTGCTAAGTGCATGACTAGGGAATTTGAAATGAGCATGATGGGAGAACTTAAGTATTTCCTTGGTCTACAAATCAAACAAAGCAATGAGGGCATATTCATCAACCAATCCAAATATGCCAAAGATTTAATCAAAAAATTTGGTATGGAAGGATGCAAAAATGCTAAGACTCCTATAAGCACATCAACAAAATTGGGCAAAAATGAAAAGGGTAAGAGCATTAATGAAAAGCTTTATAGAGGTATGATCGGATCACTTTTATATCTCACTGCTTCTAGACCCGATATTATGTATAGTGTTTGCTTATGTGCACGATTTCAATCATGTCCCAAAGAATCTCATCTAAATGCTGTAAAAAGGATTTTAAGATATTTACATGGAACATTGCATCTAGGTTTATGGTATCCTAGGAATTCATCTTTCTATATAATAGGATATTCAGATGCAGACTATGCTGGTAGTCTTTTGGATAGAAAAAGTACTTCAGGTACTTGTCACTTCATTGGAGAATGTTTGGTTTCTTGGTTTGGCAAGAAACAAGTTTCAGTTGCTCTTTCAACTGCTGAAGCTGAATATGTAGCAGTTGGATGTTGTTGTACACAAATTCTTTGGATGAAACAGCAACTTAAGGACTATGGTCATGAAATGAACCATATACCTATAAAATGTGACAACACCAGTGCTATAAATCTTTCAAAGAATCCTATTCAACACTCTAGAAGTAAACATATTGACATTAGACATCACTTTATTAGAGATCATGTTCAATATGGAGATGTTGAATTAGAATTTGTATGCACAGAAAAGCAATTAGCAGATATTTTCACTAAGTCTCTAAATGAGGAAAGATTTAATTTCATTAGAAGAGAACTAGGCATGATTGATGGATTAACCTTGTGATTACAAGAAAATGAAATCTTAATTGTTGATCTTAAAACATATCACAAGTTAGAAGATAAATATTTTGATGAAAATTCATGTTTTATGAAGCAAAATCTTTGTTGAAATGATTTAGTCTTGTAGCAGAACTTAATTTCAAATTAATGAAAATTATAGGGGAGTCACGCCCGTGACTTATACTCACGCCCGTGACTTAAGTGGCTCAAAGAGGCAGTATTGTTCACGACTTCGGTTCACGACATGCTTCACAGCTTCAAATAGTGAAACATTGTTTCACGACTTGAGTCACGCCCGTGGATAAGACTATTCACGCCCGTGATGTATTTTCACTCCCATGAACCATTACGCCTCAAAAACTCACAGAAGCTTTCACGCTTTGCGTCACGACATGAGTCACGACTTCAAGTGGTGAAACATAGTTTCACGGTTTGAGTCATGACTGTGGCAAAGAAGTTTCACGCCCGTGACAGAGTTTCATGCCCGTGAATAATTACACCCAAAACTCACAGACGCTTTCAAGCCTTGTGTCATGGCTTGCTTCACGGGTATAAGTAGTGAAATTCAACACTTCATGCCCGTGACATAATATTCACACCCGTGACCTATGATCATTCACGCCCGTGATGTTCATCGAGCACACCCGTGAAGGCATTCACGCTTTCATTCACGGGTGGAATTCTGCTTCAGCAAACCGTGAACATGACTATTCACGCCCGTGAAACTGGAAGTCACGCCCGTGAATGTATCGAATATATAAGAAAACAGCCGGTTACAAACTTCATTTCAACTCTCCATCTCCCAAAACCGCTCTCATTTACTCTCATTCATTGAGACATTGAAGATTCCGACCCCAAAGCCTTGATATTTCACTATAAATTCCTTCAAAAGTTCGAATCTTCAGCAGAAAACAGACATTCCTAGGGTATTTCATCATACTTTTTCTGTCAAAAATCTTCTTCAAATTAAAATTCTTCAAATAAAATGGAGTCTGCTTCGTCAAAAGGGAAGAGAAAGAAGTCCCATGCACCGAAGAAGTATTCAGATTACCTCATGAACATCATACCCGAAAGTTGCCATCCTCGGTATGCAACTTTGAAGAAGAGACCAATTTTATCTTCGAGGTCATTCGAATGGCAGACAGTCCGTAATCTCGGACTCGAGATGGCTATGACAGAGCAACTTCAAGCCTGTCATCTACGAGAATTCGTTGCAATTCATCTGCCAACCCTACGGGAGCCAACACTGGAATTCCTCAGCACCTTGCAGGTTTCACCAACTGGAGTGGTGAAATTTCAACTCTGCAACAATGCAAACACCCTCAGCGCCATCGCATTTGTAGAATTGTTCAACCTACCATCAGATGGCGTTCTGAATGAGACTGAGGTAGAATTCTCTGCCACTGCAGCATGGACACATTTTGGCACGGATTGCAGCTGGGATGTCAAGAAAACTAAGAGCACACATCTCAGGACCCCAGTGCACAGATATTTGCATAGGTTTTTAACCTATAGCATTTTTGCTCGGGGAGAAAGCAATGGCACTATAAGGAAGTCAGAACTCTTCCTATTCGAGATGGCTCACCGGGGAGTCACAGTGGCGCTTTCCAGATGGTTTGCAAACCATATTCTCTCCATCGCAACCAAGCCCACAGGAGATATCTTGATTGGGGCTTATGTCACTCATATGGTAGTGAAGCTCAATTACTTGAAGCTGGATAACCATCACTTCAACATCATTCTTGCACACCCATGAGATAGGCTGGATATCGAGTCTTTCATAAAGATGGGAGCAGCAGTGAGAATCGTTTACCAGAACGATATCTTTTATCGCTTTACTGATACTGCTGGAGAAATTATCTGGGAAGATCATGACTTGGAGGATTTTAAAGCAGGCCTCCAGGGAGTCCAGCAGAAAAAGAGGGCTAGGATTGAGGAAGCCACTCCAGCCATCGCTCAGGACATTGGACAGTCCTCAGCCTCCACACCGTCTTTAGCGCAGCAGGTGGTCGACCTCTTGGCACCACGTTTCGAGCAGCTGCAGACTTCCATGGAGGAGAGGTTGGAAAACCTCAAGGACTTCATGGAGTCTCGAATCGACAGTCTTGAGGCTGAAATAGCTAGGCTTCGTGATAGGATGTCTAGCTAGGATATAGGCTATAGAGTAGCCTAAATTTGTTATGTTTGATCATTTTTCTTTATTTTGTTACTTATTATGTTTCTGTATCCTTTCCTTCATATAATATATATTTGCTTTTGTTTACTTCAATCTACATATTCTTTTTGATTGATGACAAAAGGGGGAGAAAACTAGCAATATATGGTAAAGTAATATATGATCAAACTAGCAATAATAAAGATAGTGAATCAAAAAGTGAAACAAATTTTGAATTGATTTAAAAATCTTGATTCAACTTTTCAGATGCAAAGTAGATAATTGAAAAACTGAGCTTCTATATACTTTAAATATACCCTAAAGTATACTTTGCATACACCTTAAGAGCAAGTTACAAATAAAGACATGCCATGATATACCTTACATATACTTTCTGTCTTAAAAAGGAATTATGGTATGTATTGGATATACTTCTCATATAACTTGCATATACTTAAAATCTTACTTGATGCTACATCTTTATTCACTATTCTTGCACATTATAATTTTTATCCTAAGTATATTTTGAGGGGGAGACTTCTCAAAATCACATATTGCTAGATTATTTGTCACCATCAAAAAGGGGGAGATTGTTAACCTTGAGGGGTATTTCTGTCATTTTGATGATAATAAATAATATAGCAATATTGTATTTAACATACTTGCTTTAAGTGTATTATACAGGACATGAATTAAAATAGCAAGAATGGAGAATTAGAAGAATATTCCTTCAGAAACAAAAAGCAAGAAGTAGCATGTTCACTACCGTGACTCTAGGAGTCACTCCCGTGAACAAAGCTAGCCGTTACCAAAACCAACATTTGAAGTTCACGACCATGAAGGAAAACCAAACCGTGAAGTAAGCATTTCAGTCACCCCCGTAAAGCTTCATGCAAATTTCAATCCAGAGAGCTTCACGACCAGAGTCACCACTTGGGTCACGGCTGGGAAGATGTTCACCCCCGTGAATGAATGTGTCACCCCCGTGAAGGCTTCATTCAATTTCATCCAGAGAACTTCACGACCTGAATCACTACTTGTCTCACGGCTGGGAAGAGTGTCACGCCCGTGATGTTATATGTCAAAACATACCAAAGAGCTTCACGACCAAGGTCACCACTTCAGTCATGGCTTGGGAAGAACTGTCACCCCCGTGACAAGCATAGTCACGCCCGTGAACAATGAAAGAGAAAAATGTCAGGTGCGATTCTTTGGTTGGTATAACGGCTAGTTTCTTATTTAATGCACCCCAACAGCTATATTCAGCCATGGGAGTATAAATGGAAGTCATTTATACATTAAGAAAAGAGAGAATGAAAAGGGAATCATAAGAAAAACAAAAGATTAGCATATACTTCAAATTACAAGCTATCTTGTACTTTTATACTTTGAGAACAAATTCATTCTCTGTAAAAATCTTTTTGCTCCTCATATTTGAGCAATAAAGATTTATAAGTGGTTCTCTCTGTAATCTTTACTCAAGTGAGCATTGGGTAGTTTTGGGTTAAGAGTAGAACACTTGTAAGGGTTAGTTGTGTGAACCTCCAAAACACAAATTAAAAGGTTATTTGTGTGAGCCTGTAAAACACAAAGTGTAGGTTGTTTGTGTGAGCCTGTAAAACACAAAGTGTAGGTTGTTTGTGTGAGCCTGTAAAACACAAAGTGTAGGTTGTTTGTGTGAGCCTATAAAATACAAAGGAATTGGTTATTGTGTGAGCCATTAAAACACAAGGGATTTCTGGATTAGGTGTGAGCCATTGTGAGAAACACCATAGTTGGGAGTGAGCTTGTAAAACTCCATTGTAACACTTAGTGTGTTAGTGAAACTCCCAATTGCGATTGGGGAGAGGAGTAGGGTTTGTTAATACCCGAACCTCTATAAATCTTTGTGTCTGATTTTCTCTATCCCTTCTAAAATTAACAATTTTATTTCCGCACCTTAAAGTTTAATTTTTGAAACTCCAATTCAACCCCCCTTCTTGGTCTAATATCTGGGCAACATTTATGTTAGTAACACATGGGTATTGATACAAGATGTGGGTCTCACATATGCACAGATATGAAAAGCCTAAGGAACAGTAAACAACTTAAGAAAGGAGAGTCAGATCTACATGTTGGTAATGGAGCAAGAGTTATTGCATTAGCTATAGGAACTTATTTGTTGACACTCCCAAGTGGGCTTATTTTTGAATTAGACAATTGTTATTATGTTCTAGTTTTAACAAAAAATAATTTTTTTGTTTATTGTTTAAATAGAAAAGGTTTTCATTTAACTATTAAATGGCAATGGTTGCTCTATATGGTTGAATGATATTCTTTATGGAACTAGCACATTATTTAATGGGATTTGCATTCTTGACATGTCTAATTCAATCCTCAATTTCAATAATAAAAGACAAAAGATGGATAACCTACTATCATCATTGTTGCCCAGATATTAAACCAAGAAGGGGGGTTGAATTGGAGTTTCAAAAATTAAACTATAAGGTGCAGAAATAAAAGATTAATTTTAGGAGGGATAGAGAGAATTTGACAAAAGGATTTTTATAGAGGTTCGGGTGTTAACAAACCCTACTCCTCTCTCCAATCGCAATTGGGAGTTTCACTAACACACTAAGTGTTGCAATGGAGTTTTACAAGCTCACTCCCAACTATGGTGTTTCTCACAATGGCTCACACCTAACCCAGAAATCCCTTGTATTTTAATGGTTCACACAATAACCAATTCCTTGTGTTTTACAGGCTCACACAAACACAAACAACCTTTACTTTGTGTTTTTACAGGATCACACAAACAACCTTCACTTTGTGTTTTTACAGGCTTACACAAACAACCTTTTAATTTGTGTTTTGGAGGCTCACACAACTAACCCTTACAAGTGTTCTACTCTTAAGCCAGAAATACCCAAAGCTCACTTGAGTAAAGATTATAGAGAGAACCACTTACAAATCTTAATTGCTCAACAAATGAAGAGCAAAAAGATTTTTACAGAGAATTGATTTTGTTCTCAAAGTAAGAAAGTACAAATAACTTATAATTAAATTCGACGTATATGCTATTCTATTGTTCTGAGTGCATAAATGACTTCCATTTATACTTCCATGGCTGAATGTAGCCGTTGGGGTGCATTAAAAATGAAATTAGCCATTGTACCAACCAAATAATCGCGCGTGGCATTTTTCTCTTTCATTGTTCACGGGCATGACTATGTTTGTCATGGGCGTGACATTTCTTCCCAAGCCGTGACTGAAGTGGTGACCTTGGTCGTGAAGCTCACTGGAATATTTTGACGCATTGGGTCACGGGTGTGACATACATATTCACGGGCGTGACAAACTTCCCAGCCGTGATTCAAGTGGTGACTTTGGTCGTGAAGGTCTCTGGAATGTTTTGACACATTGGGTCACGGGCGTGACATACATATTCACGGGCGTGACATACATATTCACGGGCGTGACAAGCTTCCCAGCCGTGATCCAAGTGGTGACTTTGGTCATGAAGCTCTCTGGATCAAAATGCATGAACATTCACGGGGGTGACATATTTATTCACGGGGGGGACTGAAATGCCCACTTCACGGTTTGTTCTTCCTTCATAGTCGTGAACTTCAAATGTTGGTTTTGGTAATGGTTAGCTTCTCTCACGGGAGTGACTCATAGAGTCATGACAGTGAACATGCTACTACTTGAATTTTTGTCTTTCAAGGATTATTCTTCCAATCTCCATTCTTGCTATTTTAATCCATGTACTGTATAATAGACTTAGAAGACAAATATGTTAAATACAATATTGCTATTTTATTTGTTATCATCAAAATGACAGAAATACCCCTCAAGGTTTAACAATCTCCCCCTTTTTGATGGTGACAAATAATCTAGCAATATGTGATTTTGAGAAGTCTCCCTCTCAAAATATACTTAGTATAAAGAATTTATAAAATGCAAGGATTGTAAAGAATGATGTATCATTGAAATAAACTTACTAGATTTTAAGTATATGCAAGTTATATGAGAAGTATATCCAATATATACCATAATTCCTTTTTAAGGCATTAAGGCATGAAGTATATGTAAGGTATATCAAGGCATATTTATTTTTGTAACTTGCATTAAGGTATATGCAAAGTATACTTAAGGTATATCTAATGTATATAAAGCTCAAGTTTTCAATTTTATACTTTGCATATGAATTCTTGAATCAAAGTTTCTAATCCCTATTAATCTATATCAATGTCAATTCGTAATTCAATTTTAATTTTTGATTCAAAATTCATTTATCTTAATATATATTGCTAGTTTCTTCTTATGTTGCTAGTTTGATACCATTGTCCCTATAATATATTGCTAGTTTTCTCCCCCTTTTGTCATCAATCAAAAAAGGATAAAAAGATATTAATGAGATAAGCAAAAGCAAATACATTAATTAAAGGAAAAGATACAAACAAAGTTAAATATTCAGAAATGAAATTGAACATTTCCTACACACCAACAAACATAAAAAATAAACAAGCAAAACAAGTAAATTTAGGCTATACTCTAGCCTAACTCCTAGCTGGACATCCTATCACAAAGCCTAGCTACTTCAGCCTCAAGGCTGTCCATCCAAGACTCCATGAAGTCTTTGAGGTTCTCCAACCTCTCATCCATTGAAGTCTGCAGCTGCTTAAAATGTGGTGCTAAGAGGTCAACCACCTGCTGCGCTAAGGTCGGTGTGGAAGCCGAGGACTGTCCAATGTCCTGCTCAGCTACTGGAGGTGCTTCCTCAACCTGAGCCCTCTTCTTCTACTGATCTCCCTAGAGGCCTGCTTTAAAATCCTCCATGTCATTATCTTCCCAGATGATCTCCCCAGCAGTGTTAGTGAAGCGGTAGAAGATATCGTTCTGGAAAACGATTCTGACAGCCGCTCCCATCTTGATGAAGGACTCCACATCCAAGCGATCTCGAGGATGTCTAGGGATGAGGTTGAAGTGATGCGCATCTAGCTTTAGATACTCAAGCTTCACTGCTATATGGGTGACATATGCCCCAATCAAAATATCTCTAGTAGGCTTGGTGGCAATGGAGAGAAGATGGTTAGCAAACCGTCTAGAAAGTGCCACTGTGTGTCCTCTGCGAGCCATTTCAAAGAGGAATAGCTCCGATTTTCTGATAGTCCCGTTGCTTTCTCCCCTAGAGAATATGCTATAGGTCAGGAACCTATGCAAATGCTTATGCACTGGGACCTGAGATGTGTGCTATTTGTTTTCTTGACATCCCAGCTGTAATCGGTGCCAAAATGTGTCCAGGCTCTAGGGGTAGAGAATTCTACCTCAGTATCATTCAGGATGCCATCAGATGGTAGGCTGAACAATTCCCCAAATTCGATGGCACTGAGGGTGTTGGGATTGTTGCAGAGTTCAAATTTCACCACTCTAGTGGGTGAAACCTGCAAGGTGCTGAGGAATTCCAGTGTTGGCTCCCTCAAGGTTGGCTGGTGAATTTCCACAAAGTCTTTCAGATGACAGGCTTGTAGTTGCTCTATCATAGCCGTCTCAAGCCTGAGACTTTGGACTGTTTGCCATTCGAAGGACCTTGATGACAGTAGAGGTTTCTTCTTCAAAGTTGCATACCGAGGATGGCATTGCTCTGGAATGCGGTTCATGAGGTAATATGCATACCTCCTAGGAGCATGGGAATTCTTTCTCTTTCCTTTGGATGAAGCAGTCTCCATTTGGATTTGAAGAATTCGGTTGGTGATGGAGTTGGAAAATTTTTGACAGAAAATCCTTGTGAAAACCCTAGAAATGTATAATATTTGATGAAGAATCGAGCTTTTGGTGGTATTTATAGGAAAAGTTGGAGTCTTGGGGGCCGGAATCTTCAATGTCTTAATGAATGTGTGTAAATGAGAGCGGTTTTGGGAGTTGGAGAGTTGAAATGTAAAATATAACCGGCTGTTCTTTTATATACTCGATACATTCATGGGCATGAAGTAAGTGTTCACGGGCGTGAATGGTCATGTTCACGGTTTGCTGAAGGAGTGTTCCACCCATGAATGAAGGCGTGAATACGTTCACAGGCATAATCTGTGAATAGCACAGGTGTGAATGATCATCGATCACGGGAGTGAATACATTGTCACGGGCGCGAATTGTTGAATTTCACCACTTATGCCGTGACTCAAGGTGTGAAAGCCTCTGTGAGTTTTGGGGTGTTAAGGTTCACGGGCGTGAAAGTCTCTTTTCACGGAAGTGAATGAAGCCGTGAAAATAAGCTTCACCACTTGAAGCCGTGAACCATATCGTGAACCAAGTCGTGAATGACACTGCCTCTTTGGGCCATTTAAGTCACAGGCGTGACTCCTCTAAAATTTTCATCAAATAAAATCAAGTCCTAAAACAAAACTAAATCATTTCAACAAAGATTATATTCCTTAAAACATGAATTTTCATCAAAATTTCTATCTTACATCTTGTGATATGAATTAAAATCACTAATTAAAATTTCATAATCTAGCAATCACAAGGTTAATCCATCAATCATACCAAGTTCTCTTCTAATGAAATTAAATCTTTCCTCATTTAGAGACTTAGTGAAAATGTCTGCTAATTGATTTTTTGTGCTTATAAATTCTAATGCAACATCTCCATATTGAACATGATCTCTAATAAAGTGGTGTCTAATATCAATATGCTTACTTCTTGAGTGTTGAATAGGATTTTTTGAAAGATTTATAGCACTTGTATTGTCATATTTGATAGGTATATGGTTCATGTCATGACCATAGTCCTTAAGTTGTTGTTTCATCCAAAGAATTTGAGTACAACAACATCCAGCTGCTACATATTCTGCTTCAGTAGTTGAGAGAGCAACTGAAACTTGTTTCTTGCTAAACTAAGAAACTAAGCATTCTCCAATGAAGTGACAAGTACCTGAAGTACTTTTCCTATTTAAAAGACTACCAGCATAGTCTGCATTTGAATATCCTATAATATAAAAGGATGAATTCTTAGGATACCATAAACCTAGATGCAATGATCCATGTAAATATCTTAAAATTCTTTTTACTGCATCTAAGTGAGATTCTTTAGGACAAGATTGAAATCATGCACACAAGCAAACACTATACATTATATTAGGTATATAAGCAGTGAGATATAAAAGTGATCCGATCATACCTTTAAAAGCTTTTCATTAATGCTCTTACCCTTTTCATCTTTGTCCAATTTTGTGGATGTGCTCATAGGAGTCTTGGCATTCTTGCATCCTTCCATACCAAATTTCTTAATTAAATCTTTGGCATATTTGGATTGGTTGATGAGTATGCCCTCATTGCTTTGCTTTATTTGTAGACCAAAGAAATACTTAAGCTCTCCCATCATGCTCATTTCAAATTCCTTAGTCATACTCTTAGCAAATTCTTGATAAAACAACTCATTAGTAGAACCAAAAATTATATCATCAACATAAATTTGAACAATTAGTGTATCATGCTTATGCTTTTTGATGAATAAAGTAGTGTCAACATTTCCCTTTGTAAAGCCATTTTCTAATAAAAAAAGAACTTAGTCTTTCATACCAAGCTCTTGGAGCTTGTTTTAAACCATACAACACTTTTGAGAGTGTAAAAACATGATTTGGCAAATCATAGTTTTCAAAACCTGGTGGTTGTTCTACATACACTTCTTCATCTTTATAACCATTTAAAAATGCACTTTTCACATCCATTTGGAAAAGTTTGAAATTCATGTGACATGCATATGCTAAAAGTATTCTTATGGCTTCTAATCTAGCTACAGGTGCATATGTTTCATCATAATCTATACCTTCTTCCTGATTATATCCTTTTGCAACTAGTCTAGCCTTATTCCTGGTTATTAACCCTTGTTCATCTAATTTGTTTCTAAATACCCATTTGCTACCTATAATTTGATGATCCGTGGGTCTAGTTACTAGGGTCCATACCTTACTTCTCTGAAATTGGTTGAGTTCCTCTTGCATGACAATTACCCAACTTTCATCATTAAGAGCCTCACCAACATTTTTAGGCTCAATTTGTGAAATAAAAGCAATGTCAGTGACTAGATGTTTGAAATGTGATCTAGTACTTACTCCCTTTGATAGATCACCAATTATTTGCTCTTTTGGATGATCTTTCGTCATTCTCCATTCTTTTGGAAGTTCTTGATCTTGAGGTAGAGAATCATTTTCTAGTAAATTTTCTTGATCATTTTCTTCTTTCCCATTTCCAATATCAAGTATTTCCATATTACCTACTAAATCATCAGGAACACTACCTTTCACAAGATCAAGATTACTCGATTCATTAAAAACAACATGCATGGATTCTTCAATCGTTAGTGATCTTTTATTAAATACTCTATATGCTTTACTGGTTGTAGAGTATCCTAAAAAGGTACCTTCATCGGATTTAGAGGCAAATTTTCTAAGATTATCCTTGGTGTTAAATATAAAACACTTGCATCCAAATACTCTAAAGTATGATATCAAGGGCTTTCTTCCATTCCATAGCTCAAATGAGGTTTTGTTTAAAAGAGGACTTTTGAAAACTCGATTTGAAATATAACATGCAGTGTTTGTGGCTTCTGCCCAAAAATCAGTTGGTAATTCATATTCATTGAGCATTGTTCTAGCCATTTCAATTAAAGTTCGATTTTTCCTTTCAACTACCCCATTTTGTTGAGGTGTCCTAGGAGATGAGAAATTATGTGAAATGCCAGGTTCAAGACAAAAGCTTTCAAAATTTTCATTTTCAAATTCTTTCCCATGATCACTTCTTACTTTTGAAATATAGTACCCTTTTTCATTTTGAACTCTTTTAGTAAAGTTTTTGAAATTTTCAAAAGCATCACTCTTTTGAGCTAAGAAAATTACCCAAGTAAATCTAGAGTAATCATTTACGATGACAAATGCATAATGTTTTCCTCCTAAGCTAGCAATTCTAGTAGGTCCAAATAAGTCTAAATGCATGAGTTGAAGAGGTTTTGAAGTACTTACTATGTTTTTGGCTTTGCAGGATGACTTATGTTGCTTTCCTCTTTGGCAAGGATCACATGTCTTGCTTTTTTCATATTTAACTCTTGGAAGTCCTTTTACTAGTTCTCTTGTGCTGATACTTTGTATTAAGTCCATGTTAGCATGACCATGTCTTCTATGCCACAACCAAGATTCATCACTAGTAGTCACAAGACACTTAGAGAAATGGTTAGATAGTTCATGTAAGTTTATTATATATGTATTGATATCTCTATTTCCTTTAAATATCTCTTGACCATCGATAGAGATCATAAGACATTCATTTGAAGTAAAGATTACTTTGTTTTCTTTATCACATAATTGACTTACACTTAACAAGTTATGTTTCAAGCCATCAACAAGTAAGACATCTTTAATAAAAGTAGTACCATTAATACCAATAGAACCAATGCCAATTACCTTACCCTTTGCATTGTTTCCAAAGGTAACTTTACCTCCATCAATACTTTTGATTTCATTAAAAAGTTCTTTGTCTCCTGTGACATGCCTTGAGCATCCACTGTCTACTAGCCAACCATTTTTGTTTATTGTGGACTTGAGGCATACCTATAGAATCACAATTCAAGTATGATTTTTAGGTACCCAAATGAGTTTGGGTCCTTGAGGGTTAGCACATGAAGGTTCCCAATGAGCCTTCCTTATCCAACAATATTTATTTATGTGACCGTTTTTCATACAATAATTACATTGTTTTGGTCTTACAATATTTTTGAATACCATTTTTCCATCAAGTTTATTTTGAGAATGATGACATGCACAATTATGATTAATTTTAGATTTTCTAGATGCATGCTTCCTATATATAAATGCATGATTATTCTTTTTCTGTATAGAAGGTTTAACATGCTTATTTCATGGTGTTGTTCTAATAGGTGTGGAGATGTGAGGTTCTTTAGACTTAACAAATATGGTTTTGTGAGAAGATGATGATGTGTCCTTAAATCCTAGACCATGCCTAATTAAGGGTGATCTTTGAGACACAATGAGAGTATCTAAGCTCTCTTTACCTTTGTGAAATTTAGAAATGGAATTTCTAAGTTCCTCAACTTCATTTTTGCAAAGTATTATTTTCTTTTAGCAAGGAAGCTGTTGAGGGTCTTGATGATCATTCATCTAATAACTTTTGGAGAGTTTCATTGGATGCTTTAAGCTTTATGTTTTCCTTTTCTAAACCATCTATCTTATTTTTTAAATTTGAGATGTTATTTCGATAGGTACTAAATTTACTTCTATATTTCTCTAATTCTATATTTAATTCTTATATCAGGCTTTGCTCATCATCATCATCATCACTATCATTATTACTATCATTATCACTACTATCATTATTGAAAGAGTATGAGTGTAGTGATCTTACCTTATTTGAGACATGATCTTCGATAGCCATGAAACATAGGTTGACCTTTTCACTTTCATTACCATCTTTTTCACTTGAAGAGCTTTCGTCATCCCATGTGGCTTTGTGACCTTTCTCCCCATTGTCTCTTTGATATTTGCTCTTATGCTTCTTGAGCCTTGGACATTCTGGTTTGGTATGTCCTTTCTTTCCACACTTATAACACTTTACCTCTTCCTTACTTCTATGTGTGTCATTAGAAGTTTGTTTGAGGTTTCTTTGCCTGAATTTTCTAAAGTTGCTCATTTTCTTCTCAATGATTCTTTTTAATCTCCTTGACAACATATCAATGTCCTCATTTTCATCATCACTCATTTCTTCATCATCTTCACTATCTTCTTGAGATTTTGAAGTAGAGGCTTTGAGTGCTAAGGGCTTTCTTTTCTCTGGCTCTGCTTCAAGCTCTCTATCTCTCTTCACTGCCATCTCATGTGTGAGAAGTTTGCCAATCAGCACATCAGTATTCATGATGCTCATATCTTCATTTGCTTCTTCTATGCCAGCAACTCTTGAGCCATAGTCTTTAAGAGGAAGACTTCTCAGGATTTTATAGTTTACATCTTCCAAACTCAGATGCTTCCCAAGTTTCCTCAGACTTCTCAGTATGCTGTTGGGCAGTGTTGTATTCTCCCACATTCTTCAATAGATAATGAGCTTGATAGGATTGTCATTGCCTTCTTGTTTTTGAAATTTGCTCTTCTTTGAGGCTTTGTCAAATCATCTCTTGATAGGATTTCTTCTTCACCATCAACTCCTCTTCTGGTTGGTGGTGTCCATTCTTTTCGTACACTATCCCAGACTTCAATTCCTTCACTATCCAAGTATGTCTCCATCCTAAACTTCCAATGGGCATAGTTTGCTCCATCAAAGTAAGGTTTGAGACTTTGGAATCCTTCACTGGCCATATCTTACTCTTTACTAGCGCTTTTTAGGCTTCGATGCTAAACCTGGCTCTGATACCATTTGTTGCCCAGATATTAAACCAAGAAGGGGGGTTGAATTGGAGTTTCAAAAATTAAACTATAAGGTGCGGAAATAAAAGATTAATTTTAGGAGGGATAGAGAGAATTTGACACAAGGAGTTTTAAAGAGGTTCGGGTGTTAACAAACCCTACTCCTCTCCCTAATCGCAATTGCGAGTTTCACTAACACACTAAGTGTTACAATGGAGTTTTACAAGCTCACTCTCAAATATGGTGTTTCTCACAATGGCTCACACCTAACCCAGAAATCCCTTGTGTTTTAATGGCTCGCACAATAACCAATTCCTTGTGTTTATAGGCTCATACAAACAACTTTTACTTTGTATTTTTACAGGATCACACAAACAACCTTCACTTTGTGTTTTTACAGGCTTACAAAAACAACCTTTTAATTTGTGTTTTGGAGGATCACACAACTAACCTTTACAAGTGTTCTACTCTTAACCCAGAAATACCCAAAGCTCACTTGAGTAAAGATTACAGAGAGAACCACTTACAAATCTTAATTGCTCAATAAATGAAGAGCAAAAAGATTTTTACAGAGAATTGATTTTGTTCTCAAAGTAAGAAAGTACAAATAGCTTGTAATTAAATTTGAAGTAAATGCTATTCTATTGTTTTTCTCTTTATTCTCTTGTTCTGAATGCATAAATGACTTCCATTTATAATCTCATGGATGAATATAGCTGTTGGGGTGCATTAAAAATGAAACTAGCCGTTGTACCAACCAAATAATCGCGCCTGACATTTTTCTCTTTCATTTTTCACGGGCGTGACTATATTTGTCACGGGTGTGACATTTCTTCCCAAGCCGTGACTGAAGTGGTGACCTTGGTCGTGAAGCTCTCTATAATGTTTTGACGCATTGGGTTACGGGCGTGACAAACATCCCAGCCGTGATTCAAGTGGTGACTTTGGTCGTGAAGCTCTCTGGAATGTTTTGGCACATTGGGTCACAGGTATGAGATACATATTTATGGGCGTGACAAGCTTCCCAGCTGTGATCCAAGTGGTGACTTTGGTCATGAAGCTCTCTGGATGAAAATGCATGAACATTCACGGGGGTGACATATTTATTCACGGAGGTGACTGAAATGCCCACTTCACGGTTTGTTCTTCCTTCAGGGCCGTGAACTTCAAATGTTGTTTTGGTAACGGTTAGCTTCTTTCACGGGAGTGACTCGTAGAGTCACGACAGTGAACATGCTACTTCTTGAATTTTTGTCTTTCAAGGATTATTCTTCCTATTTTAATCCATGTCCTATATAATAGACTTAGAAGACAAGTATGTTAAATACAATATTGCTATTTTATTTGTTATCATCAAAATGATGGAAATACCCCTCAAGGTTTAACAATCATATTGATGGCATTGTCATCTTGACCATACAATTGAGAGGGGCATGTCTAAGTTACACAAGAATTGTGACTTATGGTCATTTGATTATGAATCATATGGCATGTGTGAATCTTATTTGTTAGGAAAGATGAAAAAATCACCTTTTAGTAGAATGGGTGAATGTGCCAATGGCTATTGGACTTTGTGTATAGAAATGTATGTGGACCAATGTCAGTGCACGCTAAAGGTGGTTTTATCTACTTCATTACTTTAATTGATGATTATTCATGATATGGCTATTTGTATTTGATAAGATACAAATATGAAGTTTTGAAATGTTCAAAGAATTCAGAAATGAAGTAGAGAAATAACTTGGCAAAAGTATTAAAACACTTCGATCAAATCGATGTGGAGAATACTTAAGCCAAGAATTTCAAAGTTATCTAAGAAATAATAGGATTTTATCTCAATGGACTCCTCCTTCCATACCACAATATAATGGTGTGGCTGAAAGGAGATACTGAACCTTGTTAGACATGGTGAGGTCAATGATGAGCTTTGCAAAACTGCTTAAGTCCTTTTGGGGTCATACACTAGAGACTTCTGTTTATATATTAAATAGAGTCCCTTCTAAGTCAGTTGAGGTTACTCCATATCAGATATGGGCTAACAAGAGACCTATTCTTTCTCACTTGAAAGTATAGGGTTGTCCTACTTATGTGAAGTGGTCGATGTTAGATAAGCTAGAAGCAAAGTTTGATAAGTGTCTATTTATGGGATATCTAAAAAAGACATTTGGATATCAATTCTACCACACTTTGGAATAATAGGTGCTTGTTTCAAAGCGTGCTATCTTTTTGAAGAATAGAGAAAAAGTTTCTTCTAAAAGAAGATAGTGGGAGCAAGATTCAACTTGATGAAGTTCAATATGCTCAAATAGATGCAGATCAACTAATAGCACATGAATATGTTACTCATAGAGATGAAGTAACAACTACACCATCTAAAACACAAGAACTTCATAAATTAAGTAGGATACACATTATTCCTGAGAGATATGGATTTCTCATAATCGAACATAATGATATATTGCTCATAGAGGATGATGGGCCTACTACCTACGAAGAAGTTTTGAATAGTTTAGCATCTGACACATGGCTAAAAGCCATGAAGTCAAAAATGGATTCCATGTATGAAAACTAAGTATGGACTTTGGTTGACCCACCTGAAGGGATTAAACCCATTGGGTGCGAATAGGTCTTGAAGAAGAAGACCGACATGGAAGGAAATCTATACCTATAAGGCTAGGCTGGTAGCTAAAGGATATCGTTAAAGACAAGGTGTTGACTATGATGAAACTTTTTTTTCCAGTTGTTATGCTCAAATCTATTGTGATACTCCTAGCCATTGCTGCTCATAATGATTATGAGATTTGGCAAATGGATGTGAAAACAACTTTCCTTAATGGAAATCTAACTGAGGATGTGTACATGACACAAACTGAGGGTTTCACATCAAATGATGGCAAAAAGGTATGCAAATTGCAAATATCCATTTATGGATTGAAGCAAGCATCCAGGAGTTGTAACATCCGATTTGATGAGACAATCAAAGAGTTTAGTTTCTCATAAAATGTACATGAACCTTATGTTTAAAAGAACGTTAGTGGGAGTGTAGTTGTATTATTTGTATTGTATGTAGATGACATACTTATTATAGGAAACGACATCTTAGTTCTTCAATCAATCAAAATTTGGCTTTTTAATAATTTCTCCATGAAAGACCTTAGAGAAGCAACCTATATACTGGGGATTAAGATCTATAGAAATAGATATAAAAGTGTTGAACCTTGAGGGGTATTTCCATCATTTTGATGATAATAAATAAAATTGCAATAATGTATTTGACAATGTTTATGTTCTATGTATGTTAAACAGGATATACCTTGATTAGAACATGATGTAAGATTGAAAGAAAACTTTTGAAGATTAAAATCAAAGAAACAGCAAAGTCACTCCCGTGACTACTAATGTCACGCCCGTGAATATAGCTTAGTGCCAACTCTCCACCATTCAAAGTTCACGGCCATGAAAAATCAAACCAACCAAGAATGATTAAACAAGTCACACCCGTGAAAGATAGTCACGCCTGTGACCAAAGATGTTAAAATCTTCCAGAGAGCTTCACGGCTAGATTCACAACTTAGACCACGACTTCGAAGGATATTCAAGCCCGTGAAAGTATTAGTCACGCCCAAGATCAAACACTTCCAATTCTTCTAAAGAGCTTCACAACCAGAGTCACCACTCGGACCATGACTTGGAAGAAAATTCATTACCGTGACACATATATTCACGCCCGTGAAAGAGGATAGAGAAACATGTCAGGTGTGAAATTAAGAGTTAGTTCAACAATTATTTTCACATTAAATGCACTCAAATAGCTAAAATTCACAGAGGGAATATAAATACAAGTAATTTATGAATCCCAACAAGAAGAACACAATTATTTTACATCTTTAATCTTGTTGTAGCCTTGTGCATTAATTATTTTCTCAACAAAAACTTTATTCTTTGTGAAAACCTAATTGCTCATAACTTATGAGCATTATAGGTTGGTGATTGTTTTCATTATAATCAATTACTCAAGGGTGAGCTTGGGTATATTGGGTTAAGAGTGAAACACTTGTAAGGGTTTATTGTGTGAGCCATAAAACACAAGGAATTAGTTTTTGTGTGAGCCATTGAAAAACATAAGGGAATTTCTGGGTTAGGTGTTAGCCATTGAGAGAAACACCATAGTTGGGAGTGAGCTTGAAAAACTCCATTGTAACACTTAGAGTGTTAGTGAAACACCCAATCGAGATTAGAGAGAGGAGTAGGGTTTGTTAATACCTGAACCTCTATAAATCTTGTGTGTGACATCTCTGCTTCCTTACTCAATTTTATTTATTCCGCACTTTATAATTAAGCAATTTTTTATTTGCTAACCAATTCAACCCCCTTCTTGGTTCATTGTCTGGGCAACATTTGGTATCAGAGCTTGTCTAGCAACAAAGTGTAATAAGTGCTAACAAAGATCAAGAAATGGCCAGTGAAGGATTTCAAAGTCTCAAGCCTTACTTTGGTGGAGTGAACTACGCTCATTGGAATTTCTGGATGGAGACATATCTCAATAGTGAAGGAATTGAAGTTTGGGATAGTGTTTAGAAAGAATGGATGCCACCAACTAAGAGAGGAGTTGATGGTGAAGAAGAAATTCTTTCAAGAGATGATTAGACGGAGCCTCAACGAAGAGCTAATTTCAAAAACAAAAAGGCAATGACAATCATCGCAAGCTCTCTAACTATTGAAGAATGTGGAAGAATCCAACATTGTCCTACCACATATAGCATATGGAAAACATTGGAGAATTATCATGAAAGAACTAAGCAAGTAAAATCCAGGAAGATTTAACTTCTCACTTTGGAATATGAACTCTTCAAAATGAAATCCAATGAATCCATAACCGACATGATAAACCGTCTTCTAGCCATCATCAATGGCATGAGAAAGCTTAGAAATCATTTAAGTTTGGAATATGTGAACAACAAAATATTAAGAAGCCTTCCTCTCAAAGAATATAGTTCAAGAGTTGCGGGTATAGAAGAAGCCAATGAAGACATGAACATTATGCATACCAATATGCTTATTGGCAAACTTCTAACGCACGACATGGCGATAAAAAGAGAAAGAGAAGTTGAAGCCGAACCAGAAAAGAGAAAGCCTCTAGCACTCAAAGCCTATACTTCAAAATCTCAAGAGGTAATTGAAGATGATGAAGAGAAGAGTGATAATGAAAATGATGACATTGCCATGCTCTCAAGAAGAATAAAAAGAATAATTGAAAAAAGATTTGCCAATTCTCAAAACTCCAAACAAAGAACCTTCAAACACTACTCAAATGACTCTCAAACAAATAAAAAAGAGGTAAAGTGTTATGAATGCGGGAAGAAAAGACATATCAAACCAGAATGTCCAAAGCTCAAGAAACACAAGAAAAGATTTCAAAAAGATAACAGGGAAAAAGGTCACTTGGATTAAAAGGGAAACCCCAAAAGGCCAAATATGCTTTTATGTATAAAAGGCATACACCTAGGAAAACACCTATTCATCATGAATGTGTATGTCATTACTCACAAACTCATTCCCAAAAGATGTTAAGACCTAAAAGCACGTTGAAACTGAAAAACATATATAGAACTAAATAATGCTATTATTGCATGAAATTTGGTCATATGAACAAGCATTGTTGGATAAGGAAGGCTCATTGGGAACCTTCAAGTCCTAACCCCCAAGGACCCAAATTCGCTTGGGTACCTAAAAACCAAACTTGAATTATGGTTTTATAGGTATGCCTCAAGTCCACTATAAAGGAAAATGTTTGGTTTGTGGATAGTGGATGCTCAAGGCATATGACTGGAAACAAAGAAATCTTCAATCACATCAAAAGAATTGATGGTGGTAAGGTAACCTTTGGGAACAATGCCAGGGGTAAGGTAATTGGCATTGGCTCTATTGGTATTAATAATACTCCTTTTTCTTGTCGATGGTTTGAAACATAATTTATTAAGTGTAAGTCAATTATGTGATAAGGGAAACCAAGTTATCTTTACCTCAAATGAATGTCTTGTAACCTCTTTAAGTGACCAAGAGATATTCAAGGGAGATAGAGATGCCAATACTTACATAGTAGACTTACACAAAATATCCAACCTTTCCTCTAAGTGTCTTATGACTATTAGTGATGAATCTTGGCTATGGCATGGAAGGCTTGGTTATGCAAGCATGAAATTAATTCAAAGCCTTCGCAAAGGAGAGCTAGTAAGTGAATTTCCAAAAGTTAAATTTGAAAAGGATAAGACATGTGAACCTTGCCAAAGAGGAAAACAACAGAAGTCATCCTTCAAATCCAAAAATATAGTAAGTACCTTTAAACCTCTACAACTTTTGCATTTAGATCTTTTTGGACTTACTAGAGTTGCTAGTATAGGAGGTAAACACTATGCTTTTGTCATTGTTGATGATTACTCTAGATTAACTTAGGTAATTTTCTTAGCTTAAAAGAGTGATGCTTTTGAATCTTTCAAAAATTTTGCTAAAAGAGTTCAAAATGAAAAGGGCTATTTTATTTCTAAAATAAGGAGCGATCATGGGAAAGAATTTGAAAATGAAAAATTTGAAAACTTTTGTTTAGAATATGGCATTTCACATGATTTTTCAACTCCAAGGACACCTCAACAAAATGGTGTAGTAGAAAGGAAAAATCGCACTTTAATTGAAATGGCTCGAACATTGCTCATTGAGTATGGTTTAACAACCTACTTTTGGGCCAAAGCCACTAATACTGTGAGTTATATTTCAAATCGAGTTTTCAAAAGACCACTTTTAAACAAAACTTCTTTTGAGCTATAGAATGGAAGAAAATCCATGATATCTTACTTTAGAGTATTTGGATGCAAGTATTTTATATTAAACACCAAGGACAACTTTGGAAAATTTGCCTCTAAGTCCGATGAAAGTATCTTCTTAGGATACTCTACAACTAGCAAAGCTTATAGTCTTTAATAAAAGGCCTTTAGTTGTTGAAGAATCTATGTATGTTGTTTTTTATAAATCTAGTAAGCTTGATCTTGTGAAAGGTAGTGTTTTTTATGCCATTGTATGTATAATGGAGAAGTTTGATCTTGATCATGAGAAAGATGATGATGATCAAGAGAAACAACAACAAGATGTCTCTCTACCTCAATCTCAAGAGCAAGACAACCAAGAGATTCCAAAGGAATGGAAATGATAAAGAATCACCCCAAAGAACAAATCATTGGTGATCCTACTAACGGTGTAAGTATTAGATCTCATCTCAAACTCATAGATTCTAACCTTGCTTTTGTCTCTCAAATTGAGCCCAAGAATATTGATGAGGCTCTTAATGATGAAAGTTGGGTGATTGCTATGCAAGAGGAACTCAACCAATTTGAGAGAAGTAAGGTATGGTGTAACACCACAACTTATGCATTTGAGTATAACCTATCCCTGTATCAAGTAATCATACATGGCATACTGGAAAGGTAAAATACCCTGTTAACAATAGTAGTAAATTTTTTTTTCATATCCTGTAATATAATTCAATGACTTTGCAAGTCTCATATCCTATAATTTTATTCAATGACTTGCAAGTCTCATATCCTGTAATATTATTCACTGACTTCGCAAAGTTAACACTGAGGTTTTCACCACAATATAATATATCACATATATCAAAACATAAACTTTACACATAAGTATTTTCGAGTTGATTTCATTTATACATTTTCAGACTCATTCCAAAATGACTATACATATTCAAGCACGTAAATACAAAACACATATGACATATTTTCATGCTTGTGTTGAATGCAAGGAGAGAGAGTGATGAGGCTCGGCCAGTGACCTGTGCTCCATGTCTTCTATACACTACTCAAAATGACCTATCACTTTTCTTTACCTGAAAAATGATGCAAATTGATGAGTTATGGCTCAGTGAGAGTAACCATCAAATGAGCTCTAAAGTACTAAAAAACTCATAATAATAAGTCACAAATCCAATACATACCATGTATTCCATTCAATTCATCAGTATCATATAAATATCAATAAAGTTGAAACATATAATCATTACTCCTTATGTATGCAAATGCTTTGCTTGTTTCATTTTGTTGTGACTAAGTTAAACAGACATTTCCCCTGGTTTCCATGTGAACATTTTCCATGTGAACATTTGCATTTGCATTTGCTAGCTAGCTTGATCATTTGTTTCATTTGCACATTTATTGGGCCATAGGCCTCTTCTTTTGCTTTACAATATCGATTAAATAGTCACAATGCCCTTTTAGTCCATATGTATATGCACTTGTATTTAAGCATTTATCAACCATTGTATCTTATCACATAGAATATACATATACCACATATATACCTCATATCCCACACATATACCTTGCATATACTATACATATACCATGTATATATATCACATATGTCAAACATATACTTCAAATATACCACAAGTATACCATTTATATGTATCACAATGTCACAATTATCCATCATTACATTATCAAGGACCAATCATGCCAATCATATGAATCACATAGCAAGCAACAATCATTTGCACTAAAGAATTCGATCGATAATTAGACTCACTGTTCTCCTTTGATTCCGACCCCTAACTTATTATCTATCTACTCCTTGTGGGTCTCCAATATGTTGCGAGCCTAATATGAAAACATAATCGATTAACTCATGATTAGGGAGACTTAATGTGGCTTAAACAAATTAATATGCATTGTTCATGTCAATAGTTAAGATTTTTCCTATGAGGCAGTGTGACCATATGGAACTGTTTAGCCTATAACATTTTCTATACTTGACCAATTAATCTAATTCTTGTTTCTAATTAAAAAGAACATATAATTATAGAACATATTAAAATTCCAAACCAACTGGATCATTGTACAATATTTGGTGGAATGTCTACGAGTGTTCTGTTTTCTGCCTTGTTTTCTGCCTTTAGGTAGTTTCAGGGTACTCATTTGGGTTCCTCATAACTGATAATATATACGTCCTATTTTAATTAAACTTTACAAACACTTATATGGGTTCATATGGAAAATTTTTCATGTTTACAACTTTTATCAATTATGTCTCTAAGGTCTTCAAAATATAACAAACACTTTATTGGTCAAGAATAGAATTGGCTTCTGAACCAGTATGACTTCCAAAGGCCATACCTTAGTTTATACATAACTAATGAAGCTGATATTAGTACCACAATTTAGCTATGACATATAAATATATCTTTCATGTTTTGAGCATTTACAGAATCTAGCTCTAACAAGCTCTAATTAGCCAAACAAGTTATTGGATCTGCCCAGGGCACTCAGTTGGCAGTTCAAACCATGGAACAGTCATGGTTACATTCACCATAACTCCAATGTTACAAGACTTATGAACCTAAAATTTGATATACAGATAAAAAAATACATATATCTACAACTTTTATGTTTTGCGATACTTCCAATAATGGCTTTAACATATTCTAAATCAAAGACCACAGTAGCTAACTTGGTTAGGGTTCACACCCTGACCAGTTTTAGTACGAAGAGCATATCTCTTCCTATGCATAACATCTTGCAACAATTTTACACATCCACAAATCTAAGACATAAAGGAACAATTTTTATGTTTTACACTTTTCCAGAATCAATTTCTATAAATATCAAAATCTGGGTGCCATGCAGTGCCTAATATTGAACCTAAGCAACTCAATTCAACCCTATAGCAATAAGAATTGATTACTTACCAAGAACAACCTTACAAGGGATTGATATGCTTCAAAAACTAGGTGAAACAAGGATGAATTGAAGTCTGAAATAGAGGAAATTGAAGAAGAAGTCGGGCTGGAGAAGAAGGCAGAAATGGGGAAGGAAGATAAAGCCAACCTTTTTGCTTTTTTTGGCTTTTTATCATTTTCTCTTCATCTCTTCTCTTTTCTCTTTTCTTTTCTCTTCTCATTTCTCTTTTCTATTTCTCTTTTATGTCATTTTCATTTTATTTTGTCAATATTATTATTATTATTTACATATATTTATAATTCCACTAATTCACACAATAATACAACTTAATCATTTGGCCCGATTTAACTAAATTAACAATGTAAATGTTCACTAATCTTAATCTAATCATTTTTCTTACTTTAATTTAGTCACCTTATTCAATTAATTTCTAATACTTTGTTATCATCATTTAGGTTATAAGAATACACGAGTGACTCAATACAATTGCCAAATACTAGGACACGTAGCTAGTGCGTGCCATGAACTTGTTCCTACGAAAATACGTATGAAATGAACGTGTTCAATTGAATTGTATGCAAAATGCTTATGTTCAATGAAATGCATGTGGGGAAAGGTCAAGGATGTTACATATGGACCTTGGTTCCTAGACCCAAAGACCATCAAATCATTGGTAGTAAATGGGTATTTAGAAATAAGTTAGATGAACAAGGCTCAATTACTGGGAATAAAGCTAGGTTAGTTGCCAAGGGATATAATCAATAAGAAGGTATAGATTATGATGAAACCCATTCTCCAGTAGCTAGATTAGAAGCCATAAGAATACTTTTAGCATTTTCATGCCATATGAATTTTAAACTTTTTCAAATGGATGCCAAAAGTGCTTTCATAAATGGTCTTATAAAAGAGAAAGTTTATGTAGAACAACCTTCGGGTTTTGAAAGCCATAATTTGCCTAATCATTTTTTTAAACTTTCAAAAGCCTTGTATGGATTAAAACAAGCTCCAAGAGCTTGGTATGAAAGACTAAGTTCTTTTCTTTTAGAAAATAATTTTTCAAAATGACATGTTGATACAACTTTGTTTATTAAAAAGCATAAGCATGACATTTTAATTGTTCAAATTTATGTTGATGATATCATATTTGGGTCTACTAATGAATTGTTTTGCCAAGAATTTGCTAAATGTATGACTAGGACATTTGAAATGAGCATGATGGGTGAACTTAAATTCTTCATTGGTCTACAAATCATGCAAAGCAATGAAGGCATATTCATCAACCAATCCAAGTACACCAAAGAGTTAATCAATAAATTTGGAATGGAAGGATGCAAAAATGCTAAGACTCCTATGAGCACATCAACAAAATTGGACAAATATGAGAAAAGGAAAAGCATAAATGAAAAGCTCTATAGAGGTATGGTCAGATCACTTTTATACCTTACTGCCTCTAGGCCCGATATAATGTATAGTGTATGCTTATGTGCTAGATTTCAATCCTGTCCTAAAGAATCACATTTGAATGTTGTAAAAAGGATTTTAAAATACTTACATGGCATATTGCATCTAGGCTTATGGTATCCTAGAATTTCATCTTTCCATGTCATATGATATTCGGATGCAGATTATGCCGATAGTCTTTTGGATAGAAAGAGTACCTCAGACATTTGTCACTTTATTGGTGAATGCCTAGTTTCTTAGTTTAGCAAGAAACAAGTTTCGGTTGTCTTATCTACCGCTGAAACGGAATATGTGGCAGCAGGGTGTTGTTGCACTCAAATCCTATGGATGAGACAACAACTTAAGGTTTATGGTCATAGTTTGGACTATATACCCATCAAATGTGACAACAATAGTGCCATCAATCTATCTAAAAATCTCATTCAACACTCTAGAAGTAAGCATATTGACACTAGACATCATTTTCTTAGGCATCATGTTCAATATGGAGATGTTGTGTTAGAATTTATTGATACAAATAATCAATTGACTAATTTTATTGTATGAAGTGGTTAGCATGATAGAAATAATTATAGAACCTGTTTTAGAAATCTTCTAGTCTTGTTTTAGACTTAGTTTTATTTTTTAATATTTAAGGTGGTTCACGCACATGACATATATTCACGATCATGAACAAAGACAGCAAAAAATTCCAGAGTCTTTCACGCTTTGTTTCACGCCTTGCCTCACAGGTAGAAGTAGGGAAGACTAAGCTTCACTCCCGTGACAAGCCTTTTTCATGCCCGTGACTTTTTAATTTCATGACCATGACTCGATTCATCTTCTTCTTCATGGCTAGAGCACCCCTTCAACAAACTATGACCACGATGATTCACGCCCGTGACTGGTTATTCACGACCGGGAAGCTATCGAATATAAAATGAAAATTTTTGTCTTTGCTCATTTCCATCTCTACAAATTCTCTCATTTAACACTCCCATTCATTATTTCTCACAAAGTTTGGTGTCCTCACTTACTTTTCCCTCTATAAAACTCTCCCAAAACTCTTGTTCTTCAAAGAATCATAAGTTTTCTCAAGAGTTCAACCTTTATTTTTGCAAATTTCTTATTTTCCTTTCAAAGGTTTCAAAATGGAATATGGTTCTTCTAAAGGAACTAAGAAGAAATCACATGCTCTGAAATGCCACACAGATTACCTACTCAACGTCATTCCATACCACTTCCATCCGCATTAGAAGCGAAGTTGAATTCTATGCTCCTCTAGCTTATACACATTTTGGCTCAGAATGCAGCTGGAATGTGAAAAAGACAAAGAGTACCCACCTTCAGTCTCCTGTACATAAGTATATACATAGGTTTCTCACCTATAGTATATTTGGTCGAGGAGATAGCGACGGGGCAATCAAACAATTGGAGCTCTTTTTGTTGGAAATCGCATGAAGAGGACTATTTATAGCCTTGTTACGATGGTTCGCATATCACCTCCTTTCTATAGCAACAAAGCCATTGGGAGATATTTTGATTGGTAGATATGTGACTCACCTTGCCATTGAGCTAGGTTATTTAAAACTCAACAAACACTTCTACACTTTCATTCCAGCTCATCCACGAGACCGACTCGATGTTGATTCCTTTATAAAGATGGGAGCAGCTATCCGTGTAATCCATGAAGGAAATGCCTACTACCGTTTCACCACACCAGCTGGTGAAATTGATTGGGATGACAATCACTCTGACTCTTTCAAAGATGGCCTCTAGTCTGTCCAGCAACAAAAGCGAGCCCATGACAAGACATCGACACCGGCAGTAGCTGAGGATGTTGGTCAATCATCGGCCTCTACCACATCTACTTTGGCACAGGGGTTGCTGAACTTATAGCACCGTGCCTCGACATGATGCAAACTTCCATCAATGATAGGTTGGAAAACCTCAAAGACTTTATGGAGTTTCGTATGGACAGCCTTGAGGTTGAGCTCGCACGCCTTTGGGATGATTTGTTAGGCTTGAAGCCTACCTAGAGTCCTAGCATTCGTATAATAGCTTTACTTTTGCTGTTATAGGACTTTATCTTTATGCATTCTAATTTCATTGTAACCCTTCTCCTTTAATATTAATAAAATCATCTCATTAATATTTCAACTTTTTTTTTATGACAAAAGGCGGAGAACCTAGCATATATGTGATATATACATGAATATGATTATGCAATATGCAATGTGTGGTATGAAATATGTAAACGTTATTTTAATTGATAAATATACAAAAGCTATATCTCACATCAACCTCACATATACTTTGCAACTTGAACTTATTTGAACTTATTTTATGTAATGCATAAGATATACTTAACATATATCTCACATATACTTTAAATACACTTGGTTATACATGTTTTATTTGATGAGATATACTTAATATATACCTTGCATATACCTTATTAGTTTGCAAATACCTTTGCTATATTTCTTTCAAATCTTGCACTTCATTATTTTACCTTAAGCACCTTTTAAGGGGGAGACTTCTCAAAAACACATATTGCAAGATTATTTATCACCATAAAAAAAGGGGAGATTGTTGAACCTTGAGGGGTATTTCTGTTATTTTGATGATAACAAATAAAATGACAATAATATATTTGACAATGTTTGTGTTCTAAGTGTGTTAAACAGGATATACCTTGATTAGAATATGATGCAAGATTGAAAGACAACTTTTGAAGATTAAAATAAAAGAAATAACAAAGTCATGCCCGTGACTACTAATGTCACACCCATGAATATAGCTTAGCGCCAACTCTTCACCATTCAAAGTTCATGGCCATAAAGGATCAAACCAACCATGAATGATCAAACAAGTCACGCCCGTGAAAGATAGTTAGGCCCGTGACCAAACATGTCAAATTCTTCTAAAGAGCTTCACGGCTAGAGTCACCACTTGGACCACGGCTTGGAAGAATATTCATGCCCATGAAAGTATTAGTCACACTCGTGATCAAACACTTCTAATTCTTCTAGAGAGCTTCATAGCTAGAGTCACCAATTGGACCATAACTTAGAAGAACATTCACGACCGTGACACATATATTCATGCTCGTAAAAGAGGACAGAGAAATATGTCAGGCACAAAGTTAAGAGTTGGTTCAATGACTATTTTCACATTAAATTTCAACCAAATGGTTATAATTCACAGAGGGAATATAAATGCAAGTAATTTATGAATCCCAACAAGAAGAACACAATTATTTTACATCTTTAATCTTGTTGTAGCCTTGTGCATTAATTATTTTCTCAACAAAAACTCTATTCTTTACGAAAACCTAATTGCTCATAACTTGTGAGCATTATAGGTTGGTGAGTGTTTTCATTGTAATTAATTACTCAAGAGTGAGCTTGGGTATATTGGGTTAAGAGTGAAACACTTGGAAGGGTTTATTGTGTGAGCCATAAAACACAAGGAATTGGTTTTTGTGTGAGCCATTGAAAAACACAAGGGAATTTATGGGTTAGGTGTTAGCCATTGAGAGAAACACCATAGTTGGGAGTGAGCTTGAAAAACTCCATTGTAACACTTAGAGTGTTAGTGAAACACCCAATCGAGATTAGGGAGAGGAGTAAGGTTTGTTAATACCTGAACTTCTATAAATCTTGTGTGTGATATATCTCCTTCTTTACTCTATTTTATTTATTCCACACTTTATAATTAAACAATGTTTTATTTGCTAACCAATTCAACCCCCCTTCTTGGTTCATTGTCCAGGCAACAAAGAGGTTGCTTGGTCTGTCTTACTCTACATACATATATAAGATGCTAAAGAGATTTAGCATGGAACAGTCTAAGAGAGGATTAATTCCAATGACTCATGGGATTACCTTCTTTAAGTCTATGCGTCCAAAGACACAGGATGAATGGACATGCATGAGTAGAATTCAATATGCTTCAGCTGTTGGATCCATCATGTATGCTACGTTACATACTAGACCTAATGTATCATATGCTCTAAATGTCACGAGTAGATATCAATCAAATCCCGATGAGGGGCATTGGGTGGGTATCAAGAATATCCTTAAGTACTTGAAAAGAACTAAGGATGCATTTTTGGTTTATGTAGAGGGTGAGCTTAAAGTAAGCGGGTATATGGATGCCAGCTTTCAAACTAACAAGGATGACTCCAAATCCAAGTCAGGTTATGTTTTCACGTTAAATGACAAGGAAATCAGTTGTAAGAGTTCCAATAGGAGATGACTATAGATTCCACAATCAAAATATTGTACATTGCAGCTTCTAAGGTAGCTAAAGAAGAGGTTTGGATAAGAAAATTTCATCATACAATTGGATATGGTTTCTAGAATTGTTGATCTAATACTCTGGTATTGAGATCATAATGGAGCCATTGCATAAGCAAAGGAACCGCGGTCTCATCATAAGCTAAAATCTTGTTATACTTCTTGACTAGGTCAAACAACTAATCTCATAAGCTAAAATCATGAGATTTTTAGAGTTAACATGTGGATGCTTGCTAATAGTAGCAAGTACAATGGATGACCTGTTATGAGATAATCACATGGATATCTATTCAATGTCATTGATAGTCTCATCATAGTAATGGTGCAAGTATCCTTAGACTTGAGATGCTCAAAAGTTATCTTAGATACTGAATCATATACTTTGATTCCATTCCTTGTTGCCTCTAAAGAAGTCGCTCATAGGGTGGTGATTGGATATAACATGAGGTAGTCAAAGGTAGTTGAGTAGTAAATAAAGGATTCACCACTCATGATAGAAGGAGAGTATACCTATGGCCTCTTATAGAGATCATTACTCAGAAATCATTTGCCGAGGTGGACATGTCTTGAAGAAGGTCTTCAAGGACATTTCTGATTAGGGTAATGAGTCTCATAGACAAAAACTAATATCATTTGGACTAGATGAGACATAGTTAGTCTAGTGGGAGTTGACACACAGACCATGCTCTGAACCAAATGAAGTATAATATAGTGAAAGGACAAATTGTTAGAGAAGTGCTCCAAAGGCAATCACCTTTAGCACTTATTATACAAATTTATTTGATTAATAAAAGGTTTTTTCATTAATTTGATGTTCATTTGATATATGAATTGATAAGTGATCTTAAATCAATTAATGAAGTCCTTGATACATAACATAACATAACATACCATGAAGAAAATCATGATGAGATCAGCATATTGAGATTCTTATCATGTGTAATTCTGTTAGTATCAAGATTATCCCTATTCATAGGATTAATGAGACGGGACATTATTAATCCGGACAGACTAGCACATGTTACACTCCTTGATTGGATCGAGTAGTAAATCTCATAATATATAAACATGAGATGTTTAGAGTTAACATGTGGATGATTGCTAAGTGTTGCTAAGTACATTGGATGACCAACTATGAGACAATCATATGGATAATCTATTCAAATGTCAATGATAATCTCATCATAGCAGTGGTGTAAGTATCTTTAGACTTGAGGTACTCAAGGATATCTTGAATATTGATTCTGTATTTTGACACTATTCCTTGTTGCCTCAGGGAGGTTGCTCATAGGGTGGTGATTAGATATAGCTTGAGGTATTCGAAGGTAATTGGGTAACCAACAAAGGATTCACCACTCCTTATAGAAGGAGTATATACCCATGGCCTCTTGTCGTGGTCATTACTCGGAAATCTCTGGATGGAGTAGAAATGTCATAAAGATAGTCTTCAATGACATATCTAATAAAGTAATGAGCCTCAAGGACAAGAGCTAGCATTACTTGGACTAGACGTGACGTAGTCAGTTTAGTGGGAGTTGACACATGTCCATACTCTGAACCAAGTGGGGTATAGAATGGTGACAGGAATAATTGCATGGAAATTGTCGATAGAAAGGTTCGTAGTCAAACCACTGACTTTCCGGTCAATTGGGGGTCATGATGTGTTGCTTAAATTAATTGTTAATTTAAGTGGCCAACATAACCGGGAACCTAATGGGTCACACACATTGAAGATATGGAGAATGGGTAAAATGGTTTTGGATTGGATCCAAAATATGAGAGAATTATTTCGGGATGGATCGTGATGAGATTCCACGAAAAAATCGTTCAGGAGAGTCACGGGCCTGCGCAGGCTAGGCAGGCTGCTGGCTTGCCTAGCAGGCCAACTGGGCTACCCAGCAGTAGCCTGCAGTAGGCCCAGCGCGCTGCTGCCTCCCACCCGTTGGCCAACGACAGATTTTGGCTTTAATTAGGCCAATTATGGCCAACTACTATTCATTCATTTCCCTTTTCTCCATTTTTGACTTTTTATCTTTTCTTTGAATTTGATTCAAATAGAGAAGACATCAAATGGCAAAAAATAGACATGAAAATATTTTTTTTGTGAAAAAAATATTTTTAAGTCACAACAAAATTCTCTCAAGAATACATTCAAAGCTAGCACTTTGAATTTGTTCAAACCATTTGTTTGGATAGTTTCTTTTTCATTCTTCACATGGATTATCATTAGAGACATCCTAATGTGGATTGTTGTGGTTTGCTACAACCCAACAAAGTGAAGATTTGAAGAACAAATAAGAAATTACAAGGTATAATTTCTATCCTCTATATTTATATAAATTAGTTTTAATGGTACAAGTATGATCTTTTATTTCGGGTTTTGAAAATTTTATTTTTCTATTGTATTTATTAATATTGTGGAACCTTGAGGGGTATTTCTGTCATTTTGATGCTAACAAATAAAATAGCAATAATGTATTTAACAAACTTGTGTTCTAAGTTTATTGAACAGGGTATGGAATATGATGCAGGAATGGAAGACTACCTTTGAAAGTCAAAATATGAAGAAATAACATGTTCATGCCCGTGACTGATTATGTCACCCTCGTGATATAGCTTAGCGCCAACTCTCCAACATTTAAAGTTCACGGCTGTTGCCCAGATATTAGACCAAGAAGGGGGGTTGAATTGGAGTTTCAAAAATTAAACTTTAAAGTGCGGAAATAAAATTGTTAATTTTAGAGCGGATAGAGAAAATCAGAGACAAAAATTTATAGAGGTTCGGGTATTAACAAACCCTACTTCTCTCCGCAATCGCAATAGGGAGTTTCACTAACACACTAAGTGTTACAATGGAGTTTTACAAGCTCACTCCCAACTATGGTGTTTCTCACAATGGCTCACACCTAACTTAGAAATCCCTTGTGTTTTAATGGCTCACACAATAACCAATTCCTTTGTGTTTTACAGGCTCACACAAACAACCTACACTTTGTGTTTTACAGGCTCACACAAACAACCTACACTTGTGATTTGAAGTATATGCTAATCTCTTGTTTTTCTTGTCATTCTCCTGTTTCTTAATGTATAAATGACTTCCATTTATACTCCCATGGCTGAATATAGTCGTTGGGGTGCATTAAATAAGAAACTAGCTGTTGTACCAACCAAAAAATCGCGCCTGACATTTTTCTCTTTCATTGGTCACGAGCGTGAATATGCTTGTCATAGGGGTGACAGTTCTTCCCAAGCCATGACTGAAGTGGTGACCTTGGTCGTGAAGCTTTCTAGTATGTTTTGACATATAGAGTCACGGGCGTGACATTAATCATTCACGGGCGTGACACTCTTCCCAGCTGTGAGACAAGTGGTGACTCTGGTCGTGAAGCTCTCTGGATGAAATTGAATGCAGCTTCACAGGGGTGATACCTAGCTTCACGGGGGTGACAATCTTCCCAGCCGTGAGCCAAGTGGTGACTCTGGTGGTGAAGCTCTCTAGATGAAATTGTATGAAGCTTCACGGGGGTGAAACCTTTAGTCACGGGGGTGACTGAAATGCTTACTTCACGGTTTGTTTTTCCTTCATGGCCGTGAACTTCAAATGTTATTTTTGGTAATGGTTAGCTTCCTTCACGGGAGTGACTCCTAGAGTCACGGCAGTGAACATGCTACTTCTTGCTTTTTGTTTCTCAAGGATTATTCTTCCAATTCTCCATTCTTGCTATTTTAATTCATGTCCTATATAATATAATTACAAAAACAAGTATGTTAAATATAATATTGCTATATTATTTTTTATCATCAAAATGGCGGAAATGCCCCTCAAGGTTAACAATCTCCCCCTTTTTGATGGTGACAAATAATCTAGCAATATGTGATTTTGAGAAATCTCCCCCTCAAAATATACTTAGGATACAAATTATAATGTGCAAGAATAGTAAATAAAGATGTAGCATTAAACTAGATTTTAAGTATATGCAAGTTATATGAGAAGTATATCCAATATATACCATAATTCCTTTTCAAGACATAAAGTATATGTAAGGTATATTTAAGGTATATCATGGCATGTTTTTATTTGTAACTTGCTTTTAAGGTGTATGCAAAGTATACTTAGGGTATATTAAAAAACTCAGTTTTTCAATTATCTACCTTTGCATCTGAAAAGTTGAATCAAGATTTTTTAAATCAATTCAAAGTCTATTCACTTTTTTATTCACAATTCTTATATTGCTAGTTCGATACTACTTTCCTTATCATATATTACCTATCATATATTGCTAGTTTTCTCCTCCTTTTGTCATCAATCAAAAAGAATATGTAGATTGAAGTAAACAACAAAAAAACAAATATATATCATAAAGGAAAGGATACAAACTAAGAAAGGAAATTTAAGATTTCCTACATAAGCAACAAAAAAAAAGCTAAAAATGATCAAATTTAGGCTACACTCTAGCCTATCTCCTAGCCAGACATCCTATCACAAAGCCTAGCTACTTCTGCTTCAAGGCTATCTATCCGAGACTCCATGAAGTCCTTGAGGTTCTCCAACCTCTCATCCATGGAAGTCTGCAGCTGCTCGAGACGTGGTGCCAAGAGGTCGACCACCTGCTGCGCTAAAGATGGTGTGGAAGCTGAGGACTGTCTAATGTCCTGCTCGATTGCTGGAGGTGCTTCCTCAATCAGAGCCCTCTTTTTCTATTGGACTCCTTGGAGGCCTGCTTTAAAATCCTCCGTGTCATTATCTTCCCAGAAACTCTCTCCAGCAGTATCAGTGAAGCAGTAGAAGATATCGTTCTGAAAAATGATTCTGACAGCTGCTCCCATCTTGATGAATGACTCGACATCCAGCCTATCTCGAGGATGTGCAGGAATGATGTTGAAGTCATGGTCATCCACCTTCAAATAATTGAGCTTCACTGCAATATGGGTGACATATTCCCCAATCAAGATATATCCTGTGGGCTTGGTGGCAATGGAGAGAAGATGGTTTGCAAATCATTTGGAAAGTGCCACTATGACTCCCCTGCGAGCCATCTCAAATAGGAAAAGTTCTGACTTCCTAATAGTTCCATTGCTTTCTCCCCGAGCAAAAATGCTATAGGTTAGAAACCTATGCAAATACCTGTGTACTGGGGCTACAAGATGAGTGCTCTTTTTCTTCTTAACATCCCAGCTGCAACCAGTGCCGAAATGTGTCAAGGCTAGAGGAGCAAAGAATTCTACCTCAGTCTCATTTAGAACGCCATCAGATGGTAGGTTGAACAATTCTCCAAATGCGATGGCGCTGAGGGTGTTTGCATTATTGCAGAGTTGGAATTTCACCACTCTAGTTGGTGAAACCTACAAGGTGCTGAGAAATTCCAGCGTTGGCTCCCACATAGTTGGCAGATGAATTTCAACAAATTATTTTAGATGATAGGCTTCAAGTTGCTCTATCATAGCCATCTCAAGCCCAAGATTACGAACTGCCTACCATTCGAAGGACCTTGATGATAAAATAGGTCTCTTCTTCAAAGTTGCATACCGAGGATGACAACTTTCTGGAATGATATTCATGAGGTAATCTGAATACCTCTTCGGTGCATGGGACTTCTTTCTCTTTCCCTTTGATGAAGCAGACTCCATATTTGAATAATTTAGTTGTTGATGGAGTTGAAGAAAATTTTTGATAGAAATTTTGATGAAAGACCCTAGAAGTGTATGATTTCTGCCAAAGATTCGAACCTTTGGTGGTATTTATAGTGAAATTTCAAGTCTTTGGGGTCAGAATCTTTAATGTTTCAATGAATGAGAGTAAATGAGAGCGGTTTTGGGAGGTGGAGAGTTGAAATGAAGGTTGTAACCGGCTGTTTTCTTATATATTCGATACATTCACGGGCGTGACTTATGGTTTCACGGGCGTGAATAGTCGTGTTCACGGTTTGCTGAAGGAGTGTTCCACCTGTGAATGAAAGAGTGAATACGTTCACGGGCGTGATTGATGAATATAACGGGCGTGATTGATCATAGCTCACGGAGGTGAATATCATGTCACGGGCGTGAACTGTTGAATTTCACTACTTATGCCCGTGATGCAAGCCGTGACACAAGGCGTGAAAGCTTCTGTGAGTTTTGGGTGTAATTCTTCACGGGCGTGAAACTTCATCACAGGCGTGAACGTTCTTACCCACGGGTGTGACTCAGGCCGTGAAACTATGTTTCACCACTTGAAGCTGTGAATAATGCCGTGAACCAAAGCGTGAAAGCTTCTGTGAGTTTTTGAGGCGTAATTGTTCACTGGAGTGAAAATGCGTCACGGGCGTGGACCCCTATAATTTTCATCAAATTGAAATTAAGTTCTGCAACAAGACTAGATCATTTCAACAAAGATTTTACTTCATAAAGCATGAATTCTCATCAAAATTTTTATCTTATAACTTGTGATATGTTTTAAGATCAACAATTAAAATTTCATATACTTGTAATCACAAGGTTAATCCATCAATCATACCTAGTTCTCTTCTAATGAAATTAAATCTTTCCTCATTTAGAGACTTAGTGAAAATATCTGCTAATTGATTCTCTGTGCATACAAATTCTAATTCAACATCTCCATATTGAACACGATCTCTAATAAAGTGGTGTCTAATGTCAATATGTTTACTTCTAGAGTGTTGAATAGGATTCATTGAAAGATTTATAGCACTAGCGTTGTCACATTTTATAGGTATATGGTTCATCTCATGACCATAGTCCTTAAGTTGTTGTTTCATCCAAAGAATTTGTGTACAGCAACATCCAACTGCTACATATTCAGCTTCAGCAGTTGAGAGAGCAACTGACACTTGTTTCTTGCTAAACCAAGAAACCAAACATTCTCCAATGAAGTGACAAGTACCTGAAGTACTTTTTCTATCTAAAAGACTACCAGCATAGTCTGCATTTGAATATCCTATAATATAAAAAGATGAATTCTTAGGATACCATAAACCTAGATGCAATGTTCCATGTAAATATCTTAAAATCCTTTTTACAGCATTTAGAAGAGATTCTTTAGGACATGATTGAAAACGCGCTCATAAGCAAATACTATACATGATATCGGGTCTAGAAGCAGTGAGATATAAAAGTGATCCGATCATACCTCTATAAAGCTTTTCATTAATGCTCTTACCCTTTTCATCTTTGTCCAATTTTGTTGATGTGCTTATAGGAGTTTTGGCATTTTTGCATTCTTCCATACCAAATTTTTTGATTAAGTCTTTGGCATATTTGGATTGGTTGATCAATATGCCCTCATTACTTTCTTTGATTTGTAGACCTAGGAAATACTTAAGTTCTCCCATCATGCTCATTTCAAATTCCCTAGTCATGCACTTAGCAAATTCTTGACAAAGCAGCTCATTAGTAGAACCAAATATTATATCATTAACATAAATTTGAACAATTAGTATATCATGCTTATGCTTTTTGATGAACAGTGTAGTGTCAACATTTCCCTTTGTGAAGCTATTTTCTAATAAAAAAGAACTTAGTCTCTCATACCAAGCTCTTGGAGCTTGTTTTAAACCATACAAAGCTTTTGAAAGTTTAAAAACATGATTTGGCAAATCATAGCTTTCAAAACCTGGTGGTTGTTCTACATACACTTCTTCATCTATATAACCATTTTGAAATACACTTTTCACATCCATTTGAAAAAGTTTGAAATTCATGTGACATGCATATGCTAACAGTATTCTTATAGCTTCTAATCTAGCTACAGGTGCATATGTTTCATCATAGTCTATACCTTCTTTCTGATTATATCCTTTTGCAACTAGTCTTGCTTTATTCCTGGTTATTAACCCTTGTTCATCTAACTTATTTGTAAATACCCATTTGCTGCCTATGATTGAATGATTTTTGGGTCTAGGTACTAGGTTCCATACCTTATTTCTCTCAAATTGGTTGAGTTCCTCTTGCATGGCAATTACCCAACTTTCATCGTTAAGAGCCTCATCAATGTTTTTAGGCTCAATTTGTGAAATAAAAGCAATGTCAGTAACTAAATGCTTGAAATGAGATCTAGTACTTACTCCCCTTGATAGATCACCAATTATTTGCTCTTTTGGATGATTTATGTTCATTCTCCATTCTTTTGGAAGTTCTTGCTCCATTTGTTCTTGATTTGGAGGTAGTAAATTTTCTTGATCATTTTCTTCTTTTCCATTTTCAATGACAAGCTTTTCCATATTATCTACAACATCATCAAGAGCACTACCTTTCACAAGATCAAGTCTACTAGATTCATTAAAAACAACATGCATGGATTCTTCCACTGTTAATGATCTTTTATTAAATACTCTATATGCTTTGCTTGTTGTAGAAATTCCTAAAAAGATACCATCATCAGACTTAGAGGCAAATTTTCCAAGATTGTCCTTGGTGTTCAATATAAAACACTTGCATCCAAATACTCTAAAGTATGATACCAAGGGCTTTCTTCCATTCCATAGCTCAAATGAGGTTTTGTTTAAAAGAGGTCTTTTGAAAACTCGATTTGAAATATAACATGCAGTGTTTGTGGCTTCTGCCCAAAAATAAGTTGGTAATTCATATTCATTAAGCATTGTTCTTGCCATTTCAATTAATGTTCGATTTTTCCTTTCAACTACTCCATTTTGTTGAGGTGTTCTAGGAGATGAGAAATTATGTGAAATGCCATGTTCAAGACAAAAACTTTCAAAGTTTTCATTTTCAAATTCTTTCCCTTGATCACTTCTTATCTTTGAAATACAGTACCCTTTTTCATTTTGAACTCTTTTAGCAAAGTTTTTGAAATTTTCAAAAGCATCACTCTTTTGAGCTAAGAAAATTACCCAAGTAAATCTAGAGTAATCATCTACGATGATAAATGCATAATGTTTTCCTCCTAAGCTAGCAATCCTAGTAGGTCCAAATAAGTCTAAATGCAGGAGTTGAAGAGGTTTTGAAGTACTTACTATGTTTTTGGCTTTGAAAGATGACTTGTGTTGCTTTTCTCTTTGACAAAGATCACATGTCTTGCCTTTTTCATATTTAACTCTTGGTAATCCTTTTACTAGCTCTCCTGTGCTGAGACTTTGTATTAAGTCCATGTTAGCATGACCAAGTCTTCTATGCCACAGCCAAGACTCATCACTAATAGTCACAAGACACTTAGATGAATGGTTAGATAGTTCATGTAAGTTTATTAGGTACGTATTGATATCTCTATTTCCTTTAAATATTTCTTGACCATCAATAGAGATTACAAGACATTCATTTGAAGTGAAGATTACTTTGTTTCCATTATCACATAATTGACTTACACTTAACAAGTTATGTTTCAAGCCATCAACAAATAAAACATCCTTAATAAAAAGTAGTACCATTGACACCAATAGAACCAATGCCAATTACCTTACCCTTTGCATTGTTTCCAAAGGTAACTTTACCTCCATGAATACTTTTGATTTCATTGAAGAGTTCTTTATCTCCTGTCATATGCCTTGAACATCCACTGTCTACTAGTTATGCATTTTTGTTTATTGTGGACTTGAGGCATACCTACAGAATTACAAATTAAGTATGATATTTAGGTACCCAAATGAATTTGGGTCCTTGGGGGTTAGCACATGAAGGTTCCCAATGAGCCTTACTTATCCAGCAATTTTTATTTATATGACCCATTTTCATACAGTAATTACATTGTTTAGGTGTAAACTTGCTTTTTGGTCTTACAATGTATTTGAATGCCATAATTTGATTAGACTGATTTTGAGAACAATGGCATGCACAATCATGATTAATTTGCATTTTTCTAGATACATTCTTCCTATATATGAAGGCATGATTCTTTTTCTGTATAGAAGGTTTAACATTCTTATTTCTTAGTGCAGTTCTAACAGATGTGGAGATGTTATGTTCTTTAGACTTAACAAATACTGTTTTGTTAGAAGATGATGATGTGTCCTTAAACCCTAGACCATGTCTAACTATAGGTGGTCTTTATGACACAATGAGAGTATATAAGCTCTCTTTACCCTTGTGGAATTTAGAAATGGAATTTCTAAGTTCCTCAACTTCATTTTTCAAAGTATTATTTTCTTTTAACAGTGAAGCTGTTGAGGGTCTTGATGAGTATTCATCTAATGACTTTTGAAGAGATTCATTAGATGATTTAAGCTTTATGTTCTCTTTTTCTAAACCATCTATCCTCTTTTTCAAATTAGAGATATTATTTCTATAGGTACTAAATTTAGTTCTATATTTCTCTAATTCTATATTTAATTCTTCTATTAGGCTTTGCTCATCATCATCATCATCACTATCACTATCACTATTACTATCATTATCACTACTATCATTATTGAAAGAATATGAGTGTAGTGATCTTACCTTATCCGAGATGTGATCCTCATTAGCCATGAAGCATAGGTTGAGCTCTTCACTTTCATTATCATCTTTTTCACTTGAAGAGCTTTCGTCATCCCATGTGGCTTTGTGGCCTTCATGATAGTTTTCTAATGTTTTCCACATGCTATATGCAGTTGAATAGTGTTGTATCCTGCTACATTCTTCAATAGATAATGAACTTGAGAGAATTGTCATTGCCTTCTTATTTTTGAAATTTGCTCTTCTTTGAGGCTCTGTCCAATCATCTCTTGACAGGATTTCTTCTTTACCATTAACTCCTGTTCTAATTGGTTGTGTCCACTCTTTTCAAATACTATCCCAGACTTCAATTCCTTCACTATCCAAGTATGTCTCCATCCTAAACTTCCAATGGGCATAATTTGCTCCATCAAAGTAAGGTTTGAGACTCTGGAATCCTTCACTGGCCAAATCTTACTCTTTACTAGCGCTTTTTAGGCTTCGATGCTAGACAAAGCTCTGATACCAAGTGTTACCCAGATATTAGACCAAGAAGGGGGGTTGAATTGGAGTTTCAAAAATTAAACTTTAAAGTGCGGAAATAAAATTGTTAATTTTAGAAAGGATAGAGAAAATCAGACACAAAGATTTATAGAGGTTCGGGTATTAACAAACCCTACTCCTCTCCCTAATCGCAATTGGGAGTTTCACTAACACACTAAGTGTTACAATGGAGTTTTACAAGCTCACTCCCAACTATGGTGTTTCTCACAATGGCTCACACCTAACCCAGAAATCCCTTGTATTTTAATGGCTCGCACAATAACCAATTCCTTTGTGTTTTACAGGCTCACACGAACAACCTACACTTTGTGTTTTACAGGCTCACACAAACAACCTACACTTGTGTTTTACAGGCTCACACAAACAACCTACACTTTGTGTTTTACAGGCTCACACAAAAACCTACACTTGTGTTTTACAGGCTCACACAAACAACCTTTTAATTTGTGTTTTGGAGGTTCACACAACTAACCCTTACAAGTGTTCTACTCTTAACCCAAAACTACCCAATGCTCAATTGAGTAAAGATTACAGAGAGAACCACTTATAAATCTTTATTGCTCAATTATGAGGAGCAAAAAGATTTTTTACAGAGAATTGATTTGTTCTCAAAGTATAAAATTACAAGATAGCTTGTGATTTGAAGTATATGCTAATCTCTTGTTTTTCTTAATGTATAAATGACTTCCATTTATACTCCCATGGCTGAATATAGCCGTTGGGGTGCATTAAATAAGAAACTAGCTGTTGTACCAACCAAAAAATCGCGCCTGACATTTTTCTCTTTCATTGGTCACGGACGTGAATATGCTTGTCACGGGGGTGACAGTTCTTCCCAAGCAGTGACTGAAGTGGTGACCTTGGTCATGAAGCTCTCTTGTATGTTTTGACATATAGAGTCACGGGCGTGACATTAATCATTCACGGGCGTGACACTCTTCCCAGCCGTGAGACAAGTGGTGACTCTGGTCGTGAAGACCTCTGGATGAAATTGAATACAGCTTCACGGGGGTGACACCTAGCTTCACGGGGGTGACAATCTTCCCAGCCATGAGCCAAGTGGTGACTCTGGTGGTGAAGCTCTCTAGATGAAATTGTATGAAGCTTCACAGGGGTGACTGTTACTTCTTGCTTTTTGTTTCTCAAGGATTTATTCTTCCAATTCTCCATTCTTGCTTTTTTAATTCATGTCTTGTATAATATACTTACAAAAACAAGTATGTTAAATATAATATTGCTATATTATTTGTTATCATCAAAATGGCAGAAATACCCCTCAAGGTTAAAAGATCTTTATCCCTAAAATATAGACTGCTTCTCTAAGGTCTTTCATAGAGAAATTCTTGGATAACCAAATTTTGACTGATTGTAAGGCTAAGACATCATTTCCCATTAACAATATGTCATCTACATATAACATAAGAAATACGATTGCACTCCCACTAACCTTCTTGTAAACAAAAGATTCATCCGGATTTTGTAAGAAACCAAACTATTTGATTGTCTCATCAAACCGATTATTCCAACTCCTGGATGCTTGCTTTAATCCATAAATGGATCTTTGAAGCTTACATACCTTTTTGCCATCTTTGGATATTAAACCTTCGGGTTGTGTCATGTACACATCCTATGTCAGATTTCCATGAAGGAAAGTTGTTTTCACATCCATTTGCCATATCTCATAATCATAATAAGTAGCAATGTCTAGGAGTATCCTAATGGATTTAAGCATAGCTATTGGGCTAAAAGTTTCATCGCAGTCAATTCCTTGTCTTTGACGATAATCTTTAGCAACAAGTCTAGCTTTATAGGTAATCACATTACCATCCATGTCAGTTTTCTTTTTGAAAACCCACTTGCACCCTATAGGCTTTATTCCTTCGGATGGGTCAACCAAAGTCCATACTTGGTTTTCATACATGGAATCCATTTCTGACTTCATGGCTTGAAGCCATTTGTCAGATTTTGAACTATTCAGAACCTCCTCATAGGTTGTACGCTCATTATTTTCTATGAGCAATACGTCGTTCTGTTCACTAATGAGAAATCCATATCTCTCTGGAATAGTACGTATCCTACTTGACCTACGAAGCTCTTGTGCTTCAGAAGGTTGAGCTGTTATATCATCTGTATGAGTAACAAGCTCGAGTTCAGGCAGTTGATCAGCATCTGTTTAAGCATCTTGAACTTCCTCAAGTTCAATTTTTCTCCCACTATCTCCTTTAAGAAGGAATTCTCTATCTAAAAAGATAGCATGTCTTGAAACAAAAACCTTTTGTTCCAAGGGGTGGTAAAATTGATATCCATATGATGCTTTTGGATATCCCACAAACAGACATCGGTCAGACTTAGCTTATAGCTTATCTGACATTGTCCGCTTCACATAAGTAGGACAACCCCAAATTCTCATCTAAGAAAATATGGGCCTCTTGTTATACTGTAATATCCGCTAATTTAGGCACCGAGTCGCACGTGTCGAGAAGTTGACGTGTTTGACCGATTGGAGTCTAAATTCGGATTTTTACTAAAATTGATTAAGTAATGGCTAAATTAAATGATAAATACCTAATTAAGTGATTATAAAGTTTAAAGAAGTTGATTTATGGTAAAGGACTAAATTGCAAATTTTGATAAGTTTTGGGGTCAAATTGCAATTTACCAAAAATTGGAGGATTAATAAGATTAATTGCTAATCAAAATATTAATTTTAGGGATATTTTAATAGGTTTGGCCGGCCACTGAATGAGAAAGAATGAGATTAATGGGTTCATTAAGCCTAATGTCAAGAAATGGTCAAAATGGTGGGTCCCACATGAAACTCTTGGGTACCCTATTTAATGCCTTCTTTTCTTCTTTTTCTTCTCTTCATTTTCCGCCTTCTTCTCTCTTTTCTCTACCAGTCATGCCAGCCATTTCTTTTCCTCCATAGCCCATCTTGATATCTAGAGAGAGAAAGGAAGGGAAGAGAAAGGAAAGAGCAAGACAAGGTGATGTTCATGGTCCATAACTCCTAAGGAAGCTGGAAGGAGCAAGAAAGAGGAAGAAAAATCAAAGTTTGGTAGAGAGAGAAAATCTCCAAAGTGGTGATTTAGTGAAGAAAATAGTAAGGTAAGAAGTGATTCTTCTTCTTCTTCATCTTTTCTTAAAGGAGTTTGAAATTTTCAGCTCATCCAAGACTCATATGGGAAGAGAGATAAATTAGGGTTTTGAGAGAGAAAAAGAGAGCTAGGGTTTTGAGAAAATCAGATGATAATAATGATGTTCCAAGTGACAAGGAACAAGCTCTAAGGAGTAAAGGAAAAGAGAAAGCTACCTAGAAGAGTGAAGGAGAAAGATTAAGGTTTGTGCATAACTTAAGGCAATAGCCTATTTTTGTTTGAAATAATGCATGTAGAACATGATTTTAGATAAATGAATTACAAGAATGATGATTATGGCATGAAACTATAGGTTTAGATCTGTATGAATGAGATCCTTTTGAGACATTGAATTAATGATGCATGTTAGAAAATCTTGTATGATAAAGACATTTAAATGTATTATAAGGTAATAAGTTGAGTAAAGAACCTTGGAAATGCATGAAATAGAGATTTGGTATGATTTGGATAATATAAGAATGAATGAAAAGTGAATATGCAGATTTCCTGCTGAAAGTCATGGGCGTTACTATCTAGTCACGGGCGTGAACTTGAGGGTTCACGGTTGTGACTCATTGTATCACGGTTGTGACTTCTGTGTGGAAATGGTACTATTCATTCCAGAAGCGTTCACGGGTTGGAATCACGGACGTGAACTCATTCACGGGCGTGAATGAGTAATCACGACCATGAATGCTTTTAGGCGATTCATTCCAGTAGTACTCACGGCTTTGAATTACGGGCATGAACATAATCATCATTAATTTCTAACATGCATCATTAATTCAAAGTCACACAAGGATCTCATTCATACATGTCTAATCCCATGGTTTCATGCCATAATCATCATCATTCTTGAAATTGCATTTATCTACAATCATGTTCAGCATGCATTATTTCAAACAAAAATAGGCTATTGCCTTACATTATGCACAAATCTTAATCTTTCTCCTTCACTCTTTTAGGTAGCTTTCTCTTTTCCTTTGCTCCTTAGAGCTTGTTCCTTGTCATTGGGAACTCCTACAACATCATAAATTATTATCATCATCATCTGATTTCCTCAAGACCCTAAATTCTCTTTTTCTCGCTCAAAATCCTAGTTTCTCTCTCCTTCCATATAAGTCTTAGATGAGTTCAAAATTCGAACTTCCTTTAGAAAAGATGATGAAGAAGAAGAAATACTTCTTACCTTACACTTTTCTTCACTTGATCACCACTTTGGAGATTTTCTCTCTCTACCAAACTTTATTTTTCTTCCTCTTTCTTGTTCTTTCCAGCTTCCTTATGAGTTATGGAACATGAAAATCACCTTGTCTTGCTCTTTCCTTTCTCTTCCCTTCCTTTCTCTCTCTGGAATCAAGGTGAGCTATGGAAGAGAAGTTGTGGCTGGCATGACTGGTAAAGAAAAGAGAGAAGGAGCAGAAAATGAAGAGAAGAAGAAGAAGAAAAGAAAGCCTTAAATAGGGTACCCAAAAAGTCTTCATGTGGGATCCACCATTTGACCATTTTCTCCCAATTTTACACTTAATCAATATTAATCATCTTCCTTTAACATCATGTCCAGCCAACACTATCAAAATGTGCTCAAAATTAATATGTTGATTATCAATTAATCTCATTAATCCTCCAATTTTTGGTAATTTGCAATTTGACCCCAAAACTTATCAAATTTTGCAAATTAGTCCTTTACCGTAAATCAACTTCTTTAAACTCTATAATCACTTATTTAGGCATTTATTATTTAGTTTAACTATTTCTTAATCAATTTTTGTAAAAATCCGAATTTAGACTCCGATCGGTCACAGGCGTCAATTTCGCAACACGTGCGACTCGGAACCTAAATTAGTAGATATTACATTCTCTCCCCCTTAAAATAATTTCGTCCTCGAAATTTACCTGTTCATTCGGGGTTGAACAACTGGGGATACTGCTTCTTCATCACTTTTTCACTTTCCCACGTGGCTTCTGCAACTGTATGATTCCGCCACCAAACTTTAACTAGAGGAACTCTCTTGTTCCGGAGAACTTTCTCTTCATATGCTATTATATCCACTGGTTCTTCCTCATAAGACATGTCTGTCTGTACCTCTATTTCCTCAATTGGTATGATGTGGGTTGGGTCTGAACGATATCTTCTTAACATTGAAATGTGGAACACGTTATGAATTCGGTCTAGCTCCGGAGGAAGAGCTAATCGGTATGCCACTGGTCCTATTCTTTCTAGAATTTCATAGGGACCAATAAACCTTGGGCTTAATTTTACCGTTTTACCGAACCTCAATATCTTTTTCCAAGGTTAAACTTTAAGAAATACTTTGTCTCCTACTGCATATTCTATATTTCGCCTTTTTAAATCAGCATATGATTTATGTCGATCTTGTGCTGCTTTTAGCCTTTCCTTTATCACTTTAACTTTCTCCTCAGTTTGTTGAATTATTTTTGGCCCAATCAACTTTTTCTCATTCAACTCGGTCCAACATATAGGTGTCCTACACTTTCTCCCATATAAAGCTTCATAAGGAGCCATGCCTATGCTCATTTGATGACTGTTGTTATAGGCAAACTCCATAAGAGGTAAATGTCGATCCCAACTTCCCTCAAATTCAAGTACACAACATCTCATCATATCCTCTAGCAACTGTATAACTCGCTCTGATTGTCCATCCGTTTGCGGATGAAATGCCGTGCTAAAATTTAGTCGAGTTCCCAAAGCCTGCTGTAGACTCTTCTAGAACTGCGACGTAAACCTGGGATCTCTGTCAGAGATGATAGATACAGACACTCCATGAAGTCTCACTATCTCATTCATATAAATCTCAGCCAGCTTGTTCAAAATATAGTCCATTCGGACTGGTAGAAAATGTGCTGACTTCGTCAATCGATCCACTATTACCCACACTGCATCATGCTTTCTCTGAGTTATCGGTAAACAAGACACAAAATCCATTGTAATCCTCTCCCACTTCCATTCTGGTATGGGAATCAGTTGTAGTAATCCTGTGGGTAATTGATGCTCAGCTTTCACTTGCTGACAGATTAGACATTTAGCAACATATTCAGTGATATCCTTTTTCATCCCCGACCACCAATATTGTCCTTTCAAATCTTGGTACATCTTGTTCCCACCTAGGTGCATAGTATAGACCGTTTCATGAGCTTCTTTTAAAATCTTTGTCCTCAACTCTTTCATGCTTGGTACACAAATCCAATTCTTGAAATACACAGTACCATCTTCTGTTAAAGAAAATTCTGACTTTTCTCCATTTTTCATGGCTTCAACCATCTTTACTAACTTCTCATCTTATTTTTGGACAACTTTAATTCTTTGCATCAATGTGGATTCCACTCGCATCTCAGCTAAGATCTTCCTGCTTAGTGCATCTGCAACCACGTTACCCTTTCCTGGATGGTAGTTTATCACACAATCATAGTCTTTAATCAATTCCAACCATCTTCGTTGCCTCAGATTCAAATCTTTCTGTGAAGGAAGATACTTAAGACTCTGGTGGTCTGTATAAATGTAGCATCTTTCTCCATACAAATAATGTCTCCATATCTTTAGAGCAAAAACTATCGCTGTAAGCTCTAAATCATGCGTCGGATAGTTAAGTTCATGAGGCTTAAGCTGTCTGGAGGCATATGCAATCACTTTTCCCTCTTGCATCAGAACACATCCTAGCCCATCGTGACTTGCATCACTGTACACAACATAATCTTTTCCTGGAGTAGGCTGAGTCAAAACTGGTGCTTCAGTCAACATTGCTTTTAATCGATCAAAGCTTGCTTGACATTTATCTGTCCATTCAAAATGGACCTCTTTTCGCAGCAATCGTGTCAAAGGATTCGCTATAGGTGAAAATCCTTTCACAAATATCCTATAGTATCTGGCTAATCCAAGAAAACTTCTCACTTCTGTCACATTTTGAGGTGGTTTCCAATTAAGAATAGCCTTGATTTTACTAGGATCAACTCGAATACCTTCTGCTGAAATTACATGACCCAGAAAACTAACTGCTTCTAGCCAAAATTCACACTTAGATAGCTTTGCATACAATTGTTCCTCCCTCAAGGTCTGTTATACTTTTATGAGATGTTGGTCATGCTCTACTCGATCTCTTGAATAGACAAGAATGTCATGAATGAATACAACTACAAATTGATCAATATATGGCCTGAACACTCGGTTAATCAGGTCCATAAAAACTACCGGCGCATTCGTCAATCCAAATGGCATCACCAAGAATTCATAATGACCATAACGAGTCCTTAATGCTGTCTTAGATACATCTGACTCTTTGATCTTCAGTTGATGATACCCCGATCAAAGATCTATCTTTGAAAATATACTTGCACCTTTCAGCTGATCAAATAAATCATCAATCCTCGGCAGTGGGTATTTCTTCTTAATAGTAACCTTATTAAGCTGTCTGTAGTCAATGCAAAGACGTAAAGTACCGTCTTTCTTCTTCACAAATAGTACTGGAGCACCCCATGGAGATACACTAGGTCGTATAAATCCTTTATCTAACATTTCTTGTAACTGTATCTTCAATTCTTTCAATTCTATGGGTGCCATCCTATATTGTGTAATAGATATAGGTGCGGTGCCAGGTACTAATTCAATAGCAAACTCCATCTCTCCATCAGGTGGAAGTCCTGGTAACTCTTCAGGAAATACATCAGAAAACTCACTAACAGTTGGGATGTCGGTTAACTTTGGACTTTTCTTTCGGGTGTCAATCACATACGCTAAGTAAGTATCACATCCCTTATTGATGAGTTTTTGAGCTTTCAACGCTGATATCACATTATCTGGATATCCTCTATACTCGCCCATCACTACTATCTCTTCTTGTTCTGAAACTTTAATTCTCATCTGCCTCTTTCCACAATCTATTACCACCCCATGGCAAGCTAGCCAATCCATTCCCAATATCACATCGAACTCGCGGAATGGTAGATCTATTAGATCTGCTGGAAATTGCCTGCCTTGAATTTCAACTGGGCAACCTCTAAACACTTTACTAACCTGCACACTGTGTCCTAATGGGTTAGTCACACAAATCTCATATTCTAGAGTCTCTGGTTTTAGACCCTCTCGACCTAATGGTGGTGTGCATATGTATGAGTGTGTTGACCAAGGGTCTATCAATGCATGTATACAAGAGCCAAAGAGAAGGAATTTACCCGCTATGATGTCAGGCGCATCCTTCTCCTCTTGGCCTCGCATGGCATAAGCTCTTGCTAGAGCAGCTCTACTGCCTTCAGGTCTCTCTACTGTATCTGATCTGAATTGGCTTGGCCCTGTACGGCCTCCTCTTCCTTGTCCTCGGCCTTGTCCCATAATCTGTATTGGAACTGACTCAACACTCCCTGAACCTCTGCCAAACTGTAGCAATGGACAATCTCTTTTAATATGGTTCTTGGAGCCGCATCTTATGCATGCTCCTGTCATCGACCAACACTCTCTTTGATGCGAACGACCACAATGCTGACACACCAGTAGAGTGGTAAACCTACGGGATGCCTATGTTTTGCACTGGCTGCCAATGAATTAGATTTTACGGGTTGTCCCCGTCTATAAGAATGAAATCTGTTGGAACTCCCAGCTTGGAATCGGCCACCAAAAGATCTGGTTCTTTTGGCACTAGACTGTACTCCACTTAGTTGTGGTGCATGTCTACTAACCCCACTAATCTGTACTGGCTGTTGTGTTGCCAGGACTCTTTCAACTGTTCTAGCAGATGCTAGTAAATTAGGGAAACTCATCAGTCGTAGGGCTGAAACTTGTAACTTGATAGTATCCCTCAATCCATCTTCGAATCGTCAGCACTTATCTGTCTCAGTGGATACAATACCACCAGCATACTTGCAAAGATGAGTGAATTCTCTCTCATATTTTGTTACAGACATATCCCTCTATTTCAATATCAGAAACTCTCTCTATTTGTCGTCTGTGTAAATAGGAGGAATATACTGCTCCTTAAACTTCTCTAGAAAGAATTCCCATGTCATAGGGTTAGGAGCCTCTGTACTCTGTGATTCAGATCGCCACCAATCATATGCATGCTCCTGTAGTAGAGATACTGCATATTCATATTTCTGTTCATCTATGCAGTGTAGTTGATTAAATACTCGCTCTGCTCGTTCCAACCAAAATTCTGCCTCTGAGGGGTCATCTTCCCGTTTACCATAGAAATCAGATGCCCCTAATTTCCTCAGTCTCTCGAATTGTAATCCAGACGAATCTGATCGTGATGCTCTCTGTAGCAGATCTATCATATTTTTCATGAGCTCAGTCTGATCCATATTAATAGCTGAATGTTCACGAACTGAGCTGGCACTAGATATCGGTGCCGCAGCTCAACAACAACTTGGTTGCGATGAAGCTCTTGCCTCGGAAGGCTCATTGCTCTCAGCTTCTTCTATTACTATTCGTCTTGATCCTAAAGCCATATCCTACCTATAACATAAAGACAACGGCCCTAATCAATAAAGTAGCAACTCCAAAAATGCAATTGTCAGTACATTTCAAGAAAAACATTTTCAAAATTCACTTTAAAATCCAAACCGGCTTTAATAACAATATCCAGAAACACCAAACCGTGCTCTGATACCAAAAATTCTGTAGCACCCGCCTCCTCACCCGAACCACACGTGCCCGGATGAGGGAGCTCTAATGTCCTGTCTTTCTCATACTTCATATTTTTTTTTACTCATGTATATATGGATATAAATAAAATCAGAGTACAATTTATTTACATAAAATAGTAATTTTTAACATCAGAGTAATTCTTAACAAACTTTAAAAGTAAGTTTTACAATCTCAAACATTTCTTTAATATAGAAGTCAAATACAAAAGTTTCAAAACTTGTAACCCACTTTCTCAAGATTCGGTTGCTTTACTTGAATGGGATCACCGCTTGCTTTATCTAGCGTCTTCAGCTACCTTTCTATATCTGCATGGAAATTAAACTCCACGCTAAGCTCTAAGCTTAGTGGTGCATATAAAGAAGGCAATATACTATATCATGCAACAAGCATTAAAAATTATCATTTCGTGCATTAAAATGTTTGCATGCATGACTATCAACATATTCCTATTTCATAAAAGTATAAATGTCATGCTCATATAGACATTGTTATTTTCATTATCTTTAACAGCAAATTATTTTGTAAATCTCTTTATCATTACATTTCAATCTCATATCATCATCATTTTCTTATTCTTTCTTTTTCTTATTTTTCTGACATATCCTCATTATCTTGCCCACATCACTCTAAATTTTTTGACTGACTGGATATGGGTTATGGATCAGGAGCGCTCACACAAGCTTTTGCCACCCTGTCCACTATCTGGCTCATAAGAGCTTCTTTAATCAATGGCGCTCACATAAGCTTATACCACATTGATTGAGTATAATTTCATCATCAATGAATAACCGGATCAAGGCCGCTCACACAAGCTTATGACACCTTGTCCTCATTTATATGTGCTCATCGGAGCTTTCTCAAGTCAGTAGCGCTCACACAAGCTTTAGCCACACTGACTAAGCATCCCAGACCAATGGCGCTCACACAAGCTTTAGCCACATTGGTTGAGGTATAGTACGGTACCGTTTTCCCTCTTAATGACATGTCATCTATCCTAATTCTAGTCCGCAATTAGAGTAATGGGCTTATTTTATTTTATTTTCACATCAATCATTATTCTTAAATTTCAACACATTAATATTCTCATTTTTATCAAATATAGTCATACTCATACATCTTTTCATTCATTTACTAGATTCATCAAAATTCTCATGTTTATCTTCTGCATCAGATTTCATATATCATCCATGACAAATTCATTTTTCTACATCAATTCATTTTTTTCTATATTACAACATATCACATTCTCACATCAATATGTATATACATATATCTATATTCATATCATTCTTATTTCACTGGATAGACAATAACTTTCATTTACTTACCTGAATTTCTCATTTAATAACCACATTCATAATTTCAAATACAGAGCATTCATGGCCGTGATTACTACTTTTACGCCCGTAATCTCAAGCCGTGAACGCTGCTGGAATGAATCGCCCAAAAGCATTCACGGTCGTGATTACTCATTCACGCTCGTGAATAAGTTCACTTCCGTGATTCCAACCCGTGAACGCTTCTGGAATGAATAGTACCATTTCCACCCAGAAATTCACAACCGTGACACTATTAGTCACAACCGTGAACCCTCAAGTTCACGTCCGTGACTCAATAGTCACACGGTGACTTTCAGCAGGAAATCTGCATATTCACCTTTCATTCATTCTAACATCCTCCAAAACATACCAAATTCTATTTCATGCATTTCTAAGGCTCTTTACTCAACTTATTACTTTTCAATACATGTACATGCCTTGATCATACAAGATTTTCTAACATGCATCATTAATTCAAAGTCACACAAGGATCTCATTCATACATGTCTAATTCTATGGTTTCATGCCATAATCATCATCATTCTTGAAATTGCATTTATCTACAATCATGTTCAGCAAGCATTATTTCAAAAAAAAATAGGCTATTGCCTTAAATTATGCACAAACCTTAATCTTTCTCCTTCACTCTTTTAGGTAGCTTTCTCTTTTCCTTTGCTCCTTAGAGCTTGTTCCTTGTCATTTGGAACTCCTACAACATCTTAAATTATTATCATCATCATCTGATTTCCTCAAGACCCTAAAATCTCTTTTTCTCTCTCAAAACCCTAATTTCTCTCTCTTTCCATATAAGACTTAGATGAGTTCAAAATTCGAACTTCCTTTAGAAAAGATGATGAAGAAGAAGAAATACTTCTTACCTTAAACTTTTCTTGACTTGATCACCACTTTGGATATTTTCTCTCTCTACCAAACTGGATTTTTCTTCCTCTTTCTTGTTCTTTCCAGCTTCCTTATGAGTTATGGAACATGAAAATCACCTTGTCTTGCTCTTTCCCTTCTCTTCCCTTCCTTTCTCTCTCTAGAATCAAGGTGAGCTATGGAGGAGAAGTTGTGGCTGGCGTGACTGGTAAAGAAAAGAGAGAAGGAGCAGAAAATGAAGAGAAGAAGAAGAAGAAAAGAAAGCCTTAAATAGGGTACCCAAAAAGTCTTCATGTGGGACCCACCATTTGACCATTTTCTCCCAATTTTACACTTAATCAATATTAATCATCTTCCTTTAACATCATGGCCAGCCAACACTATCAAAATGTGCTTAAAATTAATATGTTGATTATCAATTAATCTCATTAATCCACCAATTTTTGGTAATTTGCAATTTGACCCAAAAACTTATCAAATTTTGCAAATTAGTCCTTTACCGTAAATCAACTTCTTTAAACTCTATAATCACTTATTTAAGCATTTATTATTTAGTTTAACTATTTCTTAATCAATTTTTGTAAAAATCCGAATTTAGACTCCGATCGGTCACACGCGTCAATTTCGCAACACGTGCGACTCGGAACCTAAATTAGCGGATATTACATCTTTAATAAATCGAATTATGGCTCCCACTATTTTATGGCGAATCCATAGCCCTCACTATGAACCAGAGAGAACTTATATGGAAGTTCTCATAGTGGGTCAATATCCAACTAGCTAAGAATAACCTTGAGGCAACTCAACAAGGTATCCTTAATTTGGTTGGTAGGTATCTAATCCATACCAATTGCATTATTCATGCAACTATTGAATCTTGTGCTATCAACTTATTGATGTGTGCACATACATTGGGCTATCGACTCTTGATATGTGTACATCTCATATATACAAACCCAACTTCAACTCCAATACACATTAACCTTGGCGCAAATCCAACAAGTTAATAATATCGGTTAAGTCTAACCCATTAATCATGAAATGTAATTTTAATGGATTGAACATATTCTTATAGAGTGAGCTTGAGGCAACTCAACAACCCCAACTCTAGAAGAACTCTGGTTCTCCCCATATTAATGGAAGACGTAAGACTTAATTGTTTATTTTGTGAGGGATTTCTTTGTTAAGTCTCATCAAGTTATTATTTCATGCTTTTATATATCATACATTTATCACATTGATATATAAAAATAGTTACATTAACTATATGGCATGATTATGGACATACTAAAGTCAATCTCTTGAGCCAAAGAGAAATTGACTAGGTCTTACCTAGGTATATGCATGAATTTACAACCCAAAATAGAAATAAAATTCCTATTTATAAGTCTTCTTGTTTATGGTACCATCTCCTTTGCTTCTTGCTCCTTTGTATCTTCATTCTATCCTAATCCTATGTAATCTAATTACATATTTCAAATTATAGAAAACCTCAATTTACATTTGAGGGGAGTAAGATGAGAAGAGAAATACGTAAGAAAGAAAAAGAGGTAGGGACACATAGACCCTATTTAACATAAAACAAAATAATTTCATGCATGCTTCATCACATTGGGCCTAAGTCCATAATCATCCATCATGCCTTTTCATACACCCCTAACATGCATTCTCTAATGCACAAAATAAAAATGACGATTTGGGATTTCAATTTGTAAATATTCAACACTTGAATCAGAATATTATGATGTTAAAATTAAACAATTTAATTTTAATATACATACCAATTTCTGGTCGTACTAGAATTACAATTGCACAACTTAAAATAATTAAAAATTAATTTCTAAAAATTCTAAAAATTTCCAGAACATCAAATCACTATTCTAATTATCTTTAAGTCAGCTCAAGTTCATCAAAATATTTTTGGCACAAGCCAAAATTAATAAGACAAACGAACCAACACACTTAAATGCTCAAAATGACTAATTCGATATCTAGAATTTTTAAAATTTCAAATGCTTGCAAAATAATTTTGGCATGCATCTAACATCAAAATAACATATTTTTAATGACATAAAAAGTATTTCAAGGTGCTGAAAATAAAATAAACACATACAAAAAAATCAAACAAAACAGCCCCACCGGGTATGCTAAAATTCGATAGTCGCATTTATAGACTTGATGTACTGGGAATTTAGACCATATCTTGATCAGTTCATGGTGGTGTTCATAGATGACATATTAGTGTATTCCAAAGATAAAGAAAGGGCATGATCAACATCTTTGAATCATATTATAGATATTGAGGGAGAAACATCTTTATGCTAAGATTGAAATGCAAGTTTTGGGTAGAAGCAATTAGTTTTTGGATTAGTTTCAGATAAAGGTATCCACATTGACCCTAGCAAAATTGAGGCTATTCTTAATCGGAAACCACCTTAGAATGTGATAGAAGATAGAAGTTTCCTCGGTTTAGCCAGATGCTACAGAACATTTGTGAGGGATTCTCCTCCATTGTGACTCCAATGACACAATTGATCATGAAAGATTTTCATTTTGAGTGGATGGACAGATGCTAGATCAACTCTGATTAGCTTAAGGCAATATTGACTAAAGCCCTAGTGTTGACGCAACCCACACCTAAAAAATACTTTTTTAGTATACAGTGATGAAAATCATAATGGGTTAGTTGTGTCCTTATATAAGAAGAAAAGGTAACTGCATATGCCTCTAGATAATTAAAGCTACATGAGCTCAATTGCTTAACATATGACTTGGAACTGGCAGCAATAGTGTTTGCCTTAAAGAACTTAAGACATTATCTATATAAGGGGAGATGTTATATTTACACATATCACAAGAGGTTTAAATACTTTTCTCATAAAAGGAGTTGAATATGAGGCAAAGAATATAGCTGGAGTTGATAAAAGACTATAATTATGTGATCGATTATCAGCTAGGAAAAGCTAATGTAGTTGCAGATGCGTTAAAAAGAAAGATCTTATTTGAGATGTGAGTACAATCCACTATGATATATAGTATTAACAATGCTCAAAAGCAAGACAAAAAGTTGATTAAAATAGTTGAAGTGGTGAAAAAGGGAGAAAAGTATGAGTTTTCATTGATAGAAGATTACACAAATGTACTTCAATAATAAGATTTGTGTGTGAAATGTAGAAGAATTGAAGAAAAATATTCCGGAGGAACCTCATGAGATAGTGTATACTGTACATCTAGGTGAAAATAAGATGTATCATGTGACATCCCGTCTATATAATAAGAATAATCCCATTACATAAGCGGAATGACACAGAGAATCTGAATGAAACTAGCCTGAATTAAAATTTTCATTTAATAACTAAATTGGCATTTTTTTAATATTCGAATATACATATGGATTCAATTATCAAATACATCATCATGGTACATAAATATTATACTTCATTATAACTATCAAAATTAATGTCTTTCACCTAAATCTAATTATATAAATATAATAGCAAAATACAAAATATGTTCTTAACTATATATAAGACATGTCTAACAAACCCATATGCATGATAATGAAGAAAATGCAAAAATAATATGCATCCGACCCTCAACCAATTCTGACGCATCTCCTCTAGTATGGGCTTGTACTTCCTCTATCAACTTCACAGTTTACTACTTTCAAGCTAACGCTAAGCCATTTCTAGCTTAGTCATACATATAAGCATTTAAGTTTTCCCATGCTGTCACACAAACGTGGGTCATCATAATCATGATATAATTAAATAAATTATTGCATAAAATTTAGAAAATATTATAATAAAATAAAATTTATGTTCCATTATATTATTATTATATTTGTATCAGGACATGAACTGTATATATTCAACCATATGTAATATATAAAATATTAAACATTCTACTTCCTCTCATGTATCTATAACTCATTTTAATTTAATTGATTTCCCTAAAATTATAATTTTTTAGTTAACTCAAATCTCAATCCATATAAATATACATATTTTAACATACAATTACCAAAATGCGTGGTAGATAATTCATAATACAGTACACAATATTCTAACATACATTATACAGGGACAACCATATGATTATATAATAGTACCAAATTCATTGATAATATATATATATATATATAACTCAATTATAAATTTAGCTTACCTTAATAAATATTTATAATTCATGCTATTTCACACATTTTATCTTTCAACAAGTACATGTATGTCTTTTAATAATTTTATATATAATATTTTAATATAAATAGCCCAAATCTTATTCTCGGACTGTCCGAATATAGGGCGTGTAATAAGGTCGCTCGTATTAACAATTTTTGTAAAATAATAATTTTGTAAAATAACTTTTAAACAAGTATTAACAATTTTTGTAAAATAATAATTTTGTGTATAAAATATTCATAGTTTTCCTTTATTATGGTAATATGATGATTGGAAATGTGTCATGAAAAAAATAATAAAATAAAATAAAATAAATGCGTGTTTTGATTTTCAATTTTAAATGATTGTTTTCTAAAAGGAAGTAATACAACATCATTTTATTCGGCTACGTGCTGGTAAGATAAAGGGGGTGTTACAATCACTGTTACTTTCAACTACTAGTTTTCATTGTCTTTACTAGTACTAATTACATATCAGTGTATCATATACCACATGGCATATAAGTAGCATAACAATTAACAAAATCCTTGCTTAGGTAAACTAATTCTATCAATTTATATAATTAACTATAGACCTTTAGCAAACAAGTAATACAAATTTATATGTAACAAGTTATCATATCAAAATCACACAAGTAAATCATTAATCAAAGTTAGTCTACTTTGCTCAGTTCTTCGTGAGTTTTCTATTTCCTTATACTGATTATCTTATCATGTTACTTGTATATTCTATTTGTGCTTCATAGTCTTTTTGTGACAACTATTGTTCATTTTTGGTATCATATAATAGGTATAACAAGGATTGTATTACAACCACATAACAACCACTTCTTATAGCTAACATACTTAATATATAACATGTCACGTTATCATTATCATTATCGTTTCATTGTTTCATAAATAGTATTGCATATATAATAAGGAATACAACAAATCTCACATAACAGACTTTGCATATTAAACATAACAGATACATACATGTATATTACATATACGAAATATTTATTAATTATATACCATCTACATACTAGTTATATACAATACATATACTAGTTGTATATCATATATATACTAGTTGTATACCATATATATCCTAGTTATATACAATAATTTACCAAAGGTATGCCTATATTTGCCTATTATTACTAATTTCCTTATTCGTATTTTGGAGTTTACTATTCTATTTATAATATTACTCTATTTGCTATCCTACTTCGTATTACTTGTTACAATGTTTTTATAGTATTATTTATATACTCTTGTTTTCGGCTATAGATTGACTATATCACAATTGGCAATATTCCTATTGTTGGCTATAGATTTACTATATCACAACTAGCATGCACATTATCACTGATTCCATACATTGCATATCATTTCAAACAAATCATAGCATTAACATGTATTTCCAATATATTGTTTTGTTGAGATTAATTGCATTTATGGTTATTGTCATGTTTTACATGTTTTAAGTCATCATTGTATAAGCTATTTTCTCTTCTTTATTTGTCTAATAGCTCTATTTAGCTAGCTACCAATAATATCTTTTCGTCTGCATACTATATTAAAATCTTCATTTAGTCATTGTTCCTTCATTCTTCATTACTTTAAGTTCCAAACTAATATCACATTTTTATTTTAGGTCCTTCACAACCCTCGGTCTAAAAAATTTTCACCCCTCTTTTAATTATCTTTCTACTTAAGTCCAGTTTAAGGGTTAGAGTTCCATTATTATTTTTCAAGCTCTCGTTCATAGGTCATGATGATCTCTAAATCACTATTTTTCGCCAAAATAGCCTTAGTTATCTTCCATTTAGGTCTTTCTTAAGGTTTTATATTGAACTTAATCCTTGTATAGGTTTCAGCCACATTCTTCTTTTCACACAATTCATTGATTTTCTACTAATCTATCCCAATTAAACAAATTCATACCTTAATTAACTTATATTTCCACTTAATTGAACTTTAAAATATCCCTTTTTGCTCTCAGTCTCGGGCTTGCTTTTTTGCTAACCACTTTTTACTCAAACTTCTATCTTATTATCTCATTATTTTACTAAAATATAGCTTAATCCCATATGTAGTTTTTGGTTCAGCTCCACCTTATATGCCTCGGTCCCATAGAATTTTGGGTCCAAATCTTTCTTTAATTCCTTTTTTTTGTCTCAACCTAGTTAAAAGGAGAAAGATAAAATTTCCTTATGGTTGTTTGCCTTCAAAACAATACAACAACCACAACCAAAAAAACAATGGAGTAATTTTGTAACATTCAGCAATTTAGGCCCCGATTGCACGTGACCGTAGTGGGGTCCACTGGTTCAATCGGAGTCTAAAATTGAACCTCTAAAAAAATGACTAATAATAAGGAAAAATAATTAAGGGTATTATTATTTTGGAATTAAAAAGATTAGGGGTAGAATTAGAAAAAAATAAAATTTCCTATGGACAAAATCGGTATTGTGGAGATTGTTTGAAGAAAAAGTGTGAATATGGAGGAAGATGTGGTAAAAATAGAATTTTTCAAAGTTTAAATGTTAATCAAGATTAATTAACTTAATGAACCAATAAGAATTAAGATTAATTTTAATTATTGGGACCCACACATTAATCAAGGTATAAAAGTCAAAAATGGGAGGAATTTTTCATTTTTCCACCAAAATATCTAAGTCCTCTTCTTCTTCCTTTTCCCATCCTTGTTGCCGTCCACCTCCTCTCTCTTAAACCTCCATTTTTCTTTCAATTTCCAGCAAGCTAATAATGAAAAGAAATTAGTTTTGAGAGAGGAAAAATAAGAATTAAGGAGTTCTTACCATAAAAGGTACCAAAGGAGCAAGAAGGAAGGAAGAAAGAAGAAGAAAAAGGGAGAAGAGTAGGGGAATTTCGGCCCACCTTGGAGAACTCTTAAGGTGAGTTTATTCTTCTTAAATTTAACCTTTTTCCTTCTATTTGAGACCCATGATGATGATAGATGTGATTAGGTTTGATAGATTTAGGATTAGTTGCAAGATAGAACTTAGAAAATTAAGTTTGTGTTTAGTTGATGAAGCTGTAATTGGACTTTGAATTGATGATATTTGATGTTAGATAATTGTTTTATTGCCTAAAAACTAAAGAAAATATGATGTTAATGGATGAATAAGGGGCTTCCATAATTAAAGAAATTAGGGAAAATTGAAATTAATATGGAAACACAACAATTGGTGATAAGGAAAATATGATTTGAGTGTTGAATTGAAGAAAATGAATTGGTAACTAGGATATGGTTTTTGGGCAGCCATGACATATGAAGAAGGAAGTTTAACCTTAGTACATTTTAGTTCAATTAAGGTGGAAATCATATTAGGAGCATTAGAATATTATGTAGACATGAAAAGCATTGAAATTGGATGTTGGAATTGAGATGTGGTAAAATTGTGTAGGAAAAATAAGTGAACAAGTGAGAGGCCCTCAAGAGGGTGACAAAGGCAAGGAGAAAACTAGCTAATAAGGGAAGTAAAAGAAGGTTTAAAGGAAGAACCAAGGCTGATTAGGTATGTGCTTCATTGATAAAAATTTTGCATGTTGTTAATAAGTATGGAATTATATATTAAGGTTTGTTATGTTTGTGTTTTTGAGATGTTATGTGATTTGTTGTGACTTTTGATATTATATATGGCAATGGGACCAAATGGTGTGAAATAATTGAGACATATGAATGTAGTTGTAATTCTGGAAATTTTAGTATCAAAATGAATGCAAATGATGAATGTGGTTGAAATGTGAATTAATGTAAATTGATGGCTCGGGTACAGAATTCCAGGAACAATTCTGTCTATTTTGATGATAACTTGAGTTGTGGAACTCCTTTTTGTATGTTATTTGTTGGAAATGAAAGCTAAGACACAGAGATTTAATTTTTATTTAGACTATAACATTTAATTATGTCTATATTTGCCCATAAAAATGCATGAAGTTTAATCTTAGAATCTGTCCAGAAAATTCTGTGATGATGCAGTAGTGAATTGATCATAACTTTTGATATAAAACTTTGATTTAAGTGATTTTTGATGCATCTGAAAGCTAAGACAATAAGATAAAAAATTTTATAAGGCTAGAACTCCAAATTCTAATAATAAATGGGCTAAAAATGAAGCCCAAAAACAGGTCCAAATTCTGCCATATGTGTAAAACGTGAAGTGTTGGACTTATGCATGTGGTATGTTAATTATATGTAATAATTAATGCAAATATTTACTTTTATGGTAATTATCAATGTTTAACAGATTATTTATATATGAGATTTTATTGTAATAATAATGGTAATATAGAACAAAAATAAACAAGCATACTTATGATAGTTGAAAATATTGCCAATTAATATAAAAATAGTTAAGCCCAAAAACACCTAGTCTAGAACTAGAATAGGGAATAGTTTGGCATGCCAATCAGGGGAATTTAGGCACTCGGTGCCAAATATGAAAGCCGGTAATGGCAATTGATAAATGCGCTCGGCGCAAAATTATTAAGCCGGTAATGGCAATATAACAAAAGGCAGTAATTGCATTATTATAAAAGCACTCGGCGCTACCTTATGAAAGCCGGAAATAGCAACCCCGTTATTCCTATTAGATAGTTCAGTTATAGATGTTATGGGCACAAGAAAATAATAATAATACTAATATTGAAGTATGTGATTTTGATAAGTGTTACATGAATTAAATTTGTTACTATTACACGTTGAATGAAATTTATTTGATTTTATAGAAATTTTTATTTTAAGCATTATTTATTAAATAGTTAATTAATATGTGAGAAAATATATATGTATGTAAAATTTTTATCATTGAAGCACCACTAAGCTAGTAGCTTAGCGCGGGTGGTTTCCTCTCGCGCAGGTTTAGAAGGGTAGCCGTAGAAAATAGTCTGTCAGAAGTAGAAGGGTATCCGGAGGGAAGCAGCAAAAAGCTCTGGGTTTTCTTTTTTGTTATATTTTGTTAAAAAACTTTGTAAATTAAAGTATTATTTTTATTTCATATAATGTGTATTAAATATATGAGTTACTATGTAAAAGAACATAGTTTGAATGTAAATTAATATATTTTATAAATAAATAAGATTTTGAGTATTATGCTTGTAATAATTTTATTTCAATGTCTACAAAATTTAAAAAAAAAAAATTTACTTCACTTCATTAATTTTATAAAACAGCAAGACGGGTAATACTCACTTACCTTGCTGAACTATAGTGGGGTAAGGGGGTGTTCACTTACCTTGCTGAACTATAGTGGGGTAAGGGGGTGTGACAATTTTTGGTATCAGAGCCATTGGTTTAGATGGTTCTTACTTAGTGGGTATGGGAAGATAAATGCATGTTTTTAGCATTTGCATTGTTTTTAAGCTGCTATATTCTAATAAGGGACCCTTCTTCTGACAATATAGGTTTTAATGGATTCGGAATCAAGAAAAAATCGTGAAGAATAGGAGGGTGATAGTATAGCTGACTCGGCTGCTCATAGACAGTCAGCATCAATTAGAGCCTCAGAGCCTAGCGTTATAGCTCCACAACATGCTGAAGAACAAGTTAACGCGGGTCAGGTACCCCTTATGCAACAAATGGCTACTTTGTTACAGCATATAGCACAAGTTGTGCCGCCACCAGCTCCACCACCTCCCCCACCTCAACCGAAACCCCAGATTGATAAATTAAGAAAATACGGGGCTACAGATTTTATGGGTAAGAAAGAGGATGACCCAGCAGCAGCAGAATTTTGGTTGGAAAAGACAGAAAGGGTTTTTGAAAAGCTACAATGTCCAGAGGAGTACAAGGTTAGATATGCAGTATCTCTCCTTCAGGAGCATGCCTATGACTGGTGGAAATTGTTATTAGCAAAACTTCAGACTCCGACCCCTCAGACATGGGATTTCTTTGTGACAGAGTTTAAAAAGAAATACGTGCCAAGAATCTATGTTGATGAGAAAAAGCGAGAATTCCTGAATTTGAGGCAGAGGGGTATGACAGTAGCTGAGTATGAGAATGAGTTCACCAGGTTGAGCAAGTATGCTACTGGGATTATTGGAGATGAAGCTGATAAATGTCGTAGATTTGAAGACGGTCTCAATGAGGAGATTGGGTATTTAGTGGCTTCCCACCAGCATACAGATTTTGCTACGCTAGTGTCCTCTGCTATTAGTGTTGAAAGAAGGAAAAAGCTGAAGACAGAAGAGCATTATAAGAAGTCAACAGCTAGTGTGGCCCAGACATCGGGTAGGAAAGGACGAATAGTACCCAGACCATTTCAGTCAAGGGTGGCTAGACAGACATTTTCTGATAGGCGGGGTCAGCAATTTAGACATGTGGCATCATTTGCTAGTTCACCAGCATCATTTCCTAAGAGACCAGCTCCGACTTTGTGTCAGCATTGTGGTAAAGCTCATACATGAGAGTGTTGGTGGTTAACTGGGGCATGTATGAGATGTGGAGCTACTGACCATATGAAGAAAGATTTTCCCATACTCGGTACAGGTAGTATGGCACCAGCACAGACTATGACACCGGTACAGAGCCGTGGTAGAGGTCGAAGCCAGTTTAGAGGTGGTCATACCGGATAGAGTCAGGGGGTATCAGAGACAGTTGACAGACTCGGAGGTAATAGGACCCCAGCTCGGGCATATATGATGAGGGCTCGTGAAGACCAGGATGCACCAGACGTCATAGTTGGTAAATTATCTTTATTTGATTTTGATTTACATGTTTTGATAGATCCTGGTTCCACGCATTCATACATAAGTACAACGACACTTAGACAAGGGAACATGATACCTGAGACCTTAGAATATGAGATAATTGTGACCAATCCACTGGGACATAGTGTGAAAGTGAATAAGATTTATAGAAACAGTTCAATAATTATTCAGGGTAGAGAATTTCCAGCAGACTTAATAGAACTACCTTTTCATGAATTTGATGCTATTCTGGGTATGGATTGGTTGACAAAGCATGGAGCTATAGTCGACTGCCAATCTAGAAACGTTGTACTTAAGATTCCCGGGCAAGATGACACCATCATTCAAGCTGTAGGCCAAACATGTTTGACCAGTGTTATTTCAGCATTAAAAGCTCGAAAATATATTAGGAAGGGATGTGAGGCATATTTGGCCCATGTGATAGATACCAGGAATGGGAGCCCAGAACTCAAGGACATCCCTACAGTGTGTGAGTTCTCAGATGTATTTCCTAAAGATTTGCCGGGGTTACCACCAGATAGGGAGATAGAATTTGCTATTGATGTGATTCCTAGTACAGCCCCGATATCAATTACTCCTTATAGAATGGCACCTGCAGAATTGAGAGAGTTAAAGGTTCAATTGCAGGAATTGCTCGACAAAGGGTTCATAAGGCCCAGTGTGTCACCATGGGGTGCTCCGGTGTTGTTTGTAAAAAAGAAGGATGACACCCTTCGGTTATGTATTGATTATCGACAATTGAACAAGGTGACAATTAAAAATAAATACCCACTACCTAGAATTGATGATTTGTTTGATCAATTGAAGGGAGCAGGAGTATTCTCTAAGATTGATCTCAGATCCGGGTACCACCAACTGAAAATCAAAGAATCAGATGTATCTAAAACAACCTTCAGAACTCGATATGGCCACTATGAGTTTCTAGTTATGCCATTTGGCTTAACAAATGCACCAGCTGCCTTTATGGATATGATGAACAGAATTTTTAGGCCTTATCTTGATCAGTTTTTGGTAGTTTTTATAGATGATATTTTGGTGTATTCGAGGGACAAGGGAGAACATGACAGGCATCTCAGAATAGTACTGCAGACTTTGAGGGAAAATCAATTGTATGCAAAGCTGTCAAAATGTGAATTCTGGTTGGAAGAAGTGGGATTCTTAGGGCATATTATTTCAGTTGAAGGAATCCAGGTTGATCCTAACAAAATAGAAGCCATTCTAAGTTGGAAGCCACCTCGCAATGTAACAGAAGTCTGAAGTTTCCTTGGATTAGCTGGCTACTATAGAAGGTTTGTGAAGGGATTTTCAAGCATAGCTGCACCAATTACTAAGTTGCTCAGAAAAGAAACTAAGTTTGAGTGGACAGATCGGTGCCAGGCAAGCTTTGAGAAACTAAAAGCCATATTAACCGAAGCACCTGTTTTGACCCAACCTACACTAGGGAAAGATTTTGTGATATACAGTGATGCCTCTCATAATGGGCTAGGTTGTGTATTAATGCAAGAGGGTAAAGTAGTTGCTTATGCATCTAGGCAGTTGAAGCCTCATGAGCTAAATTACCCTACTCATGATTTGGAGTTGGCAGCAATAGTGTTTGCTTTGAAAATTTGGCGACATTATTTGTATGGCAAGCGGTGCTACATATATACAGATCATAAGAGCCTCAAATATCTGCCTACACAAAAGGAGTTGAACTTAAGGCAAAGACGCTGGTTGGAGTTAATCAAGGATTATAATTGCATTATTAACTATCAGCCAGGCAAAGCCAATCTAGTAGCGGATGCCTTAAGTAGAAAATCACTGCAGGTATAGTTTAAATTTTCCTCAATTATAAAATAATATATAGAAAGTAATAATAAAATTAAAAAAAAAATTAGACTCATAATTTATTTTGGCAAAGTTACGGGTCCAACCTACTTTAAGGCAACAAGTGAGAAAAGCTCAGAAGCAAGATAAAAAATTGATGATAATTGTTGAGGCAGTTAAAAAGGGGGAGAGACTTGACTTTAAGGTTTAAGATGATGGAAGCATAAGTTACAAAGGAAGATTGTGCGTGCCAAATGATAGCGGATTAAAGCAAATAATTCTAAAAGAGGCACATAATACAACTTATTCCATGCATCCAGAAAGCAATAAAATGTATCAAGACCTGAAGACTTATTATTGGTGGCCAGGAATGAAGAAAGATATCGTGGAATACACTACAAGATGCTTGACATGCCAACAAGTGAAAGCAGAGCACCAGGTACCTTCTGGATTGTTGCAACCTATTGCTATCCCAGAATGGAAGTGGGAAAGGATTACAATGGATTTTGTATCTGGTTTACCTTTGACCCAAAAGAAGCATAATGCGGTATGGGTGATTGTTGACAGACTCACCAAATTGGCTCACTTTCTGCCAGTTCGGATGGATTATTCATTGAGTCGGTTAGCAGAAATATATGTTGATGAGATAATTCGACTACATGGGGTGCCAGTATCTATTATTTCTGATCGAGACCCACGGTTCACATCAAAATTTTGGAAAAGTCTACAATGAGAATTGGGGACCCGACTTACTTTTAGTACAGCATTTCACCCACAAATAGATGGGCAGTCCGAACGAGTTATTCAATTGTTGGAAGATATGCTGAGAATCTGTGTAATTGATTTTGAGGGTAGCTGAGATAAACATTTACCATTGATGGAATTTGCATACAACAACAGCTATCAAACTAGTCTCGCCATGGCACCATATGAAGCTCTGTATGGAAGGAGATGTAGAACACCGCTATGTTGGACAGAACTTGGTGAAAATAAATTAATGGGGCCAGAATTAGTGCAGCAGACAGAGGACAAGGTGAAATTAATTCAAGATCGGTTAAAAGCTGCAACAGATCGACAAAAATCCTATGCCGATTTGAAGAGAAAGGACATTGAGTATGCTGTCGGAGACAAGGTATTTTTGAAAGTCTCACCTTGGAAGAAAGTACTTCGTTTTGGTAAAAAGGGGAAACTGAGTCCTATATTTATTGGACCATACGAAATAGTTGAACGTGTGGGTCCAGTGGCTTACAGATTGGCCTTACCACCAGAATTAGATAAGATCCACAATGTGTTTCATGTTTCAATGTTAAGGAGATACAGATCGGATCCGGCACATGTAATACCTATAGAATCAATAGAGGTACAACCAGACTTGACATATGCAGAAAAGCCAGTGGAAATCATAGCTCGAGAAGTCAAGGAACTACGGAACAAGAAGGTACCATTAGTAAAGGTCCTATGGCACAATCATGCAGTAGAAGAAGCCACCTGGGAGAGTGAAGAAATGATGAGAACTCAGTATCCTCAGCTATTTGGCTCCAGCTAATCAGGTAAATTTCGAGGACGAAAGTTTCTTAAGGGGGAGTGAATTGTAACATTCAGCAATTTAGGCCCCGATTGCGCGTGACCGTAGTGGGGTCCACTTGTTCAATCGGAGTCTAAATTTGAACCTATAAAAAAATGACTAATAATAAGGGAAAATAATTAAGGGTATTATTATTTGGGAATTAAAAAGATTAGGGATAGAATTAGAAAAAAATAAAATTTTCTATGGACAAAATCGGTATTATGGAGATTGTTTGGGGAAAAAGTGTGAATATGGAGGAAGATGTGGTAAAAATGGAATTTTTCAAAGTTTAAATGTTAATCAAGATTAATTAACTTAATGAACCAATAAGAATTAAGATTAATTTTAATTAGTGGGATCCACACATTAATCAAGGTATAAAAGTCAAAAATGGGAGGAATTTTTCATTTTTCCACCAAAATATCTAAGTCCTCTTCTTCTTCCTTTTCCCATCCTTATTGCCGTCCACCTCCACTCTCTTAAACCTCCATTTTTCTTTCAATTTCCAGCAAGCTAATAATGAAAAGAAATTATTTTTGAGAGAGGAAAAATAAGAATTAAGGAGTTCTTACCATAAAAGGTACCAAAGGAGCAAGAAGGATCTCTTGTCCTTGTCTCGGCCAACCTAACAAATTTCCAAGTCCACAATTTTGAAAAGTTTAGGCCAAAGATTCACATCTCTTCATATATATCCATATATACTTTTTTTAAGTAAATAAGAGAGGAATTGGAAGAAAAGAAAAAAAGAAATATCGGCTAGAATAAAAATAAAAGGAAGCAAAGTTGTTTGCCCACCTTTCAATTTGCTCTTCAAACAACCCATGGCCAACTACTTTGGTTTGAGGTAAAAATGGAAGAACAAGGAAGGAAATCATTCAAGATGGTTCGGTTTTGTGAGATATGTGTTAGAGGAGTGCTCTAAAGGCAATCGCCTTTAGCACTTATTGTACAAATTTATTTGATTAATAAAAGGCTTTTTCATTAATTTGATATTCATTTAATATATGAATTGATAGTGATTTTAAATCAATTAATGAAGTCCTTGTTAGAAGAGTGCTCTAAAGGCAATCACCTTTAACAATTATTGTACAAATTTATTTGATAAATAAAAGGCTTTTCATTAATTTGATGTTCATTTGATATATGAATTGATAGTGATCTTAAATCAATTAATGAAGTCCTTGATACATAACATAGCATGAAGGAAATCATGATGAGATCATGATTTTGAGATTCTTATCTTGTGTAATTATGTTAGTATCAAAATTATCCTTAGTCATAGGATTAATGAGACAGGACATTGTTAATCCGAGCAGACTAGCACATGTTACACTCCTTGATTGGATCGAGTAGTAGATCTCATAATCTGTAAACATGAGATGTTTAGAGTTAACAAGTGGATGCTTGCTAAGTGTAGCTAAGTACATTGGATGAGCAGCTATGAGACAATCATATGGATAATCTATTCAAATGTTAATGATAAACTCATCATAGCAATGGTGCAAGTATCATTAGACTTGAGGTACTCAAGGATATCTTGGATATTGATTCTGTATTTTGACACTATTCCTTGTTACCTCAGGGAGATTGCTCATAGGGTGGTGATTAGATACAACTTGAGGTATTCGAAGGTAATTGGGTAACCAATAAAGGATTCACCACTCATGATAGAATGAGTGTATACCCATGGCCTCTTGTCGTGGTCATTACTCAGGAATCTTTGGCCGGAGTGGAAATGTCATAAGGATAGTTTTCATTGACATATCTAATAGAGTAATGAGCCTTAGGAACAAAAACTAACATTACTTCGACTAGACATGATGTAGTCAGTCTTGTAATGCCCACTAATTAGAGTTTAATTAGACTAAGTATGTAGTATAAAAAAAACCTGATAGATAATAGAGATTAAAATAGATGGAATAGTTGATTAAATTAGAAATTAAAATAAATTAAATTGATAGACATGATAAATTGGATTAAATTAAACCACATAATTAAATTGTATTCTTGGTATAAAAAACATTAAAGATATTAAATATAGGTAAATATGTGAAGATAATAATAATAATAATAATAATAATAATAATAATAATAATAATAATAATAATAATAATAATAAAAAGAAATAAAAAAGTGAATAGTAAAAATGAGAGACAGTAAAAACAAAGGACTAAAACAGGAGAAGGGTGGGGGAGGGGAAAGTCAATTAAGACTTTGCCCCATTTTCTTCCAATTTCAACTCTCCTCTTCTTATCATCATCATCCCTTTCCTTCCTCCATATCACAGTCCCAATTTTTCATCATCTCCATCATGATTTGCATGAAAATTTACTCCAAATAAATCTGATCTTGGTAAGTAATATCTTTCCCATTATTATTGTGTTATTAGAACTTTTTGGGTTAGGTTACTGTAGGATATTTTACTCTATTTTTTATTGACTTGTGAATCGAATTGGGAGAAGTGTTAAACATAAAAATTGTTTATTTATGTCTTGGATATCCGTATGTCAAATTTTATTGAATTATTTTGAGTATAGGAAGAGAAATGGTCATTTAAGTGAGACTGGTCCGTGGAAGAGTATCAACAGGATACTCCACAGGTTTTGCTCAAGTTGATCATCTTAAAGGCTAAATCGGAGCTTTTATAAAACATACAAGTTGTAGATATATATGTTATTTAGGTGTCTACCAAATTTTGATTAAATTTCTCTTGTGTAGGTTGAGTTATAGTGAAATTAACTATAGTTGTTTCTTGATTGAGTTGTGTTCTAGTACCTGTGTAGCTCTAGTAAAGTCATGCTCCTTTTTGAGCTTTTTAAAGGTTGAATTAGCCAAACTTCAAATATGAAAGTTTTATTTATATGTCTTATCTAAATTCCTATAAAATTATCACCTTAAAAGTCCATGCATTTTGTGACTTATGAGCTAAAAAATTGAACTAGTTGGGTTGATACTCTATGTTGAACTAGTTATAGATCCTCCAGTATTTGAGAACTTTAGAGACCGAATCAGGAACTTAAGTAAACATGGGAAATGTTCCAAATTAAATTTTATAACATTATAAAATTTTCATAATAATTTAGGCAATACATTGAAAGATATGAATTTTTAAATATGGTACCCCGAAACTGCCTAAGGGCAGAAAACAGAGCAACATTTAAAATTATACCAAATATTGTATAATAGTTCAAAACTTCTGAACTTTTAGTATGTTTTAGTCTTACATGTTAAATTTAATTAGGTTTAAGAATCATATAAATTGAATAAGTGTAGAAAAAGTTATAGAGCCAATAGTCCTAAGAGATCATGTTCCAGCTTAAAAGAAATTGTAGTTATTTATTTAAATTATATTAAGAATAAATATTTTATTAAGGTATTAATTATTTATATTTTTAAATTAGGATCTCAAGAAGAACAATAAAAGTGAACAAGCTCTGAGCTTATATTTTGGAAAAGAAAAACACTATCGAAGTTTGTACATATATGTATTCTAGTTTGCCCCTTGTGCATTATTGTGTGTGCATCACATAAATTATATGTCACAATGATGAAATTATATATTATGACATATTTTAAAATTATAGAAATGTTATTAACTATGAACTTAACATTATGCTAATATTTGTTAAAATATCATGCTATTACATGGTATTGAAATAAATTATGAGTATATGATTATGTTAATATGGAATGACTATTGGTTATAGAAACAAGTAATTAATGTTGTTAATTGCCCATTTCTCTACCTAAGGACTGACATATGATAGATGGTGCACCATTATGGGAAAGTTACAGTACCGATATGGATATGATTTAGGGATATGGTGGCTTAAGCTTTGGGAGCACCCCTCATCCTGATTATACACAAATGACATGATTATATTCGGTCAAGGTGACTTAAGCTCTACAAGCGCCCTTGACTTGAGATTATAGTGAGTCGAGTTGCTTAAGCTCCATGAGCGCCCCTATTTCACATCTCGTATCCGGACAGTTCGGGAACGAGATTTTGGGCTAATAAATCATAGAATAAAATATGAAATTTTATTAATTGATGTAAGTAACAATGTGTAAAATGCTTATATGAGGCGGTGCAAATTTAATTATTCAATAAGGTTATTATGTTTATTTTTTTATGTTATGTATTTATTTATTTTATATAACAAATATGTAATAGAATTTGATGTGCCATGATTTTGTTTGAGACATGCATTTATTTGACTGTCTGGGGAAAACTTTAATACTTACATGTATCACTAAGCTAGAGATAGCTTAGCATGGGTTATTCTCACATAGGAATTGAAGTTGTAGCTAGTAGATAGTGAAGTTGATTATGAAGAAATCCAAGCCCATATCAGTAGAGACACAAAAGACGTAGTTAGAGGGTTGGTTACCTATTATGTTTTTTTTAGTTTCACCATGTATATGGTTTATCGTAGACATGTCTCATATGTTAATATTGTATATGTAAATAATTATGTAACATAATCTGGTGCCATATGTGTATACAACATAATTATAAATATATATTATTAATTAGAACAATTTGCCTAAACCAATATAAATAGATTAAGTTATTTAAAATGAAAAAGTTTTAATTCGAACAAATTTATCGAGTTAAGCTTGTGGCATCCTTCTTATATATGTGGGATTATCCCTAATATATAAGTGGGGTGCCACAAGTCTAGTGGAAGTTGACACATGTCCATACTCTGAACCAAGTGGGGTATAGAATGGTGAAAGGAATAATTGCACGGAAATTGTCTATGAAAAGGTTCGTAGTCAAACCATTGACTTTCCAATCAATTGGGGGTTGTGATGTGTTGCTTGATACCAGTCTTGATATGCTTAAATTAATTGTTAATTTAAGAGGTCAACATAACCGGGAACCTAATGGGTCACACGTATTGAAGATATAGAGAATGAGTAAAATGGTCTTGGATGGGATCCAAAATATGAGATGATTATTTCGGGATGGATCGCGATGAGATCGCACGAAACAATCGTTCGGGAGGGTTACGGGCCCACACAAGCTAGGCAGATTGCTAGCCCACCTAACAGGCCAGCTGGGCAGCCCGCAGTAGGCCCGGCGCACTCTGGTGTCTCCCGTTGGCCAACGGGTGAATTTGGCCTTAATTAGGCCAATTATGGCCATTAAGCACATTCACTATTCATTCAATTCTCTTTTCTCCATTTTTGACTTTTGATCTTTTCTTTGAATTTTATTCAAATAGAAAAGACATCAAATAGCAGAAAATAGACATGAAAATATTTTTTTGTGAAAAAAATATTTTTAAGACATAATAAAATTTTCTCAAGAACACTTTCAAAGCTAGCACTTTAAATTTATTCAAACCATTTCTTTTAATAGTTTCTTCTTTATTTTTTGTATGCATTATCATTAGAGACATCCGAGTGTGGATTGTTTTGGTTTGTTATAATCCAACAAAGTGAAGATTTGAATAACAAATAGGAAATTACAAGGTATAATTTCTAACCTCTATATTTATATAAATTAGTTTTAATGGCACAAGTATGATATATTGTTTCGGGTTTTAAAAATTTTATTTTTCTACTGCATTTATAAATGTGATTCATTCTTCAAAACCCAGCAGTGGTATCAGAGCCCCCTTGTGTCCATTAAAATTAATTTTAATTGAAAGTCTAATGGGATTGCATACTTTTGATAATTTTGGATCAATAGGTTTTGCAAAATTGAAATTAATTTGTAAAATATGTTTTTACACATTTTTATTTCTCTAATATAATCATGGGATGATTAAGGATGATTATTTTGATTGAAAAATGATTTGAATGTGATTTCAAATAATTAATTTTGGATTTATTCCAAAAATGCCTAAAATTGTCTTGTTTATGCATATGTGTTGTTGTTTGTCTTAATTGATGGGGTTGATTATATTTTTGTTTTTGTAATTTGATTATGAAAAAATTATTTAGACATATTGAGAATGTGTTTATGCCTTTGGAAGTGTCCAATAATTAATTAAAAATTATTTTAGTTAATTTTGCAAATAAACACAAAAATGGGACTGTTTTAGCATATCCGGTGGAGCTGTTTTGTTTGATTTTTTTTGTATGTGTTTATTTTATTTTCAGCACATTGAAATATTTTTTTATGTGATTAAAAATATGTTATTTTGATGTTATAAAAATTCAAAAATTATTTTTCATGCATTTGAAATTTAAAAACAATTCTAGATGTCGAATGAGTCGTTTTGAGCGTCTAAGTGTGTTGGTTTGTTTGTGTTAGTAATTTTGGCTTGTGCCAAAAATATTTTGATGAACCTGAGCTGACCTAAAGATGAATAAAATGATGATTTAAAGTTCTAAAAGTTTTTTAGAATTTTTGAAAATTAATTTTGAATTAATTTAAGTTGAGCAATTGTAATTCTAGTATGACTACAAATTGGTATATATATTAAAATTAAATTGTTTAATTTTAACATCATAATATTCTGATTTTAAGAAGAATTAATTTTGAATTAATTCTGAAAATACAAAAATTTAATTTAATTTGATTAAATATTAAATTCCACTTTAAAATGACATACAAAATTAAATTAACTGAAAGAAGACACTGTAGGCAATTTTGGTTCAAGCTTTGAATTGATTTATAAATTGAAATCCAAAATTGTCATTTTTATTTTATGCATTAGAGAATGCATGTTAGGGGTGTACGAAAAGGCATGATGGATGATTATCGACTTAGACCCAATGTGATTGAGCATGCATAGAATTGTTTTTTTTATGATAAATAGGGTATGCGTGTTCCTACCTCTATTTCTTTTTTATGTATTTCTTTTCTCATCTTACTCCCCTCAAATGTAAATTGAGGTTTTCTATACTTTGAAATTTGTAATTAGATTACATAGGATTATGATAGAATGAAGATACAAAGGAGCAAGAAGCAAAGGAGGTGGTACCATAAACAAAAAGACTTAGAAATAGGAATTTGATTTCTATTTTGGGTTGTAAATTCATGCATATACTTTGGTAAGACCTAGTCAATTTCTCTTTGGCTCAAGAGATTGACTTTTATGTCCATAATCATGCCATATAGTTAATGTAACTATCTTTATATATCCATGTTATGAATGTATGATATATAAATGCATGAAATAATAACTTGATGAGACTTAACAAAAAAATCCCTCGCTAAATAAACAATTAAGTCTTACGCCTTCCGTTAATGTGGGGAGAACTAGAGTTCTTCTAAAGTTACGGTTGTTGAGTTTCCTCAAGCTCACTCTATAAGAATATGTTCAAACCACTGAAATTGGATTTCACAATCAATGGGTTAGACTTAACTGATATTATTAACTTGATTGATTTGCGCCAAGGTTAATGAGTATTGGAGCCGAAGTTGGGTTTGTATATATGAGATGTATACATATCAAGAGTTGATAGTGCTATTTATGTGCACACATCAATAAGTTAATTGCACAAGATTCGATAGTTGCATGAATAATGCAATTGGTATGGATTAGATACCTACCAACAAAATTAAGGATAGCTTGTTAAGTTGCCTCAAGGTTTTTCTTAGCTAGTTGGATATCGACCCACTAGGAGAACTTCCATATAAGTTCTCTCGGGTTCATAGTGACGGCTATGGATTCGCAATAAAATAGTGGGAGTCATAATGCGATTTATTAAAGACCTAATAAACATGCATTTTATGTACATTCTAACATGTTTTATTTTACATCTAGGTTGCTAGAATTATCATCATGACAAGTGTAAATTTGCGATCACTAATGGAATCAAATAAATTGACGAGGCATAATTTTTTGGATTGGCTAAGGAATTTGAGAATAGTTCTCAAATCGAAAAGATTGGCTACGTCCTAGATTAGGCACTCCCTAATCTGCCTGCTGGTAATGCTTCTGAAGATGTTCAAAAGGCATATCAAAAGTATCTCAATGATAGTGAGATGGCAAGCTGAATTATGCTTGCTCTATGCCAGCTGAGTTGCAAAAACAACATGAGGCTATGGATGCTAATTCTATAGTATACCATCTAAGAGAGCTTTTTGATGAGCAAGCATGTTCCGAAAGGTTCAAAACTTTGAGGTTGCTCTTCTACACTAAGATGGTTGAGGGGACATCTCCAGTGCAATATGCATTGAAGATGAATGGCTATATTGAGAGGTTGGCCACCTCAAGATTTGTGATAGACCATGAATTAAGTATTGAGTTAATTCTAACCGGTTTCTCTGATAGTTATTCACATTTTTTGCTTAACTATAGGATGAACCAAATCACTACCACTATTCCAGAGCTAATTAACTTGCTCAAAATAGCTGAGCCATCTGTCAAGAAGGATAGTAAGGTTGTCATGCTGATGGACTCTTCAGGTTCTAAAAACAAGAACCTTAAGAAGAAGAAGAAGTCCATAAAGCCTAAGGGAGGCATGGCCAAGAAGAAGGCCAAGGAGATTGCTCCAAAGGGAACATGTTTCCATTACGGCAAGGATGACCATTGGAAGAGAAATTGCAAGGCTTACTTGGAGTCCTTGAAGAAGAAGACATTTGATGCCCGTCTACTTTAGGTATTTTTGCCATTGAAATTAATACTATTGTCAATAGTAATATATGGGTATTAGATACCAGTTGTCGCTCACACATATCCGCTGATATGCAGGGCCTAAGGAATAGTAGGCAGCTCAATAAGGGAGAGTCAGACATACGCATTGGAAATGGAGCAAGGGTTGCTGCATTAGCTGTAGGAACTTATGTATTGACCCTCCTTGGTGGGCTTATGTTAAATTTGGATAATTGCTATTATGTACCTACTTTGACTAAAAACATTATTTCTGTTTCAAGTCTAAATAAAGATGGTTTCCATTTAGCTTTTAGTAACAATTGTTGTTCAATTATATTGAATGGAATTATTTATGCTAGTGGTACATTATGCAATGGAATATACATATTAGATATGTCAAATCCAATTTTAAACATCAATGATAATAAAAGGCAATAATAAGATATATTGAAATCATCTTACTTATAGCATTGTCACCTTTGTCATATAAGTGAGAAATGCATGGCTAAGCTACACAAGAGTGGTAGTTTGGGGTCATTTGATTATGAATCATATGACACATGTGAATCTTGCTTATTACGCAGGATGACTAAATTACCATTTAAGAGAAAGGGTGAACGTGCTAATGGACTTTTAGACTTAATACATTCTAATGTATGTGGTCCAATGTCTACACACGCTAGAGGTGGTTTCATGTACTTCATTACTTTTATCGATCACTAGTCACGATATGGGTACGTGTATCTTATGATATACAAATCTAAAGCTTTTGAAAAGCTCAAAGAATTCAGAAATGAAGTAGAGAAAAAACATGGGCCTGTGCAGGCTAGGTAGGCTGCTGGCTTGCCTAACGGGCTAGCTATGTAACATCCTTAACCTTCCCTACATGCATACCCATATTCATTTCATTTGAACATATGCATCTTCCATATAATCCAATTGAACACGTGCATTTCATACATATTTTCTTAGTAACAAGTTCATGGCACGCACTAGCTACGTGTCCTAGTATTTGGCAATTGTATCGAGTCACACGTGTATCCTTATAACCTAAATGATGATAACAAAGTATTATAAATAAATTGAATAAGGTGACTAAATTAAAGTAAGAAAAATGATTAGATTAAGATTAGTAAACATTTACATTGTTAATTTAGTTAAATCGAGCCAAATGAATAAGTTGTATTATTGTGTGAATTAGTGGAATTATAAATATATATAAATAATAATAATAATATAGACAAAATAAAATTAAAATGACACAAAAGAGAAATAGAAGAGCAGAGAAAAGAGAAGAGAAGAAGAGAAAAGGACAAAAAACAAGTTGGCTTTATTTTCATCTTCCTTCCCCATTTCTGCCTTCTTCTCCAGCCCGACTTCTTCTTCATTTTCCTCCATTTTAGAATTCAATTCTTCATTGTTTCACTTAGTGTTTGAAGCTAATTGATCCCTTGCAAGGTCTTTCTTGGTAAGTAATCAATGCTTATTGCTCTAGGGTTGATTTGAGTTGCTTAGGTTCATTCATAGGCAATGAATTACAACCCAATTTTGATGCACATAGAAATTGCTTCTGGAAACATTTAAAATACCAAAGTTGTGCCTTTATGTCTTATATATATATATATATAAATGGTGTTGCATGATTTGGTGTATAGGAAGAGACATCCTCTCTCTACTGAAACTGGTCAGGGTGTGAACCCTAACCAAGTTTGCTTCTGTGTTATTTGATTTACAATATGGTAAAGCCATTATTGGAAGTATCACAAAACATAAAAGTTGTAGATGTATGTGTTATATATCTGTATACCATAAATCAGGATCATAGTTCTTGTATATGTTGAGTTATGGTGAATGGAACCATGACTGTTCCATGATTTGAACTGCCAATTGAGTGCCCTGGGAAGGTCTAGCAAATTGTCTGGCCCATTTGAGCTCGTTATAGCTAGATTCTGTAACTTTTCAAAACATGAAAGTTATATTTATATGTCTTATAGAAATCTGGGTACTAAGTTCGGCTTAATTGGTTATGTATAGACCAAGTTATGTTCTTTTGAAGTCATACTGGTCCGGAAGCCAATTCTATTCTAGACCAGTAAAATTTTTGTTATACTTTGAAGACCTTAGAGACATAATTGATAAAAGTTTAAAACTTGAAAAATGTTCCAAATGAACCCATATAGGTTTTTGTAAAGTTTCATTAAAACTGGACTTATATAATATACGTTATGATTAACCAAAGTGGGTACCCTGAAACTGCCTGAAGACAGAAAACAAGGCAGAAAATAGAACAAACTTAGAAATTCCACCAAATATTGTACAATGATCCAATTAGTCTGAAATTTTAATATGTTATATATATATAAGTGAAATTTACTTAGGAACAAGAATCTGATTAATTGGTCAAGTATAGAAAACTTTATAGGCTAAACAGTCCCATAAGATCACACTGCCTCATAGGAAAAATCTTAACTATTGACATGAACAATGCATATTAATTTGTTTAAGCCACATTAAGTCTCCCTAATCATAAGTTAATTGATTATATTTTCATATTAGGCTCGCAACATATTGGAAACCCACAAGGAGCAGATAGACAATAAGTTAGGGGTCGGAATCAAAGGAGAAAAGTGAGTCTAATTATCAATTGAATTCTTTAGTGCAAATGAATGTTGCTTGCTTTGTGATTCATATGATTGTCATGATTGGTCCTTGATAATGTAATGATGGATAATTTGTCACATTGTGGTACATATAAATGGTATACTTGTGGTATATTTGAGGTATATGTTTGACATATGTGATATCTATACATGGTATATATATAGTATATGCAAGGTATATGCGTGACATATGAGGTATATATGGAATATATGTATGTTGTATATGATAAAGATGCAATGGTTGATGAATGCTTAAATACAAGTGCATATGCATATGGACTAAAAGGGCATTGTGACTAGTTAATCGATATTGTAAAGCAAAAGAAGAGGCCTATGGCCCAACAAATGTGCAAATGAAACAAATGATCAAGCTAGCTAGCAAATGCAAATGTTCACATGGAAACCCGGGGCAATGTCTGTTTAACTTAGTCATAACAAAATGAAATAAGCAAAGCATTTGCATACGTAAGGAGTAATGATTATATGTTTGAAGTTTATTGATATTTATATGATACTGATGAATGGAATGGAATACATGGTATGTATTGGATTTGTGAGTTATTATTATGAGTTGTTCGGTACTTCAGAGCTCATTTTATGGTTATTCTCACTAAGCCACAACTCATCAATTTGCATCATTTTTCAGGTAAAAAAAAGTGATAGCTCATTTTGAGTAGCATATAAAAGACATGGAGCACAGATCACTGGCCGAGCCTCATCACTCTCTCTTCTTGCATTCCACATAAGCATGAAAATATGTCATATGTGTTTTGTATTTACGTTCTTGAATATGTATAGTCATTTTGGAATGAGTCTAAAAATGTATAAATGAAAGCAACTCGAAAATACTTCTATGTAGAGTTTATGTTTTGATATATGTGATATATTATATTGTGGTGAAAACCTCAGTGTTAACTTTGCAAAGTCAGTGAATAATATTACAGGATATGACAATTGCAAGTCATTGAATGAAATTATAGGATATGAGACTTGCAAAGTCATTGAATTATATTACAGGATATGAAAAAAAAATTTACTACTATTGTTAACATGGTATTTTAACTTTCCAGTATGCTATATATGATTACTTGATACATGGATAGGTAATACTCAAATGCATAAGATGTGGTGTTACATTTTTGGTATCAGAGCAGGGATAGGTTCCATGGGAACATGCATATGCATAAGAGCATGACAACCTATGCATCCTATGTGTTGAACATTATGTAGTGACATAATTTCATTTATTTTAGGGACATCATAAGACATGATTCACCAATGAGGGAGAGGCCGACTGAAATGCATTCTTATGAGGCATCACCTCATTTACATAGAGATCAACCAGCGCTAGGAGCTAAAGCTCCAGCACATGCATTACAGTCATCTCATGCAGAGGCACCATATGAACACCCAGATCAAGAAATGCATGGTCCTGAAATGTACAAGGAAAGACGTTATGACAAGCTGAGGAAACATGGTGCAACTGATTTCAATGGCACATCAGACCCAGCAGAAGTTGAGACATGGCTGAAAAGGACACAGAGGGTACTGAATTTGATGAGATGTACCCCGGATGGGAAATTCGATTATGCAGTATCCTTGCTGTAAGGAAATGCTTATGAATGGTGGGAGACAATCCCCGACAGTGATGCAGAACCACCGGTGTTGACATGGAATGATTTCCTCATGGAATTTCAGAACAATTACATGCCTGAAGCATATAAAGATGAGAAGAGGAAGGAATTTCTGAATCTAAAATCGGGGAATATGTCTGTTGCGGAGTATGAAGTACAGTTCAACAAACTTTCCCACTATGCCACCATCATGGTCTCTACTGAAACAGACAAATGTAGGATGTTTGAGGAGGGCCTCCAATATGAGATCAGAAACAGAATCACGACTACTGATCTTGATAATTATGCCAAACTCAGAGCTGTTACAATCAGAGCTGAATGATTAATGAAAGAAGTTAGGGAGCAACAAATTAAAAGGGCAGCACGTGAGTTCTTTGGTGAGTCTAATAGAAGGTCAAGAAAAAGAGGTAGATATATGCCTACACAGTCTGGTAATAGAAGTGCGTACTCCAGTTCTAAAGGTTAAGGCATGACTTTCTCTTACCCAGGCAGAGGGTAGAGCCAATATGTTGAATAGAGGCCCACATGTAGTCATTGTGGTAGACAGCGTACGGGCGAATGTAGAAGGCTCACAGGAGCATGTTATTTCTGTGGATCGATGGAGCATATCTATAGAGACTGTCCAAATAGAGCCAAACTAGTAGAGACCAGCAGAGGTAGAGGAGTATCTGAGACTACAATTGAGGCACCGAGGGTCTACCCTACTAGTGGGACACAGGGCAGAGGAAGAGGCAAGGGCAGGATTGGTACAATGGGCAGAGGAGTAACCATATCTGAAGGTCAGAGTTCTAGACCCCCTACTCAGGCCAGGGTGTTTGCTATGACTAGGTAGGAGGCAGTGGATGCTCCGAGTAGTTACCAGTAATATTTACATTTATGATATGTTAGCAAATGCATTGATTGATCCAGGCTCCACTCATTCATTTATATCATTGCATATGGCATCTAAACTGCATCAAACGCATGAGCCTTTGGGGATTGACATAAATGTGAGTAGTCCATTGGGAACAGTGGTGGTTATGAATAATGTCTGTCGTGATTGCCTGATATGCATTGATAGAGCTGAGTTAATAGCTGATCTAATTTTATTGCCAATATATTAATTTGATGTGATATTGGGAATGGACTGGTTAACTAGGTATCATGCAATAATGAATTGCTTTACTAAGTAAGTAATTTTGGAATCACCAAACTAGCCAAGGGTAGTATTTATAGGTGAAAGAAAACTTGTGCCTACATGTCTAGTCTCAGCTGTAAAGGCATTTCGAATGATCAAAGGGGGATGTGAAGCATATTTGGCATATGAGACTGATACTAGAACCGCTGATAGCTTGCTTTAAAATATACCAGTGGTATGGGAATATGCTGATGTATTCCCAGATGATCTACCTGGTTTACCACCAGATAGAGAGATAGAATTCGCTATTGAACTAGTACCAGGAACAGCACCAATATCAACGTCATCCTACAGAATGGGCCCGGCTGAGTTGAAAGAACTGAAGGCCCAATTGCAGGAGTTACTTGACAAAGGGTATATTAGACCTAGTGTGTCACCATGGGGAGCTCCAGTGTTATTTGTTAAAAAGAAAGATGGAATAGTGAGATTGTGCATCGATTATATGCAACTGAACAAAATGACGGTGAAGAACAAATATCCATTGCCTAGATTAGATGATTTGTTTGACCAGTTGCAAGGAGCCCAAATATTCTCCAAGATTGATTTGAAATCAGGCTATTACTAGCTGAAGGTAGTAGAAGTGGATGTTCCAAAGACTGCCTTTCGAACCAGGTATGGACTTTATGAATTTTTAGTAATGTCATTTGGGTTAACTAATGCTCCAGCTGCATTTATGGCATTAATGAATAAGGTGTTTCAACCATATCTGGATAGGTTTGTGATAGTATTTATTGATGACATATTAGTGTACTCAAAGAATAGGGGAGAACATGAACAACATTTAAAAGTTGTGTTGCAAACTTTGAGGGAGAAACAATTATATGCCAAATTGAGTAAATGTGAATTCTGGTTAGATCATTTGGTATTTCTTGGACATGTGGTGTCGTGTAAGGGCATAGAGGTTGACCGAAAGAAAATTAAGGCTATGGTAAATTGGGAAGCTCCTAAAAATATTTCAGAAATGCGTAGTTTTCTGGGTTTAGCCGGATACTATCGCAGATTTGTTGATGGATTCTCCTTAATTGCTAGCCCTTTGACTAAATTGTTAAGAAAGAATGTGCCTTTCAAGTGGACTCCAGAATGTCAAAGGAGTTTCGATAAACTGAAACACAGACTAACCTCAGCACCAGTGTTAACTATCCCTATAGGTACAGGTGGGTTACAGTATATACTGATGCTTCTCACCAAGGCTTGGGATGTGTATTAATGCAACATGGTAAGGTGATAGCTTATGCATCTAGGCAACTGAGACCATATGAGATCTCATATCCAGTGCATGATTTAGAATTGGCTGCTATTGTATTTGCATTAAAAATTTGGAGGCATTATCTTTATTGTGAGACATTCCAGATACCATAAAAGCTTGGGTTATTTGTTGAAACAGAAAGAATTAAACATGAGGCAGAGATGGTGGTTAGAGCTATTAAAAGATTATGACTGTACAATTGAATACCATCAAGGAAAAGCCATTGTGGTAGCAGATGCATTGAGTAGGAAGGCTAGTAGCAGTGTAGCTCATTTGCAAGTATCCTATTTTCCATATTTGATTCAATTACGATCTATGAATGTTGAATTAAATATACATGATGAAGGATCACTGATTGCTACTCTTTAAGTCAGACCTATACTAAAGGAGAGGATCAAAGAAGCACAAAACAAAGATCCTCAATTATGTGAGAAAGTTGATATGATAAGGAAAGGAAAGAGTACAGAGTTTCATTTGCAGAATGATACAGTGATGTTAAAATCACGCATATGTGTTCCAGAAACTGAGAACATGCGTCAGGAAATAATGGAAGAGGCACACAATGCACCGTATGCAATGCACCTAGGGATGACAAAGATGTATCACAGTTTAAGGCCTCATTACTGGTGGCCAAGAATGAAGAAAGACATAGCAGAATATGTTTTCAAATGCTTGACATGTCAGCATATTAAAATTGAACATCAGGCACCAATTGGTAAGTTACATCCATTGCTAGTGCCAGAATGGAAATGGGAAAGAATAACGATGGATTTTGTTTATGGATTGCCAAGAACTCCACGGAGAAATGATGCAGTATGGGTAATTGTTGATAGATTAACCAAGTCAGCACAGTTTTTACCTATCAGATGGGGCTGTACACTCGAGAGTTTGACAAAATTATATGTGAATGAGATAGTCAGATTGCATGGCATCCCAGTGTCCATTGTGTCTAATAGAGACCCATGGTTTACTTCACAATTTTGGGTGAGTTTACAAGATGCATTGGGAACAAAATCGAACTTCAGTACTGCATTCCACCCACAAACTAATGGACAATCAGAGAGGACTATACAGACATTAGAAGAAATGCTCAGAGCATGTTCTATGGAATTCAGAGGTGTTTGGGATGAATATATAGAGTTGATTGAATTTGCTTACAACAACCAGTATCATAGCAGTATCCCGATGGCACCATATGAAGCATTGTATGGCAGAAAGTGCCGAAGCCCTATCATATGGGATGAAAAAGGTGCACGTACATTAGAAGGGTCTAAGATAGTACAAGATACAGTGGATAAAATCAAAATTGTTAAGAATAAGCTAAAGGCAGCACAGGATAGATAGAAAAAGTTATGCTGATCAACATAGAAGGGAAATGAAATATGAGTTGGGTGAAAAGGTGTTTCTTCATGTATCTCTATGGAAAGGGATAATCCGATTTGGCAAGAAAGGTAAATTGAGCCCAAGATACATAGGGCCTTACAAAATTCTTGAGAAGGTTGGTCCACTGGCATACATATTGGCGTTACCACCAGAAATGGCTCAGATTCATAATGTGTTTCATGTTAGTATGCTTAGAAGATACAGCTCAGATCCTACACATGTATATAAAGATGAAGCCATTGAGATTGCAGAGGACATGAGTTATGTTGAGGAACCAGTGCAAATCATTGGATATAAGACTAAACAGCTAAGAAACCAAGAAATACCTTTAGTTAAGGTATTATGGTGTAACCATTTACTAGAAGAGGCAACATGGGAAACAGAAGAAAATATGAACAGGCAATATCCACACCTATTTCCAGGTAGTAAATTTCGAGGACAAAATTTTTTAAATGAGGGAAGAATTGTAACATCCTTGACCTTCACCACATGCATTTCATTTGAACATATGCATCTTCCATATAATCCAATTGAACACGTGCATTTCATACATATTTTCTTAGAAACAAGTTCATGGCACGCACTAGCTACGTGTCCTAGTATTTGCCAATTGTATCGAGTCACACATGTATCCTTATAACCTAAATGATGATAAAAAAATATTATAAATAAATTGAATAAGGTGACTAAATTAAAGTAAGAAAAATGATTAGATAAATATTAATAAACATTTACATTGTTAATTTAGTTAAATCGGGCCAAATGATTAAGTTGTATTATTGTGTGAATTAGTGGAATTATAAATATATGTAAATAATAATAATAATAATATAGAAAAAATAAAATGAAAATGACACAAAAGAGAAATAGAAGAGAAGAGAAATGAGAAATGAGAAGAGAAAAGAGAAGAGAAGAAGAGAAAAGGACAAAAAACAAGTTGGCTTTATTTTCATCTTCCTTCCCCATTTATGCCATCTTCCCCAGCCCGACTTCTTCTTCATTTTCCTCCATTTTAGAATTCAATTCTTCCTTGTTTCACTTATTTTTTGAAGCTAATTGATTCCTTGCAAGGTCGTTCTTGGTAAGTAATCAATTCTTATTGCTATAAGGTTGATTTGAGTTTCTTAGATTCATTAATAGGCACTGATTTGCAACCCAAATTTGATGCACATAGAAATTGATTATGGAAATGTTTAAAACACAAAAGTTGTTCCTTTATGTCTTATAGTTTTTTGTATTAAACGATTTTGCATGATTTAGTGTATAGGAAGAGCAATCCTCTCTCTACTGCAACTAGTCAGGGTGTGAACCCTAACCAAGTTAGCTACTCTGTTATTTGATTTCGAATATGGTAAAGCCATTATTTGAAGTATCATAAAGCATAAAATTTTTAGATATATGTGTTATATATATGTATACCAAATTTCATGATCATAAGACTTGTATATTTTGAGTTATGGTGAATGGAACCATGACTGTTCCATGACTTGAACTGCCAATATGGTAAAGCCATTGGTTGGCCCATTTGAGCTCGTTATAGCTAGATTATGTAAATGTTCAAAACTGGAAAGTTATAGTTTTATGTATTAGTTAAATGGGGGTACTACGTTCAACTTAATTGTTTATGTATACACTAAGTTATGTCCTTTTGAATTCATACTGGTCTAGAAGCCAATTCTATTTTGGACCAGTAAAATGTTTGTTATACTTTGAAAACCTTAGAGATATAATTGATAAAAGTTTAAAACATGAAAAATGTTCCATATGAACCCATAACATATGACTTATAGATTATAAGTTATGATGAACCAAAGTGGGTACCCTGAAACTCTAAAGGCAGAAAATAGAATACACTTAGAAATTCCACCAAATATTGTACAATGATCCAATTGGTCTGAAATTTTAATATGTTATATAATTATATGTTAAATTTACTCAGGCACAAGAATTAGATTAATTGGTGAAGTATAGAAAAATTTATAGGCTAAACAGTCCCATAAGATCACATTCCCTCATAGGAAAAATCTTAACTATTGACATGAAAAATGTATAATAATTTGTTTAAGCCACATTAAGTCTGCCTAATCATAAGTTAATTCATTATATTTTCATATTAGGCTAGCAAAATATTGGAGACCCACAAGGAGTGGATAGATAATAAGTTAGGGGTCGGAATCAAAGGAGAAAGGTGAGTCTAATTATCAATTTAATTCTTTAATGCAAATAAATGTTGCTTGCTATGTGATTCATATGATTGTCATGATTGGTCCTTGATAATGTAATGATGGATAATTTGTCACATTGTGGTACATATAAATGGTATACCTGTGGTATATTTGAGGTATATGTTTGACATATGTGATATATATACATGGTATATGTATAGTATATGCAAGGTATATGCATGACATATGAGGTATATATGGAATATATGTATGTTGTATATGATAAAGATGCAATGGTTGATGATTGCTTAAATACAAGTGCATATGCATATGGACTAAAAGGGCGTTGTGAGATTGCTTAAATACAAGTGCATATGCATATGGACTAAAAGGGCGTTGTGACTAGTTAATTGATATTGTAAAGCAAAAGAAGAGGCCTATGGCCCAACAAATGTGCAAATGAAACAAATGATCAAGCTAGCTAGCAAATGCAAATGTTCACATGGAAACCCGGGGCAATGTCTATTTAACTTAGTCACAACAAAATGAAATAAGCAAAGCATTTGCATACGTAAGGAGTAATGATTATATGTTTTAACTTTATTGATTTTTATATGATACTGATGAATGGAATGGAATACATGGTATGTATTGGATTTGTGAGTTATTATTATGAGTTGTAAGGTACTTTAGAGCTCATTTGATGATTATTGTCACTGAGCCTCAACTCATCAATTTGCATCATTTTTCAGGTAAAGAAAAGTGATAGCTCATTTTGAGTAGCAAATAAAAGACATGGAGCACAGATCACTGGCCGAGCCTCATTACTCTCTCTCCTTACATTCCACACAAGCATGAAAATATGTCATATGTGTTTTGTATTTACATGCTTGAATATATATAGTCATTTTGGAATGAGTCTTAAAATGTATAAATGAAAGCAACTCGAAAATACTTCTGTGTAAAGTTTATGTTTTGATATATGTGATATATTATATTGTGGTGAAAACCTCAGGGTTAACTTTGCAAAGTCAGTGAATAATATTACAGGATATAAGACTTGCAAGTCATTGAATGAAATTATAGGATATGAGACTTGCAAAGTCATTGAATTATATTACAGGATATGAAAAAAAAAAATTACTACTATTGTTAACAGGGTATTTTACCTTTCCAGTATGCTATGTATGATTACTTGATACAGGGATAGGATATACACAAATGCATAAGATGTGGTGTTATAAGCTATGCTGCCTAGCGAAAGCCTGCAGCAGGCCCAGCGCGCGCTGGTGCCTCCCATTGGCCAACGGGTGAATATGGCCTTAATTAGGCAAATTATGGTCATCAAGCACATTCACTATTCATTCAATTCCCTTCTCTAATTTTGACTTTTGATATTTTTTTTTGTATTTGATTCAAATAGAAAAGACATCAAATGACAGAAAATAAACATGAAAATATTTTTTGTGAAAAAATATTTTGAAGACCTAATAAAAATCTCTCAAGAACACTTTCAAAGCTAGCACTTTGAATTTGTTCCAACCGTTTCTTTTGATAGTTTCTTTTTCATTCTTTGCATGTATTATCATTAGAGACATCTTAGTGTGGATTGTTGTGGTTAGCTACAATCCAACAGAATGAAGATTTGAATAACAAATAAGAAATTACAAGGTATAATTTATAGCCTCTATATTTATATAAATTAGTTTTAGTGGCACAAGTATGATCTTTTGTTTCAGGTTTTCAAAATTTTATTTTTCACTACGTTTATGAATGTAATTCATTCTTCAAAACCCAACAATATGGTGGACAGAGAAGGAAAGAACGAAGAAAATAAGAAAATTGGCTTTTTTTGAAAACGAAAGATAACTATGAAAGTGAGCCCACATTTCTTTTATATGTTAATTATCAAATGACTTAAATTGAATGCATAACACGTGTAACCCGTGCAAAGTGTCATTAGTGATAAGTGAAGCTTAATTAACTCTAATTTCTTCTTATTTTATTTCATTATATATATGTGTGTGTGTGTGTATAAATACTCAATTTAGCCCTCCAAAGCCTTAAAAAAATTAATTTCCTACAATTAAATATATCAATATTCAAAAATTAATTTATTTTATACAATAGTGCTTTTGATTTCATGATTGGGGTACCAAAACAAAAATCGCATTTTCTAACATTTTCGTAGAACCACACCTTAAATTATATTTCCTTCTTATCATTGATCTACTTTCATTGATCTTTTCCCTCACTTTGTCTATTAGACCAACTTCAACTTGTAGTTACTAGCATCCACCTTCTTTTGGTTATTGATTAGGTTAAATTTCATGTGTTTTTTTGTCAGATCACATCTTTCTTCAATTTTCATGCAAAACTTATCACATGTTTGTAATCAATTTTCTCACTTTGTGCACAGTCTGAATTTAGACTATAATTATATCACATTGATTTTGATCATGACTGTGTTCGATTTCCAATCAATCGGAGTATCCAATCTTAGAACGCATGCATTGACCAGCATCCGGACTATCACAAACTATTGAACAAAGTATCAAAAAACTCAAGATCTACAATCCATAGCTCAAAAAGTATCTAAATCTCAATAAAATATGGGGAAACTCTCATGGGTCAGCTAATCAAATTGTGTGAATAGTCCCCCCAAGATGACTTTAGAAATAAGACCAAGTTTTACTTCAAGCCTTAACTATGCTTACTAAAATAAACTTATAATCAAAATCATTTTTGAAGAACCATTGATATTTTGAGCCACACAATCTATATGAGACATTCCCAAACAAAAAGAGAATAAATGAATCTCAACTATGTTTCCACAAGAACTGGACACATTGAGGGAAACTAATCACCCTAAAGACTTACTAAAGTCAATGTCATTAGATGAAGTCTAAAGATTGAAATTTTCTAAGGTTTTAGCTCACTTCATAATCATAAAGGTATAGAGATGTTGTTTCAAATTTTTGATGCTTAAGAGAATTGAGACTGAAACTTGATTCAAAGAGCATATAATTGAGTCAATATATTTTTTTTAAACAATATGACCACATAATTTTCATCATCTGAACACATTTCCTCTTTGCTAAAAAAAGGTAAAAATAAGATTGAGTCAATGGAAAAGTCCGAGAACAATATAAGAAGAGAGTTGAAACTATTACAGATATCCCATTAAGATAAAAAAAAATACTTGCTAATATCCTATTAAGGCATAAAATATGGTCTCCTTCTAGAAATTAATGTTAGATGCTAATAATTACATGTTTATGTAAACAGATTCATGTATAAATGATTTTATATGCTTAAACTATAACAAAAGCAATTGTGATACCCTAGCAAAGGGCAAACATACCAACACTAACAAAGTTTACACTTCCACTTCCCCTCAACAAAACCTAGTAGCCAAATTCATATGGAAACCAAACAATTCAAATGAGAAAAAATGCAACCATAAAATCTAGAATTAAAAAAAAAACAAAAAAAAAAGATAAAGGAAAGGATGAGAAATTTGGTTCAACACCCACAAGTTAGAGCCTAGGATTAATATGTAATGAAAGGTATATAAAGGGTATATAGAAAGTATATGTGTGGCTATAAATTTGGAATCATGAAAATAATTAAAAAGATATGAAAAATGAAATTTTTATTGTTCACACTTGTGACATATGCAATCACTACCATAAATGTCGTAAAATTTAGTTTCTGAAGCTGAGGATGTTCACGACCATGACATGGATATTCATGGTCGTGACACGGGTGTTCACGCCCCTGTAGCCCTGTAGTTTAAATTAGATAGTTTCATATTTTTGATAGAAGCTCATGAAAAACACAATCAAAACCCTAGCCACCAGATCCCTTGAAACCTCTAGAAATGAATTATCTCCATCTCCTTTTTAATTTTGATTGACTTAATATGAAATTCTTATAATTACAAGATTAAAATTAGGTTTCATCAATTATTTTGAAATTTGAATAAAAAAGGGTTATAACACAATCTCAAACCTTAGCATCATTCTGTTTTTAGAAAATAGAGGTAAGAAATCTTGTTTTCATTTGTTCTTTGATCTAGTTCAATTTGATTTAATAGGATTAAGTTTTATAGGCTTTAAACCAATAAAAAGTTAAGGTTTTATTATATTATGGCATAAATAGCTTAAATGATGAAATAGATTATGATCTAGTCCTTGATTGGATGCTAGGGACTGAAATAGAGGGTGGAGATAAACCTTAAAAGTAGCAAACATGAGAGGAATTGAGTGTTAGGCTCCATTATTAAGGTTTGCACATATACACATTCTAATTCAAAATATGGTATGTTTGTGTGATGTATTGTATGAATGATATGGTATTTGGTTCATATGAATTTATAGTAATTGCTAGAACTGAATTAAATGTCATGATTGAATCTGTATTGGATATGGAAGGTTGATGTATGATGTTTGATAAGGTGGTAATATTGGAAATGGTTGTGAGAGTTTAAGTAAATGATTTCAATTAGTAAATTGAATGTTTATAGTTTGAAATATGATGAAAAATACTGGAAAGTGTTCATAGAAGTAGTTAACATTGGTTAGACTTAGTACAGATGCATATTGTGTGTGATTTTGGCTTAAAATAGTGTTGAAATATTTTGATAGACTAATGTTTCATGGTTGTGAAGGTAGTCTTCACGCTTGTGAATGTATTGCATGCCTATGAATTGTTGCAGAAAATAAGTTCACACTCATGGACTATGGTTCATGCTCGTGAATGTCGACACAGAGCCAATCACAAGTAGACAACCCATGATAAAAAGCTTCATACCCATGAATGCCCTGTGTCCAAAAATTTGATATTTGAATCCTATGATTTAATTATACGAGTTTGTTGTACAACACACTTGGCATGATTAATTGAAATGGTATACAATATGATACTTGACTATGAATAATGATTATGCACTAGGTGCCCTATATTAAAAAGTTTTATGTAATGGACATGTTGAACCATGAATGACTTAAATGATATCGATAACCAGAATATAATTATATATGCCCATTCTCTATTTTGAGAACTAGCTTAGAATAGGTGGCAAGCCATTGAGAGGGTTATGGTGCCATAAGTTTTTGTTATAATATAATCAATGTGGCTTAAGCGCGGGTAAAAACACTTCTAATTATCTAAGGACAAGATAGCTTAAGCTCAAGTTAGAGCTTCTTTATACCTATATGCATGCAGATATTATATTTACTCATCAGGTTGGCTTAAACTCGGGTTAGAGCGCTTAGTAGTAGCGATACAAACAAATACAATTAGTGAGTAGGTGGCTTAAGCTCAGATTAGAGCGCTCTTATTTTATAATCTGCATCCAAGTAGTATGAGTCTAGAGTATTAGACGGAACATGCATAGTGGTATCGTAAACCAGTAATATAAGAAGTGAATCAGAATACAGTTACATTCTATAAAATGATTTGGAAAATCAGAAATCATATATAAGAAATAATGTAAGACCACATCTTATGCAATTAAGTTTAACCTATCCCTGTATCAAGTAATCACACATAACAAACTAGAAAGACAAAATACCCTATTTCCATTGGTAGTAATTTTTTTTCATATCCTATAATATCATTCAATGACTTTGCAAGTCAACTTTGAGGCTTTTGCCATAATACGATATATCACATATATTAAAACATAAACTTTGCACATAAGTATTTACGAGTCGCTTTCATTTACACATTTTTAAAACCCATTCCAAAATGACTATACATATTCAAACACATAAATACAAAATCCAAATGACATATTATCATGCTCATATGGAATGCAAGGAGAGAGAGTGATGAGGCTGGCTAGTGACCTGTGCTCCATGTCCTTTATACGCTACTCAAAATGAGCTATCACTTTTCTTTACCTGAAAAACGATGCAAATTGATGAGTTACGGCTCAGTGAGAATAACCATCAAATGAGCTCTAAAGTACTGAACAACTCATTGTAATAAATCACAAATCTAATACATATCATGTATTCTATTCCATTCATCAGTATCATATATTTATCAATAAAGTTGAAACATATAATCATTACTCTTTACGTATGCAAATACTTTGCTTATTTCATTTTCTTATGACTAAGATAAATAGACATTGCCCCGGGTTTCCATGTGAATATTTGTATTTTCTAGCTAGCTTGATCAATTGTTTCATTTGCACATTTGTTGGGCCATAGGCCTCTTCTTTTGCGTTACAATAACGATTAACTAGCCACAATGCCTTTTAAGTCCATATGCATATGCACTTGTACTTAAGAACTCATCAACCACTGTATCTTGTGACATATAATATACATATACCGCATATATACCTCATATGCCACGCATATACCTTGTATATACTACACATATACCATGTATATATATAACATATGTCAAACATACCACAAGTATACTATTTATATATACCACAAACGTCACAAATTATCCTTCATCATATTATTAAGGACCAATCATTTCAATCATATGAATCACATAGCATGCAACATTCATTTGCACTAAAGAATTCAATTGATAATTACACTCACCTTTCTCATTTGATTTTGACCCCTAATTTATTGTTTATCCACTCCTTGTGGGTCTCCAATATGTTGTGCGCCTAATATGAAAATATAATCGATTAACTTATGATTAGGGAGACTTAATGTGGCTTAAATAAATTAATATGCATTGCTTATATCAATAGCTAAGATGTTTTCCTATAAGGTATTGTGACCTTATGGGACTGTTTAGCTAATATATTTATCTATACTTGACCAATTAATCTGATTCTTATTCCTAACTAAAACTGACATATAATTATATAACATACTCAAATTTCATAGAAATTGGAGAATTGTACAATTTTTGGTGGAATTTCTAAGTGTGTTATGTTTTCTGCCTATTTTCTGCCCTTTGGTAGTTTTAGGGTACCAATGTTTGTTCATCATAACTTATAATATAAAGTCACATTTCAATGAAACTTTACAGAAACTTATATGGGTTCAGATGGAACATTTTGCATGTTTACAACTTTTATCAATTATGTCTTTAATCTCTTCAAATTATAAAAAACATTTCACTGGTACATAATAGAATTGGCTTCCGGACAAGTATGACTTCCAAAGGCCATAACTTAGTCTATACATAACATATTAAGCTGAAATTAGTACCAAAATTTAGATAAGACATGTTTTTTCTTCTTCATCTTCCTCCATTCTAGACCTCAATTCTTCCTTGTTTCACTTAGGTTTTGAGGCAAATTTATCCATTGCAAGTTTTTTCTTGGTAAGTAATCAATTCTTATTGCTATAAGGATGATTTGAGTTGCTAAAGTTCATTAATAGGCACTGACTTTCACCCCAATTTTCATATCAATAGAAATTGATTCTGAAAAAGTTTAAAAGACAAACGTTGTTCCTTTATGTCTTATATTTATGGATATGTAAACCTTTTTAAAAGCTATTGTGTATAGGAAGCGATATCTTCTCTCTACTGAAACTGGTCAGGGTGTGAACCCTTGCCAAGATAGCTACTAAGTTATATAGTTTTGAATATGTTACAACCATTATTTGAGGTATATTAAAACATAAAAGTTGTAGATATATGGGTTATGTATCTTTATACCAAAGGTACATAAGAATTGTAGAGTGGGAGTTATGGTGAATGGAACCATGCATGTTCCATGGTTTGAACTGCCTGCTTAGTGCCCTAGGAAGATCTAGCAACTAGTTTGGCTAATTGGAGCTCCTAAGAGATAGATTATGTAAATTATCAAAACATAAAAGTTATATGTATATTATCAAAATTTATGTACTAATTTCAGCTTAATATGTTATGTATTGGCTAAGTTATGGTCTTTAGAAGTCATACTGGTTTGGAAGCCAATTCTATTCTAGACCAGTCAAATGTTTCTTATAATTTGAGGACCATAGAGACATAATTGATAAAAGTTGTAAACATGAAAAATGTTTCATTTGAACCCATATAAGTGTATGTAAAGTTTTAGTAAAATATTACGTATAGATGATAAGTTAGGATGAACCAAAGTTGATACCCTGAAACTACCAAAGGGCAGGAAACAGGGCAGAAAATAGAACACATTTATAGTTTCCATCAAAAATTGTACAATGATCCAATTGGTCTGAAATTTTAGTATGCTATATAATTATAATAAGCAACAAGAATCAGATTAATTGTTCAAGTATAGAAAAAGTTATAGTCTAAACAGTCCCATAAGGTCACACTGCCTCATAGGAAAAATCTTAACTATTGATATAAACAATGCATATTAATTTGTTTAAGCCATATTAAGTCTCCCTAATCATGAGTTAATCGAATATATTTTCATATTAGGCTCACAACATATTGGAGATCCACAAGGAGCGGATAGACAATAAGTTAGGGGATGGAATCAAAGGAGAAAGGTGAGTCTAATTATCGATTGAATTCTTTAGTGCATATGAATGTTGCTTGCCATGTGATTCATATGATTGTCATGATTTGCCCCTAATAATATGATGATGGATAATTTGTGACATTGTGGTACACATAAGTGGTATACTTGTGATATATTTAAGGTATATGTTTGACATATGTGATATATATACATGGTAAATGTATAGTATATGTGAGGTATATGCATGGCATATATGCAATATATGTATGTTATATGTGATAAGATGCAATGGTTGATGAAAGCTTAAGTACAAGTGCATATGCATATGGACTAAAAAGGCATTGTGACTAGTTAATAGATATTGTAAAGCAAAAGAAGAGGCCTATGGCCCAACAAATATGCAAATGAAACAAATGATCAAGCTAGCTAGCAAATGCAAATGTTCACATGGAAAATGTTCACATGGAAACCAGGGGCAATATTTGTTTAACTTGGTCACGACAAAATGAAATAAGCAAAGCATTTGCATACGTAATGAGTAATGATTATATGTTTCAACTTTATTGATATTTATATGATTCGGAAGAATTGAATAAAATACATGTATGTGTTGGATTTGTGATTTATTACTATAAGTTGTTTGGTACTTTAAAGCTCATTGGATGATTATTCTCACTGAGTCGCAACTGATCAAATTTGCATCAATTTTCAGGTAAAGAAAAGTGATAGCTCATTTTGAGTAGCGTATAAAAGACATGGAGCATAGGTCACTAGCCGAGCCTCTTCACTCTCTCTCCTTGCATTCCACACGAGCATCAAAATATGTCATCTGCATTTTGTATTTACGTGTTTGAATATGTATAGTCATTTTGGAATGAGTTTTAAAAATGTATAAATGAAAACAACTCGTAAATACTTATGTGCAAAGTTTATATTTTAACATATGTGATATATCGTATTGTGGCGAAAGCCTCAGTGTTGACTTGCAAAGTCATTGAATGATATTACAGGATATAAAAGAAATTTTACTATCACTGTTAATAGGATATTTTGTCTTTCTAGCATGCTATGTGTGATTATTTGATACAGGGATAGGTTACACTTAATTGCATAAAATGTGGTCTTACAGATAATGTATCTCTAAAGAGCTCAAAATGGCTATTGCTTTTTCATATTCTCTTCCGTTTCCCATATTGCCTCTTCTTATGAATGATTTCTCCATAATACCTTAACTAAAGGTATTTCTCTGTTTTTCAATTGTTTAGTCTTATATCCAATGATTTCCACTGGTTCTTCTATATAACTCATGTCCTCTATAATCTCGATGGCTTGATCTTTAAGTACATGTGTAGGATCTGACCTATACCTTTTAAGCATGCTCACATGAAATGCATTATGAATCTGAGCCATCTCTGGTGGTAAAGCCAACCTATAAGCAAATGGACCAACCTTCTCAAGAATTTCGTAAGACCCTATGTATCTTGGGCTCAATTTACCCTTCTTGCCAAATCGGGTTATCCCTTTCCATAGAGATACATGAAGAAACACCTTTTCACCTAACTCGTATTCCATCTCCCTTCTATGTTGATCAGCATAACTTTTCTGTTTGTCCTGTGCTGTCTTTAGCTTGTTCTTGACAACCTTGATTTTATCCACTGGGTCTTGTACTATCTCTGGCCCTTCTAATGCATGTGCTCCTTCTTCATCCCAAATGATGGGGTTTCGGCACTTTCTGCCATACAATGCCTCATATGGTGCCATCTGGATACTACTATGATACTGGTTGTTGTAAGCAAATTCAATCAATGCTATATATTCATCCCAAACAGCTTTGAATTCCATAGAAAATGCCCTAAGCATTTCTTCCAATGTCTGTATAGTCCTTTCAGATTGCCCATCAGTCTATGGGTGGAATGCAGTGCTGAAATTCAAATTTATTCCCAATGCATCTTGTAAACTCACCCAAAATCGTGAAGTAAACCGTGGATCTTTATCAGATACAATGGACAATAGAACACCGTTTAATCTGACTATGTCATTCACATATGATTTTGCCAAACTCTCGAGTGTACACCCCTATCTGATAGGTAGAAAATGTGCTGACTTGGTTAATCTGTCAACAATTACCCATACTACATTATTTTTCCATGGGGTTCTTGGCAATCCATAAACAAAATCCATCGTTATTTTCTCTCATTTCCATTATGGCACTGGCAATAGATGTAGCTTACCAACTTGTGCCTGATGTTCAATTTTAATCTGCTGACATGTCAAGCATTTTGAAATATATTCCGCTATGTGTTTCTTCATTCTTGGCCACCAGTAATGAGGCCTTAAACTGTGATACATCTTTGTCATTCCTGGGTCCATTGCATAAGGTGCATTGTGTGCCTCTTTCATTATTTCCTTATGAAAGTTTTCAGTGTTTGGAACATATATGCGGGACTTTAACATCAGTGTATCATTCTTCAAATGAAATTCTGTATTATTTCCCTACCTTACCATATCAATTTTCTTATATAATTGAGGATTTTTGCTTTGTGCGTCTTTAATTATCTCGTTTAGTATAGTTCTGACTTGAAGACTAGTAACCAATGGCCCTTTATCCTGTATATTTAATTCAACATTCATAGATTGCAATTGAATCAAATATGGAAAAGAGGATACTTGCAAGTGAGTTACACTGTTACTAGCCTTCTTACTCAAAGCATCTGCTACCACATTGGCTTTCCCTATATGGTATTCAATTGTACAATCATAATCTTTTAACAACTCTAACCACTGTCTCTGCCTCATGTTTAATTCTTTCTATGTCAGCAAAAAACCTAAGCTTTTATGGTCTGTGAAGATTTGGAATGTCTCACCATACAGATAATGCCTCCAAATCTTCAATGCAAATACAACTGCAGCTAATTCTAAATCATGCACTAGATATGAGATCTCATGTGGTCTCAACTGTCTGGATGCATAAGCTATCACCTTACCACATTGCATCAATACACATCCCAAGCCTTGGTGAGAAGCATCACTATATACCGTAAATCCACCTGTGCCCGTAGGAATAGCTAACACTGGTGCTGAGGTTAACCTCTATTTTAGTTCATCGAAACTCCTTTAACATTCTGGAGTCCATTTGAAAGGCACATTCTTTCTCAACAACTTAGTCAAAGGGCTAGCAATCCATTAACAAATCTGCAATAGTATCTGGCTAAACCCAGAAAACTACGCATTTTTAAAATATTTTTAGGAGCTTCCCAATTTACCATAGCTTCTATTTTTTTTGGGTCTACCTCTATGCCCTTTCTCGACACCACATGTCCAAGAAACACCAAATGATCTAACCAGAATTCACATTTACTCAATTTGGCATATAATTGTTTCTCTTTCAAAGTTTGCAACACAATTTTTAAATGTTGTTCATGTTCTCCCCTATTCTTTGAGTACACCAATATATCATCAATAAATACTATCACAAACCTATCCATATATGGTTGAAACACCTTATTCATTAAAGCCATAAATGTAGCTAAATCATTAGTCAGCCAAAATGGGATTACTAAAAATTCATAATGTCCATACCTAGTTTGAAAGGCAGTCTTTGGAACATCCGTTTTTGCTACCTTCAGTTGGTAATAGCCTAATTTCAAATCAATCTTGGAGAATATTTGGGCTCCTTGCAACTGGTCAAAAAAATCATCTATTTTGGGCAACAGATATTTGTTCTTCATTGTCATTTTGTTCAGTTGCCTGTAATCGATGCACAATCTCATTGTTCCATCTTTCTTTTTAACAAATAATACTGGAGCACCCCAAGGTGATACACTAGGTCTGACATACCCTTTATCAAGCAACTCTTGCAATTGGGCTTTTAGCTCTTTCAACTCGATTGGGGCCATTCTGTAGGTTGACTTGATATTGGTGTTGTTCCTGCTACTAGTTCAATAGTGAATTCTATCTCTCTATCTTATGGTAAACCAAGTATATCATCTGGGAATACATCAGAAAATTCCCTCACCACTGGTATATTTTCAAGCAAGCTATCAGTGGTTCTAGTATCAGTCACATATGCCAAATATGTCTCACATCCTCTTTTGATCATTTGAAATGCCTTTATAGCTGAGACTAAACATGTAGGCATAAGTTTTCTTTCACCCAGAAATACTACCCTTGGCTGGTTTAATGATTCCAAAATTACTTCCTTAGTAAAGCAATTCACTATTGTATGATGTCTAGTTAACCAGTCCATTCCCAGTATCACATCAAATTCATATATTGGCAATAAAATCAGATTAGTTATTAACACAGCTTTATCAATGCATATCAAATAATCACGACAGACATTACTCACAACAACTACTGTTGCCAATGGAGTACTCATATTTATGTCAATCCCCAAAGGCCCATGCATTTGATGCAGTTTAGATGCCATATGTAATGATATAAATGAATGAGTGGAGCCTGGGTCAATCAATGCAATATATCATAAATGTAAATATTACCGGTACTACTTCAGAAGCATCAACCGCCTCCTATCTAGTCATAGCAAATACCCTTGCCTGAGTAGGGGTCTAGAACTCTGACCTTCGGGTATGATCACTCCTCTACCCATTGTACCAGTTCTGACCATGCCTCTTCCTCTGCCCTGTGTCCCACTAGTAGGGTAGACCCTCGGTGCCTCAACTGTAGTCTCAGATACTCCTCTACCTCTACTAGTCTCTACTAGTTTGGCTTTTTTCGGACATTCTCTGTACCTGTGCTCCATTGATCCACAAAAATAACATGCTCCTATGAGCCTTCTACATTTGCCCATATGTTGTCTACCATAATAAGTACATATGGGCCTCTGTTCAACATATTGGCTCTGCCTTCTACCTGGGTAAAAAGAAGTCATAGTATTACCTCTAGAGCTCGAGTATCCACCTTTGTTACCAGACTATACAGGCATATATCTACCTTTTTTTCCCGACATTCTGCTAGACTCACCAAATAACTCATGTGTTGCCCTTTTAATTTGTTGTTCCCCAGCTTTTTTCATTAGCCATTCAGCTCTAATGGAAACAACTCTGAGTCGGGCATAACTATCAAGGTCAGTAGTTGTGATTCTGTTTTTGATATCATATTTAAGGCCCTCCTCAAACTTCCTGCATTTGTCTCTTTCAGTAAAGACCATGAAGGTGGCATAGTGGGAAAGTTTATTGAACTGCACCTCATACTCAGCAATGGACATGTTTCCCTATTTCAGATTAAGGAATTCCTTTCTCTTCTCATCTTTATATGCCTCAGGCATGTAATTATTCTGAAATTCACGAAGGAAATCATTCCATGTCAAGACTGGTGGTTGTGCATTACTATCTGAGATTGTCTCCCACCATTCATAGGCATTGCCTTGAAGCAAAGATACTACATAATCAAATTTCTCATCTGGGGTACATCTCATCATATTCAGCACCTTCTGTGTCCTTTTCAGCAATGTCTCAGCTTCTGCTGGGTCTGTTGTGCCATTGAAATCAGTTGCACCATATTTCCTTAGCTTGTCATAACGTCTTTCCTTATAGATTTCAAGACCATATACTTCATGTTCTAGGTTTTCATGGGGTACTTCTACATGAGATGACTATGATGCATGTGTTGGAGCTCTAGCTCCAAGTGCTGGTTGATCTCTATGTAAATGAGGTGATGCCTCATGAGAATGAATTTCGGCCGGCCTCTCCCTCCTTGGTGAATCATGTCTTGTGATGTCCCTAAAATATTTAGAATTATGTCACTACATAATGTTCAACATATATGATGCCCATGTTATCATTCGCTTGGAGCATATGCATGTTCCCATGGAACCTATCCCTGCTCTAATACCAAAAATGTAAGACCACATCTTATGCAATTAAGTATAACCTATCCCTATATTAAGTAATCATACATAACAGACTGGAAAGGCAAAATACCCTGTTTCCATTGGTAGAAAATTTTTTTCATATCCTGTAATATCATTCAATGACTTTGCAAGTCAACTTTGAGGCTTTCGCCACAATACGATATATCACATATATTAAAACATAAACGTTGCACACAAGTATTTACGAGTCGCTTTCATTTATACATTTTTAAAATCCATTTCAAAATGACTATACATATTCAAACACGTAAATACAAAATGCAAATGACATATTTTCATGCTCGTGTGGAATGCAAGGAGAGAGAGTGATAAGGCTCGGCCAGTGACCTGTGCTCCATGTCTTTTATATGCTACTCAAAATGAGCTATCACTTTTTCTTTACCTGAAAAATGATGCAAATTGATGAGTTGCAGCTCAGTGAGAATAACCATCAAATGAGCTCTAAACTACCGAACAACTCATAGTAATAAATCACAAATCCAATGCATACCATGTATTCCATTCAATTCATCAGTATCATATAAATATCAATAAAGTTGAAACATATAATCCTTACACTTTACATATGCAAATGTTTTGCTTATTTAATTTTCTTATGACCAAGTTAAACAGACATTGCCTCAGGTTTCCATGTGAACAATTGCCATGTTAATATTTGTATTTGCTAGCTAGCTTGATCATTTGTTTCATTTGCACATTTGTTGGGCCATAGGCCTCTTCTTTTGCTTTACAATATCGATTAACTAGCCACAATGCCTTTTAAGCCCATATGTATATGCACTTGTATTTAAGCACTCCTCAACCATTGTATCTTATCACATATAACATACATATACCGCATATATGCCTCATATGCCACACATATACCTTGTATATACTATACATATACCATGTATATATCACATATGTCAAACATACCACAAGTATACTATTTATATGTACCACAAATGTCACAAATTATCCATCATCATATTATCAAGGACCAATCATGACAACCATATGAATCACATAGCAAGCAACATTCATTTGCACTAAAGAATTCAATTGATAATTAGACTCACTTTTCTCCTTTGATTCCGACCCCTAACTTATTGTCTATGCACTCCTTGTGGGTCTCCAATATCTTATGAGCCTAATATGAAAATATAATCGATTAACTCATGATTAGGGAGACTTAATGTGGCTTAAACAAATTAATATGCATTGCTCATATCAATAGCGAAGATTTTTTCCTATGAGGCAGTGTGACCTTATGGGGCTGTTTAGCCTATATATTTCTCTATAATTGACCAATTAATCTGATTCTTATACCTAACTGAAAATAACATATAATTATATAACATACTCAAATTTCAGAGAAATTGGATAATTGTAAAATGTTTGGTGGAATTTCTAAGTGTGTTCTGTTTTCTGCCCTTTGTCAGTTTCAGGGTACATTTTGGTTCATCATAACTTATATTATATAAGTACAATTTCAATGAAACTTATATGGGTTCAAATGGAACATTTTTCATGTTTACAACATTTATCAATTATGTCTCTAAGTGCTTCAAATTATAAGAAATATTTCACTTGTCCAGAATATAATTAGCTTACGGACGAGTATGACTTCCAAAGGCCATAACTTAGCCTATACAAAACATATTAAGCTGAATTTAGTACCAAAATTTAGATAAGACATATAAGTATAACTTTAATGTTTTGATAAGTTAGAGAATGTATCTCTAAAGAGTTCCAAATGGCTACACAAATTGCTGGAACTACCCAGGGCACTAAGCAGTCAGCTCAAACTATGGAACAGTCATGCTTCCATTCACAATAACTCAACCTCCACCAACCATATGAACCTAAAATTTGGTATAAGGATATATAACACATATATATACAACTTTTATATTTTGCAATACTTCCAATAATGGCTTTAGTATATTTAAAACCAAAGAACACAGTAGCTAACTTGGCTAGGGTTCACACCTTGACCATTTTTAGCAGAGAGAGGATTTCTCTTACTATACACAAAATATTGAAAAATGGTTTACATATCCATATATCTAAGACATAAAGGAACAACCTTTAAGTTTTAAACTTTTCCAGAATCAATTTCTATATGTATCAAAATCTAGGTTCAAGTTAGTGCCTATTAATGAACCTTAGCAACTGAAATCAATCCTATAGCAATAAAAATTGATTACTTACCAATAATGAACTTGCAAGGGATTAATTTTCCTCAAACACTAAGTGAAAAAAGGAAGAATCAAAGTCTGGAATGGAGGAGGATGAAGAAGAAAATGGGATGTAGTGAGGAGGCAGAAATGGGGGAGGAAGATAAAACTAACTTTTTTTGTTTTTGTCTTTTTGTCTTTTTCTCTTCGTCTCTTCTCTTTTCTCTTCTCTTTTCTTTTATTTTTCTTTTGTTTCATTTTCATTTTATTTTATCTATATTATTATTATTTACATATATTTATAATTCCACTAATTCATACAATAATGCAACTTAATCATTTCTCATGATTTAACTAAATTAACAATGTAAATGTTTACTAATCTTAATCTATTTACATATATTTTATCTTTTTCTCTTCTTCTCTTCCCTTTTCTCTTCTCTTTTCTATTATTTTTCTTTTGTTTCATTTTCATTTTATTTTATCTATATTATTGTTATTTACATAAATTTATAATTCCACCAATTCACACAATAATGCAACTTAATCATTTGGCCCGATTTAACTACATTAACAATGTAAATATTTACCAATTTTAATCTAGTCATTTTGTTTACTTTAATTTAGTCACCTTATTCAATTTATTTCTAATGCTTTGTTATCCTCATTTAGGTTATAAGTACACACGTGCGACTCGATACAATTGCCAAATACTAGGACACGTAGCTAGTGCATGCCATGAACTTGTTTTTAAGAAAATATGTATCAAATGCACGTGTTGAATTGCATTATATGGAAGATGCATATGTTCAAATGCATGTAGAGAAGGTCGAGAATGTTACAAATAAGAAGTTAGATAATTGCTATATATAATGAAATTTTCTATAATTGTGATGATATAGAAATAATATGAATGAAATGTGTTATGACTATTATAATATAGATTCACTTATGCATGTATGATTATGAATATGAATGTTATGTTAATGCGTGAATGCGTGCTAGAATTTTAATGCTTATATGTACCACTAAACTTTCAAAAACTTAGTGTATGGATTTTTTTGCATGCAGGTTTAAAGCTAGTAGACAATTTAATTGACTAAAAGAGAAGATCGAGCTAGTCAGAGTAGTCAAAATTGACTTATCTTGGGGTTGTTTACTTATTTATGTATTTTATTTATTTGATTGATTTAATTATTTCTCATGACTTGGGATAGAGACAAATAATGATTCATATTTTTGAAATTGACATGTAATTGTACTTATTTATTATTAATAAGGATGAATTTATAATAAGAGTTGGATTTTTCCCAAACTAGTTATTCAATTGTTTATGAATTTATTCAAACACATATGTGTAGTTATGCAGTAAATAAAATATGGTTAATATAAAGATGCATATTATACAACTACGATGATATAAGTTAGAAAGTCTTTTTTTTATTTAGAATAGAATTACATAGATTCAGTCATATGAGATTTGTTTTTATAATGGCGTTTACTCTATTGTATAGAGAATGTTACATTTGGAGCACATACCCCTGGAATGAGCCTATTATGCTGAGATTCAAGACGGTTAAGAAACCATGAGAAAATATAAGAGGAAATTCAAAAGATGGTAAGGATATAGCAGAGAAATTAAGTAGAATAAGAAGAAAGGAACCTAGAAGGCTCATTTGGCTGTGAAACTTAGGGAAAGGAAACTAGGTAGAGGAATCTTTCTCCATACCAAAGAAATCAAGCTCAAAGGTGGCTTTAAACATCTTGGCTTCTTGAAATTGAGAAAATTGTGAAGGTAGATAAGTTGAATGCGAAGGCGAGTGGAAAAGGTTGGAAAAGTAGGGGTATGCAATCGGGACTGGCAATCATTAACTAGTGACTGGCGACCATAGTGAGGGTGAGGGTGAGGGTGAGGGAGAAGAGATGTAGGAGTTGTGTAAATCAATTAGAGATTATGAAGTATTAGGGTTTCATTTTAGTATTAGGACTTCACAAAATAGCGTCGTTTAGAATTATCAACAATTTTACATCTTTCGTTGGATTTGAAAGAATATTAAGTTAATATTTCATTTAATTTTATTTTAAGTTTAGTAAAAATATCGTATAAAATACTAAAATAAATTATAATTATAATTATAAATAAATAAATTGTAATATTAGATTAGGAGGAAAAAGAAAATTAATTGGGTGAAAAAATATATTTATTGTAGCGATTTATTTTTATTACATTGCAATAGTTTATATCTAATGAAATATTTTGTTGAAAAATTTATTGTAATAGAATTATACTGTTGCAGTAAAAAGTTTATTGTAGCACTTTTAAAAGTACCTCTAGGAAAATACTGCAATATATATAACCTTTATGTAGTAGTGAAAATTGATCATTTTGCCCCTATATATTCATTTTTGGTATATTATTATTATTATTAGCTTCTAGTTTTTTAATTTTAAATTTCATTAGTCATAATATACTTATGTTATAGGAGCGTGAATATTTACTAAAAGACATGTAATATTACAACAAATTAACGAGACTAATTGTTTTTAAAGTGCTCATTGTTTAAAAAAAGAATACAAATTAAGGACAACATATGTACAAAATATAAATATCAGACAAATTGACTATTAAGTGCAAAAAGCTGCAAATTTATTAAATCTTTTATTTTCTTCTCAATTTTCATGGTTTTGAAACTATAAAAGAAAAACCATATATCATCTTAACCATCTTTGTAAACAATAGAAAATATCCAGCATAACATACTATATCATGACAAACCATCACAAACAGTATAAAGCATCCAGCATACCATACTATACCATAACGAATCACAATTCAAATAATGCCTAAATTACAACCATCATCATTCTTTTGACTATAAAATGAAGATATACTGAGAAAGGGATCATAATAAAATAAAATTTTGGTTTCATATATATATATATATAACAACTCTTCAATCTCATTATAATAAACCCTTAATACATTAACTAACATTAAAAACTAAACAAATTATAATAAATGGTTACAATAGATATAAAGATGTTTTATTTTTAGTGTTAAATTTATTTGTCCTTTTGTGAAGTATTTCTTATTTCTAATGTTTTTTTTAGAAATTCTTATTTTTAATGTTGCTAATATATATAGTTATCAAAAAATTAAATACATAACATCGATCTTAATCAGCAACTCAAAACTTGAAGAGCCAACTATTATTAAAATATACCGACTTCTTTGGCTATTAAAATAATAGCATTGTTTTGATTAATTTTATATATAATTCTGTTTGTTTTCAGGTCCACACCTCCATAGCCTGCACCAATTGTAGAAGAACCACAAGAGGTGGAATTTATGGATGAATCTCAATTTCATCGTCCGAAGACTTCAAATGGTATATGGTTTTCTATGGACAACGTTGCTCCTAGTCAAAGGAGAGCTAAGCTCCTTGAGATGTATGCATGGATTGAAATCAAAATTCAAGTAGGAGTTTCATTATGAGAAGTCTTATAAGAATTCACTACCAGATTCACTAGTAGTTTGCGAGAATGGTAGATAAGAGTAAGTGAGTATGAAAAGATGACTTTTTGTTAACTTACCAATATTGTTGTGGTATTGACATACATTGAAGTTGAGTTCATTGGAACTCCCTAAGATTCTTTAGAAACAGCCAAAAGTGAATTTGTTTCAACTAAGATGATATTCTCTAAAAAGGAAAGATCTTAAAAAACACTACATACGAGTAGCTGAAAGATATTACCAAATTGGTTTTGGTGATATTAATTTTAAACAACAGTTCATTAATTCTGTTCAAGAAGAATTAAGTAAAGATACTCTCAGATATTTTAGAAAGCATGAAATTGCTCAAAAAGATTATTCATTAGCACGAGTCTATCAAAAAATGATGATTGTTCTTGATGAGCTATGTTCCAGCAGAAAGCAAATCAAAGAAGCCTTGAGAATGACAAATAACAAAAGTATGGTGCTAATATATTCTCGACCAGATTTGACAATCAAATGTTTAGACAAGCAAAATTGTGATTGCAGACACTACAAGAAGGACAAACACTACAATAAGCACAAATACAATAATAGTCATTTCCATAAGAAATACAAGAAGTTCAAATACTTCAAAAAGAAAAATCGAAGATTCAAAAAATCGGATTGATGCTATCTTTACGAAAAAAAGGGACACTTTGCAAAATGATGTCCAAACAGACCAAAGCAAGCAATTCAGCTAATCCAGCATTTGGAGCAACAGTTTGATATCAATCTTGATAACACTGATATTGAATCACTGTTTTCAGTAGACAAAGAGTCAAATGAAGATTCTCTCATGGGAATTGAAGCTCTGATTTTTTCTTCAGATTTTGATGAGGAATGTTTTTTGTTGTAAAAGTCAGCCTAAGTCCAATTCAAACTGTAGTAGTAGCCCAAAAATAGGTAGTTCCATACTGTCCAATCCAATTGTTTACAGATAAATATGAGAAGCCTATTAAGGCTATATATTTTATTGATACGGGAGCCCATAGAACCATTACTAACCCAAAACTCTTCCCAGACCACTTCTTGAAAGTCCACAAAGAAGTTTTCAAAGCAGCAGATAGAGAATTGTTTTCAACAAACTAGATTACAGCCAAGCCTATTAAAATCCAGGTCCTTCCAAATTGTTCTTTATGGACCAAAGTTTTAGGTTCATATTCGCCCCAAAAGACATTTTGATTGGCTTTGACGTTCTTAGTCAATTACTAAAAATATCCATAACTGTTCAATGTTTTAAAGCAAAAAAATGGTTCCTTCTCTATACATCAACCTCATATTTATTCATGGCTTCCATATAAGGCCCATTTTGTGATATTCAGACCCAAATTATAAAACAAAGTTGTTTAGCCAATCATATGGACTTTCTTCAAAATGTCAAAATCCACTTTGGACTAAACAATAGTTCTACATTTCTATGCCATTCAAACAAAATGAGGATATCAATCCTACTAAGGCAACTCATCCTAGTATGAATTCAGATGATTAGTCAATAGCAGTTCAAGAATGTTCCCAAATTCTTCAACAAGGTCTCATTGATCCAACCAAATCAGATTGGGCATGCCAAGTGTTTTATGTGAATAAATGATCTGAGCAAGTTAGAGGAAAGAAAATATTTATGATCGATTATAAGCCTTTAAATCATTTCTTAAATGATGACAAGTTTCTTAAACGATTGATTATAAGCCTTTAAATAATTTCTTAAAGATCTCATCGTTATATTCATTTATCAAGGATGGAAAGATATTTTCTAAGTTTGATCTTAAGTCAGGATTTTGGCAATTAGTGAAACATCCTGATGATAGGCATAAAACAACCTTCTACATTCCTAATCATCATTACCAATGGACAGTAATGTCTTTCAGTCTTAAAGTAGCTCCATCACTTTTTTAAAAAGTAATGACAACGATCTATTCTCCGATCTTATCTTTAGCATTGATCTACATAGATTATATTTTGCTTTTCTCAAAAGATGTCAATAGTCTCAGACTATTATTAAAGCAATTTGCAGAATTGACAGCACAACATGGAGTGATGCCTTCTAAAAAGAAGATGCACTTAGCAAAAAAGGAGATAGAATTTCAGGAGATGACATTTAAAGATGTTGCATATCAACCTTGTCCATACATCGGACTTGAATTATTAAAGTTCCCTGACAACGAATTGGCATAAAAGCAGATACAAAAATTTTTAGGAATTGCAAATTATGTCAGAGACTTTATTCTCCACTTCACAAAAGTTGCTCAAGCACTTCAGTATTTATTGAAAAAAGATGCCCCACTATGGTCACATGCTCAATCAACAGTTGTAAAACAGATAAAAGAGATTTGTGAAAATCTTCCACCTTTGCATATCCTAGCAGAAGGAAAAAGAATACTCTAGATAGATGCTAGTGATGAGTACTGGAGAGCTATTCTCTTAGAAGAAAAAGATGAACAATGACAAATTTGTGCATATGCCAGTGGTCACTTCAAAGACTCAGAATGCCACTACCATTCCACATTCAATGAGATATTAGCGGTAAAGTATAGAATTAAAAAATTTAAATTTCATTTAATTGGCCATAACTTCACAGTTTTGATGGATTGCTCATCCTTTCCAAAAATTCTTAATTTCAAAGGAAAGCATATTCCACATTCACAATTATTGAGATGGAATGATTGGTTTTCAAAGTACAATTTCATTATTGAGCATATAAAAGGAGATAGGAATCTCATTCTTCATTTCCTATCCAGACCATTCTCTAAGAAATTTAGCTTAATCACTGAAACATAGACAATTCCATTAATCCTTATGGCAAGTTCAAATTTCTCTCCATATCCACCTTCATTGATCAGAGTCATGAACAAATATCAAAAAAAAGTTCTCATTGTTGATGCTCAGTTAACAGCTATCAGAAAATATGGAGAAACTTTCCTAAAACCAAAAGCTTTTCATCCAGACTATCCTTTCATGGATGTCTTTAAGCTTCCTCTTGTTGGACAGTTCCCTGAAGAATCCCTCCAAATGCTATGGTACATGTGTGTCACTGCCTTTGAAATCTATAAAATTTACCCTTATTCTCTCTAAGGAAACTATGATTCTCATCCTTTAGAGGTAAGAGAACCTCAATGATCAATGGAAGCAAGAAATCAGTACATTTCATGAGAAATCTGGCCAAAGTACCAAGATGATGCACCTTGGGAGGCTATCCCATCTGCTTACATGGAAGGATTAAGAAGAGAAGAAGAAATACATCGAGCAATTATCTCTACTAAATAAATGCCTCCACCAATATATAAAGAGGGACCTACAACTGTAATTGATTATGACTTAGATGATTACAGGGAAATGAGCCTGTCACCTAGTCATGAACTGAAATATAAGGAATAGGCAGTCCACATTATCTTTTGTATAATTATGTTTGCTTTGGCTTTGTAAAAGTAAAGATTCTTATCTTTTCTTTAATTTGCTTTTGTAATAGTAAAGATTATGATAATCTTTACTTTAATAATTTTAGTTTGCTTTCAGTGTTCTATATAAGGAAGCTCAATACTTTGTAAAAGACAAAACAAGTTTGGAAATAAAAATCCCTGGTGTGTTTTAACCATGTCTTTCTAAAAAACTCTCTCATTCTTCAATCTTTAGATAATTGCCATATATACATATTATGGCTTCTTTTCATAGACATCCATAGCCAAGTTCTTTTTTGTCCTCCGGATGAGGCTATTGATGCAGCAAAGTAGATAACTAAAAGACAGGCCATTGAGTGCCCAAGAGAGGTTGTAATGGCTAGCATATTTATTATCTATGTTGAAGCATCAGTAGTAGTCATTAGAGGGCATATTGGTATCGGGCTTATCCTATTTTGATTCTTAACTTGGGGATTCTCAAAGATATCCAGAAATGTTATACGATCATGAAACATTTCTGGATATCTCTGATAATCCCCCAATTGAGAATCAAAACAAGATAAACCCACCAATGGCTAAAGAAGCCATTAGGATTAGTCATACCTTGATTCTTCTTTGAATTTGTCTGAGTTATCCCTCACTAGTATTAGAGCCAAGAAACTCTTGTTCTTGGTCTAATCTATGGGGATGAGGATATTTCTCACCTATCATCATTATAGAAGTTCAAAAATTATCTTGCTCTTCTTATACACTATCTTTACAGCCTTCAACTTCTAAAAACCTCAACCATCTTTATGAACTCTTTTTTTCTTCCTGAAGATCAAAAAATCCAAAAAATAAATATTCCATTCATAAACCCTTACCATACCTTTCAAAAACATAAATCCTCTTTCACTACCTCTATCAAAGCCTTAATCAGACAAAAACCTTCTTCTGTAAAAGAGTATGTACAATCTTCCTCCTTCGATCAATGCCCTATCCAAGGTGTTGCCTAGATAATGAACCAAGAAGGGGGGTTAAATTGGATATTAAAAAATTTCTTAACTTTTAACTGCGGAATAAAAAGTTAAATAGAGTAGGGATAGAAAGATATCACACAAGAAATTTATAGAGGTTCGAGTATTAACAAACCCTACTCCTCTCCCCAATCTCAATTGGAAGTTTTACTAACACACTAAGTGTTACAATGGAGTTTTACAAGCTCACCCCCAACTATGGTGTTTCTATCAATGGCTAACACCTAACCCAGAAATTCCCTTGTCTTTTAATGGCTCACACAATAAACCAATTCCTTGTGCTTTATGGCTCACATAAATAACCCCTACAAGTATTTTACTCTTAACCCAATATACCCAAACTCACTTGAGTAGTAGATTACAAAGAAAAATACTCACCAACCTATAATGCTCAGAATTTATGAGCAAATAGATTTTTACAAAGAATAAGAGTTTTGTTGAAAGTAATTAATGCACAATTGCTACAACAAGATTTTAATTCGAAAGTAATTGTTTATTCTCTTGTTTTGGATTCATAAATGACTTGCATTTATACTTCCTTAGCGAATTATACTCATTTGGATGCATTTAATACGAAAATAGTCGTTGCACCAACTCTTAATTTCACGCCTAACATGTTTCTCTTTCCTCATTCACGGTCGTGAATATGTGTGTCACAATCGGGAATGTTTTTCCAAGACGTGGCTAAGGTGGTAACTCTGGCCGTGAAGTATTGTGGAATAATTTGAAGTGTTTGATCACGGGCATAACTTTATACTCTCACGGGCGTGAGTATCCTCCCAAGCCGTGGTCCAAGTGGTGACTCTGGCCATAAAGCTCTCTATAAGAATTTGACATGTTATCTCATGGGCATCCCTGATTTGATCATTCATGGTTGGTATGATCCTTCATGGCCGTGAACTTTAAATGTTGGAGAGTTGGCGTTGAGCTATATCACGGGAGTGAAATAATCAATCACGGGCGTGAACATGCTATTTCTTCATATTTTGACTTTCAAAGGTGATTCTTGCATCATATTTAATACCCTGTTCAACAAACTTAGAACATAAATATTGTTAAATACATTATTGCTATTTTATTTGTTAGCATCAAAATGACGGAAATACCCCTCAAGTTTCAACACAAGGTACTGGTGAAGAACAATTCATTACTCTTAAAATTCCTTTAGAGTTTCCTACTCAATGGCTCAATAATGGATATTCTCATATTCACTTTGGACCTATCAGACTTGCTTTGACTTACCATGGTACAAAGGGTTTGCCAGTAGTAGCTCGTATTGCTTTACTGGATATTAAATTTCTGGAATACCAATATGCTATAATTGGTACTATCCAGACATCTTTAAATGTATGAACTATCCTTTGCATGTTCTATCCGAACTTCAATACGAGACTCCAAGATCCTCACACTTTTACAACTCTGAAAGTCCAAGTCCAAATCACTGGAGTTAAAAATGTGGCTACCACTGACATAGCCACTCTTCATTATCAGATAATCTATCGAGTACAAAACCATGCTATGGATCCCTGTATTCCAACTTCTTCAAATGGTTTAAGTATTACTGTAGATTCAACTCAAGTTCCTAGGGTGGTACAAATTCCAAAACAATAGACAAAAGAAGATCTTCTCCAGATCTTTCCTCAGTCATGGTTAACTAACTATGAGCTTCTCCACCAGAAAAATCAGCCAGTAAGCTCCACCAAACCATTCTTCATAAAGCACAAAGATGGTAGAGTAGAAATCCAGTTTTTCTCTCTAGATGATGATGAAGTTGCAACCAGTACACCAATGGAATTCTCCACTCAATTTATGATGCAGCCTATTCCTTCTCATGAAGATATTTCGATTCTTGCCTTTTCCAATTTAGCCAAGCATCTATCAATCACATAGTGAATATTATAGTTACTCTGATATATGTGACTGTGATGATTGTTATGCAGATAAAATAGCAGATGATGAAGGTGATTCTTGCATCATATTTCATACCCTGTTCAACAAACTTAGAACACAAGTATTGTTAAAGACATTATTGCTATTTTATTTATTAGCATCAAAATAACGGAAATACCCCTTAAGGTTCAACACAAGGTACTGGTGAAGAATAATTCATTACTCTAGAAATTCCTTCATAGTTTCCTACTCAATGGCTCAATAATGGATATTCTCATATTCACTTTGGACCTATCAGACTTGCTTTGACTTACCATGGCAGAAAGGGTTTGCCAGTAGTAGCTCGTATTGCTTTACTGGATATTAAATTTATGGAATACCAATATGCTATAATTGGTACTATCCATACATCTTTAAATGTATGAACTATCCTTTGCACGTTCTATCCGAACTTCAATATGAGACTCCAAGATCCTCACACTTTTACAACTCTGAAAGTCCAAGTCCAAATCACTGAAGTTAAAAATGTGACTACCACTGATATAGCCACTCTTCATTATCAGATGATCTATCGAGTACAAAACCATGCTATGGATCCCTGTATTCCAACTTCTTCAAATGGTTTAAGTATTACTGTAGATTCAACTCATGTTTCTAGAGTGGTACAAATTCCAAAACAATAGACAAAAGAAGATCTTCTCTAGATCTTTCCTCATTCATGGTTAACTAACTATGAGCTTCTCCACCAAAAGAATCAGCCAGTAAGCTCCACCAAACCATTCTTCATAAAGCACAAATATGGTATAGTAGAAATCCAGTTTTTCTCTCCAGATGATGATTAAGTTACAACCAGTACACCAATGGAATTCTCCACTCAATTTATGATGTTGCCTGTTCCTCCATATTTTGACTTTCAAAGGTGATTCTTGCATCATATTTCATACCCTGTTCAACAAACTTAGAAAACAAGTATTGTTAAACACATTATTGCTATTTTATTTATTAGCATCAAAATGACGGAAATACCTCTCAAGGTTCAAGACAAGGTACTGGTGAAGAATAATTCATTACTCTTGAAATTCCTTTAGAGTTTCCAACTCAATGGCTCAATAATGGATATTCTTATATTCATTTTGGACCTATCGGACTTGCTTTGACTTACCATAGTACAAAGGGTTTGCCAGTAGTAGCTCGTATTGCTTTACTGGATATTAAATTTATGGAATACCAATATGCTATAATTGGTACTATCCATACATCTTTAAATGTATGAACTATCTTTTGCACGTTCTATCCGAACTTCAATACTAGACTCCAAGATCCGCACACTTTTACAACTCTGAAAGTCCATGTCCAAATCACTGGACTTAAAAATGTGGCTACCACTGACATAGCCACTCTTCATTATCAGATGATCTATCGAGTACAAAACTATGCTATGGATCCCTGTATTCCAACTTCTTCAAATGCTTTAAGTATTACTGTAGATTCAACTCATGTTCCTAGGGTGGTACAAATTCCAAAACAACAGACAAAATAAGATCTTCTCCAAATCTTTCCTCAGTCATGGTTAACTAACTATGAGCTTCTCCACCAGAAAAATCAGCTAGTAAGCTCCACCAAACCATTCTTCATAAAGCATAAAGATGGTAGAGTAGAAATCCAGTTTTTCTCTCTAGATGATGATGAAGTTGCAACCAGTACACCAATGGAATTCTCCACTCAATTTATGATGCAGCCTATTCCTTCTCATGAAGATATTTCGATTCTTGCCTTTTCCAATTTAGCCAAGCATCTATCAATCACATAGTGAAAATTATAGTTACTTTGATATATGTGACTGTGATGATTATTATGCAGATAAAATAGCTAATGATGAAGGTGATTCTTGCATCATATTTCATACCCTGTTCAACAAACTTTGAACACATGTATTGTTAAACACATTATTGCTATTTTATTTGTTAGCATCAACATGATGGAAATACCCCTCAAGGTTCAACACAAGGTACTGGTGAAGAATAATTCATTACTCTTGAAATTCCTTCAGAGTTTCCTACTCAATGGCTGAATAATGGATATTCGCATATTCACTTTGGACATATCAGACTTGCTTTGACTTAGCATTGCAGAAAGGGTTTGCCAATAGTTGCTCGTATTGCTTTACTGGATATTAAATTTCTGGAATACCAATATGCTATAATTGGTACTATCCAGACATCTTTAAATGTATGAACTATCCTTTGCACGTTCTATCCGAACTTCAATACGAGACTCCAAGATCCTCACACTTTTACAACTCTGAAAGTCCAAGTCCAAATCACTGGAGTTAAAAATGTGGCTACCACTGACATAGCCACTCTTCATTATCAGATGATCTATCGAGTACAAAACCATGCTATGGATCCCTGTATTCCAACTTCTTCAAATGCTTTAAGTATTACTATAGATTCAACTCATGTTCCTAGGGTGGTACAAATTCCAAAACAACAGACAAAAGAAGATCTTCTCCAAATCTTTCCTCAATCATGGTTAACTAACTATGAGCTTCTCGACCAAAAAAATCAGCCAGTAAGCTCCACCAAACCATTCTTCATAAAGCACAAAGATGGTAGAGTAGAAATCCAGTTTTTCTCTCTAGATGATGATGAAGTTGCAACCAGTACACCAATGGAATTCTCCACTCAATTTATGATGCAGCCTATTCCTTCTCATGAAGATATTTCGATTCTTGCCTTTTCCAATTTAGCCAAGCATCTGTCAATCACATAGTGAAAATTATAGTTACTCTGATATATGTGACTGTGATGATTGTTATGCAGATAAAATAGCTGATGATGATGAATGTTGGAAAGGAAAAGCCATAAGATCTAAAAGGAAGACAAAGTTTTCTGAGAAATAGTTCTTCCAACAGTTTGATGATAAGGATTCTTTTGTTTGTCTTTTAGGACATCCATTAGGGAAGTATGACTATGTTGTTTTCTATTCACCTCCTTCTCACTTTAAAAATTATTTGCCTCCCATACCTCCACCATGGGATAATCCTTTGCCTCCTAAACCTCCAGAAAAGCCTAGACAGCTAAAACCTCTACCTTGTTACAAATAAGTTCCAAAACCTATAGTTACCAAACTTGAACCTATACCTATGATAGCTATGTACCAACCACTTTATTCTTCTCCATCTACATATGATACTGAATTTCTGCCTCTCCAGGAACACATAGATGCTGACTCTCAAGTTTGGACTACTCCATATGTCCAACCTTTGGCAATTACACCTGAAGGAACATCGAAGCCTATTTCTGCAATAGATTCAGTTTTCAATTGGTAGACTCAGAATGCACAGGCACAGAATAAAGTGCTTCAGAGAATTGAAACTAAGGTTGATGATGTTTCAAACAAAGTTTCTTTTCTAGATAAACATCAAACTGCACAATATGAAGCACTGCAGAAGTTGTTGATACAGCTTGAAGATCAACATGCAAATTTAAAAAATCAGTTCATGAATATGATATCCACTAGATCATATGACTCAACTTTTGATGACAAAGTTGTTCGTCTCCAGAAACTAGAAAGAGAAATTTCCATGTTGAAGCAAGACCTTAAACAAGATTTTCTCAAATTCCCTTATGTTTCTACTGATCCTTAGGGATGTTCACTATCCTACACCTACCTGTATCACACCAACCGCTTTACACACCTCCTTCTATTAACCAACCTTCCCTGACAGAACTTCAACGTTTCATTTTTTTCCTCTGAGCTTTTTCATAAACAATTCATGGAACAGCTCAGAATAGAACCAAAGCCTATTTCTGCTTCATTTCAAAAATCAAATCAAACACCTATTACTACAAATCCTTTTACACCTCTTATTATTTCTTCTAAAATAACCACTCAACCAGATCAACCAACTCCTATTTCTCAACCCGTTTCCCAGTGTCAAAAACGAAAACAAAAAACTGCTCACTCTCATATGGTACAAAAGCCTCAAAACACCATCACTACTTTGTTGGAAAAATAAGCCGTTAAAAATATTCCTCACATTAGGAGTCAAGTTTCAAAAATGCCTTATATTTCTTCTGATAGTTCAGAATTTGAACTCTCTAATAATGAACTTGATCCAAAATATTTTCCTCTGACTTAGTTTATGGCAGACCCCGTTGCTTCACAACAAAGTGGAACCATTCATCAGCAACCTGCCTATCAAACTAAAGAGCCACCAGAGCAAATGGATACAAATGTCCCAGAATCCAATCCATAAGTTCCTCCCTTACCTCACAATGGACCATGGTTTACATTCGATGATATCCCACCTCATAAATGGAGAGATCACATCAAATAATTTTATGCTTGGATAGAAGTTCAACAAAGGCATCCTAATTCCAAATTCTCAGTTATAATCTTGGAATTCACTTCCAGATTCACAAGAACTCTAAGAGATTGGTTTGTCCACCTTCTATCACTCCCAGACAATAGTAGAGGTCCTTACTAGTTTACACAGAGAATTTATTGGAAATATGGCAGAGTATGATGATATGTGTAGAAATGAATATTTTAAGATGAAATGTTGTTCTCTTCTCTGAAAAGACCTTGATCGGCATTATTAATGAATGACAAAAAGATTTTACCTTTTTGGTGGTGCAACAGATGCCAATATGAAGCAAGCATTTCTGGCTTCTTTTTTCAAAGTATTTCCGGTTTATTTTTTCAAAGTATTTCCAATTACATCCAATTTCAACACAAGGAAAAGAACAGTGATTTGAATTCTCTCAGCCTTAGAGAAATCTATCAGCGTATTCTTCTTTCAGTCAAAAAGATTTGTGCTCAACAAAAGATGGTTTGAGAACTGACGACATTCGATAATGTTCATCTTAGAAGATGGCTTGCAGAAGACATAATTTGTAGATAAAATGTAAAGACAAGGAAATTAACACCCCCTCACCCCAGCAGCTCATGCCAGGATAAGGGAGTGCTATACTAACTTCTTCGGTTGAAATATCATTTTTAAATTATGTATAAATGAAAATCACTCGTATATTTATTTTTATTTACTATTTATTTACTTTGTAGTGTAAAAGAAATCAAAGTAAGAAAGCACAATACATTTTATAAAGTATTATTTACAAAACGTTCTATTATTATACAACCATTATAAAATAAAGTTCAACCCAAAATATACAAATGATGTTTGACTCACAGTTTGAAGCAGGCTGCTCTACTGGATCAGACCACAACTACCTTTGTCTATTATTCTTTGTTATACCTGTGCGAGATAAACTCTCACGCTCAGCTCTAGACTTAGTAGTGCATATAAATAAGGTAATAAACTATTTTATGCAACATGCATTGTCATATACAACTCATGCTCAATCATCTTCTCATGCAAATATACATATCATGGTATTCTAACATTATAAACATCAAATTATATTCTCTTATCTCATAATTGTTTATTTTATTAAAACATCATTATATAACACATCATAATTAACCATGTTACAAGTCATTATTCCTTTTATTTTCCTCAACCTTTTATGCCCACAACACCCATTCATCTTTTTATGCAAACATACATTTCATAAATTTTATTCTTTTATATCTCATATTTATTTTACTTTATCAAATCATTATTATCTATAGCCTTTTATTGCCCATAACACCTATGAACCCCTGACTAGGATAACAGAGTTGTCATCCAGGCACTTATATAAATTAGTTTTAATGGTACAAATATGATTTTTGTTTTGGGTTTTGAAAAATTTTATTTTTCACTGCGTTTATGAATATGAGTCATTCTTCAAAACCCAATAATTTGATCATCTACATCAAAGTAGTTTGTATTTGCATCTTAGCTAAATTCTTCCTTCTTAGAGCATCTGCAACCACGTTAGCTTTGTCTGGCTGGTAGTTGATCACATAGTCATAGTCTTTAATCAACTCCAACCACCTTCGTTGTCTCAGATTCAACTCTTTTTGTGAGAGAAGGTACTTAAGACTTTTGTGATCTGTATAGATATAACATCTTTCCCCATATAGATAATGTCTCCAGATCTTAAGAGCAAAAACTATCACAGCCAACTCCAAATCATGTGTCGGATAGTTAAGCTCGTGAGGCTTAAGTTGTCTTTAGGCATAAGCAATCACCTTTCCTTCTTATATAAGAACACAGCCCAAACCATAATGACTAGCATCACTGTACACAACAAAGTATTTTCCTAGAGTAGGCTGAGTCAAAACTGGAGCTTCAGTCAACATTGCCTTCAGTCGATCAAAGCTTGCTTGACACCTCTTTGTCCACTCAAAACGGACTTTTTTTCATAGCAATCGTGTCAAAGGAGTCGCTAAAGATGAAAATCCCTTCACGAACCTCCTATAATATCTAGTTAATTCGAGGAAACTCCTCACTTCAGTCATATTGCATGGTGGTTTCCATTTAAGAATAGCCTCAATTTTACTAGAGTCAACCTGAATACCTTCTTCTAAAAATACATGACCCAGAAAATTGACTGATTTAAGCCAAAACTCGCACTTAGATAACTTTGCATACAACTGCTTCTGCCTTAGTGTTTGCAACACTATTCTGAGATGTTGATCATGTTCTACTTGGTCTCTAAAGTAGACAAGAATGTCATCAATAAACACCACTACAAATTGATCAAGATATGGCCTAAACACTCGATTCATTAGGTCCATAAAAGTTGTCGGTGCATTCGTCAATCCAAAGGGCATAACTAGGAACTCATAATGACCATAAGGAGTCATGAATGTCGTCTTAGGTATATTTGACTCTTTTATCTTCAGTTGATGATAGCTCAATCTAAGATGTATCTTTGAAAATATGGTTGCACCTTTCAACTGATTAAATAAATCATCAATTCTAGGTAGCGGGTATTTATTCTTGATAGTCACCTTATTAAGCTGCCTGTAATCGATGCAGAGACGTAAGGTGTCATCTTTCTTCTTTACAAATAATACTGGAGCACCCAACTGTGATACACTAGGTTGTATAAATCCCTTATCTAACAATTCCTGCAACTGTATCTTCAGCTCTTTCAACTCCACTAGTGCCATCCTATATGGTGTAACAGAAATAGGAGTGGTGTCGGGTACCAAATCAATGGAAAACTCGATTTCTCTATCCGGTGGTAATCCTGGCAACTCCTCTGAAAACACATCAGGAAAGTCACTAACAGTAGGAATATCCACGAACTTCGGAGTTGCTTTTTCCATATCAACCACATAAGCTAAGTATGCTTCTCACCTCTTATTGATGAGTTTATGAGCTTTCAACACTGATATCACATTGTTTGGATGTCCTCTATTCTCACCCATCACCACTATCTCATCTTGTTCCAAAATTCTGATGATCATATGTCTCCTCCCACAATCCACTATCACTCCATAATGAGCTAGCCAATCCATTCCCAAGATCACATCAAACTCGTGGAATGGTAGCTCTATGAAGTTTGCTGGGAATTGCCTACCTTGAATTTCAACTGGGTAACCCCTAAACACCTTGCTAACCCTCACACTGTGCCCTAATGGTTAGTCACAATAATCTCAAATTCTAGAGACTGTGGTTCTAAACCCTCTCGACCTAGTGGTGGTGTGCATATGTATGAATGCATCGACCCGGGATCTATCATTGCATATATATCAAAGTCAAAGTGAAAGAATTTACCAATTATGACATCAGGTGCATCCTGCTCCTCTCGGCCTCGCATGGCATATGCCATAGCTGGGGTAGCTCTACTACCTTCCGTTTTCTCAATTGTCTCTAATCTAAACTGATTGGGCCCTGATCAGCCTCCTCTGCCTTGCCCTCAACCTCGGCCTCTGCCTTGCCTAGAAACCTATGTCTGTATCAACTTAGTGCTCCCCGAACCTCATCCATACTATAACAAGAGACAATCTCTCTTCATATGGTCTTTACTGCCACATCTAAAATACGCTCCTGTCATCCACTAATACTCTCCTAGATGAGGACGGCCATAATGTTGACATTCTGGCAGAGGTAGAGATCTATGTGGTGTTTATGTCGGTGCACTGGCTACCGATGAAACAGATCTCACGGGTTGTTCTCGCCTGAAAGAACAAGGCCTGCTGGAAACCCCAGCCTAAAATCGGCCACTGAAAGATTTGGTTCTCTTGCCACTTGACTGTACTCCATTCGACTGTCGCCTAGGTCTTATAGACCCTCTATATTGTGTTGGTTGTTGTGTCATTAGAACTCTCTCAACTGTTCTAGTAGATGCTAGCAAACTGGGAAAACTCATCAGTCATAGGGCTAAAACTTGTAGCTTGATCAAGTCTTTTAACCCATCTTCAAATCATCGACATTTATCAGTTTTCGTAGACACAATGCCACCAACATACTTGCAGAGATGTTACCAACATGCTCCCTTGTTTTAGCATAAAAAACTCTCTTTTCTTGTCATATGTGTAGATAGGAGGAATATATTGCTCCTTAAATTTCTCTAGAAATAATTCCCATGTCATGGGATCAGGTGCCTCTACGCTCTGTGATTCAGATCACCACTAGTCATATGTATGATCCTATAACAAAGACACTGCATATTCATATTTATGTTCGTCTGTGTAATGGAGCTCATCAAAAACTCTCTCTACGCATTCTAGCCAAAACTCTGCCACTGAGGGGTCATCTTCCCATTTACCAAAGAATTTGAGTGCCCCTAGCTTCCTCAGTCTCTCAAATTGTAGCCCAAATGAGGCTGGATGTGATTTTCTTTATAGCAAATATATCACGTTCCTCATAAACTCTATTTTTCCTGTGCCAGCAATAGACTGCTCTCACGATAAGCTAGCACCAAATCTCGATGCAGTAGATCGACGACGACTGGGTCGTGATGCAGCCTCTATCTTTGTAGGCTCATTACTTTCGACTTCTTCAACCACCACTTGACGTGATCCCGAAGCCATCACTTACCTATATCGTAAAGTAACGGCCCCAATCAATAAGCAACAATTTTAACACTTAATTATGGGTACACACATGTCATAATTATTTTTGAAAACCATTTTAAAAGCCCAAAACCGCCGAAATCAGGCTCTGATACCAAAACCTGTAACACCCCTCACCCCAGCAGCTCGTGCCTGCATAAGGGAGTGCTATACTAACTTCATCAGTTGAAATATCATTTTTAAATTATGTATAAATGAAAATCACTCGTATATTTATTTTTATTTACTATTTATTTACTTAGTAGTGTAAAAGAAATCAAAGTAAGAAAGCACAATACATTTTATAAAGTATTATTTACAAAACGTTCTATTATTATACAACCATTATAAAATAAAGTTCAACCCAAAATATACAAAAAGATGTGTGACCCACAGTTTAAAGCAGGCTGCTCTACTGGATTAGACCACCGCTACCTTTGTTTACTATTGTCTACTTATTTTTTACTATACCTGCACGAGAGAAACTCACACGCTAAGCTGTAGGCTTAGTGGTGCATATAAATAAGGCAATAAACTATTTTATGCAACATGCATTGTCATATATCAACTCATGCTCAATCATCTTCTCATGCAAATATACATATCATGGTATTCTAACATGTATAAACATCAAATTATATTCTTTTATCTCATACTTGTTTACTTTATTAAAATATCATTATATAACACATCATAATTAACCATGTTACAAGTCATTATTCCTTTTATTTTCCTCAACCTTTTATGCCCAAAACACCCAATCATCTTTTCATGCAAACATGCATTTCATAAATTTTATTCTTTTATATCTCATATTTATTTTACTTTATCAAATCATTATTATCCATAGCCTTTTATTGCCCATAACACCTATGAACCCCTGACTAGAATAACGGAGTTTCCATCCAGGCACTTTGGAGTACAACCCGGGCAATATGATTTATGCATATAAGTGTCATTGCCAGCTTCATAATAGTGTCACACCCAGCATAGTTAATAGTGTCATACCCAGCATAGATAATAGTGTCTTACTCAGTGTAGATAATAGTGTCATACCCGACATAGATAATAGTGTCATACCTGGCATAGATAATAGTGTCATACCCGGCGTCGTTAATCATATCATTAATGGATTTAATCATACTCTCCCCCTGCTTGGCATGCCAAACTATCCCAAGTCTGGTTCTAGTTAGGTGTCCTAGGGCTTACTCAATGTCATTAAAATTCACAAATTGCATGCATGTAAAGGTTCCATTAATCACACCATTACTCAATAAAAATAGTATTTGCATAATATAACAAGTTTCACATCATTTTACTCTTTTAATTCCACAACTCATATGTTGCCCTGTCATTGGCAGATTCCATTCTCTTTTTTAGACCTTATTTTTGGTTATGTTACAATCTGAATTTAGTTACATTGTCTTATTAAAACATTTAGGTCTACATCTTAGATTTAATATGCAACTTTAATCACTTAATTCTTAGTTCTTTATCAAAAGATATTATAAAATGAACACTGACTGGTCACTAACAATTGCGTCCAGAATTTTCTGGACAGATTCTAAGTCAGAATTTTATAAATTGTTCTAGATAATTACAGGCATATTCAGGTTTTATAGTCTAAATGAAATTTATAGACCTATGTCTTATCTCTTAAGCCCAACAAAGATCACATAAATCCAAATTCCATAACTCAAGTTATAATAGTTTAAGTACTCAATGCTCATCAATTCCAGCAAAGAACATACAAACTAATCACATTCAAATTTTACCAAAATTAATCCTAAGTCTAGTAAATATGCATCCCCAAGATATTTATTATAGGATATCATTAATTTAAAATTATTAACATGCCAAATGCTCAAATCATGCAATTGAAAATAACACATAGGCTATTGCCTTAAGTTATGCACAAACCTCTACTTTTCCCATTTCTTTCTCTTTACTTCTCTTTCTCTTTTCCTTTGCTCCTTTGTAATAGATCCTTTACAATTTGAGTTCCTAAAATATCAAAGAGATAATTAAAACTTAATTAACTCTAATCTCTCTTTCTTGCTCTCTCAAGCTTCCTTAAGCTCCTTTTTGCAGAAAACCTACTCTTTCATCGCTCTTTCCCTCTCTTTCTCACTTTCTCTTTTTAGCATCAAGTTTTGGCCATGGAGAACAAGAAGAAATGTGGGCTTGTTTGAGAGAACATAGAATATTCTAGATGGAAGGATAAGCAAGAAGGATGAGTAATTAAAAGCAAGGTGACAAAATTAATCAACAATGGGACACATAAGCTATAAAAATCTAGATATTTCCTTGGGTAATAAATGTGTTCATCTTACTTTTATGTATGATGATTCAAGGAACAATGTGGAAGATAAGTAATTGATAGAAAAGTTTAGATACAAAGGGATAAGGGAGGATGAAGGATCAATTAAGGAGAAAATGACAAAATTAATTAAGGATGGGGACACCTAAGCCATATTCTAAATGTTTTCATTAATGTCTAATTCATGCACATCACTTGGCTAATTGTTGCATGCCACTTGGTTAAACCAACCACCATATATATTTAATGTCCCAATTCATGCATTTAATTGGTAATTATCCTCATTAATCCTCTAATGTTTGGTAAATTGCAAATTGACCCCATAACTTTTCAAAATTTGCAATTTAATCCTTTACCGTAATTTAACATCTTTAAATATTTTAAACACTTCATTAAATAAATTTCATAATTATTTGCCATTATTTTAATTCTTTTTTCAGTAAAAATCCAAATTTAGACTCCGGTCGAACCCTCGAGTCGGTTTAAGAACTTCAGCGACTAGGGGCCTAAATTTGTGGATATGACATTCTCTCCCACTTAAAATAAATTTTGTTCCCGAAATTTACCTGTTAATTCTTTGAACAACTGAGGATATTGCCCCTTTATGACTTCTTCACTCTCCCATGTAGCTTCTTCTGTAGAATGATTCCATCATAGCACTTTAACTATCTATTTGTCCTACTCAACCAACACAACCAATTCCACTTGTTCCAGTGTCAGCTTTTCCTCACAAGTATGCTAAACCCGTTAATATAATCACATTCATAGATATTGGTGCTCACATATCTATGATGAATCCTTCAGTTCTTCCTGAAAGATATTGGGTCTAGCATAACCAACATTTGCAGGCAGCAGATGGAAAAATTTTTACTACTCGAAATCCCATTAAAATACAGATTTTCCTTGACTTTGCCATTTGGAAATATTTTCTTGGTTCAAATCTCCTTGATAAAGATCAAATTGATCTTTATTTTCATTTAAATAATTTTGTCATTTTACCCAATAGTTTACAATATAAAAAATAACTTTTACCATTCACCACCATACCCTTGTTATTCACTCTGTAGCCTATTTTACAGTCTCCTTCCTTATCATCAAATTTAATATAGGAACTTCTCAAAAATACTCTTCTTCACTTTGGACTCGGCTAAAATTCTTTATCACTCTTCCTTTCAAAAACTCTAAAGACCTTAATCCTACTAAGGCATCTCATCCAGGAATGTCTCCTTTAGATATGAGACTTTTCATGCAAAAGTGTTCTCAATTGTTATCAAAAGGATTAATCTAACTCACCAAGTCAAACTGGGCATGCCAAGATTTTTTGTCAATAAGATGTCAGAACAAGTTTGGGGATAGAAAATGCTTGTAATTGATTACAAACCTTTAAATCTTTTCTAAAGGATGAGAAGTATCCATTACCACGGATCGACTCAATATTTCCATTTATAGCTTCAACAAAGTATTTTCGAAATTTGACCTAAAAGTAGGGTTCTAGCAACTTGGAATTGTTCTTGAAGACCGTTATAAAACAACCTTCTGCATTTCAAATCATCAATACAAATGGACAGTTATGCCATTTGGGCTTAAAGTGGCACTATCCTTGTTTCAGAAAGCAATGATCTAGATCTATGAGTCATTATTACATATGGCTCTCATATATATTGATGACATCTTGTTGTTCAACCTAGATATTGATTTTTTGGGTATGCAGTTTTCCAATGAAACATATAGGCCTCAGCCTCATTTGGTCCAAGAATTATTAAAGTTTCCTGATGAAAATTTGATGGTCAAACAAATTCAACAGTTCCTTGGAAAAGTTAATTACATCAGACAGTTCATATCTAACTACAATCAGCACATGAAACCATTATATCAGCTTTTGAAAAAATAGCCTCCCCTTTGGTCAGTCATTCATACAAAGTTTATCCAAACAATTAAAGCAATCACTTAAAACTTACCACATCTGCAGATTCCTTCCACATGAAAAAGATTATTGCAGACTAATGCGTCAGATGAGCATTGGGGAGTCATCCTCTTTAAAATAAATGAAGATAAGAAAGAAGTGTGTGGATTTGCAAGCGGTCACTTCAAAAATAGTGAACTTCACTACCATTCAACATTTAAGAAGATATTAGTCGTGAAATATGGAATCAAAAAATTTGAATTCCATCTAATAGGACATCACTTTATAGTTGCCATGGATTGTTCGTCATTTACACATATGCTAAACTTCAAGCAGAAGATAATCCCACACTAACAACTTTTGAAATGGAAAGAATGGTTTAGTTGATACAACTTTAACGTTCAGTATTAAAATTTAATAAGAATCTCATTTCAGATTTCTTATCTCGACCTCCTCAACAAATTAGCCTCATTTCCTCCTCTAAGGAAATACCGCTCCTTTTATGGCTTCCAGTTCTAGTTCAAATACACCAATTCTCAATCTTTCAGATTTCCCTTATGGATGTTCAATAGGTCTAGACCTCCATCAGATCAGAAGTTTTGCACAAAACATGTTGTTTACCTAAATGTTCCTCTTTCAAGATAAACTTGGTCTTCCCAGAAAGATTGTTTATTGTCCAACAAAATATCCTTAGGTAATAATCTACAGGCTCTCTATAGAGCTCATGATTTTAGAACAACTACGGTACTTATGGTGTCAATCAACATTGTACTATTATGATGTTCAAATCCCTCTAATAGATTTCCTTCCTTTCATCTGTAATCAGGAAAATTTGCAATCCTTCCAAGTCAAATTTCTCACTTGGTTCCAACCATTGAGCTACTGGAATAAGCTTTTTGCTAAGCTTATTGCAGATCATTCCACTCCAAAAGTCATAGAGAAATCATAGGAATTTTCATATTCCATCGTCTCTATACTCATGTTGTAAGAACCAATACAGTTGTTGCACTTGATCATCTCTCTCTTTGGAGGACCATTCCTCATGAAGATCCTATGTGCCTAGAAGAAGTCAAACAATCAATAGACCTTGAGCTCAGCCGAAGAAACAATTTCTCTCACTGCCTCCAACAAGCTATACCTCCCTTGGACCAGATCCATATAAGAGAATCAAGATGATTCCATGGCCTCCTCTATGAAAGCCAAAGCTCAGAGCTAAAGATGAAGCCCCTATGTTGAACCTTGAGTGTATTTTCGTCATTTTGATGCTAACAAATAAAATAGCAATAATGTATTTAACATACTTGTTTTCTAAGTCTATTGAACAGGGTATGGAATATGATAGCAAAAATGGAGAATGGAAGATTAATCTTAAAAAGATAAAATTGAACAAATATCATGTTCACGCCTGTGACCTTATATGTCATGCCCGTGATGAAGCTTAGCGCCAACAATCCAACATTTAAAGTTCACAGCCATGAAGAATGATAGCAACCATGAATGAAATGTCATGACTTGTGAAGTTGATCCACCAAGTTACACAGGTAGATCTTGAAGATGCAGATATTGAATCCTTATTCTCACTGGATGATGAAGTTGATGCAAGAGCGCTGTTCGCAGCAGAATTCTTAGACACTGATTCTGAGATTGATGAAGATTATCTTGAAGAAATTCCACCAGTCTTTACCATTGAACCATTCCCTCTTATCCTAGATAAGCCACCTGACAAGTCACCTACCACAGAACTTACCTTAGCATGGTCCAACTCACCAACAGTTTATTCTACTCAAACCATTCACCCAATACCATTGATCCCAGTAACTGTTTTTCCTCACAAATATGCAAAACCAGTCAAAATCATTGCACTCATTGACACAAGAGCTCACAGGTCGATGATGAATCTAGCCATTTTACCAGAAAGGTATTGCATCAACTATGACCAGCATTTCCAAGCAGCTGATGGAAAATTTTTTACTACCACTTTGAAAACCAGAAACCCCATCAAGTTACAGATTTTCCCAGAGCTTGCAATATGGACTCATTTCCTTGGATCAAATCTTCCTGATAAAGATTTGGTTCTTGGTTTTGATCTATATTTCAAATTAAATAAACTTTCCATTCTACCCACTGGAGTTCGTTTCAAAAATCACTTGTTACCTTTCACCACCATTCCCTCTCTTTTTACCTTACAGCCTTCCCAAGTTTATCCTTCACTCTCCCCAGAACTGGTAAAAGAACTCAAAGAATTTTGTTGTGCTCTCTCTCATACAGAATTTGCACAGAAACACTCTTCACCATTATGGACTAAACCGGAGTTTTTCATAACCCTCCTATTCAGAAACTCTAAAGACATCAATCCAACAAAAGCTACTCATCCAGGAATGTCACCAGATGATATGATGATGGCAGTACAAGAGTGTTCGCAGTTAATGCCAGAAGGACTTATTCAGTTAACAAAGTCCAATTGGGCATGTCAGGCATTCTATGTCAACAAAAGGTCAGAACAAGTCAGAGGAAAGAAAAGATTAGTTATTGATTACAAGCCATTGAATCACTTTCTCAAAGATGATAAGTATCCTTTGCCAATGATAGATTCTATGTTTCCTTTCATGGCCTCTGCAAAGATTTTCTCAAAGTTTGATCTTAAAGCAGGATTTTGGCAACTAGGTATCATACCAGAAGACAGATACAAGATAGCATTTTGTATACCGAATCACCACTATGAATGGACTGTTATGCCATTCGGCCTCAAAGTGGCGCCTTCTCTATTTCAGAAAGCTATGATTAAAATCTATGAACCTTTGTTGCACACGGCCCTAATCTACATAGATGACATCTTGCTGTTCAGCCCAGATATTGATTCTCATCATGAAACAGTCAAGAAGTTTATTGAGCTTACAAAAGCCCATGGAGTTATGTTAAGCCCAACAAAGATGCAGCTGGCCCAGAAGACAATTGATTTCCTTGGAATGCAGTTTTGTAATGGAATGTACAAGCCTCAGCCTCATTTGGCCCAGGAACTGTTGAAATTTCCAGATGTCAACCTCTCGGTAAAATAGGTACAGCAATTCCTTGGGATTGCCAATTACATCAGGCAGTTCATTCAGAACTACAGTAAGCTGGTGAAACCTCTCTATCAGCTTTTGAAAAAAGAGCCACCGCCTTGGTCGGCCATTCACTCCAAAGCAGTACAACAAATCAAATCAGTGACTCAGACGTTACCCCACTTGCAGATTCCTTCAACAGGCAAAAGATTGCTTCAGACAGATGCATCTGATGAATATTGGGGTGCAGTACTGTTTGAAATAAATGGAGAACAGAAATAAGTATGTGGATACGCCAGTGGTCACTTCAAGAATAGTGAATTTCACTATCACTCAACCTTCAAGGAGATACTAGCAGTGAAATACGGGATAAAGAAATTTGAATTTCATCTGATTGGACACCACTTCACAGTGGTTATGGATTGTTCATCTTTTCCACATATGCTTGACTTCAGACAAAAGACTATTCCACACCCACAGCTTCTACGCTGGAAAGAGTGGTTCAGTCGATACAGCTTTAATGTTCAGCATATAAAAGGAGATAAGAACTTGATTCCAGATTTCTTATCCAGACCTCCACCATCAGTTGATCTCATTTCTTCTTCATCAGAAATCTCATTGATCTATATGGCTAGTTCAAGCACTCCACCTCCACCTCAAACACTTTCAGATTTTCCTCCCAACTGTCCAAAGACAAATCTCAAAATGATAAGAAGCTTTGCCCAGAATATGCTTTTTACTTACATGATCTTATTTCAGGATAAGCTCGGACCACCAAAAAAGATTGTTTATTGTCCAGCAGAATTTCCTTGGATTATTGTTTACCGTCTCACTCCAGACTTTATGCATCCGGAACAACTTTGGTATTTATGGTGTCAATCGACACTATATTATCATGCAGTCCAGATGAATATTGTGGAAATGTCTATGTTTCTTCACAAATAAGAAAATGCTCAATCAGTTCAAGTTAAATTCTTAACTTGGTTTCAGCCTCTCAGTTATTGGAAAAGGTTACTCATTGATCTTATCAAGCAGAATTCAAGTCCAAACAGGCCTTCACAAGATCTCACAGGAATTTTCATCTTCCATAGATCCTATACTACAATTATGGGAACTCAAACAATTGTAGCCTTGGCCAGATGTCAGTTATGGAGATGTGATTTTCACAAAGACCTAGCAAGTCTAGAGGAAGTCAAATCATCACTTCTGAGGAGACTCAAACAGGACAACGATTATCATCATCTTCCACCTATTAGCTTTACAGCTATAGGACCTGATCCATGCAAAGGACTAAAGATGTTTCCATGGCCTCCTCTCAGAAAGCCAAAATTGAGACAAGAGGATGAAGACCAATACACAGAACCAGACTCCCAGGAAGAGGACTCTTTCATACCACAAGAAAGAGATGTTACGATCATAAGAACACAGAATCAACCAGGTTCAAGTTCTGCATCAAATCCAATTCCACGGCCCAGTCCAATTCAAAGGCCCAGATCCATGTTCAACACAAATGAAGATGTGGACATCAACATGGCACATAATCAACCAGAATTTTGGGATCCCCCACCAGAATCATTTCGACCAAGAGGCTATGACCCACACAAGTGGCCTCCCTTCACAGATGATTGGTCAGATTCAGATCCAGATCTTGAAGATCAGAACATGTCCCCATCACATGAGCCTATCAGAAAGCACTAAGAAATTATTGTGTTTCCCACTCACTTTGTCGCATTGTAAAATAGTGTGATGTGATTGTATGCTTTAATTAGTGTGCTTTACTGTTTGTTTACTTTATGTCATGTAACATACTGTTTGTTATCACGAGGTGTATTATTAAGAATATTGTGATGTAAGCAGTGAAGTCACATTCCACTGCCTTCAGTAGTATAAATGTCACTTCCCCTCAAAGGAAGAGGTAGGATGTAATTAGGTTTGAAAACCCCTAAGTGTTGCAATAAAAAAAATGTTTGTGTAAAACTCTCTTCCTCTGATCTATTAAGTTAGCTGTAGCAACTGTTAGAGATTCTTCACGATCCGTCAAGTAAGGCCAGTAGTCCATGGAATTCATTTAAAGTTTTCCTGAGTCAAGATTCATAATAGGACAGTCCCACCAGTGGCCAAAGAGTGTGCCTATAGGGATAGTCATACCTTGCTTCTTGATCCATGTCTGCAGAGAATGTAATTCTCATTTCTGAGTCAGTCCTGATTATTCTGAGATGTTTTATGAGTTATGGTTTATAGGCTGGAAAGGCAAGCTGCAGTTGGTAGCTAAGCAGGGATATTAAGGCTTTGCTAAATACCCTGGTGCTTGTCTACAACGCCACGAACTAATAATTCATAATCTCAGTTTAGTTAGGGCTGTCACGCCAGTGACAAATATAGTCACGCCCGTGAAAGATGAAAGAGAAAAATGTCAGGCGCAATTATTTGGTTGGTACAATGGCTAGTTTCGTATTTAATGCACCCCAACGACTATAATCAGCCATGGGAGTATAAATGGAAGTCATTTACGCATTTAGTACAAGAGGATAGCATATACTTTGAATTTAATTCTTATTACAAGCTATTTGTACATTCAATACTTTGGGAACAAAATCTATTCTCTGTAAAAATCTTTTTGCTCTTCATTTATTGAGAAATTAAGATTTGTGAGTGTTTCTCTCTATAATCATTACTCAAGTGAGCTTTGGATATTTCTAGGTTAAAAGTAGAACACTTGTAAGGGTTAGTTGTGTGAGCCTCTAAAACATAAATTAAAAGGTTATTGTGTGAGGCTGTAAAAACACATAGTGAAGGTTGTTTGTGTGAGCCTGTAAAAACACAAAGTGAAGGTTATTTGTGTGAGCCTGTAAAACACAAGGAATTGATTATTGTGTGAGTCATTAAAACACAAGGGTTTTTTGGGTTAGGTGTGAGCCATTGTGAGAAACACCATAGTTGGGAGTGAGCTTGTAAAACTCCATTGTAACACTTAGTGTGTTAGTGAAACTCCCAATTGCAATTGGGGAGAGGAGTAGGGTTTGTTAACACCCGAACCTCTATAAATCTTTGTGTCAAATTCTCTCTATCCCTCCTAAAATTAACTATCTATTTTCTCACCTTAATGTTTAATTTTTAAAACTCCAATTCAACCCCTTTCTTGGCTTAATATCTGGGCAACAATTGGTATCAAAGCTTTGTCTAGCATCGAAGCCTAAAAAGTGCTAGTAAAGATTAAGATATGGCCAGTGAAGGATTCTAAAGTCTCAAACCTTACTTTGATGGAGCAAATTATGCCCATTGGAAGTTTCAGATGGAGACATATCTAGATAATGAAGGAATTGAAGTCTGGGATAGTATTCGAAAAGAATGGACACCGACAATTAGAAGAGGAGTTAATGCTAAAAAAGAAATTCTGTCAAGAGATGATTGGACAGAGCCTAAAAAAAGAGCAAATTTAAAAAATAAGAAGGCAATGACAATTCTCTCAAGTTCATTATCTATTGTAGAATGTGGCAGGATACAACACTGTTCAACTGTATATAGCATGTGGAAAATATTAGAAAACTATCATGAAGGCAGATAATGACACGGAGCAGCTACTTGGATGTCGAGTCCTTCATAAAGATGGGAGCAGCTATTAGAATCATTTTCGAGAATGATGTTTTCTAGCACTTCACTGACACTGCTGGAGAGATCATCTAGGAAGATAATGACATGGAGGAATTTAAAGCAGGCCTCCAAGGAGTCCAGCAGAAGAAGAGGGCTCGAGTTGAGGAAGAACCTCCAGTAGCTGAGCAGGACATCGGACAGTCCTTGGCTTCCACACCGACTTTAGCACAGCAGGTCATTGACCTCTTGGCACCACGTTTTGAGCAGCTGCAGACTTCAATGGATGAGAGGTTGGAGAACCTCAAAGACTTTATAGAGTCTCGGATGGACAGCCTTGAGGCTGAAGTTGCTAGGCTTCGTGATAGGATGTCCGGATAGGAGTTAGGCTAGATTGTAGCCTCAATGTGCTTGTTTTTTGCTTGTTTATTTCTTTTATGTTTGTTGTTGTGTAGGAAATTTTCAATTTCCTTTCTGAACTTTATTTAACTTTGTTTGTATTTTTCCCTTTATTCAATATATTTTCTTTTGTTTACCTCATTGATATCTTTATATCCTTTTTGATTGAGGACAAAAGGGGGGGAAAACTAGCAATATATTATAGTGAAAATGGTATCAAACTAGCATTATAAGGAGAAACTAGCAATACATATTAAGGTAAATGAATTTTGAATCAAAAATTAAAATTGAATTATGAATTGACATTGAAATAGATTAAAAGGGATTAGAAACTTTGATTCAAGAATTCATATGCAAAGTATAAAATTGAGAAAATGAGCTTTATACACATTAGATATACCTTAAGTATACTTTGCATATACCTTCATGCAAGTTACAAAAATAAATATACCATGATATACCTTAAGTATACCTTACATATACTTCATGCCTTAAAAAGGAATTATGGTATATATTGGATATACTTCTCATATAACTTGCATATACTTAAAATCTAGTTAAGTTTATTTCAATGCTACATCATTCTTTACAATTCTTGCACTTTATAAATTTTTTATCCTAAGTATATTTTGAGGGGGAGACTTCTCAAAAACACATATTGCTAGATTATTTGTCACCATTAAAAAGGGGGAGATTGTTAAACCTTGAGGGGTATTTCCATCATTTTGATGATAACAAATAAAATAGCAATATTGTATTTAACATACTTGTTTTCTAAGTCTATTAAACAAGACATGGAATAAAATAGCAATAATGGAGATTAGAAGAAAAATCCTTGAAAGACAAAATTAAGGAAGTAGCATGTTCACGCTTGTGACTATATGTGTCACGCCCGTGAAGGAGCTAACCGTTACCAAAACCAACATTTCAAGTTCACGGCCATAAAGGAAGAAAAAATCGTGAAGTGGATATTTTAGTCACGTCCGTGAATCAAACTGTCACACCTGTGAATGTTCATGTCATTTTCATCCAGAGAGCTTCACAACCAAAGTCACCACTTGGATCACGGCTGGGAAGTTTGTCACGCCTGTGAATGTGTATGTCACGCCCGTGACTCAATATGTCAAAATATTCCAGAGAGCTTCACGACCAAGGTCACCACTTCAGTCACGGCTTATGAAGAAATGTCACGCCTGTCACAAATATAGTCATGCCCGTGAAAGATGAAAGAGAAAAATGTCAGGCGCGATTATTTGGTTGGTACAACGGCTAGTTTCGTATTTAATGCACCCTAACGGCTATAATCAGCCATATGAGTATAAATGGAAGTCATTTATGCATTTAGTACAAGAGGATAACATATACTTTGAATTTAATTCTTATTACAAGTTATTTGTACATTCAATACTTTGAGAACAAAATCCATTCTCTGTAAAAATCTTTTTGCTCTTCATTTATTGAGCAATTAAGATTTGTGAGTGTTTCTCTCTGTAATCATTACTCAAGTGAGCTTTGAGTATTTATGGGTTAAGAGTAGAACACTTGTAAGGGTTAGTTGTGTGAGCCTCTAAAACACAAATTAAAAGGTTATTGTGTGAACCTGTAAAAACACATAGTGAAGGTTGTTTGTGTGAGCCTGTAAAAACACAAAGTGAAGGTTGTTTGTGTGAGCCTGTAAAACACAAGGAATTAAGATTTGTGAGTGTTTCTCTTTGTAATCATTACTCAAGTGAGCTTTGAGTATTTCTGGGTTAAGAGTAGAACACTTGTAAGGGTTAGTTGTGTGAGCCTCTAAAACACAAATTAAAAGGTTATTGTGTGAACCTGTAAAAACACATAGTGAAGGTTGTTTGTGTGAGCCTGTAAAAACACAAAGTGAAGGTTGTTTGTGTGAGCCTGTAAAACACAAGGAATTGGTTATTGTGTGAGCCATTAAAACACAAGGGATTTCTGGGATAGGTGTGACTCATTGTGAGAAACACCATAGTTGGGAGTGAGCTTGTAAAACTCCATTGTAACACTTAGTGTGTTAGTGAAACTCCCAATTACGATTGGAGAGAGGAGTAGGGTTTATTAACAACCGAACTTCTATAAATCTTTGTGTCAAATTTTTCTATCCCTCCTAAAATTAACTATATATTTCCGCACCTTAAAGTTTAATTTTTAAAACTCCAATTCAACCCCCCATTCTTGGCTTAATATCTAGGCAACAGAGAGTGCTTGGTTTGTTGGTTTAGCAAGAAACAAGTTTCAGTTGCTCTTTCTACTACTCAAGCGGAGTATGTGGTAGCAGGATGTTGTTGTCCATAAATCCTTTGGATGAAACAACAACTTAAGGATTATGGCCGTAGTATGCATCATATACCTATTAGATGTGACAATATAAGTGTTATAAATCTATCTAAGAATCCCGTTCAACACTCTAGAAGTAAGCATATTGACATTATACACTATTTTATTAGAGATCATGTTCAATATGGAGATGTTGTTTTGGAATTTATAAGCACAGATAATCAATTGGCAGATATCTTTATTAAGTCTCTAAATGAGGAAAGATTTAATTTCATAAGAAGAGAGCTTGGTATGATTGATGGATTAACTTTGTGATTGCCAAAATTGTCAAACCTTGATTGATAATCTTGTGTTTTTATCTCATCTTACTAGATGTAAGGGAGTAAATTTGATGGAAATATATGTTATAGGGGATAAAATCTCCTTAGAAATGCTTTAGTGTTGTTTTATACTTAATTTTATTTGGTGAGGTTTTTAGGCAATTCACGCCCGTGACATACATTCATGACCATGAACTAAATTGCCAAAAGAACCATCCATCATCAGAAATCACATCACCTTAGGTTTTACTCCAAAATTTCTATAAATTTCTCACTCTTCAAGAGTTTATTTTTTCAATCAAAATGGAAACTGGTTCCTCCAAGGGTACAAGAAATATGTCTCATGCTCCAAGAACGTACACGGATTACCTTCTAAACATTATTCCGGAGCATTGTCATCCTAGATACTCAGTGCTCAAGAAAAGGCCACTCCTTTCCTCTTGATCATTTGAGTGGTAAACCATCCGGACACTCGGGCTTGAGACAATCATGATGGAACAAATCCAGGCTTGTCATCTGAAAGACTTCATTGATATCCATCAACCAATACTGAGGGAACCAACTCTAGAATTCCTAAGCACCCTGCAAGTCTCTCCTACCGGCAAGGTGAAATTCCAACTTTGTAAGCATCCGAACACCCTCTCTGCCACAGAGTTTGGAGACTTGTTCAACCTTCCCTCTGATGGCATCCTGAATGAGAGTGAAGTGGAGTTCTATGCTACTCAGGCATGGACTCACTTCGGGCTTGACTGCAGCTAAGACGTCAAGAAGACGAACAACACCCACCTTCGATCCCTAGTGCACAAGTAATTGCATAGGTTTCTAACCTATAGCATTTTCGCCAGAGGAGACAACAATGGATTGATCATGAAGTCAGAACTCTTTCTCCTAGAGATGGCCCGAAAAGGCCTGACAGTGGCTTTATCTCGATGGTTTCCAAACCATCTTTTTTCAATTGCCACCAAGCCTTCCGGAGACATTCTGATTGGTGGGTACGTGACTCACATCGCCATGAAGCTCGGATACTTGAAGCTAAATGAACACCACTTCAACCTCATACCAGCACATCCTCGAGACCGACTAGACGTCGAGTCCTTCATCAAAATGGGAGCAGCTATTCATATAGTATTTGAGAACAACATCTACTACCGCTTCACCAACACTGTTGGTGAGACATTTGGGAGGACAATGACTCGGATGACTTCAAAGCTGGCCTCTAAGGAATCCAGCAGAGTAAGAGAGTTCGAGTTGAGGTGGCGCCTCTAGAGGTTGAGCAGGAAATTGGACAATCATTTGCCTCCACACCAAACTTGGCTCAGCAAGTGGCTGACCTCTTGGCACCACGGTTTGAGCAATTACAGGCTTTGATGGATGAGAGATTAGAAAACCTCAAGGATTTCATGGAGTCTCGCATGGAGAGCCTCGAGGTGGAAGTAGCTCACCTTAGAGATAGGATGTCCGGCTAGATTTTATATTAGATGTGTTATTTTCTAGCTTGTTTACTATAGGAATTTCAAATTTCCTTTCAGAATTTCAATTACTTTTGTATTTGGTTTTTCTACATTAATATATTTGCTTTTGTTTTCCATTATGTTTTAACTTTTAGTTATTCTTTTTGTTGATGACAAAAGGGGAAGAACCTAGCAATATATTGTTTAAAGTTAAGAGCAATAATTATTTTGAATCAAAATGAATATGCAAGTATGCAAATGAGCTTCATACACCTTAAATATATCTTAAATATACTTTGCATATACCTTGATGCAAGTTACATGAATGAATATGCACTTGATATACTCTGAATATACCTTAAATATACTTAGCATTAACTTAACTTGCTTTAAGGAAAAATTTTGGTATACATTGGATATACTTTGCATATAACTTGGATATACTTAAAATTAGGAAGCATATTTTGATGCTACACTTCATCATTCTTTACAATTCTTGTACTTCAGCATTTTTTATCCTAAGCATCTTTTGAGGAGGAAGACTTCTCAAAAGCACATATTGCTAGATTATTTGTCATCATCAGAAAGGGGGAGATTGTTGAATCTTGAGGGGTATTTTCATCATTTTGATAGCAAGAATGTATTTAGCATACTTGTTTTCTAACTCTATTGAATAGGGTATGAAATATGATAGCAAGAATGGAGAATGGAAGATTAATCTTAAAAAGATAAAATTGAAAAAATAGCATGTTCATGACCGTGACCTTATATGTCACGCCCGTGATGAAGCTTAGCGCCAACAATCCAACATTTAAAGTTCACGGCCATGAAGAATGATAGCAACCATGAATGAACATTTTAGTCATGCCCGTGAATAAAAGTCACGCCCGTGAGAAGATATGACAAATTATTCCAGATAGCTTCACGACCAGAGTCACCACTTGGACCACAGCTTGGAAGGATGTCATGCCTGTGAAGATATAATGTCACGCCCGTGATCAAACACTTCAAAATCCTTCTAGAATGCTTCATGGCCAAGGTCACCACTCAAGTCACAGCTTGGATGAATAGTGACACACATATTCACAACCGTGAAAGAGGAAAGAGAAACATATCAGGCGTAACAATAAGAGTTGGTGCAACAGCTAGTTCCATATTAAATGCAATCTAACGACTATAATTCGTCGTGTAAGTATAAATACAAGTTATTTATGCATCCAGAACAAAAAGAGAACAAGAGAATAAGAGAATAGCTAATATTTTGAATTAAAATCTTGCTGTAAGCCATTTGTGCATTTGATATTTTCAAAACAAACATTTATTTTCTGTGAAAATATTTTTGCTCATAATTCTCTGAGCATTATAGATTTGTAAGTGTTTCTCTCTGTAATCATCTACTCAAGTGTGTTTTGGGTATTTTGGGGTTAAGAGTAGAACACTTGTAAGGGTTATTTGTGTGAGCCTTTAAAACACAAGGTAAAGGTTATTTTTGTGAGCTTTTAAAACACAAGGAATTGGTTTATTGTGTGAGCCATTAAAACACAAGGGATTTCTGGATTAGATATGATCCATTGTTAGAAACACCATAGTTGGGAGTGGGCTTGTAAAACTCCATTGTAACACTTAGTGTGTTAGTGAAACACCCAATTGTGATTGGGGGGAGGAGTAGGGTTTGTTAACACCCGAACCTCTATAAAAATCCTTGTGTCATATCTTTCTATCCCTACTAAACTTAACTTTTCTTTTCTGCACTTAAAAGTTAAATTTTTAATATCCAATTCAACCCCCCTTCTTGGTTCAATATCTGGACAACACCCTACAATAATCACACAACTCACAAGAAGATGAACCCAGTCCCAGTCCTAGGCCCAATAATCTACCACTAGATGACATCGATGACTTTTGGCCCAAAACACGAGATGATCTCACTCTAGAAGATTTCAACCTGTCTTCGTCACATGAGCCTATCATAAAGTAATACAGCTATCATGTCAGATAAATGTTGTCTACCACTATAGTTTGCTTTTGTAATAATGCAATTGATAAGATAACAGTTGTCTCCACTTGTCTTCACTTGTAAAAAAGTTTAATTTACTTTTTTGTGTTGTCTCCTTCATAGTGATTATATTACTATTGAGAAATCTTATCTTTATTAAATGTGGTGTTATGTAAGTAGTAATGCATGTGTCACCTGCTCTTAACCTATATAAGGTGTCTTGTATCATGCATCATATATCTTTTACTTTGTAATTAATTATCCGTGTGAAATATAAGTATATTTGCTTAAACTTTTCTCTTTTCCTCTGAATCCTAGATTATTCCATTACCAAGAAGATTCACGATCATATAACATTTATGGATATCTCAGAGAGTCACCTAGTTAAAAATCAAAATAGGATAAATCCACTAGTGGATAAAAAAGCTTTTAGGGTTAGTCATACCTTGATCATTCTTTGAATTTCTTTCAGTTATCCCCTAGTATTGGTTCATGACACTATAGCGAAACTTAAGGGTATTTGGTCCTCTAATTATGACATTTGGGTTTTATAGTTCAAGTGGTATAAGAGCCTAAAGAGCGATCCTCAGGTCTCGAGTTTGATCCGCACAATCCTCAAGGAGGTTTCGTGTCCTGCGCCAGTGAAAGATAAGCTACGTGGGCCAGGTAATGTGCCCGCACAAGTGGAGCGTAGTGGATTGGGTCGTGGTACTATAGCGAAGCTTAAGTGTATTTGGTCATTTAACCATGACACTTAATAATATTTTTTTATATTAAGCTACAATATTAGAAAATTTTTAAAAATTGATGTACATTTTTTTTTATATCTCATAAATATTGGAAAATGAATTTCTATTTTTAAAATATAAAGTCATTTTCTCTTGTTTTTTTAGATATTTTTCATTGACTTAGAAAAATATTTTTCTTTAATTTATTTTTCGGAGCTGAACCAAATATTGAAAAATATGAAAAAATATTTTTCAGAAATAAATAGAACCTAAACACTCTCATTTTTAGTACACTTTTCAACACCCCATCTACTAATTTGTTAGTTTGGAGAGAAAAAAATCTAAAAATAAAAAAAGAGAAAATTTTCTCTCATTTTTAAAATATTCCATCTACTAATTTGTTAGTTTGGAGAGAAAAAAATCTAAAAATAAAAAAAGAGAATTTTTCTCTCATTTTTAAAATATTCCAACAATCACATTCTGATTGTTTAGTGAGTAGAGAAAAAAATTTAAAAATAAGTAGAAATAAAATTTTCCTCTACTCACCAATTAATCAAGATGTAAATGTTGAAAATTATGAGAGTATTTTTAAAATTTTTCGTATTAAAACTCATTATAAATAAATAAACAAATTACAAAAATTTCTTATGAAATTTAACAAATTACAACCAAACTACACAAATTACAACCAAACTACAAACAAACTTTTAAAAAACTAACAGTTATCTCTTATTATTTGATAAAAATATTGTTTAAAATAACAATTAGAAAGATTATGACTTAAATATACAGAAATTCTAAACATTTATAAATGTTTATAAAAGTTATTAAACTGTACATGAAACTTTAAACAATTCATATAAAAAATTTTAAACATAAAAAATTATAAAATATATTACATTCATACAGTATTATTTCTGACAGTATTAAATTTATATTGTAAACTATTAATTTTTTAAAAGCATAAAAAGTCGTTTCTGATTAATTTGTTAAAACTATAACAGGATTTTCTGTAATTTATTCTAAATAAAAATATGAAAATTATAATTTAATGATTAAGTTAGATATGAAATTTCCAAAATCTCTCTATTGCACCTGTAAATAAGTCATTGCAGTAGCTGCTTTGCTTTATTGAAAAATAAATTACAAAATATTATTCAAAGCAAAACAAGAAAACTATAAAATATTGATATACTAATAAATTAAAAATTAGTTATTTAGTAAATACTAATCGTCATCCTCTGCGATAATCAGCACCTGGTTCATGTTCTTCAAATCTCTTCTTGACAGAATGGACATCTGCATGGCCAATGGTAGCCTCTTCAGCGCCGCCGTTGGCCTTGTCGGAAGTCTGGCTAGCAACGCTCTGTTACTCCGCAAAATGTTCTTTCTCCTCCACCTTTGCCTTCTCCTCCGCTACTCTCTTGAATTCATCAGCCAGTGAAGGTGCTCTCTCCTCTACTCCATCTCCATGTTTCTTATATCTCTGTTATCACCCCTAACCTAATTTTAATTTAATTCATAGAATCGTATTTTGAATTTCAATTGTTCATTAGTGATTTTATTTATTTATAAAAAGGTTGAGCTAAATGATTATAAATTGAAAGAATGAACTAATTATTTAAACAGAATAATTAAATTTTGCTGGCAAATTTGTGGAGGAAATTAACCTATAATCTAATAAAAACCCACAATACAAATATTCGGAATTAAAAAAAATAAAGAATAGAAAATCAAAAGGAGTTTAAATTACCTTGATAGGATTATACAACGGAGGTGTTGAAGCCCTCAGAAGCGCTGATCGTAAGTGATTGGCGTTAAGGATGAGACTGCTGCCCATTGCGTATGTTAGTTCCAAAGAAATTTAGAGATTATTTGAAAATTCAAAAGGAGAAAAGATTATTCAGAACTGAAAAAGAAATACAAAGAAAGAATAAAGAGGATTTTTGTGGAAAGATAAGTAGATAAGTATTATATCCCTATTAAAGGAAATTGAAATAGCTGCTAACGATAGAAAAAGTCAAAAAGATCGGATGCATGTGTCTCTTACTCTCTTCGTGGCAGCAATTTAATTGTGCACGTCGTAATGCTATGGTTTGTTATTTTGTTTCATGCATGCAATGAATTGGGTAATTGATAAATAATTTTTATTATCTATTATATATTTATTTAATAAATATAAAATTATCATAATTAAAATTATAAGTATAAATATAAAATATTTTACATTTATACTTTTACTAATGTTTTTAATTGCATGAAGTGGTAATTGATTTTTTCCTAAAAATATAAAATTTATCAATCACATTATAAGGTGAAATATTTTTTTTAGAAAATAAAATTTTGAATATATTATTAAAAAAAGCTTAAATATATTTTACAAATGAAAAAACTGAATAATTATCTACTGTTTTACGATGGATGCAAATTCTCCAATAGGAACAAATTAAAAAATATATATTTTAAACTATTACATCCCTGTTTCTTGCATTTAATAATTAAATTAAGTTCAAAGTTGAATAGTTTATAATTGGGAATATAATATTTTTATCCCTTTTTTTTTATTTTCAAATATTTATTTTTCAATAAACTTTGCAGTTATATATAAAATTTAAGATCAATATTTTGTTCAAAGTTATATTACAATCTTTTTACTAAAATCATTAATTACAAATTTTTTGATGGATCATTAATTTTAAATTTTTAATGATCGAATATTAAAAAATATAATTTTTAATGCACATCCGACAAATTATAGTACAACTGTATATAATTTCGATAAATCAATTTATTGATTCGAATTAGTATAATTTTTAAGAGACAACTAGTTTGGTTCGATTCTTACGAAAAAAAAATTGGACAAATAACTGATTCAATCATTTTATTTGAATCTTTTATATTTCTTTACAATTAAATCCTTTCCATTTTTTTCTTCATGGGCAAGATTGCTTCGCTATGTATGTCCAGACGACATTCCCTCATCAAATCACATAACCTTTAATCTCTTTTACCAGTAGAATTTTTCCATTTTATCTATCTCATCTATACTACTAGAAATGTAACTCTTGCATTGAATCAGAGAAAAAATATTTAGACAATCTCATTAAATTATTTGATAAAAATAATAAATTGAAAAACTTAACTATGTCTAACCTTTAGAGGAAAAAGCAAAGAAATAAAACAGAAAACTAATAATGGAGATTTTATTATTAATAATTAATATTAAAATTATTAAATTGAATAAAAAATTAATCATAAAACTTAATAAAAATTAAAAGACGTACAAAATATTTAATTAATAAAAAAAGTAATTATTTGGTTTATTGAAATTAATGTTCATATGTGAATTATAGATTTTTGCAATATTATTTCATATATACTTTTATTAGCAATTATATGTCATTTTTATATCAATTATATGACTTTTGCAATATTCTTTTATATAATTATAGACAGTTATGTCATTTTTTTTTTATATATTTTCATATAATTATATGATAGTTATATTATTAATTATCATAATATTTATATTTATATAATCTTTTAATAATTACTTTTAAATTATTTAAATTAATATTATTACCTTAATAATTATATATTAATTAATATTAATTATTAAAATATATATTATTATTTTATTTTATTCAATTTTATTATAAAATAATATAAGTGAGACCCACTGTAATTTTTTTTATTGAAATTGTCTTCTCTTTCCATTTCTTGCTAGGTTGTAAACTACTCACGCAATTCACTTTGTAATTGTCACATCAACAATTGTAATTGGTTTGAAAAGCCAATAAAAATGCTCAAGCTTTTCTGTATTCATATATGTTTGAGCTAAATTACCAAAATATATATACAAAAAAGGAGTACAAAAAAACCAGATAAATAACATTTTGCTTCTCAATCTACGTACAACCCAAATTTGTAAATATTTTATATTTTTAAAGAAAATAAAATTAGAGTAAACAAAATCTATCACAAAAAAATGGAGAACGAAAAAACCGAACAAATAATTTTTTTTTTCAATAACAGTCAAATTTAGCAAATATTTCATATTTTTTAAATAAAACAAAATTTGAGTAAATAAACAATAGATACCTCTATTGTACACACAACAGATACATGAGAAAAAAAAAAAAGATTTATGGTTAAAAAACTCATTGAATGCATAATGCTTAATGCTCAATGAGATTTGTATATTTTTTATTTTTTAAAATACTATTATGGTTGCTCTTTTACAGTTTGATTATTATATTGTTGTTTTCTTAATAGTTGGTGTTGCTTTTTTAGTTTTTCATCATCTGGTTCTCTTCCTTTTTTTAAGTCATTGTTTGCTATTTATTTTATAATTTTTTTCTAAATTTCCGCCATACTTTACTTCCTTTTTTTTTGCTATGTTGGTTTTTTTAATGGCTGGTCTTGCTTTTCTTTTTTCATCAGTTCTCTTCCTTTTTAAGTCGTTTGCTATTTACTATGTTTTTTTAATTGAAAAAAAAGCCGAAATCTTTAATAATTATCAGCCACACATTGATTACAGAGGTGCATGGCCAGCATCTGGACTGTGTAGGACTTTTGAAGATTTGCAATAATTTTTAAGGAGGATGACACCATTTTCTTTGCTTGGCACTTCTTAGCAGTATAGGGAGGGACAATTTGGCATGACATTGTTCTTACTATAATAATAAAACAGTACCAGCCGGTCCAGTTTTAATGTATTAACTAGTATGTAGCTTTCATGTGTCTCAGAGAAAAAATCTAAATCATTACATCTTTGTCACAATGCATTTTTTAATTATTTTTTGACTTTTTTCATTTTTTGGTGGTCAATTTTTAGTATTTTAGATGAATGAAAGGCATAAAAAAAGTCTATAAGTGAGACTAAGGGGCCTTTCACTAGATGACCATTTCTTAGTCAATTGTGGTGATGCTAATGTAAGAGCTTAATGCTAATTGTTTATGGAAGGATTTATAGTCAAACCATTAACTTTCTGGTTAATTGGGTTATTATGATATATTGCTAGATACCACTCATGATCTGCTTAGAATCACATGATAATTTTAGTTGCCAATATAACTAAGAACCTAATATGTCATACACATAAAAGGTTTGAAGAACATGTGAAATAGGCCTCATATTGGATCTAAATGAGAAGAGAGAGAAATCACATATTCTAAGGTCTCTGGAACCATCTTCCCTTATTTAAGTGCAGCTGTGCTTATTTATGAATGTGTGGAACTAGGATATATCAATGCATGTAAATCAAAATCAAATAAAGATAGTTTACCAACTATGATGTCTGGTGCATCCTGGTCCTCACGAGCGCTCATCACATATGCCTGAGCTGGAGCTCTACTACCTCCCGGTCTGTCAACTGTCTCAGATACCCCCTGACTCTGTCTAGTACGACTACCTCTAAACTAGTCTCGACCTCTACCACGGCTCTGTACCAGTGTCATAGTCTGTGTTGGTGACATACTGCCTGTATTAAGTCTGGCACAATCTCTCTTCATATGGTCAGTAGCTCCATATCTCAAACATGCCCCAATCAACCACCAACACTCTCTTATATGAGCTATACTAAAATGCTGACACATAGCAGGAGCTGGTCTCTTGGAAAATGATACTGGTGAACTAGCAGATGATGCTGCGGGTTTAAAATGTTGTCCCCGCCTACCAGAAAATGTCTGCCGAGCAACCTGTGAATGAAATGGTGTGAGTACTATCCGCCCTTTCCTACCAGATGTCTGAGCCACACTAGCCGTTGATTTCTTATGGTGCTCTTCTATCTTCAGCTTTTTCCTTCTTTCAACACTAATGATAGATGACACTAATATAGCAAAATTTGTATGCTGGTGGGAAACCACTAAATATCCAATCTCCTCATCAAGGACATCTTCAAATCTACGACATTTATCAGCTTCATCTCCAATAATCCCCGTTGCATACTTGCTCAGCCTGGTGAACTCCATCTCATACCCAGCTACTGTCATACCCCTCTGCTTCAAATTCAGAAATTCTCATTTTTTCTCATCAACATAGACTCTTGGCACATATTTCTTTTTAAACTTTGCCACAAATAAATCCCATGTCTAAGGGTTTGGAGTTTAGGGTTTCGCTAACACCAACTTCCACCAGTCATAGGCATGCTCATGAAGGAGGGACACTGCATATCTAACCTTGTATTCCTCTGGACATTGTAGCTCATTGAAAACCTGCGCTGTAACACCCCCTCACCCAAACCACACGTGCCCAGATGCGGGGGCACTACTGCCTATCTTCTTTACTTGTTTAAATCGCTATATACTTTTTTTTTCTATTTAATAAATAATGTACATTTTATTTACATAATATACTATTTATAAATACCAATTTACTATTTAACAAACTTTGAAAACTAATTTACAACTTATAAGTATATATAATGCGGAAAACAAATTGCAAGAGTTCAAAAGTTTGTGACCCACTATTTCAAGATCGGCTGCTTTAATTTGAATAGGATCACCGCTTGCTTTATCTACCTCATTCAGCTACCATTTTATATCCCCGCGGAAGGAAACTCCCACGCTAAGCTCTAAGCTTAGTGGTGCATAAAAATAAGGCAATATACTACATCATGCAACAAGTATTAACATTACTTGATTAATTCCGATCAAAATCCGAATTTAAACTCAGATCCGTCAAACGCATCAATTTCGTGACATGTGCGACTCGACATCTAAATTAGCGGATATTACATTCTCTCCCCCTTAAATAAATTTTGTCCTCGAAATTCACCTGTTCATTCTGGGTTAAATAACTGGGGATACTGCTTCTTCATCACTTCTTCACTTTCTCATGTGGCTTCTTTAGTTGTATGATTCCACCACCAAACTTTAACTAGAGGGACTCTCTTGTTCGGAAAACTTTCTCTTCATATGCTATTATAGTCATTGGTTCTTCCTCATAAGACATGTCTATCTATACCTTTATTTCTTCAATCAGTATAATGTGGGTGGGGTCTAAACGGTATCTTTTTAACATTGAAACGTGGAACACGTTATGCATTCTATCTAGCTCCAGTGGAAGAGCTAATCGATAAGCCACTGGTCCTATTATTTCCAGAATCTCATAAGGACCAATAAACCTTGGACTTAACTTTCCTTTTCTACCGAACCTCAATACCTTTTTCCAAGGTGAAACTTTAAGGAATACTTTGTCTCTTACAACATATTCTATGTTTCATCTCTTTAAATCAGCATATGATTTCTGTCTATCTTGTGCTGCCTTTAGCCTTTCTTTGATCACTTTAACTTTTTCCTCAGTCTGTTGAATTATCTCTGGTCCAATCAATTTTTTCTCATTTAACTCAATCCAACAGACTGATGTTCTACATTTTCTTCCGTATAAAGCCTCATAAGGAGTCGTGCCAATACTCATTTGATGACTATTGTTATAGGCAAACTCCATAAGAGGTAGATGTCAATCCCAACTTTCCTTAAATTCAAGCACACAACATCTCATCATATCCTCTAGCAACTGAATAACTCGCTCCGATTGTCCATCCGTTTGCGGATGAAATGTCATACTGAATCTGAGTCGAGTTTCCAAAGCTTGTTGTAAACTTTTCCATAACTGCGACGTAAACCTGGGATCTCTATCGAAGATAATAGACACAGGTATTCCATGAAGTCTCACTATCTCATTCACATAAATCTCAGGCAGCTTGTTCAAAGTATAGTCCATCCGCACTGGTAGGAAATGTGTTGACTTCATCAATCGATCTACTATCACCCATATTGCATCATGCTTTCTCTGAGTTATCGGTAAGTCGGATATAAAATCCATCGTGATTGTCTCCCACTTCTATTCTGGTATGGAAATCGGTTGTAGTAATCCTGTGGGTAATTGACGCTCAGCTTTCACTTGTTGACAAATTAGACATTTAGCAACATATTCAGTGATATCCTTCTTCATCCCCTATTGAACCTTTAGGTGTATTTCCATCATTTTGATGATAACAAATAAAATAGCAATATTGTATTTAACATACTTGTTTTCTAAGTCCATTGAATAGGGTATGGAATATGATAGCAAGAATAGAGAATGGAAGAAAAGATAAAATTAAAGAAGTAGCATGTTCACGCCCGTGACCCTATGTGTCACGCCGGTGATTAAACATAGTGCAAACAAACCAACATTTAAAGTTCACAGCCATGAAGGAAGATAGCAACCGTGAATGAACATTTCAGTCACGCCCGTGAACAAACATGACAAATTCTTCCAGATAGCTTCACGACCAAAGTCACCACTTGGACCACAACTTGGAAGGTTGTCACGTCTGTGAAGATAAATGTCACGCACGTGAACAAACTCTTCAAAACCTTTCAGAATGCTTCACGGCCAAGGTCACCACTTAAGTCACGATTTGGAAGAACAGTCACGACCGTGACACATAGAGTCATGCCCGTAAATGATGAAAGAGAAAAATATCAGGCGCGATTATTAGGGTTGGTGCAATGGCTAGTTTTGATATTTAATGTACTCTAACAACTATAATTTATTATGGAAGTATAAATGCAAGTCATTTATGCATCCAAAAGAAGAAGAGAACAAGAGAGTGAACAAGGAGAAGAAAAGAACAAGTGAATTGAAAATATTTTGAATCAAAACCTTGTTGTAAGCCATTTTGTGCATTTGATACTTATTCTCTGTAAAAAGTCTTTTTACTCATCATTTATTAAGCAATAAAGATTTGTAAGTGTGTCTCTCTGTAATCATGTACTCAAGTGAGTTTTGGGTATTTTTGGGTTAAGAGTAGAACACTTATAAGGGTTAGTTGTGTGAGCCTCTAAAACACAAAGAAAGGTTGTTTGTGTGAGCGTGTAAAATACAAGGTAAAGGTTGTTTGTGTGAGCCTGTAAAACACAAGATAAAGGTTATTTGTGTGAGCCTGTAAAACACAAGGAAATGGTTATTGTGTGATCCTGTAAAACACAAGGAAATGGTGATAAAACACGATTTGAGCAGCTGCGGGCTTCCATGGTGAGAGGTTGGAGAACCTCAAAGACTTCATGGAGTCTAGGATGGACAGCCTCGAAGCAGAAGTTGCTCGTCTTAGGGATAGGATGTCCATTTAGATGTTAGGCTTTATGTTAGCCTTGCCATGTTTCTGTCTTGCTTGTTTGTTTGTAGGAAATTCTAAATTTCCTTTCTGAAATTTAATTACTTTTGTTTGTACTTCCCTTTTATAATTAATATAATTTCTTTATTTTTCCATTATGGTTTATCTTTATTCTTTTTGTTGATGACAAAAGGGGGAGAAACTAGCAATATATTAAGATAAGTGCAAGCAATAATTTTGAATCAATGGAGAAACTAGCAATATATTGAGTTAAGTGCAAAGTTAAGGGTAATACTTAAATTTTGATTCAAAATGAATATGCAAGTATGCAAATGAGCTTTATACACCTTACATATATCTTAAGTATACTCTGCATGTACCTTGATGCAAGTTACATAAATGAATATGCACTTGATACACTCTAAATATACCTTACATATACTTCATGATTTAAAGAGAATTTTGGTATATATTGGATATACTTTGCATATAACTTGCATATACTTAAAACTAGAAAGTTTATTTTAATGCTAAACTTCATCATTCTCAACAATTCTTGCACTTTATCATTTTTTATCCTAAGCATCTTTTGAGGGAGAGACTTATCAAAAGCACATATTGCTAGATTATTTGTCACCATCAAAAAGGGGGAGATTGTTGAACCTTGAGGGGTATTTCTGTCATTTTGATGATAAAAAATAAAATAGAAATATTGTATTTAACATACTTGTTTTCTAAGTCCATTGAACAGGGTATGGAATATGATAGCAAGAATGGAGAATGGAAGAAAAGATAAAATTAAAGAAGTAGCATGTTCACGCCCGTGACCCTATGTGTCATGCCCGTGATTAAGCCTAGCGTCAACAAACCAACATTTAAAGTTCACGACCATGAAGGAAGATAGCAACCGTGAATGAACATTTCAGTCACACCTGTGAAAGAAATGTGTTCCTGTGAACAAACATGACAAATTTTTCCAGAGAGCTTCACGACCAAAGTCACCACTTGGACCACGGCTTGGAAGGTTGTCACACCCGTGACGATAAATGTCACACCCGTGAACAAACTTTTCAAAACCTTTCAGAATGCTTCACGGCTAAGGTCATCACTTAAGTCACGACTTGGAAGAATAGTCACGACCGTGACACACAGAGTCACACCCGTGAACGATTAAAGAGAAAAATGTCAGGCCCGATTATTAGGGTTGGTGCAATGGCTAGTTTTATATTTAATGCACTGTAACGGCTATAATTTGCTATGAAAGTATAAATGCAAGTCATTTATGCATCCAAAAGAAAAAGAGACCAAGAGAGTGAACAAGGAGAAGAAAAGAACAAGTGAATTGAAAATATTTTGAATCAAAAACTTGTTGTAAGCCATTTTGTGCATTTGATACTTATTCTCTGTAAAAAGTCTTTTTGCTCATCATTTATTTAGCAATAAAGATTTGTAAGTGTGTTTCTCTGTAATCATTTACTCAAGGGAGTTTTGGGTATTTCTAGGTTAAGAGTAGAACACTTGTAAGAGTTAGTTGTGTGACCCTTTAAAACACGAAGAAAGGTTGTTTGTGTGAGCTTGTAAAACACAAAGTTAAGGTTGTTTGTGTGAGCCTGTAAAACACAAGGTAAAGGTTGTTTTTGTGAGCTTGTAAAACACAAGGAATTGGTTATTGTGTGAGCCATCAAAACACAAGGGATTTCTGGGTTAGGTGTGAGCCATTGTGAGAAACACCATAGTTGGGAGTGAGCTTGTGAAACTCTATTGTAACAATGCCCTAATGAGTTAGTCACAAGAATCTCATATTCTAGAGTCTCTGGTTTTAAACCCTCTCGACCTGATGGTGGTGTGCATATGTATGAGTGTGTCTACCCCGGGTCTATCAATGCATGTATATAAGAGCCAAAGATAAGGAATTTACCCACTATGACATCAGGTGCATCCTGCTTCTCTTGGCATTGCATGGCATAAGCTCTTACTGGAGCAACTCTACTACCTTCCGGCCTCTCCACTGCATCTAACCTAAATTGACTTGGCCCTACATGGCCTCCTCTTCCTTGTACTCGGTTTTGACCTCTGCCTTGTCCCATAGTATGTATCGGTACCGACTCAATACTCCCTGAACCTCTGCCAAGCTGTAGCAATGGAAAATCTCTTATTATATGGTCATTGGAGCCGCATCTCAAGCATGCTTCTGTCATCCACCAACACTCTCTTGGGTGAGGATGACCACAATGTTGACACATTGGTAGAGTTGTAGATCTACGGGATGCCTGTGTCGATGCACTGGCTATTGATGAAGTAGACCTTGCGGTTTGTCCCCGCCTATAAGACTGAGGTCTGTTGGAACCCCCAACTTGGATTCGGCTAGCAAAAGATCTGGCTCTCTTACCATTTGACTGTACTACACTTGGTTGTGGTGCGGGTCTACTAATTCCACTAACCTGAACAGGCTGTTGTGCCGCCAAGACTCTTTCAACTGTTCTAGCAGATGCTAGTAAATTGGGAAAGCTCATCAGACGTAGGCTAAAACTTGCAACTTGATCGTATCCCTCAACCCATCTTCAAAGCGTCGACATTTATCAGTTTCTTTGGATACAATGCCCTCAGCATACTTACATAAATGTGTGAATTCCCTCTCATATTCTGTTACTGACATATTTCCTTGTTTCAGAGTCAGCTCATCAGACGTAGGGTTGAAATTCTCTTTTGTTGTCATCTATGTATATAGGAGGGATATATTGTTCCTTAAATTTCTCCAGAAAGAATTCTCATGTCATAGGGTCGGGTGCCTTTGTGCTTTGTGACTCAGATCTCCACCAATCATATGCATGCTCCTATAACAGTGATATTGCATACTCATATTGCTGCTCATATGTACAGTGTAATTGATCGAAAACTCGCTCTATCCGTTCCAACCAGAATTCTGCTGCAGAAGGATCATCCTCCCTTTTTCCATAGAAATTGAGTGCCCCTAGCTTCCTCAATCTCTCAAATTGTAATCCAGATGAGTTGGTTGTGATGCTCTCTGTAGCAAATCTATCATATTTCTCATGAGCTTTGTCTGACCCGTATTAGTAGCTGACTGCTGACGGGATGAGTTAGCACTAGATCTCGGTGCTGCAGCTCGGCGATGACTTGGTCACGATGAAGCTCTTGCCTCTCTGGGCTCATTAATCTCAACTTCTTCCGCTACTATTCGTCTTGATCCAGAAGCCATAGCTTACCTATAACATAAAGGTAACGACCTTACTCATTAAAGCAGCGATTCCAAAAATTCAATTGTGGGTACACTTCAATAAGTAAACATTTTCAAAATTCACTTTTTGAAAACCCAAAACCGCTCAAACCGGGCTCTGATACCAAAAACTACTGTAACACACCCTCACCCAAACAGCACGTGCCCGAATGCGAGGGCGCTACTGTCTGTCTTCTTTACTTGTTTAAATCGCTATATATATTTTTTTCTATTTAATAAATAATGTACATTTTATTTACATAACATAGTATTTATAAATACCAATTTACTATTTAACAAACTTTGAAAACTAATTTACAACTTATAAGTATATATAATGCGGAAAACAAATTACAAGAGTTCAAAAGTTTGTGACCTACTATTTCGAGATCGGCTGTTTTAATTTGAATAGGATCACCGCTTGCTTTATCTACCTCCTTCAGCTACCTTTTTATATCTGCGCGGAAGGAAACTCTCACGCTAAGCTCTCAGCTTAGTGGTGCATATAAATAAGACAATATACTACATCATGCAACAAGCATTAACATGTATCATTTTATGCATTAAAATGTTTCCATGCTATTTCAATCAACATGTTCCTATTTCATACAAGTATAAATATCATGCTCACATATACAACGTTATTTTCATTTATCTTTGATGGTAAGCTACTCTGTTAATCTCTTTATTATTATATCTCAATCTCATATCATCATCATCATCATCATTTTTTTCTTTTCTTTTCTTATTTTCTGACATATCTTCATTATCTTGCCCACATCACTTTAAATTTGGACTGACTGGATACGGGTTATGGATCAGGAGCGCTTCCAGAGCTATAGCCACCCTGTCCACTATTTGGTTCAATAGAGCTTCTCAAATCAATGGTGCTCTCCGAGCTTAAGCCACATTGATTGAGTATTATTTCATCATAGATGAATAACCGGACTAAGGGCGCTATCCGAGCTTAAGCCACCTTGTCCTCAATTTATATGTGCTCATTAGAGCTTATCAAGTCAATGGCGCTCTCATATTTTCACATCAATCATATATCTTTATTTAATTTTTATTTTACATCCATTTCATTATCCTCATAATATACATCACATCATCATAATTCTCAATTTTGACACATCAGTATTCTCATGTATCAACATCTCAATTCTTTTGTTTTGCAAACATCTTATCATGCTCATACATACTGGATAGCATTTTTTTCATTTTTGTAACTAGATACATCAATAGATAATCATATTCATAATTTATTTGAAAACAGGGCATTCACGGCCGTGACAACCAATTCATGCCCGTGAATTAGTTCACTCCCGTAATCCCAAGCCATGAACGCTACTGGAATGAGAGTATATAAGCTCTCCTTTCCTTTGTGGAAATTTGAAATGGAGTTTCTAAGTTCCTCAACTTCATTTTTCAAAGTATTGTTTTCTTTATGTAAGGATTTAGTTGAGGGTCTTGAAAAGTATTCATCTAATGACTTTTGAAGAGATTCATTATATGATTTAAGCTTAAAGTTCTCCTTTTCTAAAGCATCTATTTTGATTTTTAAATTAGAAATGTTATTCTTATAAGTATTGAATTTACTCCTATATTTCTCTAGTTCTAGATTCAATTCTTCTATTAGGCTTTGCTCATCATCATCATCATCTTCACTATTACTATCATTATCACTACTATCATTATTGAAATAATATGACTGAAGTGATCTTACCTTATCTGAGACGTGATCCTCTATAGCCATGAAGGATAGGTTGACCTCTTCACTTTCATTGACATCTTTTTCACTTGAAGAGCTTTCTTCATCCCATGTGGCTTTGTGACCTTTCTCCCCATTGTCTCTTTGGTATTTGGTCTTATGCTTCTTGAGCCTTGGACATTCTGGTTTAATATGCCCTTTCTTTCAACATTCATAGCACTTTACCTCTTCTTTACTTCTTTGTGCATCATTAGAAGTCTGTTTTAGGTTTCTTTGCCTGAATTTTCTAGAGTTGCTCATTCTCTTCTGGATAATTCTTTTCAGCCTTCTTGAGAGCATAGCAATGTCCTCATTTGCATCATCACTCATTTCATCATCATCTTCAACTTCTTCTTGAGAGTTTGAAGTAGAGGCTTTTAATGCTAGAGGCTTTTTTTTTGTCTCTGCTTTAAGCTCTCTATCTCTTTTCACTGCCATTTCATGTGTGAGAAGTTTGCTAATAAGCACATCATTATTCATGATGCTCATGTCTTCATTTGCCTCTTCTATACCGGCAACTCTTGAACTGTAATCTTTGAGAGGAAGACTTCTCAGGATTTTGTTATTTACATCTTCCAAGCTCAAGTGCTTCCCAAGTTTTCTCATGCCATTTATGATGGCTAGAAGACGGTTGGTCATGTCAGTAATTGACTCATTGAATTTCATTTTGAAGAGCTCATACTCTAAAGTAAGAAGTTGAATCTTCTTGGATTTAACTTGCTTAGTTCCTTCATGATAGTTTTCCAATGTTTTCCACATGCTGTAAGCTGTTGGGTGGTGTTGTATTCTACCACATTCTTTAATGGATAATGAGCTTGAGAGAATTGTCATTGCCTTCTTGTTTTTGAAGTTTGCTCTTCTTTAAGGCTCTGTCCAATCATCTCTTGATAAGATTTCTTCTTCACCATCAACTCCTTTTCTAGTTGGTGGTGTCCATTCTTTTTGAACACTATCCCAGACTTCAATTCCTTCACTATCCAAATATGTCTCCATCTGAAACTTCCTATGAGCATAATTTGTTCCATCAAAGTAAGGGTTGAGACTTTGGAATCCTTCATTGGCCATATCTTGATCTTTACTAGCGTTGTTTAGGCTTTAATGCTAGACTTAGCTCTGATACCAATTTTTGTCCAAATATTGAACCAAGAAGGGGGGTTGAATTGGATATTAAAAATTTAACTTTTAAGTGCGGAAAGAAAAAGTTAAGTTTAGTAGGGATAGAAAGATATAACAAAAGGATTTTTATATAGGTTCGGGTGTTAACAAACCCTACTTCTCTCCCCAATCACAATTGGGAGTTTCACTAACACACTAAATGTTACAATGGAGTTTTACAAGCTCACTCCCAACTATGGTGTTTCTAACAATGGATCACACCTAACCTAGAAATCCCATGTGTGTTAATGGCTCAGACAATAAATCAATTCCTTGTGTTTTAAAGGCTCAAACAAATAACCTTTACCTTGTGTTTTAAAAGCTCACACAAATAACCCTTACCTTATGTTTTAAAGGCTCACACAAATAACCCTTACAAGTGTTTTACTCTTAACCACAAAATACCCAAAACTCACTTGAGTAGATGATTACAGAGAGAAACACTTACAAATCTATAATGCTCAGAGAATGATGAGAAAAATGATTTTCACAGAGAATAAATGTTTGTTTTGAAAATATCAAATGCACAAATGGCTTATAATAAGATTTTGATTCAAAATATTAGCTATTCTCTTATTCTCTTCTTCTGGATGCATAAATGACTTGCATTTATACTTCCATGGCGAATTATAGCCGTTAGATTGCATTTAATATGGAACTAGCCGTTGCACCAACTCTTATTATCGTACCTGACATGTTTCTCTTTCATCTTTCACGGTCGTGAATATGTGTGTCACGGTTGTGACTATTCTTTCAAGCTGTGACTTGAGTGGTGACCTTGGCCGTGAAGCATTCTGGAATGATTTGAAGTGTTGGATCACGGGTGTGACATCCTGCTAAGCCGTGGTCCAAGTGATGACTCTGGCCGTGAAGCTATCTGGAAGAATTTGTCATGTCTTTTCAAGGGTTTGACTTTAATTCAAGGGCGTGATTGAAAAGTTCATTCACGGTTGCTATTATTCTTCATGGCCGTGAACTTTAAATGTTGGATGGTTGGCGCTAAGCTTCATCACGGGTATGACATATAAGGTCACAGGCGTGAACATGCTTTTTCTTCAATTTTATCTTTTTAAGATTAATCTTCCATTCTCCATTCTTACTATCATGTTCCATACCCTACTCAATAAACTTAGAAAACAAGTATGTTAAATACATTATTGCTATTTTATTTGTTAGCATCAAAATGACAGAAATACCCCTCAAGGTTCAACAATCTCCCCCTTTTTGATGGTGACAAATAATCTAGCAATATGTGCTTTTGAGAAGTCTCCCCCTCAAAAGATGATTAGGATAAAGAATGCTGAAGTGCAAGAATTGTAAAGAATGATGAAGTGTAGCATCAAAATATGCTTCCTAGTTTTAAGTATATGCAAGTTATATTTATGCCAAGTATATTTCAGGTATATTAAGAGTATATCAAGCACATATTTATTCATGAAAAATATACTTAAGATATATTTAAGGTGTATGAAACTCATTTGCATACTTGCATATTCATTTGATTCAGAATAAGTATTGCTCTTAACTTTAAACAATATATTGCTAGGTTCTCCCCCTTTTGTCATCATAAAAAAAACAGATAAAATATAATAGAAAACAAAAAGCAAATATATTAATATAGAAAGAAAAGTACAAAAGAGATTGAAATTCTGAAAGGAAATGGAAATTCCTACAGCAAACAAGCCAGAAAATAACACATCTAACATAAAATCTAGCCGGACATCCTATCTCTAAGGTGAGCTACTTCCGCCTTGAGGCTCTCCATGCGAGACTCCATGAAATCCTTGAGGTTCTCTAACCTCTCATCCATCGAAGCCTGTAATTGCTCAAATCGTGGTGCCAAGAGGTCAGCCACTTCCTGAGCCAAGTTTGGTGTGGAGGCAGAGGATTGTCCAATTTCCTGCTAAACCTCTGGAGGCACCACTTCAACTCGAACTCTCCTCCTTTGCTGGATTCCTTGGAGGCCAGCTTTGAAGTCATCTGAGTCATTGTCCTCCCAAATGATCTCACCAGCAGTGTTGGTGAAGCGATAGTAGATGTTGTTCTCAAATACTATATGAACAACCGCTCCCATTTTGATGAAGGACTCGACGTCTAGTTGGTCTCGAGGATGTGCTGGTATAAGGTTGAAGTGGTGTTCATCTAGCTTCAGGTATCCAAGCTTCATGGCGATGTGAGTCATGTACTCACCAATCAGAATATCTCCGGAAGGCTTGGTGGCAATTGATAAAAGATGGTTTGCAAACCATCGAGATAAAGCCACTGATAAGCCTCTTCGGGCCATCTCTAGGAGAAAGAGCTCTGACTTCCTGATCGATCCATTGTTGTCTCCTCTGGCGAAAATACTATAGGTTAAAAACCAATGCAAGTACTTATGCACTGGGATCAAAGGTGCGTGCTCATAGTCTTCTTGATGTCCCAGCTGCAATCAAACCCGAAGTGAGTCCATGCCTGAGTAGCATAGAACTCCATTTCACTCTCATTCAGGATGGTATCAGAGGGAAAGTTGAACAAGTCTCTAAACTCTATGGCAGAGAGGGTGTTCAGATGCTTGCAAAGATTGAATTTCACTGTGCCGGTAGGAGAGACTTGTAGGGTGCTCAGGAATTCTAGAATTGGCTCCCTCAGTATCGGTTGATGGATATCAATGAAGCCTTTCAAATGACAAGCCTGGAGTTGTTCCATCATGCTTGTCTCGAGGCCGAGTGTATGGACGGTTTGCCACTCAAATGATCTAGAGGAAAGGAGTGGCCTTTTCTTGAGCACTGAGTATCTAGGATGACAATGCTCCGAAATAATGTTTAGAAGGTAATCTGTGTACCTTTTTGGAGCATGAGACTTCTTTCTTGTACCCTTGGAGGAACCGGTTTCCATTTTGATTGAAAAAATAAACTTTTGAAGAGTGAAAATTTTGATATAAATTTTTTGAGTAAAACTTAAGGTGATGTGATTTCTAATGATGGAAATGGTTTTTGAAGATATTTATGGATGGAATGAGTTGCTAGGGGGCCAGAATCTTCAAAATGGTATTCAATGGTGATAAATGAGAGAAGTTAGAGAGTTTGAATGAGAGAAATAATGACAGAAACGTTTTATAGCTGACATCTTCATGGACGTGACAAACTAAGTCACGGGCGTGAAATGTCTTGTTCACGGTTTGCTGAAGAGACGCTCTACCCATGAAGAGAGAGGTGAAATCATTCACGGTTATGAACATTAAAAGTAACGGGCGTGAATGATGAACTATCACAGTGGTGATAGACGAGTCACGGGTGTGAAGTACAATCTTCACTATTTGTGATCGTAAAACAAAACGTGAATGCTTTTGTAAGTTTTTGGTGGAAATGGTTCACGGTCGTGAAAACGCATCACGGGCGTGAGTAAAGGGTTTCACGGGGGTGAAAGAAAATGGTTTTGGGCATAAAACATAGTCTTCACTACCTTCAGCCGTGAAGCATGTCATGAAGCAAGTCGTGAAAGCTACTGGTTCTTTTTTTCGATTTAGTTCATGGTCGTGAATATATGTCACGGGCATGAATTGCCTAAAACCCTCATCTAGTAAAATTAAGTCTAAAATAAGACTAAAGCATTTCTAAGGAGCTTCTATCCCCTATAACATATATTTCCATCAAATTAGCTACCTTATTTCTAGTAAGATGATACAAAAAAACATGAGTTTATCAAACAAGGTTTGACAATTTGGCAATCACAAAGTTAATCCATCAATCATACCAAGCTCTCTTCTTATGAAATTAAATCTTTCCTTATTTAGAGTTTTAGTGAAGATATCTGCCAATTGTTTGTCTATGCTTATAAATTCCAATACAACATCTCCATATTGAACATGATCTCTAATAAAATGATGTCTTATGTCAATATGCTTACTTCTAGAGTGTTGAATGGGATTCTTAGAGAGATTTATGACACTTGTATTGTCACATCTAATAGGTATATGGTGCATACTATGACCATAATCCTTAAGTTGTTGTTTCATCCAAAGGATTTGTGTACAACAGCATCCTGCTGCCACCATTCTCCAATAAAGTGACAAGTACCTAAAGTACTTGTTCTATCTAAAAGACTTCCAACATAATCAGCATCTGAATATCCTATAATGTAAAATGATGAATTTCTAGGATACCATAAACCTAGATGCAATGAGCCATGTAAATATTTTAGAATTCTTTTTACTGCATTTAAATGAGACTCTTTTGGACACGATTGAAAGCGTGCACATAAGCATACACTATACATTATGTCGGGTCTAGAAGCAGTAAGATATAAAAGTGATCCGATCATACCTCTATAAAGCTTTTCATTAATGCTTTTACCCTTTTCATCATTGTCCAATTTTGTTGATGTGCTCATTGGAGTCTTGGCATTCTTGCATCCTTCCATTTCAAATTTCTTAAGTAAGTCTTTGGAATATTTGGATTGGTTGATGAATATGTCCTCATTGCCTTATTTTATTTGTAGACTGAGAGAATATTTTAGCTCACCCATCATGCTCATTTCGAATTCTCTAGTCATACACTTAGCAAATTCTTGACAAAGCAATTTATTAGTAGACCCAAATATGATATCATCAACATAAATTTGAACAATTAGAATATCATACTTATGCTTTTTAATAAATAATGTAGTGTCAATATTCCCTTTTATAAAGTTATTTTTTAAAAGAAAAGAACTTAGTCTTTCATACCAAGCTCTTGGTGTAACACCCCTTACCCTTCTATACACCCATCCGTATACCGGACGGATAAGAGGTACTACAGGAAATAAAACTCTTCAAAAATACTTTTTTAATTTTAAACATATTTGATATAAGAAATTGAAAATATATATTAAAATATTATACATACACACTTTTTTATTTTATTTATAAACATGCTGTAATAAAATTTAAAAACTTATATATATACATATCAAAACATAATAAAAAAAGACCAACCCGCTCTGGGTGGCTACCACTGCTACTGCTGTGCTCCATTTTATGGGTCTCAAGTTAGCGTCCCTTATCTACAAGTCCAGACGCTGTTTGCTACTTTTGTAACCTATGTGAGAGAAAAAAACTCTTATGCTGAGTATATAACTCAGTGGTGCAAAAATTCTTATAATAATAGTCATTAAAATAAAACATAAATTCAAATCTCTTTTTGTAAAGACAATAATATAATATTTTTATAATCCGTTTAATTCATAATTCAGTATATCTCTGATTTCTTAATAATATATTTTTCATATGCCCACATAATATGACATTCTAGACTTGCTTCAAGGTAATCAAAGGGGTATCATATTACATCTCAATTTAGGATCCACAGAAATGCACAGGATCCAATGTAATATGACTCAGTCCACAGAAATGCACAGGACTGAAAAATGTATCAGGTGATCAACAAAAATGCACATGATCAAAATATTTCATTAGTCCACAGAAATGCATAGAAACATAATTTCTACCCTATTGTCATGCCAACAATACCCTAGTTCACGTCTAGGCTAACATGTGGGAAATTTTCTTATCATCATAATTCACTTCATTTTTTTTGCATTTCAAAGCATAATAATAATTTCCGCAAAAATACTTTACTGCTATTTTCTCTATCATTTTACATAAAATCGATAAAATATTATTTTCATGTCAAAATAAATATCATCATAAAGTATATTGAACTTTTAATTTTTTTGAAATACAGATAAAATATTTCAAAATCAATAATTGCAAAAACTCCAATTTTTCACATAAAATATATAAAATATATTTTATGTAATATTATAAATTATTTGAATCTAATAATTTCCTTATTACTTCATACTTTTTTTTTAATTACTTATTTTTTTTAATAATTTCCTTATTCTCTTTATTTCGGGATGGCTTTTTATCCGACGTCGAGCCTAGAAATAGAAAAGTTTTATTAATTATTGAACCTTACATGATATATATATATATATATATATATATATAAAATCTAACAATATCTAAATATTTCGATAATTTCTCGGTCTCACGTATATCGAAATTCTATATTTAAAATTCTCCTCATTATGCATGTTTAACGTATAGATCACGGTTTTGGTCATCAACACGCTTTTTCGTGGGACCAAAAATTTCAAATATTATTTTCCTTAATAATATTTTATTTTCTTTATTTTTCCTCCAAAACTATTTTTCTCAATTTTTTCCCTTTATTCTTCTAATATCCCTTTCCAATTCAAAATTTCTCATTAATTCAATAAATACTCTAAAAATTCAAAATAAATTCATATCCTCACTTTAACTCATTTTCTTTCATTTTCCATCATCAATTTCACCAAAATAATATTTCACAACTCCCAATAAATTTTTCCATAATTAGGCTAAAAATCTAAAAATTCTCCAAAATTCCTATTAAATTTTTCTTCAATTCCATATTTTATTTTCTTCTTCCAAACACTCCAATTAACTTCATAATTAATAATCATCGATTGTTAATTTAATTACCTAATATATTAATATTCTAACTTAACTAATAATCACCTCCATTTAATAATATAAAATTCAATTATTCCCCAAATAATCTTCAATAAACTTCAATAATTATGCAATTCAACTAAATTAATCACTTTAATAATAAAAATATACTTAAACTTCACTAATAAATTCATATCTCACTATCTAAAAATACCTAGGAGGTGCGGTTTATACCAGATGACTCGGTTTAACGAGCCAAAGATTCTGTCGAAAATACCCCATTAGTGGTCGCCGTACTCCGGTCACCGGAAAATTTTCAACGGTGGCGAATCGACGATCGGCTGGTACCAAAAGAAAGCTTGAGGAGTGAGGAGTCCAAATATATAGTTTTATGGCTTGGAAGTGGCTGAAAACGTGTAGATCTATAAAAGTTTGCATGGCTCCGGTGAGAAAATTCCGACTCCGATCAACCCCTAAAACGCAGTTGTCGGAGCTCAAATTACACATACCAAGATTTTTTGACCTCCTGAGTCCATTTCCGGTATCAGATTTAAGAAAAGAAATTGGAAAATACGCAAAATGGGAGGGCAGCCCGTAATCCGATTTTTGCTACTCCGATCCCGAAAATCTGGTGAGGTTTTTAAAAATCAAACATCGCTGAAGTGAAAAAAATGTGGAGAAATACTTTTGGTTCGAATTTGGTGAAGATCGGATGTCGTTTGGTTGATGAACGGAGATGGTGATCGTGTAGGGAGAATGAGAGAGAATGAAATTTTTTTTTACTTAAATCTTTGAAATCTCTCTCTCTATATATATACTAATGGGCAATTTTGTATTTTTTTTCAAATCTCAAATTTGTAATAAAATTTTACTCAAATAAAATTATTAAGTCACCAAAATAATTAAAACAAATCTTATTGAGCAAAATTAAAAAATATGGGGTGTTACATTCTTCCCCCTTAAAAGATTTCGCCCTCGAAATCATACATGATAGGTTATTACTAAACAAATGAGGTTGTTGAGTCCTCATTATTTCATCACATTCCCATGTTGCCTCTTCAGCTGAATGTCTTCGCCAGAGGACTTTTACCAAAGGTATTTGCTTATTTCGCAGTTGTTTCACTTCACTTGCTATAATCGCTATAGGCTCCTCCTCAAAAGATAAATTTTGTTGCACCTCGATTTCTTCTACTTGAATGACATGCAATGGATCCGACCTATATCTTCTAAGCATCGATACGTGAAACACATTGTGAATTTTCTCCAAGTCAGGAGGTAAAACCAACCTATAGGCTACTAGTCCCACTCGTTCAATTATCTCAAAAGGCCCAATAAATCTGGGGCTCAGCTTGCCTTTCCTTCCAAAATGTAGAACTTTCTTCTAGTGAGATACTTTTAGGAACACCTTGTCATCAACCTTGTATTCGATGTCTCTGCGTCTCAAGTCTGCATAAGACTTTTGTCTATCACTGGCTGCTTTAAGTCTATCTTTGATAATTCTAATCTTCTCCTTTGTCTGTTAAACCAAATTGGGTCCCACTATCCTTCGTTCACTGAGCTCGATCCAACAAATTGGAGTTCTACATTTTCTGCCATACAGTTCTTCATAAGGAGCCATGCCAATACTTGTCTGGTAACTATTCTTATATGTAAATTCCATCAGTGGCAAGTACTTATCCCAACTACCTGTTAACTCAATCACACAACTCCGAAGCATATCCTCAAGCAACTTGATTACCCGCTCTGATTGTCCATCTATCTGAGGATGGAACGCAGTACTGAAATGAAGGCAAGTACCCAAAGATCTCTGTAGGCTCTTCCAAAAATGTGAGGTGAATCTGGAATCTCTATATGAAATGATAGACAATGGCACACCATGCAACTGGACTATCTCTTGTACATACAATTTTGCTAATCAATCCATAGAGTAGTCCATCTTGACTGGTAAAAAGTGTGCAGACTTCATCAACTTATCGACAATCACCCATACTGCATCATGTTTTCTTTGAGTCAGTGGTAGTCCTTACACGAAATCCATAGTAACTCTTTCCCATTTCCATTCCGGTATGGCAATAGGTTGCAGTAACCCTAATGGCAACTGGTGTTCTGCTTTTACTTGTTGACACGTAAGACATCTGGTAGTATACTCTGAAATGTCTTTCTTCATACCCAGCCACCAATAGTAAGGCTTCAAAGGAAAAGAATAAGATATTGGATGCACCTTCTGTTTCAAGTATTTTTTTGTTGTTGAGGTTGATACTCTTTCTAATAATAATATATAGGTTTTGGATACCAGATGTGGATCACACATATGTATTGATATGAAGGGTTTAAGGAACAGTAAACAACTCAAAAGGGGAGAGTCAGACCTATGGGTTAGCAATGGAGCAAGCGTTGCTGCATTAGCTGTAGAAAATTATATATTGACACTCACTAGTGGGCTTGTAATGGAATTAGACAATTGTTATTTTGTTCTATTTTTAACTAAGAATATTATTAATATTTCATTTGACCATAAATAGCAATAGTTGTTCTATTAGGTTAAATGATATTCTTTTTGCAATTGTTTCATTATGCAATGGAATTTATATTCTTGATATGTCTAATCCTATCCTCAATATCAATAATGAAAGACAAAAATAAGATAACCTAAAATTATCTTATTTATGGCATTGTCGACTTGGTCATAAAAATGAGAAATGCGACTAAGTTATACAAAATGATGATTTAGGGTCATTTGATTATGAATCATATGACACATGTGAATCATATTTATTATGCTAGATGAAAAAATCACCTTTTACTGGAAAGGGTGATTATGCCAATGGAATATTGGACTTAGTACATACATATGTACATGGACCAATGTCAGTGCACACCATAGGTGGTTTTATCTACTTCATTATCTTGATTGATGATTATTCACAATTTGGGTATATGTATTTAATGAGATACAAATATGAAGCTTTTCAAAAGTTCAAAGAGTTTATAAATGAAGTAGAGAAACAACTTGGCAGAAGTATTAAATGAATAAGATCAAATCAAGATGTAGAATATTTAAGTCAAGAGTTTCAAGATTATCTAAGAGATAATGGGATTTTATCTCAATAGACTCCACCTTACATACCACAACATAATTGTATGGCTAAAAGGAAAAACAAAACCTTGTTGACATGGTGATGTTGACAATGAGTTTTGCACAATTATATTCTAAACAAAGTTCCATCAAAGTCATTTGATGTTACACCATATGAGATATGAAATAACAAGAAACCTATCCTTTCTCATATGAAAGTATGAAGTTGTCCTTTTATATAAAGAGGACAATGTTAGATAAGTTAGAACCAAAGTCGAATAGATGTTTGTTTTTAGGATATCCAAAAGAGTCATTTGGATATGGAGTTTACCACCATTTGGAACAAAAGTTGTTTGTTTCAAAACATGTTATCTTCTTAGAGAAAAAGTTTCTTCTAAAAGAGGATAGTGGGAGCCAAGTTGAACTTGATGAAGTTTAAGATGCTTAAACAAACATAGATCAACCAACTGAACCCACATATATTACTCATAGAGATAAAATGATGGTTACACCTTTTTAAACACAAGAAATTTATAGGTCGAGTAGGATACACATTATTCCTGAGAGATAAAAATTTTCTCATAAGTGAATAGAATGATGTATTGCTTATAGAGGATGATGAGCCTACTACCAATGAAGAAGTTCTAAATAGTTAAAAATCTAACAAATGGTTAAATGCCATGTAGTTAGAGATGGATTCCATATATGAAAACTAAGTATGAATTTTGGTTGACATTTATAAAGGGATAAAACCCATAAGGTGCAAATGGGCCTTCAAAAGAAAGATTGACATAGAAGGTAATGTTGTTACCTTTAAAGCTAGGCTGGTAGCTAAAGGATATCATCAAGGATTTGATTATGAAAAAATCTTTTCTGTAGTTACTATGCTTAAATCCATCATAATACTCCTTACCATTGTTGCTCATTATGATTATGAGACTTGACAAATGGATATGAAGACAAATTCCTATATAGAAACCTCACTGAGGATGTGTATGTGACACAACCTGAGGGGTTCATATCTAATAATGACAATAAGGTATACAAATTGCAAAGATTCTTTTATAGAATAAAGCAAGCATCCAGGAGTTGGAACATCAAACTAAGAGTTTGGTTTCTCACAAAATATGGATGAACCCCATGTTTACAAGAAAGTTAGTGGGAGTGCAATCATTTTTCTAGTATTGTATATGGATGACATACTTCACATAGGAAATGATGTCTTAGTTCTTTAAGAAATCAAAATATAGCTGTTAAAGAATTTCTCTATGAAAGAACTTGGAGAAGCAACCTATATTTTGGGGATTAAAATCTATAGAGATAGATCTAAAAAGTTGCTTGATCTTTTATAGTCTACATACATAGACAAGTTGCTAAAGAGGTTTAGCATGGATCAGTCCAAAAGAAGATATGTCATAGCTTGAGCGGTATTTCTATCATTTTGATGATCACACATAATTGAGCAATAAGGAATTTAACCACATTTTGTGTTCTAAGTGTGTTAGACATGTTACACATTCCTAAGAACATGAAGCAAGTTGATTGAAATTATTTGAAGTTCAAAAGAATGAATATCAGTAAGATTCACACCCATGAAGAAGATATTCACACTAGTGAATAATGTCATGACCATGATGAAGAATTGGCATTCTTGGAGTCTTGGCATTCTTGCATCCTTCCATTCCAAATTTCTTAAGTAATTCTTTGGCATATTTGGATTGGTTGATGAATATGCCCTCATTGCCTTGTTTTATTTGTAGACCAAGGAAATATTTAAGCACACCCATCATGCTCATTTCGAATTCCCTAGTCATACACTTAGCAAACTCTTGACAAAGCAATTCATTAGTAGAACCAAATATGATATCATCAACATAAATTTGAACAATTAGAATATCGTGCTTATGCTTTTTAATGAATAATGTAGTGTCAACATTCCCCTTTGTAAAGTTATTTTCTAAGAGAAAAGAACTTAGTCTTTCATACCAAACTCTTGGGGCTTGTTTCAAACCATATAAGGCTTTTGAAGGTTTAAAAACATGATTGGGCAAATCATAGCTTTCAAAACCTGGTGGTTGTTCTACATACACTTTTTCTTCAATATAACCATTTAAGAATGCACTTTTCACATCCATTTGAAAGAGTTTGAAATTCATATGACATGCATATGCTAAAAGTATTCTTATGGCTTCTAATCTATCTACATGAGTATAATTCTCATCATAATTTATTTCTTCTTCCTGATTATATCCTTTTGCAACTAATCTAGCCTTATTCCTAGTAATTGAACCTTGTTCATCTAATTTATTTCTAAATACCCATTTTCTAAGGTCCATACCTTACTTCTCTCAGATGGGTATTTAAATACCCATCTAGGTTTGTGGTATGGACCTTAGTACCTAGACCTAAGGATCATCCTTTTGCAACTAATCTAGCCTTATAATTTGATGATCCCTGGGTCTAGGTACTAAAGTCCATACTTACTTCTCTCAAATTGGTTGAGTTCTTCTTGCATAGCAATCACCCAACTTTCATCATTAAGAGCCTCATTAATATTTTTAAGATCAATTTGAGAAATAAAAGCAAGGTCAGAGGCTAAATGTTTGAAATCAGATCTAGTACTTACTCCCCTTGAAGGATCACTAATGATTTGCTCCTTAGGGTGATCTTTTGTCAATCTTCGTTCCTTTGGGAGCTCTTGCATGTTTTCCCCTTGAGCTTGAGGTAGATAATCATCTTGATGTGAATCTTCTTGATCATTTTCTTCTTTTCCATTTCCAAGATCAAGTCTTTATGTTTTTGGCTTTGAAGGATGACTTGTGTTGCTTCCCTCTTTGGCAAGGTTCACATGTTTTGTCTTTTTCAAATTTGACTTTTGGCAGTCCCTTTATGTAGCATCTCCTCACCCGAAACACATGTGCCCGGATGAGGGAGCGCTAATTTCCTGTCTATCTCATACTTCATATTAAATTTGTTTTTTTTAACTCATGTATATATGGATATAAATAAAAATCAGAGTACAATTTATTTACATAAAATAGTAATTTTTAACATCAGAGTAATTCTTAACAAACTTTAAAAGTAAGTTTTACAAACTCAAACATTTCTTTAATATAAAAGTCAAATACAAAAGTTTCAAAACTTGTAACCCACTTTCTCAAGATTCGGCTGCTTTACTTGAATGGGATCACCGTTTGCTTTATCTAGCGTCTTCTGCTACCTTTCTATATCTGCGTGGAAATTAAACTCCACGCTAAGCTCTAAGCTTAGTGGTGCATATAAGGAAGGCAATAAACTATATCATGCAACAAGCATTAACAATTATCATTTCGTGCATTAAAATGTTTGCACGCATGTCTATCAACATATTCCTATTTCATAAAAGTATAAATGTCATGCTCATATAGACATTGTTATTTTCATTATCTTTAATAGCAAAGTATTCTGTAATTCTCTTTATCATTACATTTCAATCTCATATCATCATCATTTTCTTATTCTTTCCTTTTCTTATTTTTCCGACATATCCTCATTATCTTGCCCACATCACTCTAAATTTTTGGACTGACTAGATACGGGTTATGGATCAAGAGCACTCACACAAGCTTATGCCACCCTGTCCACTATCTGGCTCTTAAGAGCTTCTCAAATCAATGGCGATCACACAAGCTTATGCCACATTGATTGAGTATAATTTCATCATAGATGAATAACCAGATCAAGGCCACTCACACAAGCTTATGACACTTTGTCCTCATTTGTATGTGCTCCTCGGAGCTTTCTCAAGTCAGTAGCGCTCACACAAGCTTTAGCCACACTGACTGAGCATCCCAGACCAATGGCGCTCACACAAGCTTTAGCCACATTGGTTGAGGTATAATACGGTACCGTTCGCGCCCTTAATGACATGTCATCTATCCTAATTCTAGTCCGCAAGTAGAGTAATGGGCTTTTTTATTATTTTCACATCAATCATTATTCTCAAATTTCAACACATTAATATTCTCATTTTTATCAACATCTCAATTTTTTTGTTTTGCAAACATATAGTCATACTCATACATCTTTTCATTAATTTACTAGATTCATCAATATTCTCATGTTTATCTTCTGCATCAGATTTCATATATTATCCATGACAATTCACTTTTCTACATCAATTCATTTTTCTATATCACAACATATCACATTCTCACATCAATATATATATACATATATCCATATCCATATCATTCTTATTTTGCTGGTTAGACAATAACTTTCATTTAATTACCTGAATTCCTCATTTAATAACCACATTCATAAATTTCAAATATAGAGCATTCATGGTCGTGATTACTACTTTCACGTCCGTGAACTAGTTCACCCTCGTAATCTCAAGCCGTGAACGCTACTGGAATGAATCGCCCAAAAGCATTCACGGTCGTGATTACTCATTCACGCCCGTGAATAAGTTCACTTCCGTGATTCCAACCCGTGAACACTTTTGGAATGAATAGTACCATTTCCACCAAGAAATTCACAACTGTGACACAATCAGTCACAACCGTGAACCCTTAAGTTCATGCCCGTGACTCAATAGTCACACCCGTGACTTTCAGCAGGAAATCTGCATATTCACCTTTCATTCATTCTTACATCATCCAAATCATACCAAATTCTATTTCATGCATTTCTAAGGCTCTTTACTCAACTTATCACTTTTCAATACATGTAAATGTTTTGATCATACAAGATTCTCTAGCATGCATCATTAATTCAATTTCACACAAGGATCTCATTCATACATGTCTAATCTTATGGTTTCATGCCATAATTATCATCATTCTTGAAATTGCATTTATCTAGAATCATATTCAGCATGCATTATTTCAAACAAAAATAGGCTATTGCCTTAAATTATGCCCAAACCTTAATCTTTCTCCTTCACTCTTTTAGGTAGCTTTCTCTTTTCCTTTGCTCCTTAGAGCTTGTTCCTTGTCATTCGAAACTCCTACAACATCATAAGTTATTATCATCATCATTTGATTTCCTCAACACCCTATCTCTCTCTCTCTCTCTCTTTCAAAACCCTAGTTTCTCTCTCTTATATGTGCTCAAAATTCGAACTTCCTTTAGAAAAGATGAAGAAGAAGAAGAAATACTTCTTACCTTACACTTTTTTTCACTTGATCACCCCTTTGGAGATTTTCTCTCTACCAAACTTGATTTTTCTTCCTCTTTCTTGTTCTTTCCAGCTTTCTTATGAGTTATGGAACATGAAAATCACCTTGTCTTACTATTTCCCTTCTCTTCCCTTCCTTTCTCTCTCTAGAATCAAGGTGAACTATGGAGGATAAGTTGTGGCTGGTGTGACTGGTAAAGAAAAGAGAGAAGGAAGCAAAAAATGAAGAGAAGAAGAAGAAGAAAAGAAAGCCTTAAATAGGGTACCCAAAAGTCTTCATGTGGCACCCATCATTTGACCATTTTCTCCCAATTTTACACTTAATCAATATTAATCATCTTCCTTTAACATCATGGCCGACCAACCCAATTTTAAATGTCCAAATTTCTTAAGTTAATTAGCCATTAATCTCATTAATCCTCCAATTTTTGGTAAATTGCAAATTGACCCCAAAACTTATCAAATTTTGCAAATTAGTCCTTTACCATAAATCAACTTCTTTAAACTCTATAATCTCTTATTTAGGCATTTATTATTTAGTTTAACCATTTCTTAATCAATTTTTGTAAAAATCCGAATTTAGACTCTGATCGGTCACATGCATCAATTTCGCAACAGGTGCGACTCAGAACCTAAATTAGCGGATATTACACTCTCTCCCCCTTAAAAATAATTTCGTCCTCGAAATTTACCTGTTCATTCGGGGTTGAACAACTGGGGATACTGCTTCTTCATCACTTCTTTACTTTCCCATGTGGCTTCTTCAACTGTATGATTCCGCCACCAAACTTTAACTAGAGGAACTCTCTTGTTCCGGAGAACTTTCAATTCATATGCTATTATAGCCACTGGTTCTTCCTCATAAGACATGTCTGTTTGTACCTCTATTTCCTCAATCGGTATAATGTGGGTTGGGTCTGAACGATATCTTTTTAACATTGAAACGTGGAACACGTTATGAATTCGGTCTAGCTCCGGAGGAAGAGCTAATCGGTAAGCCACTGGTCCTATTCTTTCTAGAATTTCATAGGGACCAATAAACCTCGGGCTTAATTTTCCCTTTTTACCGAACCTCAATATCTTTCTCCAAGGTGAAACTTTAAGAAATACTTTGTCTCCTACTGCATATTATATATCTCGCCTTTTTAAATCGGCATATAATTTATGTCGATCTTGTGCTGCTTTTAGCCTTTCCTTGATCACTTTAACTTCTCCTCAGTTTGTTGAATTATTTCTGGCCCAATCAACTTTTTCTCATTCAACTCGGTCCAACATATCGGTGTCCTACACTTTCTTCCATATAAAGCTTCATAAGGAGCGATGTCTATGCTCATTTGATGATTGTTGTTATAAGAAAACTCCATAAGAGGTAAATGTCGATCCCAACTTCCCTCGAATTCAAGTACACAACATCTCATCATATCCTCTAGCAACTGTATAACTCACTCTGATTGTCCATCCGTTCCCAAAGCCTGCTGTAGACTATTCCAGAACTGCGACGTAAACCTGGGATCTCTGTCAAAGATGATAGATACAGGCACTCCATGAAGTCTCACTATCTCATTCATATAAATCTCAGCCAGCTTGTTCAAAGTATAGTCCATTCGGACTGGTAGAAAATGTGCTAACTTCGTCAATCGATCCACTATCACCCACACTGCATCATGCTTTCTCTGAGTTACCGGTAAACCAGACACAAAATCCATCGTGATCCTCTCCCACTTCCATTCTGGTATGGGAATCGGTTGTAGTAATCCTGTGGGTAATTGATGCTCAGCTTTCACTTGCTGACAGATTAGACATTTAGCAACATATTCAGTGATATCCTTTTTCATCCCCAACCACCAATATTGTCCTTTCAAATCTTGGTACATCTTGTTCCCACCTGGGTGCATAGTATAGACCGTTTCATGAGCTTCTTTTAAAATCTCTGTGCTCAACTCTTTCATACTTGGCACACAAATCCGGTTCTTGAAATACACAGTACCATCTTCTGTTAAAGAAAATTCTGACTTTCCTCCATTTTTCAAGCCTTCGACAATCTTTAATAACTTCTCATCTTGTTTTTGGACATCTTTAATTCTTTGCATCAATGCGGATTGCACTCGCATCTCAGCTAAAATCTTCCTGCTTAGTGCATCTGCAACCACGTTAGCCTTTCCTAGATGGTAGTCTATCACACAATCATAGTCTTTAATCAATTCTAACCATCTTCGTTGCCTTAGATTCAACTCTTTCTGTGAAGGAAGATACTTATGACTCTTGTGGTCTGTATAAATGTAGCATCTTTCTCCATACAAATAATGTCTCTATATCTTTAGAGCAAAAACTATCGCTGCAAGCTCTAAATCATGCATCGGATAGTTAAGTTCATGAGGCTTAAGTTGTCTGGAGGCATATGCAATCACTTTTCCCTCTTGCATAAGAACACATCCTAGCCCATTGTCACTTGCATCACTGTACACAACATAATCTTTTCCTGGAGTAGGCTGAGTCAAAACTGGTGCTTCAGTCAACATTGCTTTCAATCGATTAAAGCTTGCTTGACATTTATCTGTCCATTCAAAACGGACCTCTTTTCCCAGTTGTCGTGTCAATGGATTCGCTATAGATGAAAATCCTTTCACAAATCTCCTATAGTATCCGGATAATCCAAGAAAACTTCTCACTTCTGTCACATTTCAAGGTGGTTTCCAATTAAGAATAGTCTCGATTTTACTAGGATCAACTCGAACACCTTCTGCTGAAATTACATGACCCAGAAAACTAATTGCTTCTAGCCAAAATTCACACTTAGATAGCTTTGCATACAATTGTTTATCCCTCAAAGTTTGCAATACTTTTATGAGATGTTGGTCATGTTCTACTCGATCTCTTGAATAGACAAGAATGTCATCAATGAATACAACTACAAATTGATCAATATATGGCCTGAACACTCGGTTCATCAGGTCCATAAAAATTGTCGGTGCATTCGTCAATCCAAATGGCATCACCAAGAATTCATAATGACCATAACGAGTCCTGAATGTCGTCTTAGATACATCTGACTCTTTGATCTTCAGTTGATGATACCCCGATCGAAGATCTATCTTTGAAAATATACTTGCACCTTTCAGCTGATCAAATAAATCATCAATCCTAGGCAGTGGGTATCTATTCTTAACAGTAACCCTATTAAGCTGCCTGTAGTCAATGCAAAGACGTAAAGTACCGTCTTTCTTCTTCACAAATAGTACTAGAGCACCCCATGGTGATACACTAGGTCGTATAAATCCTTTATCTAACATTTCTTGTAACTATATCTTCAATTCTTTCAATTCTATGGGTGCCATCCTACATGGTGTAATAGATATAGGAGCAGTGCCAGGTAATAATTCAATAGTAAACTTTATCTCTCGATCAGGTGGTAGTCCTGGTAACTCCTCAGGATATACATCAGAAAACTCACTAACAGTTGGGATGTCAGCCAACTTTGGACTTTTCTTTCGGGTGTCAATCACATACGCTAGGTAAGTCTCACATCCCTTATTGATGAGTTTTCGAGCTTTCAACGCTGATATCACATTATCTGGATATCCTCTATACTCGCCAATCACTACTATCTCTTCTTGTTCTGAAACTTTAATTCTCATCTGCCTCTTTCCATAATCGATTATCACCCCATGGCAAGCTAGCCAATCCATTCCCAAGATCATATCGAACTCGCGGAATGGTAGCTCTATTAGATCTGTTGGAAATTGCCTACCTTGAATTTCGGCTGGGCAACCCCTAAACACTTTACTAACCCGCACACTGTGTCCTAACGGGTTAGTCACACAAATCTCATATTCTAGAGTCTCTGGTTTTAGACCCTTTCGACCCAATGGTGGTGTGCATATGTATGAGTGTGTTGACCCAGGGTCTATCAATACATGTATACAAGAGCCAAAGAGAAGGAATTTACCTGCTATGATGTCAGGCGCATCCTGCTCCTCTCGGCCTCACATGGCATAAGCTCTTGCTGGAGCAGCTCTACTGCCTTCAGGTCTCTCAACTGTATCTGATCTGAATTGGCTTGGCCCTGCACGGCGTCCTCTTCTTTGTCCTCGGCCTCGTCCTCTGCCTTGTCCTATAGTCTGTATTGGAACTGACTAAACACTCCCTGAACCTCTGCCAAACTGTAGCAATGGACAATCTCTTTTAATATGGTTCTTAGAGCCGTATCTCATGCATGCTCCTGTCATCGACCAACACTCTCCTTGATGCGTACGACTACAATGCTGACACATCAGTAGAGTGGTAAACCTATGGGATGCCTGTGTCGGTGCACTAGCTGCTGATGAAGTAGATCTCACGGGTTGTCCCCGCCTATAAGAATGAAATCTGTTGGAACTCCCAGTTTGGAATCGGCCACCAAAAGATCTGGCTCTTTTGCCACTAGATTGTACTCCACTTGGTTGTGGTGCTGGCCTACTAACCCCACTAATCTGTACTGGTTGTTGTGTCGCCAGGACTCTTCAACTGTTCTAGCAGATGCTAGTAAATGAGGGAAACTCATCAGTCATAGGGATGAAACTTGTAACTTGATAGTATCCCTCAATCCATCTTCAAATCGTCGACACTTATTTGCCTCAGTGGATACAATACCACCAGCATACTTGCAAAGATGAGTGAATTCTCTCTCATATTCTGTTACATACATATCCCTCTGTTTTAACATCAGAAACTCTCTCTTTTTGTCGTCTGTGTAAATAGGAGGAATATACTGCTCTTTAAACTTCTCTAGAAAGAATTCCCATGTCATAGGGTTAGGAGCCTCTGTACTCTATGATTCAGATCGCCACCAATCATATGCATGCTCCTGTAGCAGAGATACTGCATACTCATATTTCTGTTCATCTATGCAGTGTAGTTGATTAAATACTCGCTCTGCTCGTTGCAACCAAAATTCTGCCACTGAGGGGTCATCTTCCCGTTTACCATAGAAATCAGATGCCCCTAATTTCCTCAGTCTCTTAAATTGTAATCCAAACGAATCTTATCGTGATGCTCTCTATAGCAGATCTATCATATTTTTCATGAGCTCAGTCTGACCCATATTAATAGCTAAATGTTCACGAAGTGAGCTGGCACTAGATCAAGGTGCTGCAGCTCGACGACGACTTGGTTGCGATGAAGCTCTTGCCTCTGAGGGCTCATTACTCTCAGCTTCTTCTATTACTATTCGTCTTGATCCTAAGGCCATATCCTACTTATAACATAAAGACAATGGCCCTAATCAATAAAGCAGCAACTCCAAAAATGCAATTGTGGGTATATTTCAAGAAAAACATTTTCAAAATTCACTTTAAAAAAACATTCAAAACCGCCCAAACCGGCTTTAATATCAAAATCCAGAAACACCAAACCTGGTGCTCTGATACCAAAAACTGTAGCAGCTCCTCACCTGAACAACATGTGCCCGGATGAGGGAGCGCTAATGTCTTGTCTATCTCATACTTCATATTAAATGTTTTTTTTAACTCATGTATATATGGATATAAATAAAAATCAGAGAACAATTTATTTACATAAAATAGTAATTTTTAACATCAGAGTAATTCTTAACAAACATTAAAAGTAAGTTTTACAAACTCAAACATTTCTTTAATATAAAAGTCAAATAGAAAAGTTTCAAAACTTGTAACCCACTTTCTCAAGATTCGGCTGCTTTACTTGAATGGGATCAACGCTTGCTTTATCTAGCGTCTTCTACTACCTTTCTACATCTGCGTGGAAATTAAACTACACGCTAAGCTCTAAGCTTAGTGGTGCATATAAGGAAGGCAATATACTATATCATGCAACAAGCATTAACAATTATCATTTCGTGCATTAAAATATTTGCATGCATGACTATCAACATATTCCTATTTCATAAAAGTATAAATGTCATGCTCATATAGACATTGTTATTTTCATTATCTTTGATAGCAAAGTATTCTGTAAATCTCTTTATCATTACATTTCAATCTCATATCATCATCATTTTCTTATTCTTTCCTTTTCTTATTTTTTTGACATATCCTCATTATCTTGCCCACATCACTCTAGATTTTTGGACTGACTGGATACGGGTTATGGATCAGGAGCGCTCACACAAGCTTATGCCATCTTGTCCACTATCTGGCTCATAAGAGCTTCTCAAATCAATGGCGCTCACACAAGCTTATGCCACATTGATTTAGTATAATTTTCATCATAGATGAATAACCGGATCAAGGCCGCTCACACAAGCTTATGACACCTTGTCCTCATTTGTATGTGCTCTTCGGAGCTTTCTCAAGTCAGTAGCTCTCACACAAGCTTTAGCCACACTGACTGAGCATCCCAGACCAATGGCGCTCACACAAGCTTTAGCCACATTGGTTGAGGTATAGTACGGTACCGTTCGCCCTTAATGACATGTCATCTATCCTGATTCTAGTCCAAGTAGAGTAATGGGCTTCTTTATTATTTTCACATCAATCATTATTCTCAAATTTTAACACATTAAAATTCTCATTTTTATCAACATCTCAATTTTCTTGTTTTGCAAACATATAGTCATACTCATACATCTTTTCATTCATTTACTAGATTCATCAATATTCTCAAGTTTATCTTCTGCATCAGATTTCATATATTACCCATGACAATTCATTTTTCTACATCAATTCATTTTTCTATATCACGACATATCACATTCTCACATCTATATATATATATATATATATATATATATATATATATATATATATATATATATATATATACATATATCCATATCCATATCATTCTTATTTTGCTGGATAAATAATAACTTTCATTTAATTACGTGAATTCCTCATTTAATAACCACATTCATAAATTTCAAATACAGAGCATTCATGGCCGTGATTACTACTTTCACGCCCGTGAACTAGTTCATGCCCGTAATCTCAAGCCGTGAACGCTACTGGAATGAATCGCCCAAAAGCATTCACGGTCGTGATTACTCATTCACGCCTGTGAATAAGTTCACTTCCGTGATTCCAACCCGTGAACACTTCTGGAATGAATAGTACCATTTCCACCAAGAAATTCACAACCGTGACAAAATCAGTCACAACTGTGAACCCTTAAGTTCACGCCCGTGACTCAATAGTCACACCCGTGACTTTCAGCAGGAAATCTGCATATTCACCTTTCATTCATTCTAACATCATCCAAATCATACCAAATTCTATTTCATGCATTTCTAAGGCTCTTTACTCAACTTATCACTTTTCAATACATGTAAATGTTTTGATCATACAAGATTCTCTAGCATGCATCATTAATTCAATGTCACACAAGGATGTCATTCATACATGTCAAATCTTATGTTTTCATGCCATAATTATCATCATTCTTGAAATTGCATTTATCTAGAATCATATTCAGCATGCATTATTTCAAACAAAAATAGGCTATTGCCTTAAATTATGCACAAACCTTAATCTTTCTCCTTCACTCTTTTAGGTAGCTTTCTCTTTTCCTTTCCTCCTTATAGCTTGTTCCTTGTCATTTGGAACTCCTACAACATCATAAATTATTATCATCATCCTCTGATTTCCTCAAGACCCTATCTCTCTTTCTCTCTTTCAAAACCCTAGTTTCTCTCTCTTTCCATATAAGTCTTAGATGAGCTCAAAATTCGAACTTCCTTTAGAAAAGATGAAGAAGAAGAATAAATACTTCTTACCTTACACTTTTCTTCACTTGATCACTACTTTGGAGATTTTCTCTCTCTACCAAACTTGATTTTTCTTCCTCTTTCTTGTTCTTTCCAGCTTTCTTATGAGTTATGAAACATGAAAATCACCTTGTCTTGCTCTTTCCCTTCTCTTCCCTTCCTTTCACTCTCTAGAATCAAGGTGAACTATGGAGGAGAAGTTGTGGCTGGCATGACTGGTAAAGAAAAGAGAGAAGGAAGCAGAAAATGAAGAGAAGAAGAAGAAGAAAAGAAAGCCTTAAATAGAGTACCCAAAAGTCTTCATGTGGGACCTATCATTTGACCATTTTCTCCCAATTTTACACTTAATCAATATTAATCATCTTCCTTTAACATCATGGCCGGCCAACCCAATTTTAAATGTCCAAATTTCTTAAGTTAATTAGCCATTAATCTCATTAATCCTCTAATTTTCGGTAAATTGCAAATTGACCCGAAAACTTATCAAATTTTGCAAATTAGTCCTTTACCGTAAATCAACTTCTTTAAACTCTATAATCACTTATTTAGGCATTTATTATTTAGTTTAACCAATTCTTACTCAAGTTTTGTAAAAATCTGAATTTAGACTCCGATTGGTCACATGCGTCAATTTCGCAACAGGTGCGACTCGGAAACTAAATTAGCGGATATTACACTTTAATAGTTCTCCTGTGCTGAGGCTTTGGATTAAGTCCATGTTTGCAAGACCAAGCCTTCTATGCCACAACCATGATTCATCACTAGTAGTCACAAGACACTTAGTAGAATGGTTAGATATTTCGTGTAATTCTATTATGTAGGTGTTAACATCTTTATTTCCTTTAAATATCTCTTGACCATCAATAGAGGTTACAAGACATTCGTTGGAAGTAAATGTAACTTTGTTTCCTCTATCACATAATTGACTTACACTTAACAAGTTATGTTTCAAGCCATCAACAAGTAAGACATCTTTAATAAAAGAAGTACCATTAATACCAATAGAACCAATGCAAATTACCTTACCCTTAGCATTGTTTGCAAAGGTAACTTTACCTCCATCAATACTTTTCATTTCATTGAAGAGTTCTTTGTCTCCTGTCATATGCCTTGAGCATCTACTATCTACTAGCCAAGCATTTTTGTTTATTGTGGACTTGAGGCTTACCTATAGAATCACAATTCAAGTATGATTTTTTGGTACCCAAATGAGCTTGGGTCCTTGGGGTTTAGCACATGAAGGTTCCCAATGAGCCTTCCTTATCCAGCAATATTTATTTATGTGACCAAATTTCATACAATAATTACACTATTTAGGTCTAGAAATGCTTTTTGGTCTTACAATGCACTTGAATGGCATATTCCTATTAGACTGAGTTTGAGAACAATGGCATGCACAATCATGATTAATTGGTGTTTTTCTAGATACATTCTTCTTATACATAAAGGCATGATTAGGCTTTTGAGGTTTCTTTTTTAGGCTTACCAATCCTTGATTATTCCTTTTATGTATAAAAGGTTTAATGTACTTATTCCTTAGTGTTGTTCCAGCAAGTGTGGAGATGTGACGTTCACTTGACTTAACAAAAATAGTTTTGTAGAAGATGATGATGTGCCCTTAAAACCTAGACCATGTCTAATTAAAGGTGGTCTTTGAGACACAATGAGAGTAACTAAACTCTCTTTTCCTTTGTGGAATTTTGAAATTGAATTTCTAAGTTCCTCAACTTCATTTTTTAAAGTATTATTTTCTTTAAGCAAGGAATTAGTTAAGGGTCTTGAAGAGTATTCATCTAATGACTTTTGAAGAGATTCATTAGATGATTTCAGCTTAGAATTCTCCTTTTCTAAAGCATCTATTTTTTTAAATTAGAAATGTTATTCTTATAAGTACTGAATTTACTCATATATTTCTCTAGTTCTAAATTTAATTCTTCTATAAAGCTTTATTCATCATCACTATTACTATCATTATCACTAATATCATTATTGAAAGAGTATGAGTGTAGTGATCTTACTTTATCTGAGACGTGATCCTCAATAGCCATGAAGCATAGGTTGACCTCTTCGCTTTAATTGTCATCTTTTTCACTTGAAGAGCTTTCGTCATCCCATGTGGCTTTGTGGCCTTCATGATAGTTTTCTAATGTTTTCCACATGCTATATGCAGTTGAACAGTGTTGTATCCTTCCTCATTCTTCAATGGATAATGAGCTTGAGAGAATTGTCATTGCCTTCTTGTTTTTGAAATTTGCTCTTATTTGAGGCTCTGTCCAATCATCTCTTGATAGGATTTCTTCTTCACCATCAACTCCTTTTCTAGTTGGTGGTGTTCATTCTTTCCGAATACTATCCCAGACTTCAATTCCTTCATTATCCAGATATGTCTCCATCCGAAACTTCCAATGAGCATAATTTTCTCCATCAAAATAAGGTTTCAGACTATGGAATCCTTCATTGGCCATATCTTGATCTTTACTAGTGCTTTTTAGGCTTCGATGCTAGACAAAGCTCTGATACCAATTGTTGCCCAGATATTGAGCAAAGAAAGGGGGGTTGAATTGGAGTTTAAAAATTTAACTTTAAAGTGCGAAAATAAAAAGTTAAGTTTATGAGGGATAGAGAAATTTGACACTAGGATTTTTATAGAGATTCGGGTGTTAACAAACCCTACTCCTCTCCCCAATCGCAATTGGGAGTTTCACTAACACACTAAGTGTTAAAATGGAGTTTTACAAGCTCACTCCCAACTATGGTATTTCTCACAATGGCTCACACCTAACCCAGAAATCCCTTGTGTTTTGATGGCTCACACAATAACTAATTCCTTGTGTTTTATAGGCTCACACAAACAACCTTTAACTTGTGTTTTACAGGCTCACACAAACAACCTTTCTTTGTGTTTTAGAGGCTCACACAACTAACCCTTACAAGTGTTATACGCTTAACCCAGAAATACCCAAAACTCACTTGAGTAAATGATTACAGAGAGACACACTTACAAATTTTTATTGCTCAATAAATGATGAGCAAAAAGACTTTTTACAGAGAATAAATATCAAATGCACAAAATGGCTTACAACAAGATTTTGATTCAAAATATTTTCAATTCACTTGTTCTTTTGTTCTCCTTGTTCACTCTCTTGTTCTCTTCTTCGTTTGGATGCATAAATGACTTGCATTTATACTTCCATAGAAAATTATAGCTGTTAGAGTGTATTAAATATGATACTAGCCGTTGCACCAACCCTAATAATCGCGCTTGATATTTTTCTCTTTCATCGTTCACGGGCGTGACTGTTCTTCCAAGTCGTGACTTAAGTGGTGACCTTGGCTGTAAAGCATTCTGGAAGGTTTTGAATAGTTTGTTCACAGGCATGACATTTATCTTCACGGGCGTGACTTTGGTGACTTTGGTGTGGTCCAAGTGGTGACTTTTGGTCGTGAAGCTCTGGAAGAATTTGTCATGTTTGTTCACAGGCGTGACATTTCTTTCACGGGCATGACTGAAATGTTCATTCACGGTTGCTATCTTCCTTCATGGCCGTGAACTTTAAATGTTGGTTTGTATGCGCTAGTCTTAATCACAGGCATGACACATAGGGTCACGGGCGTGAATATGCTACTTCTTTAATTTGATCTTTTCTTCCATTCTCCAGTCTTTCTATCATATTCCATACCTTGTTCAATGGACTTAGAAAACATGTATTTTAAATACAATATTGCTATTTTATTTGTTATCATCAAAATGATGGAAATACCCCTCAAGGTTCAACAAAAACCTTTAACAAATTCTCTAATAAAAGAAAACAACGCTTTAAAAAATGTAGTTGAAGAACTTAGAAACTCTATCTCAAAATTTCACAAAGGGAAATAAAATTTGGATACCTTAATTGTATCTCAAAGACCTCCCTTGGTGAGACATGGCTTAGGCTTCAATGGAGCATCATCATCTACTCCACCTAGAACTATATTTCTATCACACAATAAAACTCTACTATTAAGGTAATAGCTCTAAGGGCTAATGGTAAAGCATACACAAAACCCTCTACTCAAAAGAAGAGTAACCAAGGGTTACATGTTCCAAAAAGGAAACCTCAAAAGGTCAATCATGCTTCCTTATAGAAGAAAAGTGCACCAAGGAAAACACCCACCAAACATGCATGTTTATGTCATTGTGCACATATTGTTCTGAAAAAGATAGTGAAGCCTAAACCTAGAACAGAGTGGCAAAGCATATTTAAATCTAAACAATGCACTATTGCATGAAGCTTGGGCATATAAACAAATATTGTTTCAAAAGGAAGGCTCATTGGGAAGCTTCTGGTATTAACCCCTAAGGACCTAAGTGCAATTGGGTACCTAAGAACCAAACCTAAATTGTTGTTTTTTAGTTGTGCCTCAAGTGTAACATCCTCGACTTCCCACATATGCATTATTACATGCATTTTATTTTGACATATGCATTTGAATAAAATTCAATTGAACACATGCATTTCATACGTATTTTCGTAGGATCAAGTTTATGACACGCACTAGCTACGTGTCCTAGTACATTGCAATTGTATTGAGTCACACATGTGTATTTATAATCTAAATGAGGATAAAAAGTATTAAAAAAAATAAATGAAATAAGGTGACTAAATTAAAGTAAGCAAAATGACTAGATTGAGATTAAATTGCATATTATGTTGATTTGTATAATAATAATAAAAAAAATAAAATAAAAAAATAAAAGTCAGAAAAATAAATAAATAAATAAATAAATAAATAAATAAATAAGAAGGAAAAAGGGGACGGATGAAACAAAGAAAAGGAAGATAAGGTGGTGGGTGGTGGCTTTTAACTTATTAGGCAGCCACCTTATCACTTCCCTTCCTCATCTTCTTCTTCTTCTTCTTTGCTTCATTCCTTCCATTTCTTTTCAAGTTTCAGCCACCATTTCTTCCTTCTTTCACTCCAAAAATTGCAGGAACAAGATTAGCCAAGAGTGATTATAGGTGAGTAAACATTTATTCTTGTGTTAAGCTTGATTTTGGTGTTTAGGGTTCATTAATAGGCAGTGTATTGTTCCATATTTTTGATGATCTTAGAGATCGAATCTGAAAAAGCTTAAAACACAAAAGTTGTTCATTTATGTCTTATATTTATGGATATGTGAATATATTTGCAAGATGTTGTGTATATAATGAGATATCCTCTTCGTACTGAAACTGGTCAGGGTGTGAACCCTAACCAAGTTAGCTACTGTGTTACTTGATTTCGAATATGTTAAAGCCATTATTTGAAGTATCTCAAAACATAAAAGCTGTAGATATATGTGTTATGTATCTGTATACCAAATTTCAGGTTCATATGTCTTGTAAATTGTGAGTTATGGTAAATGGAACCATGACTGTTCCATGGTTTGAACTGCCTATTGAGTGCCCTGGGCAGTTCCAGAAAATGTTTTGCCTAATTTGAGCTCTTTAGAGCTATATTCTGTAACTTATCAAAACATGAACGTTATAGGTATATGTCTTAGCTAAATTTTGGTACTAATATCAGCTTAAAATGTTATGTATAGAGTAAGTTATGGCCTTTAGAAGTCATACTGGTCCGGAAGCCAATTCTGTTCTGGACCAGTGAAATGTTGCTTATAATTTGAAGACCTTAGAGGAATAATTGGTAAAAGTGGTGAACATGAAAAATGTTCCATTTGAACCCATATAAGTTTCTGCCAAGTTTCATTATAATCTTATTTACAGATTGTAAGATATGGACTACCCAAATTGGTACCCTGAAACTGCCAAAGGGCAGAAACAGGGCAGGAAACAGAACACTCTTAGAAATTCCACCAAAAATTGTACAATGATCCAATTGGTCTGATATTTTAATATGTTTCATGATTATGTTTTATTTTGAATTAGGAACAAGAATCAGATTAATTGGTCAACTATAGGAAAAGGTATAGGCGTAACAGTCCCATAAGGTCACACTGCCCCATAGGAAAAAGCCTAGCTATGTATATGCATTATGCATATTAATTTGTTTAAGCCGCATAAAGTCTCCCTAATCATGAGTTAATCCATTATATTTTCTTGTTAGGCTCACAACATATTGGAGACCCACAAGGAGAAGATAGACAATAAGTAAGAGTCGGGATCAAAGGAGAACGGTGAGTCTAATTATCGATTGAATTCTTAGTGCAAATGAATGTTGCTTGCTATGTGATTCATATGATTGTCATAATTTTTCTTTGATAATATGATGATGGATAATTTGTGACATTTGTGGTTTGACATATGATTGTCATGATTGTCCTTGATAATATGATGATGGACAATATGTGACGTTTGTGGTTTGACATATGATTGTCATGATTGTCCTTGATAATATGATGATGGACAATATGTGACGTTTGTGGTTTGACATATGATTGTCATGGTTGTCCTTGATAATATGATGATGGACAATATGTGACGTTTGTGGTTTGACATATGATTGTCATGATTGTCCTTGATAATATGATGATGGGCAATATGTGGCGTTTGTGATACGTATAAATGGTATACTTGTGGTATATTTGAGGTATATGTTTGACTTATGTGATATATATACATGGTATATGTATAGTATATGCAAGGTATATGCGTGGCATATGAGGCATATATGTGGTATATGTATGTTATATGTGATAAGATGCAATGGTTCATAAATGCTTAGTACAAATGCATATGCATATGGACTTAAAAGGCGTTGTGACTAGTTAATCAATATTGCAAAGCAAAAGAAGAGGCCTATGGCCCAACAAATGTGCAAATGAAACAAATGATCAAGCTAGCTAGCAAATGCAAATACAATTGCAAATGCAAATGTTCACATGGCAAATGTTCACATGGATACCCGGGGCAATGTCTGTTTAACTTGGTCACAACAAAATGAAATAAGCAAAGCATTTGCATACATAAAGAGTAATGATTATATGTTTCAACTTTATTGATACTTATATGATACTGATGAATGGAATAGAATACCTGATATATATTGGATTTGTGATTTATTACTATGAGTTGTTTGGTACTTTAGAGCTCATTGGATGATTATTCTCACTGAGCCGCAACTCATCAATTTGCGTCATTTTTCAGGTAAAGAAAAGTGATAGCTCATTTTGAGTAGTGTATAGAAGACATGGAGCACAGGTCATTGGCCGAGCCTCATCACTCTCTCTCTCCTTGCATTCCACACAAGCATAAAAATATGTCATCTGTGTTTTGTATTTACGTGCTTGAATATGTATAGTCATTTTGGAATGAGTTTAAAAATGTATAAATGAAAGCAACTCGTAAATACTTATGTGTAAAGTTTATGTTTTAATATATGTGATATATCGTATTATGGTTTTTTAATGTTGACTTGAAAAATTATTGAATGAAATTACAGGATATGAGACTTGCAAGTTATTGAATGAAATTATAGGATATGAGACTTGCAAGTCATTGAATGAAATTACAGGATATGAGACTTACAAGGTCATTAGTTGATTTTACAGGATGTGATAAAAAAAATTTTTACTGCCACTGTTAACAGGGTATTTTGCCTTTTTAGTATGCTATGTGTGACTATTTGATACAGGAATAGGTTGAACTTGAATGTATAAGATGTGGTGTTACATCAAGTCCACATCAAAAGAAAATGCTTAGCTAATGAATGTTCAAGGCACATGACTATAAGTTTTTTCACTCAAATCAAAAGAATTGATGGTGGTAAGATAAGCTTTGGAAACAATGCCAAGGGTAAGGTAATTGGCATTGGCTCAATTGGTTTAAATAATACTTCTTTAATTGAAAATGTCTTATTTGTTGATGGCTTAAAGCATAATCTATTAATTGTAAGTCAATTGTGTGATAAGGGAAACCAAATCACCTTTACCTCTAATGAATGTGTTGTGACCACCCTAAATGGTCAAAAGATGTTCAAATGAGATAAAGATGACAATACTTACATAATAGATTTATAGAAGCTATATAACCTTTCCTCTGAGTGTCTTATAATAATTAGCAATGAATCTTGGCTATGGCATAAAAGGCGTGGTTATGCAAGCATATAGTTAATTCAAAGCCTTAGCAAAGGAGAGCTAGTGGATGGACTACCAAAAGTCAAATTTCCAAAGGATAAGACATGTGAACCATGTCAAAGTGGAAAACAACACAAAACATCATTCAAGTCTAAGAATGTAGTAAGTACCTCTAAAACTTTACAACTTTTGCATCTAGATCTATTTGGACCTAATAGAGTTACTAGTTTAGGAAGTAAACACTATGCTCTTATTACTGTTAATGATTACTCTGAAGTCCATGTCAAAGAAAAATGCTTGGCTAGTGGATGCTCAAGGCACATGACCGGAAATCGAAGTTTTTTTGACTCAAATCAAAAGAATTGATGGTGGTAAGGTAACCTTTGGAAATAATGCCAAGGGTAAGATAATTGGCATTGGCTCAATTGTTTTAAATAATACTTCATTAATTGAAAATGTCTTACTTTTTGATGGATTAAAGCATAATCTATTAAGTGTAAGTCAATTGTGTGATAAGGAAAACCAAATCACCTTTACCTCCAATGAATGTTTTGTGACCACCCAAAATGGTCAAAAAATGTTCAAAAGAGATAGAGATTGCAATACTTACATAATAGATTTACACAAGCTATCTAACCTTTTCTCTAAGTGTCTTATATAAATTAGTGATGAATCTTGGCTATGACATATAAGGCTTGGTCATGCAAGCATGAACTTAATTCAAAGCCTTAGTAAAGGAGAGCTAGTGGATGGACTACCTAATGTAAAATTTGCAAAGGATAAGACATGTGAACTATGTCAAAGAGGAAAACAACATAAAACATCATTCAAGTCTAAGAATATAGTAAGTACCTCTAGACCTTTACAACTTATGCATCTAGATCTTTTTGGACCTACTAGAATTGCTAGTTTATGAGGTAAACAATATGCTCTTATTATTGTTGATAATTACTCTAGATTCACTTGGGTAATTTTCTTAGCTCTAAAGAGTGATGCTTTTGAATCCTTTAAAAACTTTGCCAAATGAATTCAAAATGAAAAAGGGTATTTTATTTCTAAAATAAGAAGTGATCAAGGCAAAGAATTTGAAAATGAGAATTTTGAGAATTTCTGTTTAGAATATGGTATTTCTCATAAATTTTCAACTCCTAGAGCACCTCAACAAAATGGGGTTGTTGAAAGGAAAAATAGAACTCTAATTGAGATGGCTAGAGCAATGCTCAATGAGTATGGTTTACCAACTACTTTTAGTCTGAAGCCATTAATACCGCATGTTGGGAGAGCTCAAATTCTTTCTTGGTCTTCAAGTCAAGTAAAGCAAAGATGATATCTTCATCAACCAATCTAAGTACACTAAAGAGCTATTAAAGAAATTTGGAATGGAAGGATGTAAAAGTGTCAAAACTCCAATGAACACGTCAACCAAATTGGACAAAGATAAGAAGGGTAAGACTATAGATGAAAAGCTTTATAGAGGTATGATCATATCTCTTTTATACCTTACCACTTTTAGATCTTATATAATATATAGTGTATGCTTATATGTTAGATTTCAATTATGTCCTAAAATATCTCATCTGCATGTTGTGAAAAGAATTTTAGAATATATTTAAGGGACAACGCACTTAGGCTTATGTTATCCTAGAAACAATTCATTTCATAACATTGGTTTTTTGGATGCTGATTATGCCAATAGTCTTCTACATAGAAAAAACACATTCAGAACTTGTCACGTCATTGGTGAATGTTTAGTTTTCTAGTTTAGCAAAAAACAAGTTTCAGTTGCTTTGTCCACTACTGAAGCAGAATATGCAACAGCGAGTTGTTATTGCATTCAAGTTCTTTGGATGAGATAACAACTCAAGGATTATGGTCAAGAGATTGATCACATTCCCATCAAATGTGACAAAACAAGTGTTATAAATCATTATAAAAATCCCATTCAGCATTCTATGAGCAAACACATAGACATTAGGCATCATTTTATAAGAGATCATGTCCAAAATGGTGATGTTGTGTTAGAATTTTTTGAGACAAACAATTAATTGGCTTATATTTTCACCAAGCCTCTCAATGATGAAAGGTTTTGTTTTATAAAAAGGGAGCTTGGTATGCTTGATGGAAGCATTTTATCTTAAAAAAGGGATTAAAAGACATATATTGCATTTTGATGTGAACCTTAAGTGATATGTATCATATTTGATTCTTTGCATATTCAATTTGTATGATAAATGATTATTTTTCATGAAATAAAATGTTTAATTAGTTTAGGAAAGAGTTAAGTATCAAATTCTTTTGTTTGAATCCGATTTTTTTTCCTTGTATTAGGTCTCTAAGACCATGAATTAATATTCATAGCCATGACTAAAGCTGCCAAAATTGGTAGAAGTGTTCATGATCTCATTCACACTTAGCATCACGATTTGATCCCATGATTGATTAGATTCACACCCATGACTATTTAGTGTCACGACTGTTAACATATTCCATTTTAGAAATATAATCTTTGATGCCATGGATCATAGTTTGAGTCACTTTTGGTTTGCTCGTGAACACTATGATTCATGCCTGTGAACTTTCATTCATGGTCGTGACTTGCGCGATATAAAGTTTGTGCTTCTCTCACTATTTTCTCTCTCGTCTCTCATCGGTATTGAGATTCTCTATATTTTTTTGGCCAAATCTGACTTCCCAAACATAATTTCACAACAAAATCATTGTCGGATTCATCCTCTAAACACTGCAAACATCTATTTCATCTATTTTTCTTTAAGATTCTTTGAGTTTTCTCGTGAAAATCAAACCCTAGGTTTCATCTTCATCCCTTTCAGCTTTCTTCAAAGTTTTTTAACACAATAATGGCCTATGCTTCTGGTTCCATGAAACGAAAAAGAAAGAGCATGACTCCAAAGCTCTATACAAAGTATTTACTAATGTTCTACCCCAATAATACCATTAGAAATATGCTTCTCTCAAGAAGCGACCTATTTTGTCCAAATGGATGTTCGTTTGGAATTGCATCAAGGCTCCTGGCCTTGAATCTAACATGTGAGTCTAGCTTTGGAAATGTGGTATTCTCAAATTTGTTGACATCTACAAGCCCACTTTCAAGAACCAACATTGGAGTTTCTCAATACTTTGCAAGTATCTCAAGTGGGCAAGGTCTCCTTCCAAATTTGCAAGCAAAATGAGGCTCTCATAGCTACTGAATTTGTAGATATCTTCAAGCTGCCACTTGAGGACTTAATAAATAAAAGTGAGGCAAATGAATTTTACCCCCTATTTAGTAGGGCACAATTTTGGTAGCGATTACAAGAGAGATGTCAAGAAAACCAAGAGCACTCATTTGAAGAATTCAAAATTATTTGTTTTCAAGATGGCTCAAAAAAATGAGCCGATTGCCCTATCAGGATAGTTTGCATCCCATCTTCAGTTGATAGCCTCGAAGTCGTCGAGTGACATTCTTGTAGGTGGGTACAATTCTCATTTGGTGATTGAGCTTAGCTTGATGAATCTTAATGATCATAACTTCAACATTATCCTGACATCCCCTAGAGATCGACTAGACATCGAATCCTTTATCAAGATGGGAGCCACAGTGTGAATCACATTTTAGGATGACACGTACTACCGTTTTATCACCACTACAAGTGAGATTGCATAGAAACCAGAGGATTTAAAGGAATTTAAAGCTAGTTTTCGAGGGCCAAAGCAAAGAAAAATGGTTGAAATTGAGCCTTCTGGAGTTTCGACTGACATATTGGATGCCCCAGCAAGTGGTGAGTCATCTTCTTCATCTCAGAAGAACTTGGCTCAGCAGCTTATGGCACTTCTCACTCCTCACTTTGACATGCTTCAAGCAAGCATGGATTCCTTTGAGCAATCCATTGATAATAAACTAGAGAATCTCAAGGATTTTGTAGAGTTGAGAGTTGATAGTCTCGAGGAGGAGATAACTCATCTTCACGAGCAATTATCTGGCTTCAAGCCATGATTTGTGTTCTAAGTGTGTTGGACAGATTACATATTCCTAAGACCATGAAGCAATTTGATTGAAGTTATTTAAAGTTCAAAAGAATCAAAATCAACAAAGATTCACCCCTGCTAAAAGGATATTCACGCGAGTGAATAATGTCATGGTCATGGTGAAGAATTGCCACTATTGTGAAAATAGCAATTCACGTCTGTGGCTCATTGAGTAACACCCTTGAATGAGTTAACACTAAGACTATGCATTCAAATGTTCATGGTAGTGAAGCATTGGACAACTCGTGAAGCTTGACCCGTGAAGGGATATGTCACGCCCGTAAAAGAGCTTTAATTTCTAGACAGAATTGGTCACGGTTGCTGGCCAGCAACCTACCTAGCCCGCGTGGGCCTATGATACTCTCGAACGATTTTTCCGTGCGAGCTCATCGCGATCCATCCTAAAATAATTCTCTCATATTTTGGATCCTATCCAAGACCATTTTATTCATTCTCCATATCTTCAATGCGTGTGACCCATTAGGTTCCCAGTTATGTTGACCAGTTAAATTAATAATTAATTTAAGCAAGTCATGAGCGGTATCTAGCAACACATCATGACCCCCAATTGACCGAAAAGTCAGTGGTTTGACTACAAACCTTTTCATAGACAATTTCCATGCAATTATTCCTTTCACCATTCTATACCCCACTTAGTTCAGAGTATGGACATGTGTCAACTCCCACTAGATTGACTATGTCACGTCTAGTTCAAGTAATGTTGTTCTTGTCCTTGAGGCTCATTACTCTATTAGATATGTCATTGAAGACTATCTTTATGACATTTCCACTCCGGCTAGAGATTTTTGAGTAATGACCACATTATGAGCAACCTCCTTAAGGCAACAAGGAATAGTGTCAAAATACAGAATCAATATTTAAGATATCCTTGAGTACTTCAAATGTAATGCTCCCTTACCCTACTAAACGTTAATAGGATATGGAAGTGCTAATAAGCTCATTTGTTTGACAACCAATGTTCAAATCGTTCTAATAATTTTTTTTTTCAAGTTTATTATTAGCGAAATATTTATTACCATTTTGTTTCCATTTAAATATATAACTAGTTATGAAAATAGTTTCATTTAAAAGAACTCATGCAATTAAACCATAATATTTGAAAATAATACTAGATTTATAAAATTACAAAATTCATTCCTTATAAATCCTACATGCCACAAATTTACATCAAAAAAAGATTCTTAGAATTTAATTTTTTTACAACATAATTTTCAAAACATACAAAAAGAACTAGACTGCTGTAATCTGATCTTAGGGGTTCCCTTTTCTTCGGACGCCCTATCAGAACAACTACTTTTATTTATCTACGCATGAAACACACGCACTAAGCTTCTAACTTAGTGGTACGTTTGACAACTATCCAATAATTACATAAATAATTCTAAAATTAAATTTTTGAAACTACTATTAATTTATTAAGCATGCCAAATATTCAATTAATAATAAAACCATTTTCTTCATGCAAAAATATTTAATTCATCAATTATGACATTTCATTCATTAAGCATGCTTGAAATTTATTAACAATTCAAGATATAAAATTTACAATATCAATTTCATAATTCATATATATATATATATATATATATATATATATTATTTATTTAATAGCCCACGACATCTTAGACTGTAACTAAACACTAGATACAGGATTTCTGCTCTCTGACAGTATACTCGGTGTCTACATAATTATTTTATAACTCGGCGTTTAACGCCTACATTTCCAATAACAACTCAACACCTTTTTGGTGCCTACGTAATTTCAACCTCATCACTATTTCTTAGTGCCTACTTAAATTAAATCTCAGCACTATTATTTTTGGTGACTACATTTCTACCCTTTTACTGGCATGCCAACTTATACTAATTTCTAGTTCTCGACTAGATGTTATAGGGCTTAATTATATTTGTTACCTTTATTATTATTTACATAAATTATGTAGGTAACATTAATATAACTTCTAAATAAATGCAATAATTCCCATTAAATATTTTACAACCTCAAACTTGCTCATAAGAAAAATCAATTAATATATTTTCTATTACAAAATTTCACAATCAGTACATTTTGTTACAAGCTATCCTATTCTAGATAGCATTTCTGCCTTATGTTGGTCTGTATTTTTTGTCTATTTTTAGATGGAAATTGGACAAGTGATAAACTAACAAAATGTATACATGTCTTATCTTTAATTCCAACTAGAATTACATTAAAAAGAAGTTTTTAGCAAAAGTTATGAATTTTCTCTTAAGTTAGGTTCACTGCAATCTGCCCAGTATTTTACTGGACAGAATTCTGCCTTATATTTATCTGTCTTTTTCATCCATTTTGGATGGAATTTGGACAAGTGATCAACTAGAACAATGTATGTACACATCTTATCTTTAATTTCCAATAGGAATCACATTAAAAATAATTTTTTAGCAAAAGTTATGAATTTTCTTCTAATCAATGCTCACTACAATCTGCCCAGTTGTTTTTCTGGACATATTTCTAGTTTAAAGTTTAAGTCCATTTTACACCTAATTTCAGGCATTGTCAGGTCTAATGATCTGAATAAAAGTTGAATCTCTGTGTCTTAAATTTCTAACCAAACAATAATCACTCAAAAATGATTTATAGAACTCAAGTTATGAGCAAAATACTAGACCATGTTCGTAAGACGAATTTTCCAGCACATCAATTAAATCATACAATTTCCATTTTCATCCATCAACCTCATATTCTAGTTTTTATTTTCATATTCATTGCATCATTTAATCACCATTTAATTTCTCAATCAAATATCCAGAATTTCATACACATCACAAAATTAAAATCAATATTTTTATACATTGAATTTTTGCCAAATGTACATACCTCAAAACTTTCACTTCTCTTCACTTTTATCTTCTTCTTAGCTAGCTTTCTCTTTGCCCTTACTTCCTTTTTGATTTTGGTTCAAATTTTGTTCATTTCCTTGTTCTAACAACAAATTTTGCACTAATCAAACACTAATCACCCTAATCCACCCTTAATCACCATTAACATCCTAATCGCCCTAAATTACTAACTTTAATGGCAACTAACCCCAAAATCAAAGAAAAGAGAAGAAGAAATGTGAGAAGATGGAAAATCTAAACTCACCTTTGATGATCTTTAAAATGATCCAAGTCTTCTTTCTCTTTTTCTCTTCCTTTCTTCCTTCCTCTTTCTTGGTTTAGCTCACGTTGCTTCACTACCTTCATGATTTTGCCTTAATCCCTTTTTTTTTTCATCTAATCTTAGCTTGAATTGAAGAAAGAAAAAGAAGAGTAAATGGGGGAGGAGAAGCTCATGGAAAAAGAGAGAAAAATGGAGAGAAATGGGTGTGATTAAGGTGAGGAAAAAAAAAAGAATAGCAAAAAAGTGCAAGCTTGACTTTTTATAGATGGATTAGGTGGGTGGTTAGGATTAATTACTAATCTTGCTTCCTATTGGTCCATTAATTTAAATCACTCTTACTTTATTTTAATCAAAAGAATATTCTTTTTCTTATTTAAAGAATATTCCATTTTTATGCTTTCTTAAAATATCTGTGCCAAAAACACTGCAATTTCCAATTTCGTTCAGCGAAAAATTATTATTTTTTAATTTTACTTCCGAACTTCAAAATTCTAAATTAATAATATCCAAAATATTTTTATCACATCTTATTATTAGTTTAATTTATTTATTTTTATGTCCAAATTTAGACTCCGATCGGTTCGGCATGCCAGATTTCGGTCAACCGCGACCATAGCCTAAATTATGGGGCATTACATCAAGTCTAAGGATACTTGCCCCATTGCTATAATGCGACTATCATTTGTAGGGTTTTGAAGAATGAATCATATTCATAAACGCAGCGAAAAATAAAATTTTTCAAAACCCAAAACAAAAGATCATACTTATACCATTAAAACTAATTTATATAAATGTAAATGTTAAAAATTATACCTTCTAATTTTTATTTGTTCTTCAAATCTTCACTTTGTTGGGTTGTAGCAAACCACAACAATCCACACTAGAATGTCTCTAATGATAATCCTCACGAAGAATGAAGAAGAAACTATCAAGAGGAATGGTTTGAACAAATTCAAAGTGCTAGCTTTGAAAGTGTTCTTGAGAGAATTTTTGTTGTCTTAAAAATATTTTTTTTTACAAAAAATATTTTCATGTCTATTTTCTGCCATTTGTTGTCTTTTCTATTTGAATCAAATTCAAAAATAAGATCAAAAGTAAAAAATGGAGAAAATGGAAACAAATGAATAGTAATTGGCTATAATTGGCCTAATTAAGGCCAAAAACAGCCGTTGGCCAACGGATGGGAAGCTGCAGGTGCGCTGGGCCTGCTGTGGGCTGCTACTGGGCAACCCAGCTGGCCCGCCTACCTAGCCTGTACGGGCCTGTGACACTCCCGAATGATTTTTCTGTGCGATCTCATCGTGATCCATCCTAAAATAATTTTCTCATATTTTGGATCCTATCCAAGACAATTTTACTCATTCTCCATATCTTCAATGCGTGTGACCAATTAGGTTCCTGGTTATGTTGACCACTTAAATTAACAATTAATTTAAGCAGGTCATGAGCGATATCTAGCCATACATCATGACCCCCAACTGACCGGAAAGTCAGTGGTTTGACTACAAATCTTTCCATAGATAATTTCAGTGCAATTATTCCTTTCACCATTCTATACCCCACTTGGTTCAGAGTATGGACATGTGTCAACTCCCACTAGACTAACTACGTCATGTCTAGTCCAAGTAATGTTAGTTCTTGTCCTTGAGGCTCATTACTCTATTAGATATGTCATTGAAGACTATATTTATGACATTTCCACTCTGGCCAGAGATTCCTGAGTAATGACCACGACAAGAGGCCATGGGTATAAAGCTGTATCCAATCACCACCCTATGAGCTACCTCTCTAAGGAAACAAGGAGTAGTGTCAAAATACAGAATCAATATTCAAGATATCCTTGAGTACCTCAAGTCTAAGGATACTTGCACCATTACTGTGATGAGACTATCATTCATATTTGAATAGATTATCCATACGATTGTCTCATAGTTGGTCATCCAATGTACTTAGCTACACTTAGCAAACATCCACATGTTAACTCTAAACATCTCATATTTATAGATTATGAGATCTACTACTCGATCCAACCAAGGAGTGTAACATGTGCTAGTCTGTCTGGATTAATAATGTCCCATCTCATTAATCGTATGACTAGGGATAATTTTGATACTAACATAATTACACATGATAAGAATATCAATATCATGATCTCATCATGATTTCTTTCATGCTATGTTATGTATCAAGGACTTCATTAATTGATTTAAGATCACTTATCAATTCATATATCAAATGAACATCAAATTAATGAAAACGCCTTTTATTAATCAAATAAATTTGTACAATAAGTGCTAAAGGTTATTGCCTTTAGAGCACTGCTCTAACATGCTCCCACTTGCACTCAAGCCAATCGCCTTTGTATTTAATTCCATAGGCGAGTACATGAGAATCATATTTCTTTTGGGCAAGTGGCTTAGTTAAAGGATCAGCAATATTCTGATCAGTGGGCACTCTTTCTATCTTTACATCATTCCTACCAATGATTTCTCTAATCAAATGGTATCTTCTGAGTACATGTTTGGATCTTTGATGAGACCATGGCTCCTTTGCTTGCGCAATGGCTCCATTATTATCACAATACAATTGTATTGGATCAATAATGTTGGGAACCACTCCAAGTTCTATGATGAATTTCCTTATCCAAATAGCTTTTTTTGCTGCTTCAGGAGCTGCAATGTACTCTACTTTGATTGTGGAATTAGCAGTCGTTTCCTATTTGGAACTTTTCCAACTAACTGCTCCACCATTTAGTGTGAATATATAATCTGATTGAGATTTTGAGTCATCCTTGTCAGATTGGAAGCTGGCATTGGTATACCCGCTCACAGTAAGATCTCCATCTCCATATACCAAGAATACTTCCTTAGTTCTTCTTAAGTACGTAAGGATATTCTTGACAGCCACCCAATGACCCTCACTAGGGTCCGATTGGTATCTACTCGTGACACTCAGAGCATATGATACATCGGGTCTTGTACATATCATAGCATACATGATTGATCCTATACTGAAGCATATGGAATCAAACTCATGTGTGTCCTCTCATCTTGTGTCTTTGGACACAAACACTTTGAGAGAGTAATCCCATGGGTCATGGGAATATATCCCCTTTTGGACTGCTCCATGCTAAACCTCTTTAGCATCTTATCTATGTATGTAGACTGTGAATGACCAAGCAATCTTTTAGATCTATCTTTATAGATCTTTATACCTAAAATATAGACTGCTTCTCCAAGGTCTTTCATAGAAAAATTATTGGATAACCAAATTTTGACTAATTGTAAGGCTAAGACATCATTTCCCATTAACAATATGTCATCTACATATAACACAAGAAATACGATTGCACTCCCATTAACCTTCTTGCAAACACAAGGTTCATCCAAATTTTGTAAGAAACCAAACTGTTTGATTGTCTCACCAAACCGAATATTCCAACTCCTGGATGCTTATTATAATCCATAAATGGATCTTTGAAGCTTACGTACCTTTTTGCCATCTTTGGATATGAAACCTTCTGGTTGTGTCATGTACAGATCCTCAGTAAGATTTCCATTTAGGAAAGCTGTTTTCACATCCATTTGCCATATCTCATAATCATAATGAGTAGCAATGGCTAGGAGTATCCTTACGGATTTAAGCATAGCTACTGGGCTAAAAGTTTCATCGTAGTCAATTTTTTGTCTTTGACGATAACCTTTAGCAACAAGTCTAGCTTTATAGGTAATCAGCATACCATCCATGTCAGTTTTCTTTTTGAAAATCCACTTGCACCAATAGGCTTTATTCCTTCGGGTGCATCAACCAAAGTCCATACTTGGTTTTCATACATGGAATCCATTTATGATTTCAGGGCTTGAAGCCATTTGTCAGATTCTGAACTATTCATAACCTCTTCATAGGTTGTAGGCTCATCATTTTCTATGAGCAATACGTCGTTCTGTTCACTAATGAGAAATCCGTATCTCTCTAGAACAGTACGTATCCTACTTGACCTACGAAGCTCTTGTGCTTCAAAAGGTTGAGCTGTTATATCATCTGTATGAGTAACAAGCTCGGGTTCAGGCAGTTGATCAACATCTGTTTGAGCATCTTGAACTTTCTCAAGTTCAATTTTGCTCCCACTATCTCCATTTAAAAGGAATGCTCTCTCTAAAAAGATAGCATGTCTTGAAACAAAAACCTTTTGTTCCAAGGGGTGGTAAAATTGATATCCACATGATGCTTTTGGATATCCCACAAATAGACATCGGTCAGACTTAGCTTCTAGCTTATCTGACATTATCCACTTCACATAAGCAGGACAACCCCAAATTCACATGTAAGAAAATGTGGGCCTCTTGTTATACCATATCTCTCGTGCAGAACCCCAAAAGGATTTAGGCAATTCTGCAAAACTCATCATAGACCTTACCATGTCTAACAAGGTTTGGTTTCTTCTTTCAGCCACACCATTGTGTTGTGGCGTGTAAGGTGGAGTGCATTGAGATAAAATCCCATTATCCCTAAGATAATCTAGAAACTCTTGGCTCAAGTATTCAACTCCTCCATCTGATCAAAGTGTTTTAATACTTTTTCCAAGTTGATTCTCTACTTCATTTATGAATTCTTTGAACTTTTCAAAAGCTTCAGATTTGTATCTCATAAGATACACGTATCCATATCGTGAGTAGTCATCAATAATAGTAATGAAGTAGATAAAACCACCTCTACTGTGTGGAGATATTGGACCAAATACATCTGAATGTTTAAGTCTAAAAGTCCATTAGCACGTTCACCCTTTCCCTTAAAGAATAATTTAGTCATCTTGCCTAGTAAACAAGATTCACATGTGTCATATGATTCATAATGAAATGACCCTAAACTACCACTTTTGTGTAGCTTAGTCATGCGTTTCTCACTTATATGACCAAGACGACAATGCCATAAATAAGATGATTTCAACATATCTTGTTTTTGCCTCTTATTATCATTGATGTTTAAAATTGGATTTGACATATCTAATATGTATATTCCATTGCATAATGTACCATTAGCATAAAGAATTCCATTTAACATAATAGAAAAACAATTGTTACTAAAATCTAAAAGGAAACCATCTTTATTTAGGCTTGAAATAGAAATAATGTTTTTAGCCAAAACAGGTACATAACAACAATTATCCAAATTTAATATAAGCCCACTAGGGAGGGTTAATACATATGTTCCTATAGCTAATGCAGCAACCCTTGCTGCATTTCTAACGCGTAGGTCTAACTCTCTCTTATTGAGCTATCTACTATTCCATAGGCCTTGCATATCAGTGCATATATGTGAGTCACAACCGATATCTAATACCCATATATTATTATTGGAAACAGTATTACTTTCAATGACAAAAATACCTGAAGTAGATGGGGCATCAGATGCCTTCTTCTTCAAGGACTCCAAGTAAGCCTTGCAGTTTCTCTTCCAATGGCCATCCTTGCCCCAATGGAAGCATGTCCCTTTTGGAGCAATCTCCTTGGCCACGCCTCCCTTATGCTTCATGGACTTCTTCTTCTTGTTAAGGTTCTTCCTTTTAGAACTTCAAGTGTCCAATAGCATCACAGCATTATTGTCCTTCTTGATAGATGGCTCAACTGTTTTAAGCAAGTTATTTAGCTCAAGAATAGTGGTAGAGATTTGGTTCATCCTATAGTTAAGCACAAAATGTGAATAACTATCAGAAAAACCAGTTAGAATTAAGTCAATACTTAATTCATGATCCATCACAAATCCCAAGGTGGCCAACCTCTCAATATACCCATTCATCTACAATGCATATTGCACTAGAGATGTCCCCTCAACCATCTTAGTGCGGAAGAGCAACCTTGAAGTTTTGAACCTTTCGGAACGTGTTTGCTCATCAAAAAGCTCTCTTAGATGGTGTACTATGGAATTAGCATCCATAGCCTCATGCTGCTTTTATAACTCAGCTGACATAGTAGCAAGCATAATGCAGCTTGCCATCTCACTATCATCGAGATGCTTTTGATATGCCTTTTGAATATCTTCAGAAGCATTAGCAGCAGGGGGATTAGAGAGTGCCTCATCTAGGACATAGCCAATCTTTTCGGATTTGAGAACTATTCTCAGATTCCTTAGTCAATCCAAAAAATTGGGCCCAATCAACTTATTTGATTCCATTAGCGATTGCAAATTCACACTTGTCATGATGATGATTCTAGCAACCTAGATGTAAAATAGAACATGTTAGAATGTACATTAAATGCATGTTTATTAGGTATTTAATAAATCACATTATGGCTCCCACTATTTTATTGCGAATCCATAGCTCTCACTATGAACCTGAGAGAACTTATATGGAAGTTCTCCTAGTGGGTCGATATCCAACTAGCTAAGAATAACCTTGAGGCAACTTAACAAGCTATCCTTAGTTTGGTTGGTAGGTATCTAATCCATACCAATTGGATTATCCATGCAACTATCAAATCTTGTGCTATCAACTTATTGATGTGTACACATACATTGGGCTATCAACTCTTGATATGTGTACATCTCATGTATACAACCCAACTTCACATCTAATACACATTAACCTTGGCGCAAATCCAACAAGTTAATAATATTGGTTAAGTCTAACCCATTAATCGTGAAATCTAATTTCAATGGATTGAACATATTCTTATAGAGTGAGCATGAGGCAACTCAACAATCCTAACTCTATAAGAACTCTAGTTCTCCCTATATTAATGGAAGGCATAAGACTTAATTGTTTATTTAGTGAGGGATTTCTTTGTTAAGTCTCATCAAGTTATTATTTCATGCTTTGATATATCATACATTCATCACATTGATATATAAAGATAGTTACATTAACTATATGGCATGATTATGGACATACTAAAGTCAATCTCTTGAGCCAAAGAGAAATTGACTAGGTCTTACCTAGGTATATGCATGAATTTACAACCCAAAATAGAATCCAATTCCTATTTCTATGTCTTATTGTTTATGGTACCATCTCATTTGCTTCTTGCTCCTTTGTATCTTCATTCTATCCTAATCCTATGTAATCTAATTACATATTTCAAATTATGGAAACCCTCAATTTACATTTTGAGGGGAGTAAGATGAGAAGAGAAATACATAAGAAAGAAAAAGAGGTAGGGACACGCAGGCACTATTTACCATAAAACAAAATATTTCCATGCATGCTCAATCACATTGGGCCTAAGTCCATAATCATCCATCATGCCTTTTCATAAATCGTTAACATGCATTCTCTAATGCACAAAATAAAAATGACAATTTTGGATTTCAATTTGTAAATCGGTTCAACACTTGAATCGAAATTGCCTATATGTATTCTTTCGGTTAATTTAATTTTGTATGTAATTTTGAAGTGGAATTTAATATTTAATCAAATTAAATTAAATTCCATATTTTCAAAAATAATTCAAAAATAATTCTCCTTAAAATCAGAATATTATGATGTTAAAATTAAACAATTTAATTTTAATATACTTATCAATTTCTAGTCATACTAGAATTACAATTGCACAACTTAAATTAATTCAACATTAATTTCCAAAAATTCTAAAAAGTTTTAGAACATCAAATCACCATTCTAGTTATCTTCAGGTCAGCTCAAATTCATCAAAATATTTTTGGCACAAGCCAAAATTATTAAGACAAACGAACTAACACATTTAGACGCTAAAAATGACTTATTCGATATCTAGAATTTTTAAAATTTCAAATACTTGCAAAATATTTTTGGCATGCATATAACATTAAAATAACATATTTTTAATCACATAAAAAGTATTTCAAGGTGCTGGAAATAAAATAAACACATACAAAAAAATCAAACAAAACAGCCCCACCGAGTATGCTAAAACAGTCTCGTTTTTGTGTTTGTTTGAAAAATTAATTCAACTAATTTTTATTAATTCTTGGACACTTCTAGAGTCATAAACATATTCTCAATATGTCTAAATAATGTTTTTATAATTAAATTACAAGAAAAATGCAACCAGCCCCATCAATTAAGCCAAACAACAACACATGTTCATAAAAAGGCAATTTTAGGCATTTTTGAAATAAATCCGAAAGTAATTATTTGAATCACAATCAAATTATTTTTCAATCAAAATAATCATTCTTAATCATCCCATGATCAGATTAAAGAAAGAAAACTATGTAAATTATATTTTACAAATTAATTTCAATATTTCAAAACCTATTTATCCAAAATCATCAAAAACATGCAATCCCATTGCACTTTCAATTAAATTTAATTTTAATGTAATATCCGCTAATTTAGGCCCCGAGTCCCACGTGTCGCGAAGTTGACGCGTTTGACCGATCAGAGTCTAAATTCGGATTTTTACAAATATTGACCAAATAATGAATAAATTAAATGATATAAGCCTAATTAAGTGATTATAAAGTTTAAAGAAGTTGATTTACGGAAAAGGACTAAATTGCAAATTTTGATAAGTTTTAGGGTCAAATTGCAATTTACAAAAAATTTGAGAATTAATGAGAATAATTGCTTATCAACATATTAATTTTGGGGACATTTTAATAGGTTTGGCCGGCCACTCAATGAGAAGGAATGAGATTAATGGGTTTATTAAGCCTAATATCAAGAAATGGTCAAATGGTGGGTCCCACATGAAGATTTTTGGATACCCTATGTAAAGACTCTTTTTTCTTCTTCTTCTTCTTCTTCTCTTCATTTTCTGCCTTATTCTCTCTCTTTTCTACCAGTCACGCCAGCCCCATCTCCTCCATAGCCAATCTTGAATTCTACAGAGAGAAAGGAAGAGAAGAGAGGTGAAAGAACAAGGACAAATGATCTTCATGGTCCATAACTCCTAAGGAAGCTGGAAAGAACAAGAAAGAGGAAGAAGAATCAAGTTTTGTAGAGAGAGAAAATCTCCAAAGCTGTGATCAAGTGAAGAAAAGTGTAAGGTAAGAAGCATTTCTTCTTCTTCTTCTTCATTTTTTCATAAAGGAAGTTCGAATTTTGAGCTCATCCAAGACTTATATGGAAAGAGAGAGAAATTAGGGTTTTGAGAGAGAAAAAGAGAGTTTATGTTCTTGAGGAAATAAGATGATAATAATGATTTATGATGTTGTAGGAGTTCCAAGTGATAAGGAACAAGCTCTAAGGAGCAAAGGAAAAGAGAAAGCTACCTAGAAGAGTTAAGGAGAAAGATTAAGGTTTGTGCATAACTTAAGGCAATAGCCTATTTTTGTTTGAAATAATGCATGCTGAACATGATTTTAGATAAATGCATTTCAAGAATGATGATGATTATGGCATGGAACCATAGGTTTAGACATGTATGAATGAGATCCTTGTGTGACATTGAATTAATGATGCATGTTAGAAAATCTTGTATGATCAAGACATTTACATGTATTAGAAAGTAATAAGTTGAGTAAAGAACCTTAGAAATGCATGAAATAGAATTTGGTAAGAATTGGATGATGTTAGAATGAATGAAAAGTGAATATGCAGATTTCCTGCTGAAAGTCATGGACGTGACTATTGAGTCACGGGCGTGAACTTGAGGGTTCACGGTTGTGACTGATTGTATCACGGTTGTGACTTATGTGTGGAAATGGTACTATTCATTCTAGAAGCATTCACTGGTTGGAATCACGGACATGAACTTATTCACAGGCATGAATGAATAATCACGACCGTAAATGCTTTTGGGCGATTCATTCCAGTAGCGTTCACAGCTTGGGATTACGGGCGTGAACTAATTCACTGGCGTGAAATTAGTAATCACGGTCGTGAATGCTCTGTATTTGTAATTCAGGTAAATAAATGAAAGTCATTGTCTATCTAGGGAAATAAGAATAATTATATATATAAGTATTGATGTGAGAACGTGTTGTATTGTGATATAGAGAAAAATGAATGTTGACATGGATGATATATGAAATTTGATATGGGTGAAATATGTGAAATGATACGGATGATAAACATGAGAATATTGATGTACCTAGTTAAATAAATGAAAAGATGTTATCCAGTATGTATGAGTATGACTATATGTTTGCAAAACAAGAAAATTGAGATGTTGATAAATATGAGAATATTGATGTGTTGAAATTTGAGAATTTTGATTGATGTGAAAATATAAAGAAGCCCATTACTCTACCTGCGGACTAGAATCAGGATAGATGACATGTCATTAAGGGGGCAAACGGTACCGTACTATTCCTCAACCAACATGGCTTAAGCACGAAGAGCGCCATTGGTCTGAGATGCTCGGTCAATGTGGCTTAAGCTTTGGGATCGCTATTGACTTGAGAAGCACTGATGTGCACATATAAATGAGGACAAAGTGGTTTAAGCTTGGAGAGCGCCATTGATTGAGAAGCTCTTTTGAGCCAGATAGTGGATAGGGTGGCTTAAGCTCTAGGAGCGCTCCTGATCCATAACCCGTATCTAGTCAGTCCAAATTTAGAGTGATGTGGGCAAGATAATAAGTATATGTCGAAAAATAAGAAAAGAAAAGAATAAGAAAATGATGATGATATGAGATTGAGATAGAATAATAAAGAGATTAACAGAGTAATTTACCATCAAAGATAAATAAAAATAACATTGTCTATGTGAGAATGACATTTATACTTGTATGAAATAGTAACATGCTGATAGAAATAGCATGCAAACATTTTAATGCATAAAATGATACATGTTAATGCTTGTTGCATGATATAGTATATTGCCTTATTTATATGCACCACTAAGCTTAGAGCTTAGCGTGGGAGTTTCCTTCCGCGCAGATATAAAAAGGTTGCTCAAAGTGATAGATAAAGCAAGCGGTGATCCTATTCAAGTAAAGCAACCGAACCTTGAAAAAGTGGGTTACAAGCTTTGAAATTGTGTTTTGTATTTGACTTTTTATTTTAAAGAGTTTTAGAGTTTGTAAAACTTACTTTTAAAGTTTGTTTAACAATTAATTTGATGTTTAAAATTACTATCTTATGTAAATAAATTGTACCCTGGTTTTTGTATAAATCTATATATACATGAATGTTGAGAAAATAAAGGTAAAATAATAATAATAGCGATTTGAAAAAGTAAAGAAGGCAGGCATTAGCGCTCCATTATCTGGGCACGTGTGGTTCGGGTGAGGGGGTGCTACATTTAATGGATACAAGGATGCTCTGATACCAATGTAGGGTTTTGAAGAATAAATCATATTCATAAATGCAGCGAAAAACAAAATTTTTCAAAACCCAAATAATGTTAGTTCTTGTCCTTGAAGCTCATTACTCTATTAGATATATCATTGAAGACTATCTTTATGACATTTCCACTCCAGCCAGAGATTCCTAAGTAATGACCACGACAAGAGGCCATGGGTATACACTCCTTTTATCAGGAGTGGTGAATCCTTTGTTGGTTACCAAATTACCTTCGAATATCTCAAGCTGTATCCAATCACCACCCTATGAGCTGCCTCTCTGAGGCAACAAGGAATAGTGTCAAAATATAGAATCAATATTCAAGATATCCTTGAGTACTTCAAGTTTAAGGATACTTGCACCATTGCTATGATGAGACTATCATTGACATTTGAATAGATTATCCATATGATTGACTCATAGTTGGTCATCCAATGTACTTAGCTACACTTAGCAAGCATCCACATGTTAACTCTAAACATCTCATGTTTATAGATTATGAGATCTACTAGTCGATCCAATCAAGGAGTGTAATATGTACAAGTTTGTCTGGATTAATAATGTCCCGTCTCATTAATCCTATGACTAGGGATAATTTTGATACTAACATAATTACACATGATAAGAATCTCAATATTATGATCTCATCATGATTTCCTTCAAGCTATGTTATTTATCAAGAACTTCATTAATTGATTTAGGATCACTTATTAATTCATATATCAAATGAACATCAAATTAATGAAAAAGGCTTTTATTAATCAAATAAATTTGTACAATAAGTGCTAAATGTGATTGCCTTTAGAGCACTCCTTTAACATCATTGACATTTGAATAGATTATCCATATGATTGTCTCATAGTTGGTTATCCAATGTACTTAGCTACACTTAGCAAGCATCCGCATATTAACTCTAAACATCTCATGTTTATAGATTATGAGATCTACTACTCGATCTCAAGGTGGGTAACATGTGCTAGTCTGTCCGGATTAATAATGTATTGTCTCATTAATCCTTTGACTAGGGATAATTTTGATACTAACATAATTACACATGATAAAAATCTCAATATCATGATTGCATCATGATTTCCTTCATGCTATGTTATGTATCAAGGACTTCATTAATTGATTTAAGATCACTTATCAATTCATATATCTAATGAACATCAAATTATGAAAGAGCCTTTTTATTAATTAAATAAATTTTTACAATAAGTGCTAAAGGTTATTGCCTTTAGAGCACTCCTCTAACAAGCTCCCACTTGCACTAAAGCCAATGCCTTTGTATTTAATTCCATAGGCGAGTATTTTTTTTGGGGAAGTGGCTTAGTTAAAGGATTAGCAATATTCTGATCAGTGGGCACTCTTTCTATCTTTACATCATTCCTAACAATGATTTCTCTAATCAAATGGTGTCTTCTGAGTACATGTTTGGATCTATGATGAGATTGTGGCTCTTTTGCTTGCGGAATGGCTCCATTATTAACAAAATACAATTGTATTGGATGAATAATGTTGGGAACCACTCCAAGTTTCTTGATGAATTTCTTTATCCAAACAGCTTCATTTGCTGCTTCAGAAGCTACAATGTACTCTACTTTAGTTGTGGAATCAACAGTTGTTTCTTGTTTGGAAATCTTCCAACTAACTGCTCCACCATTTAGTTTAAATATATAACCTGATTGAGATTTTGAGTCATCCTTGTTAGATTGGAAGTTGGCATCGGTATACCCACTCACAATAGGATCTCCATCTCCATATACTAAGAATACATCTTTAGTTCTTCTTAAGTACTTAAGGTTATTATTGACAACCACCCAATGACCCACAGCAGGGTCCCATTGGTATATACTCGTGACACTCAGAGCATATGATACATTGGGTCTTGTACATATCATAGCGTACATGATTGATCCTATAGCTAAAGCATATGGAATCAAACTCATGTGTGTCCTCTCATATTATGTCTTTGGACACAAAGACTTTCAGAGAGTAATCCCACGGGTCATAGGAATATATCCCCTCTGGGACTGCTCCATGCTAAACCTCTTTAGCATCTTATCTATGTATGTAGACTATGAAAGACCTAACAATCTTTCATGACTGATTTCTCATTAACAATATGTCATCTACATATAACACAAGAAAAAATATTTCACTCCCACTAACCTTCTTGTAAACACAAGGTTCATCCGAATTTTGTAAGAAAACAAACTATTTGATTGTCTCATCAAACCGAATATTCCAACTCCTCGTTGCTTGCTTTAATCCATAAATGGATCTTTAAAGCTTACATACCTTTTTGCTATCTTTGGATATGAAGCCTTCTGGTTGTGTCATGTACACATCCTCAGTCAGATTTCCATTAAAAAAAGTTGTTTTCACATCCATTTTCCATATCTCATAATCATAATTAGTAGTAATGGCTAGGAGTATCCTTATGGATTTAAGCATAGCTACTGGGCTAACAGTTTCTTCATACTCAATTCCTTGTCTTTGACAATAACCTTTAGCAACAAGTTTAGCTTTATAGGTAATCACATTACCATCCACGTTAGTTTTTGTTTTTGAAAACCCAGTTGTACCTTATAGGCTTTATTCTTTTGGGTGGGTCAACCAAAGTCCATACTTGGTTTTCATACATGGAATCCATTTCTGACTTCATGGTTTGAAGCCAATTGTTATATTCTGAACTATTCAGAACTTCTTCATAGGATGTAGGCTCATCATTTTCAATGAGCAATACGTCATTCTATTCACTAATGTGAAATCCATATCCTTCTGGAACAGTATGTATCCTACTTGACCTACGAAGCTCTTGTGCTTCATAAGGTTGAGCTGTTATACCATCTGTATGAGTAACAAGCTCGGGTCCAGGCAGTTGATCGCATCTATTTGAGCATCTTGAACTTCCTCAAGTTCAATTTTGCTCCATCTATCTCCTTTTAGAAGGAATTCTCTCTCTAAAAAGATAGCATGTCTTGAAACAAAAACCTTTTGTTCCAAGGGGTGGTAAAATTGATATCCATATGATACTTTTGGATATCCCACAAACAGTCATCGGTCAAACTTAACTTCTAGCATATCTGACATTGTCCGCTTCACATAAGCAGGACAACCCCAAATTCTCAGGTAAGAAAATGTGGGCCTTTTGTTATACCATATCTCATATGGAGTAAAATCAACTGACTTTGAAGGAACTCCATTTAATATATAAATGGCGGTCTCTAGTTTATAACCCCAAAAGGATTTAGGCAGTCCCACAAAACTCATCATAGACCTTACCATGTCTAACAAGGTTCAGTTTCTTCTTTCAGCCACACCATTGTGTTGTGGCATGTAAGGTAGAGTCCATTGACATAAAATCCCATTATCCCTAAGATAATCTAGAAACTATTGGCTCAAGTATTCACCTCCTCGATCTGATCGAAGTGTTTTAATACTTTTTCCAAGTTGTTTCTTTACTTCATTTCTGAATTCTTTGAATTTTTCAAAAGCTTCAGATTTGTATCTCATAAGATACATGTACCCATATCGTGAGTAGCCATCGATAAAAGTAATGAAGTAGATGAAACCACCTCTGGCGTGTGTAGACATTAGACCACATACATATGAATTTATTAAGTCTAAAAGTCCATTAGCACGTTTACCCTTTCCCTTAAATGGTAATTTAGTCATCTTGCCTAATAAGCAAGATTCACATGTGTCATATGATTCATAATCAAATGGCCCTAAACTACCACTTTTGTGTAGCTGAGCCAGGCATTTCTCACTTATATGACCAAGGCAGCAATGCCATAAGTAAGATGATTTCAACATATCTTGTTTTTGCCTTTTATTATCATTGATGTTTAAAATTGGACTTGACATATCTAATATGTATATTCCATTGCATAATGTACCATTAGCATAAAGAATTCCATTCAACATAATAGAAGAATAATTGTTACTAAAAGCAAAAAGGAAACAATCTTTATTTAGACTTAAAACAAAAATAATGTTTTTAGTCAAAGTAGGTACATAATAGCTATTATCCAAATTTAATATAAGCCCACTAGGGAGGGTCAATACATATCTTCCAACAGTTAATGCAGCAACCCTTGCTCCATTTCCAACGCGTAGGTCTGACTCTCCCTTATTGAGCTGTCTACCATTCCTTAAGCCCTGCATATCAGTGCATATGTGTGAACCACAACTGGTATCTAATATCCATATATTATTATCGGAAACAGTATTAATTTCAATGAAAAAAATACCTGAAGTAGATGGGGCATCAGATGCCTTCTTCTTCAAGGACTCCAAGGAAGCCTTGCAGTTTCTCTTCCAATGGCCATCCTTGCCACAATGGAAGCATGTCTCTTTTGGAGCAATCTCCTTGGCCTTCTTCTTGGCCACACCTCCCTTAGGCTTTATGGACTTCTTCTTCTTCTTAAGGTTCTTATTTTTAAAACTTGAAGAGTCCAACAGCATCACAACCTTACTATCCTTCTTGACAGATGGCTTAGCTGTTTTGAGCAAGTTAATTAGCTCAGGAATAGTGCTAGAGATTTGGTTCATCCTATAGTTAAAAACAAAATGAAAATAACTATCAGACAAATTGGTTAGAATTAAGTCAAGGCTTAATTCATGGTCCATCACAAATCCCAAGGTGGCCAACCTAAATATAGCCATTCATCTTCAATGCATATTGCACTAGAGATGTCCCCTCAACCATCTTAGTGCAGAAGAGCAACGTCGAAGTTTCCAACCTTTCGGAATGTGCTTGCTCATCAAAAAGCCCTCTTAGATGGAATACTATGGAATTAGCATCCATAGCCTCATGCTGCTTTTGCAACTCAGCTGACATAGTAGTAAGTATAATGCAGCTTGCCATCTCACTATCATCGAGATACTTTTGATATGCCATCTGAACATTTTTCAGAAGCATTAGTAGTAGGAGGATTAGGGAGTGCCTCATCTAGGACATAGCCAATTTTTTCAGATTTGAGAACTATTATCATATTCCTTAGCCATTCTAAAAAATTAGGCCTAGTTAACTTATTTGATTCCATTAGAGATCACAAATTCACACGTCATGATGATGATTATAACAACCTAGATGTAAAATAGAACATGTTAGAATGTACATAAAATGCATGTTTATTATGTCTTTAATAAATCGCATGATGACTCCGACTATTTTATTCCAAATCCATAGCCCTCACTATGAACCCGAGATAACTTATATAGAAGTTCTGCTAGTGGGTTGATATCCAACTAGCTAAGAATAACCTTGAGGCAACTCAACAAGCTATCCTTAGTTTGGTTGGTAGGTATCTAATTCATACCAATTGCATTATTCATGAAACTATCGAATCTTATGCTATCAACTTATTGTTGTGTGCACATACATTGGGCTATCAACACTTGATATGTGTACATCTCATGTATACAAATATAACTTTGCCTCCAATACACATTAACCTTGGCACAAATCCAACAAGTTAATAATATCAGTTAAGTATAACCCATTAATAGTGAAATCTAATTTCAATGGATTGAACATATTCTTATAGAGTGAGCTTCAGGCAAGTCAACAACCCTAACTCTAGAAGAACTCTGGTTCTCCTCATATTAATGGAAAAAGTAAGACTTAATATTTTATTTAGCGAGGGATTTCTTTGTTAAGTCTCATCAAGTTATTATTTCATGCTTTTATATATCATACATTCATCACATGGATATATAATGATAGTTACATTAACTATATGGCATGATTATGGACATACTATGTTAATCTCTTGAGCCAAAGAGAAATTGACTAGCTTTTACCTATGTATATGCATGAATTTACAACCCAAAATAGAATCAAATTCCTATTTCTAAGTCTTCTTGTTTATAGTACCACCTTCTTTGCTTCTTGCTACTTTGTATCTTCATTCTATCCTAATCCTATGTAATCTAATTACATATTTCAAATTATAGAAAACCTCAATTTATATTTGAGGGGAGTAAGATGAGAAGAGAAATACATAAGAAAAAAAGAGAGGTAGGGACACGCAGACCCATTTACCATAAAATAAAATAATTTCATGCATGCTCAATCGCATTGGGCCAAAGTCCATAATCATCCATCATGCCTTTTCATACACCCCTAACATGCATTCTCTAATGCACAAAATAAAAATGACAATTTTGGATTTCAATTTGTAAATCGATTCAACGCTTGAACCGTTTGTATGTCATTTTAAGGAAGAATTTAATATTTAATCTGATTAAATTATATTCCATATTTCCAAAAATAATTTAAAATTAATTATCCTTAAAATCATAATATTATGATGTTAAAATTAAACAATTTAATTTTATTATACATACCAATTTCTAGTCATACTCGAATTACAATTACACAACTAAAATTAATTCAAAATTAATTTCCAAAAATTCTAAAAATTTCCAAAAATTCAAATCATCATTCTAATCATCTTTAGGTCAGCTCAAGTTCATCAAAATATTTTTGGCACAAGCCAAAATTACTAAGATAAATGAACTAACACACTTAGACGCTCAAAATGACTAATTCGACATCAAACATTTTTTAAAATTTCAAATGCTTGAAAAATAATTTTGGCATATGTGTAACATCAAAATAACATATCTTTAATCACATAAAAAATATTTTAAGGTACTGGAAATAAAATAAACACATAAAAAACAATCAAACAAACCAGCCCCCTCGGGTAAGCTAAAACAGTCTCGTTTTTGTGTTTGTTTGAAAAATTAATTAAAATAATTTTTAATTAATTACTGGACACTTTCAGAGGCATAAACATATTCTTAATATGTCTAAATAATTTTTTTTAATAATCAAATTACAAGAAAAATATAACCAGCCTCATCAATTAAGCCATAATTGGCCTAATTAAGGCCAAATTCTGTCTGTTGGGCAACGGGAGGGAGGCAGCAGTGCGCTGGGCCTGCTGCCTGGCCCGCAAAGTGGGCCGGTAGGCTGCTGGCCAGCTAGGCTATCCAGCAACGTGTCTAGCCCGCACGTGCCCATGACCCTCCCAAACAATTTTTTTCCGTGCGATCTTATCACGATCCATCCGAAATAATTCTCTCATATTTTGAATCCTATCGAAGACTATTTTTCTCATTCTCCATATTTTCAATGTGTGTGACCCATTAGGTTCCCGGCTATGTTAGTCACTGAAATTAACAATTAATTTAAGCAAGTCATGAGCGGTATCTAGCAACACATCATGACCCCCAATTGACCGAAAAGTCAGTGGTTTGACTACAAACCTTTCCATAGATAATTTTCGTGCAATTATTTCTTTCACCATTCTATACCCCACTTGGTTCAAAGTATGGACATGTGTCAACTCCCACTAGACTTACTACGTCACGTCTAATCCAAGTAATGTTAGTTGTTGTCCTTGAGGCTCATTACTCTATTAGATATGTCATTAAAGACTATCTTTATGACATTTCCACTTCGGCCAGAGATTCCTGAGTAATGACCACGATAAGAGGCCATGTGCATACACTCCTTCTATCAGGAGTGGTGAATTCTTTGTTGGTTACCCAATTACCTTCGAATGCCTCAAGCTGTATCCAATCACCACCCTATGAGCAACATCCCTGAGGCAATAAGGAATAGTGTCAAAATACAAAATCAATATTCAAGATATCCTTGAGTACCTCAAGTATAAGGATACTTGCACCATTGCTATGATGAGACTATCATTGACATTTGAATATATTATACATATGATTGTCTCATAGTTTGTCATCCAATATACTTAGCTACACTTAGCAACCATCCACATGTTAACTCTAAACATCTCATGTTTATAGATTATGAGATCTACTACTCGATCCAATCAAGGTGTGTAACATGTGCTAGTCTGTCTGGATTAATAATGTCATGTCTCCTTAATCCTCTGACTAGGGATAATTTTGATAACATAATTACACATGATAAGAATCTCAATATCATGATCTCATCATGATTTCCTTCATGCTATGTTATGTATCAAGGACTTCATTAATTGATTTAAGATCACTTATCAATTCATATATCATATGAACATCAAATTAATGAAAAAGCCTTTTTATTAATCAAATAAATTTGTACAATAAGTGCTAAAGGTGATTGCCTTTAAAGCACTCTTTTAACAATGACCAGCTTCACCACTTCAGTCACAGCTACAAAGAATATTCATGCTCATGAACACTAAGTCATGCCCGTGAACCTAGAAAGAGAAAGTTGTCAGATGTGGAAAGAAATGTGGTTGAATGAGTATTCATATTAAATGCATCCCAAACTACTGTATTTGTTAGGGAAAGTATAAATATAACATATTTATGGCTTTCAAAGGCTAGAAAAACATGCATTCAATCTTCCAATCTTGTATGACATTGTGCATTTAATTGATCCCACCAATCTTATATTTTTATCTTATAAAAACCATAATAGCTTAGAATTATTGAGATTTTTGCTTGGTGAGTGTTTTCATTCTTGTAATCAATTACTCCAAAGTGAGTTTGAGTGATTTGAGTTATGAGCAAAACACTTGTGAGGGTTTTTGTATGAGCCATAAAAAAACACAAGGATTTACTTGTTGTGTTAGCCATTAAAACAGAAGGGTTTTTCTAGGTTAGGTGTTAGCCATGAGTGTAAAATACCATAATTGGGAGTGAGCTAGGAAAAACTTCATTATTACAATTCAAGTGTTAGTGAAATACCCAATAGACATTGGGGGAGGAGTAGGGTTTGTTAATACCTGAACCTCTATAAATCTTATGTCAAATATATTTTTCTCTGTTACAAATCATTCTTTGGTAAAATTGCCTAAAGTAAAATTTTTATTTACCAACCAATTCAACCCCCCTTCTTGGTTATTGTTTTGGGCAATAGGATATATTTTGATGACTCAAGGAATAATGCCCTGTTCATCCATGTGTTCAAAGACATAGGAGGAACAGACACGCACGAGTAAAATTCCATATGCATATGCTATTAGATCTATCATGCATGCTATATTATGTACTAGATCTAATGTATCATATGCTCTAAGTGTCATGAGAAGATATTAATTAGATCCCAAGGAGAGGCATTGGGTGGCTATCAAGAACATCCTTAAGTACTTGAGAAGGACTTCTTAATTTATGGAGAATGTGAGCTTAAGGTCAGCGAGTATATGGATTTTAGCTTTCAATCTGAGAAGGATGACTCCAAATCCTAGCCAGGTTATATTTTCAGATTAAATGGTGGAGTAGTTAGTTCGAAGAGTTCCAAATAGGAGATGACTGTAGATTTTGCAACCAAAACATAATACATCACAACTTATAAGGTAGCTAAAGAATCGGTTTGGATAAGGAAATTTAGCATATAATTAAGAGCAGTTCCTAGCATTGTTGATCTAATACCATTGTATTGTGATAACAATAGAGCCATTGCACAAGCAAAGAAACCACTATCTCATCAAAGATCCAAATATGTACTCAGATGTTACCATTTGATTAAAGAGATCATTGGTAGACATGATGTAAAAATATAAAGAGTTTCCACTAGTTAGAATATAGCTTATCCACTCACTAAGCCACTTCCCCAAAAGAATTATGATAGAGATGTATTAGCCTATGGTATAATGTATAAATGTGATTGACTTAGTGTAAGTGGGAGTTTGTTAGAGAGGTGTCCTAAAGGCTTCACTTTGGACACTTAATGTGTTGGGTTCTTAACATGCATCTCATACATGGCACAACGGAAAATTAAAAATTAATTGAACCTAAAAACCATCGAACTCCATGTGAACATTAAAATCATATTGAACCATTCATATGGAAGAAGTTGATTACCTTGTTTGTTTCTTTTTGATCTTTGAAGTTTGTGAGCCTTTTCATCAAGTTGAGTTGTTGCAAACCACAACAATCCAAGGCTAGATTGTCTCTAATGGTAATCCATGAGAAGGAATGGAAGAAACAACCACAAAGGGCGATGGGGTGTCAAAACACCAAAGTCCTAGCTATGGTGTTTCAACCATTTTAAAAGGAAGATAAGAGAATAACTATTATTTCTCTATGTGGCAACTTTGAATTTGGCCCTTAAATCATATTACAGTTGGACATACATAACCCATGCATGGGAGTTCCATTTGAAATAGAAAAATCTAAAATCGCAAAAGTTGATATCGGGGCCTTCACGGCCGTGAATAGTAGTGTCACGACCATGACTCCCCTTTGTCATGGGCGTGACAACCTTTGTCATGATCATGACACATAGTGCATATTTGCTTTAATGCATGATCTGTGTGTCAGCTCCCATTACTCTGACTATGTCAAATCTTGTCTAAATGATTTAGTTCTTGTTTTGAGACTCATTACCTGATCAAATATTTTCTTGAAGACCTTCTTCAAGACATGTCCACCTCGACCAAAGATTTCTGAGTAATGATCTCTACAAGAGGCCATATGTATAATCTCTTTCTATAAGGAGTGGTGAATCCTTTATTGACTACTCAACTACCTTTTAATACCTCATGCTATATCCAATCAACACCCTATGACCAATCTCTGAGAGGCAATAGGGAATGAAGTGAAAGTATAGGATTTAGTATGTAAGATAACCTTGAGTATCTCAAGTCAAAGGATACTTGCACCATTGCTATGATGAGACTATCACTGGCATTGAATAGATACCCATGTGATTGCCTCATTAGCAAGTCATCCAATGTACTTGTCTACTCTCACAAGCATCTACATGTTAACTTTAAACATCTCATATTATCAGCTTATGATATCAGTTGCTTGACCTATTCAAGGAGTATAACATGTGCTAGTCTATTCAGATTAATAATGTCATGCCTTGTTAATCCTATGACTAAGGATTATTTAGGTATAAACACAATTCCACATGATAGGAATATCATCATCATGATCTCATCATGATTTCCTTCATGTTGTGTTACATACCTCATTAAACGGTCTAAGATTAATATCAAATCATATGCAATGAATACCATAGAATGAAAATGCCTTTTATTAATAATAAATGAGTACATCAAGTGCCTAAGGTGATTTCCTTTAGGAAACCTCTCTAACAATCTCTCATTTGCACTAAAACCAATCGCCTTTGTACATTATACTATAGGCAAGTACATGACTATCATATTTCTTTTGGGGAAGAGGTGCTTAGTCAGAGGATCAACTATATTCCGATCAGTGGGAACTCTTTCTATCTTTACATCATGTCTACCTATCATTTCCCAAATTAGAGGGTAACATCTGAGTACATGGTTGGATCTTTGATAAGACAGTGGTTCATTTGGTAGTGCAATGGCTCTATTGTTATCACAATACAAGGGTATTGGATCAACAATATTAGGAACCACTTCTAAATCTATGATAAATTTCTTTATCCAAATTGTTTCCTTAGCTGCCTCAGAAGCTGCAATGAACTCTGCTTCGGTTGTGGAATTGGCAATTGTCTCCTATTTGGAACTCTTCCAACTAACTACATTGCCATTTAATGTGTAAACATAGCCTAATTGGGACTTTGAGGTATCCTTATCAATTTGGAAGCTGACATCTGTATATCCACTTACTTGAAGCTCACCATCCCCATAAACTAAGAATGCATCCTTAGTTCCTCTCAAGTATGTAAGGATATTCTTGACATCCACCCAGTCTCCTTCATTGCGATCTAACTGATATCTACTCATGACACTCAGAGCATATGATACATAAGGTCTAATACATAACATAGTATAAATGATGGATTCAACAGCTACTTCTATTTATCTGCGCGTGAAACACACGTGCTAAGCTTCTAGTTTAGTGGTACGTTTGGCAACTATCCAATAATTTCATAAATAATTCTAAAATAATATTTTTTGAAACTACAATTAATTTATTAAGCATGCCAAATATTCAATTAATAATAAAACCATTTTCTTCATGCAAAAATATTTAATTCATCAATTATGACATTTCATTTATTAAGGATGCTTGAAATTTCTTAACAATTCAAGATATAATATTCACAATATCAATTTCATAATTCACATTTTTTTCTGTTATTTATTAAATAGCCTAAGACATCTTAGACCGGAACTAAACACTGGATACAGGGTTTTTGCTCTCCGGCAGTATACTCGGTGCCTACATAATTATTTTATAACTCGGCGTTTAACGCCTACATTTCCAATAACAACTTAGCACCTTTTTGGTGCCTACATAATTTTTGAACTTAGCACTATTTCTTAGTGCCTATGTAATTTGAACTCAGCACTATTTCTTAGTGCCTACTTAAATTAAATCTCAGCACTATTATTTATAGTGCCTACATTTCTACCCTTTTATTGGCATACCAACTTATCCTAATTTTTAGTTCTCGACTAGATGTTATAGGGCTTAAATTACATTTGTTACCTTTATTAATATTTACATAAATTATGTAGGGAACATTAATATAAACTCCATATAAATGCAATAATTCCCATTCAATATTTTACAACCTCATACTAGCTCATTCAATCATTATAATTATAAGAAAAATTCAATTAATACATTTTATGTCACATAAATTCACAATCAACACATTTCTTCTAGCTGTCCTATTCTGGACATGTGATCAACTAACAAAATATAGGTACATATATTATCTTTAATTTCCAACTGGAATCATATTAAAACGAATGTTTTAGCAAAAGTTATAAGGTTTCTCCTAAGCTACGTTCACTGCAATCTGCCCAGTATTTTACTGGACAGAATTATGCCTTATGTTTCTCTGTTATTTTAATCCATTTTTAGATGGAATTGGAACAAGTGATAAACTAGAAAAATTTAGATACATGTCTTACTTTAATGTACAACTGGAATCACATTAAAAGGAAATTTGTAGCAAACGTTATGAATTTTCTTCTAACCTATGCTCACTGCAATCTGCCTAGTATTTTTTTCTCTGGACAGATTTCTAGTTCAACTTTGAGTCCATATTTCACCTAATGCCAGGCATATTCTGTAACACCACATCATATGCATTTAAGTATAACCTATTTCTGTATCAAATAATCACATACTGCATGTTGGAAAGAGAAAATACCCTGATAACAATGGTAGTAAATTTTTTTTTCATATTATATCCTGTAAAATCAACGAATGACTTTACAAGTCTTATATCTTGTAATTTCATTCAATGACTTTGCAAGTCTCATATCATGTAATATCACTCAATGACTTTTCAAGTCAATATTAAAAACCACAATACGATATATCACATATATTAAAATATAAACTTCACATCCGAAGGATTACGGGTTGCTTTCATTTATACATTTTTAGACTCATTCCAAAATGACTATACATATTCAAGCGCGTAAATACAAAACACATATGACATATTTTTATGCTTGTGTGGAATACAAGGAGAGAGAGTGATGAGGCTCGGCCAATGACCTCTGCTCCATGTCTTCTATACACTACTCAAAATGAGCTATCACTTTTCTGTACCTGAAAAATGATGCAAATTGATGAGTTGCGGCTCAGTGACAATAATCATCCAATGAGCTGTAAAGTACCAAACAAATCATAGTAATAAATCACAAATCCAATATATACCATATATTCCATTCCATTCATGAGTATCATATATGTATCAATAAAGTTGAAACATATAATCATTACTCTTTATGTATGCAAATGCTTTGCTTATTTCATTTTGTTGTAACCAAGTTAAACAGACATTGCCCCGGGTTTTCATGTGAACATTTGTCATGTGAACATTTGCATTTGCATTTGCATTTGCATTTGCATTTGCTAGCTAGCTTGATCATTTGTTTCATTTGAGCATTTGTTGGGCCATATGCCTCTTCTTTTGCTTTACAATATCGATTAACTAGTCACAACATTTTTTTGGTCCATATGCATAAGCACTTGTATTTAAGCATTCATCAACCATTGTATCGTATCACATATAATATACATATACCATATATATACCTCATATGCCACATATATACCTTGCATATACTTTACATATACCATGTATATATATCCCATATGTCAAACATATACTTCAAATATACCACAAGTATAACATTTATATGTACCAAAATGTCACAAATTATCCATCATTACATTATCAAGGACCAATCATGACAATCAAATGAATCACATAGCAAGCAACATTCATTTGCACTAAAGAATTCAATCGATAATTAGACTCACCGTTCTCCTTTGATTCTGACCCCTAACTTATTGTCTATCCGCTCTTTGTGAGTCTCCAATATGTTGAGCCTAATATGAAAACATAATCGATTAACTCATGATTAGGGAGACTTAATGTGGCTTAAACAAATTAATATGCATTGTTCATATCAACAGTTAAGATTTTTCCTAAATGGAGGAAATTGAAGTCATAAATGGAGGAAATTGAAGAAGAAGTCGGGCTGGAGAAGAAGGCAGAAATGGGATGAAAGATGAAGATAAAGCCAACTTGTTTTTTGTCCTTTTCTCTTTTCTCTTTTCTCTTCTCATTTCTCTTTTCTTTTCTCTTTTATTTATCTTTTGTGTCATTTTCATTTTTTTTGTCTATATTATTATTATTATTTACATATAATTATAATTTCACTAATTCACACAATAATACAGCTTAATCATTTGGCCCGATTTAACTAAATTAACAATGTAAATGTTTACTAATCTTAATCTAGTTATTGTGCTTACTTTAATTTAGTCATATTATTCAATTCATTTTTAATACTTTGTTATCATCATTTAGGTTATAAGGATACACGTGTGACTCGATACAATTGCCAAATACTAGGACACGTAGCTAGTGCGTGCCATGAACTTGTTCCTACGAAAATACATATGAAATGCACGTGTTCAATTGAATTGTATGCAAGATGCTTATGTTCAATGAAATGCATGTGGGGAAGGTCAAGGATGTTACATATTAACGTCTAATGGTCTGAATGAAAGTTCAAGACCTATGTCTTAAATTTCCAACCCAACAAGAATCACTCAGAAATGATTTCCAGAACTCAAGTTATGATCAAAATATTAGACACTGTTCATAAGACGAATTTTCCAGCACATCAATTAAATCATACAATTTCCATTTTCATGCATCAACCTCATATTCTAGTTTTTATTTTCATATTCATGGCATCATTTAATCACCACTAAATTTCTCAATCAAATATCCAGAATTTCATACACATCACAAAATTAAAATCAACATTTTTATACATTGAATTTTTGCCAAATGTACATACCTCAAAAATTTCACTTCCTTAATGATTTTGCCTTAATCCCCTTTTTTTCATCTAATCTTAGCTTTAATTGAAGAAAGAAAAAGAAGAGTAATTGGGGGAGGAGGAGTTCATGGCAAAAGAAGAAGAAAAGGGAGAGAAATGAGTTTGGTCAAGATGAAAAAGAAGAAGAATGATAAAAAAATTAGAAATTTGACTTTTTATAGTTGGATTAGATGGGTGGTTAGGATTAGTTGTTAATCTTGCTTCCCATTGGCCCATTAATTTAAATCACTCTTAATTTATTTTAATTAAAAGAATATTCCTTTCCTTAGATGAAGAATATTCTATTTTTATGCCTTCTTATAATTTATGTGCAAAAAACACTGTAATTCCTAATTTCGTTCAGCGAAAAATAAATTTTTTCCCAATTTTAATTCCAAACTTCAAAATTCTCAATTAATAATATCCAAAATAATTTCTCCCATCTTATTATTATTTTAATTTATTTCTTTCATGTCCGAATTTAGACCCGATCGGTTCGGCATGGCGGATTTTGCTCAACTGCGACTGTGGCCTAAATTATTGGGCATTACAGAGATGTTGTTTCCTATAAGAAGTATGGCATCTACATACAATACTAGGAATACGACTGCACTCCCACTAACCTTTTTGTATACATAAGGTTCATCCATATTTTGTGAGAAACCAAACTCTTTGATTATCTCATCAAATCGGATGTTCGAACTCTTGGATGCTTGCTATACTTTTTTGTCGTCACTTGATGTGAAACCCTCAGGTTTTCATGTACACATCCTCAATTAGATTTCCATTAAGGAAAGTTGTTTTCACATCCATTTGCTAAATCTCATTATCATAATGAGCAACAATGGCTAGGAGTATCTTGATGGATTTATGCATAGCAACTGGAGAAAAAGTTTCATCGTAGTAAATATTCTGTCTTTGATGATATCCTTTAGCTACTAGCCTAGATTTATAGATAACTATATTACCTTCCATGTTGGTCTTCTTCTTAAAGACCCATTTGAACCCAATGGATTTAATCCCTTTAGGTGGGTCAACCAAAGTCCACACTTGGTTTTCATATATGAGATCCATCTCTGATTGCATAGCTTTTAGCCATCTATCATATTCTAGACTATTCATAACTTATTTATATGAAGTAGGCTCATCATGCTCTATAAGCAATACATCATTATGTTCACTTATGAGAAATCCATATCTCAAGAATAGTGTGTATCCTATCTGATCTACAAAGTTCTTATGTTTCAGAAGGTGTAGCTGTTACTTCATCTGTATGAGTAACATATTTAGGTTTAGTCAGTTGATTTGCATTTGTTTAAGCATTTTGAATTTCATTAAGTTCAATTTTTCTCTCACTATCTTCTTTTAGAACAAACTATTTCATTAAGAAGATAAAATGCTTTAAAACAAACATCTTTTATTCCAAACATTGGTAGAATTGATATCCAAATGACTCTTTTGGATATCCCATAAACAGACACTTATGAAACTTAGCTTTTAGCTTGTCCAACATTGGTCTCTTCACATAAGCAGCATAACCCCATACTTTCATATGTTAAAGAATAAGTTTCTTGTTATTTCATATCTCATATGGAGTAACATCAACTGACTTAGAAGGGACTCTATTTAGTATATAAACAGAAGTCTCTAGTGCATGACCCCAAAAGGACTTAGGTAATTTTGCATAGCTCATCATTGACCTCACCATGTCTAACAAGATTCGATTTCTCCTTTCATCTACACCATTATGTTGTGGCATGTACGGTGGAGTCCATTGAGATAAAATCCCATTATCTCTTAGATAACCTTAAAATGCTTAACTTAAGTATTGTGCACCTCGATCTGATCCAAGTGTTTTAATACTTTTTCCAAGCTGTTTCTCTACTTCATTTTTGAATTCTTTGAACTTTTCAAAAGCTTCAAATTTATATCTCATCAGATATAAGTAACAAAATCCTGAATAATCATTGATAAAGGTAATCAATTAGGTAAAACTACCTATGGTGTGCACTGATATTGGTTCATATAGATCTATATGTACAAGGCCTAATAGCCCATTGGCACGTTCACTCTTTCCAATTAAAGGTGGCTTGGTCATCTTGCCTAATAAAAAAGATTCACATGTGTCATATGATTCATAATCAACTAACCCTAAGTCACCATTCTTGTGTAACTTAGTCATGCGCCTCTTATTTATGTGGAAAAAGTGACAATGCCATAAATACGATGGTTTTAGGTTATCCAACTTTTGTCTTTTATTATTATTAATATTGAGTATTGAATTAGATGTGTCAAGAATGTAAATTCCATTGAATAATGTGCCAATTCCATAAAGAATATCATTCAACCTTATAGAGCAACCATTTCCATTAATAGTCAAATGAAAACCTTTTTTATTTAAAGAAGAAACAAAAAGACTATTCTTAGTTAAAACTAGAGCATAAAAGCAATTATATAATTCTAAAACAAGATCACTACGGAGTGTTAACACATAAGTTTCTACAGTTAATGCAATAACTTTTGCTCCATTGCCAATAGGCAAGTTTAACTCTCATTTTTTGAGCTGTTTACTGTTCCTTAGGCCCTGCATATCAGTACATATGTGTAAGCCACATCCAGTATCCAATACCTATGAATTATTAATATAAACAAAATTAACCTGAGTAACATAAATACCTGAAGTAGAAGGTGCATCCAATGTCTTATCCTTCTCCTACTTCAAAGACTCCAGATAGTTCTTACAATTCCTCTTCTAATGGCTAGTCTTGCCTCAATGGAAGCAAGTCCCTTTTGAAGAAGTCTGTTTACCCTTCTTCTTCATGCTTCCTTAGGTCTTTATGGATTTCTTCTTCTTTTTCTTGTCTTTCTTTTTCTTAGAAAAACTTGAAGTGACCACTAGCATCACAACCTTTTGCTTTTTCTTGATAGAAGGCTCAGCTGTCTTGAGCATATTGATTAATGTTGCCTAGATATTAAGCCAAGAAGGGGGGTTGAATTGGAGTTTTAAAAAATTAAATTTTAAGGTGCTGAAATAAACAATTAATTTTAGGAGGGATAGAAAAAAATTTGACACAAGGATTTTTATAGAGGTTCGGGTGTTAACAAACCCTGCTCCTCTCCTCAATCGCAATTGGGAGTTTCACTAACACACTAAGTGTTACAATGGAGTTTTACAAGCTCACTCCCAACTATGGTGTTTCTCACAATGGCTCACACCTAACCCAGAAAACCCTTGTGTTTTAATGGCTCACACAATAACCAATTCCTTATGTATTACAGGCTCACACAAACAACCTTCACTTTGTGTTTTTACATGATCACACAAACAACCTTCATTTTGTGTTTTTGTAGGTTCACACAAACAACCTTTTAATTTGTGTTTTGGAGGCTCACACAACTAACCCTTACAAGTGTTCTACTCTTAACCCAGAAATACCCAAAGCTCACTTGAGTAAAGATTATAGAGAGAACCACTTATAAATCTTAATTGCTCAAATATGAGGAGCAAAAAGATTTTTTACAGAGAATAGATTTGTTCTCAAAGTATGAAAGTACAAATAGTTTGTAATAAGAATTAAATTCGAAGTATGTGCTATTCTATTGTTATTCTCTTCATTCTCTTTTTCTGAATGTATGAATGACTTCCATTTATACACCTATGGCTGAATATAGCCGTTGGGGTGCATTAAATACAAAACTAGTCGTTGTACCAACCAAAAAAATCGCACCTGACATTTTTCTCTTTCATTGTTCACGGGCGTGACTATGCTTGTCACGGGAGTGACATTTCTTCCCAAGCCATGACTGAAGTGGTGACCTTGGTCGTGAAGCTCTCTGGTCGTGACAAGCTTCCCAGCCGTGATCCAAGTGGTGACTCTGGTCGTGAAGCTCTCTGGTTGAAATTGCATGAATCTTCACAGGGGTGACACCTTTATTAACGGGGGTGACTGAAATGCCCACTCCACGGTTTGTTTTTCCTTCATGGCCGTGAACTTCAAATGTTGGTTTTGGTAACGGTTAGCTTCTTTCACAGGAGTGACTCATAGAGTCACGGTAGTGAACATGCTACTACTTGAATTTTGTCTTTCAAGGATTATTTTTCCAATTCTCCATTTTTGCTATTTTAATCCATGTCCTGTATAATATACTTACAAAAACAAGTATTTTAAATACAATATTGCTATTTTATTTGTTATCATCAAGATGACGGAAATACCCCTCAAGGTTTAACAATCTCCCCCTTTTTTATGGTGACAAATAATCTAGCAATATGTGATTTTGAGAAGTCTCCCCCTCAAAATATACTTAGGATAAAAAATATTTATAAATGTGCAAGAATAGTAAATAATGATGTAGCATTGAAATTAACTTACTAGATTTTAAGTACATGCAAGTTATATGATAAGTATATCCAATATATACCATAATTCCTTTTTAAGGCATGAAGTATATGTAAGGTATATTTAAGGTATATCATGGCATATTTATATTTGTAACTTGCATTAAGGTATATGCAAAGTATACTTAAGGTATATCTAATGTATATAAAGCTCAATTTCTGAATTTTATACTTTGCATATGAATTCTTGAATCAAAGTTCAAAGTTTCTAATCCCTTTTACTCTGTGTCAATTCAAAATCCAATTTTAATTTTTGATTCAAAATTGATTTACCTTAATATAAATTGCTAGTTTGCTACTTTCTTCCAATGTTGCTAGTTTGATACCATTTTCCCTATCATATATTGTTTGTTTTCTCCCCCTTTTGTCATCAATTAAAAGGATATAAAGATATATCAATGAAGTAAACAAAAGAAAATATATTAATTAAAGAAAAAGATTCAAACAAAGTTTAAATATTCAGAAAGGAAATTTAAAAATTTTCTACACACTAACAAACATAAACAAAATACATAAACAAAGGACAAACAAATTTAGGCTACACTCTAGCCTAACTCCTAGCCGGACATCTTATCACGAAGCCTAGCCACTTCAGCCTCAAGGTTGTCCATCCGAGACTTCATGAAGTCTTTGAGGTTCTCCAACCTCTCATCCATCAAAGTCTACAGCTGCTCAAAATGTGGAAGCCGAGGACTGTCCGATGTCCTGCTCAGCTGCTAAAGGTGCTTCCTCAACCCGAGCCCTCTTCTTCTGCTGGACTCCCTGGAGGCCTGCTTTAAAATCCTCTGTGTCATTATCTTCCCAGATGATCTCCCCAACATTGTTAGTGAAGTGGTAGAAGATATCGTTTTGGAAAACGATTCTGACAGCTGCTCCCATCTTGATGAACGACTCGACATCCAAACGATCTCGAGGATGTCCAGGGATTAGGTTGAAGTGATGCGCATCTAGCTTCAGATAATTAAGCTTCACAGCTATATGGGTGACATATGCCCCAATCAAAATATCTCCAGTGGGCTTGGTGGCAATGGAGAGAAGATTGTTAGCAAACCATCTGGAAAGTGCTACTGTAAGTCCTCTCTGAGCCATCTCAAATAGGAAAAGTTCTGAGTTCCTGATAGTCCCGTTGCTTTCTCCCCGAGCAAAAATGCTATAGGTCAAGAACCTATGCAAATACCTATGCACTGGGGCCCTGAGATGTGTGCTCTTTGTCTTCTTGACATCCCAGCTACAGTCGGTGCCAAAGTGTGTCCAGGCTCGAGGGGCAGAGAATTCTACCTCAGTATCATTCAGGATGCCATCAGATGGTAGGCTGGACAATTCCCCAAATTCGATGGCACTAAGGGTGTTGGGATTGTTGCAGAGTTGGAATTTCACCACTCTAGTAGGTGAAACCTGCAATGTGCTTAGGAATTCTAGTGTTGGCTCCCTCAAGGTCGGCTAATGAATCTCCACAAGATCTTTGAGATGATAGGCTTGTAGTTGCTCTGTCATAGCCGTCTCAAGCCTGAGACTTCGGACTGTCTGCCATTCGAAGGACCTTGATGACAGAAGAGGTCTCTTGTTCAAAGTTGCATACCAAGGATGGCAATGCTCCGGATTGCGGTTCATGAGGTAATCTGCAAACCTCTTAGGAGCATGGGACTTCTTTCTCTTTCCCTTAGATGAAGCAGTCTCCATTTTTTAATAAATTTGTTGTTGACGGAGTTGGAAATATTTTTGACAGAAGGTTTGATGGAAAACCCTAGAAATGTATGATATTTGCTGAAGATTCGAGATTCAAACTTTTGGTGTTATTTATAGGAAAAGTTTAAGTCTTTGGGGCCGGAATCTTCAATGTCTCAATGAATGTGAGTAAATGAAAACGGTTTTGGGAGTTGGAGAGTTTAAATGAAGGTTATAACCGGTTGTTCTTTTATATATTCGATACATTCACGGGCGTGAATTGTCGTGTTCACGGTTTGCTGAAGGAGTGTTCCACCTGTGAATGAAGGTGTGAATAATTTCACGGGCATAATATTTGAATATCACGGGAGTGAATGATCATACGTCACGGGGGTGAATAAAATGGCATGGGCGTGAAATATTGATTTTCACCACCTTTGCCCGTAAAGCAAGCCGTGACTCAAGGCGTGAAAGCCTCTGTCAATTTTGGGGTGTAATTGTTCACGGGAGTGAAATTTCAGCACGGGTGTGAAAGTCTCTTTTCACGGGCGTGACTCAAGCCGTGAAAATAAGTTTCACCACTTGAAGCCGTGATCTATGTCGTGAACCAAGTCGTGAACAACACTGCCTCTTTGGGCCATTTAAGTCACGAGCGTGAGTATGTGTCACGGGCGTGACGCCCCTAAAATTTTCATCAAATAAAATTAAGTCCTAAATAGAACTAAATCATTTCGACAAAGATTCTATTTCTTCAAACATGAATTTTCATGAAAATTTATATCTTATATCTTGTGATATGATTTAAGATCAACAATTAAAATTTGATATTTTTGCAATCAAAAGGTTAATCCATCAATCATATCAAGATCTCTTCTAATGAAATTAAATCTTTCCTCATTTAGAGACTTAGTGAAAATATCAGCTAATTGATTTTTTGTGCTTATAAATTCTAATGCAACATCTCCATATTGAACATGATCTCTAATAAAGTGGTGTCTAATGTCAATATGCTTGCTTATTGAGTGTTGAATAGGATTATTTGAAAGATTTATAGCACTTGTGTTGTCACATTTAATAGGTATATGGTTCATCTTATGACCATAGTCCTTAAGTTGTTGTTTCATCCAAAGCATTTGTATACAACAACATGCAGCTGCTATATATTATGCTTCAGCAGTGGAGAGAGCAACTGAAACTAGTTTCTTACTAAACCAAGAAACTAAACATTCTCCAATGAAGTGACAAGTACTTGACGTACTTTTCCTGTCTAAAAGACTACCAGCATAGTCTGCATTTGAATATCCTATAATATAAAAAGATGAATTCCTAGGATACCATAAACCTAGATGCAATGATCCATGTAAATATCTTCAAGTTCTTTTTACTGCATTTAAATGAGATTCTTTAGGACTTGATTGAAATCGTGCACACAAGCAAACACTATACATAATATCGGGTCTAGAATCAGTAAGATATCAAAGTGATCCGATCATACCTCTATAACGCTTTTCATTAATGCTCTTACCCTTTTCATCTTTGTCCAATTTTGTTGTTGTGCTCATAGGAGTCTTGGCATTTTTGCATCCTTCCATACCAAATTTCTTAATTAAATCTTTGGCATATTTGGATTGGTTGATGAATATGCCCTCATTGCTTTCCTTTATTTGTAGACCAAGGAAATACTTAAGTTCTCCCATCATGCTCATTTCAAATTCCCTAGTTATATACTTAGCAAATTCTTGACAAAGCAATTCATTAGTAGAATCAAATATTATATCATCAACATAAATTTGAACAATTAGTATATCATGCTTGTGCTTTTTGATGAATTGTTTAGTGTCAACATTTCCCTTTGTAAAGCTATTTTCTAATAGAAAAGAACTTAGCCTCCCATACCAAGCTCTTGGGGCCTGTTTTAAACCATATAAAGCTTTTGAAAGTTTAAAAACATGATTTGGCAAATCATAGCTTCCAAAACCTAGTGGTTGTTCGACATTCACTTCTTCATCTATATAACCATTTAGAAATGCACTTTTCACATCCATTTGAAAAAGTTTAAAATTAATGTGACATGCATATGCTAAAAGTATTCTTATGACTTCTAATGTAATACCCGATAATTTAGGCCACGGTCGCGGTTGAGCGAAATCCGGCACGCCGAACCAATCGGGTCTAAATTCAGACATGAAAGAAATAAATTAAAATAATAATAATATGGGAGAAAATATTTTGGATATTATTAATTGAGAATTTTGAAGTTTGGAATTAAAATTGGGAAAAAAATAATTTTTCGTTGAACGAAATTATAAATTGCAGTGTTTTTAGTACAGAAATAATAAGAAGGCATAAAAATGGAATATTCTTTATCTAAGAAAAGGAATATTCTTTTAATTAAGATAAGTTAAGAGTGATTAAAATTAATGGACCAATGGGAAGCAAAATTAACAATTAATCTTAACCACCCACCTAATCCAACTATAAAAAGTCAAATTTGCATTTTTTTTTTATCATTCTTCGTTTTCATCTTGACTAAACCCATTTTCTCTCCCTTTTCTTCTTCTTTGGCCATGACTCTCCTGCCCAGATATTAGACCAAGAAGGGGGGTTGAATTGGAGTTTCAATAAATTAAACTTTAGGGTGCGGAAATAAAATTGTTAATTTTAGAAGGGATAAAGAAAATCAGACACAAAGATTTATAGAGGTTCGGGTATTAACAAACCCTACTCCTCTCCCCAATCGCAATTGGGAGTTTCACTAACACACTAGGTGTTACAATGGAGTTGTACAAGCTCACTCTCAACTATGGTGTTTCTCACAATGGCTCACACCTAACCCAGAAATCCCTTGTGTTTTAATGGCTCGCACAATAACCAATTCCTTTGTGTTTTACAGGTTCACACAAACAACCTACACTTTGTGTTTTACAGGCTCCCACAAACAACCTACACTTTGTGTTTTATAGGCTCACACAAACAACCTGGACTTTGTGTTTTAGAGGTTCACACAGCTAACCCTTACAAGTGTTATTCTCTTAACCCAGAACTACCCAATGCTTACTTGAGTAAAGATTACAGAGATAACTACTTATAAATCTTTATTGCTCAAATATGAGGAGCAATAAGATTTGTACAGAGAATGAATTTGTTCTCAAAGTATAAAAGTACAAGATAGCTTGTGATTTGAAGTATATGCTAATCTTTTGTTTTTCTTGTCATTCTCTCATTTCTTAATGCATAAATGTCTTTCATTTATACTCCTATGGCTGAATATAGCCGTTGGGGTGCATTAAATAAGAAACTAGTCGTTATACCAACCAAAAAATCGCGCCTGACATTTTTCTCTTTCATTGTTCACGGGCGTGAATATGGATGTCACGGGGTGACAGTTCTTCCCAAGCCGTGACTGAAGTGGTGACCTTGGTCGTGAAGCTCTCTGGTATGTTTTGACATATAGAGTCACGGGCGTGACTTTAATTAGTCACGGGCGTGACTTTAATTAGTCACGGCTGTGACACTCTTCCCAGCCGTGAACCAAGTGGTGACCTAGTCATGAAGCTCTCTGGAATGAAATTTGCATGAAGCTTCACGGAGGTGAGACCTTTCTTCATGGGGGTGACTGAAATGCTTACTTCATGGTTTGGTTTTCCTTCATGGTCGTGAACTTCAAATGTTGGTTTCTTGGTAACGGCTAGTTGGCTTCACGGGAGTGACTCCTAGAGTCACGACAGTGAACATGCTACTTCTTGCTTTTTGATTCTCAAGGATTATTCTTCCAATTCTCCATTCTTGCTATTTTAATTCATGTCCTGTATAATACAATATTGCTATATTATTTATTATAATCAAAATGACAGAAATACCCCTGGAGGTTAACAATCTCCCCCTTTTTGATGGTGACAAATAATCTAGCAATATGTGATTTTGAGAAGTCTCCCCCTCAAAATATACTTAGAATAAAAAATATAATATGCAAGAATAGTAAATAAAGATGTAGCATTTTAACTAGTTTGCAAGTTATATGAGAAGTATATCTAATTCATACCATAATTCCTTTTTAAGACATAAAGTATATGTAAGGTGTATCATGGCATGTTTTTATTTGTAACTTGCTCTTAAGGTGTATGCAAAGTATACTCAGGTTGTATTTAAAATAAATAAAAGCTCAGTTTTTCTACTTTGCATCTGAAAATTTGAATCAAGATTTTTAAATCAATTCATAGTCTGTTCACTTTTTGATTCATAATTCTTATATTGCTAGTTTGATACTACTTTCATATATTGCTAGTTTTCTCCCCCTTTTTTCATCAATCAAAAAGAATATGTAGATTAAAGTAAACAAAAGCAAATAAATATGTTATGAAGGAAGGGATACAAATTATGAAAGGAAATTTAAGATTTCCTACATAAGCAAACATAACAAACAAAAATGATCAAACATAACAAATTTAGGCTACACTCTAGCCTATATCCTAGCCAGACATCCTATCATTAAGCCTAGCTACTTCAGCCTCAAGACTGTCGATCCGAGACTCCATGAAGTCCTTGAGGTTTTCCAACCCCTCATCCATGGAAGTCTACAGCTGCTCGAAACGTGGTGCCAAGAGGTCGACCACCTGCTGCGCTAAAGATGGTGTGGAGGCTGAGGACTGTCCAATGTCCTGCCTGATGGCTGGAGTTGCTTCTTCAATCCGAGCCCTCTTTTTCTGCTCGACTCCCTGGAGGCCTGCTTTAAAATCCTCCGTGTCATGATCTTCCCATATAATCTCTCCAGCAGTATCAGTGAAGCGGTAGAAGATATCGTTCTGAAAAATGATTTTGACAGCTGCTCCCATCTTGATGAATGACTCTATATCCAGCCTATCTCGTGGGTGTGTAAGAATGATGTTGAAGTGATGGTTATCTAGCTTCAAGTAATTGAGCTTCACTGTCATATGAGTGACATAAGCTCCAATCAGGAAGTCTCCTGTAGGCTTGGTGGCGATGGAGAGAAGATGATTTGCAAACCATCTGGAAAGCGCCACTGTGACTCCCCTGCGAGCCATCTCGAAAAGGAAGAGTTCTGACTTCCTAATAGTTCCATTGCTCTCTCCCCGAGCAAAAATGCTATAGGTTAGAAACCTATGCAACTACCTGTGTACTGGGGTCCTGAGATGTGTGCTCTTAGTTTTTTTGACATCCCAGCTGCAATCCGTGCCAAAATGTGTCCATGCTGCAGGGGCAGAGAATTCTACCTCAGTCTCATTCAGAATGCCATCAGATGGTAGCTTGAATAATTCTCCGAAAGCGATGGTACTGAGGGTGTTTTCATTTTCGCAGAGTTGAAATTTCACCACTCCAGTTGGTGAAACCTGCAAGGTGCTGAGAAATTCCAGCGTTGGCTCCCGTAGGGTTGGCAGATGAATTTGAACAAATTGTCTTAGATGACAGGCTTGAAGTTGCTCTGTCATAGCTATCTCGAGTCCGAGATTACGGACTGTCTGCCATTCGAAGGACCTTGATGATAAAATAAGTCTGTTCTTTAAAGTTGCATACCGAGGATGGCAACTTTCAGGAATGATGTTCATGAGGTAATCTGAATACCTCTTTGGTGCATGAGACTTCTTTCTCTTTCTCTTTGATGCAGCAGACTCCATATTTGAAGAAATTTAGTAGTTGATGGAGTTAAAAAAAATTTTGACAGAAATTTTGATAAAAGACCCTAGAAATGTCTGTTTTCTGCTAAAGAGTCGAACTTTTGATGGTATTTATAGTGAAATATTAAGGCTTTGGGGTCGGAATCTTCAATGTCTCAATGAATGAGAGTAAATGAGAGCGGTTTTGAAAGATGGAGAGTTGAAATGAAGATTGTAACTGGATGTTTTCTTTTATATTCGATACATTCACGGGCATGGCTTGGGGTGTCATGGGCGTGAATAGTCGTGTTCACGGTTTGCTGAAGCAGTGTTCCACCCGTGAATGAAATCGTTAATGCATTCATGGGCGTGATCTACGAACATCACGGGCGTGAATGATCATCGATCACAGGGGTGAATATATTATCACGGGCGTGAACTGTTGAATTTCACTACTTATACCCGTGAAGCAAGCCGTGACACAAGGCGTGAAAGCGTCTGTGAGTTTTTGGGTGTAATTAATCACGGGCGTGCCACTCTGTCACGGGCATGACGGTTCGTTGCCAAGGACGTGATGAAAGTCGTGAAACTATGTTTCACCACTTGAAGCCGTGAATCATGTCCTGATGCAAAACGTGAAAGCTTCTGTGAGTTTTTGAGGCATAATGGTTCACAGGAGTGAAAAAGCATCACGGGCGTGAATATTCTTATCCACGGGCGTGACTTAAGCCGTGAAACAATGTTTCACTACTTGAAGCTGTGAAGCATGTCGTGAACCAAATTTGTGAACGACACTGCCTCTTTGAGCCACTTAAGTCACGGGCGTGAGTATAAGTCATGGGCATGACTCCCCTATAATTTTCATTAGATTGAAATTAAGTTCTTCAACAAGACTAAATCATTTCAACAAAGATTTTACTTCATAAAGCATAAATTTTCATCAAAAAACTTTATCTCATAACCTGTGTGATGTTTTAAGATCAACAATTAAAATTTCATATTCTTGTAATCACAAGGTTAATCCATCAATCATACCTAGTTCTCTTCTAATGAAATTAAATCTTTCTTCATTTAGAGACTTAGTGAAAATATTAGCTAATTGCTTTTCTGTGCATACAAATTCTAATTCAACATCTCCATATTGAACATGATCTCTAATAAAGTGATGTCTAATGTCAATATGTTTACTTCTAGAGTGTTGAATAGGATTCTTTGAAAGATTTATAGCACTGGTGTTGTCACATTTTATAAGTATATGGTTCATCTCATGACCATAGTCCTTAAGTTGTAGTTTTATCCAAAGAATTTGTGTACAACAACATCCAACTGCTACATATTCAGCTTCAGTAGTTGATAAAGCAACTGAAACTTGTTTCTTGCTAAACCAAGAAAACAAACATTCTCCAATGAAGTGACAAGTGCCTGAAGTGCTTTTCCTATCCAAAAGACTACTAGCATAGTCTGCATCTGAATATCCTATAATATCGAAAGATGAATTCCTTGGATACCATAAACCTAGATGCAATGTTCCATGTAAATATCTTAAAATCCTTTTTACAGCATTTAGATGAGATTCTTTGGGACATGATTGAAATCGCGCACATAAGCAAACACTATACATAATATCGGGTCTAGAAGCAGTGAGATATAAAAGTGATCCGATCATACCTCTATAAAGCTTTTCATTAATGCTCTTACCCTTTTCATCTTTGTCTAGTTTTGTTGATGTACTTATAGGAGTCTTCGAATTTTTGCATCCTTCCATACCAAATTTTTTGATTAAGTCTTTGGCATATTTGGATTGGTTGATGAATATGCCCTCATTGCTTTGTTTAATTTGTAGACCAAGGAAATACTTAAGTTCTCCCATCATGCTCATTTCAAATTCCCTAGTCATGCACTTTGCAAATTCTTGACAAAGCAGCTCATTAGTAGAACCAAATATTATATCATCAACATAAATTTGAACAATTAGTATCTTATGCTTATGCTTTTTGATGAATAGTGTAGTGTCAACATTTCCCTTTGTGAAGCTATTTTCTAGTAAAAAGGAACTTAGTCTCTCATACCAAGCTCTTGAAGCTTATTTTAAACCATACAAAGCTTTTCAAAGTTTAAAAACATGATTTGGAAAATTATAGCTTTCAAAACCTGGTGGTTGTTTTACATACACTTCTTCATCTATATAGCCATTTAGAAATGCACTTTTCACATCCATTTGAAAAAGTTTGAAATTCATGTGACATGCATATGCTAAGAGTATTCTTATAGGTTCTAATCTAGCTACCGGTGCATATGTTTCATCATAGTCTATACCTTCTTCCTAATTATATCCTTTTGCAACTAGTCTTGCTTTATTCCTGGTTATTAACCCTTGTTCATCTAACTTATTTCTAAATACCCATTTGCTGCCTATGATTGGATGATTCTTAGGTCTTGGTACTAGGTTCCATACCTTATTTCTCTCAAATTGGTTGAGTTCCTCTTGCATGGCAATTACCCAACTTTCATCATTATGAGCCTCATCAATGTTTTTAGGCTCAATTTGTGAAATAAAAGCTATGTCAGTGACTAAATGCTTGAAATGAGATCTAGTACTTACTCCCCTTGATAGATCACCAATTATTTGCTCTTTTGGATGATTTCTGTTCATTCTCCATTCTTTTGGAAGTTCTTGATCCATTTGTTCTTGATTTTGAGGAAGTAGATTTTCTTGGTCATTTTCCTCTTTCCCATTTTCAATATCATGTCTTTCCATATTACCTACAACATCATCAAGAACACTTCCTTTCACAAGATCAAGTCAACTAGATTCATTAAAAACAACATGCATGGATTCTTCAACCGTTAATGATCTTTTATTAAATACTCTATATGGTTTGCTGGTTGTAGAGTATCCTAAAAAGATACCTTCATCAGACTTAGAGGCAAAATTTCCAAGATTAGCCTTAGTGTTCAATATAAAACACTTGCATCCAAATACTCTAAAGTATGATACCAAGGGCTTTCTTCCATTCCATAGCTCAAATGAGTTTTGTTTAAAAGAGGTCTTTTGAAAACTCGATTTGAAATATAACATGCAGTGTTTGTGCCTTCTGCCCAAAAATAAGCTGGTAATTCATATTCATTAAGCATTGTTCTTGCCATTTCAATTAATGTTCGATTTTTCCTTCAACTACTCCATTTTGTTGAGGTGTTCTAGGAAATAAGAAGTTATGTGAAATGCCATGTTCAACACAAAAACTTTCAAAGTTTTATTTTCAAATTCTTTACCATGATCACTTCTTATTTTTGAAATGTAGTACCCTTTTTCATTTTGAACTCTTTTAGCAAAGTTTTTGAAATTTTCAAAAGCATCACTCTTTTGAGCTAAGAAAATTACCCAAGTAAATCTAGAGTAGTCATCTATGATGACAAATGCATAATGTTTTCCTCCTAAGCTAGCAACCCTAGTAGGTCCAAATAAGTCTAAATGTAGGAGTTGAAGGGGTTTTGAAGTACTTACTATTTTTTTGGCTTTGAAAGATGACTTGTGTTGGTTTCCTCTTTGATAAGGATCACATGTCTTGCCTTTTTCATATTTAACTCTTGGTAATCCTTTTACTAGCTCTCATGTGCTGAGACTTTGTATTAATTCCATGTTAGCATGACCAAGTCTTCTATGCCACAACCAAGAATCATCACTAGTAGTCACAAGACACTTAGAGGAATGGTTAGATAGTTCATGTAAGTTTATTATGTACGTATTGATATCTCTATTTCCTTTAAATATTTCATGACCGTCAATAGAGATTACAAGACATTCATTTGAAGTGAAGATTACTTTGTTTCCTTTATCACATAATTGACTTACACTTAACAAGTTATGTTTCAAGCAATCAACAAGTAAAACATCCTTAATAAAAGTAGTACCATTAACACCAATAGAACCAATGCCAATTACCTTACCCTTTGCATTGTTTCCAATGGTAACTTTACCTCCATCAATACTTTTGATTTCATTGAAGAGTTCTTTGTCTCCTGTCATATGCCTTGAGCATCCACTGTCTACTAGCCATGCATTTTTGTTTATTGTGGACTTGAGGCATACCTACAGAGTTACAAATCAAGTATGATATTTAGGTACCCAAATCAGTTTGGGTCCTTAGGGGTTAGCACATGAAGGTTGCCAATGAGCCTTCCTTATCCAGCAATTTCTATTTATAGGACCCATTTTCATACAATAATTACATTGTTTCGGTCTAAACTTGCTTTTTGGTCTTACAATGTATTTGAATGCCATAATTCTATTAGACTGATTTTGAGAACAATGACATGCACAATCATGATTAATTTTCATTTTTCTAGATGCATACTTCTTATACATAAAAGCATGATTATTCTTTTTCTGTATAGAAGGTTTAACATGATTATTTTTTGGAGTTGTTCTAACAGGTGTGGAGATGTGAGATTCTTTAGATTTTACAAATATAGTTTTGTGAGAAGATGATGATGTGTCCTTAAACCCTAGACCATGTCTAACTAAAGCTGGTCTTTGAGACACAATGAGAGTATCTAAGCTCTCTTTACCCTTTTGAAATTTAGAAATGGAATTTCTAAGTTCTTCAACTTCATTTTTCAAAGTCTTATTTTCTTTTAACAGTGAAGCTGTTGAGGGTCTTGATGAGTATTCATCTAATGACTTTTGAAGAGATTCATTAGATGATTTAAGCTTTATGTTCTCATTTTCTAAGCCATCTATCTTATTTTTCAAATTAGAGATATTATTTCTATAGATACTAAATTTAGTTCTATATTTCTCTAATTCTATATTTAATTCTTCTATTAGGCTTTGCTCATTATCATCATCATCAATATCACTATCATTATCACTACTATCATTATTGAAAGAGTATAAGTGTAGTGATCTAACTTTATCCGAGATGTGATCCTCATTAGCCATGAAGCATAGGTTGACCTCTTCACTTTCATTATCATCTTTTTCACTTGAAGAACTTTCGTCATCCCATGTGGCTTTGTCGCCTTCATGATAGTTTTCTAATGTTTTCCACATGCTATATGCAGTTGAACAGTGTTGTATCCTGCCACATTTTGCAATAGATAATGAACTTGAGAGAATTGTCATTGCCTTCTTATTTTTGAAATTTGCTCTTCTTTGAGGCTCTGTCCAATCATCTCTTGACAGGATTTCTTCTTTACCATTAACTCCTCTTCTAACTGGTGGTGTCCATTCTTTTCGAATACTATCCCAAACTTCAATTCCTTCATTATACAGATATGTCTCCATCTGAAACTTCCAATGGGCATAATTTGCTCCATCAAAGTAAGGTTTGAGACTCTGGAATCCTTCACTGGCCATATCTTACTCTTTACTAGCGCTTTTTAGGCTTCAATGGTAGACAAGGCTCTTATACCAATTGTTGCTAAGATATTAGACCAAGAAGGGGGGTTGAATTGGAGTTTCAATAAATTAAACATTAAGGTGGGAAATAAAATTGTTAATTTTAGAAGGGATAGAGAAAATCAAACACAAATATTTATAGATGTTCGGGTATTAACAAACCGTACTCCTCTCCCCAATCGCAATTGGGAGTTTCACTAACACACTAGGTGTTACAATGGAGTTTTACAAGCTCACTCCCAACTATGGTGTTTCTCACAATGGCTCACACCTAATCCAGAAATCCCTTATGTTTTAATGGCTCACACAATAACCAATTCCTTTGTGTTTTACAGGTTCACACAAACAACCTATACTTTGTGTTTTACAGGCTCACACAAACAACCTACACTTTGTGTTTTAGAGGGTCACACAGCTAACCCTTACAAGTGTTATTCTCTTAACCCAGAACTACCCAATGCTTACTTGAGTAAAGATTACAGAGATAACTACTTATAAATCTTTATTGCTCAAATATGAGGAGCAATAAGATTTTTACAGAGAATGAATTTGTTCTCAAAGTATAAAAGTACAAGATAGCTTGTGATTTGATGTATATGCTAATCTTTTATTTTTCTTGTCATTCTCTCATTTCTTAATGCATAAATGACTTTCATTTATACTCCCATGGCTAAATATAGCCGTTGGGGTGCATTAAATAAGAAACTAACCGTTATACCAACCAAAAAATCGCGCCTGACATTTTTCTCTTTCATTGTTCACGGGCGTGAATATGCATGTCATGGGGGTGACAGTTCTTCCCAAGCCGTGACTGAAGTGGTGACCTTGGTCGTGAAGCTCTCTGGTATATTTTGACATATAGAGTCATGGGCGTGACACTCTTCCCAGCCGTGAACCAAGTGGTGACTCTGGTCGTGAAGCTCTCTGGAATGAAATTTGCATGAAGCTTCACGGGGGTTACTGAAATGCTTACTTCACGGTTTGGTTTTCCTCATGGTCGTGAACTTCAAATGTTTGTTTCTTGGTAACGGCTAGTTGGCAAAATTATAAATTGCAGTGTTTTTAGCACAGAAATTATAAGAAGGCATATAAATAAAATATTCTTTATCTAAGGAAAGAAATATTCTTTTAATTAAGATAAATTAAGAGTGATTAAAATTAATGGACCAATGGAAAGCAAGATTAACAATTAATCCTAACCACCCACCTAATCCAACTATAAAAAGTCAAATTTGCATTTTTTTTTAACATTCTTCTTTTTCATCTTCACCAAACCCATTTTCTCTCCCTTTTCTTCTTCTTTGGCCATGACTCTCCTCCCCCAATTAGTCTTCTTTTTCTTTCTTCAATTCATGCTAAGATTAGATGAAAAAAAGAGGATTAAGGAAAAATCATCAAAGAAAAGAAGAATTTTGAGGTATGTATATTTGGCAAAAATTCAATATATAAAAATATTGATTTTAATTTTGTGATGTATATGAAATTATGATGATATTGGGAATATGGTAACCGCCCTTCAGCTTGAGGATTTTGCTACACTGGTATCCTCAGCCATCAGTGTTGAAAAGAGGTCAAAGAGAAAGAGGATAGAAGAGCCACCACGGAGGCCGACAATTAGCATGGCGCAGACATCATTAAAAAGGGGACGAACAGTGCCTAGGTTTTTCCAGTCACGAGGTGTTAGATCAAATTTTTCAGCTAGACAAAGCCACCAGTTGAGGGCAGAGGGGTCTACAGCTAGTGCACTAGCTTCTAGTAACAAGAGATTCATATCTGTCATATGTCAACATTGTGGGAGATTACATGCAGGTGATTGCTGGTTGATTACTGGAGCATGCTTACATTGCGGATATATAGAGCACAAACTGAAAGATTGCCCCAGAGGAAGAGGTATAGGTGGTGTAGTATCAGTGCAGGTTTAGAATGCCACTCGAGGCAGAGGTAGGGGACATGGACAGTCTAGGAGCGGCAGGATTGGGCAGAGTATATCAGAATCAGTGAATAGAGCAGAAGGTAGTTGAGCCCCAACCCGAGCATATGACATGAAAGCTCGTGAGGAGCAGGATGCCCCGGATGTCATTATCGATAAATTTTCTCTTTATGATACTGATTTATTTGCACTGATAGATCTGGGTTCTACACATTCATATTTTTGCATGTCACCACCTAGTCAGGGGAATATGGTAGCAGAGGAATTAGATTGTGATATATTAGTGACAAATCCTTTGGGTCATGGAGTGAAAGTTAGTCGAGTTTATAAAAACAGTCCAATCAAAGCTCATAATGTAGAATTTCCAGCTGACCTAATAGAGTTGCCATTTCGTGAGTTTGATGCAATCTTGGGGATGGAGTGGTTAACTCAGCATAAGGCAGTGGTGGATTATCAATATAGGAGAGTGACTTTGAAGAATTCAGGGCAGGATGACGTGATTGTCCTGGACGAGAACCAACCATACTTGACTAATGTCATTTCTGTGATGAAGGCAAGTGAGCTTATCAAAAAAGGATGTGAAGCATTTTTGGCACATATTGTAGATACCAAGAAAGAAAGTCTAGATCTCAGGGAGATTCCTATAGTATGTGAATATCCAGATATCTTCCCTGAGGACTTGCTAGGGTTACCACCTGTCAGGGAGATAGAGTTTGCCATTGATGTTTTGCCAGGCACAGGCCCGATATCGATCACTCCTTACAGAAATGGCACCTGCTGAACTAAAAGAATTAAAAGTGCAGTTGCAAGAGTTGTTAGAGAAAAGGTTTATCAGGCCTAGTGTCTCACCTTGGGGTGCTTTGGTTCTATTTGTGAAAAAGAACGATGGCACCTTTCGTTTGTGCATTGATTATCGTCAATTGAACAAGATGACAATTAAGAACAAATATCCCTTACCGAGAATAGATGACTTGTTTGATCAGTTGAAAGGAGCAGGGGTATTTTCTAAAATTGACCTCAGATCAGGTTATCACCAATTGAGAATTAAAGAATCAGACATTTCAAAAACAACATTTAGAACTCGGTATGGTCATTATGAATTCTTAGTAATGCCTTTTGGCCTGACAAATACCCCAGCAGCATTTATGGATCTAATGAATAGAATCTTTAGGCCTTATTTGGACCAGTTTGTGGTGGTGTTCATAGATGATATCTTGGTGTACTCCAGAACCAGAGAACAGCATAATCAACATCTTCGTATTGTCTTCCATACCTTGAGAGAGAATCAATTGTATGCGAAGTTTTCGAAATGTGCATTCTGGTTAGATGAAGTGGCCTTTCTAGGGCATATTGTCTCAGCTGATGGGATCAGAGTTGACACCAGTAAGGTAGAGGCAATCCTCAACTGGAAACCGCCTGGGAATATGACAGAGGTGAGAAGTTTTCTTAGTTTGGCTGGTTATTATCGGAGATTTGTGAAAGGATTCTCAATGATAGCCTCACCACTGACAAAATTACTTAGAAAGGAGACCAAATTTGGGTGGACAGACCGATGCCAGACTAGCTTTGATAAGTTGAAGAAAATGTTGACAGAGGCACCAGTGTTGACACAACCTACTGCAGAAAAAGATTTTGTGGTGTACAGTGATGCTTCCCTTAATGGTTTGGGTTGTGTATTAATGCAAAAAGGTAAAGTGATTGCTTATGCTTCCAGACAACTGAAGCCTCATGAGAGAAATTATCCAACACATGATCTGGAACTAGCAGCCATTGTGTTTGCATTGAAAATATGGCGACACTACCTATATGATGAGCAATGTTATATCTATACAGACCATAAAAGTCTGAAATATTTGCCTTCACAAAAAGAACTCAATTTGAGACAGAGGCGATGGCTAGAATTAATCAAAGACTACAATTGTATCATTGATTATCAAGCGGGTAAGGCCAATGTGGTAGTAGACGCTCTGAGTAGAAAAACTCTAGCAGAATTGCGGATTCAACCCATATGGATCCAACAAGTAAAGGACAATTAGAAGCAGGACACGAAATTAAAGGAAATCTTTGAAATGCTGAAAAAGGGTGAAAAACCAGAATTTACTATTGATTCAGATGGGAGTTTAAGGCAAAAGGGCAAGTTGTGTGTGCCAGACATACCAGAATTGAAACAAGACATTTTGAAGGAAGCTCACAATGTTATTTATGCAATGCACCCAAGAAGCAACAAAATGTATCATGACTTGAAAGTATATTACTGGTGGCCAGGAATGAAAAGAGATATCATCGAGTATACTACCAGATGTTTAACTTGTCAGCAAGTGAAGGCTGAGCATCAAGTACCAAGTGGATTATTGCATTCAATTTCAATTCCAGAGTGGAAATGGGAAAGAGTTATAATAGATTTTGTTTCTGGTTTGCCTTTGACACAAACGAGGCATGATTCAATATGGGTAGTGGTGGACCGACTCACTAAATCAGCTCATTTTCTACCGATCAAGATGGATTATCCACTTAATCGTTTGGTAGAGATCTATGTTAATGAGATAATCCGTTTACATGGTGTGCCAATTTCAATCATTTTAAATCGAGACCCGAGGTTCACTTCAAAATTTTGGAAAAGTTTGCATCAAGCAATGGGTACTTGACTCAATTTCAGCACAGCTTTCCACCCACAAGCAGATGGACAATCAGAAAGGGTCATACAGATATTGGAAGATATGTTGAGGAGTTGTGTGATAGAATTTGAAGGCAGTTGGGACAAACATCTTCCATTGATAGAATTTGCCTACAATAATAGTCACCAAGTCAGTATCGGCATGGCACCATATGAAGCCTTGTATGGGAGGAAATGTAGAACACCTTTATGTTGGACTGAGCTTGGTGAAATGAAAGTAGTGGGTCTAGATCTAGTATAGCAGAGAGAGGAAAAAGTGAGAGTAATAAGAGATAGGCTGAAAGCTGCTGCTGATAGACAGAAATCATATGCAGATTTGAAAAGGAGGGATATTGAGTATACAGTTGGTGATAAGGTATTCTTAAAAGTCTCACCTTGGAAAAGGATTTTCCGTTTTGGAAAGAAGGGAAAGTTGAGTCCTAGGTTCATTGGACCTTATGAGGAACTTGAATGCATAGGTCATGTGGCGTACAAATTAGCTTTACCACTAGAGTTAGACAAGATTCATAATGTATTCCATGTGTCTATGTTGAGAAGATATCGATAAGATCCATCTCATATCATATCAGCAGAACCTATAGAAATACGACCAGATCTAACTTATGAAGAAGAGCCAGTGAAAATTCTAACTCGAGAAATGAAGGAGCTACGGAACAAGAAGGTATCATTGGTAAAGGTTCTGTGGAAAAATCATAATTCAGAAGAAGCGATTTGGGAAAATGAAGAGGTGATGAATGCCCAGTATCCACAATTATTCTACTCCAGTTAAAAAGCTAAATTTCGAGGACGAAATTTTTTTTAGGAGGGGAAAATTGTAATACCCGATAATTTAGGCCACAGTCGCGTTTGAGCGAAATCCGGCACGCTGAACCGATCGAGTCTAAATTCAAACATGAAAGAAATAAATTAAAATAATAATAATATGGAAGAAAATATTTTGGATATTATTAATTGAGAATTTTGAAGTTTGGAATTAAAATTGGGAAAAAAATAATTTTTCGTTGAACAAAATTATAAATTGCAGTGTTTTTAGCACAAAAATTATAAGAAGGCATATAAATGGAATATTCTTTATCTAAGGAAAGAAATATTCTTTTAATTAAGATAAATTAAGAGTGATTAAAATTAATGGACCAATGGAAAGCAAGATTAACAATTAATCCTAACCACCCACCTAATCCAACTATCAAAAGTCAAATTTGCATTTTTTTTATCATTCTTCTTTTTCATCTTGACCAAACCCATTTTCTCTCCCTTTTCTTCTTCTTTGGCCGTGACTCTCCTCCCCGAATTAGTCTTCTTTTTCTTTCTTCAATTCAAGCTAAGATTAGATGAAAAAAAAAGGGGATTAAGGCAAAATCATCAAAGAGAAGTAGAATTTTGAGGTATGTATATTTTGCAAAAATTCAATATATAAAAATATTGATTTTAATTTTGTGATGTGTATGAAATTATGAATAATTGATTGATAAATTAAGTGGTGATTAAATGATGCAATGAACATGAAAATAAAAACTAGAATATGAGGTTGATGCAAAAATTGAAATTGTATGATTTAATTGATGTGCTGAAAAGTTCGTCTTATGAACAGTGTATAGTGTTTTGATCATAACTTGATTTCTCGAAATCATTTCTGAGTGATTCTTGTTGGGTCGGAAATTTAAGACATAGTTCTTGAACTTTTATTCAGACCATTAGACATGAATATGTCTTAAATGAGGTAAAAACGTGACTCAAAGTTGACCAAGAAATCTGTTCAAAAAACAAAACTGCGCAGATTTGAAATGAACGTAGCTTAGGGGAAAATTCATAACTTTAAATACAAAATTATTTTTAATGTAATTCTTGTTGTAAAAGAAATATAAGACATGTACCTATATTTGGTTAGTTTATCACATGTCCAATTTCCATCGAAAAAGGGATGAAAAATACAGACCAATATAAGGCATAATTCTGTCCAGTGAAATACTGGGCAGATTGTAGTGAACGTAGTTTAGGAGAAACTTTGTAACTTTTTCTAAAAAATTCATTTTAATATGATTCCAGTTGTATATTAAATCTAAGACATGTATCTATATTTTGTTAGTTGATCATATGTTCAGAATCTGTCTAACAATAGACGAAAAATACAGAGAATCATAAGGAAGAAATGCTGTCCAGAATAGGACAGCAGGAAGAAATGTGTTGATTATGAATTTATGTGACATAAAATGTATTAATTGAATTTTTCTTATAACTATAATGATTGACTGAGATAATATGAGGTTTTAAAATATTGAATGGAAATTATTCCAATTCCATATAAAAATGGATTAAAATGACAGAGTCAAATAAGGCATAATTCTGTCCAGTAAAATATTGGGCAGATTGCAGTGAACGTAGCTTAGGAGAAAATTTATAACTTTTGTTACAAAATACCTTTTAATGTGATTCCAGTTGGAACTTAAAGATAAGACATGTATCTATATTTTGTTAGGTGATCATATGTTCAGAACTGTCTAACAATAGACGAAAAATACAGAGCATCATAAGGAAGAAATGCTGTCCAGAATAGGACAGCAGGAAGAAATGTGATGATTGTGAATTTATGTGACATAAAATGTATTAATTGAATTTTTCTTATAATTATAATGATTGAATGAGCTAGTATGAGGTTGTAAAATATTGATTGGGAATTATTGCATTTATATGGAGTTTATATTAATGTTCCCTACATAATTTATGTAAATATGAATAAAGGTAACAAATCTAATTTAAGCCCTATAACATCTAGTCGAGAACTAGAAATTAGGATAAGTTGGTATGCCAATAAAAGGGTAGAAATGTAGGCACTAAAAATAATAGTGCTGAGATTTAATTTAAGTAGGCACTAAGAAATAGTGCTGAGTTGAAATTACGTAGGCACTAAGAAATAGTGCTGAGTTTAAAAATTACGTAGGCACGAAAAAGGTGCTGAGTTGTTATTGGAAATGTAGGCGTTAAACGCCGAGTTATAAAATAATTATGTACGCGCCGAGTATACTGCCGGAGAGTAGAAACCCTGTATCCAGTGTTTAGTTCCGGTCTAAGATGTCGTGGGCTATTAAATAAATAACAGAAAAAAATGTGAATTATGAAATTGATATTGTGAATTTTATGTCTTAAATTGTTAAAAAATTTCAAGCATGCTTAATGAATGAAATGTCATAATTGATGGATTAAATATTTTTGCATGAAGAAAATGGTTTTATTATTAATTGAATATTTGGCATACTTAATAAATTAATTGTAGTTTCAAAAATTTTATTTTAGAATTATTTATGTAATTATTGGATAGTTGCCAAACGTACCACTAAGCTAGAAGCTTAGCGTGTGTGTTTCACGCTCAGATAAATAGAAGTAGCTGATCCGATAGGCCGACCGAAGAAGAGGGAACCCCTAAGATCAGATTGCAGCAGTCTAGTTCTTTTTGTATGTATTGAAAATTATGTTGTAAAAATTAAATTCTAAGAATCTTTTTTTTTATGTGAGTTTGTGGCATGTAGGATTTATAAGGAATGAATTTTATAATTTTATAAATCTAGTATTGTTTCTAAATATTATGGTTTAATTGCATGAGTTCAATTAAATCAAACTATTTCCATCACTAGTTATATATTTAAATGAAAAAAATAGTAATAAATATTTCGCTAATAATAAACTCGAAAAAAAAATTATTACAATGATTTGTACATTGGTTGTAAAAAAAAAAAAAAGATTATTAGCAATTCCATATCCTATTAATGTTTAGTAGGGTAAGGGAGCGCTACATCTAATCTAGCTACAGGTGCATATGTTTCATCATAATTTATACCTTCTTCTTGATTATATCCTTTCGCGACTAGTCTAGCCTTATTCCTGGTTATTAATCCTTGTTCATCTAATTTGTTTCTAAATACCCATTTGGTACCTATGATTTGATGATCCTTGGGTCTAGATACTAGGTTCCATACCTTATTTCTCTCAAATTAGTTGAGTTCCTCTTGCATGCCAATTACCCAACTTTCATCATTAAGAGTCTCATCAATATTTTTAGGCTCAATTTGTGAAATAAAAGCAATGTCAGTGACTAGATGTTTGAAATGAGATCTAGTACTTACTCCCCTTGATAGATCACCAATTATTTGCTCTTTTGGATGATCTTTCGTCATTCTCCATTCTTTTGGAAGTTCTTGATCATTTTGTGCTTGATTTTGAGGTAGAGAATCATTTTGCAGTCAATTTTCTTGGTCATTTTCCTCTTTCCCATTTTCAATATCATGTCTTTCCATATTACCTACAACATCATCAAGAACACTTCCTTTCACAAGATCAAGTCAACTAGATTCATTAAAAACAACATGCATGGATTCTTCAACCGTTAATGATCTTTTATTAAATACTCTATATGGTTTGCTGGTTGTAGAGTATCCTAAAAAGATACCTTCATCAGACTTAGAGGCAAAATTTCCAAGATTAGCCTTAGTGTTCAATATAAAACACTTGCATCCAAATACTCTAAAGTATGATATCAAGGGGTTTCTTCCATTCCATAGCTCAAATGAGGTTTTGTTTAAAAGAGGTCTTTTGAAAACTCGATTTGAAATATAACATGCAGTGTTTGTGGCTTCTGCCCAAAAATAAGTTGGTAATTCATATTCATTAAGCACTGTTCTAGCCATTTCAATTAATGTTCGATTTTTCCTTTCAACTACCCCATTTTGTTGAGGTGTCCTAGGAGATGAGAAATTATGTGAAATGCCATGTTCAAGACAAAAGCTTTCAAAGTTTTCATTTTTAGATTCTTTCCCATGATCACTTCTTATTTTTGAAATACAGTACCATTTTTCATTTTGAATTCTTTTAGCAAAGTTTTTGAAATTTTCAAAAGCATCACTTTTTTGAGCTAAGAAAATTACCCAAGTAAATTTAGAGTAATCATCTACGATGACAAATGCATAATGTTTTTCTCCTAAGCTAGCAATTCTAGTAGGTCCAAACAAGTCTAAATGCTAGGAGTTGAAGAGGTTTTGACGTACTTACTATGTTTTTGGCTTTGAAGGATGACTTGTGTTGCTTTCCTCTTTGGCAAGGATCACATGTCTTGCCTTTTTCATATTTAACTCTTGGCAGTCCTTTTATTAGTTCTCCTATGCTGAGACTTTGTATTAAGTCCATGTTAGCATGACCAAGTCTTCTATGCCATAGCCAAGATTCATCACTAGAAGTCACAATACACTTAGAGGAATGGTTAGATAGTTCATGTAAGTTTGCTATGTATGTATTGATATCTCTATTTCCTTTAAATATCTCTTGACCATCAATAGAGATCACAAGACATTCATTTGAAGTAAAGATTACTTTGTTTCTTCTATCACATAATTGACTTACACTTAACAAGTTATGTTTCAAGCCATCAATGAGTAAGACATCCTTAATAAAAGTAGTACCATTAATACCAATAGAACTAATGCCAATTACCTTACCCTTTGCATTGTTTCAAAAGGTAACTTTACCTCCATCAATACTTTTGATTTCATTGAAAAGTTCTTTGTCTCCTGTCATATGCCTTGAGCATCCACTATTTACTAGCCAAGAATTTTTTTTTATTGTGGACTTGACGCATACCTATAAAATCACAATTCAAGTATGATTTTTAGGTACCCAAATAAGTTTGGGTCTTTGGGGGTTAGCACATGAAGGTTCCCAATGATCCTTCCTTATCCAGCAATATTTATTTATGTGACCAATTTTCATACAATAATTACATTGTTTCGGTCTGAACTTTCTTTTTGGTATTACAATGTATTTGAATGCCAAATTCTATTAGATTGATTTTGAGAATAATGGCATGCATAATCATGATTAATTTGCATTTTTCTAGATGCATGCTTCTAATGACTTTTGAAGAGATTCATTAGATGATTTAAGCTTTATGTTTTCCTTTTCTAAAACATCTATCTTATTTTTTAATTAGAGATATTATTTCTATAAGTACTAAATTTAGTTTTACATTTCTCTAATTCTATGTTTAATTCTTCTATAAGCCTTTGCTCATCATCATCTTCACTATCACTATTACTATCATTATCACTACTATCATTATTGAAAGAATATGAGTGTAGTGATCTTACCTTATCCGAGACGTGATCCTCAATAGCCATGAAGCATAGGTTGACCTCTTCATTTTCATTATAATCTTTTTCACTTGAAGAGCTTTTGTCATCTCATGTGGCTTTGTGACCTTTCTCCCCATTGTCTCTTTGGTATTTGCTCTTATGCTTCTTGAGCCTTGGACATTCTGGTTTAATATGTCCTTTATTTCCACACTCATAGCACTTTACCTCTTCCTTACTTCTATGTGTGTCATTAGAATTTTGTTTGAGGTTTTTTTTCCTGAACTTTCTGGGGTTGTTCATTTTCTTCTCAATGATTATTTTTAATCTCCTTGAAAGCATAACAATGTCCTCATTTTCATCATCACTTATTTCTTCATCATCTTCACTATCTTCTTGAGATTTTGAAGTAGAGGCTTTCAGTGCTAAGGGCTTTCTTTCACAGCCATCTCATGTGTGAGAAGTTTGCCAATCAGAACATCAGTATTCATGATGCTCATATCTTCATTTGCTTCTTCTATGCCAACAACTCTTTAACCGTAGTCTTTAAGAGGAAGACTTCTCAGGATTTTATTGTTTACATCTTCCAAACTCAGATGCTTCCCAATTTTCCTCATTCCATTTATAATGGCTAGAAGATGATTGGTCATGTCAGTGATTGACTCATTGGATTTCATCTTGAAGAGCTCATATTCTGAGGTTAGAAGTTGAATCTTCTTGGATTTGACTTGCTTAGATCCCTCATGATAGTTCTCCAATGTCTTCCACATGCTGTAAGATGTTGAGCAGTGTTGTATTCTCCCACATTCTTCAATAGATAATGAGCTTGATAGGATTGTCATTGCCTTCTTGTTTTTGAAATTTTCTCTTCTTTGAGGCTCTGTCCAATCATCCCTTGATAGGATTTCTTCTTCACCATCAGCTCCTCTTCTGGTTGGTGGTATCCATTCTTTTCGTACACTATCCCAGACTTCAATTCCTTCACTATCCAAGTATGTCTCCATCCTAAACTTCCAATGGGCATAGTTTGCTCCATCAAAGTAAGGTTTAAGACTTTGGAATCCTTCACTGGCCATATCTTAATCTTTACTAGCGCTTATTAGGCTTCGATGCTAGACAAAGCTTTGATACCAATTGTTGCCCAAATATTAAGCCAAGAAGGGGGGTTGAATTGGAGTTTTAAAAAATTAAACTTTAAGGTGCGGAAATAAATAATTAATTTTAGGAGGGATAGAGAAAATTTGACACAAGGATTTTTATAGAGGTTCGGGTGTTAACAAACCCTACTCCTCTCCCCAATCGCAATTGGGAGTTTCACTAACACACTAAGTGTTACAATGGAGTTTTACAAGTTCACTCCCAACTATGGTGTTTCTCACAATGGCTCATACCTAACCCAAAAAACCCTTGTGTTTTAAAGGATCACACAATAACCAATTCCTTGTGTTTTACAGGCTCACACAAACAACCTTCACTTTGTGTTTTTACAGGATCACACAAACAACCTTCACTTTGTATTTTTACAGGCTCACACAAACAACCTTTTAATGTGTGTTTTGGAGGCTCACACAACTAACCCATACAAGTGTTCTACTCTTAACCCAGAAATACCCAAAGCTCAGTTGAGTAAAGATTACAGAGAGAACCACTTTTAAATCTTAATTGCTCAAATATGAGGAGCAAAAAGATTTTTTACAGAGAATAGATTTGTTCTCAAAGTATGAAAGTACAAATAGCTTGTAATAAGAATTAAATTCGAAGTATGTGCTATTCTATTGTTATTCTCTTCATTCTTTTTTTCTGAATGTATAAATGACTTCCATTTATACTCCCATGGCTGAATATAGCCATTGGAGTGCATTAAATACAAAACTAGCCGTTTTACCAACCAAAAAATCACGCCTGACATTTTTCTCTTTCATTGTTCATGGGCGTGACTTTGCTTGTCACGGGAGTGACATTTCTTCGCAAGCCGTGACTGAAGTGATGACCTTGGTCATGAAGCTCTCTGGAATGTTTTGACATATAGAGTCACGGGCGTGACAAGCTTTCCAGCCGTGATCCAAATGGTGACTGTGGTCGTGAAGCTCTCTGGTTGAAATTGCATGAATCTTCACAAGGGTGACTGAAATGCCCACTTCACCGTTTGTTTTTCCTTCATGGCTGTGAACTTTAAATGTTGGTTTTGGTAACGGTTAGCTTCTTTCTCGGGAGTGACTCATAGAGTCACGGCAGTGAACATGCTACTACTTGAATTTTGTCTTCCAAGGATTATTCTTCCAATTCTCCATTCTTGCTATTTTAATCCATGTCCTGTATAATATACTTACAAAAACAAGTATGTTAAATAAAATATTGCTATTTTATTTGTTATCATCAAAATGACAGAAGTACCCCTCAAGGTTTAACAATTAATTCGAGGATTGAAGTGGATATCTCTTTCATTCGATAGTTTAGCACAAAGTGTGCATAACTATTTAGGGAAACTTTGGAGAATTAAGTCTATACTTAACTCATGATTTATTTCAAACCCCAAAATAACCAATCGCTTAATGTACCCATTCAATTTCAATGCATGTTGCACTAGAGAAAAGTCCCTTTTATCATCTTAGAGCAGAAGAGCAACTTGGATATCTCATATCGCTCGATTTGAGCTTGCTCATCAAAAATCTCCCTAAGATGATACAAAATGGTATTAGCATCCATGTTCTCCTGATGCTTTTGAAGCTCGGGAGATATAAAGGAGAGCATAATGCAACCCGCCAACTCACTATCATCCACTTGCGTCTTGTATGTCAACTATTCATCAACAGATCCATCATCAGCAAGAAGGAGGGGAGGGAAGTGACTCTTCCAAGACATAGGCTATCTTTTTATCTTTGAGAACTATTCTCAAATTCCTTAGCCAATCTTAGAAGTTCGGGCTAGTCAATTTTGTTGGATTCAAGAATTGAGCATAAGTTCACGTTTGATGACATGATTTGAGCAACCTAGATATAAAAAAAGATCATGTTTGAGAATGTACTAAATTCATGATTATTAGGTCTTTAATAAATGCATATTATAACTCCCATTATCTTATTGCGAATCCATAGCCTTCACTATGAATCTAAGAGAATCCGTTGGAAGCTATTCTAGTGGGTCAGTATCCAACATCACTAAGAATGACTTTGGGTGTGGCCAACAAGCCACTTTAGGTCAATTGGTAGGTATCTCATACCAATTGCATCATATGATGCAACTACTAAATTATTGTGCTATCAACTCTTGATATGTGCACATCTCACGTACACTTACCCAATACTACCTCTAATTCACATTGACCTTGGGTGTGCCCAACAAGCCAATCTAACTAGTTAAAGCCAATCCATTAATCATGAAATCATATTTCAATGGTTTGAACTTATTCATTTAGAGCAGGCTTAGATGTTCCCAACAACTCAAACTCTAAAAGAATTCTAGTACTTGCAATATTAATGGAAGGCATTGGCTTTAATATTATTAATGAAGGATTTCTTGAGTTTTAGGTCTCATCATAACAATTTGGCATGAATAATATATCCATTCATCACGTGTAGATATATAAGATAATTACTCTAATTATATGGTTATGGTAATGGACATAATCTAACATCAATCCTTTAAGCCATAAAAGGATTGATTAGGTCTCAATTAGATAGATGCATGAAATTACAAAACTAAAATAGAAAACAATTTCCTATTCTAATGCTCATTTGCTTTTGGCACTATCTCTTTGGCTTCTTGCTCCCTTGTAATTCAGTTCTATTATAATCCTATATAATCTAATTACATAAACTATTCATAAGAAAACCTCAAGTTTTATTTGAGGGGAATAAGATGAGAAGAGAAATACAATAGAGAGAATAGAGAATCAAGGACTCACAGGCGCTATTTACCAAAAAGAAAATTTCAAGCATAATCAATCACATTGGTCAAGTCCATAAGCATACCACCATACCATTCCATACACCCCTAGCATGCTTTTGTATTGCATAAATAAAGATAATCTATTAAAGAAACAATTTGAGTTCCCTTTGTTTTAATTCTTGAACATTGTTTTGATTATTTGGCCATATTGAAATTCATAATAAAATCATTATTTAATCTCATTAAATAATCACATGAACATTTTCAAGCACTTTCTTAAGGAAATCATTTATTTTAAGCATACATAATATCAAAATGTTTTTTAAAATTGCCTACTTTGCCAACTAGGTTACTTCCAATTTAATGCATGCAATATTAAATATGAATTAATAATTAAATCATATTAAATATTAAATTAAATATGACTAGTAATTAATTCATAATTAAATTTTCTTAATTAGTCATTAGTTTGTTAAAACATCCTAGTTAAAATTGCATACTTGAATCCTAGTCAAACTTGGACTTTGAAAACCCTTTTTTCTAATTCAAATCAAATTCAATTTTAAAATTCCCAAAATTTCTATAATTCATTCTCATCATTATAAGAAACTTGTAACTAGTTTAAACTAATTAAATTCTTTCATTAGAAAATCTAAATCATTTATCATTCAACTAGCAAACAATTTACATAAAAAAATGACTAACTTGAATCATATATGAATTAGGATTCTTTAGGAACTGAACCACTAATTTAATTTGACTTTAGCATGAAATTGACATCAAATAACATCACAAATATCTCATAAACATGAATTAAGATTATATTCATCAAGTTAGATTCCATTAGATCAAATAACACAAAACAGTCTCATCCACTAGTACAAAAATGACTTATACGTGTCTGTTATTTTGAACTTTATGTGTCAGTTAAATGACAGACGCCTATGAAGGAGACGTATATGAGTTGGATTTCAGGCATCTGTCAAAATGACAGACACATATAATTATTTTATGCTTCTGTTAAAATATAATGAGATACGCATAAAGTATATTTTAAAAAAATGACTGTAGGCATCTGTTGTTACAAAACAACAGATACCTAAAGTCAATTTTTTTAAAACAATTCATTATAGGCGTCTGTTGTTATAAAACAGCAGACACCTATAGTCATATTTTTAAACAAAACATTCACTATAAGTGTCTGTTATTACAAAATAGCAGACACCTATAGTTAATATTTTTTAAAATATTATAAATTGACAAATATACAGCAAATCGTAAAAATTACTTAAACCCATAAAAAAACTAATTGTATAACAAAAAAACAACTACTAAGTGAAAAAAACTACAACATAAAATTAACAAAAATAATATACACAAAAAATAAAAAAGATAAATAAACTTCTTTGCCTAAAAGAGTAGAAGATCAAGTACCAATAGTGTTGCCCAGATATTGAGCCAAGAAAGGGGGTTGAATTGGAGTTTTAAACAAATTTAACTTTAAAGTGCGGAAATAAAAAATTAAGTTTAGGAGGGATAAAGAAATTTGACACAAGAATTTTTATAGAGGTTCAGGTGTTAACAAACCCTACTCTTCCCAATCGCAATTAGGAGTTTCACTAACACACTAAGTATTACAATGGAGTTTTACAAGCTCACTCCCAACTATGTTGTTTCTCACAATGGCTCACACATAACCCAGAAATCCCTTTTGTTTTAATGGCTCACACAATAACCAATTCCTTGCGTTTTATAGACTCACATAACCAACCTTTATCTTGTGTTTTACAGGCTCACACAAACAACCTTTATCTTGTGTGTTACAGGCTCACACAAATAACCTTTCTTTGTGTTTTAAAGGCTCACACAACTAACCCTTACAAGTGTTATGAAAGTATTAAATGTGCAAATAACTTGTAATACCCAAAACTTACTAGAGTAATAAATGATTACAGAGAGAAACACTTACAAATCTTTATTGCTCAATAAATGATGAGCAAAAAGATTTTCACAGAGAATAGATATTTGTTATGAAAGTATTAAATGTACAAATAGCTTGTAATAATATTTAGATTCAAAGTATTTGCTATCCTCTTTTACTGAATGCATAAATGACTTGCATTTATAGTCTTATGGCAAATTATAGCTGTTAGAATGCATTTAGTACGAAACTAGCCGTTGCACCAACCAAAATAATCGCGCCTGACATTTTTCTCTTTCATCTTTCATGGGCGTGACTATGTTTGTCATGGGCCTGACTGTTCTTCCAAGCCGTGACTGAAGTGGTGACCTTTGTCGTGAAGCATTCTGGAAGGTTTTGAAATATTGGGTCATGGGCGTGACATATATGTTCACTGGCGTGACACTTCCCAACCGTGACTGAAGTGGTGACCTTGGTCGTGAAGCTCTCTGGATGAATTTGTCAAGAAGGTTCTCGGGCGTGACATTTAATTCACGGGCGTGACTTAAATGTGCATTTCATGGTTTGTTTTCTTCCTTCATGGTTGTGAACTTCAAATGTTGGTTTTGTTGAAGATTAGCTTTTTCACGGGTGTGACTCAAAGGGTCATAGGCGTGAACATGCTACTTCCTTAATTTTATCAATCAAGGATTAATCTTCCATTCTCCATTCTTGCTATTTTATTCCATACCCTGTTTAATAGACTTAGAAAACAAGTATGTTAAATACAATATTGCTATTTTATTTGCTATCATCAAAATAACGGAAATACCCCTCAAGGTTTAACAATCTCCCCCTTTTTGATGGTGACAAATAATCTAGCAATATGTGCTTTTGAGAAGTCTCCCCCTCAAAACATACTTAGGATAAAAATTGAGGAAATGCAAGAATTGTAAAGAAAGATGTAGCATTGAAATAAATTTTCTAGTTTTAAGCATATGCAACTTATATGCTAAGTATATCCAATATATACCAAAAATTCTCTTTAAGTCATGAAGTATATGTAAGGTATATTTAGAGTATATCAATTGCATATTTATTTATGTAACTTGCATTAAGGTATATGCAAAGTATATTTAAGATATATTTAAGTGTATAAAGCTCAATTTGCATACTTGCATATTTATTTTGAATCAAATTTTAATTATTGCTTTTAAACTCGTAATATTGCCAATTTCTCCCTACTTAATTCAATATATTTGTAGGTTCTTTATTTTTGATTCAAAATTAAGTATTGCTTGCATTTATCTTAATATATTGCTAGGTTCTCTCCCTTTTGTCATCAACAAAAAGAATATGAAGATAAACCATAATGGAAAAAACAAAGCAAATATATTATATAAAACAAATACAATCAAAGATAGAAAAATTCAGAAAGGAAATGTAAAATTTCCTAAACACAAGCCAAACAAGCAAACAAAATAAAGAAACAAACATAGAAAGGCTACATCTAGCCTAAAATTTATCCGGACATCCTGTCTTGAAGACGAGCAACTTTAGCCTCAAGGTTGTCCATCATAGACTCCATAAAGTCCTTGAGGTTCTCCAACCTCTCATCCATGGAAGCCTGCAGCTGCTCAAATCGTGGTGCTACGAGGTCAACCACCTGCTGCGCCAAATTTGATATGGAAGCCGAGGATTGTCCGATCTCCTACTCAACCGATGGAGATGCCTCATCAACCAGAGCCCTTTTCCTCTGCTGGATTCCTTAGAGGTCAGCTTTGAAGTCCTCCGAATCATTATTTTCCCATATTATTTCATCAGTAGTGTTTGTGAAGCGGTAGTAAATATTGTTCTCATGAACAATTCTAACAGCCGCTCTCATCTTAAGGAAGGACTTGACATCCAATCGATCTCGAGGATGCCCTGGGATGAGATTGAAGTGATGGTCATCCAGCTTCAAATATCCTAGCTTTAAGGCCATATGGGTCACATATCCACCAATTAGTATATCTCTAGAGGGCTTGGTGGCAATGGACAGAAGATGGTTTGCAAACCATCGAGAGAGCACCACGGTGAGACCTCTTTAGGCCATCTCAAAGAGAAAGAACTCAGACTTCTGAGGTGAAAGATGAGTCACAGGCATGAAGTGTGACTGAAAGCATGAACGTCTCTGTGAGTTTTTGGTGAAAATGTTCGCGGGCGTGAAAATGCGTCACGGGCGTGAACAAGGCTTTTCACGGGAGTGAATGAAGTCGTGAATATAAGCTTCACTACTTGAAGCTGTGAACCATGTCGTGAAAGCTACTGGATCTATTGGATATTTAATTCACGGGCGTGAACATATTTCACGGGCATGAATTACCTAAAATTTTCATAAAATAAAATTAAGTCCTAGAACAAGACTAAATCATTTCAATGAAGATTCTATCCTTTATAACATAAAGTTTTCATCAAATTTACTACCTTATATTTAGTAATATGATACAAAAACAAGATTATCACTTTCCTCATTGAGAGACTTAGTGAATATATCTACCAATTGATTTTCTGTGCATATAAATTCTAATGCAACATCTCTATATTGAACATGATCTTTAATAAAGTGGTGTCTAATGTCAATATGCTTACTTCTAGAGTGTTGAATGGGATTCTTTGAAAGATTTAATAGGTATATGGTTCATATCATAACCATAGTCCCTAAGTTGTTGTTTCATCCACAGGATTTGAGTACAACAACATCCTGCTGCTACATACTCTACTTCAGCAGTTGAAAGAGCAACTGAAACTTGTTTCTTGCTAAACCAAGAAACTAAGCACTCTCCAATAAAGTGACAAGTACCTGAAGTACTTTTCTCTCTAAAAGACTACCAGCATAGTCTGCATTTGAATATCCTACAATATAAAAAGATGAGTTTCTAGGATACCACAAACCTAGATACAATGATCCATGTAAATATCTTAGAATTCTTTTTACTGCATGTAAATGAGATTCTTTTGGACATGATTGAAATCATGCACACAAGCAAACACTATACATTATTTCGGGTCTAGAATCAGTAAGATATAAAAGTGATCCGATCATACCTCTATAGAGCTTTTCATTAATGCTCTTACCCTTTTGAACCATGTCCAATTTTGTTGATGTGCTCATAGGAGTCTTAGCATTCTTGCATCCTTCCATTCCAAATGTTTTAATTAAATCTTTGGCATATTTGGATTGGTTGATGAATATGATGTCTTTTCAATTTGAAACAAATTCAAAAATAAGATGAAAAGTCAAAATTGGAGAAAATGGCAACTAATGAATAGTAATTGGCCATAAGCTCTCCCATCATGCTCATTTCAAATTCCATAGTCATACACTTAGCAAATTCTTGACAAAGCAATTCATTAGTAGAACCAAATATTATATCATCAACATAAATTTGAACAATTAGTATAACATGCTTATCCTTTTTTTTTGAATAATGTGGTGTCAACATTCCCCTTTGTAAAGTTATTTTCTAAGAGAAAAGAACTTAGTCTTTCATACCAAGCTCTTGGGGCTTGTTTCAAACCATATAAAGCTTTTGAAAGTTTGAAAACATGATTTGGCAAATCATAGCTTTCAAAGCTTGGTGGTTGTTCTACATAAACTTCTTCTATATAACCATTTAGAAATACACTTTTCACATCCATTTCAAAGAGTTTGAAATTCATGTGACATGCATATGGTAAAAGTATTCTTATGGCTTCTAATCTAGCTACAGGTGCATAGGTCTCATCATAATCTATTCCTTCTTCCTGATTAAATCCTTTTGCAACTAATCTAGCCTTATTCCTAGTTATTGAACCTTGTTCATCTAGTTTATTTCTAAATACCCATTTGCTACCTATTATTTGATGATCCTTGGGTCTAGGTACTCAGGTCCATACCTTACTTCTCTCAAATTGGTTGAGTTCCTCTTGCATGGCAATTAGCCAGCTTTCATCATTAAGGGCATCATCAACATTTTTAAGCTCAATTTGAGAAATAAAACCATGGTCAGTGGCTAACTGTTTAAAATGAGATCTAGTACTTACTCCCATTGAGCGACCACCAATGATTTGCTCTTTTGGATGATCTTTTGTCATTTTCCATTCTTTTGGGAGTGTTTGCCCGTTTTCTTCTTAAGCTTGAGGTAGAGAATAATCTTGATGTGAATCTTCTTGATCATTTTCCTCTTTTCCATTTCCAAGACCAAGTCTTTCCATAGTTCCTACAACATCATCAAGAACACTACCTTTCACAAGATCAAGTCTGCTAGATTCATTAAAAACAACATGCATATATTCTTCAACGGTTAATGATCTTTTATTAAATACTCTATATGCTTTTCTAGTTATAGAGTATCCTAAAAAGATACCTTCATCAGATTTAGAGGCAAAATTTCCAAGGTTGTCCTTGGTATTCAATATGAATCACTTGCATCCAAATACTCTAAAGTATGATATCAAGGGCTTTATTCCATTCGATAGCTTAAATGAGGTTTTGTTTAAAAGAGGTCTTTTGAAAACTCGATTTGAAATATAACATGCAGTGTTTGTGGGTTCAGCCCAAAAGTAAGTTGGTAAACCTTACTCATTGAGCATTGTTCTAGCCATTTCAATTAAAGTTCAATTAATTTTTCCTTTCAACTACCCCATTTTGTTGAGGTGTCCTAAGAGATGAGAAATTCTATGAAATGTCATGTTCAAGACAAAAAATTTCAAAGTTTTTATTTTCCAATTCTTTGCCATGGTCACTTCTTATCTTTGACATACAATATCCTTTTGCATTTTGAACTCTTTTATTTTTTGAAATTTTTAAAAGCATCACTCTTTTGAGCTAAGAAAATTACCCAAGTAAATCTAGAGTAATCATCTACGATGACAAAGGCATAATGTTTACCTCCTAAGCTAGCAATTTTAGTAGGTCCAAATAAATCTAAATGCAGGAGTTGAAGAGGTTTTGAGGTACTTACTATGTTTTTGGCTTTGAATGATGACTTGTGTTGCTTCCATCTTTGGCAAGGTTCACATCTCTTGTCTTTTTCAAATTTGACTCTTGGCATTCCTTTTAATAGTTCTCCTGTGCTGAGACTTTGGATTAAGTCCATGTTAGCATGACCAAGCCTTCTATGCCACAACCAAGATTCATCACTAGTAGTCACAAGACACTTAGAGAAATGGTTAAATAATTCATATAAGTCTATTATGTATGTGTTGACATCTCTATTTCCTTTAAATATTTCTTGATCATCGATAGAGGTTACAAGACATTTATTTGAAGTAAAGATTACTTTGTTTCCTTTATCACATAATTGACTAACACTTAACAGGTTACGTTTTAAGCCATCAACAAGTAAGACATCTTTAATAAAGGTAGTACCATAAATACCAATAGAACCAATGCCAATTACCTTACCCTTAGCATCATTTCAAAAGGTAACTTTACCTCTATCAATACTTTTGATTTCATTTAAGAATTATTTATCTCCTGTCATATGTCTGCAGCATCCACTGTCTACTAGCCAATAATTTTTGTTTATTGTGGACTTGAGGCATACCTATAGAATCATAGTTCAAGTATGATTTTTAGGTACCCAAATGAGCTTGGGTCCTTGGGGATTAGCACATGAATGTTCCCAATGAGCCTTCCTTGTCCAACAATGTTTATTTATATGACCAATCTTCATACAATAATTACACTGTTTAGGTCTAACAGTGTTTTTTGGTCTTACAATATATTTGAATGCCATATTTCTATTTAATTGATTTTGAGAACAATGACATGCACAATCATGATTAATTGATGCTTTTCTAGATGCATGCTTCTTATACATAAAGGTATGATTATTCTTTTTATGTATAAAAGGTTTAATATACTTATTCCTTAGTGCTGTTCAAATAATTGTGGAGATGTGAGGTTCACTAGACTTAAAAAAAATGGTTTTGTGAGAAGAAGATGATGTGTCCTTAAATCCTAGACCATGTCTAATTAAAGGTGGTCTTTGAGACACAATGAGAGTATCTAAACTCTCTTTTCCTTTGTGAAATTTAGAAATGGAATTTCTAAGTTCCTCAACTTCATTTTTTAAAGTATTATTTTCTTTAAGCAAGGAATTAGTTGAGGATTTTGATGAGTGTTCATCTAATGATTTTTGGAGAGATTCATTAGATGATTTAAGCTTTATGTTCTCCTTCTCTAAAACATCTATTTTGTTTTTTAAAATAGAGATGTTATTTCTATAAGTACTGAATTTACTTATATATTTCTCTAATTCTATATTCAATTCTTCTATAAGGCATTGCTCATCATCATCATCATCACTATTACTATCATTATCATTATCACTACTATAATTATTTAAAGATTATGAGTGTAGTGATCTTATCTTATTCGAGACGTGATCCTCAATAGCCATGAAGCATAGGCTAACCTCTTCGCTTTCATTATCATCTTTTTCACTTGAAGAGCTTTCGTCATCCCATGTGGCTTTGTGACCTTTCTCCCCATTGTCTTTTTGGTATTTGCTCTTGTGGCCTTGGACATTGTGGTTTGATATGTCCTTTCTTTCCACACTCATAGAATGTTACCTCTTCCTTACTTCTTTGTGCATCATTAGAAGTTTGTTTGAGGTTTCTTTGCCTAAATTTTCTGGAGTTGCTCATTTTCTTCCCAATGATTCTTTTTAGTCTTCTTGAAAGCATAACAACATCCTCATTTTCATCATCACTCATTTCTTCATCATCTTCACTTTATTTTTGAGATTTTGAAGTAGAGGCTTCGAGTGCTAAAGGCTTTCTTTTCTTTGGCTCTGCTTCAAGCTCTCTATCTCTTTTCACTGCCATTTCATGTGTGAGAAGTTTGCCAATAAGCACATCAGTATTCATGATGCTCATGTCTTCATTTGCTTCTTCTATGCCAGCAACTCTTGAGCCATTGTCTTTAAGAGGAAGTCTTCTTAGAATTTTTTTGTTTACATCTTCCAAGCTCAGATGCTTCGGAAGTTTCCTCATTCCATTTATAATGGCTAGAAGACAGTTGGTCATGTCAGTGATTGACTCATTGGATTTCATCTTGAACAGCTCATTTTCTGAGGTAAGAAGTTGAATCTTCTTGAATTTGACTTGCTTAGTTCCTTCATGATAATTTTCCAATGTCTTCCACATGCTGTAGGCTGTTAGGCAGTGTTGTATTCTTCCACATTCTTCAATAGATAATGAGCTTGAGAGGATTGTCATTGCCTTCTTGTTTTTGAAATTTGGTCTTCTTTGAGGCTCTGTCCAATCATGTCTTGATAAGATTTCTTCTTCATCATCAACTCCACTTCTGGTTGGTGCTGTCCATTCTTTTCGTACACTATCCCAAACTTCAATTCCTTCACTATCCATGTATGTCTCCATCTGAAACTTCCAATTGGCATAATTTGCTCCATCAAAGTAAGGTTTGAGACTTTGAAATCCTTCACTGACCATATCTTAATCTTTACTAGTACTTTTTAGGCTTAGATGCTAGACAAAGCTTTGATACCAATTGTTGCCCAGATATTGAGCCAAGAAGGGGGGTTGAATTAGTGTTTAAAAAACAATTAACTTTAAAGTGCGGAAATAAAAAATTAAGTTTAGGAGGGATAGAGAAATTTGACACAAGGATATTTATAGAGGTTCAGGTGTTAACAAACTCTACTCCTCTCCCCAATCGCAATTGGGAGTTTCACTAACACACTAAGTGTTACAATGGAGTTATACAAGCTCACTCCTAACTATAGTGTTTCTCACAATGGCTCAAACCTAATCCAGAAATCCCTTGCGTTTTAAAGGATCACACAATAACCAATTCCTTGTGTTTTACAGGCTCACACAAACAACCTTTATCTTGTGTTTTACAGGCTCACACAAACAACCTTTCTTTGTATTTTAAAGGCTCACACAACTAACCCTTACAAGTGTTATACTCTTAACCCAGAAATAGCCAAAATGCTCTTGAGTAATAAATGATTACAGAGAGAAACACTTACAAATCTTTATTACTCAATAAATTATGAGAAAAAATATTTCCACAGAGAATAGATATTTATTATGAAAGTATTAAGTGTACAAATAGTTTGTAATAAGATTTAGATTGAAAGTATTTGTTATCCTCTTGTACTGAATGCATAAATGACTGACATTTATACTCCATGCAAAATTATAGCCGTTAGAATGCATTTAGTACGAAACTACCCGTTGCACCAACCCAAATAATCGCGCCTGACATTTTTCTCTTTCATCATTCACGGGTGTGACTATGTTTGTCATGGGCGTGACTGTTCTTCCAAGCCGTTATTGAAGTGGTGACCTTGGTCGTGAAGCATTCTGGAAGGTTTTGAAGTATTGGGTCACGGGCGTGACATATATGTTCACGGGTGTGACAAACTTACCAGCCATGACTGAAGTGGTGAACTTGGTCGTGAAGCTCTCTGGATGAATTTGTCAATAAGGTTCAGGGGCGTGACATTTAATTCACGGGCATGACTTAAATGTGCATTTCACGGTTTGTTGTCTTCCTTCATAGCCGTGAACTTCAAATGTTGGTTTTGTTAACGGTTATCTTTTTCATGGGCATGACTCATAGGGTCATGGGCGTGAACATGCTACTTCCTTAATTTTATCATTCAATGATTAATCTTCCATTCTCCATTCTTGTTATTTTATTCCATACCCTGTTTAATAGACTTAAAAAACAAGTATGTTAAATACAATATTGCTATTTTATTTGTTATCATCAAAATGACAGAAATACCACTCAAGGATTAACAAATAGTAATAAGGTGGAGAACATACAAGTTCTTGGCTAATTGATGGTGAAAATTAGCTTTAACATATTCAGAACCAACTTGTTTTCTCCTTACCAAATGCCTTAGACAACCTCCCAATGCATGAAACCCACTTTCATTTTATAAATCAATAAAAAAATATTTTCATGTCATCGTCGTGGCTACGACATGGAGGCTCAAATTTGAACATGTTAGCTGAAAAATAGAGACTCAAATTTGAACATGGTAGCCAAAAAATGTAGAAAAAAAGCTAAAGAGAAAAAAAAAGAATACCTTTTCCATGCGTATCTTTGGCCACCAACGAACAATGTAGCTCTTGTCATTATCGTCGCCACTAAGACAGGTCCAAAATTGATGCGATGAAGGTATTACAAGCCAACTTTATGTTGAGAACTGAAGTTGAAGATGGTTAGCGCATACAACTAGGTTTCAAGCTCTAAAGTAAAAGAAATAGATATATACAGTTGGGTTTCAAATAAAAGAGCACAAAGAAAACCGTGTTTTTTGGTTTTAAAATATGAACTATAGGTGTCTGTCTTTACTCGTGACAGACACCTATTGTACACTAATATGCGTCTGCTTTTATTAACGCCGGACGCATATGAGTGCAGAGATATTACGCTTCTGTCCTTTTTAAAGACAGACACCTAAAGTAAAAGGTATATGTGTCTATTTTTTATTAAGACAGACACCTAAAGTATAAGTTGAATTTTACATGTCTGTCATTTATATTAACAGATGTATATATCAATAAAATATTTTTCAATAATTAATTCAAAAAATTATTGTTTATTAATAAACAATAAGTGTCTGTTGTTTGTTAAGACAAACACTAAAAGTACATCATATGTGTCTATTTTTTATTAAGACAGACGCCCAAAATACAAGTTGAATTTTATATGTCTGTCGTTTATATTAAAAGACACATATGCTTTGTCATTTATCAAATATTTACAAAAATTTCACCGCCTCTATTTTATGTGTCTGGTATTTTTACAACAGACACATATAATCTTCGCTTAATGGTATTTTTGTACTAGTGATCACATGGTAAGATTTTTGACCTAGTTACTTGTTTTATTTTTTCAATGATGAAAAACAATTTTTGCATCATTATTGATGCTATCCAGAAGTTAAAACATATTATAAATATTTCATAAATATGTTTGATTAATCAAATTAACAAACTAAATTCAAACAGTCCCTCAAACAACTTAATTGGCACAACTAGGTTTCATAAACCCTAGGACTTCAGAAATTAAGCATAACTTCAAATTTCATGTTTACATCATATTAAAACATTTTAATTATCATAAAAAAAACATATAATATCATCATATTAACATGTCATTGAATTAAAATTAAAATTTGAGGTCAAACATAATCAAATTCGTTTTTAACGAAATGAGGGAATCTAAGTTGTTCCTTTTCAATCAATCTCATTGATACTTCAATTAAATCCAAAATTAATTAACATAGCATGGCTTTGATACCACTGTTGGGTTTTTAACATGCATCTCATACATGGAACAGTAGAAAATTAAAAATTTATTGAACCCAAAAACTATGGAATGCCCTATGAACATTAAAATTAGATTAAACCATTCATATGGAAGAAGTTGATTACCTTGTTTGTTTCTTTTCAATCTTCCAAGTTTATGAGCCTTTCTTTCAAATTAGGTTATTGAAAATCACAACAATCTAAGGTTGGATTGTCTATAACTGTAATCCATGTCAAGGAACGGAAGAAACAACCTCAAAGGGAGATGGGATGTCAAAGCACTAAAGTGCTAACTATGGTGGTTCAACCTTTTTGAGAGGAAGATGAGAGAATAACTATTATTTCTCAATGTAGCAGCTTCGAATTTAGCCTTTAAAGGGGTTATTTATATGTCCTCTAACCATATTAGGGTTGCACATATGTAACCCATGTATATGGGTTCCATTCAAAATAGAAAAACCTAAAATTACAATAGCCGATATCGGGGCCTTCATAGATGTGAATAGTAGTGCCACTGCTGTGACTCCCCTTTGTCACGGGCATCAAAACCTTTGTCATGGTTGTTACACATGGTGCATGGCCAAATCATTTCTCTCTCATGTCTTGGATCAAATCCAAGATCTATTTCATATTTCCTTCATTCCTTCATTTCTCTCATGGTGTATGACTAACTTTTTTGTAAATTGAATAGTCATGACATGTTGCTAGGTACCACATATAATTTACTCATAATCATATAATGATTTGAGTTGCCAACATAACTGAGAATCTAATAGGTCATACATATAAAAGGTTTGAAGAACATGTGAAATGGGTCTTGAATTGGATCCAAATGAGAATAGAGAGAAAAATATAGGTTGAGACAATTTGCGGTTGCTAATGGGATTAGTGGTCACTAGTCTTCGCATTGCAATAGTGGATTGTGGTCGCTAATGCCCATCGCGATCACATAAAAACATTCTATTTCTTATGGTAAAAAAACATGGTACTACAAAATGTTATCGTGGTCGCTAAATTCCCAATTAGACATGAGTATCCTGTAATCAGGACACATTCACAGTCGTAAATAAATTATCATGGTTGAGAAATAGGGTTTTGCGGTCGCTAACATATTGTCACAGTCGAGAATTGTGGTAGTGCAACCATATCTACTTCTGGTTGTAAAGCTTGATCAAGGGATTTTTTGCCCCCAACCCTTAATGGGATCTAAGATAGAGATAAGAGATATCTCTCACTAGCACTTTAGATCATTAACCATCCATTGGCTTAGAGGTTTTGTTTTCATCATTATGTGGATACTTTTGAGACAATCCTAGCTTTAGATTGATGTGGTTTGCTACAACCCAACAAGAAGAAAAACTCACAAATTAAGAGTCGATTCTACAAGGGTAATCTATTCATCCATTTTATGGTTTATATCCAATTTTGAATTACATAGGCTTGATTTATAGATTTTGGCTTAAATAAATTTTAATCTTCTGATGGATAATGTATGATATACATGATCTAAAACCCATCATGTTTTACTGTACATAGAGATAGTAGGATATTCAAATTCTTTAAAGCTTATATTGGTCTAAAATGGATAACATTTAGTGATAGAGGTGTAGAGGTGCTAAAGGTTCTTTTCAAAGGAGAGGACAAGCTTGAAGAGAAGATTTATGTTTAGACTTCATCCTAGATGTAACATTTGTACATAACCACATTTAAAGTTTTAAGTTGCATGCTATTATTTTATTTGCCATTAATGCATGTTGTGAGTGGTCAATGGAGTGACAAATGACATATGTGAGGGTTATATTGCATTGAGGGTGAATATGCTAAAATGAAAGATTTGAGATGTTAAATGGGTTACATTGATTCATAACATGTTTAGTGATGCTATGGATATGATATATGACTTATATGTATGATGGAGTGTTGATAGGGTGGCTGACATTGGGCAACTGTAGATATTGATTGCCCGTGGTAAATGGTATGAAATTACATGTTCTATTTTTTGGAAAATTTTTCTAGATTCACAGTTGTGATCTGGTTGTTCACAGGCCTGAATGTCATGTTTCTGGTTTTTTTTACTAGAATAGGCCTTTCACAGGCTATTTCATGGCTTGGTTCATGTTAGAGAGGTTCCCTAAAGGCAATCACCTTAGACATTTGATATACTAATTTATTATTAATAAAAATGCATTTTTATTATATGGTATTCATTGCATATGAAGTGATATAGATCTTAAACAGTTTAATGAAGTCCTTGGTATGTAAGACAACATGAAGGAATTCATAATGAGATCATGATACTTATTTTTCATATTCTCTCAATTTGAACATACACCATTGCTAGCACTTTGAGGTGTGTTCAACCCTTTCTCTTGTAGTTTCTGTAGGGTTTTGAAGAATGAATCATATTCATAAACCCAGTGAAAAATAAAATTTTTCAAAATCCAAAACAAAAGATCTTACTTGTACCATTAAAACTATTTTATATAAAAGTAAATGTTAAAAATTATACCTTATAATTTTTATTTGTCTTCAAATCTTCACTTTGTTGGGTTGTAGCAAACCATAACAATCCACACTAGGATGTCTTTAATGATAATCCACACGAAGAATGAAGAAGAAACTATCAAAAGAAATGATTTGAACAAATTCAAAGTGCTAGCTTTGAAAGTGTTGTTGAAAGAATTTTTGTTGTCTTTAAAATTTTTTTTTTTACAAAAAATATTTTCATGTCTATTTTCTGCCATTTGATGTCTTTTCTATTTGAATCAAATTCAAAAATAAGATGAAAAGTCAAAAATGGAAACAAATGAATAGTAATTGGCTATAATTGGACTAATTAAGGCCAAAAAAGCCGTTGGCCAACAGATAGGAAGCTGCAGGCATGCTGGGCCTGCCCAACTGGCGCGCAAGGCGGGCCAGCAGCCTGCCTAGCAGTGCGGGCCTGTACTGGCCCGTGACACTCCCGAATGAATTTTCTGTGCGATCGCATTGCGATCCATCCTAAAATAATTCTCTCATATTTTGGATCCTATCTAATACCATTTTACTCATTTTCCATATCTTCAATGCGTGTGACCTATTAGGTTCCTGTTATATTGGCCACTTAAATTAACAATTAATTTAAGTAGGTCATGAGCGTTATCTATTAACACATCATGACCCCCAATTGACCAGAAAGTCAATGGCTTGACTACGAACCTTTCCATAGACAATTTCTATGCAATTATTCCTTTCACCATTCTATACCCCACTTGGTTCAGAGTATGGACATGTGTCAACTCCCACTAGACTGACTACATCACGTATAGTCTAAGTAATATTAGTTTTTGTCCTTGAGGCTCATTACTCTATTATATATGTCATTGAAGACTATCTTTATGACATTTCCACTCCGGCCAGAGATTCCTGAGTAATGACCACGACAAGAGGCCATGGGTATACACTCCTTCTATTAAGAGTGGTGAATCCTTTGTTGGTTACCCAATTACCTTTGAATACCTCAAGCTGTATCCAATCACCACCCTATGAGCTACCTCTCTGAGGCAACAAGGAATAGTATCAAAATACAGAATCAATATTCAAGATATCCTTGAGTACCTCAAGTCTAAGGATACTTGCACCATTGCTATGATGAGACTATCATTGAGATTTGAATAGATTATCCATATGATTGTCTCATAGTTGGTCATCTAATGTACTTAGCTACACTTATCAAGCATCCACATGCTAACTCTAAACATCTCATGTGTAACATTCAGTGATTTAGGCCCCGATTGCGCGTGACCGTAGTGGAGTCCGCTAGTTCAATCGTAGTCTAAATTTAAACCTATAAAAAATAACTAATAATAAGAGAAAATAATTAAGGGTATTATTATTTGGGAATTAAAATGATTTGGGGTAGAATTAGAAAAAAATAAAATTTTTTATGGACAAAATCGGTATTATGGAAATTATTTGGGGAAAAAGTGTGAATATGGAGGAAGATGTGGTAAAAATGGAATTTCTCAAAGTTTAAATGTTAATCAAGATTAATTAACTTAATGAACCAATAAGAATTAAGATTAATTTTAATTAGTGGGACCCATACCTTAATCAAGGTATAAAAAGTCAAAAAGGAAGAAGAATTTCTACATTCTTCAATAAGACTAATTTCTCTTCTTGCTTCTCCCACCTTGGTGTCGTCCACTTCTCCATCCGAAAAGCCACCATTTTGCTGTAAATTAAGCTTGAAAAAGTGAGGAAATAAATTAGTTTTGAGAGAGGAAAAAATCAGAATATAAGATTTCTTACTACAAAGGTACCAAAGGAGCTAGAAGGAAGGGGGAAAGAAAAAGAGAAAGGAAGAATAATTTGGGGCAGATTCGACCAGCCCTATAACTCCATTACAGATGGAAGCTATAATTAGACTTTGAATTGATGATATTTGATGTTAATGAATTGTTTTATGACTTAAAAACTAAAGAAAAATGATGTTAAGGGATGAATGAGGGGCTTCCATAGTTAAAGAAATTAGGGGAAATTGAAATTAGCATAGAAATACTAGAATTGGTGATTGATTAATTGTGAATTGAGTGTTGAATTCAAGAAAATAAATTGGAAACTAGGATATGGTTTTTGGGCAGCCATGACATATGAAGAAGGAAATTTAACCTTAGTACATTTTAGCTCAATTAAGGTGTAAAACATATTAGGAGCATTAGAATATTATGTAGACATGAAAAGCATTGAAATTGGACATTGGAATTGAGATGTGGTATGGTTGTGTAGGAAAAATAAATGAACAAGTGAGAGGCCATCAAGAGGGTGACAAAGGCAAGGAGAAAGCTAGCTAATAAGGGAAGGAAAATAAGGTTCAAGGGAAGAAACAAGGCTGATTAGGTATGTGCTTCATTGATAAAAATTTTGCATGTTGTTAATATGTATGGAATTATATGTTAAGGTTTGTTATGTTTGTGTTTTTAAGATGTTATGTGATTTGTTGTGACTTTTGATATTATATATGGCAATGGGACCAAATGGTGTGAAATAATTGAGACATATGAATGTAGTTGTAATTCTGGAAATTTTACTATTAAAATGAATGCAAATGATGAATGTGGTTGAAATATGGATTGATGTCAATTGATGGCTCGGGTACAGAATTCCAGGAATAGCTCTATCTATTTTGATGATAACTTGAGTTATGGAACTCCTTTTTGTATGTTCTATGTTGGAAATGAAAGCTAAGCCATAGGGCTTTAATTTGTATTTAGACTATAACATCTAATTATGTCTATATTTTCCCAGAAAAATGCATGCAATTTAAAGCTAGAATCTGTCCAGAAAATTCTGGGCAGAAAATTATATGATGATGCAGTAGTGAATTGATCGTAACGTTTGATAGAAAACTGTGATTTAAGTGATTGTTGATGAATCTGAAAGATAAGACAATAAGCTAAAAATTATTAGAAGGCTAGAACTTCAAATTTGAATTATAAATGGGCTAAAAATGAAGCCCAAAAATAGGTCCGAAATTTGCCATAGATAAAAACAAAAAATATTGGGCTTTTTGCATGTGTTGTAATAATCCATGCAAATATTTACTTTGATGTTAATTATAAATGTTTAACAAAATATTTATGTATGAGATTTTATTGCAATAATAATGGAAATAAATAAGAAAAATAAATAAGCATAATTATGATAGTTAAATAATAATGTCATTTTTGAAATATAGTGAATTAATATAAAAATAGTTAACCCCAAAAACTCCTAGTGTAGAACTAGAATAAGGAATAGTTTGGCATGCCAATCAGGGGATTTAAGGCACTCGGTGCCAAATATGAAAGCCGATAATGACAATTTATAAATGCGTTCGGCGCAAATTTATTAAGCCGGTAATGGCATTATTATAAAAGCGCTCGGCGCTACATGATGAAAGCCGGGAATGACAACCCCGTTATTCCTATTAGATAGTTCGATTATAGGTGTTATAGGCAGCAAGAAAATAATAATAATACTAATATTGAAGTATGTGATTTTGATGAATGTTACATGAATTAAAGATGTTAAATGATGAATATTTGCTGGAATTTGTTAAATTTCTATAATTCTTTATTGTATGCTTTATTTATTAAATGACTAATTAATATGCAATATATATATATATATATATGTATGTATGTAAAAGTTTTATCATTGAAGCACCACTAAGTTAGTAGCTTAGCGCGGGTGGTTTCCTCTCGTGCAGGTTTAGAAGGGTAGCCATAGAAAATACACTGTCAGAAGAAGAAGGGTACTCAGAGGGAAGCAGCAAAAAGCTTTGGGTTTTCCTTTTTTTGCTATATTTTGTTAAAAATTTTGTAAATTAACTTATAGTTTTATTTGATATAATGTGTATTAAAGATATAAATTGCAATGTAATAGAACATCGTTTGGATGTAAATTAATGTATTTTATAAATAAATAAAACTTTAAATATCTATGCTAGTAATAATTTTTATTTCGGTGTTAGCAATATTTTCATAAAAAAAATGTTACATCATTTCCTTAAATTTACAAAATAGTTAGACGGGTAATACTCACTTACCCTGCTGAACGGAAGTGGGGTAATGGGGTGTTACATCATGTTTATAGATTATGAGATCTACTACTTGATCCAATCAAGGAGTGTAACATGTGCTAGTCTGTTTGGTTTAATAATGTCCCGTCTCATTAATCCTATGACTAGGGATAATTTTGATACTAACATAATTACACATGATAAGAATCTCAATATCATGATCTCATCATGATTTCCTTCTTGCTATGTTATGTATCAAGGACTTCATTAATTGATTTAAGATCACTTATCAATTCATATATCAAATGAACATCAAATTAATGAAAAAGCATTTTGTTAATCAAATAAATTTGTACAATAAGTGTTAAAGGTGATTGCCTTCAGAGCACTCTTGTAACAGTTTCTTCTCATATTTTAATGTGGATTAACATTAGTGATATCCTAAAGTGGATTTATTGTGGTTTGCAACAACCTAATAAGGTGAAACTTTGAAGAATAAATCAAGAAATTACAAGGTATAATTAATTTACCTATATGTTTTGATAAATTAGTTTTAATGGCACAAGCAAGATTCTTGTTTCGGGTTTTGAAATTTCTTTTTCCGCTGCACTTTATGATTAAGATTCATCTTCAAAACCCAACATATAAATCCGTTTTAAATATGTGTCGCATAATGTATTGTTTTATATATTTTTCATGAAGGTTTTAGAAATAGTCATCATGGCCATGATGTGTCAAAAGTGTTTCGTAAAGTTTTAAAATTTACTAGATTTCAATGCATGACATTATAGCGTTCACTTATATGGTGAGATATAATCTTATTATACAGAGGGAGTTACATTTAGTGGAATCAGAGCTTAGCTTTAGGCAGTGCAAGACCTAAGTGAGTTAAGGGTATCATCATGCATATACTTTGAATCTTGAAAGACTCTAGCAAAGGTCTTCTTTATCAAAAGTAAATATCATACGACATAAAGTTAGTAAATTTTTGTGAAAGTAGACTAAAAGTAACAACCTAGTTAATTATGAGATGTAGAATTAGTTGAGTCAGGCTAGTACCAATAGGTATATTTATATTGACCTATTCAATAAAAATGTTGTTATGGGATTAGTATGGCATACTCAATTGCTATTCAAGTATGAAACAATTGATCTTATCAGGGTGTGAACTCGTGATTTTGCTCAAGTCATTGTAGGAAAGTTATGAAAGAATGAAATACCATGTTTTAAAAGTTGTAAAAAGAATATTTAGCACTGCTGGACATGAGTTAGAAGGAGTTGAACAAGTATTACATTAATTCCAATACTCTTTGGAACAAAAACATGAACATACATTTTTCCTTCCCGATGTTATTGAAGTTTTGTTCATGAATTCCAAATGATTATTTCATCCTTATGAGAGTTTCTTTAAGCAAGTTACATAATGAGAATGAGCTACAAGGTTTACATTGACCACAAAAAGTAGAATAAACTAGGGTTTATGACATAGAAGTATGTTAGTATTTAAGTCAGAGTCGAGATTTGTCGGATTCGATAGGTATACTATAAATATTATAGATAATAAAGTGTATGATGACAAAGGATCGAGGAAAAACTAATTAATTATGTGTGATTTTAGGTCTAGAAACTTATAGATAAATCCTTGATATAAAGATATATAGGGACCAATATAAGTGCAATATGTACTTCAAAGAAGAAAGAAAAAGTTCAAACAATTAGGAGATAATATTAAGGAAAAAAACATACATTATAGTTGATGCATTCACATAATCTCATCGTGATGTACATACAGTGATGGATATGGTGGCTCCATATTCACATATATGTATGTATCCCAATACATCAAGTTAGAAAAGGGTGATCATAGAGAAGCAAAAGTGCTATACTCTGAACCTTGACCAATTGAACACAGTGTTAGGATTGATAAAGTAAACACATGCATAAGTATATATGTATACATGTTCTTAAATGTTGCCATAAATAAAAGGATTCATAGTTAGTGTAATTTTCAACCTGAAGATGAATAGGTTTTCACAACAAAGGACAATAAACAATAATCATTCAAAGGAGATTAATCACGAGATTCTATGAATAAGAAGTAGATGTAGTACAAAATGAAAGGTCCTCTGACCGTTCGCTGATATCCCTATTAAGGAGATAGAGAACTACAAGCTAAATAAGGTTGTCTAGATAGTAAGACTATACAAATAAAGAGTAATGTATCAAGATGTTTCCATGTGAGTTTTAGGTGAAAATGCTCACAGGCATGAAAATTCATCACGGGCGTGAACAAGGCTTTTCACAAGAGTGAATGAAGTCATGAACATAAGCTTCACTACTTAAAACCGTGAACGATGTCGTGAATCAAATCGTGAAAGACACTTGTTCTTTTGGCTATTTAATTCACGAGCGTGAAAATATGTCATGGGCGTGAATTGCCTAAAATTTCCATCAAATAAAATTAAGTCTTAAAACAAGACTAAATAATTTCTATGAAGATTCTATCCCTTATAACATAAAAATTTCATCAAATTTACTACCTTATATCTAGTGATATGATACAAAAACAAGATTATTACTTAAGATTTGACAATTTGGCAATCAGAAGGTTAATCCATCAATCATATCAAGTTCTCTTCTAATGAAATTAAATATTTCATCATTTAGAGACTTAGTGAATATATATGCCAATTGATTTTCTGTGCTTATAAATTCCAATGCAATATCTCCATATTGAACATGATCTCTAATAAAGTGGTGTCTAATGTCAATATGCTTACTTCTAGAATGTTGAATGGGATCCTTTGAAAGCTTTATAACACTTGTATTGTCACATTTAATAGGTATATGGTTCATATCATGACCATAGTCCTTAAGTTGTTGTTTCATCCAAAGGATTTGAGTACAACAACTTCCTGATGCTACATACTCTGCTTCAGCAGTTGAAAGAACAACTGAAACTTGTTTCTTGCTAAACCAAGAAACTAAGCACTCTCCAATAAAGTGGCAAGTACCTGAAGTATTTTTTCTATTTAAAAGACTACCAGCATAGTCTGCATCTGAATATCCTACAATATAAAAGGATGAACTTCTAGGATACCACAAACCTATATGCAATGATTCACGTAAATATCTTTGAATTCTTTTTACTGCATGTAAATGAGATTCTTTTGGACATGATTGAAATCGTGCACACAAGAAAACACTATACATTATGTCGGGTCTAGAAGCAGTAAGATATAAAAGTGATCCGATCATACCTCTATAGAGCTTTTCATTAATGCTCTTACCCTTTTCATCCTTGTCCAATTTTATTGATGTGCTCATAGTAGTCTTCGCATTCTTGCATCCTTCCATTCCAAATTATTTAATTAAATCTTTGGCATATTTGGATTGGTTGATGAATATGCCCTCATTGCCTTGTTTTATTTGTAGACCAAGGAAATATTTAAGCTCTCCCATCATGCTCATTTCAAATTCCCTAGTCATAAACTTAGCAAATTCTTGACAAAGCAACTCATTAGTAGAACCAAATATTATATCATCAAGATAAATTTGAACAATTAGTATATCATGCTTATGCTTTTTATTGAATAATGTGGTGTGAACATTCCCCTTTGTAAAGTTATTTTCTAAGAGAAAAGAACTTAGTCTTTCATACCAAGCTCTCGGGGCTTGTTTCAAACCATATAAAGCTTTTGAAAGTTTAAAAACATGATTTGGCAAATCATAGCTTTCAAAGCCTGGTGGTTGTTCTACATAAACTTCTTCTTCTATATAACCATCTAGAAAGGCACTTTTCACTTCCATTTGAAAGAGTTTGAAATTCATGTGACATGCATATGCTAAAAGTATTCTTATGGCTTTTAATCTAGCTATAGGTGCATAGGTCTCATCATAATCTATTCCTTCTTCCTGATTATATCCTTTTGCAACTAATCTAGCCTTATTCCTAGTTATTGAACCTTGTTCATCTAGTTTATTTTTAAATACCCATTTGCTACCTATAATTTGATGATCCTTGGGTCTCGGTAATAAGGTCCATACCTTACTTCTCTCAAATTGGTTGAGTTCCTCTTGTATTACAATCACCCAACTTTCATCATTAAGAGCCTCATCAACATTTTTAGGCTCAATTTGAGAAATAAAACCAAGGTCAGTGGCTAAATGTTTCAAATGAGAGCTAGTACTTACTCCCTTTGAAGGATCACCAATGATTTGCTCCTTGGGATGATCTTTTGTCATTCTCCATTCCTTTGGGAGTTCTTGCCCGTTTTCTTCTTGAGCTTGAGGTAGAGAATCATCTTGATCATTTTCTTCCTTTCCATTTCCTTGATCAAGTCTTTCCATAGTTCCTACAACATCATCAAGAACACTACCTTTCACAAGATCAAGTATACTAGATTCATTAAAAACAACATGCATAGATTCTTCAACAGTTAATGATCTTTTATTAAATACTCTATATGTTTTGCTAGTTGTAGAGTATCCTAAAAAGATACCTTTATTAAATTTAGAGGCAAATTTTCCAAGGTTGTCCTTGGAATTCAATATGAAGCACTTGCATCCAAATACTCTAAAGTATGATATCAAGGGCTTTCTTCCATTCCATAGCTTAAAAGTTGTTTTGTTTAAAAGAGGTATTTTGAATACTCAATTTGAAATATAACAAGCAGTGTTTGTGGCTTCTGCCCAAAAGTAAGTTGGTAGACCATACTCATTAAGCATTGTTCTAGCCATTTCAATTAAAGTTTGATTTTTCCTTTCAACTACCCCATTTTGTTGAGGTGTTCTAGGAGATGAAAAATTCTGTGAAATGCCATGTTCAAGACAAAAACTTTCAAAGTTTTCATTTTCAAATTATTTACCATGGTCACTTCTTATCTTTGAAATACAATATCCTTTTTCATTTTGAACTCTTTTAGCAATGTTTTTGAAATTTTCAAAAGCATCACTCTTTTGAGCTAAGAAAATTACCCAAGTAAATCTAGAGTAATCATCTACGATGACAAAGGCATAATGTTTACCTCTTAAGCTAGCAATTCTAGTAGGTCCAAATAAATCTAAATGAGGAGTTGAAGAGGTTTTGAGGTACTTACTATGTTTTTGGCTTTGAAGGATGACTTGTGTTGCTTCCCTCTTAAGAAAGGTTCACATGTCTTGCCTTTTACTAGTTCTCCTGTGTTGAGGCTTTGTATTAAGTCCATGTTAGCATGACCAAGCTTTCTATGCCACAACCAAGATTCATCACTAGTAGTCACAAGACACTTAGAGGAATGGTTAAATAATTCATGTAAGTCTATTCTGTATGTGTTGACATCTCTATTTCCTTTAAATATTTATTGACCATCGATAGAGGTTACAAGACATTCATTTGAAGTAAAGATTACTTTGTTTCCTTTATCACATAATTGACTAACACTTAACAAGTTATGTTTCAAGCCATCAACAAGTAAGACATCTTTAATAAAAGTAGTTCCATCAATACCAATAGAACCAATGTCAATTACCTTACCCTTACCATTGTTTCCAAAGGTAACTTTACCTCCTTTAATACTTTTGATTTCATAGAAGAGTTCTTTGTCTCCTGTCATATGCCTTGAGCATCCACTGTCTACTAGCCAAGCATTTTTGTTTATTGTGGACTTGAGGCATACCTATGGAATCACAGTTCAAGTATGATTTTTAGGTACCCAAATGAGCTTGGGTCCTTGGGGGTTAACACATGAAGATTCCCAATGAGCCTTCCTTATCCAACAATGTTTATTTATATGACCAATCTTCATACAATAATTACACAATTTAGGTCTAACATTGTTTTTTGGTCTTACAATATATTTGAATGCCATTTTTCTATTTAACTGATTTTGAGAACAATGGCATGCACAGTCAGGATTAATTGATGTTTTTCTAGATGCATGTTTCTTATACATAAAGGCATGATTATTCTTTTTATGTATAGAAGGTTTAATATACTTATTCCTTGGTGTTGTTCCAATAATTGTGGAGATGTGAGAAGATGATGATGTGTCCTTAAATCCTAGACCATGTCTAATTAAAGGTGGTCTTTGAGACACAATGAGAGTATATAAACTCTCTTTACCTTTGTGAAATTTAGAAATGGAATTACTAAGTTCCTCAACTTCATTTTTCAAAGTATTATTTTCTTCGAGCAAGGAAGTAGTTGAGGGTTTTGATGAATATTCATCTAATTACTTTTGAAGAGATTCATTAGATGATTGAAGCTTAAGATTCTCCTTTTCTAAAGCATCCATTTTGTTTTTCAAATTGGAAATGTTATTCCTATAAGTACTGAATTTAATCTTATATTTCTCTAGTTCTAAATTTAATTATTCTATAAGGCTTTGCTCATCATCATCATCATCACTATCACTATCATTATCATTATCACTACTATCATTATTGAAAGGGTATGAGTGTAGTGATCTTACCTTATCCAAGATGTGATCCTCAATAGCCATGAAGCATAGGTTGACCTCTTCGCTTTCATTATCATCTCTTTCACTTGAAGAGCTTTCACCATCCCATGTGGCTTTGTAACCTTTCTCCCCATTGTCTCTTTGGTATTTGTTCTTATGCTTCTTGAACCTTGGACATTTTGGTTTGATATGTCCTTTCTTTCCACACTCATAGCACTTTACCTCTTCCTTACTTCTTTGTGCATCATTAGAAGTTTGTTTGAGGTTTCTTTGCCTGAATTTTCTGGAGCTGCTCATTTTCTTCTCAATGATTCTTTTCATTCTGCTTGAAAGCATAACAACATCCTCATTTTCATCATCACTCATTTCTTCATCATCTTCACTTTCCTATTGAGATTTTGAAGTAGAGGCTTTGAGTTCTAAAGACTTTCTTTTCTCTGGCTCTGCTTCAAGCTCTCTATCTCTTTTCACTGCCATTTCATGTGTGAGAAGTTTGCCAATAAGCACATCAGTATTCATGATGCTCATGTCTTTATTTGCTTCTTCTATGCCAGCAACTCTTGAGCCATAGTCTTTAAGAGGAAGACTAATCAGGATTTTGTTGTTTACATCTTCCAAGCTCAGATGCTTCCCAAGTTTCCTCATTCCATTTATAATGGCTAGAAGACGGTTGGTCATGTCAGTGATTGACTCATTGGATTTCATCTTGAAGAGCTCATATTCTGAGGTAAGAAGATGAATCTTCTTGGATTTGACTTGCTTAGTTCCTTCATGATAATTTTCCAATACCTTCCACATGCTGTAGGCTATTGGGCAATGTTGTATTCTTCCACATCTTCAATAGATAATGAGCTTGAGAGGATTGTCGTTTCCCTCTTGTTTTTGAAATTTGCTCTTCTTTGAGGCTCTGTCCAATCATCTCTTGATAAGATTTCTTCTACACCATTAGCTCCTCTTGTGGTTGGTGGTGTCAATTCTTTTCGTACACTATCCTAGACTTCAATTCCTTCACTATCGAGGTATCTCTCCATCCGAAACTTCCAATAGGCATAATTTGCTCCATCAAAGTAAGGTTTGAGACTTTGGAACCCTTCACTGGCCATATCTTAATCTTTACTAGCGCTTTTTAGGCTTAGATGCTAGAAAAAGCTCTGATACCAATTGTTGGCCAGATATTAAGCCAAGAAGGGGTTGAATTGGAGTTTTAAAAATTTAACTTTAAAGTGCGGAAATAAAGAGTTAAGTTTAGGAGGGATAGAGAAATTTGACACAATGATTTTTATAAAGGTTCGGGTGTTAACAAACCCTACTCCTCTCCCCAATCATAATTGGGAGTTTCACTAACACTCTAAGTGTTACAATGGAGTTTTACAAGCTCACCCCCAATGATGGTGTTCTCACAATGGCTCACACCTAACCCAGAAATCCCTTGTGTTTTAATGGCTCACACAATAACCAATTCCTTGCGTTTTACAGACTCACACAAACAACCTTTACCTTGTGTTTTACAGGCTCACACAAACAACCTTTACCTTGTGTTTTACTGGCTCACACAAACAACTTTTACCTTGTGTTTTACAGGCTCACACAAACAACCTTTACAAGTGTTCTAATCTTAACCCAGAAATACCCAAAACTCACTTGAGTAATAAATGATACAGAGAGAAACACTTACAAATCTTTATTGCTCAATAAATGATGAGCAAAAAGATTTTCACAGAGAATAGATATTTGTTATGAAAGTATTAAATGTACAAATAGCTTACAATAAGATTTTGATTCAAAGTATTAGCTATCCTCTTGTCCTGAATGCATAAATGATTGCGAATTATAGCCGTTAGAATGCATTTAATACAAAACTAGCCATTGCACCAACCCAAATAATTACACCTGACATTTTTCTCTTTCATCTTTCACGGACGTGACTGTTCTTCCAAGCCGTGATTGAAGTGGTGACCTTGGTCGTGAAGCATTCTATAAGGTTTTGAAATATTGGGTCACGGGTGTGACAAACTTCCCATCCTTGATCCAAGTGGTGACTTTGGTCGTGAAGCTCTCTAGATGAATTTGTCAAGAAGGTTCATGGGCGTGACATTTAATTCACGGGAGTGACTTAAATTTGCATTTCACGGTCTGTTGTTTTCCTTCATGGTCGTGAACTTCAAATGTTGGTTTTGTTGACGATTAGCTTCTTCATGGGCATGACACATAGGGTCACGGGCATGAACATGATACTTCCTTAATTTTATCATTCAAGGATTAATATTTCATTCTCTATTCTTGCTATTTTATTCCATACCCTGTTTAATAGACTTAGAAAACAAGTATGTTACATACATTATTGCTATTTTATTTGTTATCATCAAAATGACAGAAATACCCCTCAAGGTTCAACACCTCTTTAGCATCTTATCTATGTATGTAAACTGAGAAAGAACAAGCAACCTTTTAGATCAATCTCTATAGATCTTTATCCCTAATATGTTGGTCGTTTCTCTAAATTATTTCATGGAGAAATTCTTAGAAAGCCAATTTTTGATTAATTGAAGAATTGAGACATCATTTCCTATAAGAAGTATGTCATTTACATACAATACTAGGAATACAAGCACACTCCCACTAACCCTCTTGTGAACACAAGGTTCATCCACATTTTATGAGAAACCAAACTCTTTGATTGTCTCATCAAATCGGATGTTCTAACTCCTAAATTCTTACTTCAATCCATAAATGGATCTTTACAATTTGCATACCTTTTTTCCATCACTTGATGTGAAACCCTCAAGTTGTGTCATGTACACATTCTCAGTCAGATTTTCATTAAGGAAAGTTGTTTTCACATCCATTTGCCAAATCTCATAATCAAAATTAACAACAATGGCTATGAGTATCCTGATGGATTTAAGCATAGCAACTCGAGAGAAAGTTTCATCATAGTCAACACCTTGTCTTTGATGATATCCTTTAGCTACTAGCCTAGCTTTATAGGTAACTACATTACCTTCGATATTGGTTTTCTTCTTAAATACCCATTTGCACCCAATAGGTTTAATCCCTTAAGGTGGGTCAACTAAAGTCCATAGTTGGTTTTCAGACATGGAATCCATCTCTTACTGATGGCTTTTAGGTAGTAAGCTCATCATCCTTTATGACCAATACGTCATTTTGTTCACTTATGATAAATCCATATCTCTTAAGAACATGCGTATCCTACTTGATCTATGAAGTTCCTGTGTTTAGAAGGTGTAGTTGTTACGTCATCTCTATGCGTTACAAATTTATGTTCTATCAGTTGATCTGCATATGTTTGAGCATTTAGAACTTCATCAAGTTCAATCTTCTTCTCACTATCTTCTTTTAGAAAAAACTCTTTCTCTAAGAATACATCATGCTTTGAAATAAACACCTTTTGTTCCAAAGTGTGGTAGAATTGATATCCAAATATCTATTTTATATATCCCATAAATAGACAATTATCATACTTAGCTTTTAACTTATCTAACATCTATTGGGTTTTAAAGAAAAATATTATTCATAAATTGCAACAGAAAAATACAATTTTCAAAACCCGAAACAAGAATCTTGCTTGTGCCATTAAAACTAACTTCTTGATTTATTCTTCAAATTTTCACCTTGTTGGGTTGTTACAAACCACAACATTTCCACTTTAGGATGTCTCTAATTTTAATCCACGCGAAAATATGAGAAGAAACTACAAGAGAAATAATTGAACACAACTCAAAGTGATAGCAGTGGTGTATGTTCAATTTGAGAGAATATGACAAATAATAATTATTTTGTTTTTTTCAATTTCTTAATTTCTGAAAACAATTTTCAGGCTTTTAAACATATTAAAAATGTTTTTACCCCAAAAATAGTTTAAGTAGAAAGTGGACAAGACAAGGGGAGGGAGTTTGGGGTTCTTGAGGCCAGCTGTTGGCCAGTAGCCTGCATGGGGCTGTGATCCCCCCCGAACAATTTTTCTGTGTGATCTCATCACGATCCATCCCAAAAACATTCTTTCATATTTTTTGGATCCCATCCAATACCATTTTACTCATTCTTCACATCTCCAATGCATGTGACCCATTAGGTATCCGGTTATGTTCGCCACTAAAATTAATAATTAATTTAAGCAAATCATGAATGGTATCTAGCAATACATCATGACCTCCAATTGACTTAAAAAGTCAGTGGTTTGACTACAAACTTTTCCATAGACAATTTTTGTACAATTATTCATTTCACCATTTCATAGCCCACTTGGTTCAAAGTCTGAACATGTCTCAACTCCCACTAGACTGACTACGTCACATCTAGTCCAAGTAATGTTAGCTCTTATCCCTAAGGCTCATTACTCTATTAGACATGTCATTGAAGACTATCTTCATGATGTTTATACTCTGGCCAAAGATTCATGAGTCATAAACCCAATAAGAGGCCATGGGTATACACTTCTTCTATCCAATCACCACCCTACGAGCAACCTCCCTGAGCCAATAATGAATAGTATTAAAATACAGAATCAGTATCAAAGATATCCTTAAATACCTAAGTCTAAGGATACTATCATTGACATTTGAATAGATTATCCATATGATTGTCTCATAGCAGGTCATCCAATGTACTTAGTTACACTTAGCAAACATCCATATGTTTACTCTAAACATCTCATGTTTAGAGAATATGAGATTTACTGCTCGATCAAATTAAAGAGTGTAAAATGTGCTAGTCTATCCAGATTAAATATGTCCTATCTCATCAATCCTATGACTAGGGATAATTTCAATACTAAGATACTTACACATTATAAGAATCTCAATGTCATGATCTCATCTTGATTTTCTTCATGTTATGTTATGTATCAAAGACTTCATTCATTGATTTAAGATCACTATCAATTCATATATCAAATGAACATCAAATTAATAAAAAAGTCTTTTATTGTTCAAATAAATTTGTACAATAAGTGCTAAAGGCGATTGCCTTTAGAGCACTTCTTTAACAAGCTTCCACTTGCACTAAAGCCAATTTCCTTTGTATTTAATTTCATAGTCGAGTATATGAGAATCATATTTCTTTTGGGGAAGTGGCATAATTAAAGGATAAAAAATATTCTGATCAGTGGGCATTCTTTCTATATTCACATCATTCCTACCAATGATTTCACTAATCAAATGGTATCTTCTGCATATATTTTTGGATCTATGATGTTCAACGTGGCTCATTTTCTTGTGCAATGCCTTCATTATTATCACAATACTATTGCATTGGATCCATAATGCTAGGAACCACTCCAAGTTCCATGATGATTTTCTTTATCCAAATACTTAAGGATATTCTTGATAGCCACCCAATGACTCTCACCTAGATTTGATTAGTATATACTTGTGACACTTAGAGCATATGATACATCGGGTCATGTACATATCATACCATACATGATTGATCCCATAGCTAAAGCATATGGAATAAAACTTATGTGTGTCCTCTCATCTTGTCTTTAGACACATAGACTTTGAGAGAGTAATATCATAGGTCATGAGAATATATCTCCTCTTGGACTACTCTATGCTAAACCTCTTTAGCGTCTTGTCTATGTATGTAGAGTTTGAAAGACCAGGCAATCTTTTAAATATATCTCTATAAATCCTTATCCCTAAAATATAAACTGCTTCTTTAAGGTCTTTCATAAAGAAATTATTGGATAACCAAAATTTGACTGATTGTAAGACTGAGACATCATTTCCCATTAGCAATATGTCATCTACATACAACATAAGGAATACGATTGCACTCCAACTAAGCTTCTTATATACACAAGGTTTATTCAAATTTTGTGAGAAACAAAACTGTTTGATTGTCTCATCAAACCAATTATTCCAACCCCTAGATGATTGCTTTGATCCATAAATGGATATTTGAAGCTTGCATACCTTTTTGCCATCTTTGGATATGAAGCCTTCTAGTTGTGTCATGTACACATCCTCAGTTAGATTTCCATTATGGAAAGCCATCTTCACATCCATTTGTCATATCTCATAATCATAATGAGCAATAATGGCTAAGAGTATCCTTATTGATTACAGCATAACTATTGAGCTAAAAGTCTCATCATAGTCAATTCCTTGTCTTTGACAATAACCTTTAGCAACAAGTCTAGCTTTATAGGTAACCACATTACCATCCACATTAGTTTTCTTTTTGAAAACCCATGTGCACCCTATTGGCTTTATCCCATCAAGTGGGTTAACTAAAGTCCATACTTCATTTTCATACACGAAATCCATTTCTAATTTCATGGCTTGAAGCCATTTTTCAGATTATGAACTATTTAAAACTTTTTCATAGGTCTTAAGCTCATCGTTTTCTATGAGCAATACATTGTTCTATTCACCAATGAGAAATCCATATCTCTCTTGAACAGTACATATCCTACTTGACCCATGAAGTGCTTATGCTTTAGAAGGTTGAGCTATTATATCATCTATATGAAAAACAGGCTCTAGTTCCGGCAGTTGATCAACATTTGCTTGAGCATCTTGAACTTCCTCAAGTTCAATTTTGCTCCTACTATCTCCTTTTAGAACAATCTCTCTCTAAAAAGATAGCATGGCATGAAACAAACACCTTTTGTTGCAAGAGGTGGTAAAATTGATATCCATATTATGCTTTTGGATATCTTACAAACAGACATCAGTCAGACTTTGCTTCTAGCTTATCTAACATTGTGCACTTCATGTAAGTAGGATAACCCCAAACATTCATATAAGAAAGTGTGGACTTCTTGTTATTCGATATCTCATATGGAGTAACATCAACTGACTTCGAAGGGACTCCATTTAATATATAAATGGCAGTCTCTAGTGCATAAACCCAAAAGGATTTAGGGAGTTCTGCAAATCTCATCATAGATCATACCGTGTCTAACAGTTCAGTTTCTTCTTTTAGCCACACCATTATGTTGTGGTGTGTAAGGTGGAGTCCATTGAGATAATATCCCATTATCCCTAAGTTAACCTAGAAACTCTTGGCTCAAGTATTCACCTCATCGATCTAATCGAAGTGTTTTAATACTTTTACCAAATTGTTTCTCTATTTCATTTTTGAATTCTGTGGACTTTTCAAAGCCTTTAGATTTGTATCTCATAAGATAAACGTACCCAAATCATGAGTAGTCATTGACAAAAGTAATGAAGCATATGAAACCACCTTTGGGATGTGTGGACATTAAACCACATACATCTGAATGCATTAAGTCTAAAAGCCCATTGGCACATTCACCCTTTCCCTTAAAGGGTAATTTAGTCATCTTGCCTAATAAGCAAAATTCACATATGTCATGTGATTCATAATCAAATGACCCCAAACTACCACTCTTGTGCAGTTTAGCCATGCATTTCTCACTTATATAACCAAGGTGACAATGCCATAAGTTGGATTTGACATATCCTGTTTTTTCCTTTTATTATCATTGATGTTAGAAGTTGGATTTGATATATCTAATTTGTATATATCAATACTTAATGTACCGTTAGCATAAAGAATATCATTCAACATAATAGAACAACAATTGTTACTAAAAGCTAAATGAAAACCATCTTCATTTAAACTAGAAATAGAAATAATGTTTTTAGTTAAAGTAGCTACAAAAAAAAAATTATCCAAATTTAACATAAACCCACTAGAGAGGGTCAATACATAAGTTTCTACCGCTAATGCAGCAACCCTTGCTCCATTTCCAATGTGCAGGTCCAACTCTCCTTTGTTGAGTTGCTTACTGTTCCTTAGGCCTTACATATAAGTGCATATGTGTGAGCCACAACTGGTATCTAAAACCCATATATTATTATTGGAAACAATATTAATCTCAATAACAAAATACCTGAAGTAAATGGGGCATCAAATGCCTTCTTCTTCAATGACTCCAAATAGGCCTTACAGTTTCTCTTCTAATGACCATCCTTGCCACAATGGTAGCATGTTCCTTTTGGGGTAGTCTCCTTAGCCTACTTTTTGGTCATGCCTCCCTTAGGGTTCATAGACTTCTTCTTCTTTTTAATGTTTTTCTTCTTAGAACCAGAAGAGTCCACCAGCATCACACCTTTACTGTCCTTCTTGAAAGATGGCTTATACCTTAAGCATATTGATAAGCTCAGGAATAGTGGTGGAGATTTGGTTCATCCTATAGTTAAGACAAAATGTGAAAAACTATCGGATAAACCAATTAGAATAAGTCAATACTTAATTCATAATCCATCACAAATCACAAGGTGGCCAACCTCTCAATATAGCCATTCATCTTTAGTGCATATTGCACTAGAGATGTCCCCTTAACCATCTTAGTACGGAAGATCAACCTTGAAGTTTTGAACCTTTTAGAACATGCTTACTCATCAAATAGCTCTCTTAGATGGTAGACTATGAAATTAGCCTCCATAGCCTTATGCTACTTTTGTAAATCAGCTGACATAGTAGCAAGCATAATGCAACTTGCCATCTCACTCTCATCGAGATGCTTTTGATATGAGTTTTGAACATCTTCAAAAGTATTAGTAGCAGCGGAATTAGGAAGTGCCTCATCTAGGGCATAGCCAATCTTTTTTAATTTGAGAACTATTCTCAAATTCCTTAGCCAATCCAAAAAATTAGGCACAATCAACTTATTTGAGTTCAATTGTGATTGCAAATTTACATAAAATTGCTTATTTATTAGGTTTTTAATAAATTGCATTATGGCTCTCACTATTTTATTGCAAATCCATAGCTCTCACTATGAACCCGAGAGAACCTTTGTAACACCACATCATATGCATTTAAGTATAACATATTTCTGTATAAAATAATCACATACTGCATGTTGGAAAGAGAAAATGCCCTGATAACAATGGTAGTTAATTTTTTTTTTTGCATATCATATCCTGTAAAATCAACTAATGCCTTTACAAGTCTTATATCCTGTAATTCTATTCAATGAATTTGCAAGTCTCATATCCTATGACATTACTCAATGACTTTTTAATTTAACATTAAAAACCACAATACGATATATCACATATATTAAAACATAAACTTCACACATAAGTATTTTTGAGTTGATTTCATTTATACATTTTTAGACTCATTCCAAAATGACTATACATATTCAAGTACGTAAATACAAAACACATATGACATATTTTCATGCTTGTGTGGAATGCAAGGAGAGAGAGTGATGAGGCTCGGCCAATGACCTGTGCTCCATGTCTTCTATACACTACTCAAAATGAGCTATCACTTTTCTTTACCTGAAAAATGATGCAAATTGATGAGTTGCGGCTCAGTGAGAATAACCATCCAATGAGCTCTAAAGTACCGAACAACTCGTAGTAATAAATCACAAATCAAATATATACCATGTATTCCATTCCATTCATCAATATCAATAAAGTTGAAACATATAATCATTACTCTTTATGTTTGCAAATGATTTGCTTATTTCATTTTGTTGTGACAAAGTTAAACAGACATTGCCCCGGGTTTGCATGTGAACATTTGCCATGTGAACATTTGCAGTTGCATTTGCTATCTAGCTTGATCATTTGTTTCATTTGCACATTTGTTGGGCCATAGGCCTCTTATTTTGCTTTACAATATCAATTAACTACTCACAATGCCTTTTTAGTCCATATGCATATGCACTTGTATTTAAGCATTCATCAACCATTGTATCTTATCACATATAATATACATATACCACATATATACCTCATATGCCACACATATACCTTGCATATACTATACATATACCATGTATATATATCATATATGTCAAACATATACTTCAAATATACCACAAGTATACCATTTATATGTACCACAATGTCACAAATTATCCATCATTACATTATCAAGGATCAATCATGACAATCATATGAATCACATAGCAAGCAACATTCATTTGCACTAAAGAATTCAATCGATAATTAGACTCACCGTTCTCCTTTGATTCCGACCCCTAACTTATTGTCTATCCGCTCTTTGTGGGTCTCCAATATGTTGCGAGCCTAATATGAAAACACAATCGATTAACTCATGATTAGGGAGACTTAATGTTGCTTTAACAAATTAATATGCATTGTTTATTTCAATAGTTAAGATTTTTCCTATGAGGCAGTGTGACATTACGAGACTGTTTAGCCTATATAGTTTTCTATACTTGACTAATTAATCTGATTCTTGTTCCAAATTAAAATCAATATATAATTATAGAACATATTAAAATTTCAGACCAATTGAAGCATTGTACAATATTGCTTGGAATTTCTAAATGTGTTATGTTTTCTTCCTTTAGGCAGTTTCAGGGTACTCATTTGGTTTCATCATAACTTATAATCTATAAGTCCTATTTTATTGAACCTTTACATAAACCTATATGGGTTCATATGGAACATGATGCATGTTTAAAAATTCTATCGATTATGTCTCTAAGATCTTCAAATTATAACAAACATTTTACTGGTCCAGAATAGAATTGGCTTCCGGCCAGTATGGCTTCCAAAGGCCATAACTTAGTCTATACATAACAAATTAAGCTTAAATTAGTACCAACATTTAGCTACGACATATACCTATAACTTTCATGTTTTTATCATTTACAGAATCGAGCTCTAGCGAGCTAAAATTTGCCAAACAGGTTAATGGATCTGCCTAGAGCACTCAGTAGGCTGTTCAAACCATGGAACAATCATGGTTCCATTCCCCATAACTCAACATTTACAAGACCTATGAACCTCCAATTGGGTATACAGATACAACACATATATCTACAACTTTTTAGTTTTGTGATACTTCAAATAATGGCTTTAACATATTCGTAATCAAAGGACATAGTAGCTAACTTGGTTAGGGTTCACACCTTGACCAGTTTAAGTAAAGAGAGCATATCTCTTCCTACACATAATATCCTGCAAACCTGTTTACATATCCACCAATCTAAGACATAAAGGAACACCTTTTGTGTTTTACACTTTTCCAAAATCAATTTCTATTAATATCAAAATTGGGGTGCAATTCAGTGCCTAATATTGAACCTAAGCAACTCAAATCAACCCTCTAGCAATAAGAATTGCTAACTTACCAAGAACAACCTTGCAAGGGATCAATTAGCTTCAAAAACTAAGTGAAACAATGAAGAATTGAATTCTGAAATGAAGGAAAATGAAGAAGAAGTTGGGCTAGAGAAAAAGTCAGAAATGGGGAAGAAATATGAAGATAAAGCCAACTTATTTTTTGTCATTTTGTCGTTTTCTCTTCTCTTTCCTCTTCTCATTTCTCATTTCTCTTCTCTTCTATTTATCTTTTGTCATTTTCATTTTATTTTGTCTATATTATTATTATTATTTACATATATTTATAATTCCACTAATTCACACAATAATACAGCTTAATCATTTGGCCCGATTTAACTAAATTAGCAATGTAAATGTTTACTAATCTTAATCTAATCATTTTGCTTACATTAATTTAGTCACCTTATTCAATTCATTTCTAATACTTTGTTATCCTCATTTAGGTTATAATTACACAAGTGCAACTTGATACAAGTGCGAAATACTTGGACACGTAGCTAGTGCATGTCATAAACTTGTTCCTACGAAAATATATATGAAATGCACGTGTTCACTTGAATTGTATGCAAGATGCTTATGTTCAATGAAATGCATGTGGGGAAGGTCAACGTTGTTACAATTCTCCCCTCCTTTTAAAAATTTCGTCCTCAAAATTAATACCTGAAAATAGGTGTGGATATTGCTTTTTCATATTTTCTTCTGTTTCCCATGTTGTCTCTTCTTGTAAATGGTTAAGCCATAATACCTTAACCAAAGGTATTTCTCAGTTTCTTAGCTGTTTACTCTTGTATCCAATGATTTGCACTGGTTCTTCAACATAACTCATGTCCTCTGCAATCTCAATGGCTTGATCTTTAAGTACAGGTGTAGGATCTGACCTGTATCTTCTAAGCATGCTCACATGAAACACATTATGTATCTGAGCCATCTCAGGTGGTAAAGCCAACCTATAAGCCAATGGACCAATCTTCTCAAGAATTTCATAAGGCCCTATGTATCTTGGGCTCAATTTACCCTTCTTGCCAAATCGGATTATCCCTTTCTATGGAGATACATGAAGAAACACCTTTTCACCTGACTCATATTCCATCTCCCTTCTATGCTGATCAGCATAACTTTTCTGCCTGTCCTGTGCTGCCTTTAGCTTGTTTTTCACAACCTTGATCTTATCCACTGTGTCTTGCACTATCTCTAGCCCTTCTAATGCACGTGCTCCTTCTTCATCCCAAATGATGAGGCTTCGGCACTTTCTGCGATACAATGCCTCATATGGTGCCATATGGATACTGTTATGATACTGGTTATTGTAAGAAAATTCAATCAACACTATATATTCATCCCAAGCAGCTCTGAATTCCATGGAACATGCCCTAAGCATTTCTTCCAATGTTTGTATAGTCCTTTCAGATTGTCCATCAGTTTGTGGGTGGAATGTAGTGCTAAAATTCAATTTTGTTCCCAATGCATCTTGTAAACTCACCCAAAAATGTGAAGTAAATTGTGGATCTCTATCAGACACAATGGACACTAGAATGCCATGCAATCTGACTATCTCATGCACATATAATTTTGCCAAACTCTCGAGTGTACACCCCCATTTGATAGGTAGAAAATGTGCTGACTTGGTTAGTCTATCAACAATTACCGATACTGCATCATTTTTATGTGGGGTTCTTGGCAATCCACATAAAAAATCCATTGTTATTCTTTCCCATTTCCATTCTGGCACTGGCAATGGATGTAACTTACCAATTGGTGCCTGATGTTCAATTTTAATCTGCTGACATGTCAAGCATTTGGAAACATATTCTGCTATGTCTTTCTTCATTCTTGGCCACCAGTAATGAGGCCTTAAACTATGATACATCTTTGTCATCCCTGGGTGCATTGCATACGGTGCATTGTGTGCCTCTTCAATTATTTCCTGACGTAAGTTCTCAATGTCTGGAACACATATGCGTGATTTTAACATCAGTGTATCATTCTGCAAATGAAACTCTGTACTCTTTCCTTGCCTTATCATATCAAATTTCTCACATAATTCAGGATCTTTGCTTTGTGCTTCTTTGATCGTCTCCTTTAGTATAGGTCTAACTTGAAGAGTAGCAATCAGTGATCCTTCATTATGTATATTTAATTCAACATTCATAGATCGTAATTGAATCAAATATGGAAAAGAGGATAATTGCAAGTGAGCTACACTGCTACTAGCCTTCCTACTCAATGTATATGCTACCACATTAGCTTTCCCTAGATGATATTCAATTGTACAGTCATAATCTTTCAATAGCTCTAACCACCGTCTCTGCCTCATGTTTAACTCTTTTTATGTCAGCAAATAACCCAAACTTTTATGGTCTGTGAAGATTTGGAATGTCTCACCATACAGATAATGATCCAAATCTTCAATGCAAATACGATTGCAGCCCGTTCTAAATCGTGCACTGGATATGAGATCTCATGTGGTCTCAGTTGCCTAGATGCATAAGCTATCACCTTACCATGTTGCATTAATACACATCCCAAGCCTTGGTGAGAAGCAACACTATATACTGTAAACCCACCTGTAACCATAGGGATAGTTAACACTGGTGCTGAGGTTAGTCTGTGTTTTAGTTCATTGAAACTCCTCTGACATTCTGGAGTCCACTTGAAAAGCACATTCTTTCTCAACAATTTAGTCAAAGGGCTAGCAATTAAGGAGAATCCATCAACAAATCTGCAGTAGTATCCGGCTAATCCCAGAAAACTATGCATTTCTGAAATATTTTTAGGAGCTTCCCAATTTACCATGGCCTCAATTTTATTTGGGTCGACCTCTATGCCCTTACACGACACCACATGTCCAAGAAATACCAAATGATCTAAGAAGAATTCACATTTACTCAATTTGGCATATAATTGTTTCTCCCTCAAAGTTTGCAACACAACTTTTAAATGTTGTTCATGTTCTCCCCTATTCTTTGAGTACACCAATATGTCATCAATAAATACTATCACAAACCTATCTAGATATGGTTGAAACACCTCATTCATTATAGCCATAAATGCAGCTGGAGCATTAGTCAATCCAAATGGCATTACTAAAAATTCATAATGTCCATACCTGGTTCGAAAGGCGGTCTTTGGAACATCCGCTTCTATTACCTTATGCTGGTAATAACCTAATTTCAAATCAATCTTGGAGAATATTTGGGCTCCTTGCAACTGGTCAAACAAATCATCTATTCTAGGTAATGGATATTTGTTCTTCACCGTTATTTTGTTCAGTTGCCTAAAATCGATGCACAATCTCATTGTTCCATCTTTTTTCTTAACAAATAATACTGGAGCTCCCCAATGTGATATACTAGGTCTAATATACCCTTTGTCAAGTAACTCCTGCAATTGGGCCTTCAGTTCTTTCAACTCATCTGGGCCATTCTGTAGGGTGACCTTGATATTGGTGTTGTTTCTAGTACTAGTTCAATAGTGAATTCTATCTCTCTATCTGGTGGTAAACGAGGTAGATCATCTAGGAATACATTAGCAAATTCCCTTACCACTGGTATATTTTCAAGAAAGCTATCAGTGGTTCTAGTATCAGTCACATATGCCAAATATGCTTCACATCCCCCTTTGATCATTCAAAATGCCTTTACAGCTGAAACTAGACATGTAGGCACAAGTTTTCTTTCACCTAGAAATACTACCCTTGGCTGGTTTGGTGATTCCAAAATAACTTCCTTAGTAAAGAAATTCACTATTGCATGATGTCTCGTTAACCAGTCCATTCCCAGTATCACATCAAATTCATATATTGGCAATAAAATCAGGTCAACTAAGTTGAAACATATAATCATTACTCTTTATGTATGCAAATGATTTGCTTTTTTCATTTTGTTGTGACTAAGTTAAACAGACATTGCCCTGGGTTTCCATGTGAACATTTGCCATGTGAACATTTGCATTTGCATTTTCTAGCTAGCTTGATCATTTGTTTCATTAGCACATTTGTTGGGCCATAGGCCTCTTCTTTTGCTTTACAATATCGATTAACTAGTCACAACACCTTTTTAGTCCATATGCATATGTACTTGTATTTAAGTATTCATCAACCAATGTATCTTATCGCATATAATATACATATACCACATATATACCTCATATGCCACACATATACCTTGCATATACTATACATATACAATGTATATATATCACATATGTCAAACATATATTTCAAATATACCACAAGTATACCATTTATATGTACCACAATGTCACAAAATATCCATCATTACATTATCCAGGACCAATCATGACAATCATATGAATCACATAGCAAGCAACATTCATTTGCACTAAAGAATTCAATCGATAATTAGACTCACCGTTCTCCTTTGATTCGGACCCCTAACTTATTGTCTATCCGCGCCTTGTGGGTCTCCAATATGTTGCGAGCCTAATATGAAAACATAATTGATTAACTCATGATTAGGGAGACTTAATGTGGCTTAAACAAATTAATATGCATTGTTCATGTCAAAAGTTAAGATGTTTCCTATGAGGCAGTGTGACCTTATGGAACTGTTTAGCCTATAAAGTTTTATATACTTGACAAATTAATCTGATTCTTGTTCCTAATTAAAATTTCAGACCAATGGAATCATTGTACAATATGTTTTGGAATTTCTAAGTGTGTTCTGTTTTCTACCTTTAGGCAGTTTTAGGGTACTCATTTTGGTTCATCATAACTTAAAATCTATAAGTCCTATTTTAATGAAACTTTACAGATAATTATATTGGTTCATATGGAACATTTTTCCTATATGGGTTCATATGGAACATGATGCATGTTTACAAATTCTATCAATTATGTATCTATGGTCTTAAAAGTATAACAAACATGTTAATGATCCAGAATAGAATTGGCTTCCGGAGCAGTATGGTTTCCAAAGGCCATAACTTAGTCTTTACAAAACCAATTAAGCTGAAATTAGTACCAAAGTTTAGCTATGACATATACCTATAACTTGCATGTTTTGATAATTTACAGAATCCAGCTCTAACGAGCTTAAATTAGCCAAATAGTTTACTGGATCTGCCTAGAGCACTCAGTAGGCAGTTCGAACCATGGAATAGTCATGGTTCCATCATAACACCACATTTACAAAACCTATGAACCTGAAATTTGGTATATAGATACAACACACATATATCTACAACTTTTATGTTTTGTGATACTTCCAATAATGGCTTTAACATATTCGCAACAAAGCACACAGTAGCTAACTTGGTTAGGGTTCACACCCTGACCAGTTTCAGTAAAGAGAGCATATCGCTTCCTATACATAACATCGTGAAAACATGTATACATATCCACAAATCTAAGACATAAAGGAACAACTTTTATGTTTTACACTTTTCCAGAATCAATTTATATTAATATCAAAATTGGGGTGCAATTCAGTGCCTAATATTGAACCTAAGCAACTCAAATCAACCCCTCTAGCAATAAGAATTGATTAGTTACCAAGAACAACCTTGCAAGGGATCAATTAGCTTCAAAAACTAAGTGAAACAAGGAAGAATTGAATTTTGAAATGGAGGAAAATGAAGAAGAAGTCGGGCTGGAGAAGTAGGCAGAAATGGGGAAGAAAGATGAAGATAAAGCCAACTTATTTTTTGTCATTTTGTCATTTTCTCTTATTCTCTTCTCTTTTCTCTTTTCTCTTCTCTTATATTTATCTTTTGTGTCATTTTCATTTTATTTTGTCAATATTATTATTATTATTTACATATATTTATAATTCCACTAATTCACACAATAATACAGATTAATCATTTCGCCCGATTTAACTAAATTAGCAATGTAAATGTTTACTAATCTTCATCTAATCATTTTGATTACATTAATTTTGTCACCTTATTCAATTCATCTCTAATACTTTTTTATCCTCATTTAGGTTATAATTACACAAGTGTGACTCGATACAAGTGCCAAATACTTGGACATGTAGCTAGTGCATGTCATAAACTTGTTCCTACGAAAATACGTATGAAATGCACGTGTTCAATTGAATTGTATGCAAGATGCTTATGTTCAATGAAATGCATGTGGGGAAGGTCAAGGATGTTACAACCTATATAGTGGGTCGATATCCAACTAGATAAGAATAACCTTAAGGCAACTCAACAAGTCATCATTAGCTTGGTTGGTAGGTATCTAATCCATACCAATTCCATTATTCATGCAACTATCGAATCTTGTGCTATCAACTATTTGATGTGTGCACATACATTGGGCTATCAACTCTTGATATGTGTACATCTCATGTACACTAACCCAATTTTTCCACCAATACAAATTAAACTTGGTGCAAATCCAAGAAGCTAATGATATCAGTCAAGTCCAAACCGTTAATCGTGAATTCTAATTTCAATGGTTTGAACATATTCTTATGTAGCCAGCTTGATGCAACTCAATAACTCTAACTCTAGAAGAACTCTGATTCTCCCCATATTAATGGAAGACATAAGACTTAATTGTTTATTTAAAAAGGGATTTCTTTATTAAGTCTCATCATGTTTTTATTGCATGATTTTAAATACCATACATTCATGACATGGATATATATAGATAGTTACATTAACTATATGACATGATTATGACACAATAAAGTAAATCTCTTGAGCCAAAAAGAGATTGACTAGGTCTTACCTAGGTATATACATGAATTTACAAACCCAATATAGAAATCAAATTCCTATTTCTAAGTATTCTTATTTATGGCACAATCTCTCTCGCCTTTTGCTCCTTTGTATCACCATTCTATCCTAATCCTATGTAATCTAATTATATATTTCAAAATATAGAAAAGATTAATTTACATTTGAGTAGAGTAAGATGAGAAGAGAAATACATGAGAAAAATAGAGAGGCAGGGTCATGTGGGCTCTATTTACCATAATACAAAGCAAATTCATACATGCTCAATCACATTGGGCGTAAGTCTATAATCATCCATCATGCCTTTCCATACACCCCTAACATGTATTCTCTAATGCATAAAATAAAATAAAATTGACAATTTTGGATTTCAATTTGAAAATCAATTCAACACTTGAACCAAAATTGTCTACAAGTATTGTTTCGGTTAATTTAATTTTGTATGTCATTTCAATATGAAATTTAATATCTAATCAAATTAAATTAAATTTTATATTTCCAAAATTACTTCAAAATTAATTCACCTTATAAACAAATTATTAAGATATCAAAATTAAACATTTTAATTTTAATGTACATACCAATTTATAGTCATACTAGAATTACAATTACTCAATCTAAATTAAATCAAACTTAATTTCCAAAAATTAAAAAAATTTCCAGAACTTCTAATTAACATTCTAACCATTTTTTGGTCAGCTCAAGTTCATCAAAATATTTTTGGTAGAAGAAAAAATTACTAAGACAAACGAACCAATACAGTTAAATGCTCAAAAGGACTCATTCGACATCTATAATTTGTTTAAATTTTAAATTCGAAGAAAAATAATTTTGGCATGCATCTAACATCAAAATAACATATTTTAATCACATAAAATATTTCAAGGTGCTGGAAACAAAATAATCATATACAAAAAAATCAAACAAAATAATCCTACTGGTATGTCAAAACAGTCATGTTTTTGTATTTGTTTAAAAAATTAATTAAAAAAATTTAATTAATTATTGAAAACTTCTAGAGGGTTAAATACATTCTTAATATGTATAAATAATTTTTACATAATCAAATTATACAAAAAAATCAATTAAGCCAAACAACAACACATATTCATAAACAATGCAATTTTCAACATTTTTGAAATCAATCCAAAATTAATTATTTGAAACACATTCAACCCATTTTTCAATCAAAATAAATCATTCTTTATCATCTTATAATAATCGTGCAATCCCATTGCACTTTCAACGAAAACTGATTTTAATAAACACAATGGGACTCTAATACTACTTTTGGGTTTTGAAGATGAATCTCATTTAGAAGTGGCAGCGAAAAAATAAAATTTTCAAAATACAAAACAAGAATATTGTTTGTGCCATTAAAACTAATATATGAAAACATAGAGGTAAGAAATTATAACTTGTAATTTCTTGATATATTCTTCAAATTTTCACCTGCTTGGGTTATTGCAAACCACAAATATCCACTTTAGAATGTTTCTAATGTTAATCCACCAAGAAGAAACTACAAGAGAAATGGTTGAACAGAACTAAAGTGCTAGCAATGGTGTATGTTCAATTTGAGAGAATATGAAAAATAATTAATTTTTTTATTTTTTGAATTTCTTAATTTTCAAAAACAATTTTTATGACTTTTAAACTTTTCAAAAATGTATTTGCCCCAAAAATAGTCTAGGTATAAAGTGCACAAGACAATGGGAGGGATTTTGGGGTTTTTGCCTTTATTGGCCAATTAATGCCAATTAGGCCAGCTGCTACTGGATAGGCCAACAGCCCAGCTGGCTTGCCTAATAGGCCTGTGACCCCCCCCCTCCCGAATGATTTTTCTGTGTGATCTCATCATAATCCATCCCAAATTAATTCTCTTATATGTTTTGGATCCCATCCAAGACCATTTTGATTATTCTTCACATCTCTAATGCATGTGACCCATTAGGTTCCCAATTTATTGGCCACTCAAATTAAAAATTAATTTAAGCAAATCATGAGTGGTATCTAACAACACATCATGACCTCCAATTAACTGGAAAGTCAGTGGTTTGACTACGAATCTTTCCATAGACAATTTTTGTGCAATTATTTCTTTCACCATTTTATAAGCTAATTGGTTCAGAGTATGGACATGTGTCAATCCTATTAGACTAAATATGTCACATCTAGTCTAAGTAATGTTAGTTCTTGTCTTTAAGGCTCATTACTTTGTTAGACATGTCATTGAAGACTATCTTCATGAGATTTCAACTCTGGTCAGAGATTCCCGAGTAATGACCCCGACAAAAGGCCATGGGTATACACTCATTCTATCAGGAGTGGTGAATCCTTTATTGGTTACTCAATTACCTTCGAATACCTCAAGTCGTATCTAATCACCACCCTATGAGTAAGATTCCTAGGCAAAATACAAAATAAGTATCCAAGATATCCTTGAAAACTTCAAGTCTAAGGATACTTGCACCATTGCTTTGTTGAGACTATCATTGACATTTGAATAGATTATCCATATGATTGCAAGTGCTTTCCTTCTCCTTTCTCTCTATTGTATTTCTCTTCTCATCTTACTTCCCTCAAATATAACTTGAGATTTTTTTATGAAGAATTTATGTAATTAGATTACATAGCATTAGAATATAATTCAAATGCAAAGGAGCAAGAAGCCAGAAGATGGTGCCAAAAACAAAGGAGCATTAGAATAGGAAATTGTTTTCTCTTTTGGTGTTGTAATTTCATGCATCTACTTAGGTGATGATTTCCTTCATGTTATGTTATGTATCAAGGATTTCATTAATTGATTTAAGATCACTATTAATTCATATATCAAATGAACATCAAATTAATGAAAAAACCTTTTATTAATCAAATAAATTTGTACAATAAGTGCTAAAGGTGATTGCCTTTAGAGCACTCCTCTAACATTTACTGCATATTTTCTTAGATAGTTATTTAGCTGTTAGTTGTTATGATACGTTTGGTGTGGATGTTCCTTGTGTGAATGCCTTTTTGTTTCTGAATGGTTCAATGTCATCTTAGATAATTTTCATGCTAATCAGATTTCTAGGATATGTATGGTGCTTTGGGCTATTTGGCGATAACGGAATTGTCACATATGCCAACTTAGGCACTAATTGATACACGCGTTTTGCGGCCAGATGAATAGGACCGATCGAAAATTGAGCGCATTCATGTTTGAAATGGTGGCAAGACAATCAGAGTTTAAATTCAAACTCAAACTAACTGAGGCAATTGATCACAAACATGTGACATAATGTTTCCATTCAAAAATAGATAAAAAGGACAAAGCTGTAAATATGCGATTTTCACTCCAATGCATGAATCGTGAAACAGAAGATATCGATACATTGTACACATTAAGACATGATCGTTTGTATATTTTATTGTCAAAACACCAAAGTTTGGAGCACAAAATTAAATAAATTAAATTCTAGATCTAGTTTTATAAGAAAAGATAAAAGTACAAGGACTAATTGAAAATTTTAAACTAATGAAAAGATTAGAAGATGATTAATTATATTAAAATAAGCATAATTAATATTAATATAAGCATGCACAATGACATTTGCAAGGCATGCATTATAATCTCATATTAATTCAAGTGTAAAAGCTTGAATAGGACCAAAAGTTCCTCTTTCTTTAGCATTTTCCTTAGTCATCTTCTTTTCCAAACCGAGACCAATTCTTTCCATTCTCCTATTTATTTTTCTTACCATCCATTTGATTTCCCATTCTAACTGAGCCATTTATCTTGTCTCCCTTCATTCTCTTGTATCTTCCATCAATCAAACATCACAATGGAGTTAGAGTAAACAAATTTGAGGGAAATAAGTCAGTCCTCACTTCACTCACTTTGGTCAAGACATCTTTGAAGTGGAGGGATCAATTTTAGGATCAGTCAAGTTAGATTTCTATTCCATGTGGTGTTGAAGGCCAAAATACAAGTGAGAATTAGTCTTACATGTTGAAGAACCAAGTAAGAACAGGGAGAAAATAGAGCAAGAAAGCCACGGGTTGGAAAAGTTTTGCAAGATAAGTCCACTTTTCTCCTTTAGTCATGAATTTCAATTCTTGAGTTTTTTGTATTTTCTCTTCATTTAACTTTCTTTTGAAGTACAAATGAGAATTTGCCTAAACCTCTTTCTTTCTTATTTGTCATTCTTGTAATGGTGTTGCATGCAAGGCTAAACTAAGGGAAAGGCCCAAAAGGAGCCTAATAGGTTACATATTGTGAAGGATTTGAAGGTAATCCAACTTTTGATCTTTAGCCAATACTACTTCTCATGTTCTTTTGCAATCCTTTCTTATTTAATCTTTAATATTCAAGTCAAATACCTATTTCTTCCTTGTCTTTTTCTATTTTATGGTTGTTTGATATTAGGAGCTCATGGAATATGCCTAAACCAAAACATATGAGAAGGGAATTATGAGAATATTGTGCCTTGTTAAACCAAATCTTATAAAAAATATTGAACAAGTTGAAACTGTGACTGAAGTGAGGAAAGTGATGTTTGTGCAGCTAAGACAAGGATAAAAGATTAGTGAAACTTGAATTCTGAAGTTAGGATAGGACCTTATTATATTAAGATTGAGAAAAATTGTATGAGCCGCGACATGAAAGAAACATAATGGAAAGAGGACCTTGTATGGGTATTAACCGAGACAATGGACAACCTAACTTAGTTCATGAAATCCTTAATTAAAATTTTGATTAGTTTTCACAAAAGGAAGATAAACTGAGAACAAGTTAATTTATAAAAATTTCATCTTGGTCGAGCCTAGTAGTAGCAAAGTTTTGGTTAACAAAGATATGAAATTAGCTAATTGGAAAGAACAATTAGAACTTCAGTGAGACATTAGTAAAGTGGATCATATTGGGGGAGTACAAGCAGCAATAGTGGTAGATATCCAATTAGGGTTAGCCTCTATATTTTATTTCATGTCATGTATATTAGTCAAATACTACATGCACTATGTATATTCGAAGAACACATGTCTATAAGCAAGTTATGTATAAGTTAACAAGCTATAATAATTCAATTTTGTTGTTATATAAAATCTGTATGTTTCTATTTTATGGGAGTTTGTTCTAGTTATTAGTGTTATGTATTTTTAAGTACTATACAAGCATGTTGGTTAGTTAGTTAAAAATGTGTACATGTCATATTGTATATAATTGAATTCATATCATACAGATGGTTCATATTGTCATGCATTATAATCATATCGATATAGGCTTTAAGTACTATACAAGCATGTTGGTTAGTTAGTTACTATATCACATGCATTATAACATACTTAGTCTACTAGGTAAAGTATGTACATGTCATATTGTATATAATTGAATTCATATAATCATATCGATATAGGCTTGAAGTCACTTAATACAATTTCCATTTCCTTATTTCGTTTACCTAGTTACTGATTTTCTATGTATTAAATTTACTTTATCATTTTTCTGTTAACATTACCTAATTGATAATTAGTTTCCATATTCCTTATTTAATTTATAACTTAGTAATTTAAGCAATAGTGCTCTCACCCGAGCTTAATGTTATGTCCCGCTCAAATTATCCCTCCAAATCCAAAGAAATAGTGTTGGAAGGTACTAGATGGTGCTAGAAGGAACTAGAATATTCCAGAACATGCTAGATGGTTCATGAAGGTTGTAGAAGTCCCTAGAAGATTTTGGAGCATCCTAGAATTGGCATGAAGGAACTAGACAATCCTAGAAGACTCTAGAGTTGGCTAGACTTGACTAGAAGGTTCTAGAACCTTGTGGCATGCTATAAACATCTTGTACATTCTAGAATTGGTAGGATCTAGAAACCTGTGGCATAACCTTAGTCTTGGTGCCACACTATAAATAGGCCTCTTAGCCTTCATTTGTAGCATCCTAGAAAATCCTTGAAAATCCTTGAGAAATCTAAGGAAACTCTTGGGAAGTTGTAAGATAACCTCTCTAATAGCAATACAAAGCATTCTTCATAAACTTTCTTCAGTTCTTGTTTTGCTCTTGAATCCTCTAAATCTCTAAGTCCCTTTCTAGTCTATTTGGAGTGTTTTGTTGGGTTGGAAGGCAGGCTTAGTGCAACGGACCGTGCTTAGTGCCGCATGATTGCTAGTTGAAGTCTAAAGTCATGACAGTTGGTATCAGAGCTTTGGTTTGAAGCTATACTACCCTTGGCATAATGAAGGCTACTGCCCCAGCTACACCTAGTGTGGAAGTTGCACCAATGGAGTGTGGTCATGAGGAAGTTCGGAAACCACCATCTAAAGAATCTTGAGCTAAGTCGAAAGACATGATTTCTAGGTTGGAAGCACATGTTGGGAATGCTCAGGACAGTTTGGGGAGTTGTTCGACCAAGTGGACAACTTTGAGGAACATTGTAGTGGCTTGGAGGCCGAGGATGCGAAGATCCATACAGTGGTCAAGATGTCCCTCAATGAGCTAGATAGTGGGTTAAGGCAAGAGATTGATGGACTGAAGGCCAAACTTGCCAAGGTACGTGATCTCTTCCAAAGAGAAATTTCCAAAGTGTTGCTTAGAGTTGAGGATATGGGTGGTGATCTAGCACTATGTATGTAACATCCTTGACCTTCCCCACATGCATTTCATCGAGCATAAGCATCTTGCATACAACTCAATTGAACACGTGCATTTCATACGTATTTTCGTAGGAAAAAGTTTATGACACGCACTAGCTACGTGTCCTAGTACTTGGCACTTGTATCGAGTCGCACGTGTGTAATTATAACCTAAATGAGGATAACAAAGTATTAGAAATGAATTGAATAAGGTGTATAAATTAAAGTAAGCAAAGTGATTAGATTAAGATTAGTAAACAATTACATTGTTAATTTAGTTAAATCGGGTCAAATGATTAAGTTGTATTATTGTGTGAATTAATGGAATTATAAATATATTTAAATAATAATAATAACAATATAAAATAAAATGAAAATGAAACAAAAGAGAAATATAAGAGAAGAGAAATGAGAAATGAGAAGAGAAAAGAGAAGAGAAAAAGAGAAAAAGAGAAAAGGACAAAAAACAAGTTGGCTTTATCTTCATCTTTCTTCCCCATTTCTGCCTCCTCACTTCAGCCCCCTTTTCTTCTTAAATTTCCTCCATTTCAGACTTCAATTCTTCCTTGTTTCACCTAGTTTTTGAAGCTAATTTATCCCTTTGAAGGTTGTTCTTGGTAAGTAATCAATTCTTATTGCTATAGGGTTGATTTGAGTTGCTTAGGTTCAATATTAGGCACTGAATTGCACCCCGATTTTGATATTAATAGAAATTTATTCTGGAAATGTGTAAAACATGAAAGTTGTTCCTTTATATCTTATATTTGTGTATATGTAAACATTTTTTCAAGATGTTATGTATAGGGAGAGATATGATCTTCGTACTGAAACTGATCAGGGTGTAAACCCTAACCAAGTTAGCTACTGTGTTGTTTGATTTTGAATATGTTAAAGCCCTTATTTTAAGTCTATAAAAACATAAAAGTTGTAGATATATGTATTTTTTTATCTGTATACCAAATTTCAGGTTCATAGGTCTTGTAAATGGGGAGTTATGGTGAATGGAACCATGACTGTTCCATGGTTTGAACTGCCTACTGAGTGCCCTGGGCAGATCCAGTATATTGGTTGGCTAATTTGAGCTTGTTAGAGCTAGATTCAGTAAATTCTCAAAACATGAACGGTAGAGGTATATGTCCTAGCTAAAATTTGGTACTCATTTCAGCTTAATTGGTTATCTATAGACTATGTTATGGCCTTTGGAATTCATACTGGTCCGGAAGCCAATTCTATTCTAGAACAGTAACATGTTTGGTATAATTAGAAGACCATAGAGACATAATTGGTAAAAGTTGTAAACATGAAACATGTTCCAAATCCAACCATATAAGAGTCTGTAAAGTTTCATTAAAATATGACTTATACATTATAAGTGATGATGAACCAAAATGAGTACCCTGAAACTGCCTAAAAAAAGAAAACAAGGCAGAAAACAGAACACTCTTCGAAATTCCACCAAATACTGTACAATGATCCATTTGGTCTGAAATTTGAATATGTTCTATAATTATATGTTATTTTTAATTAGAAACAAGAATCTGATTAATTGGTCAATTATAGAAAAAGTTATAGGCTAAACAATCCCATAAGGTCACAATGCCTCATAGGAAAAATCTTAGCTATTGACATGAACAATGCATATTAATTTGTTTAAGCCACATTAAGTCTCCCTAATCATGAGTTAATCGATTATGTTTTCATATTAGGCTCGTAACATATTGGAGACCCACAAGGAGCAGATAGACAATAACTTAGGGGTCGAAATCAAAGGAGAACGATGAGTCTAATTATCGATTGAATTCTTTAGTGCAAATGAATGTTGCTTGCTATGTGATTCATGTGATTGTCATGATTGGTCCTTGATAATGTAATGATGGATAATTTGTGACATTGTGTTACATATAAATGGTATACTTGTGGTATATTTGAGGTATATGTTTGACAAATGTGATATATATACATGGTACATGTATAGTATATACAAGGTATATACTTGACATATGAGGTATATAGGGAATATATGTATGTTGTATATGATAAAGATGCAATGGTTGATGAATGCTTCAATACAAGTGCATATGCAGATGGGCTAAAAAGGCGTTGTGACTAGTTAATCGACATTGCAAAGCAAAAGAAGAGGCCTATGGCCCAACAAATGTGCAAAGCAAAAGAAGAGGCCTATGGCCCAACAAATGTGCAAAGCAAAAGAAGAGGCCTATGGCCCAACAAATGTGCAAATGAAACAAATGATCAAGTTAGCTAGCAAATGCAAATGCAAATGTTCACATGGAAACCCAGGGTAATGTGCGTTTAATCTTGTCACAACAAAATAAAATGTACAACCAAAGCATAAGTAAATAACAATTATTGAATACTTGATTTTATCTATATTTATATGTTATTGACTGATGAATGGAATGGAATACATGGTATATATTGGAATTGTGATTTATGACTATGACTTGTTTCGTACTTTAGAGCTCATTGGATGGTTATTCTCACTGAGCAGCAACTCATCAATTTGCATCATTTCTCACATGGAGCATAGGTCACTGGCCGAGCCTCATCACTCTCTCTCTCCTTGCATTCCACACAAGCCTGAAAACATGTCATCTGTATTTTGACTTATATGCTTGAATATGTATTATCACTCTAGATTAGTTTTGAAATGTATAAATGGAAACAACCCGTAATCCTTCGGATGGAAAGTTTATGTTTTAATATATGTGATATATCGTATTGTGGTTTTTAATGTTGACTTGAAAAGTCATTGAGTGATATTACAGGATATAAGACTTGTAAAGTCATTAGTTGATTTTACAGGATATGATATGGAAAAAAATTTACTACCACTGTTATGAGGGTATTTTCTCTTTCCAGTATGTAGGATGTGATTATTTGATACAAAAATAGGTTATATTTAAATGCATAAGATGTGGCGTTACATTTTTGGTATCAGAGCAGGGATAGGTTTCATGGGAACATGCATATGCATAAGAGCATGATAACATATGCATCCTATTTGTTGAACATTATGTAGTGACATACTTTCATTTATTTTAGGGACATCATGAGACATAATTCACCAAGGAGGAAGAGGCCGGCCGAAATGCATTCTCATGAGGCATCACCTCATTTACATAGAGAGCAACCAGCAATAGGAGCTAGAGCTCCATTACATGCATCATAGTCATCTCATGCAGAAGTACCCCATGAAAACCTAGAACAAGAAGTATATGGTCCTAAAATGTCCAAGGAAAGACGTTATGAAAAGCTGAGGAAACATGGTGCAACTGATTTCAATGGCACAACAGACCCAGCAGAAGCTGAGACATGGTTGAAAAGGACACAGAGGGTACTGAATATGATGAGATGTACCCCGGATGAAAAATTCGATTATGCAGTATCCTTACTGCAAGGAAATGCTTATGAATGGTGGGAGACAGTCCCAGACAGTGATGCACAACCACCGGTGTTGACATGGAATGATTTTCTCCTGGAATTTTAGAACAATTACATGCCTGAAGCATATAAAGAGGAGAAGAGGAAGGAATTCCTGAACCTGAAACAGGGGACTATGTCTATTGTGGAGTATGAAGTACAATTTAACAAACTTTCCCATTATGCCACCTTCATGGTCTCTACTGAAAGAGACAAATGCAGGAAGTTTGAAGAGGGCCTCAAATATGAGATCAGAAATAGAATTACAACTACTGATCTTGATAGTTATGCCGGGCTCAGAGCTGCTGCAATCAGAGCTGAACGGTTAATGAAAGAAGCTGGGGAACAACAAATAAAAAGGCCATCACGTGAGTTCTTTGGTGAATCTAGCAGAAGGTTGGGGAAAAGAGGTAGATATATGCCTAAAAAATCTGGTAACAGAAGTGGGTACTCCAGTTCTAGAGGTCGAGGAATGACTTTCTCTTACCCAGGCAGAGGGCAGAGCCAATATGTTGAACAGAGGCCCACATGTAGTCATTGTGGCAGAGAGCATACGGGCAAATGTAGAAGGCTCACAGGAGCATGTTATTTCTGTGGATCGATGGAGCACATGTATAGAGACTATCCAAATAGAGCCAAACTAGCAGAGACTAGCATAGACAAAGGAGTATCTGAGACAACTGTTGAGGCACCGATGGTCTACCCTACTAGTGGGACACAAGGCAGAGGAAGAGGCAGGGGCAGGATTGGTACACTGGGCAGAGGAGTGACCAGATCTGAAGGTCAGAGTTCTAGACCTCCTACTCAGGCTAGGGTGTTTCCTATGACTAGACAAGAGGCAGTGGATGCTCCCAAAGTAGCCACTGGTAATATTTATATTTCTGAAATATTAGCCTATGCATTGATTGACCCAGGCTCCACTCATTCATTTATATCATTGCATATGGCATCTGAATTGCATCAAATGCATGAGCCTTTAGGGATTGACATAAATGTGAGTATGCCATTGGGAACAGTGGTAGTTGTGAATAATGTATGTCGTGATTGCCTGATATGCATTGACAGAGCTGAGTTAATAGCTGATATGATTTTATTGCCAATATATGAATTTGATGTGATACTGGGAATGGACTGGTTAACTAGACATCATGCAATAGTGAATTGCTTTACTAAGGAAGTAATTTTGGAATCACCAAACCAGCCAAGGGTACTATTTCTAGGTGAAAGAAAACTTGTGCCTACATGTCTAGTTTCAGCTGTAAAGGCATTTCGAATGATCAAAAGGGGATGTGAAGCATATTTGGCATATGTGACTGATACTAGAACCACTGATAGCTTGCTTGAAAATATACCAGTGGTAAGGGAATTTACTGATGTATTCCCAGATGATCTACCTAGTTTACCACTAGATAGAGAGATATAATTTACTATTGAATTAGTACCAGGAACTGCACCAATATCAAGGTCACCCTATAGAATGGCCCTAGTTGAGTTGAAAGAACAAAAGGCCCAATTGCAGGAGTTACTTGACAAAGGGTATATTAGACCTAGTGTATCACCATGGGGAGCTCCAGTGTTATTTGTTAAAAAGAAAGATGGAACTATGAGATTGTGCATCGATTACAGGCAACTGAATAAAATGACAGTGAAGAACAAATATCCGTTCCCCAGAATAGATGATTTGTTTGACCAGTTGCAAGGAGCCCAAATATTCTCCAAGATCGATTTGAAATCAGGCTATTACCAGCTGAAGGTAGCAGAAGCAGATGTTCCAAAGACTGCCTTTCGAACCAGGTATGGGCATTATGAATTTTTAGTAATGCCATTTGGATTGACTAATGCTCCAGCTGCATTTATGGGTTTAATGAATAAGGTGTTTCAACCATGTTTGGATAGGTTTGTGATAGTATTTATTGATGACATATTGGTGTACTCAAAGAATAGGGGAGAACATGAACAACATTTAAAAATTGTGTTGCAAACTTTGAGGGAGAAACAATTATATGCCAAATTGAGTAAATGTGAATTCTGGTTAGATCATTTGGTGTTTCTTGGACATGTGGTGTCGTGTAAGGGCATAGAGGTTGACCTAAAGAAAATTGAGGCTATGGTAAATTGGGAAGCTCCTAAAAATATTTCAGAAATGCGTAGTTTTTTGGGTTTAGCCGGATATTATCGTAGATTTGTTGATGGATTCTCCTTAATTGCTAGCCCTTTGACTAAATTGTTGAGAAAGAATGTGCCTTTCAAGTGGACTCCAGAATGTCAGAGGAGTTTCGATGAACTAAAACACAGGCTAACCTCAGCACCAGTGTTAACCATCCCTACAGGTACAGGTGGGTTTACAGTATATAGTGATGCTTCTCACCAAGGTTTGGGATGTGTGTTGATGCAACATGGTAAGGTGATAGCTTATGCATCCAGACAACTGAGACCACATGAGATCTCATATCCAGTGCATGATTTAGAACTGGCTGCAGTCGTATTTGCATTGAAGATTTAGAGGCATTATCTGTATGGCGAGACATTCCAAATCTTCACAGACCATAAAAGCTTGGGTTATTTTCTAACACGGAAAGAATTAAACATGAGGCAGAGACGGTGGTTAGAGCTATTGAAAGATTATGACTGTACAATTGAATACCATCCAGGGAAAGCCAATGTGGTAGCAGATGCATTGAGTAGGAAGGCTAGTGGCAGTGTACTCACTTGCAAGTATCCTCTTTTCCATATTTGATTCAATTACGATCTATGAATGTTGAATTAAATATACATGATGAAGGATCACTTATTGCTACTGTTCGAATCAGACCTATACTAAAGGAGAGGATCAAAGAAGCACAAAGCAAATATCCTAAATTGTGTGAGAAAATTGAATCAGTAAGGCAGGGAAACAGTAAAGATTTTCAATTGCAGGATGATGTACTGATGTTAAAGTCACGCATATGTGTTCCAGACACTGAGAACTTGCGTCAAGAAATAATGGAAGAGGCACACAATGCACCCTATGCAATGCATCCAGGGATGACAAAGATGTATCACAGTTTAAGGCCTCATTACTGGTGGCCAAGAATGAAGAAAGATATAGCAGAATATGTTTCCAAATGCTTGACATGTCAGCAGATTAAAATTGAACATCAGGCACCAATTGGTAAGTTACATCCATTGCCAGTGCCAGAATGGAAATGGGAAAGAATAACGATGGATTTTGTCTATGGATTGCCAAGAACTCCACGAAAAAATGATGCAGTATGGGTAATTATTGACAGATTAACCAAGTCAGCACATTTTCTACCTATCAGATGGGGTTGTACACTTGAGAGTTTGGCCAAATTATATGTGAATGAGATAGTCAGATTACATGGCATTCCAGTGTCCATTGTGTCTGATAGAGATCCACGGTTTACTTCACATTTTTGGGTGAGTTTACATAATGCATTGGGAACAAAATTGAACTTTAGCACTGCATTCCACCCACAGACTGACGGACAATCAGAAAGGACTATACAGACATTGGAAGAAATGCTTAGGGCATGTTCTATGGAATTCAGAGGTGCTTGGGATGAATATATAGCATTGAATGAATTTGCTTATAACAACCAGTATCATAGCAGTATCCAGAAGGCACCATATGAAGCATTGTATGGCAGAAAGTGTCGAAGCCCTATCATTTGGGATGAAGAAGGAGTACGTGCATTAGAAGGGCCAGAGCTAGTGCAAGACACAGTGGATAAGATCAAGGTTATCAAGAACAAGCTAAAGGCAGCATAGGATAGGCAGAAAAGTTATGTTGATCAGCATAGAAGGGAGATGGAATACGAGTTGGGTGAAAAGGTAATTCTTCGTGTGTCTCCATGGAAAGGGATAATTCGATTTGGCAAAAAGGGTAAATTGAGCCCAAGGTATATAGGGCCATATGAAATTCTTGAAAAGATTGGTCCACTGGCATATAGATTGGCGTTACCACCAGAGATGGCTCAGATACATAATGTGTTTCATGTGAGCATGCTTAGAAGATACAGGTCAGATCCTACACATGTACTTAAAGATCAAGCCATTGAGATTGTAGAGGACATGAGTTATGTTGAGGAACCAGTGCAAATCATTGGATACAAGACTAAACAGCTAAGAAATCGCGAAATACCTTTGGTTAAGGTATTATGGCGTAACCATTTACAAGAAGAGGCAACATGGGAAACAAAATAAAATATGAAAAAACAATATCCACACTTGTTTTCAGGTATTAATTTCGAGGACGAAATTTTTAAAAGGAGGGGAGAATTGTAACATCCTTGACCATCCCCATATGCATTTCATCAAACATAAGCATCTTGCATACAATTCAATTGAACACATGCATTTCATACGTATTTCTATAGGAATAAGTTCATGGCATGCACTAGCTATGTGTCCTAGTATTTGGCACTTGTATCGAGTCGCACATGTGTAATTATAACCTAAATGAGGATAACAAAGTATTAGAAATGAAATGAATAAGGTGTCTAAATTAGAGTAAGAAAAATGATTAGATTAAGATTAGTGAACATTTACATTGCTAATTTAGTTAAATGGGGTCAAATGATTAAGTCGTATTATTGTGTGAATTTGTGGAATTATAAATCTATGTAAATTATAATAATAATATAGACAAAATAAAATGAAAATGACACAAAAGAGAAATAGAAGAGAAGAGAAAAGAGAAATGAGAAGAGAAAAGAGAAGAGAATAAGAGAAAATGACAAAATGACAAAATGACAAAATGACAAAAAACAAGTTGGCTTTATCTTCATATATCTTGCCCCATTTCTGCCTCCTCACTCCAGCCCGACTTCTTCTTCAATTTCCTCCCTTTTAGACTTAAATTCTTCCTTGTTTCACCTAGTGTTTGAAGCTAATTGATCCCTTTCAAGGTTTTTCTTGGTAAGTAATCAATTCTTATTGCTATAGGGTTTATTTGAGTTGCTTAGGTTCAATATTAGGCACTGAATTGCACCCCAATTTTGATATTAATAGAAATTGATTCTCGAAATGTGTAAAACACAAACGTTGTTCCTTTATATCTTTTATTTGTGGATATGTAAACATTTTTTCAAGATGTTATGTATAGGGAGAGATATGCTCTTCGTACTAAAACTAGTCAGGGTGTAAACCCTAACCAAGTTAGCTACTGTGTGGTTTGATATCGAATATGTTAATGCCCTTATTTGAAGTCTCTAAAAACATAAAAGTTGTAGATATATGTGTTTTGTATCTGTATACCAAATTTCAGGTTCATAGGTCTTGAAAATGGTGAGTTATGGTGAATGGAACCATGACTGTTCCATGGTTTGACTGCCTACTGAGTGCCCTGGGCAGATCCAGTACATTGGTTGGATAATTTGAGCTTGTTAGAGCTACATTATGTAAATTATCAAAACATGAAAGTTATAGGTATGTGTATTAGGTAAATGTTGGTACTAATTTTAGCTTAATTTGTTATCTATAGACTAAGTTATGGCCTTTGGAATCATACTGGTCCGGAAGCCAATTCTATTCTGGAACAGTAATATGTTTGGTATAATTAGAAGACCTTAGAGACATAATTGTTAAACATGAAACATGTTCCTTATGATTCCATATAGGTTTCTGTAAAGTTTCATTAAAATAGGACTTATAGAGTGTAAGGTATGATGAACCCAAATGAGTACCCTGAAACTGCCTAAAGGCATAAAACAAAACACTCTTAGAAATTCCACCAAATATTATACAATGATCCAATTGGTCTGAAATTTGAATATGTACTATATATATGTGTTATTGTTAATGAGGTATAAGAATCAGAGTAATTGGTCAATTATAGAAAAATTTATAGGCTAAACAGTCCCATAAGATCACACTGCCTCATAGAAAAAATCTTAACTATTGACATGAACAATGCATATTAATTTGTTTAAGCCATATTAAGTCTCTCTAATCATGAGTTAATCAATTATGTTTTCATATTAGGCTCGCAACATATTGGAGAACCATAAGGAGCAGATAGACAATAAGTTAGGGGTCGGAATCAAAGGAAAACGGTGAGTCTAATTATCGATTGAATTCTTTAGTGCAAATGAATGTTGTTTGCTATGTGATTCATGTGATTGTCATGATTTGTCCTTGATAATGTAATGATGGATAATTTGTGACATTGTGGTACATATAAATGGTATACTTGTGGTATAATTGAGGTATATGTTGGACAAATGTGATATATATACATGGTATATGTATAGTATATGCAAGGTATATGCTTGAAATATGAGGTATATATGGAATATATGTATGTTGTATATGATAAAGACGCAATGTTTGATAAATGCTTAAATACAAGTGCATATGCATATGGACTAAAAAGGCGTTGTGACTAGTTAATCGATATTGTAAAGCAAAAGAAGAGGCCTATGGCTCAACAAATGTGCAAATGAAACAAATGATCAAGCTAGCTAGCAAATGCAAATGCAAATGTTCACATGGTAAATATTCACATGGAAACCCGGGGCAATGTCTGTTTAACTTAGTCACAACAAAATGAAATAAGCAAAGCATTTGCATACATGAAGAGTAATGATTATATGTTTCAACTTTATTGATATGATACTGATGAATGGAATGGAATACATGGTATATATTGGAATTGTGATTTATTACTATGAGTTGTTTGGTACTTTAGAGCTCATTGGATGGTTATTCTCACTGAGCCACAACTCATCAATTTGCATCATTTTTCAGGTAAAGAAAAGTGATAGCTCATTTTGAGTAGCATATAAAAGACATGGAGCAAAGGTCACTGGTCGAGCCTCATCACTCTCTCTCTCCTTGCATTCAACACAAGCATGAAAATATGTCATATGTGTTTTTGTATTTATGGGCTTGAATATGTATAGTCATTTTGGAATGAGTCTAAATATGTATAAATGAAATCAACTCAAAAATACTTATGTGTAAAGTTTATGTTTTGATATATGTGATATATTATATTGTGGTGAAAACCTCAGTGTTAACTTTGCAAAGTCAGTGAATAATATTACAGGATATGAGACTTGCAAGTCATTGAATGAAATTATAGGATATGAGACTTGCAAAGTCATGGAATTATATTACAGGATATGAAAAAAAATTTTACTACTATTGTTAATAGGGTATTTTACCTTTCCAGTACGCCATGTATGATTACTTGATATTTGGATAGGTCATACTAAAATGCATAAGATGTGATGTTACATGTTATATGTCATGTATGTGTTGTAATTCAGTGGATTAAGTATGTATGGGATATATGAGTATATGATGGTATGATCGAGCACCCAGGTACGTGCACAACACTTATGTATATGCTATGATAATATACGAGTGCATGTTGAACTTTTATACTTATATGTACCACTAAGCTTTCAATAGCTTAGCATGTGGGTTTCTCTACATGCAGGATTGGAGCCATTAGACAGTTGAGTTGACGAAAAGATCAGTTTGATCCCATCAAAGCTATAAGGGCATATTCATGTCTTGGGTCAGCTTTATTTATTTTATTTGTGATATTCTTATGACATGGGATAAAGACAGTTAGTTATTCATGTTTTTAAATAAATAAGTTATTTATTTTTAATAACGTTGATTTTGTAATAAAGGAGCAAATGTATATTGAACCAATATAACTATGAATAATGATTTGGATTATATTTCAAATACAGAAAATATGTTTTATATAAAATACAGTATATGATATATGGATTATGCATGTTATACAGGTAAAGTGAATAAGATAGGAAAAAATTTTAATTGGAATAGGTTAATAAGGCATTCAATCATATGACATCCACTTGTACGGTGGAGTTAAGTCTTAGTACATGAGTGAGTGTTACATTTAGTGGTATCAGAGCCTAGTTTAAAAGATTCTAGTCCTAAGTGGAAAATGGGCTTATCATGCATGCATAAATGTGTCTTGTCTGACTCTAACTTCAACTATTTCTCTATCAACTTGGAAGACTAGAGTGAGCTGACATCTGAATCAAACCATATGGAAGAGAGCTATATCTTTCCATATACCAGGGTACCAAATCAGTCTAGTGTAGCTAGTGTTTAGGGTTTAAGTGTAGTATGAGTCCCAAACTAGTGGGCTCCTAAACAGGTCGATTAAGGCTAAACTCCTTTGATGTAGCAGTTGGTAGGCTTGTTGCAGCATATTGCTAGAGTTGTACCATAGTTAGAACCAATTCATCCACCTGTACCACTGAAGCCAAAGCTACAGATAGACAAGCTCCGTAAGTTTGGAGTCACATATTTTCTCAAAATTAAAAATGATGATCCAACTACTGCAGATACTAGATATAAAAGATTGAGAGAGTGTGTAATGGGTTTGAGGTTGATACTAACCAAAAGGCCAAGTATGCTCTATTGGTCAAACTTACATGCACCAAAACGTGCAATGAATGATAATAAAACAAAAGATGGACAATGCATCCTTTTGTTGAAAAAACAGATTAATGGTGCAACCTTTTTATTGAAAAAGATGGATGGTGCATCCTTTTGTTGAAAACAAAGATGGACGATGTATCCTTTTATTGAAAAATGAGGAAAGCCAATTAAGAATTAGTTGGCAAAACTGTAACACCTAACACCTTATACATCTCTATGCCGCATATGTTGTTTTTATATTAAATTATCACGTATGAAAAAATAATAAAATAAAATTCATATTTACAACGAGAGTAATTTTTTTTCACTCATCTCATATTATCAACAATAATTTCACAATCATATGAATCACATAGCAAGCAACATTCATATGCACTAAAGAATTCAATTGATAGTTAGACTCACCGTTTTTTCTTTGATTCCAACCCTTAACTTATTGTCTACACCCTTCTTGTGTATCTCCAATTTGTCTTGACCCTAATATTGAAATACAATTGGTTAATTTATGACTAGAGAAACTTAATGTGCCTTAAACAAATTAATATGCATTATTTATATCAATAATTAAAATTTTTCCTATGAGGCAGTGTGACCTTATCAGACTATTTTGCCTATAACGTTTTCTATACTTGACCAATTAATCTGATTCTTGATCCTAAATATAATTAACATATAATTATATAACATATTAAAATTTCAGATCAATTGGTGCATTGTAAAATTTTTGGTACAATTGCTAAATATATTCTATTTTCTGCCTTGTTTTCTACCTTTAGGCAGTTTCAGGATACCAAATTAATCTCCTCATTACTTATGATATAACTCATATTGCAATGAAAATTTATAGAAACTTATACGGATGCAAATGGAACATTTTTTATGTTTACAACTTGTATCCATTAGGTCTCTAAGGCCCTCAAAATATAAGCAACATGTTACTGCTATAGAACGGAGTTGATTTTTAGGACAGTATGATTTGTAACGACCATAACTTACTTTATACATAACATATTAAGATGAAATTAGTACCCACATTTAGATAAGACATATAACTATAACTGTTATATTTTGATGAAATTAGTACCCACATTTAAACAAAGTATTGGACCTGTACAGTGCACTTAGCAACTATGGAACAGTCATGGTTTTCTTTATCATAACTCAAAATCCACCCAATATATGAAGCTAAAATTTGGTATAAAGATAAATAACACATATATCTACAATTTTGATATTTTGGGATACTTAAAATAATGCCTTTATCATATAAAACACTAATAAAAATAGTAGCTAACTTAGTTAGGGTTCACATCTAGAGTAGTTTCAGTAAAGAGAGGATTTCTCTTCCTATACACGAAATCTTGCAAAACTATTTACATATCCATAAATCTAAGACATAAAGGAACACTTTTTATTTTTTACACTTCTCCATATTTGATCTCTAAAATCAAATCCTTAGTACAAAACACTACCTATTTATGAATTCTAAACACCATAATCAAGATTAACACAAAATAATTGTTTGCTCACCTATAATCACCCTTGGCTAACCTTGTTGCTTTAATTTCTAGAGTGAAAGAGAGAAGCAAATGTTGTTGGAACTTCAAAGAAATGGAATGAAGCAAAGAGGAATAAGAAGAAGAAGAAGAAAACAATATTTGTTAATTCTAATTTAGCCTAAGTAAAAAAAACAAATTTGTCTTCCTTTTCTCTTTTCCTCACCCGTCCCTTTTTCTTCTTCTTTTTTTGACTCTTTTTTTTTTTACTTTTCTTTTTATTTTCTTTTGCTGTATGCTTCTCCTTTTTTTAATTTTATTATTATTATTATTATTATTATTATTATTATTATTATTATTATTATTATTATTATCATCATCATCATCATACATACATACATATATATACATACATTCCTGTACACATATATACATTTACCCAATTTTACTAATCAATAATAAATATATATATATATAATTTAATCACTTATTTTAATTTAATTAAATTAATTATGTCAAATTTTTATTCGTTCAATCTAGTCTATTTATTCACTTAAATATTAATTTCATATCATTTTCATCTATATTATAAAACAGACATGTGCATTTCTATACAATTGTAAAATATTTGAAAATAAACTAATTGTATGTCATGAATATATTTAAATAAAAATGCATATTATGCATGTGTTCAAGTGATATATATATATATATATATATATATATATATATATATATATATATATATATGCAAGATGCATATATGCATATGAGATGCTGCAGAAATACATATGGAAAAAGTCAAGGATGTTACAATTCTCCCCTCTTTTTAAAAATTTCGTTCTTGAAATTTAATACCTGGAAATAGGTGTGGATATTGCTTTTTTATATTTTCTTCTGTTTCCCATGTTGCCTCTTCTTGCAAATGGTTTCTCCATAATACCTTAACTAAAGGTATTTCTCGGTTTCTCAACTGTTTAGTCTTGTATCCGATGATTTCCACTAGTTCTTCAACATAACTCATGTCATTTGTTGTAACATCTTTGACTTCCCTAGATGCATACCCACATGCATTTCATTTGATCATATGCATCTTCCATATAATCCAATTGAACACGTGCATTTCATACATATTTTCTTAGAAACAAGTTCATGGCACGCACTAGCTATGTGTGATAGTATTTGGAAACTGTATCGAGTTACACGTGTATCTTTAGAACCTAAATGATGATAACAAAGAATTAGAAATAAATTGAATAAGGTGACTAAATTAAAATAAGAAAAATGACTAGATTAAGATTAGTAAACATTTACATTGTTAATTAAGTTAAATCGGGCCAAATGATTAAGTTGTATTATTGTGTGAATTAGTGGAATTATAAATATATGTAAATAATAATAATAATATAGACAAAATAAAATGAAAATGAAACAAAAGGAAAAAAAAAAGATAAGAGAAAAGAAAGGAGAAAAGAGAAGAGAAAAGAGAAGAGATGAAGAGAAAAAGGATAAAAAGACAAAAAAACAAAAGGTTGGCTTTATCTTCCTCCCCCATTTCTGCCTCCTCACTTTAGCCCCATTTTCTTCTTCATTTACCTCCATTCCAGAACTCAATTCTTCCTTTTTTCACCTAGTTTTTTCACCAAATTGATCCCTTGCAAGTTCGTCCTTGGTAAGTAATCAATTCTTATTGCTATAGGGTTGATTTGATTTAATAAGGTTCATTAATAGGCACTGAATTGCACCCCGATTTGGATATTAATAGAAATTGATTCTGGAAAAGTTTAAAACCCAAAGGTTGTTCCTCTATGTCTTATATTTATTTTTGGTAAACCGTGTTACAAGATGTTTTGTATAGAATGAGATATCCTCTTTGTACTAAAACTGGTCAGGGTGTGAACCCTAGCAAAGATAGCTACTGTGTTCTTTGGTTTGGAATATTATAAAGCCATTATTTGAAGTATCTCAAAACATAATAGTTGTAGATATATGTGTTATTTATTGGTATACCAAATTTCACATTAATGGGTCTTGTAAATTTTGCGTTATGGTGAATGGAACCATGACTATTCCATGACTTGAACTGCCAACTGAGTGCCCTAGGCAGTTCCAGCAACGTGTTTGGCTAATTTGAGCTCCTTAAAGCTAAATTCTATAAATTCTCAAAACTTGGAAGTTATAGGTCTATATATTAGCTAAACGTTCATCTTGATATGTTATGTATAGACTACCTTATGGCTTTTGGAAATCATATTGTTCTGGAAGCCAATTCTATTATGGACCAGTGAAATGTGTCTTATAATTTGAAGGCATTAGAGACATAATTGATAAAATTTGTAAACATAAAAAATGTTCCATTTAAAGCCCTATAATTTGTTGTAAAGTTTCATTAAAATATGACTTATATATTATAAGTTGTAATGAACCAAAGTAGGTACCCTGAAACTGCCTAGAGGCAGAAAACAAGGCATAAAACATAACACACTTAGCAATTCCACCAAATATTGTAAAATGATCCAATTGGTCTGAAATTTTAATATTTTATATAATTATATGTTAGTTTGAATTAAAAGCAATAATTATATTAATTTGTCAACTATAGAAAAAGTTATAGGCTAAACAGTGCCATAAGGTCAGACTGCCTCATAGGAAAAATCTTAACTATTGATATGAACAATGCATATTAATTTGTTTAAGACACATTAAGTCTCCCTAATCATAAGTTAATTGATTATATTTTCATATGAGGCTTGTCACATATTGGAGACCCATAAGAAGTGGATAGACAATAAATTAGGGGTCGGAATCAAAGGAGAAAGGTGAGTCTAATTATCGATTGAATTCTTTAATGCAAATGATTGTTGCTTGCTATGTGATTCATATGATTGTCATGATTTTCCCCTGATAATATGATGATGGATAATTTGTGACATTGTGGTACAGATAAGTGGTATACTTGTGATATATTTGAGGTATATGTTTGACATATGTGATATGTATACAGGGTATATGTATGGTATATGCGAGGTATTGTGTGGCATATGAGGCATATATGCGGTATATGGATATTATATGTGATAAGATGCAACGGTTGATGAATGATTAAGTACAAGTGCATATGTATATGGACTAAAAAGGCATTGTGACTAGTTAATCGATATTGTAAAGCAAAAGAAGAGGCCTATGGCGCAACAAATCTGCAAATGAAACAAATGATTGAGCTAGCTAGCAAATGCAAATGTTCACATGGAAACTCGGGCAATGTCTATTTAACTTGGTCACAACAAAATGAAATAAGCAAAGCATTTGCATACATACAGAGTAATGATTATATGTTCCAACTTTATTGATACTTATATGATACTGATGAATGGAATGGAATATATAATATATATTGGATTTGTGATTTATTATTATAAGTTGTTTGGTACTTTAGAGCTCATTGGATGATTATTCTCACTGAGCTTGAACTCATGAATTTGCATCATTGTTCATGTAAAGAAAAGTGATAGCTCATTTTGATTAGTGTATAGAAGACATGGAGCACAAGTCACTGGCCGAGCCTCATCCCTCTCTCTCCTTGCATTCCACACAAGCATGAAAATATGTCATATGTGTTTTGTATTTATGTGATTGAATGTGGATAGTCATTTTGGAATGAGTTTAAAAATGTATAAATGAAAGCATCTCGTAAATACTTATGTGTAAAGTTTATGTTTTGATATATGTGATATATTATATTGTGGTGAAAACCTTAGTGTTAACTTTGCAAAGTCATTGAATAATATTACAGGATATGAGACTTGCAATTGAATGAAATTACAGGATATGAGACTTGCAAAGTCATTGAATAATATTACAGGTTATAAAAAACAATTTACTATCAATATTAACAGGATATTTCATTTTTCCAGCATGTTATGCGTGATTATTTGATATAGAGATGGGTTATACTTAAATGCATAAGATGGTATTACATTTTTGGTATCAGAGCAAGGATAGGTTGTAACACCACATCTTATGCATTTAAGTATAACCTATCTCTGTATCAAATAATCACACATAGCATTCTGGAAAAAAAAACAAAATATCCTGTTAATAGTGATAGTAATTTTTTTTTATATCATGTAATATCATTCAATGACTTTGCAAGTCTCATATCCTATAATTTCATTCAATGACTTGCAAGTCTCATATCCTGTAATATTTTACAATGATTTTGCAAAGTTAACATTGAGGTTTTCACCACAATATAATATATCACATATATTAAAACATAAATTTTACACATAAGTATTTACGAGTTGCTTTAATTTATACATTTTTAAACGCATTCCAAAATAACTATACATATTCAAGCACATAAATACACAACACAAATGATATATTTTCATGCTTGTGTGGAATGCAAGGAGAGAGAGTGATGAGGCTAGGCCAGTGACCTGTGCTCCATGTCTTCTATACACTACTCAAAATGAGCTATCACTTTTCTTTACCTGAAAAATGATGCAAATTGATGAGTTGCGGCTCAATGAGAATAACCATCAAATGAGCTCTGAAGTACCGAACAACTCATAGTAATTAATCACAAATCCAATACATACCATGTATTCCATTCCATTCATCAGTATCATATAAATATCAATAAAATTGAAACATATAATCATTACTCTTTATGTATGCAAATGCTTTGCTTCTTTCATTTTGTTGTGACCAAGTTAAACAGACATTGCCCCAGGTTTCCATGTGAACATTTTCCATGTGAACATTTGCATTTGCTAGCTAGCTTGATCATTTGTTTCATTTGCACATTTGTTGGGCCATAGGCCTCTTCTTTTGCTTTATAATATCGATTAACTAGTCATAACACCTTTTAAGTCCATATGCATATGTATTTGTACTTAAGCATTCATCAACCTTTGTATCTTATCACATATAACATACATATACCGCATATATACCTCATATGCCACACATATACGTTGCATATACTGTACATACACCATGTATATATATCACATATGTCAAACATATACTTCAAATATACCACAAGTATACCATTTATATGTACCAAAATGTCACAAATTATCCATCATTACATTATCCAGGACCAATCATGACAATCATATGAATCACATAGCAAGCAACCTTCATTTGCACTAAAGAATTCGATTGATAATTAGACTCACCGTTCTCCTTTGATTCCGAACCTTACTTATTGTCTATCTTCTCCTTATAGGTCTCCAATATGTTACGAGCTTAATATGAAAACATAATCGATTAACTCATGATTAGGGAGACTTAATGTGGCTTAAACAAATTAATATGCATTGTTCATATCAATAGTTAAGATTTTTCCTATGAGGCAGTGTGACCTTATGGGACTGTTTAGCCTATAAAGTTTTCTATACTTGACCAATTAATCTGATTCTTGTTCCTAATTAAAAATAACACATAATTATAGAATATATTAAAATATCAGACCAATTAGATCATTGTACAATAATTGGGGGAATTTCTAAGTGTGTTCTATTGTCTGCCTTGAGGCAGTTTCAGAGTAGTCCCTTTGGTTCATCATAACATATAATATATAAGTCCTATTTTAATGAACCTTTATGAAAACTTATAGCGGTGCATAGGGAACATTTTTCATGTTTACAATTTTTATCAATTATGTATCTAAGGTCTTAAAATTTTAACAAATAGTTCACTGGTCCATAATAGAATTGGCTTCCGGACTAGTATGACTTCTGAAGGCCATAACTTAGTCTATACATAACATATCAAGTTTAACTTAGTACCAATATTTAGCTATAACACATACCTATAACTTTTCTATTTTGATAAGTTACATACTCTAGCTCTAACGAGCTCAACTTAGCTAAATAGGTTGCTTGATCTGCCTAGGGTACTCAGTAGGCAGTTCAAACCATGGAACAGTCATGGTTCCATTCACCATAACTCACAATTTAAAAGACCTATTAACCTGAAATTTGGTATACGGATACATAACACATATATCTACAACTTTTATGTTTTGCAGTACTTCAAATATTGGCTTTATCATATTCAAAACTACCACACACAATAGCTAACTTACTTAGGGTTTACATCCGGACCAGTTTCAGTACAAAGATGATATCTCATTCTATACACCACATCTTGCACATATATTTAAATATCCATAAATAAAAGACATAAAGGAACAACTCTTGTGTTTTAAGCTTGTTCTGATTCGATCTCTAAGAGCATCCAAACCATGGCACAATATACTACCTATTAATGAACCCTAAACACCATAATGAAGCTTAACACAAAAATAAAATGATCACTCTTGGTTAATCTTGTTGCTGCAATCTTTGGAGTGAAAGAGGGAAGAAATGTGTAACACACCTTTACCCTACTAATAGTAGAAAAGAAAATGAGTGCTACCTTACTCTTGATTTTCTGTCTAACTTGCTTATACAAACATTTTGTATATTCTCATTTTAAAATATATGAATATAAATTCAAAAAAAAGTCTCCAAATTTTTTTTTACATATACTTTATACCAATTTATGTAATTCATCCATAATAAACCATTTCATTTTCTAAAGGATTACATACAAAGTTCTATCAATTAATATTTTATTTACAAACTCAAAATATATGTGTATCACACAATATGAAAATAAAACTTGCTATTATATTTTACAAAAGTTAATACATGAGAACAAAAATATCTTCAAATGCTGTTATCCACTATCTGGTGTTCTTCCCTTTCTGGCAGCTTCATTCTTTATTTACTAACTACTTGAGTACCTACGCGTGGGGAAACCACACGCGCTAAGCTACTAGCTTAGTGGTGCTTTATATGATAAAAGCTTAATATGCAATTTATAAAATTTCACACATTCATACATTTAAAAATCAAATAAAAGAAAGATCATAAATTTATCAGCAATAAATTAATTTGCAAGTTAATTGTTACTACAAAAAATTCCTTTTACACATGATAATTATGTTAATTGTATAATATCATTGGATAATAGTATTTTTAATATCACCATAATTTTCCTCATTTTATTATTCCATAATTATTCACAACAAGTAAAATTGTATCATATCTTATTTTGTCTTGTTTATTCAAATTTATGCCCAATACCAATAACTAGAACTATCAGATAGGATACGGGGCATTATTTGCCGGCAAATCTTAACTCGGTGCATGGTGCCTACATAAATAAACTCGGCACAATGTGGTGCCTGCATATATCAACTCGGCACATTTAGTGCCTACATATATCAACTCAGCACATTTAGTGTCTACATATATCAACTCAGCACATTTAGTTCCTACATAAATCAACTCGGCACATTTAATGCCTACATAAATTAACTCGGCATTTTACTCCTACATATCCTACCCCTTATTGGCATGTCAATCTATCCTTTACCCTAGTTCCCAGCTAGGTGTTTTAGGCCTTAATTATTTCATCTCAATTGATTCAAATAATAATTTCATTATAGTCAAATATACCTCAAACAATTATTTCATAGTTTTATTTTCTCAATAAATTTTTTTTATGGACTTATTGGCTTATATCACATAATAATCACTCATATCAGTATCTTTCATCTCATATCATAAGGCCCAAATCAATTTACATGTAAAACTCTCACTTTTTCAACAGCCCTGTTCTGGATAGATTTCGGGCTCTGTTTTGGGTCTCAATTTTAATACTGTCACTGGCAGAATTTAATTAATTTGTCTTCTCATAAATTTTAGCCACAGATCTTATCTTTAAATTCCATTTTGAATCAACTAATTCGGATCTCTGTAGACAAAGTTATGACTGATTTAGTACTAACTGCTCAGCTAAAATCTGCCCAGGAAATTCCGAGGCAGATTCCAAGTCTCATATTGGTGTCAATTTCTAACATAGTTTCATTCATAATTAGATCTTAAGTCCTTCATGAAAGTTTTCTATATTTGTCTTAAGTTTCCAAAACATCAAATAACACGAAATTTAGAGTTCCAGAACTTACGTTATCGAATTTGAAATGCATGCTGCTCCATGATAAATTTTCCAGCAACTCATATAACAACACAATTACTCATTTAATCATGCAATTATCATAAGATTTAACAATAAAGTTAACATATTAAATTTTTGTCATACAAACACATACCTTACTAATATCTTCTCCCTTTCCTAGGCTTTTTCCTTTCCTTTCCCTTCCTCAAGATTGCTTTTACCTTTGTCTTTGGTTTGCCCTAAAACCATCAAACATATCTCATATCAGCAAACCAATTTCTTTTTGTTTCAACCCACCATCACCTAGACAGCCCCTTCTTCCTTATTTCTAACCTTAATTATCATCACTTTACTTTCAATTAATAAAGAAAAGTAAGAGAATTGCAGAAGAAAACTTACCCAAAGAATTTTTTTTTCTTCCTTTCTCTTTCTTCCTTCTACCCTTTGTAGGGGGCTTCCTTTTTATTTTCTTGAGTTTTCTCTCTTAGATCCTCTCTTTCTCTCTTTTGCTAGCTAAGTTGGGAACAAAATGGTAGAGAATTGATAGAGAGGTGGTCGGCCATACAAGATAAGAATGAGGGAAATTGTTTTTTTCAATTGCTTTTAATGTCCAATTAATGAAGAATCTTCTAGACTAAGTTAAGGTTCATTGAATTTTAATGTCATTAATTAGTAAGATAAGGATTAGGATAAGGCTCATTAATGAAGAAACTTCTAGGCTCATGACAAGGATTAGAAGATAAGGTTCATGAATGTCTCATTAATGAAGAGAATTCTAGAATTTGGTGAGTAGGCATATGATTCATCAATATTAATTAATGCTCATTAATGTATAAGATGAATATTAGGTTAATATTCCTTAATAATAAAAAAAAAATTCTAGATTTGTTTCCTATTGGTCAATTGATTAATTAATCATAATAAATTTTTAATCTTTAAATAATACACCATTTACCTCATAATTTCCTCTTTGTACAAAATAATCCCAAACCATTCCATAAATCCACATTTAATCCAAAGAGAAATTTTATTTCAACTAATTATGATACTAAACTTTTAAATTCCCAATTAATAATATCCTTAATAAATTTTCCATAAATATTATTATTTTTCTATACACCCGGATTTAGACTCTGATCGATCCGGCGTGCCTAACTCGGTCACATGCGATCAATGTCTAAACGACTGGGCATTACAATTCTTTCCCCCTTAAGAAAATTTCGTCATCGAAATTTACCTGATTAGTTGATGCTGAATAATTGAGGATATTGGGCCTTCATTACTTCTTCACTTTCCCATGTGGCTTATTCCGTAGAATGGTTGCGCCATAGGATTTTCACCAGAGGTACTCGTTTGTTCCGCAATTCTTTAACTTCCCTAGCTAAAATTGCCACTGGTTCTTCCTTATAAGTCAAATCTGGTTGCACTTTTATGGTTTCAACAGGTATTATGTGTGATGGATCCGACCTATATTTCCTCAGCATTGATACATGGAATACATTATGGATTCTTTCTAACTCTGGTGGTAATGCTAATTTGTATGCCACTGGACCCACACGTTCAAGTATTTCATACGGCCCAATAAATCGGGGACTTAGCTTTCCCTTTCTGTCGAACCTGAGGATTTTCTTCCAAGGTGAGACTTTCAAAAATACTTTATCACCAACCGCATATTCTATGTCTTTTCTCTTCAAATCTGCATAGGATTTTTGTCTATCAGCCGCTGCTTTTAGTCTATCCTTTATCACTCTCACCTTTTCTTCTGTCTTTTGAACTAATCCCGGCCCCACTAGTTTCTTTTCATCAAGCTCTGTGCAACAAAGAGGTGTCCTACATTTCCTCCCATACAAAGCTTCATACGGTGCCATCCCAATACTTGTTTGATAACTATTTTTATATGCAAACTCTATTAATGGAAGATACTTATTCCAACTACCTTCAAACTCAATTACACAACTTCTTAGCATATCCTCCAATATTTGAATAACCCGTTCTGATTGACCATCGGTCTGTGGGTGGAATGCTGTACTAAAGTTGAGTCAAGTACCCAAGGCTTGCTGCAAACTCTTCCAAAACTGTGATGTAAACCGTGGATCTCGATCAGAAATTATAAAAACTGGGACACCATGAAGTCGAACTATCTCATTGACATATAATTCTGCCAGTTGAGCGAGTGAGTAGTCCATTCTAACTGGTAGGAAATGAGATGATTTAGTAAGTCGGTCTACTATTACCCATGCTGCATCATGCTTTTTCTATGTCAATGGCAAGCCAGATACAAAGTCCATTGTAATTCTCTCCCATTTCCATTCTGGAATGGAAATTGGCCGTAACAAACCGGATGGCACTTGATGTTCTGCCTTCACTTGCTGGCACGTCAGACATCTAGTGGTATATTCTATGATATCCCTTTTCATTCCAGGCCACCAATAATACGTCTTTAAATCTTGATACATTTTATTTCTTCCTGGATGCATTGTATAAGTAGCATTGTGTGCTTCTTTCATAATTTCTTGCTTCAACTCTTGGTTATCTGGTACACACAATCTGCCTTTGTAGCTTAGACTCCCATCAGCTCCACTAGTAAACTCTGATCTTTTCCCCTTTTTCATCAACTCAGAGATTTTCACCAATTTCAAATCTTGCTTTTGAGCTTCTTTCACTTGTTGAATCAAAATGGGTTGAACTTACAATGTTGTCAACATTTGTCTACTTAAAGCATCAGCCACTACATTAGCTTTGCCTAGCTGGTAATCAATGATGCAATTGTAATCTTTGATTAATTCCAACCATCGCCTTTGTCTTAAGTTGAGTTCTTTTTGCGTGGGCAGATAGTTCAAACTTTTGTGATCCGTATATATGTAGCATCTCTCGCCATATAAGTAGTTGCTCCATATTTTCAAAGCAAATACAATGGCTGCTAGTTCTAAACCGTGAGTAGGATAATTCTTCTCATGTGGCTTTAATTGTCTAGAGGCATATGCAATTACTTTATCCTCTTACATTAATACACAACCTAACCCATTATGTGAATCATCACTATATACCACATAATCCTTTCCTAGAGTTGGTTGTGTTAACACAGGTGCTTCAGTTAACATGGCCTTCAATTTATTTAAGCTAGTCTGACACTGTCCTGTCCATTCAAACTTAGTGTCCTTCCTAAGGAGTTTTGTCAATGGTGAGGCTATCATTGAAAATCCCTTCACAAATCTCCTATAATATCCTGCCAAACCAAGGAAGCTTCTCCCTTCCGTCACATTTCGGGGTGGTTTCCAATTAAGGATCGCCTCTATCTTACTGGAATCCACTCTAATTCCCTCTATTGATACGATATGTCCTAGAAAAGCCACCTCCCTTAGCCAAAAAACACATTTTGATAACTTTGCATATAATTGCTTCTCCCTCAATGTTTGAAGCACTATTCACAGATGCTGATCATGCTCCTCTTTATTCTTGGAGTATACCAAAATGTCATCGATAAATACCACCACAAACTGATCTAAATAAGGTTTGAAGACCCTATTCATCATATCCATAAAAGTTATTGGGCCATTAGTCAAACCGAATGGCATAACTACGAACTCATAGTGGCCATACCGAGTCCTAAATGTTGTTTTGGGAACATCTGACTCCTTAATTTTTAATTGATGATAACCTGATCTAAGGTCAATTTTGAAGAAAACCCCAGCCCTTTTTAGTTGATCAAACAAATCATCTATTTTGGGTAGGGGATATTTATTCTTGATCGTCACCTTATTCAACTGTCGATAATCAATACAGAGTCGTCAGATGCCATCTTTCTTCTTCACAAATAACACTGGAGCACCCCAAGGTGACACACTGGGTCTAATAAACCCCTTATCCAACAGTTCTTGTAGTTGCACCTTCAATTCCTTAAGTTCTATGGGTGCCATTCTGTAGGGGGTAATAGATATTGGAGTCGTACCTGGAATAACCTCTATGCCAAATTCTATTTCTCTATTTGGTGGCAATCCTGGCAAATCATCGGGAAAGACATCTGGAAATTCACATACTGTAGTTATGTTCCTGAGATCAGGACTCGCTTTCCCAACATCGACTACATGTGTTAGATACGCCTCACATCCCTTCCTTATAAGTTTTCTAGCTTTCATAACAGAAATTACATGAGTTAGGTATGGTCGATTCTCACCCTTAATCATTATGTCATCTTGCCCCGAAATTGTAAATATCACTATTCTGGATCGGCAATCAACAATTGCTCTATGTCGAGTCAACCAATCCATCCCCAAAATAGCATCAAATTCATGAAAAGGTAATTCAATTAAGTCCGCTGGGAATTCTCTACCCTGAATTTTCACCGGACAATTTTTATACACTCTATTAACTGTAACACTATGGCCCAAAGGATTTGTCACTCTGGCTGAAGTGGAAATATCATAAAGATAGTCTTCAATGACATATATAATCGAGTAATGAGCCTTAGGGACAAGAACTAACATTACTTGGACTAGGTGTGACATAGTCAGTCTAGTGGGAGTTGACACATGTCCATACTCTAAATTAAGTGGGATATAAAATGGTGAAAGGAATAAATGCATGGAAATTGTCTATGGAAAGGTTCGTAGTCAAACCACTGACTTTTCGATCAATTGGGGGTCATGATGTGTTGCTAAATACTGCTCATGACTTGCTAAAATTAATTGTTAATTTAAGTGGCAAATATAACCAGGAACCTAATGGATCACACGCATTGAAGATATGGAGAATGAGTAACATGGTCTTGGATGGGATCCAAAATATGAAAGAATTATTTTGGGATTGATCGCGATGAGATCACAAGGAAAAAATCGTTCAGGAGGGTCATGGGCCTGTACTGGCCCATGTGGGCCATGTAGGCTGTTGGCCTACTCAGCGGCAGCCCGCAACAAGCCCAGCGCATGCGCTACTGCCTCACGTTGGCCAACGGAGAAATTTGGCCTTAATTAAGCCAATTATGGCTATTAAGCAAATTTACTATTCATTCAAGTTTCCTTTTCTCTATTGTTGACTTTTGATCTTTTCTTTGAATTTTATTTAAATAGAAAAGACATCAAATGGCATAAAATAGACATGAAAATATTTTTTTATGAAAAAAAAAATATTTTTAAGACACAATAAATTATCTCAAGAACACTTTCAAATCTAGCACTTTTCATTTGTTCAAACCATTTCTTTTGCTAGTTTTTTCTTCATTCTTCGCATGGATTATCATTAGATACATCCTAGTGTGGATTGTTGTGGTTTGCTACAACCCAACAAGGTAAAGATTTAAATAACAAATAAGAAATTATAAGGTATAATTTCTAACCTCTATGTTTATATAAATTAGTTTTAATAGCACGAGTATGATCTTTTGTTTCAGATTTTGAAAATTTTTATTTTTCCGCTGCATTTATGGATGTGATTCGTTCTTCAAAACCCAACACTTGCCACTTAAAACTCCTACAACATTATAAACTCATCATCAAAACCTTACTTTCTCAAAACTTTCTAAACCCTAAACTCTCTCTCACAAAACCCTAAACTCTCTCTCTTTCCTTTTAAGCTTTAAATGAGCTGAAAACCCCTAACTTCCTTAAGAAAAGATGAAAGAGAAGAAGAAAAGCTTCTTACCTTTACACTGTTCCTCACTTGATCACAACCTTGGAGATTCTCTCTCTCCACTTAACTTGTTTGTTCTTCCCCTTCCATGCTTCCTTAAGACTTGTAGATCATGAAAAATCACTTTGTCTTGTTCTTTTCCCTCTCTTATCTTCCTTTCTCTCTTTAGAACTCAAGGTTAGTTATGGAGGATGGTGAGAGTGGCTGGCATGACTAGTTTGGGTAGAAAAGATAGAAGATATGAAACAAGGAGAAGAAGAAAATGATGAAAGAAGAAAAGAGATACAAAAGTCCTCATGTGGGACCCACTAATTTTTAACCATATACTTTGATACTTAGCTTAATTAACATATTATTTTCCTCTTTCTATTATGGTGGCTAGCCAACATGCATATTTGATGTCCAATGTAATATTTTAAATACCAAATATCTCATTAAATCCATAAAATTTTAGTAAATTGCAATTTCACCCTCAAAACGAGTCAAATTTGTAATTTCATCCTTTACCATTTTTAACATCTTTTAAACTCTTTATATGCTATATTAAGCATATATCAACATAATTAAATCATTACTTGATTAATCCATGTCAAAATCTGAATTTAGACGCTAATCGGTCAAACTCGTCAACTTCGCGACACGAGCGATTCGGTGCCTAAGTTAGCGGATATGACACTATGTGTTTCTGGTTATGCCTTTTGGCTTAATGAATGCACTAGTTGCCTTTGTGAATAGGATTTTAAGGCCTTACCTTAATCAATTTGTGGTTGTTTTTATAGATGATATCTTGGTGTATTCAAAGGACAAAGAAGAACATGACAAACATATCAGAATAGTACTTCAGACTTTGAGGGAAAATCAATTGTATGCAAAGTTGTCAAGATGTGAGTTTTGGTTGGAAGAAGTAGGGTTCTTAAGGCATATTGTGTCAGTTGAAGGAATCCATGTGGATCCTAGCAAAATATAAGTTATTCTGAGTTAGAAGCCGCCCCACAATGTGATAGAAGTCTAGAGTTTCCTTGGATTAGTTGGCTACTATAGAAGGTTTGTGAAGGGATTTCCAAGCATAGTCGCACCAATTACAAAGCTGCTCAGAAAAGAAACTAAGTTTGAGTGGACAAATTGATGTTAGGCATGCTTTGAAAAACTAAAAGTCATGCTAACCAAAGCACCTGTTTTGACCCAACCTATTCGAGGGAAAGATTTTGTGATATACAATGATGCCTCTCATAATTGGCTAGGCTGTGTATTAATGTAAGAGGGTAAAGTAGTTGCTTATGCATCTAGGCAATTGAAGCCTCGTGAACTAAATTATCCTACTCATGATTTGAAGTTGGCAGCAATAGTGTTTGCTTTAAAAATATGGCGACATTATTTGTATGGCAAGTGGTGCTACATATACAGATCATAAGAGCCTAAAATATTTGCCCACACAAAAGGAGTTGAATATAAGAAAAAGACGCTGGTTGGAATTAATTAAGGATTACAATTGTATTATTGATTATTAGTCAGGCAAAGCCAATGTAGTAGCTGATGCCTTAAGTGGAAAAACATTGGTAGGTATACCTTATAATTTCCCCATTATAATATAATATATAGAAATTAATAATAAATTAATAGGAGAATCAATTAATAATAAATTAATAGAAATTTATTTTGGCAGAGTTACGGGTTCAACCTACTTTAAGGCAACAAGTGAGAGAAGCTCAGAGGCAAGATTAGAAATTCATGATAACTACGAAGACAGTTAAAAAGGGGGAGAGACCTAAATTTAAGATTGAAGATGATGGAAGTATAAGTTATAAGGGAAGATTGTGCATGCCAAATGGCAACAGATTAAAGCAAATAATTCTAAAAGAGGTGCATAATACAACTTATTCCATGCATCTAGGAAGCAATAAAATCTATCAAGACCTGAAGACTCATTATAGGTGGCCAGGAATGAAGAAGGATATCGTTGAATACATTACAAGATGCCTGACATGCCAACAAGTGAAAACAGAACAACAAGTACCATCTGGATTATTGCAACCTATTGCTATCCCATAATGGAAGTGGGAAAGGATTACAATGGATTTTGTATCTGGTTTTCCTTTGACACAAAAGAAGCATGATGCAGTATGGGTAATTGTTGACAGGCTTATCAAATCAGCTCATTTTCTGCCAGTTCAGATGGATTATTCGTTGAGCCGGTTAGCAAAAATATATGTTAATGAGATAATTCAACTGCATAGGGTGCCAATATCTATTATTTTTTATCGAAACCCATGATTCATATCAAAATTTTGGAAAAGTCTACAACAAGTATTGGGGACCCGACTTACTTTTAGTATAGCATTTCACCCACAAACAGATGGGCAATCCGAATAAGTTATTCAATTACTGGAAGACATGCTTAGAAGCTATGTAATTTACTTTGAGGGTAACTGGGATAGGTATTTACCATTGATGGAATTTGCATATAATAATAGCTATCAAGCTAGTCTCGACATGGCTCCATATGAAGTTTTGTATGGAAGAAAATCTAGGACACCGTTATGCTGGACATAACTTGGTGTAAAGAAGTTAATGGGCCCATAATTGGTGCAATAGATGGAGGAGAATGTGAAATTAATCCAAGATCGATTAAAAGTAGCAACGGATCGACAAAAATCCTACGCTGATTTAAAGAGGAAGGACATTGAATATGTTATCGGAGACAAGGTATTTTTAAAAGTCTCGCCTTGGAAGAAAGCACTTTGTTTTGGTAAAAAGGGGAAACTAAGTCCTAGGTTTATTAAACCATATGAAATATTTGAACGTGTGGTCCAGTGGCTTACCGGTTGGCCTTACCACCAGAATTGGATAAGATCTGTAATGTGTTTCATGTCTCAATGTTAAGAAGATAGAGATTGGATCCAACACATGTAATACATGTGGTGTCAATAGAGGTACAACCATACTTGACCTATGCAAAAGAGCCGGTAAATATCTTAGCTCGAGAAGTCAATGAACTACAAAATAAGAAGGTATCAATGGTAAAGTTCCTATGGTGCAATCATGCAATAGAATAAGCCACTTAGGAGAGTGAAAAAGTGATGAGAACTTAGTATCCTTAGTTATTTAGCTTCATCTAATCAAGTAAATTTCAAGGACGAAATTTTCTTAAGGGGGAGAGAATTGTAACATCCAATGGTTTAGGCATAAATTGTGCGTGACCATAGTGGGGTGCGCTAGTTCAATCGGAGTCTAAATTTGACCCCATTAAAAAATGACTAATAATAATGGAAAATAATTAAAGGTATTATTATTTGAGAATTAAAAAGATTAGTACTAAAACTGAAAGAAAAAAAAATAAAATTACCCTATGGACAAAATCAGTATTATTGGAATTGTTGGGGGAAAAAGTGCGAAGATGAGAAAATTGGTGGAAAATAAGGAATTTCTCAAAATTAAAAGTTAATCAAGATTAATTAAATTAATGAACCAATGGAAATTAGGATTAAGTTGAATTAATGGGGCCCACTCCTTAATCATAGTATAAAGTAAAAAAAATGAGTAATTTTACATTCTTCCTCCCAAAATATCTAACTCATCTTCATCCTCTTTTCTGTTCTTGGTTGTCGTCCACCATAGCCTTCCAAAAGCCACCATTTTGCTTCAATTCAAGCTTGAAAAAGAGAGAAAAAATTATTTTTGAGGGAGAAAAATTCAGAATTAAAAAGTTCTTTCCATAAAGGGAGCTAAAGAGCAAGAAGGAAGGAAGAAATAAGAAAAGAAAAAGGAAGGAACCTTGGGACAAATTCGTTCCACCTTGGAGAACTATTAAGGTGAGTTTATTCTTCTTAAATTCAACATTTTCTTCCATTTGAGACCCATAAGGATGATAGATATGATTAGGATTGGTAGATTTAGGTTATTTGGCAAGAATGGACCTAAAAATTGAAATTTGTAACTAGTTGAAAAAAAATGTATTTAAACTTTTAATTAATGATAATTGATGTTAGTTAATTGTTTTATGACTTAAAAACAAGAGAAAGGTAACTCTAATGGAGGAATGAGGGGCTGCCTTGGTTAAGTTAATTTGGGAAAATTTGAAATTAATCTAGGAGCAACACAATTGGTGATAAATGAAATGTGATAAGAGTGAATTTGAAGAAAATAAATTGGGACCTATGATAAGGTTTTTGGGCAACCATGACATATCAAGAAGGAAGTTTAACTCCATTACATTTTGGCTAAATTAAAGTATAAAACATATTAGGAGCATTAGAATTTTATGTAGGCTTGAAAAGTTTTGATAATGAATGATAGGAATGAGATATGATATGGTTGTGTAGAAAAACCAAGTGAGCAAATGAGAGGCCCTCAAGAGGGTGACAAAGGCAAGAAGAAACCAAATTAGTGAGGGGAGGAAAAGAAAGAAAAAGGGAAGCTCTAAGGCTGATTAGGTATGTGCTTCATTGATAAAAATCTTGCATGTTGTTTAAATGTGTGAAATTATGTATTAATGTTGATATGAATGTGGTTTGACATGGAATATGATTAGTTGTTGCCTTTAATGTTTTATATGGTAATAGGACCAAATGGTGTGAAATCATTAAGATATGTGAATGTAATTATGATATGAAAACTTTGGCGTAAAAATGAATGCATATAATGGATGTAATTAGTAGATAGGTTTGTGCCAATTGATAATCCTGCTGTAGAAATTTTGGAGCAGTCATGACTATTTTGATCATAACTAATGCTCTAGTAATGATATTGAGGTGAAATCAATTGGAAATCAAAGTGAATTCATAAGGCTAAAATTGGCATTCAGAACCTAAGTTCAAACTCTAATTGCAAATGGGCTAAAAATTAGACACAAAATTTCGGACCTATAGGTACCCAGAAAATACTGAGTAAAAATAATGGAACGCCCTTCGATAAAAGGGCATAACTTTTGATAAAAAAAATTTGGATTTGAATGATTTTGATTCATCTGAAAGCTGAGATAATAAAATATAAAATATTATAAGACCGTAAATTCAAATTCGAATTATAAATGGGCTAAAAATGAGGGCCAAAATCTATCATAGACAAATATTTGATATATTGGACTTTTGCATGTTGTATGATGATTATATATAGTAATTAATGTCAATTTGGACTTTAATTGTAATTATAAATATTTAATAAATTGTTTATGCATAAGGTTCTAATGCAATAACAATGGGAATAAATAACAAAAATAAATAAACATATATGTGAAAATTTGATACAATTATCATTTTGGAAAATATTGTGAATAAATATAAAAATAGTTAAGCCCTAAGACACCTAATCTAGAACTAGAATAGAGAATAGTTTGGCATGCCAATTGAGGGAGTTAAGGCACTCGGTGCCAAATATAAAAGCTGGTAATGACAAATTTATAAATGTGCTCAACACAAAATTATTAAGCCGGTAATGATAATATTACAAAAGCCGGTAATGACACTATTATCAAAGCGTTCGGCGCAATATTATAAAATTCGGTAATGATAACCTCTGTTATTCCTATTAGTTAGTTCGGTTATAGGTGTTATGGGCACAAAGAAAATGAAAACAATAATAATATAAAAGTATCTCATTGAATAATGTTGTGTTAAATCAAAATTGTTAAATATTATATGTTTGATGGCATTTATCTAATTTCACATAATTTGTAACATCCTTGACCTTCCCCACATACATTTCATTAAACATAAGCATTTTGCATACAATTCAATTGAACACGTGCATTTCATACGTATTTTCGTAGGAACAAGTTCATGGCACGCACTAGCTATGTGTTCTAGTATTTGGCAATTATATCAAGTCACACGTGTATCCTTATAACCTAAATAAGCATAACAAAGTATTAGAAATGAATTGAATAAGGTGACTAAATTAAAGTAAGAAAAATGATTAGATTAAGATTAGTGAACATTTATATTGCTAATTTAGTTAAATCGGGTCAAATGATTAAGCTGTATCATTGTGTGAATTAGTGGAATTATAAATCTATGTAAATAATAATAATAATATAGACAAAATAAAATGAAAATGACATAAAAGAGAAATAGAAGAGAAGAGAAGAGAAAGGAGAAGAGAAAGGAGAAAAGAGATGAGAAAAAGATAAAAAGACAAAAACCAAAAGTTAGCTTTATCTTCCCATTTCTGCCTTCATCTCCAGCCCGACTTCTTCTTCAATTTCCTCCATTTTAGACATCAATTCTTCCTTGTTTCACCTAGTTTTTGAAGCTAATTGATCCCTTTCAAGGTTGTTCTTGGTAAGTAATCAATTTTTATTGCTATAGGGTTGATTTGAGTTGCTTAGCTTCAATATTAGGCACTGAATTGCACCCCGATTTTGATGTTAATAGAAATTGATTCTGAAAATGTGTAAAACACAGAGGTTGTTCCTTTATATCTTAGATATATGGATATGTAAACATTTTTGCAGGATGTTATTATAGGGAGAGATATTCTCTTCGTACTGAAACTGGTCAGGGTGTAAACCTTAACCACGTTAGCTACTGTGTGGTTTGATTTCGAAAATGTTAAAGCCCTTATATGAAGTCTCTCAAAAAATAAACGTTGTAGACATATGTGTGTTGTATCGTTCTACCAAATTTCAGGTTCATAGACCATGTAAAATGTGAGTTATGGTGAATGGAACCATGACTGTTCCATGGTTTGAACTGCATACTGAGTGCCCTGGGAAGATACAGTAATTTGTTTGGCTAATTTGAGCTTGTTAGAACTCGATTTTGTAATTTCTCAAAACTTGAGAGGTATAGTTATATGTATTAGCTAAACTATATGCCTCTATAACACATATACGTGGTTTTAACATTAATGTATCATTCTGCAAATGAAACTCTGTATTATTTCCCTGCCTTACCACATCAATTTTCTCACATAATTCAAAATCTTTGCTTTGTGATTCTTTGATCCTCTCCTTTAGTATAGGTCTGACTTGAAAAGTAGCAATCAGGGATCCTTCATCATGTATATTTAATTCAACATTCATAGATCGTAATTGAATCAAATATGGAAAAGAGGATACTTGCAAGTGAGCTACACTGCCACTAGCCTTCCTACTCAATGCATCTGCTACCACATTGGCTTTCCCTGGATGGTATTCATTTGTACTGTCATAATCTTTTAACAACTCTAACCATCGTCTTTGCCTCATGTTTAACTCCTTTTGTGTCAGCAAATAACCTAAGCTTTTATAGTCTATGAAGATCTGGAATGTCTCACCATACATATAATGCCTCCAAATCTTCAATGCAAATACAACTGCAGCCAATTCTAAATCGTGTACTGGATATGAGATCTCATGTGGTCTCAGTTTCCTAGATGCATAAGCTATCACCTTACCATGTTGCATTAATACACATCCCAAGCCTTGGTGAGAAGCATCACTATATACTGTAAACCCACATGTACCTGTAGGGATGGTTAACACTGGTGCTGAGGTTAGCCTGTGTTTTAGTTCATCGAAACTCTTCCGACATTCTAGAGTCCACTTGAAAGGCACATTCTTTCTCAACAATTTAGTCAAAGGGCTAGCAATTAAGGAGAATCCATCAACAAATCTGCGGTAGTATCCGGCTAAACCCAAAAAACTATGCATTTCAGAAACATTTTTAGGAGCTTCCCAATTTACCATAGCCTCAATTTTCTTTGGGTCAACCTCTATGCCCTTACACGACAACACATGTCCAAGAAACACCAAATGATCTAACCAAAATTCACATTTACTCAATTTGGCATATAATTGTTTCTCCCTCAAAGTTTGCAACACAATTTTTAAATGTTGTTCATGTTCTCCCCTATTCTTTGAGTACACCAATATGTCATCAATAAATACAATCACAAACCTATCCAAATATGGTTGAAACACCTTATTCATTAAAGCCATAAATGCAGCTGGAGCATTAGTCAATCCAAATGGCATTACTAAAAATTCATAATGCCCATACCTGGTTGGAAAGGCAGTCTTTGGAACATCCGTTTCTGCTACCTTCAGCTGGTAATAACCTGATTTCAGATCAATCTTGGAGAATATTTGGGCTCCTTGCAACTGGTCAAACAAATCATCTATTCTAGGCAATGGATATTTGTTCTTCACCGTCATTTTGTTCAGTTGCCTATAATCGATGCACAATCTCATTGTTCCATCTTTCTTTTTAACAAATAACACTGGAGCTCCCCATGGTGATACACTAGGTCTAATATACCCTTTGTCAAGTAACTCATGCAATTGGGCCTTTAGTTCTTTCAACTCAACTGGGGCCATTCTGTAGGGTGACCTTGATATTGGTGCAGTTCTTGGTACTAGTTCAATAGTAAATTCTATCTCTCTATCTGGTGGTAAACCAGGTAGATCATCTGGGAATACATCAGCAAATTCCCTTACCACTGGTATATTTTCCACCAAGCTATCAGTGGTTCTAGTATCAGTCACATATGCCAAATAACAGCTGAAACTAGACATGTAGGCACAAGTTTTCTTTCACCTAGAAATACTACCCTCGGCTGGTTTGGTGATTCCAAAATTACTTCCTTAGTAAAGCAATTCACTATTGCATGATGTCTAGTTAACCAGTCCATTCCCAGTATCACATCAAATTCATATATTGGCAATAAAATCAGATCAGCTATTAACTCAGCTCTGTCAATGCATATCAGGCAATCATGACAGACATTATTCACAACTACCACAGTTCCCAATGGCGTACTCACATTTATGTTAATCCCCAAAGGCTCATGCATTTGATGCAATTCAGATGCCATATGCAATGATATAAATGAATGAGTGGAGCCTGGGTCATTCAATGCATATGCTAATATTTCAGAAATATAAATATTACCAGTGACTACTTCGGGAGCATCCACTGCCTCTTATCTAGTCATAGCAAACACCCTGGCCTGAGTAGGAGGTCTAGAACTCTGATCTTCAGATCTGGTCACTCCTCTGCCTAGTGTACCAGTACTGCCCCTGCCTCTTCCTCTGCCTTGTATCCCACTAGTAGGGTAGACCCTCGGTGCCTCAACAGTAGTCTCAGATACTCCTCTACCTCTGCTGGTCTCTGCTAGTTTGGCTCTATTTGGACAGTCTCTATACATGTGCTCCATCGATCCATAGACATATCATGCTCCTGTGAGCCTTCTATATTCGCCCGTATGCTGTCTGCCACAATGACTACATGTGGGCCTCTGTTCAACATATTGCCTCTGCCCTCTGCCTGGGTAAGAGAAAGTCATTCCTCAACCTCTAGAACTGGAGTACCCACTTCTGTTACCAGATTGTGCAGGCATATATCTACCTCTTTTCCCCAACCTTCTGCTAGACTCACCAAAGAACTCACGTGATGGCCTTTTTATTTGTTGTTCCCCAGCTTCTTTCATTAACCGTTCAACTCTGATTGCAGCAGCTCTGAGCCTGGCATAACTATCAAGATCAGTAGTTGTAATTCTATTTCTGATCTCATATTTGAGGCCCTCCTCAAACTTCTTGCATTTGTCTCTTTCAGTAGAGACCATGAAGGTGGCATAATGGGAAAGTTTGTTAAATTGTACTTCATACTCCGCAATAGACATATTCCCCTGTTTCAGATTCAGGAATTCCTTCCTCTTCTCATCTTTATATGCTTCAGGCATGTAATTTTTCTGAAATTCCAGGAGAAAATCATTCCATGTCAACACCGGTTGTTGTGCATCACTGTCAGGGACTGTCTCCCACCATTCATAAGCATTTCCTTGCAGTAAGGATACTGCATAATCGAATTTCTTATCCGAGGTACATCTCATCATATTTAGTACCCTCTGTGTCCTTTTCAGCCATGTCTCAGCTTCTGCTGGGTCTGTTGTGCCATTGAAATCAGTTGCACCATGTTTTCTCAGCTTGTCATAACGTCTTTCCTTGTACATTTCAGGACCATATACTTCTTCTTCTAGGTTTTCATGGGGTACTTCTGCATGAGATGACTGTGATCCATGTACTAGAGCTCTAGCTCCTATTGTTGGTTGCTCTCTATGTAAATGGGGTGATGCCTCATGCGAATGCATTTCGGCCGACCTCTCCCTCCTTGGTGTATCATGTCTTATGATGTCCCTAAAATAAATGAAAGTATGTCACTACATAATGTTCAACACATAGGATGCATATGTTATCATGCTTATATGCATATGCATGTTCCCATGGAACCTATCCCTGCTCTGATACCAAAAATGTAACATCACACCTTATGCATTTAAGTATAACCTATCTCTGTATCAAGTAATCATACATGGCATACTGGAAAGGTAAAATACCCTGTTAACAATAGTAGTAAAATTTTTTTTTCATATCTTGTAATATAATTCAATGACTTTGCAAGTCTCATATCCTATAATTTCATTCAATGACTTGCAAGTCTCATATCCTGTAATATTATTCACTGACTTTGCAAAGTTAACACTGAGTTTTCACCACAATATAATATATCACATATATCAAAACATAAACTTTACACATAAGTATTTTCGAGTTGATTTCATTTATACATTTTTAGACTCATTCCAAAATCACTATAGATATTCAAGCACGTAAATACAAAACACATATGACATATTTTTATGCTTGTGTGGAATGCAAGGAGAGAGAGTGATGAGGCTCGGCCAGTGACCTGTCCTCCATGTCTTTTATACGCTACTCAAAATGAGCTATCACTTTTCTTTACCTGAAAAATGATCCAAATTGATGAGTTGCGGCTCAGTGAGAATAACCATGCAATGAGCTCTAAAGTACCAAACAACTCATAGTAATAAATCACAATTCCAATATATACCATGTATTCCATTCCATTCATCAGTATCATATAAGTATCAATAAAGTTGAAACATATAATCATTACTCTTTATGTATACAAATGCTTTGCTTATTTCATTTTGTTGTGACCAAGATAAACAGACATTGCCCCGGGTTTCCATGTGAATATTTGCCATGTGAACATTTGCATTTGCATTTGCTAGCTAGCTTGATCATTTGTTTCATTTGCACATTTGTTGGGCCATAGGCCTCTTCTTTTGCTTTACAATATCGATTAACTAGTCAAAATGCCTTTTTAGCCCATATGCATATTCACTTGTATTTAAGCATTCATCAACCATTGCATCTTTATCATATACAACATACATATATTCCATATATACCTCATATGTTAAGCATATACCTTGCATATCGATACATATACCATGTATATGTATCACATTTGTCAAACATATACCTCAAATATATCACAAGTATACCATTTATATGTACCACAATGTCACAAATTATCCATCATTACATTATCAAGGACCAATCATGACAATCACATGAATCACATAGCAAGCAACATTCATTTGCACTAAAGAATTCAATCGATAATTAGACTCACCGTTCTACTTTGATCTCGACCCCTAACTTATTGTCTATTTGCTCCTTGTGGGTCTCCAATTTGTTGCGAGCCTAATATGAAAACATAATCGATTAACTTATGATTAGAGAGACTTAATGTGGCTTAAACAAATTAACATGCATTGTTCATATCAATAGTTAAGATTTTTCCTATGAGGCAGTGTGACCTTATGGGACTGTTTAGCCTATAACTTTTTCTATAATTGACCAATTAATCTGATTCTTGGTCCTAATTAAACATAACATATAATTATAGAACATATTAAAATATCAGACCAATTGGATCATTGTACAATATTTGGTGGAATTTCTAAGAGTGTTCTATTTTCTGCCTTGTTTTCTGCCTTTAGGCAGTTTCAGGGTACTCATTTGGATTCATCATAACTTATAATATATATGTAATATTTTAATGAAACTTTTCAGAAACTTATAAGGGTTCATATGGAACATGTTTCATGTTTACAACTTTTACCAATTATGTCTCTAGGGTCTTCTAAATATACCAAACATTTTACTGGTCCAGAATAGAATTGACTTCCGTACCAGTATGGCTTACAAAGGCCATAACTTAGTCTATACATAACCAATGAAGTTTCCATTAGTACCAATGGAAGAGGCACACAATGCACCATATGCAATACACCCAGGGATGATAAAGATGTATCACTGTTTAAGGCCTCATTACTGGTGGCCAAAAATGAAGAAAGATATAGCAGAATATGTTTCCAAATGCTTGACATGTCAGCAGATTAAAATTGAACATCAGGCAGCAATTGGTAAGTTACATCCATTGCCAGTGCCAGAATTGAAATGGGAAAGAATAACGATGGATTTCGTTTATGGATTGCCAAGAACCCCACGGAAAAATGGTTCAGTATGGGTAATTGTTGATAGATTAACTAAGTCAGTACACTTTTTACCGATCAGATGGGGGTGTACACTTGAGAGTTTGGCAAAATTATATGTGAATGAGATAGTCAGATTGCATGGAATTCCAGTGTCCATTGTGTCTGATAGAGATCCACAGTTTACTTCACGTTTTTGGGTGAGTTTACAGAATGCATTGGGAACAAAATTGAACTTTAGCACTACATTCCACCCACAGACTGACGGACAATTAGAGAGGACTATACAGACATTAGAAGAAATGCTTAGAGCATGTTCTATGGAATTCAGAGGTGCTTGGGATGAATATATAGCATTGATTGAATTTGCTTACAATAACCAGTATCATAGCAGTATCGAGATGGCACCATATTTGGCATTGTATGGCAGAAAGTGCCGAAGCCCTATCATTTGGGATGAAGAAGGAGCACGTGCATTAGAAGGGCCAGAGATAGTGCAAGACACAGTGGATAAGATCAAGGTTGTCAAGAACAAGCTAAAGGCAGCACAGGATAGGCAAAGGCAAAAAGTTATGTTGATCAGCATAGAAGGGAAATGGAATACGAGTTGGGTGAAAAGGTATTTCTTCGTGTGTCTCCATGGAAAGGGATAATTCGATTTGGCAAGAAGGGTAAATTGAGCCCAAGATACATAGGGCCTTATGAAATTCTTGAGAAGATTGGTCCATTGGCTTATAGGTTGGCTTTACCACCTGAGATGGCTCAGATACATAATGTGTTTCATGTGAGCATGCTTAGAAGATATAGGTCAGATCCTACACATGTACTTAAAGATCAAGCCATTGAGATTGCAGAGGACATGAGTTATGTGGAGGAACCAGTGCAAATCATTGGATACAAGACTAAACAGCTAAGAAATCGAGAAATACCTTTGGTTAAGGTATTATAGCGTAACAATTTACAAGAAAAGGCAACATGGGAAACAGAAGAAAATATTAAAAAGCAATATCCACACCTATTTTTAGGTATTAATTTCGAGGAAGAAATTTTTAAAAGGAGGAGAGAATTGTAACATCCTTAACCTTCCCCACATGCATTTCATTAAACATAAGCATCTTGCATATAATTCAATTGAACACGTGCATTTTATACGTATTTTCGTAGGAACAAGTTTATGGCACGCACTAGCTATATGTCTTAGTATTTGTCAATTATATCGAGTCACACATGTATCCTTATAACCTAAATAAGGATAACAAAGTATTAGAAATGAATTGAATAAGGTGACTAAATTAAAGTAAGAAAAATGATTAGATTAAGATTAGTGAACATTTACATTGCTAATTTAGTTAAATCGGGTCAAATGATTAAGCTGTATCATTGTGTGAATTTGTGGAATTATAAATCTATGTAAATAATAATAATAATATAGACAAAATAAAATGAAAATGACATAAAAGAGAAATAGAAAAGAAGAGAAGAGAAAGGAGAAGAGAAAGGAGAAAAGAGATGAGAAAATAGATGAGAAAAAGATAAAAAGACAAAAACCAAAAGTTAGCTTTATCTTCCCATTTCTACCTTCTTCTCCAGCCCGACTTCTTCTTCAATTTCCTCCATTTCAGACTTCAATTATTCCTTGTTTCACCTAGTGTTTGAAGCTAATTGATCCCTTTCAAGGTTGTTCGTGGTAAGTAATAAATTCTTATTGCTATAGGGTTGATTTGAGTTGCTTAGGTTCAATATTAGGCACTGAATTGCACCCCAATTTTGATGTTAATCGAAATTGATTCTGGAAATTTGTAAAACCCAGAGGTTTTTCCTTTATGTCTTAGATATATGGATATGTAAACATTTTTACAAGATGTTATGTATAGGGAGAGATATTCTCTTTGTACTGAAACTAGTCAGGGTGTAAACACTAACCAAGTTAGCTACCGTGTGATTTGATTTCGAATATGTTAAAGCCCTTATATGAAGTCTCTCAAAACCTAAAAGTTGTATATATATGTGTTTTGTATCTTTCTACCAAATTTCAGATTCATATACCTTGTAAATTGTGAGTTATGGTTAATGGAACCATGACTGTTCCATGGTTTGAACTGCATACTGAGTGCCCTAGGAAGATATAGTAACTTGTTTGGATACTTTAAGCATGTTGCAACTCGATTCTGTAAATGATCAAAATGTGAGAGATATAGGTATGTCTTAGCTAAACTTTGGTACTAATGGAAACTTCATTGGTTATGTATAGACTAAGTTATGGCCTTTGTAAGCCATACTGGTCCGGAAGTCAATTCTATTCTGGACCAGTAAAATGTTTGGTATAATTAGAAGACCCTAGAGACATAATTGGTAAAAGTTGTAAACATGAAACATGTTCCATATGTACCCTTATAAGTGGCTCTAAAGGTTCATTAAAATAGGACATATAGATGATAAGTTATGATGAAGCCAAATGAGTACCCTGGAACTGCCTAAAGGCAGAAAACAAGGCAGAAAACATAACACTCTTAGAAATTCCACCAAATATTTTACAATGATCCAATTGGTCTGATATTCTAATATGTTATATAATTCTATGTTATGTTTAATTAGGACTAAGAATCAAATTAATTGGACAATTATAGAAAAAGTTATAGACTAAACAGTCCCATAAGGTCACACTGCCTCATAGGAAAAATCTTAACTATTGACATGAACAATGCATATTAATTTGTTTAAGCCACATTAAGTCTCTCTAATCATAAGTTAATCGATTATGTTTTCATATTAGGCTCGCAACATATTGGAGACCCACAAGGAGCAGATAGACAATAAGTTAGGCGTCGAAATCAAAGGAGAACGGTGAGTCTAATTATCGATTGAATTCTTTAGTGCAAATGAATGTTGCTTGCTATGTGATTCATGTGATTGTCATGATTGGTCCTTGATAATGTAATGATGGATAATTTGTGACATTGTGGTAAATATAAATGGTATACTTATGGTATATTTGAGGTATATGTTTGACAAATGTGATATATATACATGGTATATGTATCGGATATGCAAGGTATATGCTTGACATATGAGGTATATATGGAATATATGTATGTTGTATATGATAAAGATGCAATGGTTGATGAATGCTTAAATACAAGTGCATATGCATATGGGCTAAAAAGGCATTGTGACTAGTTAATCGATATTGTAAAGCAAAAGAAGAGGCCTATGCCCCAACAAATGTGCAAATGAAAGAAATGATCAAGCTAGCTAGCAAATGCAAATGCAAATGTTCACATGGAAAATATTCACATGGAAACCCGGGGCAATGTCTGTTTAACTTGGTCACAACAAAATGAAATAATCAAAGTATTTGCATACATAAAGAGTAATGATTATATGTTTCAACTTTATTGATACTTATATGATACTGATGAATGGAATGGAATACATGGTATATATTGGAATTGTGATTTATTACTATGAGTTGTTTGGTACTTTAGAGCTCATTGGATGGTTATTCTCACTGAGCCGCAACTCATCAATTTGCATCATTTTTCAGGTAAAGAAAAGTGATAGCTCATTTTGAGTAACGTATAAAAGACATGGAGCACAGGTCACTGGCCGAGCCTCATCACACTCTCTCCTTGCATTCCACACAAGCATGAAAATATGTCATATGTGTTTTGTATTTACGTGCTTGAATATGTATAGTGATTTTGGAATGAGTCTAAAAATGTATAAATGAAATCAACTCGAAAATACTTATGTGTAAAGTTTATGTTTTGATATATGTGATATATTATATTGTGGTGAAAACCTCAGTGTTAACTTTGCAAAGTTAGTGAATAATATTACAGGATATGAGACTTGCAAGTCATTGAATGAAATTATAGGATATGAGACTTGCAAAGTCATTGAATTATATTACAGGATATGAAAAAAAAAATTTACTACTATTGTTAACAGGGTATTTTACCTTTCCAGTATGCCATGTATGATTACTTGATACAGGGATAGGTTATACTCAAATGCATAAGGTGTGACGTTACATAATTCTTTTATTTTATGCCTTATTTGTGAAATTATTAAATGACATGTAAGAAAATATATATATGTAAGATTTTAATCCTTGAAGCACCACTAAGCTGGTCGCTTAGCGCGGGTGGTTTCCTCTCACGCAAGTTCTAAAGAAAAGTCGTAAATAGTATAGTTGTCAAAAGAAGAAGGGTACTCGGATGAAAAGCAACTAAAAGCTTTGGACATATTTTTGGTATATTTTGTCAAAAACCTTTGTAAATTAAATTATAATTCTATTTCATATAGTATGTGTTAGGAATGTGTACATCTAATATAATGGACATAGTTGAATGTAAAATAATATATTTTATAAGTAAATAAAATTTTGAATATTGGTGTTTGTAATAATTTTATTTTGGTGTCTGTAATATTTTCACAAAAACATTATACTTCATATAGCTAATCTTATAAAATAGGTAGTCAGGTAATGCTCATTTATCTTGCTGAACTAAAGTGAGATAAGGGAGTGTTACAATTTTTGGTATTAGAGCTATAGGTTTACATGAACAACTAAAGCCTAGACTCGATACTAAGACTAGAGGTAGGATAGATGAGATGCCATAAAGGGGGTTTACAGTATTGTAGTTATATGTTTACTTAGTCAATATGGCTTAATCTTGGAAAGTGCAATGGAGGAGCCTCGATTGGCACACCTGATTATAGATAATATTGCATGCAAAAGTTATATGTTTACTTAGTCAATATGGCTTAAACTCAAAGAGCGTCATTGACTTGAGCATCCTAAACTGGTACACATGATTATAAGCAGTGGCATGGTAGCTTAGGCTTGGACGAACACCCCAATTCACGAATCGTATTCGAATAGTCCTTGTTGAAAGTTGTTGGGCAATAAATGTAAAGTGATGAAGGGACAAAAATAGAAAAAGAGGTTCAAAGACATAAGTGTACATGATTACATTGTTAAGATTGATACGCCATAATTATAATAATATGGCTAATGAAGTCATCAAATCTCATAAGGCAAGACATTTCATATGATTTGTCATATTTCACTGCCATGCCACGATAGGTTATATAATGTTATGATTATATATGACATTTGAATTGCATGTTGAAATTTTTATGCATATATGTACTACTAATCTTTCAGTAGCTTAGCATGCAGGTGTTTTGCCCATGCAGGTCAGAACCTAGTAGAAAAAAGGAAGAAGAAGATCAAGAGAAGTTAGCCTAACATTAGAGACAACAGATTATACCTAACAAGGATCGATGATATCACATGTCACACTTCTGCATTTTTTTATATGTCATATTGAGGGGGTTGTTTACTTTTATACATGTATGTAAATGAAAGAATTATGTAATTTATGTCTAAGACATGTATTTTCACAAACCCCTAGACAAAGGTTAGTCATATTTTTATGAAATTGGCCATAGTGGAAAAAAAGTTTTATTTTTACTTTATGTTTTATTTAAGTCATCATGACCATGGTGGAAAGAAAAAGTTTTTAAATTTCACAAGTTTTCACATACAGGTTGTGTGGCATTAGCTCGTTTAGTCGAGCTTGTAGTGTCCTCTCGCCTAACCAGGATAAACCCGACTATACGAATGAGTGCCACGCAAACTGTATGTAGAAAACCTGTGAAATTTAAAACCATTTCTTTGCACCATGGTCATGATGTGTAACACCCTTAGATATAATTAAGATTAAATCCAATTATACCAAAAGATGCTACGATTCACATTATTCAAAACACCATAATTTAAAAACTTTAATGCATCATGGTCATGATGACTTATTAAAATATAAAATATCATTAAAAGATTTCAATATGATAACAAACGGGCATTCACTATCCCCAAGTGTATACAAAATGAATAGTTATAAAATTACATGACCTTTAGAAAAATACAAAACATGTACACTTATAACTATTCAAGCCCACAAAACAACCAAAAAGTACAACAGAGCATCACCTCAAAGAAAAATGATAATGATGATCAAGATGAGCAAAAACAAAAAGAGCATCACGAGGAACAATTAACTCAAGCTCAAGAGTAAGGCACTTAGAGGCTACTAAGGGAGTGGAAGTTTATAAGAAACCACCCAATGGAGCAAATCATTGGTGATCCCACTAAGAATATAACTATTTGATCTCATCTTAAGTTCTTAGATTCTTATCTTGCTTTTATGTCTCAAATTGATCCAATGACCATTATGGAGGCTCTTAGTAATGAGAGTTGGGTGATTGCTATGCAAGAGGAACTCAACCAATTTGAGAGAAATAAGGTTTGGACATTAGTTCTAAGACTTAAGGACTACCTAATTATTGGTAGTGAATAAGTCTTTAAGAACAAGTTAGATGAGCAAAGTCAAATCACTAGAAACAAGGCTAGATTGGTTGCTAAAGGGTACAACCAATAGGAAGGCATAAATTATGAGCAGATATGTGCTTCGGTTGCAAGATAAAAGCCATTAAGATTCTTTTAGCATTTAAACATCATATGAATTTTAAGCATTTTTGAATGGATGTTAAAAGTGCATTCTCAAATGGTTTCATAGAGGAGGAAGTTTATATTGAGCAACCTCTTGGTTTTGAAAGTCCTGCATTGTCAAATCATTTTTTAAGCTCACTAAAGCCTTGTATGGTTCAAACAAGCTCTAAGAGCTTGCTATGAAAGGCTTAGTGCATTTCTTTTGGAAAATGGATTTTCAAAGGGACACATTTTATTGATGATATTATTTTTGGGTCATCTAATGAATTGCTTTGTCAAGAGTTGGCTAAGTGTATGATTAGGGAGTTTGAATTGAGCCTGATAAGAGAGCTCAAATTCCTCCTTGGTCTTCAAATCAAACAGGGCAAGGAGGGCATCTTCATCAACCAATCCAAGTACGCTAAAGAGTTATTGAAAATTTTGGAATGGAATGATGCAAGAGTGCCAAGACTTCGATGAGCACATCCATAAAGTTGGACAAGGATGAGAAGGGTAAGGTTGTGGATGAAAAACATTATAGAATTATGATCATATCTCTTTTATACCTTACCATTTCTAGGCCTGATATAATATTTAGTGCACTTAGGTTTATGGTATCCTAGGAAGACTTCATTTCAAATAATTAGTTTTTCAAATATGGACTATTCTAGTAGTCTTCTAGATAGGAAAAGCACTTCAAGGAACATACTTTCGAGTTCTTGAGCACATTGTAAGTTTCTCTAGTCAACAAGGTTTATTTTTAGCTATGCAAACAAGAGAAGACTCTCACTATTGTTGAGTTTGCTGATATTTTCAAGCTGGCACATGAGGGCTTGATCCTTGAAAGCGAGGCAAAAGGCTTCAATCCTCATAATATATCGCATACCTTTAGAGGCCACTTCAATTGGGATGTAAAGAAGATGAAGAGTATGCATCTCATGTCTTCATTTCACCTCTACATTCACTGGTTCCTTACATACAACATCTTTGTTAGAGTTGCCATTAATGGTTTAATAAGGAAGTTTGAGTTGTCATTTGAATGGACTCAGAAGAGTGAGCTAATGACCCTATCAAGGTGGTTTGCCTCGCACCTCCTTTCCATCACCATGAAGCCTTCAAGTAACATCATCATTCGGAGTTATGTCACTCATTTAATGGTTGAGCTATGTCTCTTGGATCTCTAGGACCATATATATACACTATGGTCGCGACATCCCCTAAAGATCAACTTGATGTTGAATTTTTATTAAGATGGAAGCCACTGTCATAATCCTCTATAAGGATGATGTTTTTTTATCATTTCAAGACATCTATGGATAAGATTGCTTGGGAGGCCGATTACTCTTATGAGTTCAAGATCGGTCTTTAGGGAAATTAGCAAAAGAAAAGAGCTTGAGTGGAGCTTTTTGACACCCTAGTAGGTGGTAGTACAACTCCTAATAGGAAGTGAGGCATCTTCATCATCCACTCCACACTTGGTACAACAGTTGATGGTTGTCTTTGGTCCTCGTTTTGACATGCTTCAGCAAAGCATTGATGATTTTCATCAATCTATTGCCAAAAGATGGATGACCTCAAGAATTACATTAAGTCTCATGTTGAGAGTCTCGACGATGAGGTGGCTCAACTTCAAGATCTGCTTCTAGAGTGAAGCCTTAATATCTCTTAATTTCTAGTTTCTAGTTAGGAATCTTAGCTTGTAGAATGTTTTTGTTGCTTTGACCTTTGTAATCAAAGCTTGGTTTGATATCTTGTAATTAAAACCATGTAGCTTTTGTTTCAAAGTAATGCATTTTTTTTAGCTTGCCATTTCTTCTCTTATGCTTGTTCTCTTTTTTATTGTGAAAAAGAGGGAGAAGAAATATTCAATATGTATATTATATATCCTATATATGTTTTGATTATATATGTGTTGCTTGTTACCTAGTATGCATATAGCCAATACTTTTGTTTTTTTTTTTGTTGTTTGTACTCAAATCTATGTTTATGGCTTGATTATGTAGCATGCTTGTGGTCTTTATTTTAAATATTTTATAAGAATATTTTGAGGGGGAGAAAATTATTTCTCCTTAAGCCACATATTGCATAATTATTTGTTACCGTAAAAAAAAAAGAGAGATAGTTGAACCTTGAGGGGTATTTTTGTCATTTTGATGATAACAAATAATTGGACAATAGGAAAGTTAACCATATTTTTGTGTTCTAAGTGTTTAGATAGGTTAAATATTCCTTAAACTAGCAAAGCCAGTTGAATCAAGTGATTTGAAGTTCAAAGAACAAAATTCAGAAGACATTCACGGCCGTGACAAAATTGGTCATGCTGGTTAAAACAAATAGTCTCGCCCGTAAAACATGCCTTTCACGTCCGTGGAATAAGTGGTAACACCTGTGAATGCTTGTGGTGCTAAAGTTTCATATTCAATTGATCATAGTTGTGAAGAACTAGCCTACCTATGAACTAAGTTTATTCACACCCGTGAAAACTCAATCAACGCCCTTGATAGAACATGCAAATTTGGATAGATTGTCTCATGACCATCTTCACCACTTCAATCACAGTTTTACCAAGAAAATTCACACCTATGAAGGTTCAGTCACAAATGTGAATATGGAAAGAGAAAGATGTCATATGCAAATGTAAAGTGGTTGAACTACTATTCCGCATTGAATGCAGTCTAAACAACAATATTTCTTAGAAGATGTATAAATACAACATATTTATGCCTCCCAAATAGAAAACCAAATTTCAAGCATCTAATCTTTGTAAATCCTTGGGCATTTATTAATTTCCAAAAACTTCTTTAAATCTTTGTTGCAAACCATTATTGCTCAATTTGTTGAGCTTTTATGGTTGTTAAGTGTATTCATTTTTGTAATTAGTTGCTCTATAATGAGATTGAGTGAATTGGGTTATGAGTTAAACACTTATAAGGGTTTATATGTGAGTCATTAAAATATAAGGATTTGGTTGTTGTGTTGGCCATTAAAACACAAGGATTTTCTAGGTTAGATGTTAGCTGAGAGAGTAAAACATATAGTTGGAAATGAGTTAGGGAAAATTCTACTATAACACTTTGTATTAATGAAATACCCAATTGCGACTGGAGAGAGGACATAGGGTTAGTTAACATCCAAACCTCTATAAATAATGTATCTCTCATCTTTCTTTCCCTCTCTATTAATTCCTTAGTATTTGCTTTAGAAAAAAAAATTTAATTCAAACCAATTCAACTTCTCTTTTTTTGTTATTATTTGGGCAATGCCCTCACTTAGATCCTCTTGGTTCCAATTGTAAGAAATTAGGCACTTATCTTAGTCACTCTTTCATTGTTAGATTCCCCTTAAGTGCCCCCCTTAAGTTGATACCAATTATTAATTTTGTCATCCTTAATGCCAGTTGAGGTGCTTTAATATCACTTGTTGAGGATTGTTGGAGATGTTAATTGTTTCTGTTTGTACTTACAAAAATCAATTTGTTCTGTCTTTTGGTACCTATTTGAACTTGGGTTCGTGCTAGAAGGTTCTAAATAAGCCTTTCTTATATAACAAAATCCATTTATATGACCAAATTTCATGCAATAATGACATTGCATACTAGATTTAAAATTTTCGTTTTATCATGCCATTTTGCACCAAATTTAGGCTGCACCACATTTCTAGACATAAAATGAATGCACAAAAATTTGTTATGTCATGTGTGAGGTCCTAGAAGCATACTTTTTGTACATAAATGCATTTTTTTCCCTTTTAAGTTTGGCTCTAGGACAATGTGAGCCTTTTCAATTTCTCTTTGGAATGGGAGGTTTTGTATATGCCTTGGTGTGAGCCTCTCTTTCTATTATCACTATACTAGAAACTTATGGTGTAGAGGTCTTTGAAAAATGTATGATACTAGTTGAGGAGTAGATAATGAATCCACTAAACCATCTTTAATCAAAAGGAGACCTTTGAGATACTAAGAGAGTATCCAAATTCTTTTTCCATTTTCAAACTTTGAATTGAAAAACTAAGTTCCTCAACCTCTTTTTTTAAAGACTTATTTTCTTTTAATAAAACTTTATGGGTTAAGGTTTTCGAGGAAATCTCATCTAATGATTTCCTAAGGGAATCATGAGAAATGTTAAGAAGTAAAATTTTATTTTCTAAATCCACTAGAGTATTCTCAAGTTGAGAAATCTTATCCTTATAAAAATTCAACTTCTTTTTAAATAACTCAACTTTAGAAAACAAGGTTTCAAGTAACTCATTATCTACATCATGCTCAAAATGAGAATTACTACTAATACAAGAAGAGGATGTTGAGCATACCTCATTGGAGTCCTTTTTTTATGGCCATGAAGCAAGTGTACACTATCTCATCATAAGCTCCATCTTCAGTTGAAGATCTTTAACTCCAAGTTGCTTTTTGCCCCTTTTCTTCTTACATCAAGTAAGACCTCCTTTTGTGCCTCTTTTTGCTTGATTAGTACTCGAAAGACATCTCTTTGTTATTGCCACATTTTTTTCTTCTTTAAAAGCTTCTTAATTCTTCTTGTAAATGTGGCAAGCCCTTCATCACTTAACTCATTCCTTTTCTTATTGATTGAGCTCTCATTTTTGAATTGATATTTTGCATGTACCTTCAGAGCTAAAGCCTTCCTCTCATTTTCCAATTCCAGCTCCTTTTCCCTTCCCAATGCCATCTCTTGAGTGAAGACCTTACCAATGAGCACATCAGTTGAAATATTACTCAAATCTTCATTGGCCTCCTTAATGCGAATGACTATTGACCCATACTCTTTCATGGGAATACTCTTTAGGATTGTATTGTTGACATCCTCTAATCTATAATGCTTCCCAATTTCCTTAAATCATTGATGATTGCGATGAGCTAGTTGGTCATCTCGATGATGGACTCATAACACATATTTTAAAAGAGTTTGTTTGTATTCGATTGTAAGTAATTTCTTGGATTTGACTTGTTTGGTTCATTCATGATAGTTCTCCAAATACTATAACCATTTTGATATTGTTGAATTCTTCCATATTCTTCCAATAATAATTAAGCAAGGAGAATTGCCATTACTCTCATATTTCTTCCATTTGTCTTCCTTTGTGCATTTGACCACTCTTCTCCTATAATGATATCCACTTCACCATCAGTCACATTTAAAGGTGGCTTTCATTTTTTAAGAATAATGTCACATAGATTGACGAGATCACTATTTAAATAGTTTTCATTTTGATTTTCCAAAGTGTGAAGTTCAAACCATAAAAATATGGGTTAAGGTGATGACTCCCTTTGTTTTCCAGTTTGGACCTTTCCTCTCGCAATGAGTCTTAAATGAGAGACCTAGGCTCTAATACCACTTGTTTCGAAAGATGCGCACCAAGAAGAGGGGATAAATTTGTGGTTTATTGAAATTTTTAGACTCAAGTAATTCTTTTGCAGTGAAATATAATTCACAATGGCTAAAATAAAAGATTAAGAGATAGAAGGATAGAGAGAATGAGGCACAAAAGATTTATAGTGATTCAAGCAAACACTCCATGCAACCACTCCCCAATTGCAATTGAAATTTTTTCCACTAACTTCTCAATAAATTACAATGGATGGAGTTTTCAACCTCACTCCCAAGTGATCCTTGAGTTTTTCCCGGGGCTAACTCTCAACCTCATGTATTTTTAACTGACTCACACTCTAACCCACATGAGTTTTTCCAGGCTCACTCTTCAACCTTTGACTTGATTTTTTCCAATGGCTCACTCAAAATCTCTTACAAGAGTTTTGTCTATGGCTAACTCCTAACCTTTCCTAGTATTTTATCACAAGCTAACACTCAACCTATACCTGATGTGATTTATGGCTAAACACTTAAAACAATTCCATCATTCACAACTACAATGATAAAAATTACAAAAATGATGGAGAATTAAACTAACAAAGCTTGGGCATGAGCAGTTTGTTCTCATTACATTTCATGGATTTTATAAGGGGTATTTATAGCCTAAAACCACCAAACAATTGTTGCATAACATTCCCATTCCATCAACTAGTTTTTATGTAGCTTTTTATTTTTGCTATCAAACCTAGAATTGCAATTGTGCTTCCAACGGCTAATACATCTGGCTAGGTTTGATTGGCTTCAAGCTCCAACAATCAATTCCATATAAAAATCTCACTCATACTCTTTTTGTCAAGATCTCCCTTCTATTGTCATGGGCCTTATTGTAGTGTTGCTTCTCATTGCAATCATTTATGTCTATTTTGGGTTTTATTAGGTGTTGCTATCGTGGTTGCTCTTCTCTAGGTCATAGTCACTATTTCATGTTAAGCTCTGAACCCTTGTAGACGTGGCATGCTTTGCTTAGTCTCTTCTTAGCAGATTGGCATTACAGATCTCGCAATCGCTATTTCATGCTTAATGGTCACGATTACCCTTTCATGTCGAGTTCTATAGTGGCACTTGTGGTTGCAATATTTTCTATAATTTCCAACAATTTTAGAATTATGAGAATCATGGTCATTAAAGCTCTAATATGGCGATAAAGAAGCCTTTCATGGTTGTAATTTATGTGTTTGCCACACATTTTTCTTGTTTCACTAGTTATTTAACTCTAAATGGCAACGAACTTATAAACTTATAAAACAACACAGCAAACACATTAGTAACACTCAATTTGATTATCAAAATCAAAATATAGAGATGCGCCACTTTGGCTAACTTTACTATTTATTTCTAGCATAAAACCATATAACAAATACCCTTTTTATATTTACTAGCAATTTATTATGCAAAAAACATTTGACATCCTTAAATATGATGAAAATGACCAAAGCATGCATTTATAAATACCCCAAATATTTATTTTTTAATCATTTACAAACTTACACACATTATTAATTATTTTCTTCTTTTGATTATAAATAAATCTATATCCATGAAGCTTAAAATGTAAAAAGAAAAAAACAATAACAAGAATATTATTTATGCATTCACTGCATAAAAACCAAAACATTATCAAAACCATGAAAAAAAAGAATAACAATTATATGAACATTATCAAAACCATTATATAAGTGGGGTTTGCATTGCTTGGTGTCAGAATTTTTTCAATCTCTTTTTGTTGGTTCTTCAAGTGACTATCAACAAATTATTTAGCATATTGACTAGCAGGTATCTGATTTTGATAATGATCAATTGCCATTTTTTTTAAATTTCAAAACGACTTTTTGCATATGCATCCCGATAAATACTAGGCACATATGAAATGATTTTTTCTTTCTTATAGTGATTTTGGCATATTATTGCAATGTTATTGTTGTTTTCTATCATGATTGGATTTTTTCTAGTACATAACTCAATCTGAGATCATAATTGTTCCTATTCCTAAGAAAGATAGTCTAGAATGCTTGAAAAATCTTAGGCCTATTAGTTTGTGTAATTTTTTGTATAAAATTTTGGCTAAGGCTCTTGTTATTGGGCTTTTAAAAATTCTCTCTAGTATTACCTCCAATGCTCAATTAGCTTTTGTTCTTGGGCATCTTATTTATAATAATGAGTTGGGGCATTTGAGATTTTTCATTCTATGCATTGTAAGTCCAAGGGTAATGTAGGCTATAAGGTACTAAAAATTGACCTTAGTAAGGCTTATGATAGGATTGATTGATCCTTTCTAAGGATGATGAATTTTAAAATGGGTTTTGCACAAGGTTAGGTGGATTTGATCATACTCTGGTTTATTTTGTCTCCATGACTGGCTTTAAAGTAGGTTCTATCTATCCATGCACAGGCCTTCATTAAGGATATCATATTTTTCCTTATCTCTTACCATTTATGCTAAAGGTCTTTTGGCTTTTTTTTTTAAAAAAAATAAGGAGAGAGTTTTGGGGCTATCCATAGCTATTGGGGAAGTCATCAAGCCTCTAGTGTTTCTCACTAGCTATTTGCATATGACTCTTTTTTTCTTTATGAAAGCTTTTGTTAGAGAATGTGATGAAAATATAAATATTTGCATATGGTTCCTTTTTTAAAATGTTAAAAAATGTAATGAAAATATTAATAATATTCTAACCTTTTATGAAACTGCATTAAGGCATGCTAATAATTATTAAAAAAAATCGAGAGTTTTTTTAGTGATAATGATTAGGGGGAGAATATGATTTCTCTCTCAAATATTCTAGGTGTTTATGATACAATTGTCATGGAAAATACGTAGGACTCCTTTCTCTAATTGGTCGAAATATAAAGCAGGTCCTTTTTTCTTAATGACAAAATGTGGAATTGGATTAATTGTTAGGATAAGATGTCTCACCTATAAAAAAGAATATCACAATACGCATGAAGAAAAATCGATAAAATTAAATTTTTTATGCATCATGATCATGATAACTTCTTTAAACCACTTACGAGAGATTTGAGAAATAAAATCAATATAATTAGATGTAAGAAATGTTTGGACTTTTACTAATATAATACCCTCTTACCCTTTTGTTTCTCAATCAATAAAGTGGTGTCTCTGACTGACTAATTGATGTACTTATGCAAAAGTTATAGACATACAAATCGTATAAACCAACTCACAACTTATAATGAAAATAAATAATCATTTTTTATGTACATATGTACGACCACATCTTATGAAATTAAGTAGAACCTATCCCTGTATCAAATAATCACACATAGCAGACTGGAAAGGCAAAATACACTGTTAACATTGGTAGTAAATTTTTTTCATATCCCGTAATATCATTCCAAAATGACTATAGATATTCAAATATGTAAATACAAAATACATTTGATATATTTTCATATTCGTGTGGAATGCAAGGAGAGAGAGTGATGAGGCTCAGCCAGTGACCTGTGCTTTATGTCTTCTATACGCTACTCAAAATGGGCTATCACTTTTCTTTACGTGAAAAATGATGCAAATTGATGAGTTGTGGCTCAGTGAGAATAATCATCAAATGAGCTCTAAAGTACCAAACAACTCGTAGTAATAAATCATAAATCCAATATATACCATGTATTCCATTCCATTCATCAGTTTCATATAAGTATCAATAAAGTTGAAACATATAATCATTACTCTTTATGTATGCAAATGTTTTGCTTATTTTATTTTGTTGTGACCAAGTTAAATAGACATTGCCCTGAGTTTCCATGTGAACATTTTTCATGTGAACATTTGCATTTTCTAGCTAGCTTGATCATTTGTTTCATTTGCACATTTGTTAGGTCATAGGCCACTTCTTTTGCTTTATAATATCGACTAACTAGTCACAATGCCTTTTAAGTCCATATGCATATGCACTTGTACTTAAGCATTCATCAACCATTGTATCTTATCACATATAACATACATATACCGCATATATGTCTCATATGCCACACATATACCTTGTATATACTATACATACCCCATGTATATATATCACATATGTCAAACATATACCTCAAGTATACCACAAGTATACCATTTATATGTACCACAAATGTCACAAATTATCCATCATCATATTATCAAGGACCAATCATGACAATCATATGAATCACATAGCAAGTTATATTCATTTGCACTAAAGAATTCAATTGATAATTAGACTCACCGTTCTCCTTTGATTCTGACCCTTACTTATTATCTATCCACTCCTTGTGGGTCTCCAATATGTTGTGAGCCTAATATGAAAACATAATCGATTAAATCATGATTAGGGAGACTTAATGTGGCTTAAACAAATTAATATGCATTGTTCATATCAATAGTTAAGATTTTTCCTATGTGGTAGTGTGATCTTATGGGACTGTTTAGCCTATAAATTTCTATATACTTGACATGTTAACATGATTCTTATTCCTAACTAAAAATAACATATAATTATATAACATACTCAAATTTCAGAGAAATTGGAGTATTGTACAATATTTGGTGGAATTTCTAAGTGTGTTCTATTTTCTGCCTTTATGCAGTTTCAGGGTACCAAATTTGGTTCATCATAACTTATAATATATAAGTCATATTTCAATGAAACTTTACAGATACTTATACAGATTCAAATGGAACAGTTTTCATGTTTATAACTTTTATCAATTATATCTTTATGGTCTTCAGATTATAAGAAATATTTCACTGGTCCATAATAGAATTGGCTTATAGACCAGTATGCCTTCTAAAGACCATAACTTAGCCTATATATAACATATTAAGCTGAAATTAGTACTCCAATTTAGATACCAAATATACCTATAACTTTTATGTTTAGATAATATATATAATCTACCTCTAAGAAGCTCAAAATAGCTACACAAGTTACTCGAACTGCCCAGGGCACTAAGCAGGCATTTCAAACTATGGAACAGTCATGGTTCCATTCACCATAACTTAAAATATACAATACATATGAACCTAAATTTTGGTATACAGATACATAACAAATATAACTACAACTGTTATGTTTTGATATACTTCAAATAATAGCTTTAACATATTCAAAACCAAAGAGCACAGTAGCTAACTTGGCTAGGGTTCACACCCTGACCAGTTTCAGTAGAGAGAGGATATCTCTTCCTATACACAAAATCTTGTAAAACTGTTTACATATCCATAAATCTAAGACATAAAGGAACAATTTTGTGTTAATATTTTCCAGAATCAATTTCTATTGATATCAAAATTGGGGTGCAAGTCAGTGTCTATTAATAAACCTTAACAACTCAAATCAACCCTATAGCAATAAGAATTGATTACTTACCAAGAATGAACTTGCAAGGGATCAATTTGCTTCAAAAACTAAGTGAAACAAGAAAGAATTGAAGTCTGGAATGGAGAAAAATGAAGAAGAAAATGGGATGGAGTAAAAAGGCAGAAATGGGGGAGGAAGATAAAGCTAACTTTTTTTGTTTTTGTCTTTTTCTCTTCTCTTTTCTCTTCTCTTGTCTTTTATTTTTCTTTTCTTTCATTTTCATTTTATTTTATCTATATTATTATTATTATTTACATATATTTATAATTCCAGTAATTCACACAATAATACAACTTAATCATTTGGCCCCATTTAACTAAATTAACAATGTAAAATGGTTACTAATATTAATCTAGTCATTTTGCTTACTTTAATTTAGTCACCTTATTCAATTTATTTTTAGTACTTTGTTATCCTCCTTTAGGTTATAAGTACACATGTACGACTCGATACAATTGTCAAATACTAGGACACGTAGCTAGTGCGTGTCATAAACTTGTTCCTACGTAAGTACATATGAATATGTAAATAATTATTACTTATCTTATTAAGAATTAATATATTATTATTATTATTATTAACTTTTTATATTTTTAATGAAATATTATTATTTATATTATTATAAATTTATTTAATATAAAATAAGTATTATTCATATTAATATAAAATTTAGAAATAAAATAAAATTTTAGAGACATAAAAAAGTATGTTGTGTGAAAAATAAAAAATACAGTCAAATAAAAAAAATGAAAGCACAGATCATGGTTGTTGATCATCTAAAGACGACTGATCATCGGGATGCTGCTAGCAGCTATTGTCCATGTGAGTCATATCTGCTAATTTAGACCTAAGTCACGCGAGTTGTTAAATTGACTCGTCAGTTTGACCGAAGTCCAAATTTGGACTTTTATCGAAAGATAATGAAAATAATTTCAGATGTTATATTTCGTTAAATGACTAAATTGCAAATTTTGAAAAGTTTAGGGGTCAGTTTGCAATTTACCGGAAATTGGAGGATTTATTGGGATAATAATAAATTAAATGCATGAATTGGGACATTTTAAGCATTTGGAGGCTAGCTTAACCAAGTGGCAAAGTTTAATAAGCTAATTAAGATACATGCATTTAACATTATTGAAGGTTTCAAGATTGATGCTTAGGTGTCCCTCCCATCTTAATAACTTTTGTCATTTTCTTCTGGATTATTTCTTCTTCTTTCTTAATCCTTTGTATCTAGAATTGCCCATCATTGTCTTCCACATTCCTCTTATCATACATCAACGGAAGATGATGATTAATTACCTAAGGAAAATATCTAGATTTTTATAGTCTATGTATCAAAGTATTGATTAATTTTGTCTTCTTCCTCTTAATTACTCATCCTTCTTCCTTATCCTAACATCTAGAACACTCTATTCTCTAAACCAGCCACGTTTTTCCCTTGGACAGCCATAACCAAACCTTGTTCTAAGAAGAGAAAGTGAGAAAAAGAGATAGAAAGACATGGGAAATTCCATTTTCATGCCTAAGGAAGCTTAGGAGAGTAAGGAAAAAGAGAACATTAGGGTTTATGAAGTTTTAATAATCTGATTTTAAATTTTCGGAACTCAAGTTAACAAGGAACTAGATCAAAGGAGCAAAAGAAAGGAGAAAGAGAACTAAAGAGAAAGAAAAGGAGAGGAAAAAAGAGGTTGTGCATAACCTAAGGCAATAGCCTATTTTATTTTTTTTTAAATTTGCATGATTTAATTATTTGGCATGTTGATGATTCTGAATTGATATTATTTTGTGATAAAAATCTTGGGGATGCATGTTTGCTAGACTTAGGATTTAATTTGGTAAAAAATGAATGTGATTATCTTGTATGTTCCTTGCTGGAAATTGATGAGCAGTGTTCATTTAAATTGTTATGACTTACATTCTGGAACTCGATTTTTGTATGTCGTTTATTTGGTTTGAAAGATAAGACATAGGACTATAACTTTTATTTCGACCATAAAACCTAAATATGTTTGTAATTGTCCAGAAAAATTCATAACATTGGGATATAGAATCTGTCAAGAAATTCTAGGCATAATTGTTAGTAATGAGCAGTAAGTAATTAAACTGTTATAAATTGAGTTCTGGAGCTTGGATTTGTGTGTTCTTTGTTTAAACCATATAAATCTACGACATAGGGCTACAATTTTTATTTAGACCATAATATCTGAATATATCTGTAATTGTCCAGAAACATTCATAAAGTTTAGACTTATAATCTGTCCAGAAAATACTGGGCAGAATTATCAGTGACTAGTTAGTGTTAATATTATCATATCTTTTGATAACGAACTCAGAATTAAGTGATTAAAGTTTCTTATTAAAGATAAGATATATATCTAAAATATGTATGAAGATCATGTAACTAAATTCATAATGTAGAAGGAACAAAATTAAGGTCCAAAATAGAGAACAGAATCTACTAGTGACAGGGCAGCATATGAGTTGAGAAATGAAATGAGTAAAATGATGAGAACCATGTTATATTATGTAATTGTTATTTTAACTGAAAAGTGTGAAATTGATTGCTATGAATTTTTAATGAAATTGTATAAGCCCTAGAACACCTAAATAGAACCAACTTAGGATAGTTTGGCATGCCAAATAGGGGGGAGTATGATGAAAATGATTAATTCCATTAATGTTATGATTATCTATGTCGGGTTTGGCAATGTTATCTACACTGGGTTTGGCACTGTTATTTATGCCGGGTATGGCATTATTATCTATGCCGAGTTTGGCACGATTATCTACGCCGAGTTTGGCACGGTCATATATGCAGGGTTTGGCACTTATATGCGCAAGTCATATTGCCCGGGTGGCACTCCTAAGTGCCTGGATGGCAACTCTGTTATTCTATTCAGTGATTCATAGGTGTCCAGGGCATAAATGAAAACATAAATAAAGAAGTTATGGAACATAAAAGAATCTTTGAAAGTAAAACTGGAATTATGATTTGTGACATGGATAATAAAAATAGAATTATGAATTGTGTCATGGATAAAAAGAAGGTTTAGTGTTATACAATAAGGTGGTAATAAAATGAATAAGTATGAGATAATATAATATAATTTGATGTATATACATGCTAGAATACCATGATTTGCATAAGCATATGACTAAGCATGAGTTGATATATGATAATGCATGATTGTATAAAATAGTTTATTGTCTTATCTATATGCACCATTAAGCCAAGAGCTTAGTGTGGGAGTTTTTCTCATGCAGATTTAGTAAAGAATAAATAGAAGATAGTAGACAAAGCCAATGGTGACCTAATCCAGTAAAGCAGCCTGTTGCATGCATCGTGGGTTATACAACTTTTGTATATTATCTTGTAAATTTTATTTTGTAGTATTTGTAAAATAAACAGTATGTTTTGTAAAGAACATGTTACTATATAAAAAGGTAGTTTAACTTTTATGTTATATTTCTTTTATAAATGCAAAGTAAATAAACAATGAATTTTGGAAATGAAAAAAAATGTACGAGTGATTTTGCTTTATATATAACTTATATAATGAAATTTTAATCAATGCAGTCAGTGTAGCACACCTTCATTCGGGCACGAGCTGCTGGGGTGAGGGGGTGTTACAATTTTTGGTATCAGAGCAAGGTTGGTGTTTCTGGGCAGATTGCAGTGAACGTAGCTTAGGAGAAAATTCATAACTTTTGCTAACAAATTTTTTTTAAAGTAATTTCAGTTGGAACGTAAAGATAAGATATGTACCTATATTTTGTTAGTTTATCACTGGTCCAATTTTCATTGAAAAAGGGACAAAAAATATAGACCAACATAAGGCAGAATTCTATCCAGTAAAATACTGGGAAGATTGCAGTGAACGTAGCTTAGGAGAAAATTCATAACTTTTGGTACCAAATGTTTTTTAATGTAATTCCAGTTGGAACTTAAAGATAAGACATGTACCTATATGTTGTTAGTTTATCACTGGTCGTATTTCCACCTAAAAAGGGACGAACAATACAGACCAATATAAGGCAGAATTATGTCCAGTAAAATACTGGGCAGATTGCAGTGAATGTAGCTTAGGTAAAAATTCATAACTTTTGCTACAAAATTCTTTTTGATGTAATTCCAATTGGAAATTAAATATAAGACATGTACCTATATTTGTTTAGTTTATCACCTGTCCAATTTCCATCTAAAAATGGACGAAAAAGACATACCAATATGAGGCAAAAATGTTGTCCAGAATATGACAGCTTGTAAAAAAATGTATTGATTGTGAAATTTTGTGATAGAAATTATATTAATTGACTTTTCTTATAGTTATAATGATTAAATGAGCAAGTTTGAGGTTGTAAAATATTTAATGGGAATTATTGCATTTATGTAGAATTTATATTAATGCTACCTACATAATTTGGGTAAATAATAATAAAGGTAACAAATATAATTAAGCCCTATAACATCTAGTCGAGAACTAGAAATTAGGATAAGTTGGCATGCTAATAAAAGGGTAGAAATATAGGCACTAAAAATAATAGTGCTGAGATTTAATTTAAGCAAGCACTAAGAAATAGTGCTAAGTTAAAATTACATAGGCACTAAGAAATAGTGCTGAGTTCAAAAATTACGTAGGCACCAAAAAGGTGTTGAGTTGTTATTGGAAATGTAGGCGTTAAATGCCGAGTTATAAAATAATTATGTAGACACCGAGTATACTGCCGGAGAGCAGAAACCCTGTATCCAGTGTTTAGTTCCGGTCTAAGATGTCGTGGGCTATTAAATAAATAACAGAAAAAAATGTGAATTATGAAATTGATATTGTGAATTTTATATCTTGAATTGTTAAGAAATTTCAAGAATTCTTAATGAATGAAATGTCATAATTGTTGAATTAAATATTTTTGCATGAAGAAAATGGTTTTATTATTAATTGAATATTTGGCATGCTTAATAAATTAATTATAGTTTCAAAAACATTTTATTTTAGAATTATTTATGTAATTATTGGATAGTTGACAAACGTACCACTAAGCTAGAAGCTTAGCGCGTGTGTTTCACGCGTAGATAAATAGAAGTAGCTGTTTTGATAGGGCGACCGAAGAAGAGGGAACCCCCAAGATCATATTGCAGTTGTCGAGTTGTTTTTGTATGTTTTGAAAATTATGTTGCAAAATTTAAATTCTAAGAATCTTTTTTTTATGTAAATTTGTGGTATGTAGGATTTATGTATGTAGGATTTATAAGGAATGAATTTTTTAATTTTATAAATCTAGTATTATTTCTAAATATTATGGTTTAATTGCATAAGTTCTTTTAAATCAAACTATTTCCATCACTAGTTATATATTTAAATGGAAAAAAATAGTAATAAATATTTCGCTAATAATAAACTCAAAAAAAAATTTATTACAATGATTTGAATATTGGTTGTAAAACAAATGAGCTTATTAGCACTTCCATATCCTATTAACATTTAGTAAGGTATGGGAGTGCTATATTTAGTGGTATCAGAGCTCAGGCTAATTGATTCTTAATCAGTGGGTTTAAAATAGAATATGTGTCTCATGCATATGCATAAAATGCTGCAATTATCTGACTTGGGTCCCTTTTTCTAGTTTATAGGTAGATATGGATTCGGGATAAGAACAAGATTTCTCGGAAGACGAACTGAGTAATAGCCTTTCAAACTCAGCCAATCTCAGACAACCTCCATCAGTGAGACATTCCAGGCCGAGTGTAGTAGCTCCGTCGAGAGCAGAGGGACAGGCTAATTTAGGACAAGAACCTCTTATGAATCAGAAAGTAAACTTGTTGCAACGTATAGTACAACCAGTTCCACAACCAGCTCCACCTCCTCCTCCACCTCAGCCAAAACCCCGGATTGATAAGCTGAGAAAATATGGGGCCACAGATTTTATGTGAAGGAGGGAGGATGACCCAGCAGCTTCAGAGTTTTGGATGGAGTCCACAAAAAGGGTGTTTGAGGAACATGAGTGTCCAGAGGAACAGAAGGTCAGATATGCAGTGTCCCTTTTAAAAGATCATGCCTATGACTGGTGGAAATCAATTTTATCAAAGCCCTAGACACCGAAACCGCCTTCTTGGAATTTCTTCAAGGTAGAATTTAGTAAGAAGTATGTGCCTAGAGTTTATGTGAATGAAAAGAAAAGGGAGTTTGAAGATTTGAAGTAAGGAAACATGTCAGTCACTCAATATAAGATGGAGTTCACCCAATTAAGTAAATATGCGACTGGAATCATTGCAGATGAGGCAAACAGATGTCGTAGATTTGAGGATGGGCGTAATGATGATATTGGGAATATGGTGACTGCCCTTCAGCTTGAGGATTTTGCTACACTAGTATCCTTAGCCATCAGTGTGGAAAAGAGGTCAAAGAGAAAGAGGATATAAGAGCCACCACGGAGGTCAACAATTAGCATGGCCTAGACATCAGGTAAAAGGGGACGGACAGTGCCTAGGTTTTTCCAGTCACGGGGTGCTAGATCAACCTTTTCAGCTAGACAAAGCCAACAGTTGAGGCCAGAGGGGTCTACAGCTAGTGCACCAGCTTCAGGTAACAAGAGATTCATATCTGTCATATGTCAACATTGTGGGAGATCACATGCAGGTGATTGCTGGTGGATTACTGGAGCATGCTTACGATGTGGATCTACAGAGCACAAACAGAAAGATTGCCCTAGAGGAAGAGGTACAGGTGGTGTAGTATCAGTGCAAGTTCAGAAAGTCACTCGAGGCAGAGGTAGGGGACATGGACAGTCTAGAAGCGGCAGGATTGGGCAGAGTATATCAGAATTAGTGAATAGAGCAGAAGGTAGTCAAGCCCCAGCCCGAGCATATGCCATGAGAGCTCATGAGGAGCAGGATGCCCCGGATGTTATTATCGGTAAATTTTCTCTTTATGATACTGATTTATTTGCACTGATAGATCCGGGTTCTACACATTCATATTTATGCACGTCACCACCTAGTCAGGGGAATATGGTAGCAGAGGAATTAGATTGTGATATATTAGTGACAAATCCTTTGGGTCATGGAGTGAAAGTTAGTCGAGTCAATAAAAATAGTCCAATCAAAGCTCAAAATGTAGAATTTCCAGCTGACCTAATAGAGTTGCCATTCCGTGAGTTTGATGCAATCTTGGGGATGGATTGGTTGGACCTGATGAATCGAGTGTTCAGGCCATACCTTGATCAATTTGTAGTAGTGTTTATTGATGACATTCTTGTCTACTCTAGAGACCGAGTAGAACATGATCAACATCTCAGAATAGTGCTACAAACATTGAGGGAGAAGCAGTTGTATGCAAAGCTATCAAAGTGCGAGTTTTGGCTTGAAGCAGTCAGTTTTCTAGGTCATGTAATTTCAGCAGAAGGTATCCGGGTTGATCCTAGTAAAATTGAAGCTATTCTTAATTGGAAACCACCGCGAAATGTGACTGAAGTGAGAAGTTTCCCCGGATTAGCCGGATATTATAGGAGGTTCATGAAGGGATTTTCATCCTTAGTGACTCTTTTGACACAAATGCTATGAAAAGAGGTTCGTTTCGAGTGGATAGACAAGTGTCAAGCAAGTTTTGATTGACTAAAGGCAATGTTGACTGAAGCACCAGTTTTGACTCAGCCTACTCCAGGAAAAGACTTTGTTGTGTACTATGATGCTAGTCGTAATGGTTTAGGTTGTGTTCTTATGGAAGAAGGAAAGGTGATTGCTTACGCCTCAAAACAACTTAAGCCTCACGAGCTTAACTATCCGACACATGATTTGGAGTTAGCTGGGATAGTTTTTGCTCTTAAGATCTGGAGACATTATCTGTATGGGGAAAGATGTTATATCTACACAGATCACAAAATTCTTAAGTACCTTCCCTCACATAAAGAGTTGAATCTAAGACAACAAAGATGGTTGGAGTTGATTAAAGATTATGACTGTGTGATCGACTACCAGCCAGGAAAAGCTAATATGGTTGCAGATGCACTAAGTAGGAAGATTTTAGCTGAGATGCGAATACAATCTACTTTGATGCAGAGGATCAAAGATGCTCAGAAGCAAGATGAAAAGTTAGTAGAGATAGTCGAGGTAGTGAAAAAGGGAGAAAAGCCTGATTTTTCATTAACAGAGGATGGCACAGTGTACTTCAAGAATAGGATTTGTGTGCCTGGTGTTGAAGAGCTCAAGTCCGATATTTTAAAAGAAGCACATGAAAAGGTATATACCATGCATCCAGGCAGGAATAAGATGTATCAAGATTTGAAAACTCAATATTGGTGGCCAGGGATGAAGAAGGATATCACTAAATATATTGTTAAATGTCTAACTTGTCAACAAGTGAAAGCGGAACACCAGTTGCCCACATGATTGTTGTAACCAATATCGATTCCAGAGTGGAAATGGGAAAGAATCATGATGGATTTTGTGTCCATTTGACCGATGACTCAAAGAAAGCATGATGCAGTATGGGTGATAGTGGATCGATTGACAAAGTCGACACACTTCTTACCAATCAGAATGAACTGCTCATTGAACAAGCTAGCTGAAATTTATGTAAGTGAGATAGTGAGATTGCATGGAGTGCCAATGTCCATCATATCTGATAGAGATCCCAGATTTACTTCACAATTTTGGAAGAGTCTACAACAAGCTTTGGGAACTCAACTCAATTTCAGCACGACATTTCATCCGCAGACGGATGGACAATCAGAGCGAGTTATTCAGTTGCTAGAAGATATGATGACAAGTTGTGTGCTTGAATTTGAGGGAAGTTGGGATAGATATATACCTCTTATGGAATTTGCCTACAATAATAGTTATCAAACAAGCATAGGCATGGCTCCTTATGAGGCATTGTATGGAAGAAAATGCAGAACACCAATCTGTTGGACTTGATAGGGCCAGAGTTAGTGCAAAAAATAGAAGAAAAGGTTAGAATTATCCAAGAAAGATTGAAAGCAGCTCAAGATCGACAGAAATCATATGCTGACCTTAAGAGGCGAGATATAGAGTATGCTGTGGGAGATAAAGTATTTCTCAAGGTTTCACCTTGGAAGAAAGTATTGAGATTCAGTAAAAAGGGAAAGTTAAGTCCAAGGTTCATTGGTCCTTATGAGATTTTGGAAAGAATCGGACCAGTGGCATATCGGTTAGCACTTCCACCAGAGTTAGATAAAATCCATAATATTTTTTCATGTGTTGATGCTAAGGAGATATAGGTCTAATCTGACTCATGTCATACCAACTGAAGAGATAGAAGTGCAGACTGACTTAACTTATGAAGAGGAACCGGTGGCTATATTAGCATGTGAAGAAAAAGTTTTACGAAACAAGACAGTTCCATTAGTTAAAGTGCTATGGCATAATCATGCTACTGAAGAAGCCACATGGGAGAATGAAGAAGTCATGAAGAGGCAATATCCTCAGTTGTTCACATAATTAACAGGTAAATTTCGAGGACAAAATTTATTTTAAGGGGGAGAGAATGTTATATACGCTAATTTAGACCTAAGTCACACGAGTTGTTAAATCGACTCGTCGGTTTGATCGAAGTCTAAATTTGGACTTTTATCGAAAGATAATGAAAATAATGGTAATTAAGTATGGAAAATATCTAATAAAGTGTTCAAAATATTTTAAGATGTTAAATTTCGGTAAATGACTAAATTGCAAATTTTGAAAAGTTTAGGAGTCAGTTTGTAATTTACCAGAGATTTGAGGATTTATTGGGATAATCATAAATTAAATGCATGAATTGGGACATTTTAAGCATGTGGAGGGTAGCTTAACCAAGTGGCAAATTTTAATAAGCTAATTAAGATACATGCATTTAACATTAATGAAGGTTTCTAGATTGATGCTTAGGTGTCCCTCCCATCTTAATAACTTTTGTCATTTTCTTCTGGATTATTTCTTCTCCTTTCTTAATCCTTCGTATCTTGAATTGCCCATCATTGTCTTCCATGTTCCTCTTATCATACATCAAAGGAAGATGAACATATTAATTACCTAAGGAAAATATCTAGATTTTTATAGCCTATGTGTCAAAGTATTGATTAATTTTGTCTTCTTCCTCTTAATTACTCATCCTTCTTCCTTACCCTAACATCTAAAACACTCTATTCTCTAAACCAGCCACATTGTTTCCTTGGACAGCCATAACCAAACCTTGTTCTAAGAAGAGAAAGTGAGAAAAAGAGAGAGAAAGGCATGGGAAATTCCATTTTCATGCCTAAGGAAGCTTAGGAGAGTAAGAAAAAAGAGAAAAATTAGGGTTTATGAAGTTTTAATAATCTGATTTTAAATTTTAGAAACTCAAGTTAACAAGGAACTAGATCAAAGGAGCAAAGGAAAGGAGAAAGAGAAGTAAAGAGAAAGAAAAGGAGAGGAAAAAAGAGGTTTGTGCATAACCTAAGGCAATAGCCTATTTTATTTTTTTTATTTGCATGATTTAATTATTTGGTATGTTGATGATTCTGAATTGATATTATTTTGTAATGAAAATCTTGGGGATGCATGTTTTCTAGACTTATGATTTAATTTGGTAAAAATTGAATGTGATTATCTTGTATGTTCCTTGCTGGAAATTGATGAGCAGTGTTCACTTAAACTCTTATAACTTACTTTCTGGAACTCAGTTTTGCATGTTGTTTGTTGGGTTTGAAAGATAGGCCATAGAGCTATAACTTTTATTTAGACCATAAAACCTGAATATGTTTGTATTTATACAGAACAATTCATAACATTAGGACATATAATCTGTCCAGAAATTCTAGGCAAATTGTTAGTAATGAGCAGTAAGTACTTCAACTGTTATAAATTAAGTTCTAGAACTTGGATTTGTGTGTTATTTGTTCGGTTTTAAAGCTAAGACATAGTGATACAATTTTTATTTAGACCAGAATATCTGAATATATCTGTAATTATCCACCAAAAATTCATAAAGTGCAGACTTAGAATCTGTCCAGAAAATTATCGGTAGAATTATCAGTGACCAGTTAGTGTTAATATTATCATCTCTTTTGATAAAGAACTCAGACTTAAGTGCTTCAAGTTGATTATTACAGCTAAGATCCATATCTAAAATATTTAAGAAGATCGTGTAAATAAATTCAAAACTTAGCAGGACCAAAATTAAGGTCCAAAATAGAGAACAGAATCTACCAGTGACAGGGCAGCATATGAGTTGACAAATGAAATGAGTAAAATGATGAGAACCTTGTTATATTATGTAATTGTTATTTTAATTAAGTGATTCAGTGATTATTTTGAGACATTAAATGCATGAAAAGTGTGAAATTAATTGCTATGAATTTTTAATGAAATTGTTAAGCCCTAGAACACTTAAATAGAACCAACTTAGGATAGTTTGGCATGCCAAATAGGGGGGAGTATGATGAAAATGATTAATTCCATTAACGGTATGATTAGCTATGCCGGGTTTGGAAATGTTATCTACACCTGGTTTGACAGTTATTTATGTCGGATATGGCATTATTATCTACACCGAGTGTGGCACGGTTATCTATGCCGGGTTTGGCACTTATATGCGCACATCATATTGCCCGGGTGGCACTCCTCAGTGCCTGGATGGCAACTCCGTTATCCTATTCAGTGGTTCATAGGTGTCATGGGCATAAATGAAAACATAAATAAAGAAGTTATGGAACAGAAAAGAATCATTGAAAGTAGAACTGAAATTATGATTTATGACATGGATAATGTTAACCTTGATGGGTATTTCCGTCATTTTGATGATAATAAACAATATAGCAATATTGTATTTAACATACTTGTTTTTGTAAGTATATTATACAGGACATGAATTAAAATAGCAAGAATGGAGAATTGAAAGAATAATCCTTGAGAATCAAAAAGCAAGAAGTAGCATGTTCACTGCCATGACTCTAGGAGTCACTCCCATGAAGCCAACTAGCCATTACCAAGAAACCAACATTTGAAGTTCACGACCATGAAGGAAAACGAAACCGTAAATTAAGCATTTCAGTCACCCCCGTGAAGAAAGGTGGCACCCCCGTGAAGCTTCATGCAAATTTCATTCCAGAGAGCTTCACGACCAGAGTCACCACTTGGTTCACGACTGGGAAGAGTGTCACGCCCGTGACTAATTAAAAGCTTTTATAGAGGTATGATCGGATCACTTTTATATCTCACTGCTTCTAGACCCGATATTATGTATAGTGTTTGCTAATGTGCGCGATTTCAATCATGTCCCAAAGAATCTCATCTAAATGCTGTAAAAAGGATTTTAAGATATTTACATGGAACATTGCAACTAGGTTTATGGTATCCAAGGAATTCATCTTTCGATATTATAGGATATTCAGATGCAAACTATGCTTGTAGTCTTTTGGATAGGAAAAGCACTTCAGGCACTTGTCACTTCATTGGAGAATATTTGGTTTCTTGGTTTAGCAAGAAATAAGTTTCAGTTGCTTTATCAACTGCTGAAGCTGAATATGTAGCAGTTGGATGTTGTTGTACACAAATTCTTTGGATAAAACAACAACTTAAGGACTATGGTCATGAGATGAACCATATACCTATAAAATGTGACAACACCAGTGCTATAAATCTTTCAAAGAATCCTATTCAACACTCTAGAAGTAAACATATTGACATTAGACATCACTTTATTAGAGATCATGTTCAATATGGAGATATTGAATTAGAATTTGTATGCACAGAAAAGCAATTAGCAGATATTTTCACTAAGTCTCTAAATGAGGAAAGATTTAATTTCATTAGAAGAGAACTAGGTATGATTGATGGATTAACCTTGTGATTACAAGAATATGAAATTTTAATTGTTAATCTTAAAACATCACACAAGTTATAAGATAAAGTTTTTTGATGAGAATTTATGCTTTATGAAGTAAAATCTTTGTTGAAATGATTTAGTCTTGTTGCAGAACTTAATTTCAATCTGATGAAAATTATAGGGGAGTCACGCCCGTGACTTAAGTGGCTCAAAAGAGGCAGTGTCGTTCACGACTTTAGTTCACGACATGCTTCACGGCTTCAAGTAGTGAAACATTGTTTCACAGCTTGAGTCACACTCGTAGATAAGAATATTCACGCCCGTGACAATTTTTCACTCCCGTGAACCATTACGCCTCAAAAACTCACAGAAGCTTTCACGCTTTGGGTCACGGCATGATTCACGGCTTCAAGTGGTGAAACATAGTTTCACGACTTTCATCACGTCTGTGGCAAAGAACCATCACGCCCGTGACAGAGTGGCACGCCCGTGATTAATTACACCCAAAAACTCACAGACGCTTTCCCGCCTTGTGTCATGGCTTGCTTCACGGGTATAAGTAGTGAAATTCAACAGTTCACGCCCGTGACAATATATTCACCCCTGTGACTGATGATCATTCACGCCCGTGATGTTCATAGATCATGCCCATGAATGCATTCACGATTTCATTCATGGGTGGAACACTGTTTCAGCAAACCGTGAACACGACTATTCACGCCCGTGACACCCCAAGCCACGCCCGTGAATGTATCGAATATAAAAGAAAACATCTGGTTACAATCTTCATTTCAACTCTCCATCTTCCAAAACCGCTCTCATTTACTCTCATTCATTAAGACATTGAAGATTCCGACCCCAAAGCCTTAATATTTCACTATAAATACCATCAAAAGTTCGAATCTTTAGCAGAAAATAGACATTTCTAGGGTCTTTTATCAAAATTTCTGTCAAAATCTTCTTCAACTCCATCAACTACTAAATTTCTTCAAATATGGAGTCTCCTTCATCAAAGGGAAAGAGAAAGAAGTCTCATGCACCAAAGAGGTATTCAGATTACCTTATGAACATCATTCCCGAAAGTTGCCATCCTCGGTATGCAACTTTGAAGAAGAGACCTATTTTATCATCAAGGTCCTTCGAATGGCAGACAGTCCGTAATCTCGAACTCGAGATGGCTATGACAGAGCAACTTTAAGCCTGTCATCTAAGAGAATTTGTTCAAATTCATCTGCCAACCCTACGGGAGCCAACGCTGGAATTTCTCAGCACCTTGCAGGTTTCACCAACTTGAGTGGTGAAATTCCAACTCTGCAAAAATGAAAACATCCTCAGTGCCATCGCTTTTGTAGAATTATTCAACCTACCATCTAATGGCATTCTGAATGAGACTGAGGTAGAATTCTCTGCCCCTGCAGCATGGACACATTTTGGTACGGATTGCAGCTGGGATGTCAAGAAAACTAAGAGCACACATCTCAGGACCCCAGTACACAGGTATTTGCATAGGTTTCTAACCTATAGCATTTTTGCTCGGGGAGAGAGCAATGGAACTATTAGAAAGTCAGAACTCTTCCTATTCGAGATGGCTCGCAGGGGAGTCACAGTGGCGCTTTCCAGATGGTTTGCAAATCATCTTCTCTCCATCGCCACCAAGCCTACAGGAGACATCCTGATTGGAGCTTATGTCACTCATATGGCAGTGAAGCTCAATTACTTGAAGCTAGATAACCATCACTTCAACATCATTCCTACACACCCACGAGATAGGCTGGATATAGAGTCATTCATCAAGATGGGAGCAGCTGTCAGAATCGTTTTTCAGAACAATATCTTCTACCGCTTCACTGATACTACTGGAGAGATTATCTGGGATGATCATGACGCGGAGGATTTTAAAGCAAGCCTCCAGGGAGTCCAGCAGAAAAAGAGGGCTCGGATTGAAGAAGCAACTCCAGCCATCGGGCAGGACATTGGACAGTCCTCAGCCTCCACACCATCTTTAGCGCAGCAGGTGGTCGACCTCTTGGCACCACGTTTCGAGCAGCTGCAGACTTCCATGGATGAGGGGTTGGAAAACCTCAAGGACTTCATGAAGTCTCGGATCGACAGTCTTGAGGCTGAAGTAGCTAGGCTTCGTGATAGGATGTCTGGCTAGGATATAGGCTAGAGTGTAGCCTAAATTTGTTATGTTTGATCATTTTTTGTTTGTTATGTTTGCTTATGTAGGAAATCTTAAATTTCCTTTCATAGTTTGTATCCCTTCCTTCATAATATATTTATTTGCTTTTGTTTACTTTAATCTACATATTCTTTTTGATTGATGACAAAAGGGGGAGAAAACTAGCAATATATGATAGATAATATATGAAAGTAGTATCAAACTAGCAATATAAGAATTATGAATCAAAAAGTGAACAGACTATGAATTGATTTAAAAATATTGATTCAAATTTTCAGATGCAAAGTAGAAAAACTGAGCTTTTATATATTTTAAATAAAACCTGAGTATACTTTGCATACACCTTAAGACCAAGTTACAAATAAAAACATGCCATGATACGCCTTACATAAACTTTATGTCTTAAAAAGGAATTATGGTATGAATTGGATATACTTCTCATATAACTTGCAAACTAGTTAAAATGCTACATCTTTATTTACTATTCTCGCATATTATATTTTTTATTCTAAGTATATTTTGAGGGGGAGACTTCTCAAAATCACATATTGCTAGATTATTTGTCACCATCAAAAAGGGGAAGATTGTTAACCTTGAGGGGTATTTCTATCATTTTGATGATAATAAATAATATAGCAATATTGTATTTAACATACTTGTTTTTGTAAGTATATTATACAGGACATGAATTAAAATAGCAAGAATGGAGAATTGGAAGAATAATCCTTGAGAATCAAAAAGCAAGAAGAAGCATGTTCACTGTCGTGACTCTAGGAGTCACTCCCGTGAAGCCAACTAGCCATTACCAAGAAACTAACATTTGAAGTTCACGACCATGAAGGAAAACCAAACCGTGAATTAAGCATTTCAGTCACCCCCGTGAAGCTTCATGCAAATTTCATTCTAGAGAGCTTCACGACCAGAGTCACCACTTGGTTCACGGCTGGGAAGAGTGTCACGCCCGTGACTCTATATGTCAAAACATACAAGAGAGCTTCACGACCAAGGTCACCACTTCAGTCACGGCATGGGAAGAACTGTCACCCCCGTGACATGCATATTCATGCCCGTGAACAATGAAAGAGAAAAATGTCAGGCGCGATTTTTTGGTTGGTATAACGACTAGTTTCTTATTTAATGCACCCCAACGGCTATATTCAGCCATGGGAGTATAAATGAAAGTCATTTATGCATTAAGAAATAAGAGAATGACAAGAAAAACAAAAGATTAGCATATACTTCAAATCACAAGCTATCTTGTACTTTTATACTTTGAGAACAAATTCATTCTCTGTAAAAATCTTATTGCTCCTCATATTTGAGCAATAAAGATTTATAAGTAGTTATCTCTGTAATCTTTACTCAAGTAAGCATTGGGTAGTTCTGGGTTAAGAGAATAAAAACTTGTAAGGGTTAGTTGTGTGAACCTCTAAAACACAAAGTGTAGGTTGTTTGTGTGAGCCTATAAAACATAAAGTGTAGGTTGTTTGTGTGAGCCTGTAAAACACAAAGGAATTGGTTATTGTGTGAGCCATTAAAACACAAGGGATTTCTGGGTTAGGTGTGAGCCATTGTGAGAAACACCATAGTTGGGAGTGAGCTTGTAAAACTCCATTGTAACACCTAGTGTGTTAGTGAAACTCCCAATTGCGATTGGGGAGAGGAGTAGGGTTTGTTAATACCCGAACCTCTATAAATCTTTGTGTCTGATTTTCTCTATCCCTTCTAAAATTAACAATTTTATTTCCACACCTTAAAGTTTAATTTATTGAAACTCCAATTCAACCCCCCTTCTTGGTCTAATATCTGGGCAATAGATAATAAAAATGGAATTATGAATTGTGGCATGGATAAAAAGAAGGTTTAGTGTTATACAATAAGGTGGTAATAAAATTAATAAGTATGAGATAATATGATATAATTTGATGTCTATACATGCTAGAATACCATGATTTGCATGAGCATATGACTAAGCATGAGTTGATATATGATAATGCATGATTGTATAAAATAGTTTATTGCCTTATCTATATGCACCACCTTGCTTAGCGTGGGAGTTTTTCTCACGCAGATTTAGTAAAGAATAAATAGAAGATAGTAGACAAAGCCAACAGTGACCTAATTCAGTAAAGCAGCATGTTGCACACATTGTGGGTTACACAACTTTTGTATATTATCTTGTAAATTTTATTTTGTAGTATTTGTAAAATATACAGTATATTTTGTAAAGAACATGTTACTATATAAAAAGGTAGTTTAACTTTAATTTTATATTTCTTTTATAAATGCAAAGTAAATAAACAATGAATATTGGAAATGAAAAAAAAATGTAGGAGTGATTTTGCTTTATATATAATTTATATAATGATATTTTAATCGATGAAGTCACTGTAGCACACCCTTATTCGGGCATGAGCTGCTGGGGTGAGGGGGTGTTACAGTGGATGGTGGTGAGGGTACTTGTTCTACTCCATACGATGCACCACACAATCCATCATATAGTGCATCCCCTCTTTCACTGCTTGCTCCACACTCGATTGAAATATTTGCACATGTTGCTGCAAGTCAGATTGTGACGCCTCAAGCTCTCTAATCTGCTGATGAATTCCCTCAAATTGAGGTACAGAGGTCAATGCACCTAATGTAGAACTAGAGGCCTTGTTTTGGCCTATCTCATACAAGTATCGGCTTTATGAAGAAGTGTCAACAACTTGTTAGAAGATCCAGTCCTAATTCTCCTAGGTCAAATCAATTGGTTCCCGAAATCATCCTAGAATGCCGAAGCAATAAGCTTCTCAATTCGTTCTTGTAATGAAATGTCTTGTCAAATAAGCATAACTAAAAATTATATAACATGTAAAGACAACTGAAGCACTTATCCTACGTTATCTTGCACGTTGATCCACTTGTTGTCTAGACTCATTAAGAGCACTATGCATATGTGTCTCATTGAAGAGATGTGCCTTGCTAAGAGGGGCACCCTTTTTCATCTTCTAAAATAAACAAATTAGATATTAGATATGTAGAAGTGATATTTTTTTATTGAAGTGTTAAAAAAAACAAATTTCTTACAATCTGTTTTGCATACTCAACAATAGAAATAGATCTATAAATGTGGCGTGATAACCCGGATCCTGGATCGCCAGTCTCACTCTAACAGTTTCTTGCCTACTGCTACCTCACCGTCTGTAATGCATGATCAGCCCACTTTTGCTACCAACTATCCTGTTAAACCTTGAGGGGTATTTTCCATCATTTTGATAGTAACAAATAAAATAGCAATATTGTATTTAACATACTTGTTTTCTAAGTCTATTAAACAGGTTATGGAATAAAATAGCAAGAATGGAGAATGGAAGATTAATCCTTGAAAGATAAAATTTAGGAAGTAGCATGTTCACGCCCGTCACCTTATGTGTCACGCCCGTGACAAAGCTAATCGTCACCAAAACCAACATTTGAAGTTCACGGCCATGAAGGAAGACAACAAACCGTGAAATGCACATTTAAGTCACGCCCGTGAATTACATATCACGCCCGTGAACCTTCATGACAATTTCATCCAGAGAGCTTCACAACCAAAGTCACCACATGGATCACGGCTGGGAAGTTTGTCACGCCCGTGAAAATATGTCACGACCGTGACCAAATGTTTCAAAACCTTTCCAGAGAGCTTCATGACCAAGGTCACCACTTCAGTCACGGCTTGGAAGAACAGTCACGCCCGTGACAAACATAGTCATGCCCGTGAAAGATGAAAGAGAAAAATGTCAGGCGCGATTATTTGGGTTGGTACAACGGCTAGCTTCGTATTAAATGCATTCTAACGTTTATAATTAGCCATGGGAGTATAAATGCAAGTCATTTATGCATTCAGTACAAGAGAATAACAAATACTTTGAATCAAAATCTTATTACTAGCTATTTGTACATTTAATACTTTCATAACCAATATTTATTCTTTGTAAAAATCTTTTTGCTCATCATTTATTGAGCAATAAAGATTTGTAAGTGTTTCTCTTTATAATCATTTATTACTCAAGTGAGTTTCGGGTATTTCTGGGTTAAAAGTAGAACACTTGTAAAGGTTGTTTGTGTGATCCTGCAAAAACACAAAGTAAAGGTTGTTTGTGTGAGTCTGTAAAACACAAGATAAAAGGTTGTTTGTGTGAGCCTGTAAAACACAAGGAATTGGTTATTGTGTGAGCCATTAAAATACAAGGGATTTTTGGGTTAGGTGTGAGCCATTGTTAGAAACACCATAGTTTGGAGTGAGCTTGTAAAACTCCATTGTAATATTTAGTGTGTTAGTGAAACTCCCAATTGTGATTGGGGAGAGGAGTAGGATTTGTTAACACCCAAACCTCTATAAATATCCTTGTGTCAAATTTCTCTATCCCTCCTAAAATTAATTTTTATTTCTGCACTTTAAAGATAATTTTTAAAACTTCAATTCAACCCCCCCTTCTTGGCTTAATATCTGGGCAACAATTGGTATCAGAGCTAAGTCTAGCATCGAAGCCTAAAAAGCGCTAGTAAAGATTAAGATGTGGCTAGTGAAGGATTCCAAAGTCTCAAACCTTACTTTGATGGAGCAAATTATGCCCATTGGAAGTTTCGGATGGAGACATACCTGGATAATGAAGGAATTGAAGTCTGGGATAGTGTCCGAAAAGAATGGACACCATCAACAAGAAGAGGAGCTGATGGTGAAGAAGAAATCCTATCAAGAGATGATTGGATAGAGCCTCAAAGAAGAGCAAATTTCAAAAACAAGAAGGCAATGACAATCCTATCAAGCTCATTATCTATTAAAGAATGTGGAAGAATACAACACTGCCCAACAGCATACAACATGTGGAAGACATTGGAAAATTATCATGAAGGAACTAAGCAAGTCAAATCCAAGAAGATTCAAATTCTTACCTCATAATATGAGCTCTTCAAGATGAAATCCAATGGGTCAATCACTGACATGACCAACCGCTTTCTAGCCATTATAAATGGAATGAGGAAACTTGGGAAGCATATGAGTCTGGAAGATGTAAGCAACAAAATCCTGAGAAGTCTTCCTCTTAAAGACTTGTTGGCATAAAAGAAGCAAATGAAGACATGAGCATCATGAATACTGATGTGCTGATTGGAAAACTTCTCACACATGAAATGGTAGTGAAAAGAGATAGAGAGCTTGAAGTAGAGCCAGAGAAAAGAAAGCCCTTAGCACTCAAAGCCTCCACTTCAAAATCTCAAGAAGAAGGTGAAGATGATGAAGAAATGAGTGATGATGAAAATGAGGACATTGCTATGCTTTCAAGAAGACTAAAAAGAATCATTGAGAAGAAAATGAGCAACTCCAGAAAATTCAGGCAAAGAAACCTCAAACAAACTTTTAATGATGCACAAAGAAGTAAGGAAGGGGTAAAGTGCTATGAGTGTGGAAAGAAAGGACATATCAAACCAGAATGTCCAAGGCTCAAGAAACATAAGTGTAAATACCAAAGAGACAATGGGGAGAAAGGTCACAAAGCCACATGGGATGACGAAAACTCTTCAAGTGAAAGAGATGATAATGAAAGCGAAGAGGTCAACCTATGCTTCATGGCTTTTGAGGATCACGTCTCGAATAAGGTAAGATCACTACACTCATACTCTTTAAACAATAATAGTAATGATAATGATAATGATAATGATAGTGATGATGATGATGATGATGATGAGCAAAGCCTTATAGAAGAATTAAATCTAGAATTAGAGAAATATATAAGTAAATTCAGTACTTATAGAAATAACAACTCTAATTTAAAAAATAAAATAGATATTTTAGAAAAGGAGAACATAAAGCTTAAATCATCTAATGAATCTCTTCAAAATTCATTATATGAATATTCATCAAGACCTTCAACTGCTTCTTTACATAAAGAAAATAATACTTTGAAAAATGAAGTTGAGGAACTTAGAATACTATATTAGCTTTTCCTAAATGATAGTCAATCACACAATTATAATCCTTTATTATCTCTCAAGCCATCTTCTTTGCCTCAAATTCAATTATTTCTATGAGGGAAGATATTTCAAACTCTTATGATTTGTATAAATGAAACACTTCTCCCCATATAAATAATGGTGCCAAATCTTCAATGTGAAAACTATAGCTGCCAATTCCAGATCATGGATAGGATAATTCTTCTCATGTGGCTTTAACTGCCTAAAAGCATAAGCAACCACCTTTCCATCTTGCATCAGTACACAACTCAATCCATTATGAGAAGCATCACTATAAATGACGTGCTCCTTATTAGGAATCGGTTGTGTCAAAACAGGGGCCTTAGTGAACATACTCTTAAGCTTATCAAAACTAGCTTGACACTTATCTGTCCACTCAAATTTAACATCATTTCTCAATAGTCTTATTAAAGGAGAAGCAATCATTGAAAAACCCTTGACAAACCTCCGATAATATCCGGCTAACCCTAAGAAACTTCTGACCTCGGTCACATTCCGTGGGGGCTTCTAACTCACATTTGCCTCAACCTTGCTAGAATCCACTTTAATGCCTTCTGCAAAGATAATGTGTCCCAGAAATGTCACCTCCTTCAACCAATACTCACATTTTGAGAGTTTGGTGTATAGCTTATATTCTCTGAGAGTTTGTAACGCTATTCTCAAATGTTTTTCATGTTCTTTTGAATCTTTAGAATATATCAAAATATCATCAATGAAAACAACCACAAATTCATCAAGATCCAGCCTGAAGATCTTATTCATAAGATCCATAAATGCTGCTGGTCAGCCCAAATGGCATAACCAAAAACTCATAATGACCATATCTGGTTCTGAATGCAGTTTTCGCTATATCCTTCGTCTTCACCCTCAATTGATGATAACCAGATCTCAAGTCTATCATGGAAAATACTCCTGCACCTTTAAGTTGGTCAAAGAGATCATCAATCCGCGATAATGGGTATTTGTTCTTAATGGTTGCCTTATTCAACTGTCGATAATCAATACATAGCCTCAAAGATCCATCCTTCTTTTTCACAAATAATATCGGTGCACCCCATGGGGATGTGCTTGGTCTAATGAAACCTTTATCAAGGAGTTCTTGCAATTGTGTCTTAAGTTCTTGCATCTCTGATGGGGCCATTCTGTATGGCGTCTTTGATATAGGCATAGTTCCTAAAAGAAGATCAATAGCAAACTCTACCTCTCTCTCCGGAGGTAGCCCAAGTAAGTCATCAGGAAACACATCTAGGAACTCATTTACCATCGAAATATCTTGAAGATTTCAACCTCCCTTTCTGGTGTCAATCACATGGACCAAATAAGCTTCACACCTTTTTCTCATCAATCTCTGAGCTTTCATTATGGATATGATTCGAGGATGTGAAAATAATTCACCTTTCACAATAATTTCTTCCTGAGTTTTTGTCTTAAGTACCACAAATTTAAACTTGCAATCCACCTCTGCTCTGTATCGTGAGAACCAATCCATGCCTAAAATGGCATCATACTCATGGAAAGGCAACTCAATCAAATATGCACAAAACTCCTTCCCATGTAAAACTAAAGGACAATTCCTGAATACTTTATTCACTATTACACTGTGACCCAAAGGATTCCTAACTTCAATATCATATTCTAGGCTTTCTTTAATAATATTATGTTGGCTAGGTGTACTAGTGCAAATATAGGAATAGGTGGAACCCGAATCTATGAATGCACAAATGTCAAAATCATATAATGAAAACATACCAGCAATAACATCTGTTGCCGCCTGATCTTCCTTAGCTTTCATGGCATAGGCTCTGGCTGGAGCTCTACTGGATATAGGTATATGCACAGTCTCTAAAACAGCTTGCCTCGGTCGGCCTGTCCTCCTCTAAACTGAACTCCAGGTTGAGTCAGAGTTGATCTAGCTGTATGAGTAGGAGTACTACTTGTCAAGAGTGGGCAATCCTTCCGTATTTGCTCCTTGGACCCACATCTAAAGCAAGCACCTGTGACATGCCAACATTTCCCCTCGATGGGTCCAATTGCAAATGCTACATGTCGGTATAGTTTCCTTGCCAACATAAGGTTGTGAATTTGCTATAGCATAAGGTGCCTTAGAGGGCGGTCCCATCCTAATAGACCCTGTTTGTGAATAGCTAGGACCCTTTTCCTGTCCTCTATTCTGTGAATAGCTAGTAAAGATATAGCTCTTCTTCCTGGTGAATTGAGTCTCATGAGTAGTTGATTTTTTAAAAGATTCTTCTATTTTTCTCTTTTTCCTTTTTTCAAGGTTGAGTGTTGCAAAAAGTAATTGAGAAAAATTGGTACGTTGGAGAGCACTCACAATATCTCCAACCTCTTCATTAAGGCCATCTTCAAATCTTCTGCATTTATCTCTTTCATTTGCAACTAATTTAGGGGCATACTTACACAGTCTGGTAAAATCCCGCTGATACTCAGTCACTGACATTTTACCTTACTTAATATTCATGAACTCTTTATTTTTCTCATCAATATAGATCAACAGGATATATTGCTCTTTGAATTCAGGGAGAGGAATCCCATGAGACTGGTTCCATCACATTTGGCTTAGTAAGAACTGATCTCCACCAATCATTTGCCTTTTCTTGGAGTAGAGAAGTAGCAACTCTAGCTTTGTCATATGCTTCCACTTGTAACTCTTTAAAAATTCTTTCAGACTTTTCCAACCAATACTAAGCTGCAGCTGGATCCTCATCTTTCTTACCATAGAAATCCAAAGCCCCATACTTACGAAGCTTATCAATTGTAACTTTTGGTTTAGGTGGTGGCACTAGGGTAGGCTGATGAATGGCTCGTACCATCTGTTGGAATAATCCAATCATCTGTTGTATAAATGGATTTGAACTAGGATCAATTTGTTCTGCTACCTGTTGTGGGGGATTTGGAGCTGCATTTTGCCCTTGCACATTCGCTACACTAGGCTGATGAGGAGTCTCAATATCAGGAGAGCTAGTACTCTCAGCCATATCCCTTTCATTCGCAAACATCTTTCTACAATCCTACAAGTTGCCAAGAAGAAAACCCATATCAAAACTATATGAGACACATGCATATTTATGCCTAATATCCCTTTTCCAACTTAGGCCTAGAAATGCCTAAACCTGCTCTGATACCACTAAATGTGACTCCCTACTAATATATTAGGAATAATCTCATATATATAAATAGGATGCCACAAGATTTACTAAATAAATTTGTTCAAATTAAAACTTTTTCATTTTAAATAACTTAATCCATTTATTTATATTGGTTTAGGCAAGTCGTTCTAATTAATAATATATATTTATCATTATGTTGTATACACATATAGCACCTGATTATATGACAAAATTACTTATATATACAATATTAACATATGAGACATGTCTACCACAAACCATATACATAATCAAACTAAAAAAAAAACATAATAAGTAACCAATCCTCTAACTACGTCTTTTGTGTCTCTCCTGATATGGGCTTGGATTTCTTCTTGATTAACTTCAATATCTACTAGCTACAGTTCCACTTCCTGCGTGAAAAGAACCCACGCTAAGTTATCTCTAGCTTACTGGTACATATAAGCATTAAAGTTTTCCCCATATAGTCACACAAATGCATATCTCAAATAAAATCATAGCAAATCAAATTTTATTATATTTTTGTCATATAAAACAAATAAATAAATAACATAAAAGGATAACATAATAACCTTATTCAATAATTAAATTTGCACCACCTTATGTAAGCATTTTATACTTTGTAACTTACATCAATTAATAAATTTTTATATTTCATTTTATGATTTATTAGCCCAAAATCTCATTCCCGGACTGTCCGGATACGGGGTGTGAAATAGAGGCACTCTCGGAGCTTAAGCCACCCTACTCACTATAATCTCAAGTTAAGGGTGCTCATAGATCTTTAGCTATCTTGACCTAATATAATAATTTATCTGTATGTAATTAGTATCAGGGGTACTCTCATAGCTATAGTCACTCTGTCCTTAAATCATATCAATATCGGTACTGAAACTTCCCTCTAATGGTGCACCATCTATCCTATGTCAGTCCTCAGGTAGAGAAATGGGCAATTAAAAACCATTAATTACTTGTTTCTATAACCAATACTCATTTCATATTAACATAATAATATACTAACAATTTATTTCAAAACTATGTAATAGCATGATATTTTATCAAATATTAGCATAATATTAAGTTAATAACATTTCTATAATTTTAAAACATGCCATAATATATAATTTAATCACTGTGACATATAATTTATGTCAGACACATACAATCATGCTTAAGGGGCAAACCTGAATACATATATGTACAAACCTCGATAGTGTTTTTCTTTTCCAAAATATAAGCTCAGAGCTTGTTTACTTTTATTGTTCTTATTCTTGTTGAGATCCTAATTTAAAAATATAAATAATTAATACCTTGATAAAATATTTATTTTTAATATAATTTAAATAAATAACTACAATTTCTTTTAAGTTGGAACATGACCTCTTAGGATTATTGGATCTCTAACTTTTTCTACACTTATCCAATTTCTGTGATTCTTGATTCTAATTAAATTTAACATGTAAGACTAAGACATACTAAAATTTCAGAATTTTTGAATCATTACATAATTTGTAGTGTAATTTTAAATATTACTTTGTTTGCTGCCTCTTAGGCAGTTTCGTGGTACCATATTTTTGAATCATGTCAATCAATTTAATTTATTTTAATTTCTAATTTAATCAACTATTCCTTCTATTTTAATCTCTATTATTTGTCAGTTTTTCCTATTTATTCCACATACTTATTCTAATTAAACTCTAATTAGTGGGTGTTACACTTAGCAAGCATCCACATGTTAACTCTAAACATCTCATGTTTACAGATTATGAGATCTACTACTCGATCCAATCAAGGAGTGTAACATGTGCTAGTCTATCCGAATTATCAATGTCCCATCTCATTAATCCTATGACTATAGATAATTTTGATACTAACATAATTACACATGATAAGAATCTCAATATCATGTTCTCATCATGATTTCCTTCATGCTATGTTATGTATCAAGGACTTCATTAATTGATTTAAAATCACTATCAATTCATATATCAAATGAACATCAAATTAATGAAAAAATATTTTATTAATCAATAAATTTGTACAATAAGTGTTAAAGGTGATTGCCTTTAGAGCACTCCTCTAACACCTAAGTCAATTCTTATGCAACTTAGTCATACACCTCTCATTTATATGACCAAGGTAACAATGTCATAAATATGATAGTTTTAGGTTATCCAATTTTTGTCTTTTATTATTGATATAAAGGATTGAATTTGACATATCAAGAATATAAATTCCATGGTATAATACACCAGTTCCAAAAAATTAATTTTATTCAACCATATAAAGCAATCATTGCCATTAAAATCTAAATGAAAATCTTTTCTATTTAAATTGGAAACAAAAATATTAATCTTAGTTAAAATTGGAACACAATAACAATTGTTTAATCCTAAAACAAGCCCACTAGGGAGTATTAATACTTAAGTTCCAATAGCTAATGCAGTAACTCTTGCTCCATTATCAACATACAGATCTGACTCTCCTTTCTTAAGTTGTCTACTGTTTCTTATGCCTTTGCATATTCGTGCATATGTGAGACCCACATCTAATATCCAATACCATGCATTATTACTAGAAACAATATTAACCTCAATAACAAAAATGTTTGAAGTAGAAGGTGCATCTAATGTCTTATCCTTCTCTTTTTTGAAAGACTCTAGATAGGTCTTGTAGTTCTTCTTCTAATGACAACTCATGCTACAATAGAAGCAAGTCCCTTTTGAGACCGTCTCTCTGCCCTTCTTCTTCATGCCCATATAGGTCTTTGTGGATTTTTTATTCTCTTTTTTTCCCTTCATTTTTTTTAGAAAAACCAAAAGTATCCACCAATATAACAACCTTTTGCTCTTTCTTGACAGAAGGCTCAACTATTTTGAGCATATTGATCAACTAAGGAATCGATGTAGAGATCTTGTTCATTTGATAGTTTAGCACAAAATGTGCATAACTATCTGGTAAACTTTGGAGAATTAAGTCTACACTTAACTCATGATCCATTACAAATCCTAAAGAGGCCAATTTCTCAATGTACTCATTCATCTTCAATGCAGTTGCACTGGAGAAGTTCCATCTACGATTTTGGAGCGAAAGAGCAATTCAAATATCTCATACTACTCAGTTCAAGCTTGCTCATCGAAACAATCCCTTTGATGATACACAATGATATTAGTATTCATGTTCTTATGCTACTTTTGAAGCTTAGGAGATATAGTGACAGCCATAATGCAACCCACCAACTCATTATCATCCACATGCTTCTTATATGCCAACTGTTCATCAACAGATGCATCATCAGTAGTAGGGGAGGGAAGTGGCTCTTCTAAGACATATATTATCTTTTAAGTTTTGGGAACTATTTTCAAACTCCTTAGCCAATCAAGGAAGTTTGGGCCAGTAAATTTATTGGATTCAAAAATTGAGAATATGTTCACGTTTGATGATATGATTCTAACAACCTAGATGTAAAGAAAGATCATGTTAGAGTATGTATTATATGCATGATTATTAGATCTTTAATAAATGCACATTATTACTTTTATTATTTTATTTTGAACCTATAACCCTCACTATGAATCCAAAAGAACTAGTTGAAATCTCTCTGAGTGGGTCAATATCCAATATCACTAAGAATAATCTTAGGTGTGCCCAACAATCCACCTTTGGTCAATTGATAGATATCTCATACCAACTGCATTCTTTTATGCAACTACTGAATCATTAGACTATCAACTCTTGATACGTGCATATCTCATATGCACTAGTCCAATATTGCCTCTAATTCACACTGACCTTGGGTGTGCCCAATAAGGCAATATAACTAATTAAAATCGATCCATTAATTATGAAATTATATTTCAATGGTTTGAACATAATTTTGTAAAGTGGGCTATGGTATACCTAACAACACAAATTATAAAAGAACTCTAGTTCTTGCCATATTAATAGAAGACCAATACCTTAATATAATTTATGAGAGAATTTCTTTAATTAAGTCTCTTCATGGTTGTTTGTTTAACATACATAATTATCCATTCATCATAACTAGATATATAAGATAATTACCTAATTATATGGTCATGATTTTGGAAATATCTAACGTCAATCCTTCGAGATATGAAATGATTGAGTAAGTTTGTAATATCCGCTAATTTAGGTCTTGAGTCGCACGTGTTGCGAAGTTGACGCGTGTGACCGATCGGAATCTAAATTCGGATTTTTACAAAAAAAATTGATTAAGTAATGGCTAAATTAAATGATAAATTCCTAAATAAGTGATATTTAAGTTTAAAGAAGTTGATTTACGGTAAATGACTAAATTGCAAATTTTGATAAGTTTTGGGGTCAAATTGCAAATTACCAAAAATTGGAGGATTAATGAGATTAATTTCTAATCAACATATTAATTTTGGGCACATTTTAATAGTGTTGGCCGGCCATGATACTAAAGCAAGTGAATTAATATTGATTAAGTGTAAAATTGGGAGAAAATGGTCAAATGGTGGGTCCCACATGAAGACTTTTTGGGTACCCTATTTAAGGTTTTCTTTTCTTCTTCTTCTTCTCTTCATTTTCTGCTCCTTCTCTCTTTTCTTTACCAGTCAGGCAGCCATAACTTTTTCTCCATAGCTTACCCTGATTCTAGAGAGAGAAAGGAAGGGAAAAGAAAGGAAAGAGCAAGACAAGGTGATTTTCATGTTCCATAACTCTTAAGGAAGCTGGAAAGAACAAGAAAGAGGAAGAAAAATCAAGTTTGGTAGAGAGAGAAAATCTCCTAAGTGGTGATTTAGCGAAGAAAAGTGTAAGGTAAGAAGCATCTCTTCTTCTTCTTCATCTTTTCTTAAAGAAAGTTTGAATTTTGAGCTCATCTAAGACTTAAATGGAATGAGAGAGAAACTAGGGTTTTGAAAGAGAAAAAAAAGAGGGTTAGGGTCTTGAGAAAATCAGATGATGATCATAATAATTTATGAAGTTATAGGAGTTCCAAGTGACAAGGAACAAGCTCTAAGGAGCAAAGGAAAAGAGAAAGCTATCTAAAAAAGTGAAGGAGAAAGATTAAGGTTTGTGCATAACTTAAGGCAATAGCCTATTTTTGTTTGAAATAATGCATGCTGAACATGATTGTAGATAAATGCAATTTCAAGAATGATGATGATTATGGCATGAAACCATAGGATTAGACATGTATGAATGAGATCCTTGTGTGACATTGAATTAATGATGCATGCTAGAGAATCTTGTGTGATCAAAACATTTACATGTATTGGAAAGTAATAAGTTGACTAAAGAGCCTTAGAAATGCATGAAATAGAATTTTGTAGGATTTGGATGATGTTAGAATGAACGAAATGTGAATATGCAAATTTCCTGCTGAAAGGCACGGGCGTGAACTTGAGGGTTCACGGTTGTGACTGATTGTGTCACGGTTGTGAATTTCTGAGTGGAAATGGTACTATTCATTCCAGAAGCATTCATGGGTTGGAATCACGGAAGTGAACTTATTCACGGGCGTGAATGAGTAATCACGACCGTTAATGCTTTTTGGCGATTCATTCCAGTAGCGTTCACGGCTTAGGGTTACAGGCGTGAAAGTAGTAATCACGGCCGTGAATGCTCTGTATTTGAAATTATGGTTATTAAATGAGGAATTCAGGTAATTAAATGAAAGTTATTGTCTATCCAGCGAAATAAGAATGATATGGATATGGATATATGTATATATATATTGATGTGAGAATGTGATATATTGTGATATAGAGAAATGAATTGATGTAGAAAAATGAATTTTCATGGATAATATATGAAATCTGATGCAGATGATAAACATGAGAATATTGATGAATCTAGTAAATGAATGAAAAGATGTATGAGTATGACTATATGCTTGTAAAACAAGAAAATTGAGATGTTGATAAATATGAGAATAATGATTGATATGAAAATATAAAGAAGCCCATTACTCTACTTGCGGACTAGAATCAGGATAGATGACATGTCATTAAGGGGGCGAACGGTAACGTACTATACCTCAACCAATGTGGCTTAAGCTCGGAGAGCGCCATTGGTCTGGAATGCTCGGTCAGTATGGCTTAAGCTCGGAGAGCGCCATTGGTCTGGAATGCTCGGTCAGTATGGCTTAAGCTCGGAGAGCACTATTGACTTGAGAAAGCTCCGATGATTACATATAAATGAGGACAAGGTGGCATAAGCTTGTGTGAGTGCCCTTGATCTGGATATTCATCTATGATGAAATTATACTCAATCAGTGTGGCTTAAGCTCGGAGAGCGCCATTGATTTGAGAAGCTCTTTTGAGCCAGATAGTGGACAGAGTGGCTTAAGCTCGAAGAGTGCTCCTGATCCATAACCTGTATCCAGTCAGTCCAAAAATTTAGAGTGATGTGGGCAAGATAATGAGGATATGTCGGAAAAATAAGAAAAATAAAGAATAAGAAAATGATAATGATATGAAATTTGAAATGTAATGACAAAGAGATTTACAGAATACCTTGCCATTAAAGATAAATGGAAATAACATTGTCTATATGAGCATGACATTTATACTTGTATGAAATAGGAATATGTTGATAGTCATGCATGCAAACATATTAATGCACAAAATGATATTTGTTAATGCTTGTTACATGATATAGTATATAGCCTTATTTATATACACCACTAAGCTTAGAGCTTAGCATGGAGTTTAATTTCCACGCAGATATAGAAAGGTAGCTGAAGACGCTAGATAAAGCAAGTGGTGATCCCATTCAAGTAAAGCAGCCGAATCTTGAGAAAGTGGGTTACAAATTTTGAAACTTTTGTATTTGGTTTTTATATTAAAGAAATGTTTGAGTTTGTAAAATTTACTTTTAAAGTTTGTTAATAATTACTCTGATGTTAAAAATACTATTTTATGTAAATAAATTGTACTCTGATTTTTGTTTATATCCATATATACATGAGTAAAAAAACAAAAAAAATAGTGCTTTCAAGAAGGAAGACGGACATTAGCGCTCCCTCATCCGGGCACGTGCGGTTCGGGTGAGGAGGGCATTACAGGTTTTTTAACGGCTGGGTCTCACCGAAACTCGGGCCCGGGACTGAGCCCACCCGCCGTCTCACTGAGACCAACAAGCTATCGGGGTCCATGGCCCAATACCCCCAACCCATCATTGTGCACCCAGTCCGGAACTCGGGCCTGGGACACTGATTACACAGCAGGTTGTTGGAGGCAAGAGTCGAACCCTTGACCTCCCTTTAGCCTCAGTAAGAGAGGGAGGTCAAGGGTTTGACTCTTGCCTCCAACAACCTTGGTATTCTCTTACTGAGGCTAAAGGGAGGTCAAGGGTTTGACCCTTGCCTCCAACAACCTGTTGTGTAATCAGTGTCCCGAGCCTGAGTTCCGAACTGGGTGCACAGTGATGGGTTGGGGGTATTAGGCCATAGACCCCGGCAGCCCGTTGGTCTCAATGAGACGGCGGGTGGACTCAGGGCACCGGGCCCGAGTTCCGATCTGAGATCCAGCCGTTGGTACAATTGGTAGTCTCTTACTGAGGCTAAAGGGAGGTCAAGAGTTCGACTCTTGCCTCCAACAACTTGTTGTGCAATCAGTGTCTCAGGCCCGAGTTCCAGACTGGGTGCACAGTGATGGGTTGGGGGTATCAGCCCATGGAACCCGGCAGCCCGTTAGTCTCAGTGAGACGACTGGTGGACTCAGGGCACCGGGTCCGAGTTTCAGTTTGAGCTCCAGCCGTTAGTACAATTGGTAGTCTCTTACTGAGGCTAAAGGGAGATCAAGGGTTCGACTCTTGCCTCCAACAACCTGATGTGCAATCAGTGTCCCAGGCTCGAGTTCCGGACTGGGTGCACAGTGATGGGTTGGGGGTATTGGGCCATGGACCCCGGCAGCCCGTTCGTCTCAGTGAGACGGAGGGTGGTCTCAGCCCCGGGCCCAAGTTCCGGTGAGACCCATCCGTTACATAAAATGTACAATTGGTAGTCTCTTACTGAGGCTAAAGGGAGGTCAAGGGTTCAACTCTTGCCTCCAACAACCTGTTGTGTAATCAGTGTCCCAGGACCGAGTTCCGAACTAGGTGCACAGTGATGGGTTGGGGGTATTGGGCTATGGACCCCGGGTGGTCTCAGTGAGACGGCGGGTGGGCTCAGTCCCGTACCCAAGTTTCGGTGAGACCCAGCCGTTACAAAGTTTCACCTAGGTACATGTATGAAATTACAATACTAAATTAGAAAAAAAAAAATCTAATTCTAATGCTCCTTGCTTTCGATGCCACCTCTTTGGCTTCTTACTCCTTTGCATTTCAATTATATTATAATTCTATGTAATCTAATTACATAAATTTTTCATTAAAAAACCTCAATTACATTTGAGGAGGGTGAGATGAGAAGAAAAATATAATAAAAAGAATAGAGAAGGCAGAGACTCGCATACATTATTTACCAAATACAAAGATTCCATGCATAATCAATTATATTAGTCAAGTCCATAATTATACCACAATATCATTCCATTCACCCTTAACATGCATTCTCTAATACATAAATATAAGTAATTTGGATTCCATTTGTTTCAACTTTGAACTATTATTTTGATTATTTGACCTTCATAAAATTAATCTTATTAAATGATTATAAAAAAAATTAGAAATACTTTCTAAAAGAAAATCTTGCAAATTAGGCATACATTTGATCATATCAAAACGTTTTCAAAAATAATCTACTTTGTTTTAATAATTAATTCCATTAAATATTAAATTCAAATGTAACACCCACTTACCCCACTTTAGTTCAGCAAGGTAAGTGAGTATTACTCGTCTAACTGTCATATAAACTTAATGAAATGAAATATAAATTTTTTTTCTTTTTCGAAAATATTGTAGAGACCCAAAATAAAATGATTTCAAATATAAATATTCAAAATTTTATTTATTTATAAAATACATTAATTTACATTCAAACTGTGTCCCTTACATTATAATTCACATATATATTACACACTCGATGAAATAAAAACTATATTTTAATTTACAAAGTTTTTAATAAATTATACCAAAAAGAAATCCAAAGCTTTTAGCTGCTTTCGTCCGGATACCTTCTTCTTCTAACAACTATACTATCTACGGCTACCCTTCTAAAACCTGCACGAGAGAAAACCACCCGCGCTAAGCTACTAGCTTAGTGGTGCTTCAAGGATAAAAATTTTACATACATACATTTTCTCACATATTAATTAATCATTTCATAAATAAGGCATAAAATAAGAAAATTATATAAAACAAATAAATTTCAGCAAACATTTCATATTTAACAATTTTAATTAATATAACATTATCACAATGACATACTTTGATTTATTTTTTATTTTTTATTTTTTTTGTGCCCATAACACCTATAACCGAACTAACTAATAGGAATAATGGGGTTGTCATTTTTTGTTTTCGTAATATTGCACCTAGCACTTTTATAATAATGTCATTACCGGCTTTCATAATATTGTCATTACTGGATTAATAATTTTGCGCCAAATGCATTTATAAATTTATCATTTTTGATTTTTATATTTGGCACTGAGTGCCTTAAATCCTCTGATTGCCATGCCAAACTATTTTCTATTCTAGTTCTAGATTAGGTGTCTTAGAGCTTAACTATTTTTATATTTATTTACAATATTTTCAAAAATGATAATTTTACTAAATTTTCACCTATATGCTTATTTATTTTTATTCTTTGTTCCTATTATTATTGCATTATAATCTCACACATAATTAATTTATTAAACATTTATAATTACCATTAAAGTCAAAATTTACATTAATTATTACATATACTCATCACACCACATGCAAAAACTCAATATTTCAAGTTTTTATCTGAGTCAGATTTCGGCTATGATTTTGGGCTTCATTTTTAGCCCATTTATAATTCGAATTTGAAGTTATGGTCTTCCAACAGTTTGAATCTTATTGTCTCAGATTTCATATGCATTAAAAATCACTCAAATCTCAGTTTTGTATCAAAGTTTATGGCCAAATGAACACTGAATCATCACTAAAATTTTTGCCCAGAAATTTCTGAACAAGTTTTAGGTCTGAATTTTATGTATTTTTCTGGAAACATTCAAATATATTTAGATTTTATGGTCCAAATAAAAGTTAAAGCCCTATATCTTAGCTTTCAGTTCCAATAAATAACATACAAAATGGAATTCCATAACCTAAGTTATAATAAAAAAAAATTTCAAAGTTGCTCCCGGAATTCTGTAACAAAGTCATCAATTGGCATCAATCTATATACTACTTACCTTTATCATATGCATTCATTTTTATGCTAAAGTTTCCACATCACAATTACATTCACGTCTTATTGATTTCACACCATTTGGTCTCATTACCATATAAAATATTAGAAGCAACAATTAATCACATTCCATATCCAAACCACATTCATATCAAACCTTAATACACAATTCCACACAATTGAACAACTTGTAAAATTTTTATCAATGAAGCACATACCTAATTGACATTGGATCTTCCCTTTTCCCTTCTTTTCCTCCCCTTACTAGTTAGCTTTCTCCTTGCCTTTGTCACCCTCTTAAGGACCTCTCACTTGTTCATTTAATTTTCCTACACAACGAATACCATATCTCAATCCTAATATTCATTTCCAAAGTTTTTCATGTGTACATCATATTCTAATGCTCTTAATATGTTTTATACCTTAATTTAGCCAAAATGTACCCAAGTTAGACTTCGTTCTTCATATGTCATGGCTGTCCAAAAACCTTATCATAGATCCCAATTTATTTTCTTCAAATTAACACTCAATTCACATTTCACTTATCACCAATTGTGTTGTTCCTATGTTAATTTCAATTTTTCCCAAATTAACTTAACCAAGGCAGCCCCTCATTCCTCCATTAAAGTTACCTTTTTCTTTAAGTCATAAAATAATTAACTAACATCAATTATCATTAATTCAAAGTTTACTACACTTTCATCAACTAATTGCAAACTTTAAAGTTCTAGTTCCAATCTTGTAACATAACCTCAATCTATCAAATCTAATCATATCTATCATCCTTATAGGTCTCAAATCGAAGGAAAAATGTAGAATTTACGAAGAATAAACTCACCTTAATGGTTCTCCGAGGTGGGCCGAAATTCCCCCTAAAATTTTTCCCTTTCCTTTTCTTCTTTCTTCCTTCCTTCTTGCTCCTTTGCTCCCTTTATGGTAAGAACTTTTAAATTCTGAATTTTTCTCTCTCAAAACTAATTTTTTTTCCTCTCTTTTTCAAGCTTGGATTGAAGAAAAATGGTGGCTTATGGAGGGACTAAGGTGGAAAGCCAAAGGGTGGGAGAGAGGAAAAAGAAGATAAGTGAGATATTTTAGTGGAAGAATGGAGAATTTGTCATTGTTGACATTGAGGACCTTAAGGGATATTTCTGTCATTTTGATGCTAACAAATAAAATAGCAATAATGTATTTAACAGTGCTTATGTTCTAAGTTTGTTGAATAGGATATATCTTGAATAGGATATATCGCGAAGTGAAGAGTTGGTTTAACAGCTATTTTCGCATTAAATGCACCCAAACGGCTGTAATTATAGATGAAGTATAAATTCAAGTCATTTATGAATCCTAAGTAGAAGAAAAACAATTACTTTGAATCTTTAATCTTGTTGTAGCCATTTTGCATTAATCATTTTAAACAAAAACCTTTATTCTTTGTTAAAACCTAATTGCTCATAATTTCTGAGCATTATAGGTTGGTGAGTGTTTTCATTGTAATCAATTACTCAAGTGAGTTTGGGTATATTGGGTTAAGATTAAAACACTTGTAAGGGTTTATTATGTGAGCCACAAAACATAAGGAATTGGTTTATTGTGTGAGCTATTAAAACACAAGGGAATTTCTAGGTTAGGTGTTAGCCATTAAGAGAAACACCATAGTTTGGAGTGAGCTTGTAAAACTCCATTGTAACACTTAGTGCGTTAGTAAAACTCCCAATTGAGATATTGGGGAGAGGAATAGGGTTTGTTAATACTCGAACCTCTATAAATCTCGTGTGTGATATTTCTCCATCCCTACTCTATTCAATTTTATTCTGCACTTAAAGTAAAGAAAATTTTTATTTCAAAACCAATTCAACCCCCTTCTTGGTTCATTGTTTGGGCAACAATTGGTATCAGAGCAAGTCTAGCATCAAAGCCTAAAAAGTGCTAGCAAAGATCAAGAAATGGCCAATGAAGGATTCCAAAATCTCAAGCCTTACTTTGATGGAGAAAACTACGCTCATTGGAAGTTCCAGATGTAGACATATCTCAATAGTGAGGGAATTGAAGTTTGGGATAGTGTTCAGAAAGAATGGACACCACCAACCAAGAGAGGAGTTGATGGTGAAAAAGAAATTCTTTCAAGAGATGATTGGATAGAGCCTCAACGTAAAGTAAACTTCAAAAACAAAAAGGCAATGACAATCCTTACAAACCCTCTATCCATTGAAGAATGTGGCAGAATCCAACATTGCCCTACCGCATATAATATGTGGAAGACATTGGAGAATTACCATGAAGGAACAAAGCAAGTCAAATCCAAGAAGATTCAACTTCTCACTTCAAAATATGAACTCTTCAAGATAAAATCCAATGAATCCATCATCGATATGATGAACTGTCTTCTAGCCATCATAAACGGCATGAGAAAGCTTGGAAAGCACTTGAGCTTGGAAGATGTAAACAAAAAAATTCTAAGAAGCCTTCCTCTTAAAGATTATGGTTCAAGAGTTGCTGGTATAGAAGAAGCCAACAAAGATATAAGCATCATGCATACCGATATGCTTATTGGCAAACTTCTAACACACGAAATGGCAATAAAAAGAGATAGAGAACTTGAAATCGAACCAGAAAAAAGAAAGCCTCTAGCACTCAAAGCCTCTACTTCAAAATCTCAAGAAGAAGTTAAAGATGATAAAGAAAAGAGTGATGATGCAAATGAGGACATTGTTATGCTCTCAAGGAGATTGAAAAGAATAATTGAAAAGAGCATTAGCAACTCTCGAAACTTCAAACAAAGAAACCTCAAACACTCCTCAAATGACTCTCAAAGGAATAAAGAGGAGCTAAATGTTATGAGTGTGGGAAGAAAGGACATATCAAACTAAAATGTCCAAAGCTCAAGAAACACAAGAAAAGATATCCAAAAGATAATGGGGAGAAAGGTCACAAAGCCATATGGGATGAGGAAAGCTCTTCAAGTGAAAACGATGAAAATGAAGGTGAAGAGGTCAACCTATGCTTCATGGCTTTAGAGGATCACTTCACAGATGAGGTAGGTCCTTCTTACTCATATTCATTTAATAATGATAGTAGTAATAATAATAGTGATAGTGAAGATGATGATGAGCATAGTCTAATAGAAGTATTGAACCTAGAATTAAAAAAATATAGATGTAAATTCAATACTTACAAAAATAATATTTTAAATTTGAAAAACAAAATGGAAGTTTTATAAAAGGAAAATCTTGATCGTATGAATCTCTTCAAAAGTCATTAGATGAGTACTCCTCTAGATTCTCAACTAAATACTTACTTAAAGAAAACAATGTTTTGAAAAATGAAGTTGTGGAACTTAGAAACTTCATTTCAAGATTTCATAAAGGCAAGGAGAGTTTAGATACTCTCATAGTGTCCCAAAAACCACCTTTAATACGACATGGTCTAGGATTTAATGGAACATCATCTTCATCTCACAAGACCGCATTTGTTAAGTCTAGTGCACCTCATATCTCCACAATAGAAGTAATAGCCCCAAGGGCTAAGTGCACAACACACACTAAACCTTCTATTTATAAGAAGAATTGTCAAGGGTCGATTAGCCTAAGAGGGAAACCTCAAAAGGCCAATCATACTTTTATGTATAAGAGGCATGCACCTAGGAAAGCACCGATTCATCATGCATATGCATGTCATTACTCAAAAACTCCATCAAATAGGATAATGAGACCCAAAAGCATGGTAAAACCGAAAAACATGTTTAAAGCTAAACAATGTAATTATTGTAAGAAATTTGGTCATATCAATAAACATTGTTGGATAAGGAAGGCTCATTGGGAACCTTTATGTGTAACTCTCAAGGACCCAAGTTCATTTGGGTACCTAAAAGCAATACTTAAATTGTGATTTTATAGGTATGCCTCAAGTCCACTACAAAAGAAAATGTTTGGCTTATGGATAGTGGATGCTCAAGGCATATGACCGGAAACAAAGAACTATTTAATGACATTAAAAGTATTGATGGTGGTAAGGTAACCTTTGGAAACAATGCTAAGGGTAAGGTAATTGGCATTGGCTCCATTGGTATTAATAATACTACTTTCATTGAATATGTTTTACTTGTTGATGGTTTGAAACATAACTTGTTAAGTCTAAGTCAATTATGTGATAAGGAAAACCATGTAATATTTACCTCAAATGAATGTCTTGTCGCCTCTATTAGTGGCCAAGAAATATTCAAAGGAAGTAGAGATGTCAATGCTTGCATAATAGACTTACATAAAATATCTAACATTTCCTCTAAGTGTTTTATGACTACTAGTGATGAATCTTGGTTGTGGCATAGAAGGCTTGGTCATGCAAGCATGGATTTAATTCAAAGCCTTAGCAAAGGAGAGCTAGTAAGTGGACTACCAAAAGTCAAATTTGAAAAGAATAAGACATGTGAACCTTGCCAAAGAAGAAAACAACATAAGTCCTCCTTCAAATCCAAAAATATTGTAAGTACTTCGAAGCCTCTATAACTTTTGCATTTAGATCTTTTGGACCTACTAGAGTTGCAAGCTTAGGAGGTAAACACTATGCTTTTGTCATCGCCGATGATTTCTCTAGATTCACTTGGGTACTTTTCTTAGCTCAAAAGAGTGATGCTTTTGAATCTTTTAAGAACTTTGCTAAGAGAGTTTAAAACGAAAAGTGATATTTTATTTCCAAAATAAGAAGCGATCATGGCAAAGAATTTGAAAATGAAACCTTTGAAAACTTTTGTCTAGAATGTGGTATTTCACAAAAAATTTCAACTCCTAGGACACCTCAACAAAATGGGGTAGTTGAAAGGAAAAATCGAACTTTAATTGAAATGGCTCGAATAATGCTCAATGAGTATGAGTTACCAACCTACTTTTGGGCCGAAGCCACTAATATTGCATGTTATATTTCAAATCGAGTTTTCAAAAGACCACTCTTAAGCAAAACTTCTTTTGAGTTATGGAATGGAAGAAAGCCCATGATACCATACTTTAGATTATTTGGATGCAAGTGTTTCATATTAAATACCAAGGACAACCTTGGAAAATTTGCCTCTAAATCTGATGAAGGTATCTTTTTAGGATACTCCACCTCTAGAAAATCTTATAGAGTCTTTAATAAAAGGTCATTAGTTGTTGAAGAATCTATGCATGTTGTTTTTTATGAATCTAGTGAGCTTGATCTTGTGAAAGGTAGTGTTTTTGATGATATCGTAGGTACAATGGAAAAGCTTGATCTTGATTATGAGAAAGATGAAAATGATCAAGAAAACCCATATCAAGACATCTCTCTACCTCAAGCTCTCAAGAGCAAGACAAACAAGAGCTTCCAAAGGAATGGAAAATGACAAAAGATCACCCTAGGGAACAAATCATTGGTGATCCTACTAAATGAGTAAGTACTAGATCTCATCTCAAACTTTTAGATTCTAACCTTGCTTTTGTCTCTCAAATTGAGCCTAAAAATATTGATAAGGCTCTTAATGATGAAAATTGGGTGATTGCTATGCAATAGGAACTCAACCAATTTGAGAGAAGTAAGGTATAAACCTTAATTCCTAAACCCAAAGAGCATCAAATCATTGGTAGTAAATGGGTATTTAGAACTAAACTAGATGAACAAGGTTCAATAACTAGGAATAAGGCTAGGTTAGTTGCAAAGGGTTATAATCAAGAAGAATGAATAGATTATGGTGAGACCTATGCTCCGGTAGCTAGATTAGAAGCCATAAGAATTCTTTTAGCATTTGCATGCCATATGAAATTTAAACTTTTTCAAATGGATGTCAAAAGTGCTTTCTTAAATGGTTTTATAGAAGAAGAATTTTATGTAGAACAACCACAGGGTTTTGAAAGCCATAATTTGCCTAACCATGTTTTTAAACTTTCAAAAGCTTTGTATGGTTTGAAACAAGCTCCAAGAGCTTGGTATGAAAGACTAAATTCTTTCCTTTTAGAAAATAATTTTTCAAAGGGAAATGTTGACACAACATTATTTACTAAAAAGCATAAGCATGATATTCTAATTGTTCAAATTTATGTTGATGACATCATATTTGGGTCTACTAATGAATTGCTTTGCTAAGAATTTGCTAAGTGTATGACTAGGGAATTTGAAATGAGCATGATGGGTGAGCTTAAGTTCTTCCTTGGTCTACAAATAAAATAAAGCAATGAGGGCATATTCATCAACCAATCCAAGTATGCCAAAGACTTAATCAAGAAATTTGGAATGGAAGGATGCAAAAATGCCAAGACTCCAATGAAGAGATCAACAAAATTGGACAAAGACGAATAGGGTAAGAGCATTAATGAAAAGCTCTATAGAGGTATGATTGGATCACTCTTATATCTTACTGCCTCTAGGCTCGATATAATATATAGTGTATGCTTATGTGCTAGATTTCAATCATGTCCTAAAGAATCACATTTAAATGCTATGAAAAGAATCTTAAAATATTTACATGGCACATTGCATCTAGGTTTATGGTATCTTAGAAATTCATCCTTTCATATCATAAGATATTCAGATGCAAACTATGTTGACAGTCTCTTGGATAGAAAGAGTACTTGAGGCACTTGACACTTTATTGGTGAATGCTTAGTTTTTCGGTGTAGCAAAAAACAAGTTTTGGTTGCTCTTTCTACCGCTAAAGCGGAATATGTGGCAGCAAGATGTTGTTGTACTTAAATCCTATGGATGAGACAACAACTTAAGGATTATGATCATAATTTGGACCATATACCCATCAAATGTGACAATGCAAATGCCATAAACCTATCTAGGAATCTCATTCAACACTCTAGAAGTAAGCATATTGACATAAGACATCATTTTCGTAGAAATCATGTTTAATATAGAGATGTTGTATTAGAATTTATCGATACAAACAATCAATTGGCAGATATTTTCACCAAGTCTCTTATTGAAGAAAGATTTAACTTCATAAGAAGAGAGCTTGGTATGCTTGATGGATTAACCTTATCTTAAGTATGATTTTCAAAATTGTCAAACCTTAAATGTTAATTTCCTTCATATATTTTTTTTTATTGTCTAATCTTTTAAGGTATGAAGTGGTTAACATGATGGGAATATATGTTAGAAGGCATAAAAGCATCTTAGAAATCTTTTAGTCTTATTTTAGACTTAGTTTTATTAATTGAAAATTTAAGGAAATTCATGCCCGTGACATATATTTGCGGCCATGATCATAATCGCCAAAAGTTCCAGTAGCTTTCACGCCTTGCTTCACGACATCCTTTATGGCTGAAGGTAGTGAAGACTATGTATCACGCCCTTAAATATGTTCTTTTACTCCCATGAAACTCTTTATTCATGCCCGTTACACTTTTTTCATGACCGTGAATATTAACATCAAATAATTACAGAACCGTTCACACTTTGTTTCATGCGTTGCCTCATGGTCAGAAGTAGTCAAGATTGCACTTCACGACCGTGACTTTTTTTGTCACCACAGTGAAATTCATAAGTAACACCTGTGACTATTTAATGTTATGACTGTGAATCGATTCATATCCTTTATCACGGCTAGAGCACCTCTTCAACAAACCGTGACCATGACTATTCACACTCGTGATGGATGATCCACGGCCATGAATCTGTCGACTATAAAACAGGATTTTTGCCCTTTTTCTCACTTTTAACTTTAAAAATTCTCTCAATTAAAGCTCTCATTCAATATTTCTCACAAAATCTATCGTCCTCATATCCTTTTCCATCTATAAAATTCTTCAAAACTATTTCTCTTTGAAGAATCATAACATCTCTAAGTTATTCTCAAATCCTTGGTCAGAAATTCATTCTCCAAAATCCCTTTCCAAAATTATCAATGGAACCCGACTCATCAAAAGGCATAAGGAAGAAATCCCATGCTCCGAGATGCCACACAGACTACCTTCTCAATATCATTCCGGATCATTGTCATCCCAAATATGTTGTTCTAAAGAAAAGGCCCATACTTTCGTCTCGTTCCTTCGAATGGAGTGCTGTCAGGACTCTCGGTCTTGAGACAAGCATGATAGAACAATTGCAAGCTTGTCACCTTAAGGAATTTGTGGACATTCATCGGCCAATGCTAAGGGAACCAACTCTCAAGTTCCTTAGCACTTTGCAAGTCTCTCCCACTGGAATAATCAAATTCCAACTCTGTAAGCATCCGAACACTTTCATAGCAGCGGAGTTTGGCACTATCTTCAAACTTCCCTTAGATGGCATTCTCAATGAGAATGAAGTGGAATTATATGCCAATCCGACATGGACTCATTTTGGGTTGGATTGTAGCTGGGATGTGAAGAAGACAAAGAGCACACATCTTCGGTCTCCTGTGCATAAATATTTACATAGGTTTCTTACCTATTGTATCTTTGCTAGAGGAGATAGCAATGGGGCAATCCAAAAATTGGAGCTTTTCCTATTAGAGATGGCACGAAGAGGTTTAATCGTAGCTCTGTCTCACTGGTTTGCAAATCATCTTCTGTCAATTGCAACAAAGCCATCAGGAGATATCTTGATTAGTGGGTATGTGACTCACCTTGCAATTGAGCTTGGGTATCTAAAACTCGATGAGTTACAATCTCATTCCAGCACATCCTTGAGACCGGCTAGATGTCGAGTCTTTCATAAAGATGGGAGCAGCTATTTGCATTATTTTCGAGAATAATGTCTATTACCGTTTCACCACTCCGGCTGGTGAAATTGATTGGGAAGACCAGGATTCTGATGATTTCAAAGTTGGCCTCCAGGGTATCCAACAACAAAAAGGAGCTCGAGTCAAAACAGCGACACTAGAGGGTGAGCAAGAGGTTGGTCAATTATCGGCTTCTACCACACCTAGCTTGGCGCAGCAGGTTGCTAATCTTTTAGCACCTCGCTTTGACCTAATGTAGGCTTCCATCAATGAGAGGTTGGAAAACCTTAAAGACTTCATGGAATCTCGTATGGATAGCCTTGAGGCAGAGGTAGCACACCTAAGAGATGATCTGTCAGGCTTGAAGCCTAATTAGAGTCCTAGTTCTTTTTTCACGTACTAGTTTTATTTTTAAGGGTGTAAGACTTTAATTTATGTTTTTAAGCTTTGTAATCTTTCTCCTTTCTTTAATATAAATACCTTATTATCATTTTATTTTTTATGGTTTGTTGATGACAAAAAGGGGAGAACCTAGCAATATATGCAAATGTGTTGTAGAATATATACCTCACATATACTTTGCATATACTTAACTAGTTAAGCAAACAATTTTGATATACTTTGAATATACTTTGCAAATACTTAACTAGTTAAGCAAACAAATTTGATTTACTTTGAATATACTTTGCATATACTTAACTAGTTAAGGAAATAACTTTGATATACTTTGAATATACCTTGTATATACCTAACTAGTTAGCAAAGATCCATGCTATACGTCGTTCAATTCTTGCACTCTATTATTTTTGTCTTAAGCATCTTTTGAGGGGGAGACTTCTCAAAAGCACATATTACTAGATTATTTGTCACCATCAAAAAGGGGGAGATTGTTGAACCTTGAGGACCTTGAGGGGTATTTCTGTCATTTTGATGCTAACAAATAAAATAGCAATAATGTATTTAACAATGCTTGTGTTCTAAGTTTGTTGAATAGGATATATCTTGAATAGAATATGATGCAAGAATGAAAGACAACTTTTGAAGATCAAAATAAGAAGAAATAGCAAAGTCACACCCGTGACTACTTATGTCACGCCCATGATATAGCTTAGCGCCAACTCTCCAACATTTAACGTTCACGGCCATGAATGATCATACCAACCGTGAATGATCAAATTAGTCACGCCTGTGAAATAACATGTCAAGTTCTTCTAGAGAGCTTCACGGTCAAAGTCACCACTTGGACCATGACTTGGAAGAACATTCACGATTGTGACACATATAGTCACACCCATGAATGAGGACAGAGAAACATGTTAGGCGCGAAGTTAAGAGTTGGATCAATGACTATTTTTGCATTAAATGCTCCCAAACGGCTATAATTCGTAGATGAAGTATAAGTGCAAGTCATTTATGAATCCTAAGTAGAAGAACAACAATTACTTTGAATCTTTAATCTTGTTGTAGCCATTGTGCATTAATCATTTTCAACAAAAACCTTTATTCTTTGTAAAAATCTAATTGCTCATAATTTATGAGCATTATAGGTTGGTGAGTGTTTTCATTGTAATCAATTACTCAAGTGAGTTTGGGTATATTGGGTTGAGATTAAAACACTTGCAAGGGTTTATTGTGTGAGCCATAAAATACAAGGAATTGGTTTATTGTGTGAGCTATTAAAACACAAGGGAATTTCTAGCTTAGGTGTTAGCCATTAAGAGAAACGCCATAGTTGGGAGTGAGCTTGTAAAACTCCATTGTAACACTTAGTGTGTTAGTAAAACTCCCAATTGAGATAATGGGGAGAGGATTAGGGTTTGTTAATACCCGAATCTTTATAAATCTAGTGTGTGATATTTCTTCATCCCTACTCTATTCAATTTTATTCTGCACTTAAAGTAAAGAAATTTTTATTTCAAAACCAATTCAACCCTCTTTTTGGTTCGTTGTTTGGGCAACAGTCATCTTTTGACTTTTATACCCAAATTAAGGAGTGGGTCCCACTAATTAAAATTAATCATAATTCTCATTGGTTCATTAAGTTAATTAATCTTGATTAAATTTTAAACTTTGAGAAATTCCTTATTTGTCACATCTTCCTCCATCTTCACACTTTTTCCCCCAACAATTGTCATAATACTGATTTTGTCCATAGGAAATTTTATTTTTTTCTAATTCTTGCAATAATCTTTTTAATTCCCAAATAATAATAGCCTTCATTATTTTTTCTTATTATTAGTCATTTTTTTATGGGTTCAAATTTAGACTCCGATTGAACCAGCGCACCCTATTATGGTCACACACAATCGGGGCCTAAATCATTGGATGTTACAATTCTCTCTCCCTTAAAAAAATTCTTTCTTGAAATTTTCCTAATTAGCTGGAGCCGAATAGCTGAGGATACTAAGCTCTCATCATTTCATCACTCTCCTAGGTGGCTTCTTCTACTACATGATTGCGCCATAGGACCTTTACCAATGGTACTTTTTTGTTCCGTAGTTCCTTGACTTCTCTAGCTAAAATTTTCACTAGCTCTTCTGCATAGGTCAAGTCTGGTTGTACCTCTATTGATTCCACATATATTACATGTGTCGGATCTGATCTATATCTCCTTAACATTGAGACATGAATGGATCTTATCAAATTCTAGGGATAAGGGCAATCTGTAAGCCACTGGACCCACACGTTCAAGTATTTCGTATGGTCCAATAAAACTAGGACTCAGTTTCCCATTTTTACCAAAATGAAGTACTTTCTTCTAAGGCGAGACTTTTAAAAATACCCTATCTCCGACCACATATTCAATATCCTTCCTTTTCAAATCAGCATAGGATTTTTATCGATCCGTTGCAGCTTTTAATCAATCTTGGATTAATTTCACCTTCTCCTCTGTCTTTTGTACTAATTCTAGCCCCATTAACTTCTTTTCACCAAGTTCTGTCCAGTATAACGGTGTCCTACATCTTCTTCCATACAAAACTTCATATAGAGTTATGCCTAGACTAGCTTGATAGCTATTATTATATGCAAAATCCATCAATGGTAAGTACTTATCCCAGCTACCCTCAAAGTCAATTACACAGCTTATAAGCATGTCTTCCAGCAATTGAATAACTCGTTTGGATTGCCCATCTGTTTGTGGGTGAAACGCTGTACTAAAAGTAAGTCGGGTCCCCAATGCTTGTTGTAGATTTTTTCAAAATTTTGATGTGAACCGTGGGTCTCAATCAGAAATAATAGATACTGACACTCCATACAATCAAATTATCTCATTAACGTATATTTCTGCTAACCGGCTCTTCGAATAATCCATCCGAACTGGCAGAAAATGAGCCAATTTGGTAAGCCTATCAACAATTAACCATACTGCATCATGCTTCTTTTACGTCAAAGGCAACCCAGATGCAAAATCCATCATAATCTTTTTCCACTTCCATTCTAGGATAGCAATAGGTTGCAATAATCCAGATGGTACCTGGTGCTTTGCTTTCACTTATTGGTATGTCAAGCATTTTGTAATATAATCCACGATATCCTTTTTCATTCCTAGCCATCAATAATGAATCTTCAGGTCTTGATACATTTTATTGCTTCTTGGATGCAAAGAATAAGTGGTATTATGTGCCTCTTTCAGAATTATTTGCTTTAATCCGCTGTAATTTGGCACACACAATCTTCCCTTATAACTTATGTTTACATCATCTTTAACCTAAAATTCAAGTCTCTCCCCCTTTTTAACTGCCTCAGAGTTATCATCAATTTCTAATCTTGTCTCTGAGCTTCTCTCACTTCTTTCCTTAAAGTAGGTTGAACCCATAACTCTGCCAAAATAAATTATGATTTTCATTTTAATTTATTGTTAATTACTATATATTATATTATAATTAAAAAATTATAAACTATACTTGCCAGTGTTTTTCTACTTAAGCCATCTGCTACTACATTGGCTTTGCCTGGCTAATAATAAATTATACAATTATAATCCTTAATTAACTCAAACCAGCATCTTTGCCTTAAGTTCAACTCCTTTTGGGTAGGCAAATATTTGAGGCTCTTGGTATATATGTAGCACCGCTCGCCATACAAATAATGTCGCCATATTTTTAAAGCAAACACTATTGCTGCCAACTCAAAATCATGAATAGGGTAATTTAGCTCATGAGGCTTCAATTGCCTAGATGCATAAGCAACTACTTTACCCTCTTGCATTAATACATAACCTAGCCCATTATGAGAGGCATCATTGTATATCACAAAATCTTTCCTGGGAGTAGGTTGGGTCAAAACAGGTGCTTCAGTTAGCATGACTTTTAGTTTCTTAAAGCTTGTTTGACACCAATCTATCCACTCAAATTTAGTTTCTTTTCTGACCAACTTGGTAATTGGTACGACTATGTTTGAAAATCTCTTCACAAACCTTCTGTAGTAGTCAGCTAATCCAAGGAAACTCCGAACTTCTGTCACATTGCGGGGTGGCTTCTAACTTAGAATCGCTTCTATTTTGCTAGGATCCACACAGATTCCTTCAACTGACACAATATGCCCTAGGAATCCTACTTCATCCAACCAAAACTCACATTTTGACAGCTTTGCATGCAATTGATTTTCCCTCAAAGTTTGAAGTATTACTTTGAGATGTCTGTCATGTTCTCTCTTGTCCCTTGAATACATTAGGATATCATCTATAAAACCTACCACAAATTGATCAAGGTAGCCAGTGTATTCGTTAAGCCAAATGTCATAACCAGGAACTCATGGTGGCCATATCGAGTCCTGAAGGCTATTTTGGACACATCTGATTCTTTGATTTTCAGTTGATGATACCCAAATATGAGATCAATCTTAGAGAATACTCCTGCTCCCTTCAATTGATCACACAAATCATCAATTCTAGGTAGTGGGTATTTATTTTTAATCGTCACCTTGTTCAATTGTCGGTAATCAATACATAATTGAAGGGTGTCATCCTTCTTTTTCACAAACAACACCAGAGCACCTCATAGTGACACACTGGATTTTAAGAACCCTTTGTCCAGGAATTTTTGCAATTGAACCTTCAACTCTCCTAATTCTACAGGTGTCATTCTATAAGGAGTAATTGATATTGGGGTTGTACCAGGAATCACATCAATAGCAAACTCTATCTCCTTATCTGGTGGTAACCCCAGCAAATCTTCAGGAAACACATATGGGAACTCACACACTGTGGGGATGTCCTTGAGTTTCGGGCTTTCCTTCCTGGTATCTATCACATGGGTTAAATATGCCTCACATCCCTTCCTAATGTATTGCTAAGCTTTTAAGGAAGAAATAACACTGGTCAAACATGTTTGACCTTCACCCTGAATGATAGTGTCATCCTGTTCAGGAATTTGAAGTACAACTTTTCTAGATCAGCAGTCGACTATAACTTCATTCTTTGTCAACCAATCCATACCCAGAATAGCATCAAATTCATGAAAAGGTAATTCTATTAAGTCTACTAAAATTCTCTACCCTGAATTATTATTGAACTGTTTCTATCGATCTGATTCACTTTCACACTATGTCCCAGTGGATTGGTCAAAACTATCTCATATTCTAAGGTCTCAGGTATCATGTTCCCTTGTTTAAGTGCAGCTGTGCTTATGTATGAATGCATGGAACCAGGATCTATCAATGCATGTAAATCAAAGTCAAATAAAGATAGTTTACCAACTATGACATCTGGTGCATCCTAGTCCTCACGAGCTCTCATCATATATGCCCGAGCTAGAGCTCTAGTACCTCCGAGTCTATCAATTGTCTCAGATACCCCCTGATTCTATCTAGTACGACCACCTCTAAACTAGCCTTGACCTCTACCATGGCTCTATACCGGTGCCATAGTCTGTGCTGGTGCCATACTGCCTGTACTAAGTCTGGGACAATCTCTCTTCATATGGTCAGTAGCTCCATATCTCAAACACCCTCCAATCAACCACCAACACTCTCCTGTATAGGATTTACCACAATGCTGACATGTAGCAGGAGCTGACCTCTTAGAAAATGATGCTAGTGAACTAGCAGATGATGTTACGGGTCTAAAATGTTGGCTCCGCCTATTAGAAAATGGCTGCCCAACAACCCGTGACTGAAATAGTCTGGGTATTATCTGCCCTTTCCTATAAGATGTATGGGCCACGCTAGCTGTTGATTTCTTGGAGAGCTCTTCTATCTTCAACTTTTTCCTTCTTTCAACACTAATGGCAGAGGACATTAGTGCGGCAAAATCTGTATGCTGGTGGGAAGCCACTAAATATCCAATCTCCTCATTGAGACCATCTTCAAATCTACGACATTTATCAGCTTCATCTCTAATAATCCATGTTGCATACTTGCTCAGCCTGGTGAACTCTATCTCATACTCATTACTGTCATACCCCTCTACTTCAAATTTAGAAATTCATCAACATAGACTCTTGGCATATATTTCTTTTTAAACTCTATCATAAAGAAATCCCATGTCTGAGGGTTCGAAGTGTGGGATTTCGCTAATACCAATTTCCACTAGTCATAGGCATGCTCCAGAAGGAGGGACACTACATATCTAACCTTGTACTCCTCTAGACATTGAAGCTCCTCAAAAAGCCTTTCTATCTTTTCCAACCAAAATTCTGCTGCTGCTGGGTCATCCTCTTTCTTGCCTATAACATTCGTAGCCCCATATTTTCCTAATTTATCAATTTGGGGTTTTGGTTGAGGTGGGGGAGCTGTGGAGCTAGTGGTGACACAACTTGTGCTATCTGCTGTAACAAAGTAGTCATCTGTTGCATAAGGGGTACCTCATCCGGATCAATTTGTTCTTTAGTATGTTATGGAGCTTTCACACTAGGCTCTGAGGCTCTAATTGATGTTGACTGTCTATGAGCAGCCGAGTTAGACATATTATTAGCCTCTTTTTCTTCATAAATTTGTCATGATTCCGAATCCATTAAAACCTATATTATCAGAAAAAGGGTCCTTTATCAGAATATAGCAGCTTAAAACAATGCAAATGCTGAAAACATGCACTTTTCTTCCTATACCCACTAAGTAAGAACCGTCTAAACCAATGGCTCTGATACCAAAAATGGTAACACCCCCTTACCCCACTTTAGTTCAGCAAGGTAAATGAGAATTACCCATCTAACTGTCATATAAACTTAATGAAATGAGGTATAATTTTTTTTTCTTTTGCAAAAATATTGCAAATACCCAAAATAAAATGATTTTTAACATAAATATACAAAATTTTGTTTATTTATAAGATACATTAATTTACATTCAAATTGTGTCCCTTACATTATAATTTACATCTATATTACACACTCGATGAAATAAAAATTTTAATTTAATTTACAAAATTTTTAACAAATTATACCAAAAAGAAATCCAAAGCTTTTAGCTGCTTTCATCTGAGTACCTTTTGCTTCTAACAATTATACTATCTACGGCTACCCTTCTAAAACATGCGCGAGAGAAAACCACACATGCTATGCTACTAGCTTAGTGGTGCTTCAAGGATAAAAATTTTACATACATACATTTTCTTACATATTCATTAATCATTTCATAAATAAGGCATAAAATAAGAAAATTATATAAAACAAATAAATTTCAGCAAACATTTCATATTAAACAATTTTAATTAATATAACATTATCACAATGACATACTTTGATTTTATTATTATTTTTCATTTTTCTTGTGCCCATAATAGCTATAACCAAACTAACTAATAGGAATAACGGGGTTGTCATTTATGACTTTCATAATATTGCACCAAGTGCTTTTATAATAATGTCATTATCGGGTTTCATAATATTGTCATTACTGGCATAAAAATTTTGCGCCAAGTACATTTATAAATTTGTCATTTTCCGCTTTTATATTTGGCAACGAGTGCTTTAAATTTCCTGATTGACATACCAAACTATTGTCTATTCTAGTTCAAGATTAGGTGTTTTAGGGCTTAACTATTTTTATATTTATTCACAATATTTTCAAAAATGATAATTTTACAAAATATTTACCTATATGCTTATTTATTTTTATTCTTTGTTCCCATTATTATTGCATTAGATTCTCATACATAAATAATTTATTAAACATTTATAATTATATTAAATTCAAAATTTATAGTAATTATTACATATACTCATCACACCACATACAAAAACCCATTATTTCAAGTTTTTATCTAAGGCAGATTTCGGCCCTAATTTTGGACTTCATTTTTAGACCATTTATAATTCGAATTTGAAGTTATGATCTTTTAACAATTTGAAGCTTATTGTCGCAGCTTTCATATTCATTAAAAATCAATCAAATCCCAGTTTTCTATCAAAAGTTATGGCCAAATGAACACTGAATCATCACTAAAACTTTTGCCGAGAAATTTCTAGAGAGATTTTAGGTCTGAATTTTATGTATTTTTCTGGGAAAATTCAGACATATTTAGATTTTATTGTCTGAATGAAAGTTAAAGTCATATGTCTTAGCTTTTAGTTTAAATAAAGAACATATAAAATGGAATTCTAGAGCCTAAGTTATAATAAAAAATGTCAAGACTACTCCTGGAATTCTGTAACAAAGTCATCAATTGACATTAATCTATATACTACTTACCTTTATCATACGCATTCATTTTTATGCCAAAGTTTCCATATCACAATTACATTCATATATTTTAATGATTTCACACCATTTGGTCTCATTACCATATAAAATATTAGAAGCAACAATTAACCACATTCCATATCCAAACCACATTCATATCAAACCTTAATACACAATTACACACAATTGAACAACATGTAAAATTTTTATCAATGAAGTACATACCTAATCAGCCTTGGATCTTCCCTTTTCCCTTCTTTTTCTTCCCTTACTAGTTAGCTTTCTCCTTGCCTTTGTCACCCTCTTGAGGGCCTCTCATTTGTTCATTTGATTTTCCTACACAACCAATACCATATCTCAATCCTAATATTCATTTTCAAAGCTTTTCATGTCTACATCATATTCTAATGCTCTTAATATATTTTATACTTTAATTTAGCCAAAATGTAACCAAGTTAGACTTCCTTTTTCATATGTCATGACTGTCAAAAAACCTTATCATAGGTCCCAATTTATTTTTTTCAAATCAACATTCAATTCACATTTCACTTATCACCAAATGTGTTGTTCCTATTTAATTTCAATTTTTTCCAAATTAACTTAACCAAGGAAGCCCCTTATTCCTCCATTAAAGTTACATTTCTCTAGTTTTTAAGTCATAAAATAATTAACTAACAGCAATTATTATTAATTCAAAGTTTAACTACACTTTTATCAACTAATTGCAAACTTTAAATTTCTAGTTCCAATCTTATAACATAACCTCAATCTATCAAAGCTAATCATATCTATCATCCTTATGGGTTTCAAATGGAAGGAAAAATATTGAATTTAAAAAGAATAAACTCACCTTAATAGTTCTCCAAAGTGGGCCGAAATTCCCTCTTAAAATTTATCCCTTTCCTTTTCTTCTTTCTTCCATCCTTCTTGCTCCTTTGCTCCCTTTATGGTAAGAACTCTTAAATTCTGAATTTTTCTCTCTCAAAACTAATTTTTTTCCTCTCTTTTTCAAGCTTGGATTGAAGAAAAATTGTGGCTTATGGAGGGACTAAGGTGGACAGCCAAAGGGTGGGAGAGAGGAAGAAGAAGATAAGTGAGATATTTTGGTGGAAGAATGGAGAATTTGTCTTCTTTTGACTTTTATACCCAAATTAAGGAGTGAGTCCCACTAATTAAAATTAATCCTAATTCTCATTGGTCCATTAAGTTAATTAATTTTGATTAAATTTTAAACTTTAAGAAATTCCTTATTTGCCACATCTTCCTCCATCTTCACATTTTTTTCCCCCAACAATTGTCATAATATTGATTTTGTCCATAGAAAATTTTATTTTTTTTTCTAATTATTGTACTAATCATTTTAATTTTCAAATAATAACAGCCTTAATTATTTTTTCTTATTAGTAGTCATTTTTTATGGGTTTAAATTTAGACTCCGATTAAACTAGCGCATCCCACTACGGTCACACGCAATCGGAGCCTAAATCACTGGATGTTTCATCAAATATGGCTAGTTGTTAATTCATACTTAAATTACCTCAATTAATTATTATATTGATGTCAAATAGGATTAAACAATCCTAGTTACATTTGCTTACCAAATTCTAGTCAAAACTAGGATTAGAAAATACTTTTCTAATTCAAATTAAATTCTATTTGAAAAATTCACAAAATATTTCAGAATTCATTCTCATTATTATATTCAAATTATAATTAGTTTTAACTAATTAAATTCATTCATTAAATAATCTAAAAAATAAAAAATTTAACTAGCAAATTAATTGCTCATAAATTGCTTAAATTGAATCATACATGAACTAGAATTCATTAGAAACTTAACCACAAATTTAATTTAACTTTAGCTTGTGTTTGACATCAAAATAACATCATAAATATCTCTTAAAAATCTATTTAAAGTTCTGGTCATTAAGTTACATCACATTAAATTACATAAACAAAAACAGTTTCATCACATGGCTAAGATTTTCTCCCTGATTTCAGTTTTGTTCATACCATGATTAAAAACTATTTTTGTATCAATTAAGGGCTTTCCAGACCTCAAAATACATTCTAAATATGTCTTAAACATATTTAAATAATTAAATTAACAAATCAAATTCGAACAACTCCTAAAAGAACTAAATTGGCAATACTTATCATAAACTTTTGAAATTTCAGCATTTTGGATAATTTTGAATTTCATATTTAAATCTGATTTAATTCATTCTATTTTCATCAATAATATATAATATCATCACATTAATATTTAATTGAATGAATAATAAAATTTGAGGCCAAACACATTCAAAAACAATTTTAACGAAAGGAGGAAATACAAGTTGTTTCTTTTCAATTAATCTCATTAATACTTCAATTAAATCCAAAATTATTTTACATAGGATGAATATGATACCACAGTTAGGTTTTGATCATACATCACATACATAGCACAACAGAAATTTAAAATTTAATCAAATCCAAAACTTATGGAATACCTTATGTAATTTAAATCGGATTGTACCATCACATGGTGTAACGCCCATTAATTAGGATTTAATTAGAATAAGTATGTGTTATAAATAGAAAAAATATGATAGATAATAGAGATTAAAATAGATGGAATAAATGATTAAATTAGAAATTAAAATAAATTAAATTGATAGACATGATAAATTTGATTAAACTAGACTACATAATTAAATTGTATTTTTGGTAAAAAAAAATTAAAAGGATTAGAGATAAGTAAATATGTGAAAATAAATAAATAAATAAAATGAAAATAATAATAATAATAATAATAATAATAATAATAATAATAATAATAATAATAATAATAATAATAATAATAATAATAATAATAATAATAATAAAACAGTGAACAGTAAAATAATGGGTACAGTAGGAAAAAAAAAAAACAAAACGGAAATAAGGGAGGGGAGGGGAAAGTCAATTAAGACTTTGCCCCATTTCTTCCAAATTCAACTTTTCCTTCTTCTTCTTCTTATTCATCCCTTTCCTTCCTCCATATCACAACCCAAATTTTTTATCCTTTCTTTCAAGATTTCCATCAAAATTAGTCCAAACAAATATGATCTTGGTAAGTAATATATTTTCTTATTATTTTGTTGTTAGAGCTTTTAAGGTTATGTTCTGCAGTATACTTCATTCATTTTTTTTAGTATCCTATGAATTGAATTTGAGGAGGTGTAAAACATAAAAGTTGTTCATATATGTCTTGTGTATCTTTCTGTCAAATTTATTGAATGATTTTGAGTATATGAAGAAAAATGGTTATTAGGGTAAAATTGGTTCAATGAGAGGTATCAACTGAATAACCTACGGTTTTTATATAAATTGATCATCTTAGTGGCTGAATTTGAGGTTTTGTAAAACATAAAAGTTGTAGGTATATATGTTATTTAGGTCTCTGAAAACTTTTGTATAAATATCTCTTGTGTAGGTTGCGTTATAGTGAAATGAATTATAGTTGTTCCTTGATTAAGTTATGTTCTGGTACCTGGGCAGCTCTAGTAACTTCGTCCTTATATTTGACTTGTTTTTAAATCGAATTAGCCAAAGTTAAAAACATAAAAGTTTTAATTCTATGTCTTATCTAAATATCTGTGAAAGTCCCACCTTAAAATGTCATGTATTTTGTGAGTTATGAGCTGAATAATTGAACTGGTTGGGTTGATACTCTGTGTTGGACCAGTTATAGATCCTCTAATATTTGAGAACTTTAGAGACTAAATCTGGAAATGAGTTAAACATGAAAAATGTTCCAAATTAACTTATATAACCGTATAACAATTTTCATAATAACTGAAGCTACTCATTGAATGCTATGAAATTTTAAATATGGTACCTCGAAACTGCCTAAGGGCAGAAAATAGGGCAATATTTAAAATTATAAAAAAATTGTGTAATGGTTCAAAAATTCTGCAATTTTAGTATATTTTAGTTTTACATATTATATTTAATTAGGATCAAGAATTATATAAATTGAATAAGTGTAGAAAAATTTATTGATCCAACAGTCCTTAGAGATCTTGTTCTAGCTTAAAAGAAATTGTAGTTATTTATTAAAATTATTTTAAGAATAAATATTTTATCAAGATGCTAATTAATTATATTTTTAAATTAGGATTGCAACAAAAAGAAGAACAACAGAAGTGAACAAGCTCTGAGTGTATATTTTGGAAAAGAAAAACACTTGCGAGGTTTGTACATATAATTATTCTAGTTTGCCCTTATGCATGATTGTATGTGCATGACATGAATTATTTGTCACCATGATGAAATAATATATTATGGCATGTTTTAACATTATAGAAATGTTATTAACTATTAACTTAACATTATGCTAATATTTGATAAAATATCATGCCATTATTTGGGTTTAAAATAAATTGTGCTTATATTATTATGTTAAGATGAAATGAGTATTGGTTATAGAAACAAGTAGTTAGTGGTATTAATTGCCCATTTCTCTACCTGAGGACTAACATAGGATAGATGATGCACCATTAGGGGGAAGTTTCGGTACCGATATTGATATGATTTAAGGACAGGGTGGCTATAGCTCCGAGAGCGCCCCTGATCCTAATTACACATAGATAAATGATTATACTAGGTCAAGGTGGTTGAAGCTATGCGAACGCTCTTGACTTGAGATTATAGTCTGTTAACCTTGAGGCGTATTTCTGCTATTTTGATGATAACAAATAATATAGCAATATTATATTTAATATACTTGTTTTTGTAAGTATATTATACAGGACATGAATTAAAATAGCAAGAATGGAGAATTGGAAGAATAATCCTTGAGAAACAAAAAGCAAGAAGTAGCATGTTCACTGTCGTGACTCTAGGAGTCACTCCCGTGAATGAAGCTAACCGTTACCAAAACCAACATTTGAAGTTCATGGCCATGAAGGAAAAACAAACCGTGAAGTAAGCATTTCAGTCACCCCCGTGAGTAAAGGTGTCACCCCCGTGAAGCTTCATACAATTTCATCCAGAGAGCTTCACCACCAGAGTCACCACTTGGCTCACGGCTGGGAAGATTGTCACCCCCATGAAGCTAGGTGTCACCCCCGTGAAGCTGCATTCAATTTCATCCAAAGAGCTTCACGACCAAAGTCACCACTTGTCTCACGGCTGGGAAGAGTGTCACGCCCGTGAATGATTAATGTCACGCCCGTGACTCTATATGTCAAAACATACTAGAGAGCTTCACGAACAAGGTCACCACTTCAGTCACGACTTGGGAAGAACTGTCACCCCCGTGACAAGCATATTCACGCCCGTGACCAATGAAAGAGAAAAATGTCAGGCGCGATTTTTTGGTTGGTACAACGACTAGTTTCTTATTTAATGCACCCCAACGGCTATATTCAACAATGAGAGTATAAATGGAAGTCATTTATACATTAAGAAACAAGAGAATGACAAGAAAAATAAAAGATTAGCATATACTTCAAATCACAAGCTATCTTGTAATTTATACTTTGAGAACAAATCTATTCTCTGTAAAAAATCTTTTTGCTCCTCATAATTGAGCAATAAAGATTTATAAGTGGTTCTCTCTGTAATCTTTACTCAAGTGAGCATTGGGTAGTTTTGGGTTAAGAGTAGAACACTTGTAAGGGTTCTTGTAAGGGTTAGTTGTGTGAACCTCCAAAACACAAATTAAAGGGTTGTTTGTGTGAGCCTGTAAAACACAAGTGTAGGTTGTTTGTGTAAGCCTGTAAAACACAAGTGTAGGTTGTTTGTGTGAGCCTGTAAAACACAAAGTGTAAGTTGTTTGTGTGAGCCTGTAAAACACAAAGAAATTGGTTATTGTGTGAGCCATTAAAACACAAGGGATTTCTGGGTTAGGTGTGAGCCATTATGAGAAACACCATAGTTGGGAGTGAGCTTGTAAAACTCCATTGTGACACTTAGTGTGTTAGTGAAACTCCCAATTGCGATTGGGGAGAGGAGTAGGGTTTGTTAATACCCGAACCTCTATAAATCTTTGTGTCTGATTTTCTCTATCCTTTCTAAAATTAACAATTTTATTTTCTCACTTTAAAGTTTAATTTTTGAAACTCCAATTCAACCCCCCTTATTGGTCTAATATCTGGGCAACAATTGGTATCAGAGTCTCAAACCTTACTTTGATGGAGCAAATTATGCCCATTGGAAGTTTAGGATGGAGACATACTTGGATATTGAAGGAATTGAAGTCTGGGATAGTGTACAAAAAGAATGGACACCACCAACCAGAAGAGGAGCTGATGGTGAAGAAGAAATCTTATCAAGAAATGATTGGACAGAGCTTCAAAGAAGAGCTAATTTCAAAAACAAGAAGGCAATGACAATCCTATCAAGCTCATTATCTATTGAAGAATGTGAGAGAATACAACACTGCTCAACAGCATATAGTATGTGGAAGACATTGTAGAACTATCATGAGGGAACTAAACAAGTCAAATCCAAGAAGATTCAACTTCTAACCTCAGAATATGAGCTCTTCAAAATGAAATCCAATGAGTCAATCACTAACATGACCAACCGTCTTCTATCCATTATAAATGGAATGAGGAAACTTGGGAAGCATCTGAGTTTGGAAGATGTAAACAATAAAATCCTGAGAAGTCTTCCTCTTAGAGACTATGGTTCAAGAGTTGCTAGCATAGAAGAAGCAAATGAAGATATGAGCATCATGAATACTGATGTGCTGATTGGCATGCTTCTCACACATGAGATGGCAGTAAAAAGAGATAGAGAGCTTGAAGCAGAGCTAGAGAAAAGAAAACCCTTACCACTCAAAGCCTCTACTTCAAAATCTCAAGAAGAAAGTGAAGATGATGAAGATATGAGTGATGATGAAAATGAGGACATCGCTATACTTTCAAGGAGATTAAAAAGAATCATTGAGAAGAAAATGAGCAATTCCAGAAAATTCGAGCAAAGAAACCTCAAACAAACTTCAAATGATACACACAGAAGTAAGGAAGAGGTAAAATGCTATGAATGTGGAAAGAAAGGACATATCAAACCAGAATGTCTAAGGCTCAAGAAGCATAAGAGCAAATACCAAAAAGACAATGGGGAGAAAGGTCACAAAGCCACATGGGATGACGAAAGCTCTTCAAGTGAAAAAGATGATAATGAAAGTGAAGAGGTCAACTTATGCTTCATGGCTATTGAGGATCACATCTCGGATAAGGTAAGATCACTACACTCATATTCTTTCAATAATGATAGTAGTGATAATGATAATAATACTAATAGTGATGATGATGATGATGAGCAAAGCCTAATAGAAGAATTAAATATAGAATTAGAGAAATATAGAACTAAATTTAGTACCTATAGAAGTAATATCTCTAATTTGAAAAATAAGATAGATGGTTTAGAAAAAGAAAACATAAAGCTTAAATCATCTAATGAATCTCTTCAAAAGTCATTAGATGAATACTCATCAAGACCCTCAATAGCTTCACCGTTAAAAGAAAATAATACTTTGAAAAATGAAGTTGAGGAACTTAGAAATTCCATTTCTAAATTTCACAAGGGTAAAGAGAGCTTATATACTCTCATTGTGTCTCAAAGACCACCTTTAGTTAGACATGGTATAGGGTTTAAGGACACATCATCATCTTCTAACAAAACAGTATTTGTTAAGTCTAAAGAACATAACATCTCCACACCTGTTAGAACTGCACTAAGAAATAAGAATGTTAAACCCTCTATACAGAAAAAGAATCATGCCTTCATATATAGGAAGAATGTATCTAGAAAAATGCAAATTAATCATGATTGTGCATGCCATTGTTCTCAAAATCAGTCTAATCAAATTATGGCATTCAAATACATTGTAAGACCAAAAAGCAAGTTTACACCTAAACATTGTAATTACTGTATGAAAATGGGTCAAATAAATAAAAATTGCTGGATAAGGAAGGCTCATTGGGAACCTTCATGTGCTAATCCCCAAGGACCCAAATTCATTTGGGTACCTAAATATCATACTTAATTTGTAATTCTGTAGGTATGCCTCAAGTCCATAATAAACAAAAATGCATGGCTAGTAGACAGTGGATGTTCAAGGCATATGACAGGAGACAAAGAACTATTCAATGCAATCATAAGTATTGATGGAGGTAAAGTTACCTTTGGAAACAATGCAAAGGGTAAGGTAATTGGCATTGGTTCTATTGGTGTCAATGGTACTACTTTTATTAAGGATGTTTTATTTGTTGATGGCTTGAAACATAACTTGTTAAGTGTAAGTCAATTATGTGATAAAGGAAACAAAGTAATCTTCACTTCAAATGAATGTCTTGTAATCTCTATTGATGGTCAAGAAATATTTAAAGGAAATAGAGATATCAATACGTACCTAATAAACTTACATGAACTATCTAACCATTCCTCTAAGTGTCTTGTGACTACTAGTGATGAATCTTGGCTGTGGCATAGAAGACATGGTCATGCTAACATGGACTTAATACAAAGTCTCAGCACATGAGAGCAAGTAAAAGGATTACCAAGAGTTAAATATGAAAAAGGCAAGGCATGTGATCTTTGTCAAAGAGGAAAGCAACACAAGTCATCTTTCAAAGCCAAAAACATAGTAAGTACTTCAAAACCTCTTCAACTCTTGCATTTAGACTTATTTGGACCTACTAGAGTTGCTAGCTTAGGAGGAAAACATTATGCATTTGTCATCATAGATGACTACTCTAGATGTACTTGGGTAATTTTCTTAGCTCAAAAGAGTGATGCTTTTGAAAATTTCAAAAACTTTGCTAAAAGAGTTCAAAATGAAAAAGGGTACTGCATTTCAAAAATAAGAAGTGATCATGGTAAAGAAATTGAAAATGAAAACTTTGAAAGTTTTTGTCTTGAACATGGCATTTCACATAATTTTTCATCTCCTAGAACACCTCAACAAAATGGAGTAGTTGAAAGGAAAAATCGAACATTAATTAAAATGGCAAGAACAATGCTTAATGAATATGAATTACCAACTTATTTTTGGGCAGAAGCCACAAACACTACATGTTATATTTCAAATCGAGTTTTCGAAAGACCTCTTTTAAACAAAACCTCATTTGAGCTATGGAATGGAAGAAAGCCCTTGGTATCATACTTTAGAGTATTTGGATGCAAGTGTTTTATATTGAACACCAAGGACAATCTTGGAAAATTCTCCTCTAAGTCTGATGATGGTATCTTTTTAGGATACTCTACAACCAGCAAAGCATATAGAGTATTTAATAAAAGATCATTAACAGTGGAAGAATCCATGCATGTTGTTTTTAATGAATCTAGTAAACTTGATCTTGTGAAAGGTAGTGCTCTTGATGATGTTGTAGATGATATGGAAAACTTGTCATTGAAAATGGAAAAGAAGAAAACGATCAAGAAAATCTACTACCTCAAAATCAAGAACAAATGGAGCAAGAACTTCCAAAAGAATGGAGAATGAACAGAAATCATCCAAAAGAGCAAATAATTGGTGATCTATCAAGGGGAGTAAGTACTAGATCTCATTTCAAGCATTTAGTCCCTGACATAGCTTTTATTTCACAAATTGTTCCTAAAAACATTGATGAGGCTCTTAATGATGAAAGTTGGGTAATTGCCATGCAAGAGGAACTCAACCAATTTGAGAGAAATAAAGTATGGAACCTAGTACCAAGACCTAAGAATCATCCAATCATAGGCAGCAAATGGGTATTTAGAAATAAGTTAGATGAACAAGGGTTAATAACCAGGAATAAAGCAAGACTAGTTGCAAAAGGATATAATCAGGAAGAAGGTATAGACTATGATGAAACATATGCACCGGTAGCTAGATTAGAAGCTATAAGAATACTCTTAGCATATGCATGTCACATGAATTTCAAACTTTTTCAAATGGATGTGAAAATTGCATTTCTAAATGGCTATATAGATGAAGAAGTGTATGTAGAACAACCACCAGGTTTTGAAAGCTATAATTTGCCAAATCATGTTTTTAAACTTTCAAAAGCTTTGTATGGTTTAAAACAAGCTCCAAGAGCTTGGTATGAGAGACTAAGTTCTTTTTTACTAGAAAATAGCTTCACAAAGGGAAATGTTGACACTACACTGTTCATCAAAAAGTATAAGCATGAGATACTAATTGTTCAAATTTATGTTGATGATATAATATTTGGTTCTACTAATGAGCTGCTTTGTCAAGAATTTGCTAAGTGCATGACTAGGGAATTTGAAATGAGCATGATGGGAGAACTTAAGTATTTCCTTGGTCTACAAATCAAATAAAGCAATGAGGGCATATTCATCAACCAATCCAAATATGCCAAAGACTTAATCAAAAAATTTGGTATGGAAGGATGCAAAAATGCCAAGACTCCTATAAGTACATCAACAAAACTGGACAAAGATGAAAAGGGTAAGAGCATTAATGAAAAGCTTTATAGAGGTATGATCGGATCACTTTTATATCTCACTGCTTCTAGACCCGATATTATGTATAGTGTTTGCTAATGTGCGCGATTTCAATCATGTCCCAAAGAATCCCATCTAAATGCTGTAAAAAGGATTTTAAGATATTTACATGGAACATTGCATCTAGGTTTATGGTATCCAAGGAATTCATCTTTCGATATTATAGGATATTCAGATGCAAACTATGCTTGTAGTCTTTTGGATAGGAAAAGCACTTCAGGCACTTGTCACTTCATTGGAGAATGTTTGGTTTCTTGGTTTAGCAAGAAACAAGTTTCAGTTGCTTTATCAACTGCTGAAGCTGAATATGTAGCAGTTGGATGTTGTTGTACACAAATTCTTTGGATAAAACAACAACTTAAGGACTATGGTCATGAGATGAACCATATACCTATAAAATGTGACAACACCAGTGCTATAAATCTTTCAAAGAATCCTATTCAACACTCTAGAAGTAAACATATTGACATTAGACAACACTTTATTAGAGATCATGTTCAATATGGAGATATTGAATTAGAATTTGTATGCACAGAAAAGCAATTAGCAAATATTTTCACTAAGTCTCTAAATGAGGAAAGATTTAATTTCATTAGAAGAGAACTAGGTATGATTGATGGATTAACCTTGTGATTACAAGAATATGAAATTTTAATTGTTAATCTTAAAACATCACACAAGTTATAAGATAAAGTTTTTTGATGAGAATTTATGCTTTATGAAGTAAAATCTTTGTTGAAATGATTTAGTCTTGTTGCAGAACTTAATTTCAATCTGATGAAAATTATAGGGGAGTCACGCCCGTGACTTAAGTGGCTCAAAAGAGGCAGTGTCGTTCACGACTTTAGTTCACGACATGCTTCACGGCTTCAAGTAGTGAAACATTGTTTCACGGCTTGAGTCACGCTCGTAGATAAGAATATTCACGCCCGTGACAATTTTTCACTCCCGTGAACCATTACGCCTCAAAAACTCACAGAAGCTTTCACGCTTTGGGTCACGGCATGATTCACGGCTTCAAGTGGTGAAACATAGTTTCACGACTTTCATCACGTCCGTGGCAAAGAACCATCATGCCCGTGACAGAGTGGCACACCCATGATTAATTACACCCAAAAACTCACAGACGCTTTCCCGCCCTGTGTCACGGCTTGCTTCACGGGTATAAGTAGTGAAATTCAACAATTCACGCTCGTGACAATATATTCACCCCCGTGACCGATGATCATTCACGCCCGTGATGTTCATAGATCACGCCCATGAACGCATTCACGATTTCATTCACGGGTAGAACACTGCTTCAGCAAACCGTGAACATGACTATTCACGCCCGTGACACCCCAAGCCACGCCCGTGAATGTATCGAATATAAAAGAAAACATCAGGTTACAATCTTCATTTCAACTCTCCATCTTCCAAAACCGCTCTCATTTACTCTCATTCATTGAGACATTGAAGATTCTGACCCCAAAGCCTTAATATTTCACTATAAATACCATCAAAAGTTCGAATCTTTAGCAGGAAACAGACATTTCTAGGGTCTTTTATCAAAATTTCTATCAAAATCTTCTTCAACTCCATCAACTCCTAAATTTCTTCAAATATGGAGTCTCCTTCATCAAAGGGAAAGAGAAATAAGTCTCATGCACCAAAGAGGTATTCAGATTACCTCATGAACATCATTTCCGAAAGTTGCCATCCTCGGTATGCAACTTTGAAGAAGAGACCTATTTTATCATCAAGGTCCTTCGAATGGCAGACAGTCCGTAATCTCAAACTCGATATGGCTATGACAGAGCAACTTCAAGCCTGTCATCTAAGAGAATTTGTTCAAATTCATCTGCCAACCCTACGGGAGCCAACGCTGGAATTTCTCAGCACCTTGCAGGTTTCACCAACTGGAGTGGTGAAATTCCAACTCTGCAAAAATGAAAACACCCTCAGTGCCATTGCTTTTGTAGAATTATTCAACCTACCATCTGATGGCATTCTGAATGAGACTGAGGTAGAATTCTCTGCCCCTATAGCATGGACACATTTTGGCACGGATTGCAGCTGGGATGTCAAGAAAACTAAGAGCACACATCTCAGGACCCCAGTACACAGGTATTTGCATAGGTTTCTAACCTATAGCATTTTTGCTCGGGGAGAGAGCAATGGAACTATTAGGAAGTCAGAACTCTTCCTATTCGAGATGGCTCGCAGGGGAGTCACAGTGGTGCTTTCCAGATGGTTTGCAAATCATCTTCTCTCCATTGCCACCAAGCCTACAGGAGACATCCTGATTGGAGCTTATGTCACTCATATGGCAGTGAAGCTCAATTACTTGAAGCTAGATAACCATCACTTCAACATCATTCCTGCACACCCACGAGATAGGCTGGATATAGAGTCATTCATCAAGATGGGAGCAGCTGTCAGAATCGTTTTTCAGAACGATATCTTCTACCACTTCACTGATACTGCTGGAGAGAATATCTGGGAAGATCATGACAAGGAGGATTTTAAAGCAAGCTTCCAGGGAGTCTAGCAGAAAAAGAGGGCTCGGATTGAAGAAGCAACTCCAGCCATCGGGCAGGACATTGGACAGTCCTCAGCCTCCACACCATCTTTAGCGTAGCTGGTGGTCGACCTCTTGGCACCACGTTTCGAGCAGCTGCAGACTTCCATGGATGAGGGGTTGGAAAACCTCAAGGACTTCATGAAGTCTCGGATCGACAGTCTTGAGGCTGAAGTAGCTAGGCTTCGTGATAGGATGTCTGACTAGGATATAGGCTAGAGTGTAGCCTAAATTTGATCATTTTTAGTTTTTTTTTTTTATGTTTGCTTATGTAGGAAATCTTAAATTTCCTTTCTTAGTTTGTATCCTTTCCTTTATGATATATATTTGTTTTTTTTGTTTACTTCAATCTACATATTCTTTTTGATTGATGACAAAAGGGGGAGAAAACTAACAATATATGATAGGTAATATATGATAAGGAAAGTAGTATCGAACTAGCAATATAAGAATTGTGAATCAAAAAGTGAACAGACTTTGAATTGATTTAGAAATCTTGATTCAACTTTTCAGATGCAAAGTAGATAATTGAAAAACTGAGTTTTTTTAATATACCCTAAGTATACTTTGCATACACCTTAAAAGCAAGTTACAAATAAAAACATGCCATGATATACCTTAAATATACCTTACATATACTTTATGTCTTGAAAAGGAATTATGGTATGTATTGGATATACTTCTCATATAACTTGCATATACTTAAAATCTAGTTTAATGCTACATCTTTATTTACTATTCTTGCACATTATAATTTTTATCCTAAGTATATTTTGAGGGGGAGACTTCTCAAAATCACATATTGCTAGATTATTTGTCACCATTTTGATGATAACAAATAATATAGCAATATTATATTTACTTAAGATTATAGTTTGTTAACCTTGAGGAGTATTTCCGCCATTTTGATGATAACAAATAATATAGCAATATTATATTTAACATACTTGTTTTTGTAAGTATATTATACAGGACATGAATTAAAATAGCAAGAATGGAGAATTGGAAGAATAATCCTTGAGAAACAAAAAGCAAGAAGTAGCATGTTCACTGTCGTGACTCTAGGAGTCACTCCCGTGAAGGAAGCTAACCGTTACCAAAACCAACATTTGAAGTTCACGGCCATGAAGGAAAAACAAACCGTGAAGTAAGCATTTCAGTCACCCCCGTGACTAAAGGTGTCACCCCTGTGAAGCTTCATACAATTTCATCCAGAGAGCTTCACCACCAGAGTCACCACTTGGCTCACGGCTGGGAAGATTGTCACCCCCGTTAAGCTAGGTGTCACCCCCGTGAAGCTGCATTCAATTTCATCCAGAGAGCTTCACGACCAGAGTCACCACTTGTCTCACAGCTGGGAAGAGTGTCACGCCCGTGAATGATTAATGTCATGCCCGTGACTCTATATGTCAAAACATACCAGAGAGCTTCACGACTAAGGTCACCACTTCAGTCACGGCTTGGGAAGAACTGTCACCCCCGTGACAAGCATATTCACGCCTGTGACCAATGAAAGAGAAAAATGTCAGGCGCGATTTTTTGGTTGGTACAACGGTTAGTTTCTTATTTAATGCACCCCAACGGCTATATTCAGCCATGGGAGTATAAATGGAAGTCATTTATACATTAAGAAACAAGAGAATGACAAGAAAAACAAAAGATTAACATATACTTCAAATCACAAGCTATCTTGTAATTTTATACTTTGAGAACAAATCTATTCTCTGTAAAAAATCTTTTTGCTCCTCATAATTGAGCAATAAAGATTTATAAGTGGTTCTCTCTGTAATCTTTACTCAAGTGATCATTGGGTAGTTTTGGGTTAAGAGTAGAACACTTGTAAGGGTTAGTTGTGTGAACCTCCAAAACACAAATTAAAAGGTTGTTTGTATGAGCCTGTAAAACACAAAGTATAGGTTGTTTGTGTGAGCCTGTAAAACACAAAGGAATTGGTTATTGTGTGAGCCATTAAAACACAAGGGATTTCTGGGTTAGGTGTGAGTCATTGTGAGAAACACCATAGTTGGGAGTGAGCTTGTAAAACTCCATTGTAACACTTAGTGTGTTAGTGAAACTCCCAATTGCGATTGGGGAGAGGAGTAGGGTTTGTTAATACCCGAACCTCTATAAATCTTTGTGTCTGATTTTCTCTATCCTTTCTAAAATTAACAATTTTATTTCCGCACTTTAAAGTTTAATTTTTGAAACTCCAATTCAACCGCCCTTCTTGGTCTAATATCTGGGCAACATAGTCAGTAGGGTGGCTTAAGCTCCGCGAGCACCCCTATTTCACCCCCCGTATTCGGATAGTTCGGGAAAATTGATTTTGGGCTAATAATTCATTGAATAAAATATGAAATTTTATTAATTGATGTAAGTAACAAAGTGTAAAATGCTTACATGAAGTAGTGCAAATTTAATTATTGAATAAGGTTGTTATATTTATTCTTTTGTGTTATATATTTATTTATTTTATATGATAAATATGTAACAAAATCTGATGTGCCATGAATTTATTTGATACATGCATTTGTGTGACTGCCTGGAGAAAATTTTAATACTTAGATGTATCACTAAGCTAGAGATAACTTAGCGTGTGTTCTTCTCACGCAGGAATTGATGTTGTAGATAGTAGATAGTGGAGTTGATCAGGAAGAAATCCAAGCCCATATCAGCAGAGACACAAGAAGCATAGTTAGAAGGTTGGTTATCTATTATTTTTTAGTTTGACTATGTATATGGTGTGGTAGACATGTCTCATATATTAATATTGTGTATGTAAATAATTATGTAGCATAATCAGTTGTCATATGTGTATACAATATAAGGATAAATATATATTGTTAATTAAAATGACTTGTCTAAACCAATATAAATAAATAAATTAAGTTATTTAAAATGAAAAAAAAATTCAATTCGAGTAGATTATCGAGTTAAGCTTGTAGCATCCTTCTTATATATGTAGGATTATTTCTAGTATATAAGTGGGGCGTGACACATGGAATGAAGATGATTACCTTATTTTTAACTTTTGATCTTCCAAGTTGTCAGCCTTCTTTCTTAGTTGGATTGTAGTAAACCATAATAATCCAAGACTAGATTGTCTCTAACAATAATCCATTTGAAAGAATAAATGATACAACATTAAGGGTAATGAGATGTCAAAACACAAGGTGTTAGCAATGATGTTTCAACTTGAATGAGAAGAAAAGAGAATAATTTTTATTATCTCAAAGTTGCAACCATGAATTTGACCCTTAAAAGGGTTATTTATATGTCTTTTAATCATAATTAGGATTGGACATATGAATCTCTTGCATTAGAGTTCTATTCAGAATAGAAAACTTAAAATTACAAAAGTTTATATCTTGACTGTCACGCTAATGGCACGTAGTGTCAAGGGATAACCTTTGTCACTGCTATGACACATGTTGTCATAGCCACTATCGTGTGCATGCTGTGGCTGGCGTGCATGTGACATGCAGCGCATCATTCATACTCATGAATATGCTTAGTCCAAATTTTTCTCTTTCATGTCTTGGATCTAATCTAAGATTCATTTCACATTTTCTTCATTCCTTCTATGCATGTGACTAATTAGGTTCCTGATTATATTGGTAACTCAACTCATCATATGATTTTGAGTAGATCATGAGCGGTATCTAGTAACACATCATAATCACCCAAATAATTAAAAAGTTAGTGGTATGACTATACACCCTTCCAAAGATAATTGTTGTGCAATTCATCATTTCACCATTTTATGCCTCATTTAGTTCAGAACATGGACTATGTGTCTATTCCCATTATATTGACTACACCACATCTATTCTAAATGATATTAATTCTTATATATGAGACTTATTACTCTATAAGATATATTCCTGAAGACCATCTTCAAAATACATCCACCTCGCCCAATAGTTTCTTGAGTAATTATCTCTATAAAAGGCCATAGGTGTCCCCTTCTATTAGAGGTGATGAATTATTTATTGATTACTCAACTACTTTTGAATACTATACCCAATCATCACCCTATGAACAATCTCTAAGAGGCAACATGTAAGAGTGTCAAAGTATATGATTTAGTATCCAAAATAACTTTGAGCATCTTAAGTCTAGGATACTTGCACCATTGCTATGATAAGACTATCTCTAACATTGAATAGATGTTTATGTAATTATCTCATAGTAGATCATCCAATGTATTTGACTACTCTAGTAAGCATCCATATATTAACTCTATACATCTCATATCTTCAGCTTATGAGATCAATTGATTGACATAGTTAATGAGTATAATATGTGCTAGTATATCTGGATTAATAGTCTCATGTATTGTTAATATTATGACTAGAGATTATTTAGGTATAAACATAATTACACATTATAGAAATTTTATCATCATGATCTTATCATGATTTTCTTCATATTGTGTTATATACCAATAACTTTATTAAACGGTCTAAGATCTAAATCAAATCATATGTGAATCATCACCAATATAATAAAAATATCTTTTTATTAATAATAACGAATGAGTATATCAAGTTTTTAAGGTAATTGCCTTTAATGTACCTCTCTTACACCCTTAATTGAAAAAGCTCTGATGATTAAAGTTTCTATGGGGACAATGGATCAATGTTAGCTTGTGTGAGCATCCTTGTTTTGTGACCCATATTGGGTTTAGTCCAATTTAGAGTATTATGGGCAATCCAAACAAGATAATAAATTATTGCAATTTTTGATTTTCCATCTATATTAATAGTAATAATGATGTGTATGTTGGCATGAAATTCTTGTGATCTAAGTTGTGTAATGGTACGTTGCTAAGGTAATAAGTAATAAGTTATTGTATTATATGTATGATAAGAATAGAAAACATGTATCTATAATGCGATATGTATGAATTGTATGAAGACATGCTTTGCATACCACTATATACCACTAAACAAGTTTTGCTTAGCATGTGAGTATTTGTTTCACATAGATAGGAATTAATAGAGAAGAAAAGCCTGACGAATTACATGACAAGTCCAGTTGAGCGTTGGTGGTACATCCATGACACCATTTTTGTTTTTGTAAATCTCATAGGGAAAAGAGTTTAGATAATTGTTTTAAAATTTAATGTCTTTTCATTAGAAAACTACATAATTATTTTTACCATCAACCACCTTTTCTTTAAGTCGCTATTAAGTATTATAGATTTTTTTATACAATAATTTGTCAATTATTTCAATCCAATCTCTCAACAACTCAAACTAAGGGATTCATTCCCATTTAATTTTTGGAGCCCACTCCAACGGCAACCATTAAAGGGTTAATTTTAAGAAATAATAAAATAATGAAGCTTTTTCCATTTAAACTTCAATATGTTTTTATCAATTAGAAATCTAATTAATAATTGTTGCAACTTTGAATTCAAATAGGCCGTTGTAGTGGTACATTGAACTTTTATTTATTAAGTGGATGGAAGTCTAATAGAGATTTCTTTTTTTGTCCCTTTTAATTTAATCAAAATAGAGTCATTTAATTAAAAACCCGGCCGGTTTCCAATTATAACTGGTTTTTTTGGGTCAATCCAATTTTTTACTATTAATTAACCAAACCGAAACAATTATTAATTATCAATTGAACCGGATCAATCAGTTGATCTTATCTGAATTTAATAGTCATATTTTGTACATTCTTTCTAGCACATGTAATTAATTTCTTAATAACTTTTTTGTAAACTCTAAAGACTAGTGAAAGCCCAAAATGCATATTATATTTATATGATGAATTATTTTTACAAAATGATTTTTTAAGGATTTAATTGGTTTTTATATAAGCATCGTTTGAGATCAAAAGGCTGATCACCAGTTGTCGCATAGATTGTATATGATGATTTGTTGTTTAAGTATTTATGGATTGAATTAGAAAGATTATTTTTAGTGCTATATTAATCACAATTTAAAAACATTTTAAATTCTTATGGTTTTCAAGCATAAGATAGCGTGATATTCTCATATATAGTAAGAACAAACTAGCTATATAAAGGGGTATTATAGTTTGAGATGCTAATTGAATATTTTATTTATTTATGAGGTTAAAAGTTCAAATTTCATTTCTTAGGATTGATTTATCACTTAAACATACTTCTTAAATCTTTTAAAATTTAATATGATTTTAAAAATGTTCAAATTATCCATTAAATTAGATTGTACATACAGTAAAATTTTATTGTACAAATTAATAAAGTTTACAAATAAAAATTATAAAAATACATTTAATTTTTGCAACTTTAACTTTTATATTTTCTAAAAATATGGATAGTAGGTTAGATTGGGTTTCAAATGCTTTCTATTTCTAATATGTTGTTGAAGTTTTAGATTTGAGTCAAATTCAACCTTAAAATATGTGTTTAGGTTTGAGTTCAACTCTAAAATTTTTAGATTCAAATTCACATCACTCTTCTCGAGCATATTTGGATTGAATTCTCATATCAAATAAAAATCTATTATGTCTATTTTAATTAGGGATTGTAAGAGTAAAAAAAATAACAAAATTAAAATCTTAAAGATGAGTATTATATTTAATAATATACAAGTTGATTATCGTTAAGACTTTGTTAAATATTGTTTTCGAAAAAAAATTTATTTGAAAAAAATTATATTTATATTTTTAAATTTATGTACTGTTTTTAAGAAAACGAGATAAATAATAATTTTTTTATAAATAAATTTAAAAAACAGTTGTTCATTAAATTAAATATTCAACATATATACACACCTAAACCTTTTTTAACCACAAAAAAACACACCTAAACCTTTTTCCAAAGCCGCATGAAAAAACCCCACGCGCATGTAATGCACGTGCCAAATATTCAGCAAAACAAACGGAAACTTTTGCTTGCTTAAAAATCGAATCTCTTCTGTAAAAGAACACAAACTGTGAAAGCAACTGCGAGAAACTGACAGGAAAATTTAGGCCTATACTCTCCCCTGGATGGCGAATCTCCCTCAATCTCTCTCCATGATTACACCTTTTGGAGGACCTAGCTCTTCTACTCCTACCGCCGCCGGAGCTCCGGCCAACAAGGACCGGAAGATGGCTTCTGCTGAGCACTTAGTTCTCGACCTAAGTAATCCTGATCTTAGAGAAAACGCCCTTCTTGAGCTCTCTAAGGTAAAAATTAGCTGTATCGTTTCTTCGATGGTGTATCTTTTTGTGCTTCGATTCAAATTTTTTAGCTTTTAGAATAGAGATGAGATGGACTTTGAAAATTGTTCACTTTGTGTGGGAATCGAATTATGCAGGAGGAAAAATGGAAGGAAAATTGTGAATGGGAACTGAAAAGAAATGAATTTAAATTTCTGTTTGATTTTGTGGATGGAGTGGGAAGTATGTGAAATTTTATAATATGATTTTATTTTATTGAGAGATTGCATATAGAAACCGAAAAATTATAACTTTGAAGTTTCTATTTGCCTCCATTTCGCCCCATTTTGGGAGGAAATGTAGGGGTAATTTCCCATATTCTTTTTATTTTGATTTTTATTCATTTCGAACACCCAAAGCTAAGAAATTAGATTAATTTCCTCTCATTTTCCCTTAAATTCTTATATTTTCAATGAGAAGCTGTAATTTAGTCTATCATCCGAAGGCATTACCTGTATTGTGGTGAAGCAATGTGAAGAAGTCGTGGATTTCGCCTCTGGTTCTTACAGTACCAAATAACTTACAGATTTTCTGCATATGTTAGTCTTGAAAACAGATTCATTTCTTGTGCCTATCAACTAGCTTTGTTTTGAGCATACTAGTTTCAGAGCTTAAAACAAGTGGAAGAGGGCAGCCGTGGAGGAAACATCCAACTATCTCCATGTTAGTGCCATGCTTCACTTTTATGGCACTGCTATGGATAGGGTTGCTTAGTCACTATTCTTAGCTGTTTATGCCATGCATGCACAAGCTCACCCCCTCAAGAGACACTGCATAAATGGTTGGGATGGGTGGCTGAGCATGATTGCCCTTACTACTGACTTTACCTTATACGGAGTGTTACTTGTTCTGTTTCTTCTGTATCAATAATTTCCATTCAGCTAATCAAAAATTTTCTTGGATGTGTTTGTCTTAATTGGGGATTGAGATGTTCATTCTACATTAAGGGGATCTAACTCAGACAACTAATGCTGCATAAAAAATCAGCAGTGTTTAACCTTTTCACCATATCACATTCATCATTTAATTGCTATTACTTCTAAAAAATTGAACATTCTGAATATAATGTAGATGACATTTTGTTCAGTATCCTTTCTTCATAAAAGGCAGCTGGGTCGGCTAACAAATTTTATCTGGTGTCTCTTCTCTTACATGTAAACCGTAGGGTCCTATTTTTGAAACTATTACCACATATAGAAGTTGAATCAGAACTCAGTTTAATCACGTCTGCTGGTTTTATAGCAGAAGGTTGCTGGAATTGCTCAATGACAAAGTGGTTTTCTGAGAAGCTAACTATTTTTCTTATATTGAAAGTGGTTTCAGAATATGCTGTCCACTAGTTTGATTTGTGATGTCTTTTTTTTGGCTAGCTGAGAGAAGCTATACACGCATGAAAAGGGTCAAAATATGACGTGTAGTGAAGTTTCTTTTTTCTTTGTTCTAAAGAAGAAATGGAATCATGGTTGAACTTATTAGATTTCTACAATATGTGCTTAAACAATATTCATGTATCAATTTTTTTAATATTCCTTTGAGTGGATGCAATTTGCTGCTGAACATTTGTATGCTTTAATTATAAACTGGTATCTGCCTTTGGTTTCATTGTTTTAGAACAAGGAATTATTTCAAGATTTGGCACCTTTCGTGTGGAATTCTTTTGGTACTATTGCTGCTCTCATACAGGTATGCCTAATAAACTTGTTTTTGTTTTGGTTTTTATCTTCTCTAGAAGAGAGAATTATTTCAAGATTTGGCTCCATTGTTGTGGAATTCTTTTGGTACTATTGCTGCGCTGTTACAGGTATGCTATTGAAGTTGGCAATTAATCTGGTTTTCTTGTCTTTATTCTGTTTCTTTCCCCATGTTTAAGATAAAGTGAGCCATATTGTTACCTGATATATTTTAGAATAACTTCCTTGAAACTTATAGCTTTTCTTGTCAAATTGATTTTCAGTTCACTTGCTATCTTATTTCTCTGTCGCAAAGAGAGTGGTACCATTGTTGTACAAAATGATCGTTTGCGACATAACTAAATGAAAGAGGCTCGGGTAGTGTTCCTGGTGTGGTGGAAGTGTTATAGTTCTTGTCTTTTACAATTTCATTAAAGTTGATTTTTCATCTTGTTAATTGTGCATATTATAGTGTGTGATGCATAGGTTACTTCTAGTTGGAGGATAGCAAGTTCTTTACATAATGCCTATGCTTGTTGGAAATAAATATAGATTAATTTATAATCATCTAAGCGCTTTGCATTTGTTATTTCTACAGTGTTTGAACTATACATTTGCTTGCAGGAGATAGTCTCAATATACCCTGTTTTATCACCACCTAACCTCTCTCCCGCTCAATCAAATCGAGTATGCAATGCTCTTGCACTTCTTCAGGTCAAGTATTTCATTAGGTCAAGTATGGTTTTCATGATCATCAGATTACAAACGTAAACTGAAGCGTTGGCTCTGCTGGAATTTAGTTCTATAAATGTGATTTCACATGTTATTCACTGTGAAAACGAAGTTAAGATGCTGTGGTACTTCTATCTTCTAAACATTGAATTCTATAAAAATGGTTAAATTTGATATTTTGATGAGGGAATATTTTCCAAATGATACTGAATGTATTGCCATGGGAAGTGGGAACTAGAGCAAAAGTTTGATACTGTACGGTGTTCTAAAAATAAAAATGCTTGTACATGAAGGAAACTAGCATTTTTTCCTGTATTTTATTTTATGGTCATCCTCTTCACTTGCTCAAATGTTCTAGAGTGAAACTTAGGCCTTTGTGTTGATGTCCATAATCATTTTATGTTGTCTTGCAGTGTGTAGCCTCTCATCCCGATACAAGGATGTTGTTCCTCAATGGTAATGTTCTTGATCTTATTCACTCACCAGCATAGGATTTAAGAAAAATCTTCCTTTTTAAGTTGAATCTTATCCTTTTGGAGTCAAGAAATCATGTCAATGAGAAGGTCACTTTTGCAGAAGCTACATGGAAATTATATACTTTGATTAATATGACACTGATAAATCTTCCAACTGATCTTTTTACCTTTTCAGCTCATATACCTTTGTATCTTTACCCTTTCCTTAATACAACAAGCAAGTCAAGGCCTTTTGAGTATTTGAGGCTTACCAGTTTAGGTGTCATTGGTGCCCTGGTGAAGGTACATCCTTACTGATATTTTGTCACGCAAATCAGTTTTTTATCCATCTATTAATATGTTTATTCATTTTAATTAGACTGCAATTTCTAGACACCTTATGTTTTTATTCCAAATATAATACCTAACATTAACAACATATTTGAAATTTGGAGAAATATACTCCTTGTCCATAAACACAATACACGCACACACATACACATGTACTTATAGAACCACTGGTGGTTTTTGAAATTTTGATCTTTTCTTAACAGGTTGATGACACTGAAGTTATTAGTTTCCTTCTCTCAACTGAAATTATTCCATTATGTCTGCGTACCATGGAGATGGGCAGTGAATTGTCAAAAACAGTTGAGTGTTGATCTGACTTGGCTTTTCCAAACAGTTAGAAACAACTTCTATATTTGTTTCACCATCTATTTCTTCCTGAAAGTGCTCACCGCCTAGATACTTAAAGCACACATCACTGCCTAGATACTTAAAGCACACATTCGCAATCAATTTTATTTAATTTGGTTCCTTGAAAATAATTTGTCTTTTCAGTCTATACATGAATATACTTAAATATCTCAGTTCAGTGTCTTATATAATCTGGTTCTTTTTGTGGTTAATATTGTGATTTAATTCCTAGAAACATAAGGGTGTTCAATACCTTCTCTGCTATTTAGATGTATTTTAGATTTGTGGAGTGGGCATTCTCGTTTTAGAGGCCTATGATAGCAGATGATTTCACTTTCTGAATTATTGTCTGTGAGAACTTGTTCTTTGTGACAATGGTCTAAAGATTGCCAAATTTTGCATATATTTCATGTAACAGACTATTGTACTTTTGAGATGTCCTTTTAGAACCAAAAAAAAAATATATAGATTTCCTATTGTAATCCTACATGCATGGCTGCTTCTAGAAGTAATATTGAGACCACTAATATGACCCTTTTTTAGAAGTTCTCCTTTATATACTATGTTAGATCTATGTGAACTGGGCCAATGATATATTTTCCTGCTAGTGTGAAATAAGTTGACTGGTAATAAATCTCGAGTCACCAATGTGGTGCAATGTTTGAAAAGCAAAGTTAGGTTAGTCTAGAAAACGCTTGAAGAAAAGTTTTTTCTGTTGGCAGGTTGCAACATTTATAGTTCAAAAGATTTTGTTGGATGATGTTGGCTTGGATTATATATGCACTACAGCAGAACGGTTTTTTGCAGTTGGTCGAGTATTGGGGAACATGGTTGCAGCACTTGCTGAACAGCCCTCATCTCGGCTGTTAAAACATATTATTCGTTGTTATCTTCGACTTTCTGATAATCCAAGGTAGATACAAATCCATATCAGTAGTGGCTCCAATTAATTCCTTGCCTCTCGTTCCACTAATCTTCATCTTCTTCATTAATTTGTTTGGTTAGATTTTTCTTCATCAAAATTTGTTATTAAACATTCAGTTTCACATTTACATGCTGTCTGTTCTTTGGTCTTTGGAATTCAGGGCTTGTGATGCATTAAGAAGTTGCCTGCCTGACATGCTAAGGGATGCTACCTTCAGTAGTTGCCTTCGCGTAAGTACTGCTTGTGCAATTCCTGCTGTTCAGACGTATAGCTTCTGATCCTTTGCAGAAGGAGAATCTGTAGCCTGTTACTCTAATAATCAATTGAACTTTGATATGCTTCGGGATTGAGATTCAGTGATTTTGTAGCATCACCAAGCTTGGAGGATAACAAGGTTCTATGTTGGTTGGTTTTTGCTGTTTGAAATTCTAGAACTGAGCTTATGAGCCAGTTTTTGTTTGACAGATATTTGGAATGGTAACTCAGTTGAGTAAATTCCAATGGTATTGTTCATTAGTTACATGCGTGAAGAAGATGTTAGAATCAATCAGTTTAAACAAATTTTGATTTTAGTCTTTTAAGGTGGTGATTGTTTCTCTGCCTTACAGATCCTTGTAGTGCACGGTGTAGACCTTGTCAGCCATAATGTTTTCCATGCTTGGGCATGGGTTTGTCCCTTGAGCCTTGCCGGAACCTGAGAAAGCCTGAAAATTTTGGGGCAAACTTGGGAATATAATTTCCTTATTCCCCAACACCCTGGCTTATAAATCAATTATAAAGATATATTTCTCCCTTTTCTGGGCCAGGTTTGGACAAAATTATAGGCTCTTATTTTCAGGGAGGGCATGAGACCAAAGTTAGGCCTGCCACCCATTTTGAATGGGTCTAATGGCAATTCAATAATTCTTGAATTAATTGTTTTCTATATATGAAATTGTGCTTGGAGTTTACTGTCTGGAATCAGTCCATTGTGTTTACTTTTCTTTATGACATGCAAGTGTTTAAACTTAAACTAATAGATGGCCTTTCTAATGGTTGCAGGAGGATCCAACTACAAGGCGATGGCTGCAGCAATTGCTTCATAATGTTGGAGTCAGTCGGGTCCCAGGGCTTCAGGCTGGGGGAGGGTTTGACCATATGCTGGTGAACTAAATTAAGCTTTGCAACATTCTTCTGATTATGTTATTCACAATGTGTCTTTGCAGCAATTCTTCTGATTTTATGTATTATTTGCAAATCCGGTGTCGAAAGGCAGATGATCAAGCATTTTGATTCTATTTTTGATGCGAGCTGGCATCATTTAGTTATTGTAATTAGTTAATGATTAGTTTCAATAGAGAATTCAAGACAGAAAAAAATAGAGAAGGGAAGAAAGCTTGTGGAGTTGTTTCTTGTCACAATGCTTAATCTCTGTCTAGTGCTGCTAATGTGTAATGGAAAGAGTGCAGAACAACTCAAGCTATTTGTTTAGGGGATGCCCTTCAACTCTGTGGCCTTTTTTTCTGATTAGCATTAACTCTGATATGAAAATACAAAATATTTATATTATGTTTCTCTTGGTCTCCTCTTCTTTTCTTGTTGCTGCTGCTAACAACCATTGTGAATTTGGGTTCTTAAACTGTAGCAAACAATAAGCTGCTTAATTGCAAAAAAAATAGTTTAGCAAAAGAATATAATTGTTAACGAGCAAAATTCATATTTCTGTTTAATTTGCTTTTAAAAAGATGAGAACTTTGATGAAAGTCAATAAAAATCATTGAAGCCAGTTGATTCTACCCTTTTTTTTATTTAATAAATATTGATTCACTAAGGAGCAAACAGATTACAAGAAATCCAGGAAAACTGAACAGCTTCATTAGTCTCAAATTCATAACTTAAAGCTTTTGTCGGACGGAAAGTGTGCAGCACAATTCAAAAGATAATGCATGGGAGCATTAATTAAGCAGCAACAAGTTGATGAATATCAACAATAATTGGAACAACCTACAGTGGTTGGAGTTCGTTGATTCATGAATTTCATAATCATGATAATTCCACCAGCTACATGTGTAGACTCGTCCACTTAGATTTATGATATTCTCTAGAAATCAAGCAAAGTTATTATTATTTGAAAAGAAACTTAGTTAACGATAAAGTTAAGAATCAATAACATCATTAAGTAAGAGAGCTCTAACAAATAAGGGAGCTTCTTGCTAAATTGAAGGATTAGCATGAAATCGAGCTGCCTTGGCAAAGGCATGAGCAACCTTGTTAGTTTGTCTTCTAACAAAACAAATACTAGTATTATCACACAGATGAGCTAGAGCCTTGCAATCTTGAATAACACCTCAATTGGCCAGCACAAGGGCGAGTACATCTAGCAGTGGAACAAGCGTTATCATTAACATTAAGGCTTGAAGAAGAATTGACAGCTTGAAAATGAGAGAGAAAATCCATTGCCATATGCATGCAATTGGACGGAGTAATGAACTCTTGTTTCCAAACCTATGTATTTCTTTGTTGCCACAGAGCCCAGATAACCATACAGATACGTTCCTTAATATGTACATCAGCTCCCTCAAGCATACAACAAATAGAGGTCCCAAAATCAGATGCATCAGTATGAACAAGAGGAATATATACCAAAGACTTGCACTCAGTAGCATAAGGACAGTCTAAGAAAAGATGCATATACCATTCTCATCAACATTCCCACAGAAAGTACAGATGTTAGGAACGTCAATGCCTTTAAGGAACAGGTTCTCTCTAGTAGGAAAGAAATTGTTAAAGGCTTGCCACATCAAAATCTTAACTCGCAGAGGAATATTAAGGCTCCAAAGTTTGGTCCATCTTAATCAATGCCGCCAGTCACGTGATTCATTGCCTGAGCAACCCGATAGCCCGACCTGACAGTATAAAATACCTCATTTATCAAGTTGAGTTGATAAGCCAATATTACTAATGTCTCACAATTGAATAATTATTGTTAGGCGTGCCGTCCCGTCGCAAGATGATTAAGTTGAGTTGATAAGCCAATATTACTGATGTCTGACAATTGAATAATTAATATTAGGCGTGGTGACATCGCAAGATGTTGTCATGGATAATGACAAGAGTTGCATTGGTGTTAGAAGCGATAATCAGGTTTATCCATATTTTATGAGAATAGCTATAAATGCAATTAATATCAATAAAATAATTTCAAGTGTACCACTACGTAAATGACATGAAAATATGAGTGTTAGTGTCATGTTGTTTTGATGTGTAAATTATGTGTGAAATTAAAGAATATATGCATCTAAAAGAGACATAATAAGTTAATAGCTAGTAGTAGGATTAAATAAATCACATAACAATATGTGATAGTAAATAATACAAAAGGAATATGTGTTAATACCAATGATGTATTTGAAATGAATGCAATATATTATGAAATCGGTGATCAGGTATAACATCTTTTCATATAATTAATATTAATCCAATTATATAAGCAAATGTTACAAACTACCATTTTTAAAAATCTAATTAAAATAAAGTTTTTCTTTAAAATGCTTTGGTTGCATCATAACTATTTTAAATTCTACATAAAAGATAGTAGAAGAGAGAATAAAATAAAAATATTTTATTGTATTGAATTGATGTATTGGGCTCTAAATGACCTCAGATTTACAAACAACATCCCAAAAAAAGGAAAAATACAAATCTTTTAATACATGAGATCAAAATAAAAGACAACCTTGGTGTATCACCCACATAAAATAGATTGTGTCCTATAACTCTTTTTTTGGGCTTTCATTCTCTATCCACAACAATCTAACCAACTCTAATTTATATGTGAGAAACACTCACATGCTAAACAATTGGGCCTAGTGGTATATATATATATATATATATATATACACTCAAAGATTCATACATGCATACCTCTAATACGTCTCGTATCATATTTCAAGATTAAGATATATAATGCACATTTAAGTATATAAGTTTACAATACATATACTCTTTGATCAATTATCATCATCATATATTCAAAACATGCGTAACCCAATCCAGTATATTATATGTGCTCATTATTAACCTTATTGCATTATATCATTAGCATCCATAATTACCATTCATTTACCACTTTTTATATATGTGTGAAAGTATATAAGTATCATTGTTCATGCTTCATACATTATGAAAAGCATGTCATATATCATACCCTATCACCATGTCAGTAATTGTTATACCAACTATATCATGACACTAGAAAACCATATACAAATGTCATGTATCTCATTCATGATGAAAACCAATCTTCATAGAATCATACAAAAATTACCATATTTATTTTCTTAAATAGATTGCCCACACTGCTCTAAATTTAACGAAACTGGATACGGATAAATCCAATGTTTTCAGTCGAGCCTCTCAAGACACTTGCCTGAGTTTCTCAGAATACTTATCTGAGATAAAAGAAGTATGCGAACATTGCCAAACCAAGGAAGCTCTCCTAAGCTTGAAACCTTTGTCCATAATCACTGACCAATCTAAGTCACTTGGGTATCATTTCCTCTTAATGGTATGTCATCTATCCTAATTCTAGTTCTAGTTAGAGTATTTGGGCATAACCATATTTATCAATTCATAAAAATTATATGATGTTTTAACCATTTTTATACTATATATCCATGGTTATATCATACCATATCTACTATTACCTCATACGTTCATGTTCAATCCATATTAAATAATATCAAATAAAATTAATTTTACCATCATTAAAATTAACCTTGATTCGTATGCTTTGAAATCACAATACCATTACATGCCCACCTGAGCTTAGTAATGTATATGAATTATCTACCTATACATTATACCAAATTCATGTTTATCATGTCATAACATAAATCAATAGCAATATGCATCTCATACCAAGTCTTAAGATCTCATGCATGCTCATATCAAAAATCACATCATGCATTTCGCCTATTCATACATTTAATATGCATTATGTTATTATAGTACACATACTATGCTCTAATACTAATAAGGACCGTGACATCTCATGCCTAAAACAATACCCAAAACATAAAATTCCCAATTGTTTATCATCATGCAACAAGTTTTAATAGCATATTGGGTTCACAGTCGTGACTCTCAAGTTAGCGAGCATGAAACAACTATCTTCACGACCATGACTAAATATTTACGGGCAAGAGGACAACCTTTACAAGTTACCACCTTTGAATTTGGTGATGATTCAACTATGAATACTATTGGCCTTCACAAATTGACATTTACAAGTGTGACCATTCTATCACAAGCATGACACAAAATGTGAATACTCCTATCTAAAACCACAACATAAAAAACCAAGTATTCATAGTCATGACACATGGTTCATGGGCATGAAATCTAGAAATCCAGCAACCAGATCCCAGCTCAAAATAGAGTACTCCAAAATACATCCAAAGTTTTTAAAGATTAGCTAATGCTAATCAGTCCTATTTGTTAAAAGAGTGCTCTAAAGGCAATTACCTTTAGCACTTATTGTATAAATTTATTTAATTAATAAAATATTTTTTTATTAATTTGATATTCATTTGATATATGAATTGATAGTGATCTTAATTCAATTAATGACATCCTTGATACATAACATAGCATGAAGGAAATCATGATGAGATCATCATATTGAGATTCTTATCATGTGTAATTATGTTAGTATCAAAATTATCCATAGTCATAGGATTAATGAGACGGGACATTGTTAATCTCAACAAACTAGCACATGTTACACTCCTTGATTAGATCGAGTAGTAGATCTCATAATCTGTAAATATGAGATGTTTAAAGTTAACAAGTGGATGTTTGCTAAGTGTAGCTAAGTACATTGGATGACCAGCTATGAGACAATGATATGGATAATCTATTCCAATGTCAATGATAATCTCATCATAACAATGGTGCAACTATCCTTAGACTTGAGGTACTCAAGGATATATTTGATACTGATTATGTATTTTGATTTATTCCTTGTTGCCCCAAGGAGGTTGGTCATAGGGTGGTGATTGAATATAACTTGAGGTATTTGAAGGTAATTGGGTAACCAACAAAGGATTCACCACTCCTGATAGAAGGAGTGTATACTCATGGCCTATTGTCATGGTCATTACTTAAAAATCTATGGTCGGAGTGGAAATGTCATAAAGATAGTCTTCAATGACATATCTAATAGAGTAATGAGCCTCAGGGACAAGAACTAACATTACTTAGACTAGACGTGATGTAGTCAGTCCAGTGGGAGTTGACACATGTCCATACTCTAAACCAAGTGAGGTATAGAATGGTGAAAAGAATAATTGCACAGAAATTGTGTATGGAAAGGTTCGTAGTCAAAGCACTGACTTTCTGGTCAATTGGAGGTCATGATGTAATGCTAGATACCACTCATGACTTATTTAAATTAATTGTTAATTTAAGTGGCCAACATAACTGGGAACCTAATGGGTCACACACATTGAAGATATGGAGAATGAGTAAAATGGTCTTGGATGAGATCCAAAATATGAGAGAATTATTTCGGGATGGATCATGATGAGATCGCACGAAAATATCTTTCGGGAGGTCACGGCCCCGTACGGGTCCATGCGAACTAGACAGGCTACTGACCTGCTTAGCGGACCAGATGGGCTGCCTAGCGGCGGACCAACTGGGCTGCCCAGCGGTAGCCCACAGTAAGCCCAGCGCACACATTGGTGCCTTATGTTGGCCAACAAGTGAATTTGGCCTCAATTAGCGTAATTATGGCCATTAAGTACATTCACCATTCATTCAATTCCCTTTTCTCCATTTTTGACTTTTGATATTTTCTTTGAATTTGATTTAAATAGAAAATACATCAATTGCCATAAAATATACATGAAATTTTTTTTTTGTAAAAATTTTTTTTAAGACATTAAAATTCTCTTAAAAACACTTTCAAAACTAGTACTTTGAATTTGTTCAAATCATTTTTTTTGATAGTTTTTTCTTCATTCTTCGTGTGGATTATCATTAGAGATATCATAGATGATAAATCTGTTCGAATTAATTTTTTTTTCCATTTTAAATAACTTAATCTATTTATTTATATTGGTTTAGGTAAGTCTTCTAATTAACAATATATATATCGTTATAGTGTGTACACATATAACACCCAATTATGTTACATAATTATTTACAAACACAATATTAATATATGAGACATGTCTACCACACCATATACATAGTCAAACTAAAAAAAATAATAGATTACCAACCCTCTAACTATGCTTCTTGTGTCTCTGTTGATATGAGCTTGAACTTCTTCCTGATCAACTCCACTATCTACTATCTACAACTTCAATTCCTGCGTGAGAAGAACCCACGCTAAGCTATCTCTTGTTTAATGGTACATATAAGTATTAAAGTTTTCCCCAAAAAGTCACACAAATGTATGTCTCAAATAAAATCATGGCATATAAAATTTTATTGCATATTTGTCATATAAAATAAATAAATACATAACATAGAAAAAAAATAAACAAAATAACATTATTCAATAATTAAATTTGCACCACCTCATGTAAGCATTTTACACTTTGTTACTTACATCAATTAATTAAATTTAATATTTTGTTCTATGAATTATTAGCCCAAAATCTCATTCCCGCACTGTCCGGATACAGGGTGTGAAATAGGGGCGCTCACGGAGCTTAAGCCACCCTACTCATTATAATCTAAAGTTAAGAGTGCTCGCGGAGCTTCAGCCACCTTGACCTAGTATAATCATTTATCTGTTTGTAATTAGGATTAGAGGCGCTCTCGGAGCTATAACCATCATGTCCTTAGATCATATCAATATCGGTACCGAAACTTCCCCCTAATGGTGCACCATCTATCCTATGTCAGTCCTCAGGTAGAGAAATGAGCAATTAACACCACTAATTACTTGTTTCTATAACCAATACTCATTTCATATTAACATAATAATATAAGCACAATTTATTTCAAACCCATATAATAGCATGATACTTTATCAAATATTAGCATAATGTTAAGTTCATAGTTAATAACATTTCTATAATGTTAAAACATGCCATAATATATTATTTCATCATGGTGACAAATAATTCATGTCATGCACATACAATCATGCATAAGGGGCAAACTAGAATAATTATATGTACAAACCTCGATACGGTTTTTCTTTTCCAAAATATAAGCTCAGAGCTTGTTCACTTATGTTGTTCTTCTTGTTGTTGAGATCCTAATTTAAAAATATAATCAATTAATACCTTGATAAAATATTTTTTCTTAATATAATTTAAATAAATAACTACAATTGTTTTTAAGCTAGAACAAGACCTCTAAGGACTGTTGAATTTTTTAATCCAAATTAAATATAACATGTAAAACTAAAACATACTAAAATTTCAGAATTTTTGAACCATTACATAATGTTTGGTATAATTGTAAACATTGCCCTGTTTTCTGCCCTTAGGCACTTTCTAGGTACTCTATTTAAAAATTCATATCTTTCAATGTGTAGCTTCAATTATTCTAAAATTTTTTATAAAGTTATATAAGGTAGGGGAAAACATTTTTCATGTTTAACTCATTTCCAGATTCGGTCTCTAAGGTTCTCAAACATTGGAGGATCTATAATTAGTTCAATATAAAGTATCAACCCAACCAGTTCTATTATTCAGCTCATAACTCACAAAATACATGACATTTTAATGTGGGACTTTCATAGAAATTTAGATAAGACATAGAATTAAAACTTTCAAGTTTTTAACTTTGGCTAATTCGATCTAAAAATAGGTCAAATATAAGTACGACGTTACTGGAGCTACACAGGTACCAGAACATAACTCAATCAAGGAACAACTATAATTCATTTTACTATAACTCAACCTACACAAGAGATATTTATACGAACGTTTTCAGAGACCTAAATAACACATATACCTACAACTTTCATATTTTACAAAACATTAGATTAAGCCACTAAGATGATCAATTTTTACAAAAACCGTAGGTCATTCAGTTGACATGTCTCCCTGAACCAATTTCACTCAAATGACCATTTCTCTTCATATACTCAACATCATTCAATAACATTTGACGGAAAGATACAAAAGACATAGATGAACAACTTTTAGTTTTAATACTTCCCCAAATGCGATTCATAAGATAATAAAAAATTGAGTAGAATATCCTGCAAAAACATAACCTAAAAAGTTCTAATAACACAATAATCATGGGAAATATATTACTTACCAAGATCAGATTTGTTTGGACTGATTTTGATGCAAATCTTGAAGGAAAGGATGAAGATTTTGGGATGTGATATGGAGGAAGGAAAAAGGATGATGAAGAAGAAGAAGAAGAGGGTTGAAGTTGGAAGCAAATGGCCAAAAGAAGTCTAACTTGACTTCAGTCCCACTTTCACGATTTTGCTGTTTTTTTTCTACTGTGTCTACTGTTCATTTTTTATAATTTTTTTTAAATTTATTATTTATTTATTTTTATTTCATTTATTTATTTTCACATATTTACTTATCACTAGTCTCTTTTATTTTTTTACCAAAAATACAACTTAATTATGTGGTCTAGTTTAATCAAATTTATCATGTCTGTCAATTTAATTCATTTTAATTCCTAATTTAATCATTTATTCTATCTATTTTAATCTCTATTATCTATCATATTTTTTCTATTTATAGCACATACTTGTTTTAATTAAATCCTAATTAATGGGCATTACAATTTTCTCCCCCTTAAGATGTTTCGTCCTCGAAACATACCTAATGCATCGTCACTGAACATGTGAGGGTATTGAGCTTTCACTACCTCCACGCTTTCCCATGTTGCTTCTTCGATTGCATGATTCCTCCATAGTATTTTCTGTAACGGCTAGGTTCCGCCTTACTTGAGGATGAGAACCCACCCGCCGTCTCACTGAGACCAACGGGCTGCCGGAGTCCATGGCCCAGTACCTCCAGATCCAACAACCTACTGCGCAATCTGGCTTGGACTGGGCTGGCAGTGATGGGTTGGAGGTATTGGGCCATGGACTCCGGCAGCCCGTTGGTCTCAGTGAGACGGCGGGTGGGTTCTCATCCTCGAGTAAGGCGGAACCCAGCCGTTACATTTTCACTAATGGTACTCGCTTGTTCCTCAGTTCCTTAATTTCTCTTGCTAAAATTTGCACTGGTTCTTCTTCATATGTCAAATCTTATCACTTGAATGCTTTCAGCAGGTATGATGTGATTAGGATCTGATCTATATCATCTTAACATTGAAACATGGAAGACATAATGTATTTGACTCATCTCCGGTGGTAGAACGAGTCTATAAGCAACAGGTCCAACTCTTTCTAATATTTCATAAGGTCCGATGAACCTTGGACTTAACTTGCCTTTCTTTCCAAATCGCAGAACTTTCTTCCAAGGAGATACTTTAAGAAAAACTTTATCACCCATTGCATAATCAATGTCTCGTCTCTTAAGATCAACATATGATTTCTGCCTATCTGTAGCTGCCTTAAGTCTTTCACAAATGACTTTCACTTTTTCTTCCATCTCTTACACTAGGTCTGGTCCCATAAGCTTCTTCTCGCTGAGCTCTGTCCAACATAGAGGTGTTCAACACTTCCTACCATAAAGTGCCTCATATAGAGCCATCTGGATGCTAGACTGGTAACTATTATTATAGGCAAATTCCATTAAAGGAAGATATTTGTCCCAGCTACCTTTAAATTCGATGACATAACTTTTCATCATATCTTCTAGAATCTGAATGACTCTTTCTGACTTTCCATCTGTCTGTGGATGAAAAGTCATGCTGAAATTGAGTTTAGTACCTAGAGCTCATTGTAAACTACCCTAAAATTGAGATGTGAAGCGGGGATCTCTGTCAGACACAATAGAAATAGGCACTCCATGAAGTCATACAACTTCATTCATATAAATTTCTGCCAATTTATTCAGTAGGTAGTCCTTCCTGACAGGTAAGAAATGTGCTGACTTTGTAAATCTATCCACTATAACCCATACAGTATCATGTTTTTTTAGAGTCAAAGGCAATCTAGTCATAAAATCCATAGTGATCCATTCCCACTTCCATTCTGGAATATAAATTGGATGTAACAACCCCGAAGGTACTTGATGTTCTGCCTTAACCTGCTGACAAGTCAAACATTTTGAAGTGTATTCTGTGATGTCCTTTTTCATACCTGCCCACCAGTATCTGCTCTTCAACTCTTGGTACATCTTGTTACTCCCTGGGTGCATAGCATATTTGCTTTCATAGGCCTCCCTAAGAATCCTCCATCTAAGATCTTTGACATCGGGCACACATAATCTGTCTTGATAGAATAGTCCACCATCTAAGTCCATAGTGAATCCAAGTCTCTCCCCCTTAGAGATCAACTTAGCTAATTCAATTAGCTTTCTATCTTGTCTTTGTGCCTCCTTGATGTCTGGCATAAGAGTGGGTTGAAGGTGCAACTCTGCCACCATCTTTCTGCTTAAAGCATCTGCTACTACATTAGTTTTGCCTGGATGGTAGTCAATTACACAATTATAATCCTTTATTAGTTCTAGCCATCTTTTCTGCCTCAAATTCAATTCTTTCTGTGAGGGAAGATATTTTAAACTCTTGTGATCTGTGTAAATAACACACTTCTCCCCATATAAATAATGGCGCCAAATATTCAATGCAAAAACTATAGCTGCCAACTCCAGATCATGGGTAGGATAATTCTTCTCATGCGGCTTTAACTGTCTAGAAGCATAAGCAACCGCCTTTCCATCTTGCATCAATACACAACCCAATCCATTATGAGAAGCATCACTATAAATGACATACTCCTTATTAGGAATCGACTATGTCAAAACAGGGGCCTTAGTGAGCATACTTTTGAGTTTATCAAAACTAGCTTGACACTTATCTGTCCACTCAAATTTAACATCCTTTCTCAATAGTCTTGTTAAAGGAGAAGCAATCATTGAAAAACCCTTAACAAACCTCCGATAATATCCAGCTAAACCCAAGAAACTTCTAACCTCGATCACATTTCATGGGGGTTTCCAACTCATAATTGCCTTAACCTTGCTAGAATCCACTTTAATGCCCTTTGCAGAGATAATGTGTCCCAGAAATGTCACCTCCTTCAACCAAAACTCACATTTTGAGAGTTTGGCATAAAGCTTATATTCTCTGATAGTCTGCAATGCTATTCTCAAATGCTTTTCATGTTCTTCTGAATCTTTAGAATACACCAAAATATCATCAATGAAAATGACAACAAATTGATCAAGATGTGGCCTGAAGATCCTATTCATAAGATCCATAAATGCTACTGGAGCATTGGTCAACCCCAACGGCATAACCAAAAACTCATAATGACCATATTTGGTTCTGAATGCGGTTTTAACTATATCCTCTGTCTTTACCTTTAATTGATGATAACCAGATCTCAAGTCTATCTTGGAAAATACTCCTGCACCTTTCAGTTGGTCAAAAAGATCATCAATCCGCGGTAATGGGTACTTGTTCTTGATGGTCACCTTATTCAACTGTGATAATCAATACATAGCCTCAAAGATCCATCCTTCTTTTTCACAAAAAAATACCGGTGCACCCCATGGGGATGTACTTGGTCTAATGAAACCCTTATCAAGGAGTTCTTGCAATTGTGTCTTAAGTTCTTTCATCTTTGATGGGCCCATTTTGTATGGAGTCTTTGATATAGGCATAGTTCTTGGAACAAGATCAATAGCAAACTCTACCTCTCTCTTTGGAGGCAACCCAGGTAAGTCATCAGGAAACACATCTGGAAATTCATTTACCACTGGAATATCTTCAAGATTTGAACCTCCCTTTCTATTATCAATCACATAGGCCAAATAAGCTTCACACCCTTTTCTCATCAATCTCCTAGATTTCATTATGGATATGACTCGAGGATGTTGTGAAAATAATTCATCTTTCACAATAATTTCCTCCTGATTTTTTATTTTAAGTAACACAAATTTAGACTTGCAATCCACCATTGCTTCATGACGTGAGAGTCAATTCATGCCTAATATGACATCATACTCATGGAAAGGCAACTCAATCAAGTCTGCAGAAAAACTCCTTCCCATGCACAACTAAAGGACAATTCCTAAATACTTTATTCACTATTACACTGTGACCCAAAGGATTCTTAACTTCAATTCCATATTCTAGGTTTTCTTTAATCATATTATGCTGACTAGGTGTACTAGTGCAAATATAGGAATGTGTAGAACCCGAATCTATGAGTGCACAAATGTCAAAATCATATAATGAAAACATACCAACAATAACATTCGCTGCCTCCTGATCTTCCTTAGCTTTCATGGCATAGGCTCGGGCTGGAGCTCTACTGGATCCAGGTCTATTCACTATCTCTGAAACAGCCTGCCTCGGTCGGCCTGGTCCACCTCTGAACTGAATTCCAGGCTGAGTCAGAGCTGACCTAGTAGTCTGAGTAGGAGTACCACCTGTCAAGAGTGGGAAATCCCTCCGTATATGTTCCTTGGACCCACATCTAAAGCAAGCACCTGTGACACGCTAACATTCCCCTCGATGGCTCCTATTGCAAATGGTACATGCTGGTACAGCTTCCTTGCCAACCTGAGGTGTTGAACTGGCTGTAGCAGAAGGTTCCTTAGAGGGCGGTCCCCTCTTAAAAGACCCTGTTTGTGAATAGCTAAAACCCTTTCCTTGTCCTCTATTATGTGAATGGCTAATAAAGAAACGACTCTTCTTCCCAGTGAATTGAGTCTCAGGAGTAGCTGACTTTTTAGAAGATTCTTCTATATTTCTCTTTTTCCTTTTTTCAAGGCTGAGGTCATCTTCAAATCTTCTGCATTTATCTCTTTCATTTGCAACTAATTCAAGGGCATACTTTCTCAGTCTAGTAAAATCTCGTTGATACTCAGTCAATGATTACCTTGCTTGAGATTTATGAACTCTTTCTTTTTCTCATCTATATAGATCAACGAAATATATTGCTCTTTAAATTCAAAGAGGAAGGAATCCCATGAGACCAGTTTCACCATATCTGGCTTAGTAAGAACTGATTTCCACCAATCATATGCCTCATCTTGGAGTAGAGAAGTAGCAAATCTAGCTTTGTCATCTACTTCCACTTGCAACTCTTTAAAAATTCTTTCAATCTTTTCCAACCAATACTCAGCTGCAGCTGGATCTTCATCTCTTTTACCATAGAAATTTGAAGCCCTATACTTACGAAGCTTATCAATTGTTACTTTTGGTTTAGGTGGTGGAACTGGGGTAGGCTGAGGAATGGCTCGTACTGTAATATTCGCTAATTTAGGCCCCGAGTCGCACGTGTCGAGAAGTTGAAGCGTTTGACCGATCGGAGTCTAAATTCGGATTTTTACAAAAAGTGATTAAATAATGGCTAAATTAAATGATAAATGTCTAATTAAGTGATTATAGAGTTTAAAGAAGTTGATTTATGGTAAAGGACTAAATTGTAAAATTTGACAAGTTTTGGGGTCAAATCACGAATAACAAAAAATTGGTGGATTAATGAGATTAATTGCTAATTAAAAATAGGAAATTGGACACTTAAAATTTGGGTTGGGCGGCCATGATATTTAAAAGAAGAGGATTAATATTGATTAAGTGTAAAATTGGGAGAAAATGGTAAAATGGTGGGTCCCACATGAAGACTTTTGGGTACCCTATTTAAGACTTCTTTTCTTCTTCTTCTTCTCTTCATTTTCTGCCTTCTTCTCTCTTTTCTCTACCAGTCACGCCAGCCACATCTTTTCCTCCATAGCTCACCTTGATTTCTAGAGAGAGAAAGGAAGGGAAGATAAGGGAAAGAGTAAGACAAGGTGATGTTCATGTTCCATAACTCTTAAGGAAGCTGGAAAGAACAAGAAAGAGGAAGAAAAATCAAGTTTGGTAGAGAGAGAAAATCTCCAAAGTTGTGATCAACTGAAGAAAAGTGTAAGGTAAGAAGCATCTCTTCTTCTTCTTCATCTTTTCTTAAAGGAAGTTCGAATTTTGAGCTCATTCAAGACTTATGTGGAAGGAGAGAGAAACTAGGGTTTTAAGAGAGAAAAAAAGAGTTTAGGTTCTTGAGAAAATCAGATGATAATAATGATTTATGATGTTGTAGGAGTTCCAAGTGACAAGGAACAAGCTCTAAGGAGCAAAGGAAAAGAGAAAGCTACCTAAAAGAGTGAAGGAGAAAGATTAAGGTTTGTGCATAACTTAAGGCAATAGCCTATTCTTGTTTGAAATAATGCATGCTGAACATGATTTTAGATAAATGCATTTTAAGAATGATGATGATTATGGCATGAAACCATAGGTTTAGACATGTATGAATGAGATAATTGTGTGACTTTGAATTAATGATGCATGTTAGAAAATCTTGTATGATCAAGACATTTACATGTATTAGAAAGTAATAAGTTGAGTAAAGAACTTTAGAAATGCATGAAGTAGAATTTGGTATGATTTTAATGATGTTATAATGAATGAAAAGTGAATATGCAGATTTCCTGCTGAAAGTCACGGGCGTGAACCTGAGGGCTCACGGTTGTGACTGATTGTATCACGGTTGTGACTTCTATGTGGAAATGGCCCTATTCATTCCAGAAGCGTTCACGGGTTGTAATCACGGAAGTGAACTTATTCACAGGCATGAATGAGTAATCACGACCGTGAATGATTTCGGGCAATTCATTCCAGCAGCGTTCACGGCTTGGGATTACGGGCGTGAACTAATTCACGGGAGTGAACTTAGTAATCACGGCCGTGAATGCTCTGTACTTGTGATTTTGAATGTGGTTATCAAATGAAGAATGCAGGTAAGTAAATGAAAGTCATTGTCTATCCAGTGAAATAAGAATGATATGGATATATATATATATATATATATATATATATATATATATATATATATATATGTATATATATATATATGTATATATATATTGATGTGAGAATGTGATATGTAGTGATATAGAAAAATGAATTGTCATGGATGTTATATGAAATTTGATGCGGATAATAAACGTGAGAATATTGAGGAATCTAGTAAATGAATGAAAAGATGTATGGGTATGACTATAGGTTTGCAAAACAAGAAAATTGAGATGTTGATAAATATGAGAATATTGATGTGTTAAAATTTGAGAATTTTGATTGATGTGAAAATATAAAGAAGCCCATTACTCTACTTGCGGACTAGAATCAGGATAGATGACATGTCATTAAGGGGGGTTATAGGTGTTATGGGCATAAGAAAGAAAAAAATGAAAAATGATAATAATGTTAAAGTATGTTATTTCGAGAATGTTATATTAATTAAAATTGTTAAATGTGTATTGATTGTCGAAATTTATTTGTGTTTATAAAATTTTCTTATTTTATGCCTTATTTATGAAATGATTAATTAAGATGTGAAAAATATTATATGTATGTAAAATTTTTATCATTGAAGCACCACTAAGCTAGTAAGTTAGCGCAGGTGGTTTTCTCTTGCGCGGGTTTTAGAAGGGTAGCCGTAGACAATAGGATTGTCAGAGGAAGAGAGGTACCCGAAAGGAAGCAACAAAAGCTTTGCTTTCTTTTTTGGTATATTTTATATTTAATTTTGTAAATTAAATTATGGTTTTATTTCCTCTAGTGTGTATTATATACATGAATTATAATGTATAGAATAGAAATTTTTATGATAAAATATGATGATAATATGATCAAGTAAAGTAGTCAAACTGAACAAAAACATTCAATAAATAAAATATAAATAAATAAAATATATTTGTACTTGTAATAATTTTTATTTTAGTGTCTGCAATATTTTCATAAAAAAAAATTATAATTCATTTCATTAAATTTATAAAATAGTTAAACGGGTAATGCTGACTTACCTTGCTGAATGAAAGTGGGGTAAGGGGGTGTTATAGAATGAAAAGAGTTATGGGTGTGAAACATAGTCTTCACAACCTCTAACCATGAAGGATGTCGTGAAGAAAAGCGTGAAAACTACTGGAGCTTTTTGCAATTAGGATCACGGCCGTGAATATATGTCATGGGTGTGAAACATAGTCTTCACAACCTCTAACCATGAAGGATGTCGTGAAGAAAAGCGTGAAAACTACTGGAGCTTTTTGCAATTAGGATCACGGCCGTGAATATATGTCATGGGCGTGAATTACCTCAAATCTTCAATTAATAAAACTAAGTCTAAAATAAGTCTAAAAGATTTCTAACATGCTTCTATGCCTTAGAACATATATTCCCATCATGTTGACCACTTCATACCTTAAACATTAGTCAATGAAAGAGCATCATATGAAGGAAATTAACACTCAAGGTTGACAATTGACAATCATACTTAAGATAAGGTTGATCCATCAAGCATACAAAGCTCTTTTCTTATGAAGCAAAATCTTTCTTCATTAAGAGATTTGGTGAAAATATCTGCCAATTTGTTTGTATCGATAAATTCTAATACAACATCTCCATATTGAACATAATCTCTAAGAAAATGACGTTTAATGTCAATATGCTTACTTCTAGAGTGTTGAATAGGATTCTTAGATAGGTTTATGACACTTGTATTGTCACATTTGATGGGTATATGGTCCAAATTATGACCATGATCCTTAAATTGTTGTCTCATCCATAGGATTTGAGTGCAATAACATACTACTGCCACATATTCCACTTCAGCGGTAGAAATGGATACCAAAACTTGTTTCTTGCTAAACCAAGAGACTAACCATTCACCAATAAAGTGACAAAGTGCCTGAAGTACTCTTTCTATCTAAGAGACTGTCGGCATAGTCTGCATTTGAATATCCTATGATATGAAAGGATGAATTTCTAAGATACTATAAGCCAAGATGCAATGTGCCATGTAAATATTTTAAAATTCTTTTCACATCATTCAATGTGATTCTTTAGGACAAGATTGAAATCTAGCACATAAGCATACATTGTACATTATATCAGGCCTAGAGGCAGTAAGATATAAAACTGATCCATCATACCTCTATAGAGCTTTTCATTAACTCTCTTACCTTTTTCATCTTTGTCCAATTTTGTTGATGTGCTCATTGGAGTCTTGGCATTTTTGCATCCTTCCATTCCAAATTTTTTTGATTGAATTTTTGGCGTACTTGGATTGGTTGATGAATATGCCCTCATTGCTTTGTTTTATTTGTAGACCAAGGAAAAACTTAAGCTCACCCATCATGCTCATTTCAAATTCCCTAGTCATACACTTAGCAAATTCTTATCAAAACAATTCATTGGTAGACCCAAATATGATGTCATCAACATAAATTTGAACTAGAATATCATGCTTATGCTTTGTAATAAATAAAGTTGTGTCAACATTTCCTTTTGAAAAATTATTTTCTAAAAGGAAAGAACTTTGTCTTTCACACCAAGCTTTTGGAGCTTATTTCAAACTACATAAGGCTTTTGAAAGTTTAAAAACATGATTAGGCAAATTATGGCTTTCAAAACTCGAGGATTGTTTTACATAAACTTCCTCCTCTATAAAACCATTTAAGAAAGCACTTTTGACATCCATTTGAAATAGTTTAAAATTCTTAAGGTATGCAAATGCTAAAAGAATTCGTATGGCTTCTAATTTAGCTACCAGAGCATACGTCTCATCATAATCTATACCTTCTTCTTGATTATAACCCTTTGCAACTAACCTAGCCTTATTCCTAGTTATTGAACCTTGTACATCTAGTTTATTTCTAAGTACCCATTTACTACCAATGATTTGATGCTTTTTGGGTCTAGGAACTAAGGTTCATACCTTACTTCTCTCAAATTGATTGAGGTCCTCTTGCATAGCAATCACCCAACTTTCATCATTAAGAGCCTCAACAATATCTTTAGGCTCAATTTGAGAGATAAAAGCAAGGTTAGAATCTAAGAGTTTGAGATGTTATCTAGTACTTACACCTTTAGTAAGATCACCAATTATTTGTTCCTTATGGTGATCTTTTGTCATTTTCCATTCCTTTGGAAGCTCTTGTTTGTCTTGCTCTTGAGCTTAAGGTAGAGAGACATCTTGATGTGGGTTTTCTTGATCATTATCATCTTTCTCATAATCAAGATCAAGCTTTTCCATTATACCTACAATATCATCAAGAACACTACCTTTCACAAGATCAAGCTTACTAGATTCATCAAAAACAACATACATAGATTCTTCAACAACTAATGACATTTTATTAAAGACTCTATAAGCTTTTCTAGTGGTTGAGTATCCTAAAAAGATACCCTCATCAGATTTAGAGACAAAATTTCCAAGGTTGTCCTTGGTATTTAATATGAAACACTTGCATCTAAATACTCTAAAGTATGATATCATGGGCTTTCTTCCATTCCATAACTCAAAAGAAGTTTTTTTTAAGAGCGGCTTTTTGAAAACTTGATTTGAAATATAACATGCAGTATTGGTGGCTTCGGCCCAAAAGTATGTTGGTAACCCATACTCATTGAGCATTGTTCGAGCCATTTCAATTAAAGTTCGATTTTGCCTTTCAACTACCACATTTTATTGAGGTGTCCTAGGAGTTAAAATATTTTGTGATATACCATGTTCTAGGCACAAGTTTTCAAAATTTTCATTCTCAAACTCTTTGCCATGATCGCTTCTTATTTTTGAAATAAAATATCATTTTTCATTTTGAACTCTCTTAGCAAAGTTTTTAAAGGATTCAAAAGCATCACTCTTTTGAGCTAAGAAAATTACCCAAGTGAATCTAGAGTAATCATCGACAATGACAAAAGCATGTTTACCTCCTAAGCTAGCAACTCTAAAAGGTCCAAAAAGATCTAAATGCAAAACTTGTAGAGGCTTTTAGGTACTTACAATATTTTTGGATTTGAAGGAGGACTTGTATTGTTTTCCCCTTTGGCAAGGTTCACATGTCTTATTCTTTTCAAATTTGACTCTTGGTAGTCCACTTACTAGCTCTCCTTTACAAAGGCTTTGAATTTAATCCATACTTGTAGGACCAAGCCTTCTATGCCATAGCCAAGATTCATCACTAGTAGTCATAAGACACATAAAGGAAAGTTTAGATATTTTGCGTAAGTCTATTATGTAAGTATTGACATCTCTACTTCCTTTCAAACCATCAACAAGTAAAACATCTTCAATGAAAGTAGTATTATTTATACCAATGGAGCCAATGTCAATTACCTTACCCATAGCATTGTTTCTAAAGGTTACCTTACCACCATCAATACTTTTAATGTCATTGAATAGTTCTTTGTTTCCGGTCATATGCCTTGAGCATCCACTATCCACAAGCCAAACATTATCTTTTATAGCGGACTTGAGGCATACCTATAAAATCGCAATTTAGGTGCAGGTTTTAGGTACCCAAATGAACTTAGGTCCTTGGGGTTAACATATGAAGGTTCCCAATGAGCCTTTCTTATCCAAAAACATTTGATGATGTGACCAAATTTCATGTGACATATCTAATAGAGTAATGAGCCTCAAGGACAAGAACTAACATTACTTGGACTACACGTGACGTAGTCAGTCTAGTGGAAGTTGACACATGTCCATACTCTGAACCAAGTGGGGTACAGATTGGTGAAAGGAATAATTGTACAGAAATTGTCTATGGAAAGGTTCGTAGTCAAACAACTGACTTTTCGGTCAATTGGGGGTCATGATGTGTTCTTAGATACCGCTCATGACTTGCTTAAATTAATTATTAATTTAAGTGGCCAACATAACCGGGAACCTAATGGGTCACACGCATTGAAGATATAGAGAATGAGTAAAATGATCTTGGATAGGATCCAAAATATGAGAAAATTATTTTAGGATGGATCGCGATAAGATCGCATGAAAAAATCGTTTGGAAGTGTCATGGGCCCGTATGAGCCCGCGCGGGCCCGCGCGGGCTAGGCAGGCTGCTGGCCAGCCTTACGGGCCAGCTGGGCTGCCCAGTAGCAGCCCGTAGCAGGCCTAGCGCACCTGCAGCTTCCATCTGTTGGCCAACGGCTGTAATTGGCCATAATTAGGCCAATTATGGCCAATTACTATTCATTAGTTGCCATTTTCTCCATTTTTGACTTTTCATCTTATTTTTGAATTTGATTCAAATTGAAAAGGCATAAAATGGCAGAAAATAGACATGAAATTTTTTTTTTGTGAAAAAAAATATTTTTAATACACAACAAAAATTCTCTCAGGAACACTTTCAAAGCTAGCACTTTGAATTTGTTCAAACCATTTTCTCTTGATAGTTTCTTCTTCATTCTTCGCGTGGATTATCATTAAAGACATCCTACTGTGGATTGTTGTGGTTTGCTACAACCCAACAAAGTGAAGATTTGAAAAACAAATAAAAATTACAAGGTATAATTTTTAATATTTACATTTATATAAATTAGTTTTAATGGTACAAGTATGATTTGTTTCGCTGCGTTTATGAATATGATTTATTCTTCAAAACCCAACACTAATAATGATGGATTCATATTCATTGCTAAATTTTTATAATAACAAAATAAGTACAAAATTAGCAATAGACAAGTCTTCATAATAGTGATGGATTCTTTTTGTTGCAAATATGCTCTCATCGGGCGCCAAATTTTTGCTGCCATATTTAGCTACTTTCTTTAGCAATGGATGTTGTCTGTTGCAATTTTTCATTGCTAATCTATCACTAAGTCATCATTAACTCTTTTTAAAATTTTTATTAAAGTCACTTACTTTTCCATCACTTATCTAACACTAATTAACAATGGATTCATGTATGTTGCTATTCCACTTTTTTGTTGCAATGACATTTTCTTAATATGTTAATCCCAAAGTAGAGATGGTTATAAATTAATTGTTCATATAGTCATGCATACATCTTAGATGGAAGATAACATACATTTGAATGACATGAACATGAACAATAGAATCAGGAGCATTAGATTGCAATTGAAAAGCTTCATTTAAAATCGAAATATTATAACATATGCCAAAGAGATGGTATGGCTTGAAAAAGAGATTTTGGAGGCACACTAGTGTTAGGAAACAATATAAAGAAGATTAATTATGGCTTAGAGTTCGTTGAATTTTTAAGAGAAAGAAACTATGCTTAGGGGGCATAGGGCATGCTTGCCAAAGGACAAAGTCAATTACACAAGAATTTGGATGGTATTTTAGCATAGGGGGCACATTCAATATTAAGATATAATATCTTCAAAATGGGGGTTAATTCAACAAATCTCTTTGAATTGTGGGTTAATTTAGCAAATGTCTCCGAATTTGGGTTATGTTCAGATATCTTTATTCATTTAGGAGATAAAACTAGTAAGATTATTGATTTTTGAGCTAGCATCATTGATTAGAGGGACAAAAATATTAATGTCTTCATTGAGTTAGGAGTTAGAATCAATGGCTTCATCGACATAGGGGTCAAAGTCAATAACTTCATCAATTTAAGAGATAAGATTAGTAACTTCATTGATTTGGGAGTTAGAATTGATGAGTTCATTGACTTAAGGGTTAGAAACATCATATTCATTAATTTTGGAGATAGGATCAATAACTTCATTGATTTGGGAGTTAAATCAACAATTTCATCAATCTGGGAATCATAATTAGTATATTCATTGATTTGAGAGATAAAATTTGTAGCTTCATTAATTTGTGAGTCAAAGCAATACATTTTTGATCAATCAATATTCTCTCCCTTTTGGCAAGATCAAAAAGAGTTAATGCACCACTTAGGCAAAAAGAAAGATGAAGAGAAGAAATATAGGGTTTTTAAAATAAAAATATAAGAGAGATTTTCAAAAATTTCAAAGTGGGGAATCCAATTGAAATATTTAAAAAATATTTTTACTCCCCTTTCTTTTATGGCTTGCTCTCCTTTAATTAGTTATCTTTTTTATACCAATTGTAAGGCATTTTGGGCACATTTAGGCACTTCCACCTTTGGTAGTTCCCCTTAATTACTTCCCCTCAAGTTGATATCATTTGTTAAATTTGTCATCCTTAATACCAATTATGGTGTTTTCATATCACTTGTTGAGAGATGCCAATTGTTACATTTTTCACCTACCCATTTCAACTTAGGTATATGGGGGTTAGTGTTGAAGGTTCAAAATGAGCATTTCTTATAAAACAAAATGCACTAATATGGCCAGATTCCAAGCAATAATGGCATTACACACTAGATTTAAAAATTTTCTTTATATCATTCCATTTTGCACCAAAATTTGGGCATCATCACATCTATAAAATTATTAACATGAATGCATCAACATACATATGGTGTGTGGGGTGTCCTAGGAGAATACTTTTTGTACATGAATGCAAGTTTTTCCATTTGAGGTTGGCTCTAGAGCATTGTGAGTGTTTCCCTTTCTCTTTAGAAATGGGTGGTCTTGTGTGTGCCTTAGTGTGAGCCTATTTTCCTATCACCTATATGCTTATCACACCTGTTAGCTTCGGCACCAACTGACGCATATGTTTCTCAATCGAATGTGTCAATCTCATCAAAAATTGAGCACATTCATGATTGAAACAAAAGCAATATGATTAGACTCTAAATTTAGACCGCGTACAAGTGAGAAATTTAATTATTAACATTTCATGTTGAAATTTTCATGAAAATCAAGGAAACAGAGCTAAACTACAATTTTTTTTGCACTGTTAGTGAGTTGTTAACTGAGGACACTGGGGCATAGAGGATATTAAGATGAGTCTATCAATATAATTTGATATCAAAAATCCAATATTTAGGGCATAAAATTGAGAAAATAAAATTTAAGGCATGGTTTCACGAGAATACTAGAAAATACAATTTTTGCTTTTATGTACCAATTGCGAAATCGGGAACCTTGCTACATAGGATAAATTATACAGTGAATATTAGTGTATTTAATTGCAAGAGAATAATTTGTTGAGGGCTTGAAATTGAAAAAAATACAGGGTGTGGCTAAATATAAATAGTAAAAAATTGGAGGATCAATTGTGATATTTAGCTAAAATGAAAATAAAATGAAGATTAGTTATGTCTAAATGGGATTAATTAACCTAAACCTAGTTTACATGTGGGACAGTTGTCCATCATACAACTAAATCCAAGTTTAAATATTCATACATATATTGAAGAGATGGCCATATTCCTCCCATTTGTTGATTGAAATTCTTATAGAAATAATAGTCCAATTCTTTTCTTTCTTTCTTCCTCCATTGTTTTCCCTCTCTTCTCTCTCAAATTGAACTAATTCAATCTTCTTCCCTCAAATTTTATTTACTTTCTTACAACCCAAACACTAAATTTGAAGGAAATTTAAAGCATTTAGATTGGGTCTCAATTTTAAAGAAATCCAAGGTGAGTTCAAAAACTTTTGTGGATGGGATTCATTCCCTTGTTTTTTCAACTTTATTTTCCCAAATATTTAGTTTATAAGAGCTCTAATTTTTGTTTGCATCCTTTTCCTTCTTTCTTGTTATGTTGTTCAAGCTAAAGATTGATTGATTTGGAGGTAGTAGATCGAGCCCTTAAAGAAGGATGTTGAGGAGGGTTGCCCAGGACATTTAAGGAGTTCATTTTAAATTTCTTAAGCTTGATGGTGATGGATTATGTTTGATTTGGGTTTTGGTTAAGTTGAAGGTAATTTGGGGAAGATTTTGGTTGTGTACAAAGAACCAGATATGGACATCTTGACCTTAACCTTGAACCATGATAACATGGAATTTAGTGAAGTTGGAAGATATAACTTTAACTATTAAAATTGTAGAATCTAATAGTTAAAATAATATTAAACTTGTTAGAGAAGTGCTCTAAAGGTAATCACTTTTAGTTCTTATTGTTCAAATTTATTTGATTAATAAAAGACCTTTTTATTAATTTGATGTTTGTTTGATATATGAATTGATAGTGATCTTAAATCAATTAATGAAGTCCTTGATACATAACATAACATGAAGAAAATCATGATGAAATCATGATATTGAGATTCTTATCATCTGTAATTATATTAGTTTCTAAATTATCCCTAGTCATAAGATTAATGAGACGAATTTTTGTTAATCCAGACAGACTAGCACATGTTATACTCCTTGATTGGATCAAGTAGTAGATCTCATAATTTGTAAACTTAAAATGTTTAGAGTTAACATGTGGATGCTTGCTAAGTATAGCTAAGTACGTTGGATGACATGCTATGAGACAATCATATGGATAATCTATTCATATGTCAATGATAGTCTCATCATAGTAATGGTACAAGTATCCTTAGACTTGAGGTACTCAAGGATATCTTAGATACTAATTTTGTATTTTGACATTATTCCTTATTGCCTTAAGGAAGTCACTCATAGGGTGTAATGCCTAATAATTTAGGCCACAGTCACGATTGACCGAAATTCAGCTCGCCAAACCGATCGAGGTCTAAATTCGGACATGAAAGAAAAAAAATTAAAATAATAATAAATAATATGATTAATTTAGAATTTTAAAGTTTGGAATTAAAATTTGGAAATAAATAATTTTTCGCTGAACGAATTTGGAAATTACAGTGTTTTTGGCACATATATTTTAAGAAAGCATAAAAATGGAATATTCTTTATCTAAGGAAAGAAATATTCTTTTGATTAAAATAAAGTTAGAGTGATTTAAATTAATGGACCAATAAAAGACAATATTATCTAATTAATCCTAACCACCCACCTAATCCAATTATAAAAGTCAACTTTCACTTTTTGCCTTTATTCTTCTTCTTCCTCATCTTAATCAAACCCATTTTTCTCCCTTTTTCTTTCCTTTTGCCGTGACCTTCCTCTTACCCATTTATTATTCTTTTGTTTTCTTCAATCAAGCTAAGATTAGATGGAAAAAAAGTGGAATTAAGGCAAGATCATCAAAGAAGTGAAGTTAAGTGAGCAAAACCAAGGAAGAGGAAGGAACAAAGGAAGAGAAAAAGAGAAAGAAGACTTTGGTCATTTTGAAGATCATCAAAGGTGAGTTTAGATTTTCCATCTTCTCACTTTTCTTCTTCTCTTTTCTTTGAGTTTGGGGTTAGTTGCCATTAAAGCTAGTAATTTAGAGTTATTATTATGTTAATGGTGATTAAGGGTGAATTAGTATGATTAGTTTAAAATTTGTTGTTAGGACAAAAAGGTGAACAATCTTTGAACCATAATCAAAGAGGAAGTAAAGGCAAAGAGAAAGCTAACTAGGAATATGAGAAAAGTGAAGAGACGTAAAATTTTGAGGTATGTACATTTGGCAAAAATTCAATATAGAAAAATATTGATTTTTATGTTGTGATGTTTGTGAAATTATGTATGAAATTCTGGATATTTGATTGAGTGATGAATTGGTGATTAAATGATGTCATGAATGTGAAAATAAAAACTAGAATATGAGGTTGATGCATGAAAATGGAAATTGTATGAATTAATTGATGTGTTGGAAAATTCGTCTTATGAACAGTGTCTAGTTTTCTGATCATAACTTGAGTTCTGGAAATGCTTTTTGAGTGATTCTTGTTGGGTTGGAAAGTTAAGACATAGGCTTCAACTTTCATTAAGACTATTAGATCTAAATATACCTATAATTAGGTAAAAAATAGACTCAATTTTTAAACTAGAAATCTATCCAGTAAAATACTGGACATATTACAGTGAACGTATTTTAGAAGTAAATTCATAACTTTTGCTAATTTTTTTTTTTAATTTGATTCAAGTTGAAAATTAAAGATAAAATATTTATCTATATTTTTTTAGTTGATCACTTGTCCAAATTTTATCTAAAAATAGATGAAAAAGACAGAGAAATATAAGGCAGAAATTTGTCGAGTAAAATACTGGACAAATTGGAATGAATGTAGCTTAGAAGAAAATTTATAACTTTTGCTACAAAATTCGTTTTAATGTGATTCCAATTGAAAATTAAATATAAGACATGTACCTACATTTTTTTAGCAGATCACTTGTCCAATTTCCATCTAAAAATAGACAAAAAATACAGGGCAACATAAGGTAGAAATACTGTCTATAATAGGCAGTTTGCATATATGTGTTGATTGTGGAATTTTGTGATACAAAAATATATTATTTGATTTTCTTATAGTTATAATGATTAAATGAGCAAGTATGAGGTTGTAAAATATTTAATGAGAATTATTGCATTTATGTAGAATTTATATTAGTGTTACTTACATAATTTATGTAAATAATAATAAAGATAACAAATATAATTAGGCCCTATAACATCTAGTCGAGAACTAGAAATTAGGATAAGTTAGCATGTCAATAAAAGGGTAGAAATGTAGGCACTAAAAAAACTAGTGCTGAGATTTAATTTACGTAGGCATTAAGAAATAGTGCTGAGTTGAAATTACGTAGATACTAAAAAATAGTGCCGAGTTCGAAATTACGTAGACACAAAAAAAGTGCTGAGTTGTTATTTAAAATGTAGGCGTTAAACGCTGAGTTATAAAATAATTATGTAAGCACTGAGTATACTGCTAGAGAGCAGAAATCCTATATCTAGTATTTAGTTCCAGTCTAAGATGTCGTGGACTATCAAATAAATAACGATAAAAAATATAAATTATTAAATTGATAGTTCAAATTGTATATCTTGTATTGTTAAAATTTCAAGCATGGTTAATGAATGAAATGTCATAATTGATGAATTAAATATTTTTGCATGAAAAAAATAGTTTTACTATTAAATGAATATTTGGTATGCTTAATAAATTAATTGTAGTTTCTAAAATTTTATTTTAGAAATATTTATGTAATTAATGGATAGTTGTCAAATATACCACTAAGCTAGTAGCTTAGTGCATGTGTTTCACACGCAGACAAATAGATGTAGCTGTTACGTTAGGGCAACTAAAGATAAGGGGAACCTTAAGATCAGATTGCAGCAGTCTAGTTTCTTTTTGTATGTTTTAGAAATTGTATTGTAAAAATTAAAATTTAAAAATTTCTTTTAATGTAAATTTGTGGCATGTAATATTTATAAGGAATGAATTTTATAATTTTATATATCTAGTATTATTTGTAAATATATTTCTAAATATTATAGTTTAATTGAGTGAGTTCTTTTAAATTAAATTAATCACATCACTAGTTGCATATTTAAATAAAAAAATATAAGGTAATAAATATTTCGTTAATAATAAACTCAAAAATTGAAATAAAAATATTTATACAATAAATTGAGCGTTGGTTTTAAAACAAATGAGTTTAGTAGCACTTCTATATCCTATTAATAATTAGTAGGGTAAGGGAGCGCTACATAGGGTGGTGATTGGGTGCAGCTTGAGGTATTCAAAGGTAATTGGGTAACCAACAAAGGATTCTCCACTTTTGATAAAAGGAGTGTATACCTATGGCCTCTTGTCGAGGTCATTACTCGGAAATCTCTGGCCGGAGTGAAAATATCATGAAGATAGGCTTCAATGACATGTCTAATAGAGTAATGAGCCTCAAAGATAGAAACTAATATTACTTGGGCTAGATGTGATGTAGTCAGGCTAGTGGGAGTTGATACATGTCCATATTTTAAACCAAATAGGGTATATAGTGATGAAATGAATAATTGCACGAAAATTATCTATGGAAAGGTTTGTAGTCAAACCATTGACTTTCCTATCAATTGGGGTCATGATGTGTTACTAGATACCACTTATGACTTACTTAAATTAATTATTAATTTAAGTGGCCAACATAACAGGGAACCTAATGGGTCACACGCATTGAAGAAATGAAGAATGAGTAAAATGGTCTTGGATAGGATCCAAAAATATGAGAGAATTATTTCAGATCGGATCACAATGAGATCGCAGAAAAAATCACTCGGAAGTAGTCACGGGCCCACTGGCTAGTAGGGCCTACCCAGTATGCGGCACTGCACGTTGCAGTATGCTGTGTGGTAGTTAGGCCAATTTTAGTTTTTATTAGCTAATTATGCCTATTACTATTCATTAAATTCACTTTTCTCCATTTTGACTTTTAATCTGTTTTGAATATGATTCAAATTGAAAATACATCAGATAGCATAAAAGAGACACGAAAATTAATTCTGGTGAAAAATAATTTTTTAGATACACAAAAATTCTCTTAAGAACAAATTCAAAGCTAGCACTTTGAAATTTGTTAAAACCATTCCTCTTGTTAGTTTATTCTACATTCTTCCTGTAAATTATCATTAGAGACATCTTAGTGTGGATTGTTGTGGTTTGCTACAACCCAACAAGGTGAAGATTTAAATAATAAATCAAGAAATTACAAGGTATAATTTCTAATCTCTATATTTGATAAATTATTTTTAATGGCACAAGTATGATATTTTGTTTTGGATTTTGAAAATTTTGATTTTTTCGCTATATTTATGAATGAGATTCACCTTCAAAACCTAATAAAACTCACCACTAACTAAAATGATGGAGATCCAAAGTAAGAGAACTATGTTGTGGAAATAAATTTATTTTTAAGACATTGAATTTGGATTAGACCAAGGCTACAACGAACAAAAAGGAGAATTTTGGGTAAAAAAGTCATAAGACCCGTAAGGTAATGTGAAAGGGGAAATGCAATAAGATTGAGATTTGAACTTAATTAGACCAAACTGTATTTACTAGTGAACTAAATGAAGGGGTCGACTTCTTTTTGAAGAGATCATACTCATTGTTAGAAATTGGATCTTCTTAAATTTCATTTATTTGGTGATTTCATGATAGTTCTCCAAATGATATAGGCACATTAACAATGTTGAACTCTCCTAATGACAATGAAGCATGGTGAATTGCCATTGCTCTTTTATTTCTTCTATTAGCCTTCCTTTGAGCATTGAACCACTCTTTTCACGTAATGATTCCCACATCGCTATCAATCACCTTTGATGGTGGCTTCCATTCCTTAAGAATAGGATTCCATAGGTTAATGTGATCACCATCTAAATAAGCCTCCATTTGATCTTCCAAAGATTAAAGTTTGAACCATCAAAAAATGGATTGAGGTGGTGACTCTATTCCATTGCCATCTTGCACCTTTGTTATCGCACTTAAATTTTAGATGAGAGACCTAGACTCTGATACCATATGTTAGAAAATATGTGCACCAATAAGAGGGGTTCAATTTATAGTTTGTTAAAATCTTTAAGGCAAATGAAATTCTTTGCAGCAAATAAGTATTTTAGCAATGGACAATTAAAATAATGATGAGACAGAGAGATAAAAGAATAAGTGAGAGAGACACAAAATTTATAGTAGTTCTAGCAAATACTTATTACATCCATTTCCCAATTGTAATTAGGAATTTTTACTATTTTTTTCAAATAGTACAACTCGTGTTTTTCCTAAGGCTCACACACAACCTTATCTAGAATTTTTATTGATGCTAACTCTTAACCTCAAGTATTTTCACAAGCTCATAATCTAAACTACACAAGTATTTTTCTAGGCTCAAACTTAATTTGAGTTTTTCTAAGTGCTCACTCAAAACCCTTTATAAGAGTTTTCCTAAGGCTAACTCTTAACATTTTATAGTATTTTATCCTAGGCTAACATTCAACTAAAACCCAAATTTTTTTAAGGCTAAACATTTAAAAACCATTCCTATAACACCCCTTTACCCTTCTATACCTCAATCAGGTAAGGTAATGTTTCTGACTAATTGACTAGTGTCCCTATGCAAGACTTACTAACACATGACAGCTATGACACTAGTGTTGCCTAGAAAATGAACCAAGAAGGGGGTTAAATTGGTTATGAAATAAAAAATTTCTTAACTTTAAGTGCAGAATAAAATTAAATAGAGTATGGAAGGAAAGATATCACACACAAGATTTATAGAGGTTCGGGTATTAATAAATCTTGCTCCTCTCTCCAATCTCAATTGGGTGTTTTACTAACACACTAAGTGTTACAATGGAGTTTTACAAGCTCACTCCCAACTATGGTGTTTCTCTCAATGGCTAACACCTAACCCATAAATTCCCTTATGTTTTAATGGCTCACACAATAAACCAATTCCTTGTGTTTTATGGTTCACACAATAAACCCTTAGAAGTGTTTCAATCTTAACCCAATATACCCAAACTCACTTGAGTAATTGTTTACAATGAAAACACTCACCAATACTCAGAAATTATGAGCAGATAAGTTTTTACAAAGAATAAGAGTTTTGCTGAAAATTAGTTAATCCACAAGGTTACAACAAGATTAAAGATTCAAATTAATTTTTGTTCTTCTTTTAGGATTCATAAATGACTTGCATTTATACTTTCTCTACGAATTATAGCCGTTTAGGTGCATTTAATGCAAAAATAGTCGTTAAACCAACTCTTAACTTCATGTCTGACATGTTTCTCTGTCCTCATTCATAGGCATGAATATATGTGTCACGGTCATGAATGTTCTTCCAAGTCGTGGTTTAAGTGGTGACTCTGGTCGTGAAGCTTTATGGAAGAATTTGACATGGTATCTCATGGGTGTGACTGATTTGATCATTCACGATTGGTATGATCCTTCATGGTCGTGAACTTTGAATGGTGCAAAGTTGGCGCTAAGCTATATTCACGGGCGTGACTTTGCTATTTCTTCTGATTTTGATCTTCAAAAGTTGTCTTTCATTCTTGCATCATATTCTATTCAAGATATATCACATTATTAAATACATTATTGCTATTTTATTTGTTAGCATCAAAATGATGAAAATACCCCTCAAGGTTCAACAATCTCCACCTTTTTTATGGTGACAAATAATATAGCAATATGTGATTTTGAGAAGTCTCCCCCTCAAAAGATGCTTAAAACAAAGTAATAGGGTTCAAGAATTGAAAGACATATAGCATGGTTCTTTGCTAACTAGTTAGGTATATGCAAGATATATCCTAAGTATATCAAAGTTATTTGCTAACTAGTTAGGTATATGCAAGGTATATGTAAGGTATATGTTAAGCATATTATCAGAAGAAATTGCATAAAAAAGATATATCCACACGTTTGCATTTAACCACACATACATTTGCGTATATATTGCTATATTACTAGGTTTTCCCCCTTTTGTCAGCAACAAAAACAACAACAAAAATGAATTGATAAAAAGATAATTGTATTAAAAGAAGGAGAGGAAGTACAAAGTTTTTAAAAAAACATGAAATAAAGTCCTATAACATTAAAAATAAATCTACTACATGAAAAGCTAGGACTCTAATTAGGCTTCAAGCCTGACAGACCATCCTTTAGGCATGCTACCTCCACCTCGAGACTATCCATACGAGATTCTATGAAGTCTTTGAGGTTTTCCAACCTCTCGTCGATGGACGCCTGCATTAAGTCAAAGCGAGGTGCTAATAGATCAGCAACCTGCTGTGCCAAGCTGGGTGTGGTAGAAGTCGATGATTGACCAACCTCTTGCTCAACCTCTGGTGTTGCTGTTTCGACTCGGGCTCATTGTTGGATACCCTGGAGGCCAGATTTGAAATCATCAGTATCCTAGTCTTCCTAATCAATTTCACTAGCTGGAGCGGTGAAATGGTAATAGACATTATTCTTATAAATAATGCGAACAACTGCTCCCATCTTTATGAAGGACTCGACATCTAGCCGGTCTTGAGGATGTGCTGAATGAGATTGTAATTGTGCTCATTGAGTTTTAGATACCTGAGCTCAATGGCTTGGTGAGTCACATACCCACCAATCAAGATATCTCCCGATGGTTTTGTTGCAATTGAAAGAAGATGATTTGCAAACCAGCAGAGACATAGTTATGGTTAGATCTCTTCGTGCCATTTCCAATAGGAAGAGCTTCGATTTTCTGATTGCCCCGTTGCTATCTCCTCTAGAAAATATACTATAGGTAAGAAACCTATGTAAATATTTATGCATAGGAGACCGAAGATGTGTACTATTGGTCTTCTTCATATCCCAGCTACATTCCAACCCAAAATGAGTCCATGTCGGATTGGCATAGAATTCCACTTCACTCTCATTGAGAATGCCATCTGAGGGAAGCTTGAAAATAGTGCCAAACTCTGCTACTGTAAGAGTGTTCATATGCTTATAGAGTTGAAATTTTACAGTTCCAGTGGGAGAGACTTGCAATATGCTAAGGAACTCAAAAATTGGTTCCTTTAGTGTTGGCCGATGAATTTCTACAAAATCCTTAAGATGACAAGCTTGCAATTGTTCTATCATGCTTATCTCAAGATTGAGAGTCTTGACATCACGCCATTTGAAGGAACAAGACGAAAGTAGGGTCTTTGTTTTAGAACGACATATCTGGGATGGCAATGATCTGGAATGATATTGAGAAGGTAATCCGTGTGGTGTCTCGGGCATGGGATTTCTTCCTTGTGCCTTTAGATGAGTTGGGTTCCATTGTGATAATTTTGGAATAGGGATTTGGAGAATGATTTTCAGACTAAGGATTTTAAGAATAAACCTAGAGATGTTGAGATTCATCAAAGAAAAAATGATTTGGATGAATTTATAGATAGAAATGAATATGAGAAGGCTAGATTTTGTGAGAAATATTGAATGAGAGCTTTAATTGAGAGAATTTTTAAAGTTGGAAATGTGAAAAATGGCAGAAATCCATTTTTATAGTCGACAGATTCACAACCGTGAATAGTCCATCCCGGGCTTGAATAGTCGGGGTCACGATTTGTTGAAGAGGCGCTCTAGCCATGATAAAGGATACAAACCGATTCACAGTCCTGACATTAAATAGTCACGGGCGTTACTTATGAATTTCACAGTGGTGACAAAAGGAGTCGCGGTCGTGAAGAGTAATCTTCAATACTTCTGACCGTGAGGCAACGCGTGAAATAAAGCGTGAACGGTTCTGTAATTATTTGTTGTTAATGTTCATAGTCATGAATAAGTGTCACAGGCATGAATAAAGAGTTTCACAAGAGTGAATGAAAAGAGTCATGGGCGTGAAACATAGTCTTCACAACCTCCAACTGGGAAAGATGTCGTAAAGCAAGGCGTGAAAACTACTGGAGCTTTTTGCGATTAGGAACATGGCCGTGAATATATGTCACGTGTGTGAATTATCTCAAATCTTCAATTAATAAAACTAAGTCCCAAAAAAAAAAGACTAAAAGATTTCCAAAAAGCTTATATGTCTTAGAACTTATATTCCTATCATGTTAACCACTTCATACCTAAAAAATTAGTCAATTAAAGAGCATCATATGAAGGAAATTAACACTCAAGGTTGACAATTGACAACCATACTTAAGATAAGGTTGATCCATCAAGCACACTAAGCTCTCTTCTTATGAAGCAAAATCTTTCTTCATTAAGAGATTTGGTGAAAATATCTACCAATTGATTTTTTGTATCGATAAATTTTAATACAACATCTCCATATTGAACATGATCTCTAAGAAAATGATGTCTTATGTCAATATGCTCACTTCTAGAGTGTTGAATAGGATTCTTAGATAGGTTTATGGAACTTGTATTGTCACATTTGATGCGTATATAGTCCAAACTATGACCATAATCCTTAAGAAGTTGTCTCATCTATAGAATTTGAGTGCAACAACCTCTTGTTGCCACATATTCCGCTTCAGCTTTAGAAAGGGCAACCAAAACTTGTTTCTTGCTAAACCAACAGACTAAGCATTCACCAATAAAGTGACAAGTGCCTAAAGTACTCTTTCTATCCAAGAGACTGTCGGCATAGTCTGCATCTGAATTTCCTATGATATGAAAGGATGAATTTCTAGGATACCATAAGCCTAGATGCAATGTGCCATGTAAATATTTTAAGATTCTTTTCACAACATTCAAATGTGATTCTTTGGAACAAGATTGAAATCTAGCACATAAGCATACACTATACATTATATCAAGCCTAGAGGCAGTAAGATATAAAACTGATATGATCATACCTCTATAGAGCTTTTCATTAATGCTCTTCCCCTTTTCATCTTTATCCAATTTTGTTGATTTGCTCATTAGAGTCTTGGCATTTTTGCATCATTCCATTCCAAATTTTTTGATTAAATCTTTGGCATACTTGGATTGGTTGATGAATATGCCTTCATTGCTTTGTTTTATTTGTAGACCAAGGAAGAACTTAAGCTCACCCATCATGCTCATTTCAAATTCCATAGTCATACACTTCTTGGCAAAGCAATTCATTAGTAGACCTAAATATGATGTCATCAACATAAATTTGAACAACTAGAATATCATGCTTATGTTTTTCAATAAATAAAGTTGTATCAACATTTTCTTTGGAAAAATTATTTGCTAAAAGGAAAGAATTTAGTCTTTTATACCAAGCTCTTGGAGCTTGTTTCTAATCATACAAGATGTTTGAAAGTTTAAAAATATGATTAGGGAAATTATGGCTTTCAAAACAAAAGGGTTGTTCTACATAAACTTCCTCCTCTATAAAACCATTTAAAAAAGTAATTTTGACATCCATTTGAAAGAGTTTAAAATTCATATGGCATGCAAATGCGAAAAGAATTCTTATGGCTTCTAATCTAGCTACTAGAGCATAGGTCTCATCATAATCTTTATCTTCTTCTTGATTATAACCCTTTGCAACTAACCTAGCCTTATTCCTAGTTATTGAATCTTGTTGATCTAGTTTATTTCTAAATACCCATTTACTACCAATGATTTAATGCTTTTTGGGTCTAGGAACTAAGGTCCATACATTACTTCTCTCAAATTGGTTGAGTTCCTCTTGCATAACAATCACCCAATTTTCATCATTAAGAGCCTCAACAATGTCTTAAGGCTCAATTTGAGAGACAAAAACAAGGTTAGAATCTAAGAGTTTGTGATGTGATCTAGTACTTACACCTTTAGTCGGATCACCAATGATTTGTTCCTTGGGGTGATCATTTGTTATTTTCCATTTCTTTAGAAGCTCTTGTTTATCTTGCTCTTGAGCTTGAGGTAGAGAGACATCTTGATGTGGGTTTTCTTGATCATTATCATCTTTCTCATAATCAAGATCAAGCTTTTCCATTTTACCTACAATATCATCAAGAACACTACCTTTCACAAGATCAAGCTTTCTAGATTCATCAAAAACAACATGCATAGATTCTTCAACAACTAATGACCTTTTATTAAAGACTCTATAAGCTTTGCTAGTTGTTGAGTATCCTAAAAAGATACTCTCATCGAATTTAGAGGAAAATTTTCCAAGGACGTTGTCCTTGGTATTTAATATGAAACGCTTGCATCCAAATACTCTAAAGTATGATATCATGGCTTTTCTTCTATTCCATAACTCAAAAGAAGTTTTGTTTAAGAGTGGTTTTTTGACAACTCGATTTGAAATATAACATGCAGTATTAGTGGCTTCAGCCCAAAAGTAGGTTGGTAACCCATACTCATTGAGCATTGGTCGAGCCATTTCAATTAAAGTTCGATTTCTCCTTTCAACTGCCCCATTTTGTTGATGTGTCCTAGGAGTTGAAAATTTTTGTGAAATATCATGTTCTAAACAAAAGTTTTCAAAATTTTCATTCTCAAACTCTTTGCCATGATGGCTTCTTATTTTTGAAATGAAATATCCTTTTTTATTTTGAACTCTTTTAGCAAAGTTTTTAAAGGATTGAAAAGCATCACTCTTTTAAGCTAAGAAAATTACCTAAGTGAATCTAGAATAATCATCGACGATGACAAAATCATAGTGTTTACCTCCTAAGCTAGCAACTCTAGTAGGTCCAAAAAGGTCTAAATACAAAAGTTGTAGAGGCTTTGAGGTACTTACAATAATTTTGGATTTGGAGGAGGACTTATGTTGTTTTCCTCTTTAGGAAGGTTCACATGTCTTATTCTTTTCAAATTTGACTTTTGGTAGTCCACTTACTAGCTCTCCTTTGCTAAAGCTTTGAATTAAATTCATGCTTGCATGACCAAGCTTTCTATGCCATAGCTAAGATTCATCACTAGTAGTCATAAGGCACTTAGAGGAAAGGTTACATATTTTGTGTAAGTTTATTATGTAAGTATTGACATCTTTACTTCCTTTGAATATCTCTTGGCCACTAAAGGAGGTTACAAGACATTCATTTGAGGTAAAGATTACTTGGTTTCCCTTATAACATAATTGACTCACACTTAACAAATTATGTTTCAAACCATTAACAAGTAAAACATCTTCAATGAAAGTAGTATTATTTATACCAATGGAGCCAATGCCAATTACCTTACCCTTAGCATTGTTCCCAAATGTTACCTTACCACCATTAATACTTTTAATGTCATTGAATAGTTCTTTATTTCTGTTCATATGCCTTGAGCATCCATTGTCCACAAGCCAAGCATTTTCTTTTATAGCGGACTTGAGGCATACCTATAAAATCACAATTTAGGTGTGGTTTTTAGGTACCCAAATGAACTTGGGTCTTTGGGGGTTAGCACATGAAGGTTCCCAATGAGCCTTTCTTATCCAACAATATTTGTTTATGTGACCAAATTTCATATAATAATGACATTTTTTAGCTCTAAACATGTTTTTCGGTTTTACCATGCTTTTAGGTCACATTATCCTTTTTCGATGGAGTTTGTGAGTAGTGACATGCACATGCATGATGAATAGGTGATTTCCTAGGTGCATGCCTCTTGTACATGAAGGCATGATTGGCCTTATGAGGTCTCCCTCTTAAGCTATACGACCTTTGACCATTCTTCTTATAAATAAGGGGTTTAGTGTGTGTTGTGCTTTTAGCCCTTAGGCATATTACTTCTATTGTGGAGGTTTGAGGTGCACTAGACTTAACAAAGGTGGTCTTGTTAGATGAAGATGATGTTCCATTAAATCCTAGACCATGTCTTATGAAATGTGGTCTTTGGGACACTATGAGAGTATCTAAACTCTCCTTGCCTTTATGCAATCTTGAAACAGAGTTTCTAAGTTCCTCAACTTCATTTTTCAAAATATTGTTTTCTTTAAGCAATGATTTAGTTGAGGGTCTAGAGGAATACTCATCTAATGATTTTTGAAGAGTTTCATTAGAAGTTTTAAGATCAAGATTTTCCTTTTATAAAACTTCCATTTTGTTTTTTAAATTTAAAATGTTATCTTTGTAAGTATTGAATCTACATCTATATTTTTCTAATTCTTGGTTTAATACCTCTATTAAACTCTGTTCATCATCATCTTCACTATCATTATTATTATCACTACTATCATTATTAAATGAGTATGAGTAAGAAGGACCTACCTCATCCATGAAGTAATCCTCTAAAGCCATGAAGCATAGGTTGAATTCTTCACCTTCATTGTCATCTTTTTCACTTGAAAAGCTTTCATAATCCCTAGTGGCTTTGTGACCTTTCTCCCCATTATCTTTTTGATATATTTTCTTGTGTTTCTTGAGCTTTGGACATTCCGATTTGATATGTCATTTCTTCCCACACTCATAACATTTTACCTCCTCCTTATTTCTTTGAGAGTCATATGAGGGGTGTTTGAGGTTCCTTTGTTTGAAGTTTCAAGAGTTGCCAATTCTCTTTTCAATTATTCTTTTTGATCTTCTTGAGAGCATGGCAATGTATTCATTTGCATCATCACTCTTGTTTTCATCATCTTCAACTTCTTCTTGCAATTTTGAAGTAGAGGCTTTGAGTGCTACAGGCTTTCTTTTCTCTGGTTCGGCTTCAAGTTCTCTATCTTTTTTTACCACCATTTCGTGTGTTAGAAGTTTGCCAATAAGCACATCGGTAGGCATGATGCTCATATCTTCATTGGCTTCTTCTATACCTGTAACTCTTGAACCATAGTCTTTGGGAGGAAGGATTCTCAGAATTTTGTTGTTTACATCTTCCAAGCTCAAGTGCTTTCTTAGCTTTATCATGCCATATATGATGGCTAGAAGACAGGTCATCATGTCGGTGATAGATTTATTTGATTTCATCTTGAAGAGTTCATATTCTGAAGTAAGAAGTTGAATCTTATTGGATTTAACTTGCTTGGTTCCTTCATGATAATTCTCCAATGTCTTCCACATACTATATGTGGTAGGGCAATGTTGGATTATTCCACATTCTTCAATGGATAGAGAGCTTGTGAGGATTGTCATTGCCTTTATGTTTTTGAAGTTTGCTCTACATTGAGGCTCTGTCCAATCATCTCTTGAAAGAACTTCTTCTTCACCATCAACTCCTCTCCTAGTTGGTGGTGTCCATTCTTTTTGAACATTATCCCAAACTTCAATTCCCTCACTATCGAGATATGTCTCCATTCGAAACTTCCATTGAGCGTAGTTTGCTCCATCAAAGTAAGGCTTAAGACTTTGGAATCCTTCACTGGCCATTTCTTGATCTTTGTTAGCACTTTTTAGGCTTTGTTGCTAGACAAGCTCTAATACCAATTATTGCCCAGACAATGAACCAAGAAGGGGGTTGAATTGGTTATGAAATAAAACATTTCTTAATTTTAAGTGCGGAATAAAATTAAATAGAGTAGGGAAGGAAAAATATCACACACAAGATTTATAAAGGTTCGGGTATTAATAAACCCTACTCCTCTCCCCAATCTCAATTGGGAGTTTTGCTAACACACTAAGTGTTACAATGGAGTTTTACAAGCTCACTCCTAACTATGATGTTTCTCTCAATGGCTAACACCTAACCCAGAAATTCCCTTATGTTTAATTCCCTTATGTTTTAGTGGCTTACACAATAAACCAATTCCTTGTGTTTTATGGTTCACACAATAAATCATTACAAGTGTTTCAATCTTAACCCAATATACCCAAATTCACTTGAGTAATATTTTACAATGAAAACACTCACCAATGCTAAGAAATTATGTGCAGTTGGATTTTTACAAAGAATAAGAGTTTTGCTGAAAATTAGTTAATGCACAAGGCTACAATAAGATTAAAGATTCAAAGTAATTGTTGTTCTTCTTTTAGGATTCATAAATGACTTGCATTTATACTTTCTCTACGAATTATAGCCGTTTGGGTGCATTTAATGCCAAAATAGTCATTGAACCAACTTTTAACTTCACGCCTGACATGTTTCTCTGTCCTCATTCATGGGTATGAATATATGTGTCACGGTCGTGAATGTTCTTCCAAGTCGTGGTCCAAGTGGTGACTCTGGCCGTAAATCTCTTTGGAAGAATTTGACATGGTATCTCATGGGTGTGACTAAGCGTAACTGATTTGATCATTCATAGTTGGTATGATCCTTCATGGCCGTGAACTTTGAATGGTGCAAAGTTGGCGCTAAGCTATATTCACAGGCGTGACATAAGTACTCACAGGCATGACTTTGCTATTTCTTCTAATTTTGATCTTCAAAATTGTCTTTCATTCTTGCATCATATTTTATTCAATATATATCCTGTTCAATATACTTAAAACACAAGCATTGTTTTGAGAGCATACATATGTTATAACCAACAAAAATTTATATTACTCACAATATTTTGTCTATACATAGCTTGAATTTTCATTTATCCTTGAAGTGCATCCAATGTATGTAATGCTTAACCTATGTACATGACATGAAATTGAAAGTAAACTAACCCAACTTGGGTGGCCATCTCTACTGTTGCTGTGCTCTTCTGGTGGAGTCCATTAGATCTGTGGCTCTGACTATCTGCTTTGTCATTAAACATCTTTTATCTACTACCTGGGCTAGAAGACAACTCTCGCATTGAGCTAGCTCTTAGTGGTGCAAGCTTTACAAAAATAGGCATTACTTTCTTTTAAATACATTGCATAGATAACCTAATATGTAATCTAACTATATAACATAAAGGCAATTGTAAAATATCATGCTTTATAAATGAAAATAGATAACTTATAAAATAACATCATGCCTAATAGAGGCTAGCTTAGACACAAATTCATTTCATGATAAGCCACATCATATAAAGTTTACAAAAGTAGTTTCATAGTTTATTGAAATCATCTAGCATGCCTTTCTAAGATCAGATAATAGTAGGAGAAACAAATGATCATGCCTTGAAAAAAAATAACCACTCATGATATAGTTGCATAACAAACATATGTTATAAAACACATTAGAGCTTACCTATTGAGGCCATAATTTACTACCTCGACATGATACTAGGGAGACAGAAAGGGTACCTAACCCAAAGGTTGATTGAACATAAGGGCACTAGTCAGAAGTGATGTTGTGCATCCAGATATCAAGGCCATGACTTAAGAGTCGGCATATGACTTAAGAGTCAACATAATCATAATCAGAGTCACGACTTAAAAGTCGGGTACAATCAATAACTGAATCAGAATATCCAAGCGGAAGTTGTATGAGTTAAACATATCATAATGTACCTATTGGCATACCAACTAGTCTACCATGCTATTGTCTAGGGTTAATTATGGGCGGTTGAAGACATGTTCATATTCTTGCAGGCTTGTTCACACACTGACATAAGCAAAGCATAATTAAACATTTACCATTCAATGAACGTATATTCCAAATAGACTTATTTAGTAAACTTATCAACATATTTCCCATGTAATAAACTAATCAACTTACATATTCACATACCTAGCATTTCTAATATTCTCAAATTATTTATGGGATATAATCATATATATAACAGTTTTATGTGGTATTTTAGATGCCCAATCGGATACAGACATGCCAAATGTATATTGGGCACATTACATAGAATATTTCAAAATTCACTTATAGAATATTTTTGTATTGTTATTACATCTTATTTACACTACCGAACCTAAGTTTGAGTATTTTCAACTTACTAAATTCTTACACACATTGGCATGGATTATATTCAACATATATTAAATATATGTCAATATATACTTATTATATATCACATATACTAGACGTATAATCAACATATACTAAACATATACTTTCCACATAGCACATATATCATGCATATACCATACTTATACTACATACCACATATGTTACATATATATCTTACATATACCATGCATATGTCATACATATACTTCATATATAATTATCGTATCATTTCATTTCTTTCATATTGATAATTTTGTTTTAATGGTTATTACCATAAAGCTTGAACAAATCTGGTTTGTAAACTCCTCATGATCACATGATCTTTACCTTTGTCTGGCTTAGGCACTCATGATGTTTGTGCATCTGACAAGAACTACACATTAACTAATATATGTTTTCATTTAAAGGAAAGTCATAAAATAAATGATATCTAATGGAGCTTCTCACATCTCTCATGTTACTTTTAAGGTTTCATGTCATGATCCGATTAAAGGTTACATATATTCTCACATGGTCTAAGCTAAAGACTTGTTTCATGTTTTATGAGGTCAGTTAGTTACTATATGGTCTAGGATCTAGGTATTAGTGTCTAAAGTACTTATTGCATAACTTTCAATTTCATGTCCTAACCATTAGCAGTTATATTTGTCTTCTTTTATTATTATATGAAATATGGCTTTAGTTCATACTTATCAAAATTGATTTTTTTTTCAATGGTTCATAGTCTAGGTTAGTATATCATAGGTCTATAACGCTCTACGATTCCAACTCCTGTTCAAGAACTATATCTTTCTCTTCAGATGGCTTTCTAACCAATGACCTACAAAGCTTTAAAGTTTAGACTACCTCTCCATTTTAAGTTTTTATTAATCATAATGTGTTTTAAACCTTTTTAATATAATAAAATAATTCTTCCCTGCCCTTTGCAGAATTTGTACAGTGAATTATACTCCATTTTTCATCTTGCTCAATTTTGAATTAGAATAATTGGTCATATATAGATTTGTAGTTTAATATCTTAGCTTTAATTAGAAGTTAGAACCAAACAATTCTAACTTCTACTAAGTAAGTTATATCAAATTTTATTTGGACCGTTCAGCTATAATAAGCCTAGAATTTTCCTAGACAGTTCCCAGGTCACAATTTTGATTCAGAATTAAGCATAGCTACTGTCCAAATTTGATCTCATAGTCTTCATGAAAGTTTATTCTAGATGTTTATTTTCCATCCCAAAAAGAATCACAATGATCCAACGTTTAGAATGTAAGTTATGAATAGATTTATAAAGATTGCTCCTAGGTTTATTTCTAGCAATTCATCAAGGCACATCTTCAATGTCCATTTTCACTTCCTAACTTAAAGCTCTATCTTCCAAACTCATATGGAAAAAAGAAGGGAAGACAAGAATTAGACTATATCAATTTTAAAGAGAGGAGAAAAAGAAAGAATTAAATGGAAATAGAAGAGAAGCCACGGTCAACTTTAAAAATAGGATTTACCTTAACACAATACCACCATTGCTTCATTCTCTCACATGCAATTTCATTTAACACCTTCTCTAACCTTGATTGTTACATGCAAGGCTATTATGATGAAAGACCAATCTTGGCTGAGGTTAAACCTCCCTCACCTGCCTTGATTTCACTTTCTTAGCTTATAGATGACTCCTTTTTCCAATACTTGAAGTTCCTAGTTAGAATTTGGTGTTTGGGAAATGGGAAAATAAGAGAAAGATGAAAGAAATCGACTTTAAATGGATTCAGCCAATGAGGAGAAATGGGAGGGTGGATGGCAAACTTAGAAGAAGAATATGTTTCATTACAAAAATAAGAGAAATGAATGTTAAAGTGGGCACACATTAGCTATTTATACCTAGATTAAGAATTTGATTATCATGCATATAAGACATGTGGTCTTCATGCAAGACATGTTTAGATTTAATTAAAAAAAATAATTCATCTTTAATTAAGCTCTTTATTAAATAAATCAAGTTAAATATCTCCTTTAGTCCTTGTATTTTTCACTATTCATACTTAACTTGATTTTTATTTTGTCAATTTCAGGCCCTAAACTTTAAATATTTGACATATAAATACACCACATTCATGTCTCAAAATATTTTATGTCTCGGTGTCTTTGGATTCGTAATCACTCACCAGAGCTAAATTTGTAAAATTACGGTTTGGTCCCTTTTTTTGTTTTCATGCAAAAACTGAACATAACATATGTATAATTAGCTTCCTTACTTATCCTAGGCCCATATTTAGATTCTGATCATATTGCCATTGTTCTGGTCACAAATGTGCATGAGTTTCGATCAATCTGATGCATCCAATTGCGAAACGCACATGTCGGTTGGGGTCTAAACTGGTAGATGTGACAATTCCACCACTCAAGAATACAACAAAATATTATAAAATAGATGGAGAATTAGACTAGTTAAGCTTGGGCATAGGGGTTTGTTTTCATTACATTTTGATGCCTTTGGATGGGGTATTTATAGTCTAAAACCTCTAAAGTGTCGTTGCATAATTTTCCCTTCCCAAAAGCTAGCTTTTTTTTGTATCTTTTTTATTTTTACTATCAAATCCATAATTGAGGTCATGCTTTCTCTTTTGCAGTCATGATTTTCTTTGCTCTTGAACAACTAATACATGTGATTAGGTTTGATTGACTTTAGGTTTCGACAATCGACCTCATATGATTTCAAGATTGCACTCCTCCTATTGCAATTGGGTCTTTTTGCAGTTGCATTTCTCATCATGTTCTCCTAATTTGTTTTGGATTTCTTCAGGTGTTGCAGTTGTGGTCATGCTTTTCTAAGTCATAGTCTTAATTTCAAGTTAAGCTCTGAACCCTTGGACACATGGCATGCTTTCTTTGGTCTCTTCTTGGTGGGTTGGCATTACAAGTTATGCAGTCATGCTTTCTTGCCTCGCAGTCACAATTACCCTTTTAGGACAAATTCCACAGTTGCAATCTCCTTTGAAATTTCCAACACATTTCAACACTATGAGAATCGGGATCGCGATTTTACCATCAATGGCAATACTTTATTTCTTCTATCATGATTTATGTGTCTACCACATATTTTTTTCTTTCACTAGTGTTTGCACTCCAAATGCTAGGAAACTTATGGACCTATAAAATAACACTTAGCAAACATATTAGTGACTCTCAATGTGATTGTCAAGATCAAAATATAAAAATGCACCATTTAGGCTAATATAACTAAATTAGTAAAAGGCATAGAAGGGGATGTGAGCACTAAATTTGTCATGTCCACTATTTTAGACCCTAAGTCACACACACGTTGAATTGAGCATAGTCGATCGGCAAAAGCCTAAATTTAAATAGAAAATGATTGGAGAACATAAAATTAATTACTATGGGAATTTTTAGTTGGTTAAGATTGGGAAAAAGGGGGAAATTCACTTGTGGATTAAAATTAAAAAAAATGGAGTTAAAGGATTAAATGGGAATGTGGGGAGAAGTAGTTGAGAAAGTGATTAATTATATTAAATTAAGGTTTAATTAACTAAAAAAACTTATACATGTTGGTAACTTAATGAAGTCTTGTGTTAATTATCCATTAGCTTTGGTATAAAAAGTGGTTGTGATTATCTTACGGAATTTTTCAATCCATTTTTCTTTTCTTTACCCCATGACCATAGTATAAGGGAAAAAAGGGAGCAATCCAAGGGTTAGTGGCAACTTGGGTTCTTGAAGGAGGTGGCCACATGCAACAATTTCATAAAAAGAGAAGAAAATATAGGGGTGCTCTAATTTGAATGAGGGAGGCAAAGTGTGAGGAGAGAAGAAAAAGATGGTTATGGCTTGGGTTGGGCAAAGACAAGGAGCTAGTTTGGGCAAGGAAATGGGTCTTATTCTGCATATAAGTATGTTTGTCTAATTGTGACATGTGAATGTATTTATTTAGTTGTGATAAATGAAGAGAAAATATATGTATGTGTGAAAATAATTCTTCAAGACTAAAACTATGTGTGAATAAATAAGTTTTTGAATTATACATAATAATGATCAATGGGATGAATAATGAACAATGTCATGTGAGTAATACTTTGAGGTAATAAAGTTGATTTAAATGCATGACAAGAATAGTAAAATCAAACTATAGATGTTGATCTGCGGCTTGTTGGATCCTCTTAAGAAGAGTATAATGATCATAAGAATACATACATATATGTATAATTCATATGGGTAATGAACATTTAAATGGTGTATAACGTGTAAATGTTGCTTTATATGTGTAATGTGACAATTAATGCATCTTAAGTATTATATGGATAAAATAGATAAGAGAATAGTAATGTGATATTCTTTGCGAAAATTTAAAGGTATGGGTGTGAGCTTGTCTTGTTGAGATTAAGGTATCATATATTGAGGATTATGAATTTCAACCACGAATGAGGTAATTTATATGTCTAATATGTAATGTGAATATTCTAGGTGTGACATAATTTGCTTTAAATAGGTAGAACAGTGGAGGAATGGTCATATAGGTGGAAAATGAATTTTAGGACTCAAAAGTCACAACTGTGCCTCTTTCATTGCGATTGTGACAATGTGATATGGATTTTTTTACGGCCATGCTCCTTTTTAGTGACCCTATTCTAATCGAGCTAAGAAATAGTAGAGTTTGAAAGGAGAAGCACGACTGCAAAGTGCTGTCATGAAAGATATTTGGCGACCATGCCTCACTTATAGCAACCGCATCACTAAGTGGTATAAGAAACAATGGAGTTCACGATAAAGACATAATCACAAAATAGTATTGTAAAAGGTATACTACAACCACACACTTAGAGTAATGACCACGAGTTTTGTGTAGTCAAAGATAAATAAAGTTTGACTTAAGAAATAAGATTTTTAAAAAGGTAAGTAAGGAATGCAATGTTAAGAAAAATGTTATTGATGCTAGACACTTCTAAAAGGCTACAATTGATAAGTTAAGAAGATGAATTAAAGCAAGGAGGTGAGTTATTAATCAATGTCTTATGTTATTAGTGGATTTGTGAACTTTTGTGTGCTTTATTGATGTAATATTAAATGAACTAAGATAACTACATTTAATTGATGTTTGTTTGAATATGAGAGCATGTTAGAAAATATTAATGCGTGAAAAATTTGGTAATGAAATGATAAATTGATATGATTCAGTTATAATCAGTAGTCCTAAACACCGAGTCTAGAATTAAGGTCGGATAGTATAGCATAGTATAAGGGGTAGACGATACCGTATATAGTGGAATACAAATACAAAGACAGTATGATTATGAATATAATGTTAAATATGGCGCCAAGAGGCTACAAGCAGCCAAACAAAAACTTAAAATTAGGCTGTGATCAACCATCTGATAATCAATAAACAGGATACAATCAGCCAAAAATTATACAAAAAGGGAAGCTTGTGATCAACTAATAGAGTAACCCGTGTCCACCTACCATATTCTAGCTTAATAGTGTCATGGGCAAGAACAAAAGCTTAAACGAGAAAGGAAAAAAGGTTGTACACGAATACTAATTAATGCATTTCATATTATGTTAACTTGGTATGGATGCTTATTATGATTTGTTGATGTTTACTATGACTATTAGTAGTTAAACTTGTGCGTTAGTGACAAGGCGAATGATTCTTAACTAATATGTGAGTGAATTGGAAACTTGTTATGCTTATTTTAAATTATTAGCTTGATATGATTGGGTTTGCTATAAGCTTTTTAATGTAGTTAATATGTTTAAGGTGCTTACCTATATGTTGCATGTAAGTTAATGTTTTATCACAAGTATACACCACTGAGTAATTTTGCTTAGCGGTGGGTTGTTGTCTCACGTGTAGATTAGTAACAAAGTTGGTTAGAGCTGATTGGTGGGCTGTTGTCTCACTCATTTTAAATTCATTTTGAGTGATCTTTATACCGATTTAAACCTTACAAGTTTAAGTACTAAAAACACAAAAAAGAAAATTTTTTTGAAACAAAAAATACTAAAAAACACAAAACAAAATTAGTCATATAAATTAATTATGAACATAAATCATATTTATTGCAAATAAAAATTCTATAATTAATTATTTAAGGTAAATGACAATTTTTTTTATAAAAAAATAAAATTTTCATCATGTTCTCATGGAAGAAAATAATTTCTTCACACGTAATATTTTATTTACATAAAATAAAAATATAACCATGAATTACTACAAGATATAGATGATATCAAAGCACAAAAACTCTAATACTGGAAGCAAATATAAATACATACAATTATAGGATAATAGAATTATCTTATAGTGAAAGTGAAATGATTAGATTTTGATCTTACTCTGACCGTCTATATCACACATATAATTTTTGGTATTTATAGTACAATAGACAAATTTTTATCTATTTTCTATGCGGAGAATTAATTAAATTGTATATATATCTTCACTAAATAGGAGATTAGAGTTAGAAAACTTATTCCCTATAGAATATGTCAATAGATTTTTCTTTTTGCAAAACTACAAATATCCTCAGTTTATATGTCAAAAAACTGAGATTAATTTTATTTATATTGAGTAGAATCCCGAAAGACGGCAAAATATTTTTTCAAAAATTTTAAAATAACTACATAATCAGAGTATTAACTCAAGATCTGTAGTTAAACTGAAAGAATTTCATGTCAACTTATCCATACTCCCATTGATTATGTCAATAAATTTTTAAACTCTATATATCATTAACCAAATAACTGAATAATTATTTATTTATATTTTATATATGGACATTTTTTCCACAAATCTCACTTTCTTGTAGGATATTTAAACCAATTTTTTTGGGTATAAAGATCAATTGCTACAGTGAAGGTGAATCAAACACGTGATCTTAGATCGTAAAACAGACATACATATTTTTTATTAAATACATGCATAATTTACTAATAGTCAATGAATGAATATTTGAAAGCGAATATTTTTAATTTGGTATGGTCCTTCAAATCTGAAATTATATATATCAAGCCTTAAATTCAAAATTAAAGGTTACTCTGCAAATCGAGTAATATCTTTCCGTAAATGATCAATAATGATTATGCTTACTGCCTTACAGGCCATCAATTCGAAAATTCCTCGCATTTATTTTATGCATAGCATTTTGTATATTTTGCAATGTACCTTTGACAACGTTTATAAAAGAATTCATGTATAAATTCAATATATGTATATAAAATATATATATTATTTTACATACATGAGAAGAATTGATCTACACGGTTGAAATATTAGCCTATAGAAGATGGAGAGTGCAATGCAAAATGCATGAAATATAAGGATGGAAATTTAAAGAAAGAAATTATTCTTCATTAATTAACAATTACGAACTAATTAAAGATCAAACAATTTTATATGAAAAAAAGGCTTAACACACTTTTATATCATATCAAACTACTGAAATGGTAGCATACTTAAAATAATATGTGGATAACTCACTGCAGAGCTTTATGCTAGCTTTCTTTTGAGTATATAAATCTTCAAGGCAGTCCACCACCGGCGCCTCCAGCTGCTCCAAACCTTTCACCAGCTCCACCACCAAGTCAACCTCCAGAACCACCGCCACCACCAAATCCTCCTCCACCACCAGCTCCACCACCGAGTCCACCTCCAGCTCCAGCACCACCTCCAAATCCGACACCGGCTCCACCACCAAAACCAGCTCCTCCACCTACTCCTCCACCACCTCCACCTCCACCCCCAAATCCTCCACCAGCACCTCCACCAAGACCACCTCCAGCTCCACCACCAGCACCTCCTCCAAATCCAGCTCCACCGCCAGCACCACCTCCAAGTCCACCTCCACCACCTAAACCGCCACCACCTCCAACACCACCACCAAGCCCACCGCCAAGACCAGGGCGGTGAAACAAATTCTTCTCATCCGGGATACTCTTGTCATTCACAAGCTTTGATCTAGCATTCGCGGAGCAAACTAGGACACCAAAAACCAAAACAAGAGGCAATTTAGAAGCCATCTTTCTGAATGCTGATAAAAGCAAAGATGACTTTGGTGGGAAAAGGAGGATCCGAAGAAATGATTTTATAGTGCAAGGACTAAGAAGAAGAGAGAATGGTTGATGAGTGTCTTAAATTTTCTGTGTCTTCTCATCTAAAAATCGTGTTAAGATAGTTAATGCACTCAACTGTCTCTTTTGAAAAATAAAACCCAGACCATGCCCCACTCTTCACCAATTCAACTTAAGCCATACTTCTGCTTCTAAGTTTTATTCTCTACTTCCTTTACTTTTTTTTTTCACACAACTATTGTACTTGCATTGCATATGCTTCACTTCTTTTCGTTGCATGGAGTTGAGTTGATTTTTTTTAAAATCAATTAGGGTTTAGTGTTATTCACTTTTCACTCATGGACCCGGACCTGGACCTCTAACAACAGAATTAATTAATTGCTCCCTAATGCTAATAATTTTCTAATCTTAATTGTATGTGGGCTAGATTATTAGGTTATGAAAATCTCAATTTCAATTAATTATGTACATATCCAAGGGCATAAATTAAGAAATTTTGGTTAATATAATTGGAATTATGAATTTTACTTAAATTAATTAGGTACATATCATAAAAATACAACTGCTAGTTTATATTAATTTGTTAATAACAAGAGACATTAGTAGGGACTAATATTATTGAATTAATAAATTATTTTTTTCTCAAAAAAAATAGTTATATTATCGAAAAGGATAATGGGCCGTAAATTAGGAGAGAATAGATTAAAAAAAAAAGTGAATCTATATTTTTATGAGAAGAGTGAGAGTATCAATTTTTCATTGCTTTAAAGTGGACTGTTAGGATTAGAATATTAATTTACAAAGGAGAAAAGTATACTTTTTTTTTTTTCATCTGGCTTAAAAATTTGAACTGATAAATAGATTAGGGAGTACAATATAACTTGAAAACCATTAAAGCCTTGGCTAACTCTAAAAAAGTCTTGGTTCATTTCAATTTTCAGTTCGGCTAATTTATAATTCGCCTTGTAATGATTTACTTATTTAACTAAACCAGATGCATATATTGTATGATTTAATTAAACCAGATACATATATTGAGCTTAGTGGAATAGTGTTTAAGGATGATATGTATAGGTGAAATTAATATAGTATTGTAAGAAGCATATAATAGGACCTCCTTTTTTTTTTGGAAAGGACGTTGTTTCATAAGGGCTTGGTGTGTCAATTAGTACATTGAAATTAATTAGATAGACTGCATTTGCTGGCATATCATGTAAGACCACCGACAACCACACTCCGACATTACATAAAAGTGTATCAATATTAAGGTCATTGTGGGACTTTGTCTATGTAGGCGACAATGTATATTTAATGGGATTATTTCAGTTGGTAAGAACAACTCAATTTCCTTGTTGAGCCCATTTCTTCTCAATTTCGCCAAAATATTTTTCAAAATTATTATTTCAATGTATTAGTTAGGTCTGGTTGATATTGAAGAATGTACCTTAAGTATAATGGGAAGATGAGATATTAATTGTTAACAAAGTCATTATTAACCATTACTGTCACGCGCAATAATTCAACGTAAACGCCCTATAATCACATGTATAAAAACACACACATAAAAAAAGGGTTGAAGTTTTGGTATACTAATATTTTTTTTTTTGAAGAGTTCATTGATTGCAGTTAAACTTTTGACTTAATTTCAATAATTACTATCAGATTACTGGTTGGTAACCCATCAAACCGTCCATGATGCTTTTATTGTTATTGAGCCATTAATAAAACTTATTCCTAATAAATATAAGTTATCTGACTATAAAATATGTGAAGTTTGAGAGAAAATGTTAAAAAATGTAATTAATCGTGGCATATATATATATATATAAAGATAAGAGTAACAGAATGATAATACAATGAATAAAAAAGAATAATCAGATATAACAAATTTAGTTGCATGGCCGGCCTTGAGTTGCATGCATGACATGGTCTCTAACAGCCCCCGCAAGCCTAGGGAAAATTCTCAGTTTGTTGTAAATTTGAAAAAAAAATATAGGCTTGGGGAATTTTTTTTAAGCAAATTCTAGTTTTGGTCTAGTTTTGGGAGGTGGGGGACGTTGCGCTCCAATTGGACTGACGCATTGCGTCTGAAGCCAGCACTGTGTCACGGGGCCATTACTCTCTCCCCAAAAGGTCGATCTAGTGGGGTGTGCAACGTCACCCGCTTATAACTAGGATTCATCCCCTTCACCTATCAGATGTGGGATTGAAGTCTGTAACATTCTCCCCCACCCGATCCTGTGACGCCCTCGTCACAGTGGGCCCCCCTGCCTGCCCCAAACCCGGAGTGCTTGGTGAGACATCGGAGTCGGATCTAGGTCGGCTCTGATACCATTTGTCACGGGACCATTACTCTCTCCCCAAAAGGTCGATCTAGTGGGGTGTGCAGCGCCACCCGCTTATAGCTAGGACTCGTCCCCTTCACCTATCCGATGTGAGATTGAAGTATGTAACAATTGTCCCACATGCCGAGCCAGGCTTTCCCCTACTTTCCCATGAATATTTTTTTTTTAAACTTAGCATTCTCCTTCTCATTCTCACTTCTCCAGCATATGCATATATTAACTTAGCATTCTCACTTCTCCACCAAACTCTCCTTCTCCAGCATATGCATGTACTATTTTGTTTTTTTAATTTGGCTTATGTATATATAAACTCAACCTCATTTTCATTACCTTTCTTTCTTTATTTTGTAAATTTGGATTATAACAATTAAAGAGACAACTTGAGCTTCCATTACAAGAGGTTATAATTTGACTTCTTTATTATTTTTGTAAAACATATTATTTATTTTAAAAATATTAGAATTAAATGTTGTTAGGAATTTTTAATTTGAAAATTAGTAGTTATAAAATTTATGATATATGTTGTAAAAAGTATGATGTGTAGGTAGAAATGAGGTAGTATTAGTAAAATTATTGAAAATTAATGATGTAAAATTAATATACAAATGAGATAATATTAGTAGATAAAATTTTGCATGTTGACAAATTTATAAAAAAATTTCACACATAAATAGTTGTAAACATATTATATATATATATATATATATATATATATATATATATATATATATAAATGAGTTGTCTCATATTATTTTTTAATCATATTAATTATTAAATTTCATTATTTGCAAACCGCATATTATTTATTAATAATAATAATAATAATAATAATAATAATAATAATAATAATAAATTTTTATTATGAACATTTAGATAAAAAAACATAAATTTACAATAAATTTTATTAATAATAATTAGTAGATGTAATGGTAGTAATAAAAATGTAAATATAGTATGTAGTAGTAATTATTTAATTTATATTTTTATAATATCAATAAAATAAAATGAAATTATAAAATAAAATTAATTAATTAATAATAATGGTAATAATTTATTTATTATGAATATTTAATAAATAAATCAGAAAATAAAGTAAAACTAATTAATAATGATTAGTGGTTATAGTAGTAATAAATAATTATTTATTTATTATGAATATTCATATATATATATATAAACTTTAATTAATAATGATTAGTAGGTATTAGTAGTATTAATTTAAAAAAGTAGTAATAGTAGTAATAGTAAATATTTAAGATTTAACTATTTAAAAAATATAAATGCTATTTAGTAGTAGTAAATATTTAATATTTACTATGATTATTTAATTAAATAAAATCTAATTAGACAATCAAATAATAATATTATTTATAATAATAATAATAATAATAATTTCATATTAACAATATTGAGATAAATAAATCAGGAATATAAAATAATGTTAATTAATAATGATTAGTAGTTATAGTAGTGATAATGTAGAAATAGTAATTAGTAGTTGTAGTAATTATTCAAAATTTATTATTTAGTTAATTAAGTGAAATTAAATTATAAAATAAATAAATAAATTATTTATAATAATAATAATAAAACTAATTTATTTATCATGAATGTAGTAGTAGTAATAATAAAAAATTTAGATAAATAAATTAAAAAAAATTATTGATCATGAATGAATAATTTAGATAAAAAATAAAAATTTAGTAGTAATAATAATGTAGATATAGTATGTAGTAGTTGAAGCAATTATTTAATTTTTATTATGATTATTGAATTAAATAAAATGTAATAATAATGATGATGATGTCATGTTTGTGTCATTTAATATGTCATATATGTTTAGTCAATTTAGTGTGTTAGTTGAATAACTATAATATCATTTAATATGTCATGTACGCTTACTTAAATTACTGTATTAGTTGAGTTTGTATGGTTGTGAAATAATAATAATAATAATAATTGGTCAAATTTAAATTTTTGAACAATGAATCAGTATAATGTCTTTAATACCATTTATGACTATTCATTAGGGTGGTGAAATAATTTAAACTCAAATTGATACTACTTTTGTAATTGGAAATGCAAAAACTGTTACTCTGGATGAAAAATTATGCATGAAAGTTCTGTTATATAAGATTAAAACGGCATTGGAAATAGATAGTAATGCAATTATCACAATAAATTTGTTTAGAACCCCAATGTATAATCAACAAGATAATTTATTTTTTTCACTTATTCAAATATGGAAAGAAAATAAAATTATATTGATGCATCAAATCGTTAGTCAATTTCATAGATGCAATTTATTAAATTGTTTGTTAAGTATTCTTTGTGTGTGACTATCGAACAACGAAATATTGGAGGAAGTTTTTTTTTTTTTGAGATGAGTGGGTCTAGTCATCATGGAGGTGGTGACAATGAAGGTGATAGGAATATTTCAATGAAACATATAGAAGTTGATGAGTCTGAAAATTATGATAATGAGAAGGATGAGAATGATATTGATGAGAATGAAAAAGGGGAGGATAACACTAATATTGATGAGAATGATGAAGAAAACTATTATGATGAGGATGAAGATGAAAAATAAAATAAATACGATTAGTTGATTGAAAGTACTCAAAAAGCTGAATATGTAGCTGATAAGGATCATTGGTCACGTTTGACTAGTCGTAACTTTGATGAGATGGAAATGAACAAAAATCAATATGATACATATATAATTTGGGATTCTTCAAAGGAGTTTTGCATATGAATGATGTTCGATTCAAAAGATCAGGTGAAATATACGACGAAAGTGTATTCAATGAATGTAAAACAACAGTTTAAAAGTTGTGAAACTAAACAAAATACTTTCACCATTATTTGCATTATTGGAGAAAGATGCAATTAGAGATTGCATGCCACACAAAAGGAAAAAAAAAAGATTTTAGGAGATAACTCAATCCAATGAGCCTCATACTCAAAGTGCTTCTGGAGAATCGCAGGAGCATAAAAAATTTGTCTCAACATTGATTTCAGGCTATCTTAGGAGTATGTTGTGAGAGCAACCTGATATTTTGTTGAAGGCTCTTATTGAAGGCATAAAAGACATATTTAATATAACTCATTCAAACCAAAAAGGGTGATATGCAAAACAGAAAGCAATTGGATAATTGTTTGGAGTTTGGGATGATTCCTATACACACCTATGTGATTTCATACATAATGTATGCTTTAGATGTACACCTACTAGGGTTGTACACAAATCATGAACCTTTTCCGAACTGAATTAAAAAATTGAGAAAAAAGATTTAGAACCAAACTGTATTGCTGATTTATTTATTGGAACCGAACTGCATTGTACCATTGATTTAAATTTTGACGGATTTGAATCCTTTAGTTATATCTAAATCGAGAACTGTACTGAATTGTACCAAATTGTTTAAGAACCAAATTGTATTGAAATAACTAATATTTAAATATTTATAATTTTACTATATATAATAACTTATAAGAATGAAATAATTTATATGTAACATTATTTATAACTTTTATATTTTTATTATAAAAATATAATATAACTTAACTTATAATTAAATATACTTTAATCCATAAAATTAAATTATAATAAAATCTATATGACATTTATAATAGTAAGAAATTTAAATAATTGAAAATTTTAAATGCTAAAAATAATTTCATATGCTAAAATTTTTATAATAGTGGTGTAGAAAATTGAATAAATAACCTTCATATAAATTTAAAATAAGTTCATCATCAAACTAATCAACCATCTTTGTTATTAATATGTAAATAAAAAAATATTTATAATATATTGCTAGTTTCATTTTTTACTATAACTTTTTTTTATCACTAATTATATTTTTTAGAATTTAGAATTTATTTTATTTGTATTATAAAATAAATAAAAATTATATTAATTATTTGGTAAATTAAATTAAGTGAATCAATTATAAAGTAACCTAATTTATAATAAATGTACTATAATTATATGATAAATCAATATAAATTATTATTTGTTCTAATTATATTGTATGATTTTTTTGTCATATTATTTTAAATTTAAATACTAATCTACATCATATTATTAAATAAAAAATATATAATTGATATATTTAATAAACTTATATGTTTATACACCTTATAATTAGTGAAAATTATATATATTTTAAAATTAAATAGTTATAAATTTATATACTTTATAATTATATATTTATAGTTATATATTTATTTGTTTATATATTTTATAATTAGTGAAACAATTATAGTTATATATATTTTTTTAAAATTAAATAGTCATAAACTCACATACTTTATAATTATATATTTATAGTTATATATTTATCGTTATACTTATAAGTTTATATATCGAATAATTTAAAATTTAAAATAATATTATATACATACCAAGTTGTTTGCAAGCATCAATTGATTATCTTCCCCTGGGTATCAGATAAGAGAATTCTAGGAGAGTCACTTACTCAAAGTATCGTCCATGTAAAATCAATACTAGATATGATTGTCCATCTTATATTATTTACATTCTTGATTGCTCATCTTTGTCTCAGTAAAGTCTTTTAGTGACATGTTTCGGTCATTTTCTCCATTATTTATAAAAAGTGAGCCACCGGTTATATGAATTTTTTATCAAAATAATTACATTATATTAATTTTTTATACTAATCTAAATTATATTATTAAATAAAACATATATATAATTGAGCATATACTTAATAAACTTATATATTTTTATATTTTTATAATTAATGTGTACACTATAATATATATATTAAAATTAAATAATCACAAACATGCATACTTATACTTTATAATTATATACTTATACTTCTGAGTTTATATACCTAATAATTTAAATTTTAAATGTTACTATATGCATAACTTACTATATATTATATTATTTTTTTTATCAAAATAATTATATTATATTAAACTTATATATTAATCTAAATTATATTAATAAATAATATATATAATTGATATACTTAATAAACTTATATATTTATATCTTTTTATAATTAGTGAATATATTATGGTTATATATATATTAAAGACAATCACCTTAGGCACTGATATACTCATTCATTATTAATAAAAGACATTTTTTATTATATTGGTGTTCGTACATCTATGAATATAATTTAGATCTTAGACTGTTTAATGAAATTATTAGTATGTAACACAACTTGAAGAAAATTATAATGAGATCATAATGGTGAGATTCTTATAATGTACAATTGTATTTATACCTAAATTATTCCTAGTCATACGATTAATAAGATGAGACATTATTAATCCGAATAGACTAATACATGTTATACTCCTTCAATAGGTCAAACATCTGATCTCATAAATACATGTTATACTCCTTCAATAGGTCAAACATCTGATCTCATAAGTTGAAGACATGAGATGTTTAGAGTTAACATGTGGATGCTTGCTAGAGTAGTCAAGTACATTGGATGACCTGTTATGAGACAATCATATGGATATCTATTCAATATCAGTGATAGTCTCATCATAGCAATGGTGAAAGTATATTTAGACTTGAGAAGCTCAAAGTTATCTTGGATACTGAATCCTATACTTTGATTTCATTTCTTGTTGCCTCTCGGAGGTTGCTCATAGAGTAGTGATTGGGTATAGCATGAGGTATTCAAAGGTAGTTGAGTAGTCAATAGATGATTTGTCACTTCTAATAGAAGGATAGTATACCTATGATATTTTGTAGAGATCATTACTCAGAAGCCTTTTGTAATGACCCAAATACCGGGTTAACTGAAAATTATAGTTTCCGAAATTGGTCAGTATACCTAAATGGTAAAAAATATACCATATGGGTCAAAAATACACCCGTGTGTGAAAAATAGTTTATTTGATCATCGGAAAATTTAGGTTATTACTAGTCAGGGGATAAAATTTGGAGTGAAAATGACATCAAATAAGTCATTAAAAGTCAAAACTAATAAAAAACGGGACCATGTTTAATTAATAAAGTAATTGACCGTACTTTGACCAGGCTATAAAAAATAGTAAACGACATCTAAAAATTTATTTTAAGATATGGATAGACTCTAAATAATATTTAGGATTATTTGACAATGAAAAATGAATTTTATGGTAACACCAAAATTTAATTTATCAGTCCGGTTTGAGTAAGCCGGATAGGAAACAGACTCTGATTGAGTTAAAATTTTTTGCGTAGACATATAAATATATTTTATGAATTATGGAATCAAAATTGGGTGAAATTGAACTTGGTAAATGAGAGAAATAATTTATAGTGCTTAATTGGGCCTAAATGGGTTGAGTTTTGTTTGGCCCAAGCTCATCCATCTTAAGCCATTATATAAGGGCTTAAATATCAGAGTTCTTTAGAGAGAATTCTGCAACTCCTTCCCCAAACTCCCTTGCTTGGTCAAACCATATTCTTCCCATTTCTCCTCCAAATATCTTCCATTTGCTTCAATTTTTACACCAAAATCAAACACCCTAATATAAATTCAGCTCTCTAGTAGCTAATAGAAGCCTTTAATCTTCATTTAGAGGGCTAGAGTTGAAGGAAATCAAAGGAGACAAATTAAGATACAAATTTGAGGTAAGTGAAATTAATAGTTTTAAATTGGTTTAATGGTTAAAATAGGAAGTTTAAGGTATGTAGATGATAATTATGAAGTTAAATTGAGTTAGAAAAATAAAATAATGGTGGATTAATGGAGTGTGATTTTCGGCCATGGTAGGTGCACAAGGAAGTAAAGGTGCTATCAAGGAAAAGACTAAGGAAAAGGAAGCTTAGGAAGGCCAAAGGAAGATATTGCCTAGATATTGAGCCAAAAAGGGGGGATTGAATTGGATATAATTAATTTTAACTTTTAGGTGCAGAAATAAAAATTAAGTTTAGTAGGGATAGAAAAATTTGACACAAGGATGTTTATAGAGGTTCGGGTGTTAACAAACCCTACTTCTCTCCCCAATCGCAATTTGGAGTTTCACTAACACACTAAGTGTTACAATGGAGTTTTACAAGCTCACTCCCAACTATGATATTTCTCACAATGTCTCACATCTAACCCAGAAATCTCTTGTGTTTAAATGGCTCACACAATAACCAATTCCTTGTGTTTTACAGGCTCACACAAAAAACCTTTTATCTTGTGTTTTACAGGCTCACACAAACAATCTTTACTTTGTATTTTTACAGGCTCACACAACTAACCTTTACCTTGTGTTTTAAAGGCTCACACAACTAACCCTTACAAGTGTTCTACTCTTAATCTCAAGATACCCAATAACTTACTTGAGAAGATGATAATGAGCAAAAAGATTTTCATAGAGAATAAATATTTGTTTTGAAAGTATTAAATGCTCAAATGGCTTACAACAAGATTTTGATTCGAAATATTAGCTATTCTCTTGTTCTGGATGCATATATGACTTGCATTTATACTTTCATGGTGAATTCTTGTAACGTCACACCTCTTATGCATTTTAGTATAACCTATCCAAATATCAAGTAATCATACATGGCGTACTGGAAAGGTAAAATACCCTGTTAAAAATAGTAGTAAATTTTTTTTTTTCACATCCTGTAATATAATTCCATGACTTTGCAAGTCTCATATTCTATAATTTCATTCAATGACTTGCAAGTCTCCTATCCTGTAATATTATTCACTGACTTTGCAAAGTTAACACTGAGGTTTTCACCACAATATAATATATCACATATATCAAAACATAAACTTTCCATCCGAAGGATTACGGGTTGTTTCCATTTATACATTTCAAAACTAATCTAGAGTGATAATACATATTCAAGCATATAAGTCAAAATACAGATGACATGTTTTCATGCTTGTGTGGAATGCAAGGAGAGAGAGAGTGATGAGGCTCGGCCAGTGACCTGTGCTCCATGTCTTTTATACGCTACTCAAAATGAGCTATCACTTTTCTTTACCTAATGATGCAAATTGATGAGTTGCGGCTCAGTGAGAATAACCATCCAATGAGCTCTAAATTACCAAACAACTCATAGTCATAAATCAAAATTCCAATATATACCATGTATTCCATTCCATTCGTCAGTATCATATAAGTATCAATAAAGTTGAAACATATAATCATTACTCTTTATGTATGCAAATGCTTTGCTTATTTCATTTTGTTGTGATCAAGTTAAACATACATTGCCCCGGGTTTCCATGTGAATATTTGCCATGTGAACATTTGCATTTGCATTTGCATTTGCTAGCTAGCTTGATCATTTGTTTCATTTGCACATTTGTTGGGCCATAGGCCTTTTCTTTTGCTTTACAATATCGATTAACTAGTCACAACGCCTTTTTAGTCCATATGCATATGCACTTGTATTTAAGCATTTATCAACCATTGCATCTTTATCATATACAACATACATATATTCCCTATATACCTCATATGTCAAGCATATACCTTGTATATACTATACATGTACCATGTATATATATCACATTTGTCAAACATATACCTCAAATATACCACAAGTATACCATTTATATGTACCACAATGTCACAAATTATCCATCATTACATTATCAAGGACCAATCATGACAATCACATGAATCACATAGCAAGCAACATTCATTTGCACTAAAGAATTCAATCGATAATTAGACTCACCGTTCTCCTTTGATTCCGACCCCTAAGTTATTGTCTATCTGCTCCTTGTGGGTCTCCAATATGTTGCGAGCCTAATATGAAAACATAATCGATTAACTCATGATTAGGGAGACTTAATGTGGCTTAAACAAATAAATTAATATGCATTGTTCATGTCAATAGCTAAGATTTTTCCTATGAGGCAGTGTGACCTTATGGGACTGTTTAGCCTATAACTTTTTCTATAATTGACCAATTAATATGATTATTGTTCCTAATTACACATAACATATAATTATAGCACATATTTAAATTTCAGACCAATTTGATCATTGTACAATATTTTGTGGAATTTCTAATAGTGTTCTGTTTTCTGCCTTGTTTTCTGCCTTTAGACAGTTTCAGGGTACTCATTTGGGTTCATCATAAATTATAATCTATAAGTCCTATTTTAATGAAACTTTACAGAAACTTATATGAGTTCATATGGAATATGTATCATGTTTACAAATTTTACCAATTATGTCTCTAAGGTCTTCTAATTATACCAAACATTGTACTGGTCCAGAATAGATTTGACTTCCTGACCAGTATGGCTTACAAAGGCCATACATTAGTCTATACATAACCAATGAAGTTGGAATTAGTACCAACTTTTATCTAATACATATACCTATAACTCCCATGTTTTGATCATTTACAGAATCTAGTTATAACAAGCTCAAATTAGCCAAACAAGTTACTATATCTTCCTAGGGCACTCAGTATGCAGTTCAAACCATGGAATAGTCATGGTTCCATTTACCGTAACTCACAATTTACAAGGTCTAGGAATCTGAAATTTGGTAGAAAGATACAAAACACATATATATACAACTTTTATGTTTTGAGAGACTTCAAATAAGGGCTTTAACATATTTGAAATCGAACCACACAGTAGCTAACTTGGTTAAGGTTTACACCCTGACTAGTTTTAGTACGAAGAGCATATCTCTCCCTATACATAACATCTTGAAAAAATGTTTACATATCCACAAATCTAAGATATATAGGAACAACCTTTGTGTTTTACACATTTCCAGAATCAATTTCTATTAATATCAAAATCAGGGTGCAATTCAGTGCCTAATATTGAACCTAAGCAACTCAAATCTACCCTATAGCAATAAGAATTAATTACTTACCAAGAACAACCTTGAAAGGGATCAATTAGCTTCAAAAAATAGGTGAAACAAGGAAGAATGAAGTCTGAAATGGAGAAAATTGAAGAAGAAAACGGGGCTGAAGTGAGGAGGCAGAAATGGGGAAGAAAGATGAAGATAAAGCCAACTTGTTTTTTTGTCCTTTTCTCTTTTTCTCTTTTTCTCTTCTCTTTTCTCTTCTCATTTCTCATTTCTCTTCTCTTATATTTCTCTTTTGTTTCATTTTCATTTTATTTTATATTATTATTATTATTAATTACATATATTTATAATTCCATTAATTAGCACAATAATACAACTTAATCATTTGACCCAATTTAACTAAATTAACAATATAATTGTTTACTAATCTTAATCTAATCACTTTGCTTACTTTAATTTATACACATTATTCAATTCATTTCTAATACTTTGTTATCCTCATTTGGGTTATAATTACACACGTGCGACTCGATACAAGTGCCAAATACTAGGACACGTAGCTAGTGCGTGTCATAAACTTGTTCCTACAAAAATACGTATGAAATGCACGTTTTCAATTGAATTGTATGCAAGATGCTTATGTTCGATGAAATGCATGTGGGGAAGGTCAATGATGTTACAATTCTCCCCTTCTTTTAAAAATTTTGTCCTCGAAATTCATACCTGAAAACAGGTGTGGATATTGCTTTTTCATATTTTCTTCTGTTTCCCATGTTGCCTCTTCTTGTAAATGGTTACGCCATAATACCTTAACCAAAGGTATTTCGCAATTTCTTAGCTGTTTAGTCTTGTATCCAATGATTTGCACTGGTTTCTCAACATAACTCATGTCCTCTGCAATCTCAATGGCTTGATCTTTAAGTACATGTGTAGGATCTGACCTGTATCTTCTAAGCATGCTCACATGAAACACATTATGAATCTGAGTCATCTCGGGTGGTAACGCCAATCTATATGCCAGTGGACCAATCTTCTCAAGAATTTCATAAGGCCCTATATACCTTGGGCTCAATTTACCCTTTTTGCCAAATCGGATTATCCCTTTCCATGGAGATACACGAAGAAACACCTTTTCACCTAACTCGTATTCCATCTCCCTTCTATGCTGATCAACATTACTTTTCTGCCTATCTTGTGCTGCCTTTAGCTTGTTCTTGACAACCTTGATCTTATCCACTGTGTCTTGCACTATCTCTGGCCCTTCTAATGCACGTGCTCCTTCTTCATCCCAAATGATAGGGCTTCGGCATACAATGCCTCATATGGTGCCATCTGGATACTGCTATGATACTGGTTGTTGTAAGCAAATTCAATCAATGCTATATATTCATCCCAAGCACCTCTGAATTCCATATAACATGCCCTAAGCATTTCTTCCAATGTTTGTATAGTCCTTTCTGATTGTCCATCAGTCTGTGGGTGGAATGCAGTGCTAAAGTTCAATTTTGTTCCCAATGCATTCTGTAAACTCACCAAAAAACGTGAGGTAAACCGTGGATCTCTATCAGACACAATGGACACTGGAATGCCATGCAATCTGACTATCTCATTCACATATAATTTGGCCAAACTCTCAAGTGTACAGCCCCATTTGATAGGTAGAAAATGTGCTGACTTGGTTAATCTGTCAATAATTACCCATACTGCATCATTTTTCCGTGGAGTTCTTGGCAATCCATAGACAAAATCCATCGTTATTCTTTCCCATTTCCATTCTGGCACTGGCAATGGATGTAGTTTACCAACTGGTGCTTGATATTCAATTTTAATCTGCTGACATGTCAAACATTTGGAAACATATTCTGCTATATCTTTCTTCATTCTTGGCCACCAGTAATGAGGCCTTAAACTGTGATACATCTTTGTCATCCCTGGGTGCATTGCATACGGTGCATTGTGTGCCTCTTCCATTATTTCCTGACGCAAGTTCTCAGTGTCTGGAACACATATGCGTGATTTTAACATCAGTACATTATCCTGCAATTGGAAATCTTTACTGTTTCCCTGCCTTACTGATTCAATTTTCTCACACAATTTAGGATCTTTGCTTTGTGCTTCTTTGATCCTCTCCTTTAGTATAGGTCTGACTTGAAGAGTAGCAATCAGTGATCCTTCATCATGTATATTTAATTCAACATTCATAGATTGTAATTGAATCAAATATGGAAAAGAGGATACTTGCAAGTGAGCTACACTGCTACCAGCCTTCCTACTCAATGCATCTGCTACCACATTGGCTTTCCCTGGATGGTATTCAATTGTACAATCATAATCTTTCAATAGCTCTAACCACCGTCTCTGCCTCATGTTTAATTCTTTCTGTGTCAGCAAATAACCCAAGCTTTTATGATCTGTGAAGATTTGGAATGTCTCACCATACAGATAATGCCTCCAAATCTTCAATGCAAATACGACTGCAACCAGTTCTAAATCATGCACTGGATATGAGATCTCATGTGGTCTCAGTTCTCTGGATGCATAAGCTATCACCTTACCATGTTGCATCAACACACATCCCAAGCCTTGGTGAGAAGCATCACTATGTACTGTCAACCCACCTGTACCTGTAGGGATGGTTAACACTAGTGCTGAGGTTAGCCTGTGTTTTAGTTCATCAAAAATCCTTTGACATTCTGGAGTCCACTTGAAAGGCACATTCTTTCTCAACAATTTAGTCAAAGAGCTAGCAATTAAGGAGAATCCATCAACAAATCTACGATAATATCCAGCTAAACCCAAAAAACTACGCATTTCTGAAATATTTTTAGGAGCTTCCCAATTTACCATAGCCTCAATTTTCTTTGGGTCAACCTCTATGCCCTTACATGACACCACATGTCCAAGAAATACCAAATGATCTAACCAGAATTCACATTTACTCAATTTGGCATATAATTGTTTCTCCCTCAAAGTTTGCAACACAAATTTTAAATGTTGTTCATGTTCTCCCCTATTCTTTGAGTACACCAATATGTCATCAATAAATACTATCACAAACCTATCCAAACATGGTTGAAACACCTTATTCATTAAAGCCATAAATGCAGCTGGAGCATTAGTCAATCCAAATGGCATTACTAAAAATTCATAATGCCCATACCTGGCTCGAAAGGCAGTCTTTGGAACATCCTCTTTTGCTACCTTCAGCTGGTAATAGCCTGATTTTAGATCAATCTTGGAGAATATTTGGGCTCCTTGCAACTGGTCAAACAAATCATCTATTCTAGGCAATGGATATTTGTTCTTCACCGTCATTTTGTTCAGTTGCCTATAATCGATCCACAATCTCATTGTTCCATCTTTCTTTTTAACAAATAACACTGGAGCTCCCCATGGTGATACACTAGGTCTAATATACCCATTGTCAAGTAACTCCTGCAATTGGGCCTTTAGTTCTTTCAACTCAACTGGGGCCATTCTGTAGGGTGACCTTGATATTGGTGCAGTTCCTGGTACTAGTTCAATAGTAAATTCTATCTCTCTATCTGGTGGTAAACCAGGTAGATCATCTGGAAATACATCAGAAAATTCCCTTACCACTGGTATATTTTCAAGCAAGCTATCAGTGGTTCTAGTATCAATCACATATGCCAAATATGCTTCACATCCCCCTTTGATCAATCTAAATGCCTTTACAACTGAAACTAGACATGTAGGCACAAGTTTTCTTTCACCTAGAAATACTACCCTTGGCTGGTTTGGTGATTCCAAAATTACTTCCTTAGTAAAGCAATTCACTATTGCATGATGTCTAGTTAACCAGTCCATTCCCAGTATCACATCAAATTCATATATTGGCAATAAAATCATATCAGCTATTAACTCAGCTCTGTCAATGCATATCAGGCAATCACGACAGACATTATTCACAACTACCACTGTTCCCAATGGCGTACTCACATTTATGTTAATCCCCAAAGGCTCATGCATTTGATGCAATTCAGATGCCATATGCAATGATATAAATGAATGAGTGGAGCCTGGGTCAATCAATGCATAGGCTAATATTTCAGAAATATAAATATTACTAGTGACTACTTCGGGAGCATCCACTGTCTCTTGTCTAGTCATAGCAAACACCTTGGCCTGAGTAGGAGGTCTAGAACTCTGACCTTCAGATCTAGTCACTCCTTTGCCCAGTGTACCAGTCCTGCCCCTGCCTCTTCCTCTGCCTTGTGTTCCACTAGTAGGGTAGACCCTCGGTGCCTCAACAGTAGTCTCAGATACTCCTCTGCCTCTGCTGGTCTCTGCTAGTTTGGCTCTATTTGGACAGTCTCTATACATGTGCTCCATCGATCCACAAAAATAATATGCTCCTGTGAGCCTTCTACATTCGCCCGTATGTTGTCTGCCATAATGACTACATGTGGGCCTCTGTTCAACATATTGGCTCTGCCCTCTGCCTGGGTAAGAGAAAGTCATTCCTCGACCTCTAGAACTGGAGTACCCACTTCTGTTACCAGATTTTGTAGGCATATATCTACCTCTTTTCCCCAACCTTCTGCTAGACTCACCAAAGAATTCATGTGATGGCCTTTTTATTTGTTGTTCCCCCGCTTCTTTCATTAACTGTTCAGCTCTGATTGCAGTAGCTCTGAGCCTAGCATAAGTATCAAGATTAGTAGTCGTGATTCTATTTCTGATCTCATATTTGAGGCCCTCCTCAAACTTCCTGCATTTGTCTCTTTCAGTAGAGACCATGAAAGTGTCATAATGGGAAAGCTTGTTAAATTGTACTTCATACTCCACAATAGACATAGTCCCCTATTTCAGGTTCAGGAATTCCTTCCTCTTCTCATCTTTATATGCTTCAAGCATGTAATTGTTCTGAAATTCCAGGAGAAAATCATTCCATGTCAACACCGGTGGTTGTGCATCACTGTCTGGGACTGTCTCCCACCATTCATAAGCATTTCCTTGCAGTAAGGATACTGCATAATCGAATTTCTCATCTGGGGTACATCTCATCATATTCAGTACCCTCTGTGTCCTTTTCAGCCATGTCTCAGCTTCTGCTGGGTCTGTTGTGCCATTGAAATTAGTTGCACCATGTTTCCTCAGCTTGTCATAACGTCTTTCCTTATACATTTCAGGACCATATACTTCCTGATCTGGGTGTTCATAGGGTGCCTCTGCATGAGATGACTGTGATGCATGTGCTGGAGCTCTAGCTCCTATTAATTGTTGCTCTCTATGTAAATGAGGTGATGCCTCATGAGAATGCATTTCGGCCAGCCTCTCCCTCCATGGTGAATTATGTCTTATGATGTCCCTAAAATAAATAAAATTATGTCACTACATAATGTTCAACACATATGATGCATATGTTATCATGCTCTTATGCTTATGCATGTTCCCATGGAACCTATCCCTGCTCTGATACCAAAAATGTAACGTCACACATCTTATGCATTTTAGTATAACCTATCAAAATATCAAGTAATCATATATGGCGTACTGGAAAGGTAAAATACCCTGTTAACAATAGTAGTAAAATTTTTTTTCACATCCTGTAATATAATTCCATGACTTTGCAAGTCTCATATCCTATAATTTCATTCAATGACTTGCAAGTCTCCTATCCTGTAATATTATTCATTGACTTTGCAAAGTTAACACTGAGGTTTTCACCACAATATAATATATCACATATATCAAAACATAAACTTTCCATCCGAAGGATTACGGGTTATTTCCATTTATACATTTCAAAACTAATCTAGAGTGATAATACATATTCAAGCATATAAGTCAAAATACAGATGACATGTTTTCATGCTTGTGTGGAATGCAAGGAGAGAGAGAGTGATGAGGATCGGCCAGTGACCTGTGCTCCATGTCTTTTATACGCTACTTAAAATGAGCTATCACTTTTCTTTACCTGAAAAATGATGCAAATTGATGAGTTGCGGCTCAGTGAGAATAACCATCCAATGAGCTCTAAAGTACCAAACAACTCATAGTCATAAATCACAATTCCAATATATACCATGTATTCCATTCCATTCGTCAGTATCATATAAGTATCAATAAAGTTGAAACATATAATCATTACTCTTTATGTATGCAAATGCTTTGCTTATTTCATTTTGTTGTGACCAAGTTAAACAGACATTGCCCCGGGTTTTCATGTGAATATTTTCCATGTGAACATTTGCATTTGCATTTGCTAGCTAGCTTGATCATTTGTTTCATTTGCACATTTGTTGGGCCATAGGCCTTTTCTTTTGCTTTACAATATCGATTAACTAGTCACAACGCCTTTTTAGTCCATATGCATATGCACTTGTATTTAAGCATTTATCAACCATTGCATCTTTATCATATACAACATGCATATATTCCCTATATACCTCATATGTCAAGCATATACCTTGTATATACTATACATGTACCATGTATATATATCACATTTGTCAAACATATACCTCAAATATACCACAAGTATACCATTTATATGTACCACAATGTCACAAATTATCCATCATTACATTATCAAGGACCAATCATGACAATCACATGAATCACATAGCAAGCAACATTCATTTGCACTAAAGAATTCAATCGATAATTAGACTCACTATTCTCCTTTGATTCCGACCCCTAAGTTATTGTCTATCTGCTCCTTGTGGGTCTCCAATATGTTGCGAGCCTAATATGAAAACATAATCGATTAACTCATGATTAGGGAGACTTAATGTGACTTAAACAAATAAATTAATATGCATTGTTCATGTCAATAGCTAAGATTTTTCCTATGAGGCAGTGTGACCTTATGGGACTGTTTAGCCTATAACTTTTTCTATAATTGACCAATTAATATGATTCTTGTTCCTAATTACACATAACATATAATTATAGCACATATTTAAATTTCAGACCAATTTGATCATTGTACAATAGTTTGTGGAATTTCTAAAAGTGTTCTATTTTCTGCCTTGTTTTCTGCCTTTAGACAGTTTCAGGGTACTCATTTGGGTTCATCATAAATTATAATCTATAAGTCCTATTTTAATGAAACTTTACAGACACTTATATGAGTTTATATGGAACATGTATCATGTTTACAACCTTTACCAATTATGTCTCTAAGGTCTTCTAATTATACCAAACATTTTACTGGTCCAGAATAGAATTGACTTCCGGACCAGTATGGCTTACAAAGGCCATAAATTAGTCTATACATAACCAATGAAGTTGGAATTAGTACCAAATTTTATCTAATACATATACCTATAACTCCCCTGTTTTGATAATTTACAGAATCTAGTTATAACAAGCTCAAATTATCCAAACAAGTTACTATATCTTCCTAGGGCACTCAGTATGCAGTTCAAACCATGGAACAGTCATGGTTCCATTTACCGTAACTCACAATTTACAAGGTCTAGAAATCTGAAATTTGGCAAACAGATACAAAACACATATATCTAAAACTTTTATGTTTTGAGAGACTTCAAATAAGGGCTTTAACATATTCGAAATCGAACCACACAGTAGCTAACTTTGTTAGGGTTTACACCCTGACTAGTTTCAGTACGAAGAGCATATCTCTCCCTATAAATAACATCTTGAAAAAATGTTTACATATCCACAAATATAAGATATAAATTAAAAACCTTTGTGTTTTACAAATTTCCAGAATCAATTTCTATTAATATCAAAATCAGGGTACAATTCAGTGCCTAATATTGAACCTAAGCAACTCAAATCTACCCTATAGCAATAAGAATTAATTACTTACCAAGAACAACCTTGAAAGGGATCAATTAGCTTCAAAAACTAGGTGAAACAAGGAAGAAATGAAGTCTGAAATGGAGAAAATTGAAGAAGAAAACGGGGCTGAAGTGAGGAGGCAGAAATGGGGAAGAAAGATGAAGATAAAGCCAACTTGTTTTTTTGTCCTTTTCTCTTTTTCTCTTTTTCTCTTCTCTTTTCTCTTCTCATTTCTCATTTCTCTTCTCTTATATTTCTCTTTTGTTTCATTTTCATTTTATTTTATATTATTATTATTATTATTATTTACATATATTTATAATTCCATTAATTCACACAATAATACAACTTAATCATTTGACCCAATTTAACTAAATTAACAATGTAATTGTTTACTAATCTTAATCTAATCACTTTGCTTACTTTAATTTATACACCTTATTCAATTTATTTCTAATTCTTTTTTATCCTCATTTAGGTTATAATTACACACGTGCGACTCGATACAAGTGCCAAATACTAGGACACGTAGCTAGTGCGTGTCATAAACTTGTTCCTACGAAAATACGTATGAAATGCACATTTTCAATTGAATTGTATGCAAGATGCTTATGTTCGATGAAATGCATGTGGGAAACGTCAAGGATGTTACAATTCTCCCCTCCTTTTAAAAATTTTGTCCTCGAAATTCATACCTGAAAACAAGTGTGGATATTGCTTTTTCATATTTTCTTCTGTTTCCCATGTTCCGCCATAATACCTTAACCAAAGGTATTTCGCGATTTCTTAGCTGTGCGGAAATAAAAGATTAATTTTAGGAGGGATAGAGAAATTTGACACAAGGATTTTTATAGTGGTTCGGGTGTTAACAAACCATACTCCTCTCCTTAATCGCAATTGGGACTTTCACTAACACACTAAGTGTTACAATGGAGTTTTGCAAGCTCACTCCCAACTATGGTGTTTCTCACAATGGCTCACACCTAACCCATAAATCCCTTGTGTTTTAATGGCTCACACAATAACCAATTCCTTGTGTTTTACAGGCTCACACAAACAACCTTCACTTTGTGTTTTTACAGGCTCACACAAACAACCTTTTAATTTGTGTTTTAGAGGCTCACACAACTAACCCTTACAAGTGTTCTACTCTTAACCCTGAAATACTCAAAGCTCACTTGAGTAATGATTACAGAGAGAAACACTCACAAATATTAATTGCTCAATAAAAGAAACACAAAACAATTATATTAAATAAAGTGAAATACAATCAAAGATAATGAAAATTCAGAAAGGAAATTTAAGATTTCCTACACATAAACAAAACAAGCAAACTAAACCATCAAAACAAGCATATCAAGGCTACCATCTAGCCTAACATCTATCCGGACATCCTGTCCCTAAGACGAGTAACTTCAGCCTCGAGGCTGTCCATCCTAGACTCCATGAAGTCTATGAGGTTCTCCAACCTCTCGTCCATCGAAACCTGTAGCTGCTCAAAATGTGGTGCCAAGAGGTCAACCACTTGCTGCGCTAAAGTCGGTGTGGAAGCCGAGGACTGTCCGATGTCCTGCTCAGCCACTAGAGGTGCTTCCTCAACCTAAGCCCTCTTCTTCTGCTGGACTCCTTGGAGGCCTGCTTTAAAGTCCTCTGTGTCATTGTCTTCCTAAATGATTTCCCCAGCAGTGTCTGTGAAGCGGTAGAAAATATCATTTTCGAAAATGATTCTAACAGCCGCTCCCATCTTTATGAAGGACTCGACATCCAAGGGATCTCAAGGATGTCCAGGGATGAGGTTGAAATGATGCTCATCCAGCTTCAAATAGCCAAGCTTCACGGCTATGTGGGTGACATATGCACCAATCAAGATATCTCCCGTGGGTTTGGTGGCGATGGACTGAAGATGGTTTGCAAACCATCTAGAGAGTGCCACGGTAAGTCTTCTTCGAGCCATCTCAAATAGGAAGAGCTCCAATTTCCTGATGGTCCCATCGCTTTCTCCCCTGGTGAATATGCTATAGGTCAGGAACCTATGCAAGTACTTGTGCACTGGGGACAGGAGATGAGTGCTCTTTGTCTTCTTAACATCCCAACTACAATCATAGCCAAAATGAGTCCAAGTTTGAGGGGCGGAGAATTCTACTTCACTATCATTTAGGATGCCATCTAATGGTAGATTGAACAATTCTCCAAATTCAGTGGCATTGAGGGTGTTTGGTTTGTCACAGAGTTGGAATTTCACCACTCCAGTAGGTGACACTTGCAAAGTACTGAGGAATTCCAGTATTGGCTCCCTCAAAGTGGACTAGTGAATCTCCACAAAATCTTACAAATGACAGGATTGGAGTTGCTCTGTCATAGCCATTTCGAGCCCGAGACTTCGGACCGTTTGTCATTCGAAGGACCTCGATGACAGTGGAGGCCTCTTCTTCAAAGTGGAGTACCGAGGATGGCATTGCTCTAGAATACGGTTCATGAGGTAATCTGCATACCTCCTACGAGCATGGGACTTCTTTCCCTTTCCCTTTCCCTTTGATGAGGCAGTCTCCATTTGATTTGAAGAAATAGACTTGTGTGGATTGAGAAAAGTTTTGACAGAAAATTTATGGAAACCCTAAGAAGTTATGATTTTTGAGGAAGAATTGAACTTTTAGTGGTATTTATAGGAAAAGTTTGAGACTTGAGGGCCGAAATCTTCAATGTCTCAATGAGTGTGTGTAAATGAGAGCGGTTTTGGGAGTTGGAGAGTTGAAATGAGAGAATATCTAGCTGTTCTTTTATATACTCGATACATTCACGGGCGTGAAATGTGTTTTCACGGGCGTGAATTTGCTGAAGAAGTGTTCCACCCGTGAATGAAGGCATGAATATGTTTACTGTCGTGACCTTTGAATGTCACGGGCGTGAATGATGAACTGTCATGAGGGTGAAATAATAGTCACGAGTGTGAAAGGTTGAATTTCACTACTTATGCCCGTGAAGCAAGGCGTGACTTAAGGAGTGAGCGCCTCTGTGAGTTTTGGGGTGTAAAAGTTTCACGGGAGTGAAAATTCATCACGGGAGTGAAAAGCTCATTTCACGGGAGTGAAAGAAGCCGTGAAAATAAGCTTCATCACTTGAAGCCGTGAACCATGTCGTGAATCAAGTCGTGAACGATACTGCCTCTTTTGGCTATTTAAGTCATGAGCGTGAACATATGTCACGGGCGTGACTCCCCTTAAATTTTCATCAAATAAAATTAAGTCCTAAAAACAAGACTAAATCATTTCAATAAAGATTCTATCCCTTACAACATAAATTTTCATCAAAATTTCTACCTTAAATTTAATGATATGTTACAAAGAATAAGATCATCAATTAAGATTTCATAATTTAGCAATTACAAGGTTAATCCATCAATCGTTCCAAGTTCTCTTCTAATGAAATTAAATCTTTTCTCATTTAGAGACTTAGTAAAAATATCTGCTAATTGATTTTCTATGCTTATAAATTCTAATGCAACATCTCCATATTGAACATGATCTCTAATAAAGTGGTGTCTAATGTCAATATGCTTACTTCTTGAGTGTTGAATAGGATTCTTTGAAAGATTTATAGCACTTGTATTGTCACATTTAATAGGTATATGGTTCATCTCATGACCATAGTCCTTAAGTTGTTGTTTCATCTAAAGAATTTTAGTACAACAACATCTAGCTGCTACATACTCTGCTTCAACAGTTGAGAGAGCAACTGAAACTTGTTTCTTGCTAAACCAAGAAACTAAGCATTCTCCAATAAAGTGACAAGTACCTGAAGTACTTTTTCTATCTAAAAGACTACCAGCATAGTCTACATCTGAATATCCTATAATATAAAAGGATGAATTTCTAGGATACCTGTCATATCCGCTAATTTAGACCTAAGTCACACGAGTTGTAAAATCGACTCGTTGGGTTGACCAAAGTCTAAATTTGGATTTTTATTGAAAAATAATGAAAATAACGACAATTAGGTATGGGAAATACCTAATAAAGTGGACTAAATATTTAAAGATGTTAAATTTCGGTAAAGGACTAAATTGCGAATTTTGAAATGTTTAGGGGTCAATTTGCAATTTATCGAAAATTGGAGGATTTAAAGGGGATAATCATAAATTAAATGCATGAATTGGGACATAAAATGCATATGGAGGCTAGCCACACCAAGTGTCACATTTTAAGAAGTCAATTGACATACATGAATTAGAAATTAATGAATGTTTCTAGATTGATGCTTAGGTGTCCCTCCCATCTTAATAACCTTTGTCATTTTCTTCTTGATTATTTCTTCTTGTTTCTTAATCCTTTGTATCTAGAATTTCTCATCATTGTCTTCCACGTTCCTCTTATCATACATCAAAGGAAGATGAACATATTAATTACCTAAGGAAAATATCTAGATTTTTATAGCCTATGTGTCAAAGTATTGATTAATTTTGTCTTCTTCCTTTTAATTGCCTCTCTTCTTCTTTATCACTTAAACATCTAGAAGAATTTTATCCTTTCCTCAAATCAGCCCACGTTCATTGAAGCATAACACACCAAATGGCAAAGTTTAATAAGCTAAAATAGATACATGCATTGAGCAATAATGAAAGCTTCTAGATGAAGCTTAGGTGTCCCCCCATTTTAATGACTTTTGTCACTTTGTTCTTGATTGCTTCATTCTCTTCCTTATCCATTTTTCATTGAGGAAAATTCTGTTCTCTCAAATCAGCCACGTTTTTTTTTTCTTCCTCCATAGCTAAAGCTTGATTTTAGAAAGAGAAAGTGAGAAAAAAGAGAAAAAGTAAGGTAAAATCCCATTCTCATGCTTAAGGAAGCTTAAGAGAGTCAGGAGAAAGGGAGAAAATTAGGTTTATGAATTTTAATAATCTGTTTATGAACTTTAGGAACTCAAAGTGACAAGGATTTGGCTCAAAGGAGCAAAGGAAAGGAGAAAGAAAAGTAAAGAGAAAGAAAAGAGAAAAAGAGAGGTTTGTGCATAATCTAAGGCAATAGCCTATTTTAATTTTTTTTTAATTGCATAATTTAATTATTTGGCATGTTGATGAGTTTGAATTAATATTAATTGTGATGAAAAATCTTGGGGATGCATGTTTGCTAGACTTAGGATTTAATTTGGTAAAAATTGAATGTGATTGGTTGGTATGTTCTTTGCTGGAAATTGATGAGCAGTGTTCACTTAAATTGTTATAACTTATTTTCTGGAACTCGGTTTTGCATGTTGTTTGTTGGGTTTGAAAGATGAGATATAGGACTATAACTTTCATTTAGACCATAAAATCTGAATATGTCTGTAATTTTCCAGAAAAAACCATAAATTTCGAACATAGAATCTGTCCAGAAATTCTGGGCAGAATTGTTAGTAATGAGCAGTAAGTACTTAAACTTTTATAATTTGAGTTCTGGAGCTTGGATTTGTGTGTTATTTGTTTTGTTTGAAAGCTAAGTCATAAGACTATAATTTTTATTTAGACAATAATATCTGACTATGTCTGTAATTGTCCAGAAAAATTCATAAAGTTCTGACTAAGAATCTGTCTAGGAAATTCCGGGCAGAATTGTTTAGTGACCAGTCAGTGGTAATTTTATCATATCTTTTGATACAGAACTCAGAATTAAGTGATTATAGTTTCATCTTAAATCTAAGATCCAGATATAAAATTGGTAAGAAGACCTCGAAACTAAATTCAGAACTTAACAGGACCAAAATTAAAGTCCAAGACTGAGAACAGAATCTGCCAGTGGCAGGACAACATATGAGATGAGGAATGAAATGAGTAAAATGATGTGGACCTTGTTATATTATGTAAATATTATTCTGATTGAGTGATTATGTAATTATTTTGAGACATTAAATGCATGAAAAGTGTGAATATAATTGTTGTGAAGTTTAATGAGATTGTATAAGCCCTAGAACACTGAACCAACTTAGGATAGTTTGGCATGCCAAATAGGGGGGGAGTATGATGAAAATGATTAAATCCATTAATGGTATGATTATCTACGCTGGGTTTGGCATTGTTATCTACGCCGGGTTTGGCATTGTTATTTATGCCGGGTATGACATTATTATCTACGCCGAGTTTGGCACGGTTATCTACGCCGAGTTTGGCACGTTTATCTACGCCGGGTTTGGCACTTATATGCGCACATCATATTGCCTGGGTGGCACTCCTAAGTGCCGGGATGGCAACTCCGTTATCCTAGTTAGTGGTTCATAGGTGTCTTAGGCATAAATAAGGACATAAATAAAGAAGTTGTGGAACATAAATGAATTATTGGAATTTAAAATGGAATTATGAATTGTGACATGGAAAATAAAAGAAATAATGACTTGTAACATGATTGATTATGACATGTTATATATAATGATGTTTTAGTAAAGTAAACAAGTATGAGATAAAAGAATATGATCTGATGTTTATACATGCTATAATACCATGATATGTATATTTGCATGAGAATATGATTAAGCATGAGTTGATATATGATAATGCATGATTGCATAAAATAGTATATTGCCTTATTTATATGCACCACTAAGCCAAGAGCTTAGCGTGGGAGTTTCTCTCGCGCAGGTATAGCAAAGAATAAGTAGACAGTAATAAATAAAGCTAGCGACGACCTGACCCAGTAAAGCAGCATATTTGAACCACCGTGGGTCACACATCTGTTGTATTTATGTTTTTAAATTTTATTTTGTAGTATTTGTAAAATAAATGGTACACTTTATAAAGAAGATGTTATTAAATAAAATGTATTTTTATCTTTAATATTATGACTTTTCTTTTATGCTGCAAAGTAAATAAAAAAAATGAATGATTTTCATGTGTACAAAAATTTAATAATGATCTTTTAACCGATGAAGTAAGAGGTAGCACTCCCTTATTCGGGCACGAGCTGCTGGGGTGAGGGGGGTGTTACAGTTTTTGGTATCAGAGCACCAGGTTGGTGTTTCTGGATTTTGGTATTAAAACCCGGTTTGGGTAGTTTTAGGATTTTAAAATGGTTTTCAAAAATAATTATGACATGTGTGTACCCACAATTAAATATTAAAGCTGCTGCTTACTGATTGGAGTCGTTACTTTATGATATAGGTATAGTATGGCTTCAGGGTCACGACATATTGTGGCCGAAGGAGGTGAAAGTAATGAGCCTTCTGAAACACAGGCTTCATCGCGACCCAGTCGCCGCCAAGCTAATGTATCTAGATCCAGTGCTAGCCTATCAAGAGGGCAGTCTATTGCTGGCACAGGACAAACAGAGCTTATGAGGAACATGATAGATTTGCTACAAAGAGCATCACAACCAGCCTCATCAGGATTACAATTTGAGAGACTGAGGATGTTAGGAGCACCCGATTTCTACGGTAAACGGGAAGATGACCCCTCAGTGGCAGAGTTTTGGCTAGAACGGGCAGAGAGAGTTTTTGATCAGCTGCATTGCACAAACGAGCATAAATATGAATATGCAGTGTCTTTATTACAAGAGCATGGATATGACTGGTGGCGATCTGAATCACAAAGTACAGAGGCTCCTAACCCTATGACATGGGAGTTCTTTCTAGAGAAGTTTAAGGAGCAGTATATTCCTCCTATTTACACAGACGACAAGAAAAGAGAGTTTTTGATGCTGAAACAAAGAAACTTATCAGTAACAGAATATGAAAGAGAATTCACACATCTCTACAAGTATGCTGGAGGCATTGTATCCACTGAGGCAGATAAGTGTCGACGATTTGAAGATGGGTTAAAAGACTCGATCAAGCTACAAGTCTCAGCCCTACGCCTGATGAGCTTTCCTAGTTTGCTAGCATCTGCCAGAACAGTTGAAAGAGTTCTAGCAGCACAACAGCCAGTACAAGATAGAGGGTTCAAGAGACCCATGCCACAACCGAGTAGAGTACAATCAAGTGGCAAGAGAGCTAGATCTTTCAGTGGCCGATTTCAGGCTGGAGGTTCCAACAGGCCTTCTTCCTTTAGGCAGGGACAACTTGTGAGATCCATTTCTTCGGCAGCTAGTGCACCGACACAGACACCATATAGATCGCTACCCCTACCAGAATGCTAGCATTGTGGCCGTTCTCATCCCGGAGAGTGTTGGTGGATGACAGGAGCATGTTTTAGATGTGGCTCTAAAGACCATATGAGGAGAGATTGTCCCTTGGTACAGTATGGCAGAGGTTCGGGGAGCACTGAGCTGATACAGACACAGGCTTCAGGGCAAGGCAGAGGCCGAGGTCGAGGGCAAGGCAGAGGAGGCCGATCAGGGTCAAGTCAGTTCAGATCAGAGACAGTTGAGAGACCAGAAGGTAGTAGAGCTGCCCCAGCCAGGGCATATGCCATGCGAGGCCGAGAGGAGCAGGATGCACCAGATGTCTTAATTGGTAAATTCCTTCTCTTTGGCTCTGACATACATGCATTGATAGATCCGGGGTCAACGCATTCATACATATGCACACCACCACCGGGTCGAGAGGGTTTAGAACCACAAGCTTTAGAATTTGAGATTCTTGTGACTAACCCGTTTGGGAACAGTGTGAGGGTTAGCAAGGTATTTAGGGGTTGCCCTATTGAAATTCAAGGTAGGCAATTCCCAGCAGATTTAATAGAGTTACCATTCCATGAGTTCGATGTGATCTTGGGAATGGATTGGTTGGCTCGTTATGAAGTGGTAGTGGATTGTGGAAAAAGATAGATGATCATCAGAATTCCAGAACAAGAGGAGATAGTGGTGATGGGTGAGAATAGAAAATATCCAGACAATGTGATCTCAGTGTTGAAAGCTCAGAAACTCATCAGTAAGGGATGTGAAGCATACTTAGCGTATGTGGTTGATATGGAAAAAGCAAGTCCGAAGTTGATGGATATTCCTACTGTTAGTGAGTTCCCCGATGTATTTCCAGAGGAGTTTCCAGGATTACCACCAAATAGAGAAATCGAATTTTCTATCGATTTGGTACCCGACACCACTCCTATTTCCATTACACCATATAGGATGGCACCAGCAGAGTTGAAAGAGCTGAAGGTACAATTGCAGGAATTGTTAGATCAAGGTTTTATACGACCCAGTGTATCACCATGGGGTGCTCCAGTATTATTTGTCAAGAAGAAAGATGGCACTCTTCGTCTTTGCATTGATTACAGGCAACTTAATAAAGTGACTATTAAGAATAAATACCCACTACCTAGGATTGATGACTTATTTGATCAGTTGAAAGGTGCAGCTATATTTTCAAAGATAGATCTTCGATCGGGGTATCATCAATTGAAGATAAAAGAGTCGGATGTACCTAAGACGACATTCAGGACTCGTTATGGTCATTATGAATTCCTAGTTATGCCCTTTGGATTGACGAATGCACCAACAAATTTTATGGACCTAATGAATCGAGTATTCAGGTCATACCTTGATCAATTTGTAGTGGTGTTTATTGATGACATTCTTGTCTACTCTAGAGACCGAGCAGAACATAATCAACATCTCAGAATAGTGCTGCAAACATTAAGGGAGAAGCAGTTGTATGCAAAACTATCTAAGTGCGAGTTTTGGCTTAAAGCAGTAAGTTTTCTGGGTCATGTAATTTCAGCAGAAGGTATTCAGGTTGACCCTAGTAAGATTGAGGCTATTCTTAATTGGAAAACACCACGAAATGTGACAGAAGTGAGAAGTTTCCTCGGATTAGCCGGATATTATAGGAGGTTCGTGAAGGGATTTTCATCCTTAGCGACTCCTTTGACACGACTACTACGAAAAGAGGTCCGTTTCGAGTGGACAGATAAGTGTCAAGCTAGCTTTGATCAATTGAAGGCAATGCTGACTGAAGCACCAGTTTTGACTCAGCCTATTCTAGGAAAAGACTTTGTTGTGTACAGTGATGCTAGTCATAATGGTCTAGGTTGTGTTCTTATGCAAGAAGGAAAGGTGATTGCTTATGCTTCAAGACAACTTAAACCTCACGAGCTTAACTATCCGACACATGATTTGGAGTTAGCTGCGATAGTTTTTGCTCTTAAGATCTGGAGACATTATCTGTATGGGGAAAGATGTTATATCTATACAGATCACAAAAGTCTTAAGTACCTTCCCTCACAGAAAGAGTTGAATCTGAGACAACGAAGATGGTTGGAGTTGATTAAAGATTATGACTGTGTGATCGACTACCAGCCAGGCAAAGCTAATGTGGTTGCAGATGCACTAAGCAGGAAAATTTTAGCGGAGATGCGAATACAATCTACTTTGATGCAGAAGATCAAAGATGCTCAGAAGCAAGATGAAAAGTTAGTAAAGATAGTGGAAGCAGTAAAAAAGGGAGAAAAGCCTGAGTTTTCATTAACAGAAGATGGCACAATATACTTTAAGAATAGGATTTGTGTGCCCAGTATAGGAGAGTTGAAGTCTGAGATATTAAAAGAAGCACATGAAACGGTATATACCATGCATCCAGGCGGGAACAAGATGTATCAAGACTTGAAAACTCAATACTGGTGGCCAGGGATGAAGAAGGATATCACTGAATATGTTGCTAAGTGTCTAACTTGTCAACAAGTGAAAGCAGAACACCAGTTGCCCATAGGATTGCTGCAACCAATACCGATTCCAGAATGGAAATGGGAAAGAGTCACGATGGATTTTGTGTCCGGTTTACTGATGACTCAGAGAAAGCATGATGCGGTGTGGGTGATAGTGGATCGATTGACAAAGTCGGCACATTTCTTACCGGTCAGAATGGATTATTCATTGAACAAGCTAGCCGAAATTTATGTAACTGAGATAGTGAGGTTGCATGGAGTGCCAATGTCCATCATATCTGATAGAGATCCCAGATTTACATCACAATTCTGGAAGAGCCCACAGCAAGCTTTGGGAACTCGACTCAATTTCAGCACGGCTTTTCATCCACAGACAGATGGACAATCAGAGCGAGTTATTCAGTTGTTAGAGGATATGATGAGAAGCTGTGTGCTCGAGTTTGAAGGAAGTTGGGATAGACATCTACCTCTTATGGAGTTTGCCTACAACAATAGTTATCAGACAAGCATAGGCATGGCTCCGTATGAGGCATTGTATGGAAGAAAATGTAGGACACCAATCTGTTGGACCGAATTGAGTGAAAAGAAGTTGATAGGGCCAGAGTTAGTGCAACAAACAAAAGAAAAGGTTAAAATTATCCAAGAAAGATTGAAAGCAGCTCAAGATCGACAGAAATCATATGCTGACCTTAAGAGGCGAGATATAGAGTATGTTGGGGGAGATAAAGTGTTTCTTAAAGTTTCACCTTGGAAGAAAGTATTGAGATTCGGTAAAAAGGGAAAGTTAAGTTCGAGGTTCATTGGTCCTTATGAGATTTTGGAAAAAATCGGACCAGTAGCATATCGGTTAGCACTTCCACCAGAGTTGGATAAAATCCATAATGTTTTCCATGTATCTATGCTAAGGAGATATAGGTATGATCCGACTCATGTTATTCCAACTGAGGAGATAGAAGTACAACCAGATTTGACTTATGAAGAGGAACCGGTGGCTATATTAGAACGTGAAGAAAAAGTTTTACGAAACAAGAAAGTTCCATTAGTTAAAGTACTATGGCAGAATCATGCTACTGAAGAAGCTACATGGGAGAGCGAAGAAGTCATGAAGAAGCAATATCCTCAGATGTTCAACAAAGAATTAACAGGTAAATTTCGAGGACGAAATTTATTTTAAGGGGGAGAGAATGTCATATCCGCTAATTTAGACCTAAGTCACGCGAGTTGTAAAATCGACTCGTTGGGTTGACCAAAGTCTAAATTTGGATTTTTATTGAAAAATAATGAAAATAATGACAATTAGGTATGGAAAATACCTAATAAAGTGGTCTAAATATTTAAAGATGTTAAATTTCGGTAAAGGACTAAATTGTGAATTTTGAAATGTTTAGGGGTCAATTTGCAATTTATCGAAAATTGGAGGATTTAAAGGGGATAATCATAAATTAAATGCATGAATTGGGACATAAAATGCATATGGAGGCCAGCCACACCAAGTGTCACATTTTAAGAAGTCAATTGACATACATGAATTAGAAATTAATGAATGTTTCTAGATTGATGCTTAGGTGTCCCTCCCATCTTAATAACCTTTGTCATTTTCTTCTTGATTATTTCTTCTTGTTTCTTAATCCTTTGTATCTAGAATTTCTCATCATTGTCTTCCACGTTCCTCTTATCATACATCAAAGGAAGATGAACATATTAATTACCTAAGGAAAATATCTAGATTTTTATAGCCTATGTGTCAAAGTATTGATTAATTTTGTCTTCTTCCTTTTAATTGCCTCTCTTCTTCTTTATCACTTAAACATCTAGAAGAATTTTATCCTTTCCTCAAATCAGCCCACGTTCATTGAAGCATAACACACCAAATGGCAAAGTTTAATAGTCTAAAATAGATACATGCATTGAGCAATAATGAAAGCTTCTAGATGAAGCTTAGGTGTCCCCCCATTTTAATGACTTTTGTCACTTTGTTCTTGATTGCTTCTTTCTCTTCCTTATCCATTTTTCATTGAGGAAAATTCTGTTCTCTCAAATCAGCCACGTTTTCCCTTCTTCCTCCATAGCTAAAGCTTGATTTTAGAAAGAGAAAGTGAGAAAAGAGAGAAAAAGTAAGGTAAAATCCCATTCTCATGCTTAAGGAAGCTTAAGAGAGTAAGGAGAAAGGGAGAAAATTAGGTTTATGAATTTTAATAATCTGTTTATGAACTTTAGGAACTCAAAGTGACAAGGATTTGGCTCAAAGGAGCAAAGGAAAGGAGAAAGAAAAGTAAAGAGAAAGAAAAGAGAAAAAGAGAGGTTTGTGCATAATCTAAGGCAATAGCCTATTTTAATTTTTTTTTAATTGCATAATTTAATTATTTGGCATGTTGATGAGTTTGAATTAATATTAATTGTGATGAAAAATCTTGGGGATGCATGTTTGCTAGACTTAGGATTTAATTTGGTAAAAATTGAATGTGATTGGTTGATATGTTCTTTGCTGGAAATTGATGAGCAGTGTTCACTTAAATTGTTATAACTTATTTTCTGGAACTCGGTTTTGCATGTTGTTTGTTGGGTTTGAAAGATGATACATAGGACTATAACTTTCATTTAGACCATAAAATCTGAATATGTCTGTAATTTTCCAGAAAAATCCATAAATTTCGAACATAGAATCTGTCCAGAAATTCTGGGCAGAATTGTCAGTAATGAGCAGTAAGTACTTAAACTTTTATAACTTGAGTTCTGGAGCTTGGATTTGTGTGTTATTTGTTTTGTTTGAAAGCTAAGACATAAGAATATAATTTTTATTTAGACAATAATATCTGAATATGTCTGTAATTGTCCAGAAAAATTCATAAAGTTCTGACTAAGAATCTGTCTAGGAAATTCCGGGCAGAATTGTTTAGTGACCAGTCAGTGGTAATTTTATCATATCTTTTGATACAGAACTCAGAATTACGTGATTCAAGTTTCATGTTAAATCTAAGATCCAGATATAAAATTGGTAAGAAGACCTCGAAACTAAATTCAGAACTTAACAGGACCAAAAGTAAGGTCCAAGACTGAGAACAGAATCTGCCAGTGGCAGGACAGCATATGAGATGAGGAATGAAATGAGTAAAATGATGTGGACCTTGTTATATTATGTAAATATTATTCTGATTGAGTGATTATGTAATTAATTTGAGACATTAAATGCATGAAAAGTGTGAATATAATTGTTGTGAAGTTTAATGAGATTGTATAAGCCCTAGAACACCGAACCAACTTAGGATAGTTTGGCATGCCAAATAGGGGGGAGTATGATGAAAATGATTAAATCCATTAATGGTATGATTATCTACGCCGGGTTTGGCATTGTTATCTACACCGGGTTTGGCATTGTTATTTATGCCGGGTATGGCATTATTATCTACGCCGAGTTTGGCACGGTTATCTACGCCGAGTTTGGCACGGTTATCTACGCCGGGTTTGGCACTTATATGCGCACATCATATTGCCCGGGTGGCACTCCTAAGTGCCGGGATGGCAACTCCGTTATCCTAGTTAGTGGTTCATAGGTGTCTTGGGCATAAATAAGGACATAAATAAAGAAGTTGTGGAACATAAATGAATTATTGGAATTTAAAATGGAATTATGAATTGTGACATGGAAAATAAAAGAAATAATGACTTGTAACATGATTGATTATGACATGTTATATATAATGATGTTTTAGTAAAGTAAACAAGTATGAGATAAAAGAATATGATCTGATGTTTATACATGCTATAATACCATGATATGTATATTTGCATGAGAATATGATTAAGCATGAGTTGATATATGATAATGCATGATTGCATAAAATAGTTTATTGCCTTATTTATATGCACCACTAAGCCAAGAGCTTAGCGTGGGAGTTTCTCTCGCGCAGGTATAGCAAAGAATAAGTAGACAGTAATAAATAAAGCTAGCGGCGACCTGACCCAGTAAAGCAGCATATTTGAACCACCGTGGGTCACACATCTGTTGTATTTATGTTTTTAAATTTTATTTTGTAGTATTTGTAAAATAAATGGTACACTTTATAAAGAAGATGTTATTAAATAAAATGTATTTTTATCTTTAATATTATGACTTTTCTTTTATGCTGCAAAGTAAATAAATAGTAAATAAAAAAAAATGAATGATTTTCATGTGTACAAAAATTTAATAATGATCTTTTAACCGATGAAGTAAGAGGTAGCACTCCCTTATTCGGGCACGAGCTGCTGGGGTGAGGGGGGTGTTACAATACCATAAACCTAGATGCAAATATCCCAGTAAATATTTTAGAATTCTTTTTACTGCATTTAAATGAGATCCTTTAGGACATGATTGAAATCGTGCACACAAGTAAACACTATACATTATATCATGTCTAGAAGCAGTGAGATATAAAAGTGATCCGATTATTCCTCTATAAAGCTTTTCATTAATGCTCTTATCCTTTTCATCATTGTCCAATTTTGTTGATGTGCTCATAAGAGTCTCGGCATTCTTGCATCCTTCCATACCAAATTTCTTAATTAAATCTTTGCCATATTTGGATTGGTTGATGAATATGCTCTCATTGCTTTCCATTATTTTTAAACCAAGGAAATACTTAAGCTTTCCCATCATGCTCATTTCAAATTCCCTAGTCATACACTTAGCAAATTCTTGACAAAGCAACTCATTAGTAGAACCAAATATTATATCATCAACATAAATTTGAACAATTAGTATATCATGCTTATGCTTTTTAATAAATAATATGGTGTCAACATCTCCCTTTATAAAGCTATTTTCAAATAGAAAAGAACTTCCTGAAAGTTTAAAACCATGCTCTCATACCATGCTCTTGGGGCTTGTTTCAAACCATACAAAGCTTTTGAAAGTTTAAAAACATGATTTGGAAAATCATAGCTTTCAAAGCCTGGTGGTTGTTCTACATACACTTCTTCTTCTATATAACCATTTAGAAATGAATTTTTCACATCCATTTGAAAAAGTTTGAAATTCATGTGACATGGGCTTCTAATCTAGCTACAGGTGCATATATTTCATCATAATCTATACCTTCTTCCTGATTATATCCTTTTGCAACTAATCTAGCCTTATTCCTAGTTATTGAACCTTGTTCATCTAGTTTGTTTCTAAATACCCATTTGCTACCTATAATTTGATGATCCTTGGGTCTAGGTACTAGGGTCCATACCTTACTTCTCTCAAATTGGTTGAGTTCCTCTTGCATGGAAATTACCCAACTTTCATCATTAAGTGCCTCATCAACATTTTTAGGTTCAATTTGAGAAATAAAAGCAATGTCAGTGACTAACTGTTTGAAATGAGATCTAGTACTTACTCCCCTTGAGAGATCACCAATGATTTGCTCTTTTGGATGATCTTTCGTCATTCTCCATTCTTTTGGGAGTTCTTGTTCATTTTCTTCTTGATTGAGGTAGGGAATCATTTTGGTGTAAGTCTTCTTGATCATTTTCTTCTTTCCCATTTCCAAGATCAAGTTTTTCCATATTACCTACAACATCATCAAGAACACTACCTTTCACAAGATCAAGTCTGCTAGATTCATTAAAGGCAACATGCATGGATTCTTCAACAGTTAATGATCTTTTATTAAATACTCTATATGCTTTGCTGGTTGTAGAGTATCCTAAAAAGATACCTTCATCGGATTTAGAGGCAAATTATCCAAGATTGTCCTTGGTGTTCAATATAAAGCACTTGTATCCAAATACTCTAAAGTATTATATCAAGCGCTTTCTTCCATTCCATAGCTCAAATGAGGTTTGGTTTAAAAGAGGTCTTTTGAAAACTCGATTTGAAATATAACATGCAGTGTTTGTGGCTTCTGCCCAAAATTAAGTTGGTAAATTATATTCATTAAGCATTGTTCTAGCCATTTCAATTAAAGTTCGATTTTTCCTTTCAACTACCCCATTTTGTTGAGGTGTCCTAGGAGATGAGAAATTATGTGAAATGCCATGTTCAAGACAAAAGCTTTCAAAGTTTTCATTTTCAAATTCTTTCCCATGATCACTTCTTATCTTTGAAATACAGTACCCTTTTTCATTTTGAACTCATTTAGCAAAGTTTTTGAAACTTTCAAAAGCATCACTCTTTTGAGCTAAGAAAATTACCCAAGTAAATCTAAAGTAATCATCTACGATGACAAATGCGTAATGTTTTCCTCCTAAGCTAGCAATTCTAGTAGGTCCGAATAAGTCTAAATGCAGGAGTTGAAACGGTTTTGAGGTACTTACTATGTTTTTGGCTTTGAAGGATGACTTGTGTTGCTTTCCTCTTTGGCAAGGTTCAAATGTCTTGCCTTTTTCATATTTAACTCTTGGCAGTCCTTTTACTAGTTCTCCTGTGCTGAGACTTTGAATTAAGTCCATGTTAGCATGACCAAGCCTTCTATGCCACAACCAAGATTCATCACTAGTAGTCACAAGACACTTAGAGGAATGGTTAGATAGTTCATGTAAGTTTATTATGTATGTATTGAAATCTCTATTTCCTTTAAATATCTCTTGACCATCGATAGAGATCACAAGACATTCATTTGAAGTAAAGATTACTTTGTTTCCTTTATCATATAATTGACTTACACTTAACAAGTTATGTTTCAAACCATCAACAAGTAAGACATCTTTAATAAAAGTAGTACCATTAATACCGATAGAACCAATGCCAATTACCTTACCTTTTGCATTGTTTCCAAAGGTAACTTTACCTCCATCAATACTTTTGATTTCATTGAAAAGTTCTCTATCTCCTGTCATATGCCTTGAGCATCCACTGTCTACTAGCCAAGCATTTTTTTTTTATTGTGGACTTGAGGCATACCTATAGAATCACAATTCAAGTATGATTTTTAGGTACCCAAATGAGTTTGGGTCCTTGGGGGTTAGCATATGAAGGTTCCCAATATTTATTTATGTGACCCATTTTCATACAATAATTACATTGTTTTGGTCTTTCAATATTTTTGAATACCATTTTTCTATCAAATTTATTTTGAGAATGATGACATGCACAGTTATGATTAATTGTAGATTTTCTAGATGCATGCTTCCTATATATAAAGGCATGATTGTTCTATTTATGTATACAAGGTTTAAAATGCTTATTTCTTGGTGTTGTTCTAACAGGTGTGGAGATGTGAGGTTCTCTAGACTTAACAAAGATGGTTTTATGAGAAGATGATGATGTGTCCTTAAATCCTAGACCATGTCTAATTAAGAGTGATCTTTGAGATACAATGAGAGTATCAAAGCTCTCCTTACCTTTGTGAAATTTAGAAATGGAATTTCTAAGTTTCTCAACTTCATTTTTCAAAGCATTATTTTCTTTTAGTAAAGAAGTAGTTGAGGGTCTTGATGAGTATTCATCTAATGATTTTTGGAGAGTTTCATTAGATGATTTAAGCTTTTTGTTTTCCTTTTCTAAACCTTCTATCTTATTTTTTAAATAAGTGATTTTATTTCTATAAATAATAAATTTGCTTCTATATTTCTCTAATTCTAGATTTAATTCTTCTATTAGGATTTGCTCATCATCATCATCATCATTACTATCTTCATCATTATCACTACTATCATTGTTCAAAGAGTATCAGTGTAATGATCTTACCTTATTCAAGACATGATCTTCAATAGCCATGAAACATAGGTTGACTTCTTCACTTTCATTATCATCTTTTTCATTTAAAGAGCTTTCGTCATCCCGTGTGGCTTTGTGACCTTTCTCCCCATTGTCTCTTTGGTATTTGCTCTTATGCTTCTTGAGCTTTGGACATTCTGGTTTGATATGTCCTTTCTTTCCACACTCATAGCACTTCACCTCTTCCTTACTTCTTTGTGTATCATTAGAACTTTGTTTGAGGTTTCTTTGCCTGAATTTTCTGGAGTTGCGCATTTTCTTCTCAATGATTCTTTTTAATCTTCTTGAAAGCATAACAATGTCTTCATTTTCATCATCACTCATTTCTTCATCATCTTCACTTTCTTCTTGAGATTTTGAAGTAGAGGCTTTTAGTGCTAAGGGCTTTCTTTTCTCTGGCTCTGCTTCAAGCTCTCTATCTCTTTTCACTGCCATCTCATGTGTGAGAAGTTTTCCAATCAGCACATCAGTATTCATGATGCACATATCTTCATTTGTTTCTTCTATGCAAGCAACTTTTGAGCCATAGTCTTTAAGAGGAAGACTTCTTACAATTTTGTTGTTTACATCCTCCAAACACATATGCTTCCCAAGTTTCTTTCGGGTGCTAACAAATCCTACTCATCTCCCCAATCGCAATTGGGAGTTTCACTAACACACTAAGTGTTACAATGGAGTTTTACAAGCTCACTCCCAACTATGGTGTTTCTCACAATGGCTCACACCTAACCCAGAAATCCCTTGTGTTTTAATGGCTCACACAATAACCAATTCCTTGTGTTTTACAGGCTCACACAAACAACCTTTTAATTTGTGTTTTAGAGGCTCACACAACTAACCCTTACAAGTGTTCTACTCTTAACCCAAAAATACCCAAAGCTCACTTGAGTAATGATTACATAGAGAAACACTCACAAATCTTAATTGCTCAATAAATGAAGAGCAAAAAGATTTTTACAGAGAATAGATTTTGTTCTCAAAGTGTTGAATGTACAAATAGCTTGTAATAAGATTTTGATTCAAAGAATATGTTATCCTCTTGTACTGAATGCATAAATGACTTCCATTTATACTCCCTGGGCTGATTATAGCTGTTAAGGTGCATTTAATATGAAACTAGCCGTTGTACCAACCAAATAATCGCGCCTGACATTTTTCTCTTTCATCATTCATGGGCGTGACTATGTCACGGGCGTGACATTTCATCCCAAGCCGTGACTGAAGTGGTGACCTTGGCCGTGAAGCTCTCTGGAATGTTTTGAAACATTTGGTCACGGGCGTGACAAACTTCCCAGCCGTGATCCAAGTGGTAACTTTGGTCGTGAAGCTCTATGGATGAAAATGCCATGAACATTCACGGGTGTGTCATTTTGATTCACGGGCGTGACTTAAATGTCCATTTCACGGTTTGTTCTTCCTTCATGGTCGTGAACTTGAAATGTTTGCTTTGGTAACAGTTAGTTCTTTCACGGGCGTGACATATAGAGTCACGGGCGTGAACATGCTACTTTCTTTATTTTGTCTTTCAAGGATCATTCTTCCAATCTTCATTCTTGCGATTTTAATCCATGTCCTGTTTAATAGACTTAGAAAAATAAGTATGTTAAATTCAATATTGCTATTTTATTTGTTATCATCAAAATGATGGAAATACCCCTTAAGGTTTAACATTGTGCACTGGGGACCGGAGATGAGTGCTATTTGTTTTCTTGACATCCCAGCTGCAATATGTGCCAAAATGGGTCCATGCCCGAGTCGCAAAGAATTCCACTTCACTATCATTGAGGATGCCTTCCGAGGGTAGATTAAATAAATCCCCGAATGCAGTGGCATTGAGGGTGTTTGGATTGTTGCAAAGTTGGAATTTCACCACTCTAGTAGGAGACACTTGCAAAGTGCTCAGAAATTCCAGTGTTCGCTCCTGCAATGTGGGCTGATGAATGTCCACGAATTCCTTCAAGTGACAGGCCTGGAGTTGCTCTGTCATTGCCATTTCAAGCTCGAGAGTGCAGACTATTTGCCATTCAAAGGACCTCGATGAAAAGAGAGGCCTTTGTTTCAAGGTGGAGTACCGGGAATGGCAATGCTCTGGAATTCTGTTCATGAGGTAATCTGCGTACCTCCTGGGAGCATGATATTTCTTCCTAGTATCCTTTTATGAGCCGATTTCCATGTTGATTGAAGAAATGAACTTTGAAGAGTTTGGAAAAATTTGACAGAAATAGGAAACCCTAAATGGGTATGATTTTTTAGGAAGGAATGGACGTTTGATGGTATTTATAGCAAAATTTCGTGACTTGGGGGCCGAAATTTTAAATATCTCATTGAATGTGTGTAAATGAGAGCAGTTTCTAGGAGTTGAAAGGTTGAAATGTGAAAAATAACTGGTTGTTTTCTTATATACCCAATGCATTCACGGGCGTGAAATACCTAATTACGGACGTGAATGGTCGTGTTCACGGTTTGCTGAAGGAGTGCTCTACTCGTGAATAAGGGCGTGAAAAGGTTCACAATCATGACATTTGAATGTCATGAGGGTGAATGATGAACTATCACGGTAGTGAAATAATAGTCACAGGCATGAAGAGTTGAATTTCACTACTTATGCCTGTGAAATAAAGCGTGACTCAAAGAGTGAACGTCTATGTGAGTTTTTGGTGAAAATGTCCACGGTCGTGAAAATTCGTCACGGACGTGAACAAAGCTTTTTACGGGAGTGAATGAAGTCGTGAACAAAGGCTTCACTACTTGACGCCGTGAATCATGTCGTGAATCAAGTCGTGAAAGCTACTGGCTCTTTTGGCTATTTAATTTACGGGCGTGAATTGCCTAAAATTTCCATCAAATAAAATTAAGTCCTAAAATAAGACTAAATCATTTCTATGAAGATTCTATCCCTTATAACATAAAAGTTTCATCAAATTTACTACCTTATATCTAGTGATATGATACAAAAACAAGATTATCACTTAAGATTTGATAATATAGCAATCACAAGGTTAATCCATCAATCATACCAAGTTTTCTTCTAATGAAATTAAATCTTTCCTCATTTAGAGACTTAGTAAAAATATCTGCCAATTGATTTTCTGTGCTTATAAATTCCAATACAACATCTCCATATTGAACATGATATCTAATAAAGTGGTGTCTAATGTCAATATGCTTACTTCTTGAGTGTTGAATAGGATTCTTTGAAAGATTTATAGCACTTGTATTGTCACATTTAATAGGTATATGGTTCATATCATGACCATAGTCCTTAAGTTGTTGTTTAATCCAAAGAATTTGAGTACAACAACATCCTGCTGCTACATACTCTGCTTCACCAGTTGAAAGAGCAACTAAAACTTGTTTTTTGCTAAACCAAGAAACTAAGCACTCTCCAATAAAGTGACAAGTACCTGAAGTACTTTTTCTATCTAAAAGACTACCAGCATAGTCTGCATATGAATATCCTACAATATAAAAGGATGAATTTCTAGGATATCACAAACCTAGATACAATGATCCATGTAAATATCTTAGAATTCTTTTTACTGCATTTAAATGTGATTCTTTAGGACATGATTGAAATCGTGCACACAAGCAAACACTATACATTATATCGAGTCTTGGCATTCTTGCATCCTTCCATTCCAAAGTTTTTAATTAAATCTTTGGCATATTTGGATTGGTTGATGAATATGCCCTCATTGCTTTGTTTTATTTGTAGACCAAGGAAATACTTAAGCTCTCCCATCATGCTCATTTCAAATTCCTTAGTCATACACTTAGCAAAATCTTGACAAAGCAATTCATTAGTAGAACCAAATATTATATGATTAACATAAATTTGAACAATTAGTATATCATGCTTATGCTTTTTAATGAATAATGTAGTGTCAACATTCCCCTTTATAAAGTTATTTTCTAAGAGAAAAGAACTTAGTCTTTCATATGAAAGAGTTTGAAATTCATAGCTTTCAAAACCTTAGCAAATCATAGCTTTTTAATGAAATTCATATGAACTTAATCTTGGAAAATCATAGCTTTAAAAACCTGGGGGTTGTTCTACATAAACTTCTTCTTCTATATAACCATTTAGAAATGAACTTTTCACATCCATTTGAAAGAGTTTGAAATTCATGTAACATGCATATGCTAAAAGTGTTCTTATGGCTTCTAATCTAGCTACAGGTGCATAGGTTTCATCATAATCTATACCTTCTTCCTGATTATATCCTTTTGCAACCAACCTAGCCTTATTCCTAGTTATTGAACCTTGCTCATCTAGTTTATTTCTAAATACCCATTTGCTACCTATAATTTGATGATCCTTGGGTCTAGGTACTAAGGTCCATACCTTACTTCTCTCAAATTGGTTGAGTTCCTCTTGCATGGAAATTACCCAACTTTGATCATTAAGAGCCTCATCAATATTTTTAGGCTCAATTTGAGAGACAAAAACAAGGTTAGAATCTAAGAGTTTGTGATGTGATCTAGTACTTACACCTTTAGTTGGATCACCAATGATTTGTTCCTTGGGTTCATTTGTTATTTTCCATTTCTTTAGAAGCTCTTGTTTATCTTGCTCTTGAGCTTGAGGTAGAGAGACATCTTGATGTGGGTTTTCTTGATCATTATCATCTTTCTCATAATCAAGATCAAGCTTTTCCATTTTACCTACAATATCATCAAGAACACTACCTTTCACAAGATCAAGCTTTCTAGATTCATCAAAAACAACATGCATAGATTCTTCAACAACTAATGACCTTTTATTAAAGACTTTATAAGCTTTGCTAATGGTTGAGTATCCTAAAAAGATACCCTCATCGAATTTAGAGGAAAATTTTCCAAGGACGTTGTCCTTGGTATTTAATATGAAACGCTTGCATCCAAATACTCTAAAGTATGATATCATGGGTTTTCTTCTATTCCATAACTCAAAAGAAGTTTTGTTTAAGAGTGGTTTTTTGACAACTCGATTTGAAATATAACATGCAGTATTAGTGGCTTCAGCCCAAAAGTAGGTTGGTAACCCATACTCATTGACCATTGGTCGAGCCATTTCAATTAAAGTTCGATTTCTCCTTTCAACTACCCCATTTTGTTGAGGTGTCCTAGGAGTTGAAAATTTTTAGGCTCAATTTGAGAAACAAAAGCAAGGTCAGAAGCTAAATGTTTGAAATGAGATCTAGTACCAATGATTTGCTCTTTTGGATGATCTTTTGTCATTCTCCATTCTTTTGGGAGTTCTTGCCCGTTTTCTTCTTGAGCTTGAGGTAGAGAATCATCTTGATGTGAATTTTCTTGATCCTTTTCTTCTCTTTCGTTTACAAGATCAAGTCTTTCCATGGTTTCTACAACATCATCAAGAACACTACCTTTCATAAGATCAAGTCTACTAGATTCATTAAAGACAACATGCATAGATTCTTCAACAGTTAATGATCTTTTGTTAAATACTCTATATGCTTTGCTAGTTGTAGAGTATCCTAAAAAGATACCTTCATCAGATTTAGAAGCAAAATTTCCAAGGTTGTCCTTAGTATTTAATATGAAACACTTGCATCCAAATACTCTAAAGTACAATATCAAGGGCTTTCTTCCATTCCAAAGCTCAAATGAGGTTTTGTTTAAAGAGGTCTTTTGAAAACTCGATTTGAAATATAACATGCAGTGTTTGTGGCTTCTGCCCAAAAGTAAGTTGGTAAACCATATTCATTGAGCATTGTTCTAGACATTTCAATTAAAGTTTGATTTTTCCTTTCAACTACCCCATTTTGTTGAGGTGTTCTAGGAGATGAGAAATTTTGTGAAATGCCATGTTCAAGACAAAAGCTTTCAAAGTTTTCATTTTCAAATTCTTTGCCATGATCACTTCTTATCTTTGAAATACAGTACCCTTTCTCATTTTGAACTCTTTTAGCAAAGTTTTTGAAATTTTCAAAAGCATCACTCTTTTGAGCTAAGAAAATTACCCAAGTAAGTCTAGAGTAATCATCTACGATGACAAAGGTATAATGTTTACCTCCTAAGCTTGCAATTTTAGTAGGTCCAAATAAGTCGAAATGCAGGAGTTGAAGAGGTTTTGAGGTACTTACTATGTTTTTAGCTTTGAAGGATGACTTGAGTTGCTTCCCTCTTTGACAAGGTTCACATGTCTTGCCTTTTTCATATTTGACTCTTTATAGTCCTTTTACTAGTTTTCTTGTGCTGAGGCTTTATATTAAGTCCATGTTAGCATGACCAAGCCTTCTATGCCACAACCAAGATTCATTACTAATGGTCACAAGACACTTAGAGGAATGGTTAGATAGTTCATGTAAGTCTATTATGTATGTGTTGAAATCTTTATTTCCTTTAAATATCTCTTGACCATCAATAGAGGTTACAAGACATTCGCTGGAAGTAAAGGTTACTTTGTTTCCTTTATCACATAATTGACTTACATTTAACAAGTTATGTTTCAAGCCATCAACAAGTAAGACATCTTTAATAAAAGAAGTACCATTAATATCAATAGAACCAATGCCAATTACCTTACCCTTAGCATTGTTTCCAAAGGTAACTTTACCTCTATCAATACTTTTGATTTCATTGAAGAGTTCTTTGTCTCCTGTCATATGCCTTGAGCATCTACTATCTACTAGCCAAGCATTTTTGTTTATTGTGGACTTGAGGCATATCTATAGAATCACAATTCCAGTATGATTTTTAGGTACCCAAATGAGCTTGGGTCCTTGGGGGTTAGCACATGAAGGTTCCCAATGAGGCTTCCTTATCTAGCAATATTTATTTATGTGACCAAATTTCATGCAATAATTACACGGTTTAGGTCTGAAAATACTTTTTGGTCTTATAATGCTTTTGAATTCCATATTTTTATTTGACTGATTTTGAGAACAATGGCATGCACAATCATGATTAATTGGTGCTTTTCTAGATACATGCTACTTGTACAAAAAGGCATGATTATTCTTTTTATGTATAAAAGGTTTAACATGCTTATTCCTTGGTGTTGTTCTAACAAGTGTGGAGATGTGAGGTTCACTTGACTTAACAAAGATGGTTTTGTGAAAGGATGTTGATGTGTCCTTAAATCCTAGACCATGTCTAATTAAGGGTGATCTTTAAGACACAATGAGAGTATTTAAACTCTTTTTACCTTTGTGAAATTTAGAGATGGAATTTCTAAGTTCCTCAACTTAATTTTTCTAATGACTTTTGGAGAGATTCATTAGATGATTTAAGCTTTATGTTCTCCTTTTCTAAAACATCTATTTTATTTTTTAAATTGGAGATGTTATTTCTATAAGTGCTGAATTTACTTCTATATTTTTCTAATTCTAGATTTAATTCTTCTATTAGACTTTGCTCATCATCATCATCACTATCATCATCATTATCACTACTATAATTGTTTAAAGAGTCTGAATGTAGTGATCTTACCTTATTCGAGACGTGATCCTCAGTAGCCATGAAGCATAGGTTGACCTCTTCGCTTTCATTATCATCTCTTTCACTTGAAGAGCTTTCGTCATCCCATGTGGCTTTGTGACCTTTCTCCCCGTTGTCTCTTTGGTATTTGCTCTTATGCTTCTTGAGCCTTGGACATTCTGATTTGATATGTCCTTTCTTTCCACACTCATAGCACTTTACCTCTTCCTTACTTCTTTGTGCATCATTAGAAGTTTGTTTGAGGTTTCTTTGCCTGAATTTTCTTGAGTTGCTCATTTTCTTCTCAATGATTCTTTTTAGTCTTCTTGAAAGCATAGCAATGTCCTCATTTTCATCATCACTCATTTCTTCATCATCTTCATTTTCTTCTTGAGATTTTGAAGTAGAGGCTTTGAGTGCTAAGGGCTTTCTTTTTTCTGGCTCTGCTTCAAGCTCTCTATCTCTTTTCATTGCCATTTCATGTGTGAGAAGTTTGCCAATCACTACATTAGTATTCATGATGCTCACGTCTTCATTTACTTCTTCTATGCCAGCAACTCTTGAGCCATAGTCTTTAAGAGGAAGACTCATCAGGATTTGGTTGTTTACATCTTCCAGTCTCAGAAGGCGGTTGGTCATGTCAGTGATTGACTCATTGGATTTCATCTTGAAGAGCTCATATTCTGAGGTCAGAAGTTGAATCTTCTTGGATTTGACTTGCTTAGATCTTTCATGATAATTTTCCAATGTCTTCCACATGCTGTATGCTGTTGGGCAGTGTTGTATTCTACCACATTCTTCAATAGATAATGAGCTTGATAGGATTGTCATTGCCTTCTTGTTTTTGAAATTTGCTCTTCTTTGAGGCTCTGTCCAATCATCTCTTGATAGGATTTCTTCTTCACCATCAGCTCCTCTTCTGGTTGGTGGTGTCCATTCTTTTCATACACTATCCCATACTTCAATTCATTCACTATCAAGGTATGTCTCCATCCGAAACTTCCAATGGGCATAATTTGCTCCATTAAAGTAAGGTTTGAGACTTTGGAATCCTTCATTGGCCATATCTTAATATTTACTAGTGCTTTTTAGGCTTCGATGCTAGACAAAGATTTGATACCAATTGTTGCCCAGATATTGAGCCAAGAAGGGGGGGTTGAATTGGATATAATTAATTTTACCTTTTAGGTGCGGAAATAAAAATTATGTTTAGTAGGGATAGAGAAAGTTGACACAAGGATTGTTATAGAGGTTCGGGTGTTAACAAACCCTACTCCTCTCCCCAATCGCAATTAGGAGTTTCACTAACACACTAAGTGTTACAATGGAGTTTTACAAGCTCACTCCCAACTATGGTGTTTCTCACAATACACCTAACCCAGAAATCTCTTGTGTTTTAATGGCTCACACAATAACCAATTGCTTGTGTTTTACAGGCTGACACAAAAAACCTTTTATCTTATGTTTTACAGGCTCACACAAACAACCTTTACTTTGTGTTTTTACAGGCTCACACAACTAACCTTTACCTTGTGTTTTAAAGGCTCACACAACTAACCCTTACAAGTGTTCTACTCTTAATCCCAAGATACCCAATAACTCACTTGAGTAGATGATTACAGAGAGAAGCACTTACAAATCTTTAATGCTCAGAAAATAATGAGCAAAAAGATTTTCACAGAGAATAATATTTGTTTTGAAAGTATTAAATGCTCAAATGGCTTACAACACGATTTTGATTCGAAATATTAGCTATTCTCTTGTTCTGGATGCATAAATGACTTGCATGTATACTTCCATGGTGATTTATAGCCGTTTGATTGCATTTAATGTGGAAATAGTCGTTGCACCAACCCTAATAATCACGCCTGACATGTTTCTCTTTCATGTTTCACGGGCGTGATTATATGTGTCACGATCGTGACTGTTCTTCCAAGCTGTGACTTCAGTAGTGACCATGGTTGTGAAGCATTCTGGAAGGTTTTGAAGTATTTGTTCACGGGCGTGACATTTAATCTTCACGAGCGTGAAAATTTTCCAAACCGTGGTCCAAGTGGTGACTCTGACCGTGAAGCTCTCTGGAAGAATTTGTCATGAAGGTTCACGGGCGTGACATTTAATTCACGGGTGTGACTTAAATGTGCATTTCACGGTTTGTTATCTTCCTTCATGGTCGTGAACTTCAAATGTTGGTTTTGGTGACGGTTAGCTTTTTCACGGGCGTGACACATAGGATCACAAGCGTGAACATGCTTACTTCCTTAATTTTATCTTTCAAGGATTAATCTTCCATTCTCCATTCTTGCTATTTTATTCCATACCCTGTTTAATAGACTTAGAAAAATAAGTATGTTAAATACAATATTACTATTTTATTTGTTATCATCAAAATGACAGAAATACCCCTCAAGGTTTAACAGAAGAAAATAAGGTTAGTGATTTCAAAATCTACCTATTTCCATTGTTAAAGTATGAATTAGGGTTATGAAAATTAGGAATTTTGTGTGTTTTGCATGTAATTGATAATTGATACTTAAAACATGATTAAGGGAATATAAAAAGTAGATTATAAAAAATTATTTAGTGGAACTTGGAAAATATGACCATATTATGTGAAAAATGCATATGAAGAGATAATTACATTTTAGTGTAATATTATGATACATATGGAATAATGAATTTATAAATTAGTAAAATTAATATTTAAAAGGTGAAAAAAATTTAATGATGAAAATCTAGTGTAGGCCGAAATATGAAGAAGAAGAAATTATTATTTTCCTTGCTAATTAAATGACAATTAAGTCATAAAATGTTAGAAAACATGATATTGAGTGTGTAAAAATTGATTGCAAATTTTTAAAATATATATTTAATATTTTTTCTAATTATTGATTATTTTATACATGAAATGAAATAAAATGGATAAAGTGTGTTTAGTGAGTTTAATGACTTAATTGATTATTAATGATGAAATCTTGATATATTAGAATAGAAAGTTTGGAAAAAGACTATAGTTATGGATGAATAAAATGTTAGGTAATTAATAATGTAAAAGTAATGGAATTTATGAATTTAATGGAAATTGAATTCAAGGAATAATATATTGCCCTTAGTTATTTTTCTAATGGTTAAATGTAGCTCATGATATAATTGGTGAGCCATAGGACACTATTACTGCGGTGTGGGTCATAGCGACTCGTTTATGTAGGCCAATGACGGTTTATTTTAGTGATAGTTATTTAGTGATCAGTATACAGTGCAGTGCTCGGGTGGTCCTTCGGGGTCACTCTTTAGTGTAGTAGACTTTTGGGGTCCACGTTTCATGTATCTAGTTCGAAAATTTTATGTCGGATTGAAATTAGGGACAAATGTGAATAAAAGTAGTAAAAATTATAAATATGATAAAAATGAATAAAGTGAACAATATGAGAAAAATGATAAAAGTGATAATTATGGTAAAAATGATATATGTGATAAATATGATAAAAGTGATAAAAATGATAAAAAAAAATGGTATAATAATAATAATAATAATAATAATAATAATAATAATAATAATAATAATAATAATAATAATAATAATAATAATAATAAAAGTGATTAATATGACAAAAATAGTAAAATTGAAAAATGAATTTTAAATGGAAGATAAATGTTAAGTTATGTAGTTAAAAGAAAAATAAATAAAAAAATAAAATAGTTAGTGGCCTGATTGTAAATAATTAGAAATTTAAGAACCAAAATGAAATTTGTAACTAAACAAAAAATTAAAAAGAAAAAAAACGAGAGAAGCAAAATAAAATGGTTAATTAAAGAAGTAAAGTGAAATAGGATTAAATTGAAAGAAAATAAAAGTTCAGGAGTAAATTGAAAAATAAACTATAAAATTAATTGAGAAAAGTTGTTAATTAAATGAAGATATTAAATAGTGAATTAGGGGTAAATAATAGTAAAGTATTGATAAAAAAATAATAAATATATTAAAGAGAAAATATGAATAATGTAGTAAATATAATATTGCATGTATGTATAAAAATATTAGTCAATGGAAATTCTTAGATTAGTAATCACCACTAGGAATTTTAATGCTCACTACGAAATTATTTGACTGCATGCAGGTAGTAGCGGGAAAGGCACAGGACCAAGTGTATAAATTTTAGGAGGAGATGAAAGGATAAAATAGAAAGTGGTATATTAAAAATGGTATGTATATATATGTATGGATACGAGTTTGTAGGAATGACATTATGTATATATTTTGATAAAGAATATTCATGAATTATTATATGTGTAAATTAATAATCAATGGAGTGTTGACTTGCGGTTGAATGAAGAATATTTTGTATTATATTTGTATTGTTGTGCTAAAAAATGGGCTATGGATTGTTTGTCGTGCAGGTGGGGGTAGTTAATTTATAGCCGTTATGATGCCGAAAGTTTATAAAAAATAAAAAGGATTAATAAAGTACTAATAATATTATGGTCATTAAATTAAGTTAATAATTTTTTTGCACACATCGGCTATAATCGCATAAGCTTACTTAATGTATATATAAAATAATTGTTATAAGAGTGTCACGGCTTTAGTGGTATCAGAGCGTGGTTTAGGCGGTTCTAAGATCAGAGTGGGAATTAAGTGAATGGTTATATGTATATACATGCCAATTGATGGATGAAATGTATTATAAGTCTAACGTATGCTTGCTTCTTTCCTTGTTTTATAGTGAGTGATGGCATCCCAACAAGGTCAAGGTGTTGGAGATGGTGAGAGTGAAATGTTGATTAATACTGAGCAAACTGAAACCCCACAACAGAATGTCACTCCACCAGTTGCACCACTTCTACTGCCACAACCAGATTTTCTTAATCTTATGGTTGATTACATTCAACACAGAATGCAAGCTGAATATGCTCAACAGCAACAGCCAGTGGCACAGGTACAACCTTCTACTCCACAAAAAAAAAAGTCAATTTTGGTGCAGTTGAAGAAATTGGGAGATGAAGATGTTTATGGGATAGTTCTGATGCAAGACCAAACCTTTCCAGCCCCATTTGGCCCAATAACTGTTAAAGTTCCCAGATGAGAATTTAACAGTTAAGTAGATTCAACAGTTCCTTAGAATTACTAATTATATCCGACAGTTCATATCAGGGTATAGTAAGTTGGTAAAACAATTATGTCAACTTTCCAAAGAAGGACTATCTCAAGTCCACTAGACTTTTAGATCCTCTGGGTTTGTTCACCTCTCTGCATCTTCCCACTTCTCACCAACCACTGTATACACCTCCACCTGTTTACCAACCTTCACAGAGAGAACTGGAAAGAATTCTATGCTTGGATTAAAGTTCAGCATAGGCGCCCTAATTCCAAATTTCCAGCAACAATCTTGGAATTCACTTCCAGATTTACAAGAGCGTTAAGAGATTGGTTTGTTCGACTTTCAGAAGTAGCTGACCCTCGTACAAGTTGAAGAATGGTTGTTTAAAATAAAGAGGTTATTTGAAATCACTCACAGCTCGCTTGAAGAGAAATTTGAAGGTACTGTGGCATTACTGAAAGGTTCTGTATTCATTTAGTGGGATTCAGTATGCAAGCATATCCCAGTTGAACAATTGAATTGCGATTTCTTCTTGGCCCAGTTTCAAAACATAGGGTTGCAGTATAAAGCAGAGATGCAATATGATTTTTGGAGACTCAGGCAGGAAAATAAGACAACAACAGAATATGAGCACGAGTTTGAGTGCCTCAGTGTCTATCTTGATGACTTTCAGTTGATAGAGGAGAAATTATGTCAGAGATTTGAGAGGGATTTCCATAACAAGATTAGATAGATATTGGGTGCACAACAACATCCAAATTTGTGTGCTATGGCAGAAACAACTATTAAAGTGGAAATTATCCAGACAGATGAGGCGAACAGATATACTCGAATTCCACCAAAGAGAAGGCCGGGACAGTTCAGTGGTTCATGTGCTCAGAGTAAGAAGCCTAGAGGATCAGCTCCATCGTAGAGCCATACATCAGTTGAACCAGGTTGTGGACAAAGAAATACATTCCGTGGTAAATACCTCAGTCATTTTTGTGGGCAATACACCTAGAGGCAGAGGGGGAGGTACAGTTCAGACTTGTGGCCATTGTGGTAGATCCCACCCAGGTGAGTGCAGCTATTTGACTGGCACCTATTTCAAGTGTGGTTCAAAGGATCATTAGGCTAGGGATTGTCCAATGGCTCAAGCTTCTACGACTATCTCACTAGCACCTGGTATTGTATTTTTACCATCCAGAGGCCGAGGAAGGGGAGCAACCCTTAATCCATCAGCATCTAGACCTTCTTCACAACCACCCTGTAACATTCATTGATTTAGGCTCGATTGCGCGTGACCGTAGTGGGGTCCACTGGTTCAATCGTAGTCTAAAAAAAAAAGACTAATAATAAGAGAAAATAATTAAGGGTATTATTATTTTGGAATTAAAAATATTTGGGGTAGAATTAGAAAAAAAATAAAACTTCCTATGGTCAAAATCGGTATTATGGCAATTATTTGGGGAAAAAGTGTGAATATGGAGGAAGATGTGACAAAAAAGAAATTTCTTAAAGTTTAAAATTCAATTAAAATTAATATTTATTTTGGACCAATGAATGAAGAGCTTAATGTAGTCATGGAACCACCAAATACTCACCTAAAAAAAAGAAAAAGAAAAGATAAATACCTCATTTTCTCCACCAATTAAAACCCATTTCTCTCATCTTCTTTCATCTCTTTGCCGTCCACCATAGCTCTCCCAAAAATCTCCATTTCTCTTCAAATCAAGCTTGAAAAAGTGAGGAAAGAAATAAGTTTTGAGAGAGGAAAAATCAGAATTAAAAAGTTCTTACTACAAAGTAAAGTAAAGAAACAAGAAAGGAAGAAGAAAGAAGAGAAATAAAAGAGAAAAATTGAGGGGAAATTCGGCCAGCTTTGGAATGATCTTAAGGTGAGTTTATTTTTCTTAAATTTAACATTTTTCCTTCTATTTGAGACCCATGATGATGATAGATGTGATTAGGTTTGATAGATTCAGGATTAGTTGCAAGATAGAACTTAGAAAATTAAGTTTGTGTTTAGTTGATGAAGCTGTAATTGGACTTTGAATTGATGATATTTGATGTTAGATAATTGTTTTATTGCTTAAAAACTAAAGAAAATATGATGTTAATGGATGAATAAGGGGCTGCCATAATTAAAGAAATTAGGGAAAATTGAAATTAATATGGAAACACAACAATTGGTGATAAGGAAAATATGATTTGAGTGTTGAATTGAAGAAAATGAATTGGTAACTAGGATATGGTTTCTGGGTAGCCATGACATATGAAGAAGGAAGTTTAACCTTAGTACATTTTAGCTCAATTAAGGTGTAAATCATATTAGGAGCATTAGAATATTATGTAGACATGAAAAGCATTGAAATTGGATGTTGGAATTGAGATGTGGTAAAATTGTGTAGGAAAAATAAGTGAACAAGTGAGAGGCCCTCAAGAGGGTGACAAAGGCAAAGAGAAAGCTAGCTAATAAGGGAAGGAAAAGAAGGTTTAAAGGAAGAACCAAGGCTGATTAGGTATGTGCTTCATTGATAAAAATTTTGCATGTTGTTAATATGTATGGAATTATATGTTAAGGTTTGTTATGTTTGTGTTTTTGAGATGTTATGTGTTTTGTTGTGACTTTTGATATTATATATGGAAATGAGATCAAATGGTGTGAAATAATTGAGAAATATGAATGTATTTGTAATTCTGGAAATTTTAGTATTCAAATGATTGCAAATGATGAATGTGGTTGAAATATGGATTGATGCCAATTGATGGCTCGGGTACAGAATTCCAGGAACAGCTCTGTCTATTTTGATGATAACTTGAGTTATGGAACTCGGTTTTGTATGTTCTTTGTTGGAAATGAAAGCTAATACACAGGGATTTAATTTTTATTTAGACTATAATATCTAATTATGTTTATATTTTTCTAGTTAAATGCACGAAGTTTAAACCTAGAATCTGTCCAGAAAAATTCTGGGCAGAAAATTCTGTGATGATGCAGTAGTGAATTAATCATAACGTTTGATATAAAATTGGGATGTACGTGATTTTTGATGCATATGAAATCTAAGAAAATAAGCTAAAAATTGTTAGAAGGCCAGAACTCCAAATTCTAATTATAAATGGGATAAAAATGAAGCCCAAGAACAGGTCCAAATTCTGCCATAGGTATAAAACGTGAAGTGTTGGACTTATGCATGTGGTATGTTAATTATATGTAATAATTAATGCAAATATTTTATTTGATGGTAATTATCAATGTTTAGCAAATTATTTATATATGAGATTTTATTGTAATAATAATGAGAATATAGAACAAAAATAAACAAGCATACTTATGATAGTTGAAAATATTGCAAATTCATATAAAAATAGTTAAGCACAAAAACACCTAGTCTAGAACTAGAATAGGGAATAGTTTGGCATGCCAATCAAGGGAATTTAGGCACTCGGTGCCAAATATGAAAGCCGGTAATGACAATTGATAAATGCGCTCGGCGCAAAATTATTAAGCCGGTAATGGCAATATAACAAAAGCCAGTAATGACATTATTATAAAAGCGCTCGGCGCTACATTATGAAAGCCGGGAATGACAACCCAGTTATTCCTATTAGATAGTTCAGTTATAGGTGTTATGGGCACAAGAAAATAATAATAATACTAATATTGAAGTATGTGATTTTGATAAGTGTTACATGAATTAAATTTGTTACTATTACATGTTGAATGAAATTTATTTGATTTTATAGAAATTTTTATTTTATGCATTATTTATTAAATGGTTAATTAATATGTGAGAAAATATATATGTATGTAAAATTTTTATCATTAAAGCACCACTAAGCTAGTAGCTTAGCGCGGGTGGTTTCCTCTCGCGCAGGTTTAGAAGGGTAGCCGTAGAAAATAGTCTGTCAGAAGAAGAAGGGTATCCGGAGGGAAGCAGCAAAAAGCTCTGAGTTTTATTTTTTGGTATATTTTGTTAAAAAACTTTGTAAATTAAAGTATTGTTTTTATTTCATATAATGTGTATTAAATATGTGAGTTACTATGTAAAAGAACATAGTTTGAATTTAAATTAATATACTTTATAAATAAATAAAAGTTTTAATATTTGGGCTTGTATGAAATATTATTTTATTTTATGCAATATTTTCGGAAAAAAAAAATTACTTCACTTCATTAATTTTATAAAACAGATAGACGGGTAATACTCACTTACCTTGCGGAACTATAGTAGGGTAAGGGGGTGTGACAATTTTTGGTATCAGAGCCATAGGTTTAGATGGTTCTTAATTAGTGGGTATGGGAAGATAAATGCATGTTTTTAGCATTTGCATTGTTTTTAAGCTGCTATATTCTAATAAGGGACCCTTCTTCTGACAATATAGGTTTTAATGGATTCGGAATCAAGACAAAATCGTGAAGAATAAGAGGGTGATAGTATAGCTGACTCGGCTGCTCATAGACAGTCAGCATCAATTAGAGCCTCAGAGCCAAGCGTTATAGCTCCACAACATGCTGAAGAACAGGTTAACGTGGGTCAGGTACCCCTATACAACAAATGGCTACTTTGTTACAGCAGATAGCACAAGTTGTGCCGCCACCAGCTCCACCAGCTCCACCACCTCCCCCACCTCAACCGAAACCCCAGATTCATAAATTAAGAAAATACGGGGCTACAGATTTTATGGGTAAGAAAGAGGATGACCCAACAGCAGCAGAATTTTGGTTGGAAAAGACAGAAAGGGTTTTTGAAGAGCTGCAATGTCCAGAGGAGTACAAGGTTAGATATGCAGTATCTCTCCTTCAAGAGCATGCCTATGACTGGTGGAAATTGTTATTAGCAAAACTTCAGACTCCGACCCCTCAGACATGGGATTTCTTTGTGACAGAGTTTAGAAAGAAATACGTGCCAAGAATCTATGTTGATGAGAAAAAGCGAGAATTCCTGAATTTGAGGTAGAGGGGTATGACAGTAGCTGAGTATGAGATGGAGTTCACTAGGTTGAGCAAGTATGCTACTGGGATTATTGGAGATGAAGCTGATAAATGTCGTAGATTTGAAGATGGTCTCAATGAGGAGATTGGGTATTTAGTGGCTTTCCACCAGCATACAGATTTTGCTACGCTAGTGTTCTCTGCTATTAGTGTTGAAAGAAGGAAAAACCTGAAGACAGAAAAGCATTATAAGAAGTCAACAGCTAGTGTGGCCCAGACATCAGGTAGGAAAGAACGAATAGTACCCAGACCATTTCAATCAAGGGTGGCTAGACAGACATTTTCTGATAGGCGGGGTCAGCAATTTAGACATGTGGCATCATCTGCTAGTTCACCAGCATCATTTCCCAAGAGACCAGCTCCGACTTTGTGTCAGCATTGTGGTAAAGCTCATACAGGAGAGTGTTGGTGGTTAACTGGGGCATGTATGAGATGTGGAGCTACTGACCATATGAAGAAAGATTGTCCCAGACTCGGTACAGGTAGTATGGTACCAGCACAGACTATGACACCGGTACAGAGCCGTGGTAGAGGTCGAAGCCAGTTTAGAGGTGGTCGTACCGGACAGAGTCATGGGGTATCAGAGACAGTTGACAGACCCGGAGGTAGTAGGACCCCAGCTCGGGCATATGTGATGAGGGCTCGTGAAGACTAGGATGCACTAGACGTCATAGTTGGTAAATTATCTTTATTTGATTTTGATTTACATGCTTTGATAGATCCTGGTTCCACGCATTCATACATAAGTACAGCGACACTGAGACAAGGGAACATGATACCTGAGACCTTAGAATATGAGATAATTGTGACCAATCCACTGGGACATAGTGTGAAAGTGAATAAGATTTATAGAAACAGTTCAATAATTATTCAGGGTAGAGAATTTCTAGCAGACTTAATAGAACTACCTTTTTCATGAATTTGATGCTATTCTGGGTATGGATTGGTTGACAAAGCATGGAGCTATAGTCGACTGCCGATCTAGAAAAGTTGTACTTAAAATTCTCGGGCAAGATGACACCATCATTCAAGCTGTAGGTCAAACATGTTTGACCAGTGTTATTTCAGCATTAAAAGCTCGAAAATATATTAGGAAGGGATATGAGGCATATTTGGCCCATGTGATAGATACCAGGAAGGGGAGCCCAGAACTCAAGGACATCCCTACAGTGTGTGAGTTCTCAGATGTATTTCCTGAAGATTTGCCGGGGTTACCACCAGATAGGGAGATAAAATTTGCTATTGATGTGATTCTTGGTACAGCCCCGATATCAATTACTCCTTATAGAATGGCACCTGCAGAATTGAGAGAGTTAAAGGTTCAATTGCAGGAATTGCTCGACAAAGGGTTCATAAGGCCCAGTGTGTCACCATGGGGTGCTCCGGTGTTGTTTGTGAAAAGGAAGGATGACACCCTTCGGTTATGTATTGATTACTGACAATTGAACAAGGTGACAATTAAAAATAAATACCCACTACCTAGAATTGATGATTTGTTTGATCAATTGAAGGGAGCAGGAGTATTCTCTAAGATTGATCTCAGATCCGGGTACCACCAACTGAAAATCAAAGAATCAGATGTATCTAAAACAGCCTTCAGAACTCGATATGGCCACTATGAGTTTCTAGTTATGCCATTTGGCTTAACGAATGCACCAGCTGCCTTTATGGATATGATGAACAGAATTTTTAGGCCTTATCTTGATCAGTTTGTGGTAGTTTTTATAGATGATATTTTGGTGTATTCGAGGGACAAGGGAGAACATGACAGGCATCTCAGAATAGTACTGCAGACTTTGAGGGAAAATCAATTGTATGCAAAGCTGTCAAAATGTGAGTTCTGGTTGGAAGAAGTGGGATTCTTAGGGCATATTATTTCAGTTGAAGGAATCCAGGTTGATCCTAACAAAATAGAAGCCATTCAAAGTTGGAAGCCACCTCACAATGTAACAGAAGTCCGAAGTTTCCTTGGATTAGCTAGCTACTATAGAAGGTTTGTGAAGGGATTTTCAAGCATAGCTACACCAATTACTAAATTGCTCAGAAAAGAAACTAAGTTTGAGTGAACAGATCGGTGCCAGGCAAGCTTTGAGAAACTAAAAGCCATATTAACCGAAGCACCTGTTTTGACCCAACCTACACTAGGGAAAGATTTTGTGATATACAGTGATGCCTCTCATAATGGGCTAGGTTGTGTATTAATGCAAGAGGGTAAAGTAGTTGCTTATGCATCTAGGCAATTGAAGCCTCATGAGCTAAATTACCCTACTCATGATTTGGAGTTGGCAGTAATAGTATTTGCTTTGAAAATTTGGCGACATTATTTGTATGGCGAGCGGTGCTACATATATACAGATCATAAGAGCCTCAAATATCTGCCTACACAAAAGGAGTTGAACTTAAGGCAAAGACGCTGGTTGGAGTTAATCAAGGATTATAATTGTATTATTGACTATCAGCCAGGCAAAGCCAATGTAGTAGCAGATGCCTTGAGTAGAAAAACACTGGCAGGTATAGTTTAAATTTTCCTCAATTATAATATAATATATAGAAAGTAATAATAAAATTGAAAAAAATTAGACTCACAATTTATTTTGGCAGAGTTACGGGTCCAACCTACTTTAAGGCAACAAGTGAGAAAAGCTCAGAAGCAAGATCAAAAATTGATGATAATTGCTGAGGCAGTGAAAAATGGGGAGAGACCTGACTTTAAGGTTGAAGATGATGGAAGCACAAGTTACAGAGGAAGATTGTGCATGCCAAATGATAGCGGATTAAAGCAAATAATTCTAAAAGAGGCACATAATACAACTTATTCCATGCATCCAGGGAGCAATAAAATGTATCAGAACCTGAAGACTCATTATTGGTGGCCAGGAATGAAGAAGGATATAGTGGAATATACTACAAGATGCTTGACATGCCAACAAGTGAAAGCAGAACACCAGGTACCATCTGGATTATTGCAGCCGATTGCAATTCCAGAATGGAAGTGAGAAAGAATTACAATGGATTTTGTATCTGGGTTGCCTTTGACACAAAAGAAGCATGATGCAGTATGGGTAATTGTTGACAGGCTTACCAAGTCGGCTCACTTTCTGCCAGTTCGGATGGATTATTCATTGAGCCGGTTAGCAGAATTATATGTCAATGAGATAATTCGACTACATGGGGTGCCAGTATCTATTATTTCTGATCGAGACCCACAGTTCACATCAAAATTTTGGAAAAGTCTACAGCAAGCATTGGGGACCCGACTTGCTTTTAGTACAACATTTCACCCACAAACAGATGGGCAATCCTAATGAGTGATTCAATTGTTGGAAGATATGCTGAGAATTTGCGTAATTGATTTTGAGGGTAGCTGGGATAAACATTTACCATTGATGGAATTTGCATACAACAACGGCTATCAAACTAGTCTCGGCATGGCACCATACGAAGCTTTGTATGGAAGGAGATGTAGGACACCATTATGCTGGACAGAACTTGGTGAAAAGAAATTTATGGGGCCAGAATTAGTGCAACAGACAGAGGAGAAGGTGAAATTAATCAAAGATCGATTAAAAGCTGCAACTGATCGACAAAAATCCTATGCCGATTTGATGAGGAAGGACAATGAGTATGCTGTCGGAGAAAATGTATTTTTGAAAGTCTCACCTTGGAAAAAAGTACTGCGTTTTGGTAAAAAGGGAAAACTGAATCCTAGATTTATTGGACCATACGAAATACTTGAACGTGTAGGTCCAGTGGCTTACAGGTTGGCCTTACCACCAGAATTGGATAAGATCCACAATGTGTTTCATGTCTCAATGTTAAGAAGATATAGATCGGATCCGACACATGTAATACCTATGGAATCAATATAGGTACAACCAGACTTGACTTATGGTGAAGAGCCAATGAAAATCATAGCTCGAGAAGTCAAAGAACTACGGAACAAGAAGGTACCACTACTAAAGGTCCTATGGCGCAATCATGAAGTAGAAGAAGCCACCTGGGAGAGTGAAGAAATGATGAGAACTCAACATCCTCAGTTATTCAGCTCCACCTAATCAGGTAAATTTCGAGGACGAAATTTTCTTAAGGGGGAGAGAATTGTAACATTCAGTGATTTAGGCTCGATTGCGCGTGACCGTAGTGGGGTCCACTGGTTCAATCGGAGTCTAAAAAAATGACTAATAATAAGAGAAAATAATTAAGGGTATTATTATTTTGGAATTAAAAATATTTGGGGTAGAATTAGAAAAAAAATAAAACTTCCTATGGTCAAAATCGGTATTATGGCAATTATTTGGGGAAAAAGTGTGAATATGGAGGAAGATGTGACAAAAAAGAAATTTCTTAAAGTTTAAAATCCAATTAAAATTAATATGTATTTTGGACCAATGGATGAAGAGCTTAATGTAGTCATGGAACCACCAAATACTCACCTAAAAAAAAAAAAAGATAAATACCTCATTTTCTCCACCAATTAAAACCCATTTCTCTCATCTTCTTTCATCTCTTTGCCGTCCACCATAGCTCTCCCAAAAATCTCCATTTCTCTTCAAATCAAGCTTGAAAAAGTGAGGAAAGAAATAAGTTTTGAGAGAGGAAAAATCAGAATTAAAAAGTTCTTACTACAAAGTAGAGTAAAGAAACAAGAAAGGAAGAAGAAAGAAGAGAAATAAAAGAGAAAAATTGAGGGGAAATTCGGCCAGCTTTGGAATGATCTTAAGGTGAGATTATTTTTCTTAAATTTAACCTTTTTCCTTCTATTTGAGACCCATGATGATGATATATGTGATTAGGTTTGATAGATTCAGGATTAGTTGCAAGATAGAACTTAGAAAATTAAGTTTGTGTTTAGTTGATGAAGCTGTAATTGGACTTTGAATTGATGATATTTGATGTTAGATAATTGTTTTATTGCTTAAAAACTAAAGAAAATATGATGTTAATGGATGAATAAGGGGCTTCCATAATTAAAGAAATTAGGGAAAATTGAAATTAATATGGAAACACAACAATTGGTGATAAGGAAAATATGATTTGAGTGTTGAATTGAAGAAAATGAATTGGTAACTAGGATATGGTTTTTGGGCAGCCATGACATATGAAGAAGGAAGTTTAACCTTAGTAAATTTTAGCTCAATTAAGGTGTAAATCATATTAGGAGCATTAGAATATTATGTAGACTTGAAAAGCATTGAAATTGGATGTTGGAATTGAGATGTGGTAAAATTGTGTTGGAAAAATAAGTGAACAAGTGAGAGGCCCTCAAGAGGGTGACAAAGGCAAGGAGAAAGTTAGTTAATAAGGGAAGGAAAAGAATTTTTAAAGGAAGAACCAAGGCTGATTAGGTATGTGCTTCATTGATAAAAATTTTACATGTTAATATGTATGGAATTATATGTTAAGGTTTGTTATGTTTGTGCTTTTGAGATGTTATGTGTTTTGTTGTGACTTTTGATACTATATATGGAAATGAGACCAAATGGTGTGAAATAATTGAGACATATGAATGTATTTGTAATTCTGGAAATTTTAGTATTCAAATGATTGCAAATGATGAATGTGGTTGAAATATGGATTGATGCCAATTGATGGCTCGGGTACAGAATTCCAGGAACAACTCTGTCTATTTTGATGATAACTTGAGTTATGGAACTCGGTTTTGTATGTTCTTTGTTGGAAATGAAAGCTAATACACAGGGATTTAATTTTTATTCAGACTATAATATCTAATTATGTTTAGAGTTTTCCAGTTAAATGCACGAAGTTTAAACCTAGAATCTGTCCAGAAAAATTCTGGGCAGAAAATTCTGTGATGATGCAGTAGTGAATTAATCATAACGTTTGATATAAAATTTGGATTTACATGATTTTTGATGCATCTGAAAGCTAAGACAATAAGCTAAAAATTTTTAGAAGGCCAGAACTCCAAATTCTAATTATAAATGGCTAAAAATGAAGCCCAAGAACAGGTCCAAATTCTGCCATAGGTATAAAACGTGAAGTGTTGGACTTATGCATGTGGTATGTTAATTATATGTAATAATTAATGCAAATATTTACTTTGATGGTAATTATCAATGTTTAGCAGATTATTTATATATGAGATTTTATTGTAATAATAATGGGAATATAGAACAAAAATAAACAAGCATACTTATGATAGTTGAAAATATTGCGAATTAATATAAAAATAGTTAAGCCCAAAAACACCTAGTCTAGAACTAGAATAGGGAATAGTTTGGCATGCCAATCAGGGGAATTTAGGCACTCGGTGCCAAATATGAAAGCCGGTAATGACAATTGATAAATGCGCTCGGCGCAAAATTATTAAGCCGGTAATGACAATATAACAAAAGCCAGTAATGACATTATTATAAAAGCGCTCGGCGCTACATTATGAAAGCCGGGAATGACAACCTAGTTATTCCTATTAGATAGTTCAGTTATAGGTGTTATGGGCACAAGAAAATAATAATAATACTAATATTGAAGTATGTGATTTTGATAAGTGTTACATGAATTAAATTTATTACTATTACATGTTGAATGAAATTTATTTGATTTTATAGAAATTTTTATTTTATGCATTATTTATTAAATGGTTAATTAATATGTGAGAAAATATATATGTATGTAAAATTTTTATCATTGAAGCACCACTAAGCTAGTAGCTTAGCGCGGGTGGTTTCCTCTCGCGCAGGTTTAGAAGGGTAGCCGTAGAAAATAGTCTGTCAGAAGAAGAAGGGTATCCGGAGGGAAGCAGCAAAAAGCTCTGAGTTCTCTTTTTTGGTATATTTTGTTAAAAAACTTTGTACATTAAAGTATTGTTTTTATTTCATATAATGTGTATTAAATATGTGAGTTACTATGTAAAAGAACATAGTTTGAATTTAAATTAATGTACTTTATAAATAAATAAAAGTTTTAATATTTGGGCATGTATGAAATATTATTTTATTTTATGCAATATTTTCGGAAAAAAAAATTACTTCACTTCATTAATTTTATAAAACAGATAGACGGGTAATACTCACTTACCTTGCTGAACTATAGTAGGGTAAGGAGGTGTGACACACCCTATGGTTAGGGATGAGCTACAGGATTCCTTTCTAGATACCGCTCATGATCTACTAATTGAGTGGTCATTATATATTGCTAAATACCGCTCATGAATTGCTAAGTCAAGGGAAATTGATTAGAAATTCATTATGGGTCAAAAGTGTTTGACTAGTATAATCCTAATTAGATTAAGATTCCTTTCGAGACTTAAGCTACCAACATGACTAGAAAACCTATTAGGTCACACGCATAGAAGGAATGAAAAAAATATAAAATGGGTTTTGGATAAGATCCAAGTAAGAGAGAAAAAGAATTGAGCCTTTTATAATAATTATAAAAATGGTCAAATTCAATTTGGATTATGATTGTTGACTTGGTCAACATTGGGCCATATACCTTATGGAAAAAGGTCCATTAAGGATTTTTCTTTTCAATCCTAAAAGGAATTAGAAAGATTACAAATACATTTTTTTATGGAGTAATTTTTGTGGTTGCCCCCTTAAAAAAAATAAGAGTTATTTTTCTTCTCTCCATTTTCTCTTTCATAAGACAATGTTTTATAGTTAGTACTTTGAACTTTTGTCACTCCATTTCCTTTGAGTTTTGTTTTCCTTTGTGTGGATACTCTTAGAAACAATCTTAGCTTTAGATTGTTGTGATTTGCTATAACCCAACAACCCAATAAAGAAGGATAAGCTCACAACTTGAAAGATCAAGAGTTTTAAACAAAGGTAATCAACTTCATCCATTAAATAGTTCAATCAAATTTTAAATTACATAAGGCATTCCATGAGTTTTAAATTTAATTAAATTTCATGTTTCCATTGCTATAAGTATGAGATGCATGTTCAAAACCCAACAATATATATATTTTAAAATTAAATAATCATAAATATAACTAATCATATACTTAATAAATTTATAAATTTATATACTTTTATAATTAATGTGCACAATATAGTGTGTGTGTGTGTATATATATATATATATATATATATATATATACTTTAAAATTAAATAATCATAAATATAACTAATTATATACATAATAAATTTATAAATTTATATACTTTTATAATTAATGTGCACACTATAGTATGTGTGTGTTTGTGTGTATATATATATATATACATTTTTGTTACCAAGATATATATTGGCAGCTGCGGATCGTTTGATTGGAATGAAATTTGAAATGGGTACACTTGACAATATGAATGGCATGCCCCGTAACTCATGTGTGGTATTTGAAACGTCTTCCTAGTTATATTGCAAATCTTTTAGATAAACCTCTTAAAGAATTAACAGGCCTAGTATACTGCGATGTGTGATTTGATCGAAATTCTGATTTTGTAGTTTTGGAATGAAAAGCCAATTCCAATAGACTTATTGGAGGGTCCCATTGGCGTGCATCCAGTAGGAATTGAACCTACGAATTCGCCAATTATGAGTTGGGCATATATATATATATATATATATATATATATATATATATATTAAATTAAGTAATCACAAACATACATACTTATACTTCATAATTATATACTTATAGTTATATACTTATACTTCTGATTTATATACTTAATAATTTAAATTTTGAATATTACTATATGCATAGTTTACTATATATATATTATATTATTTTTTTTATCAAAACAATTATATTATATTAAACTTATATAGTAATCTAAATTATATTAATAAATGATATATATAATTGATATACTCAATAAACTTATATAATTATATACTTTATAATTAAAGTAGACACAATAGTCATATACATATTTTAAATGCTCACAAATTTACTTATATTTTATAATTAAACATTTTAATTCATAAACCTTTTATATAAGAAAATATTGCATTTTTGAATTTTAATTTAATGCTTTAAAGAAAATATTCTCATAAATTTTTCTTACTTCTAAAAGCTTGATCGTTTATTAGGAGCAATATTAAGTGATGCTTGTGAGTTTTTTTTTATAATACTATTAAACATCAATTTTAGATTTTATACACTTTTTATATAGTTCAAAATATCCAAATACTAGATTGTTTTGTACTATATTATTTGGTATTGAAAACACCGAAAAATCGTACCGAATTGTTCTAAAATTTCAAGACAATACAATATGGAGATTTTTTCATTTCAATACAATATAAGATTTGGATTTATAGATTTCTGAATTTTCAAAACAATACTGGAGATTTTTTAATTTCTGAATTAGACCGGACCGTGTACACCCCTAATGCCTACTAATTAGAATCTAGTTAGAATAAGTATGTGATAAATACAGAAATCATAGGATAGACATTAGAAATTACAATAAATTGAATAAATAACTAAATTAAAAATTAAAATGAATTAAATTGGTTGATGAAGTAATTTGGTAAGATAGATTACCACGGCTAGGAAGGATGTTGACACCCGTGACTATATAATGTCACGCCCGTGATTAAACACTTCAAATCCTTCTAGAATATTTCATGGCCAAAGTAACCACTCAAGTCATGGCTTGGAAGAATAGTCACGACCATGACACTCACACTCACGACCGTGAAAGAGGAAAGAGAAACATGTCAGGTGCGAAGTTAAGAGTTGGTGAAACGGCTATTTTCGCATTAAATGCAATCAAACGACTATAATTCACCATGGAAGTATAAATGCAAGTCATTTATGAATCCAGAACAAGAGAATAGCTAATACTTCGAATCAAAATCTTGTTGTAAGCCATTTGTGCATTTAATACTTTCAAAACAAACATTTATTCTCTGTGAAAATCTTTTTGCTCATTATTCTCTGAGCATTATAGATTTGTAAGTGTTTCTCTCTGTAATCAACTACTCAAGTGAGTTTGGGTATTTTGTGTTAAGAGTAGAACACTTGTAAGGGTTATTTGTGTGAGCCTTTAAAACACAAGGAATTGGTTTATAATGTGAGCCATTAAAACATAAGGGATTTCTGGGTTAGGTGTGATCCATTGTTAGAAACACCATAGTTGGGAGTGAGCTTGTAAAACTCCATTGTAACACTTAGTGTGTTAATGAAACTCCCAATTGAGATTGGGGAGAGGAGTAGGGTTTGTTAACACCCGAACCTCTATAAAAATTCTTGTGTGATATCTTCCTATCCCTACTCAACTTAACTTTTCTTTCCGCACTTAAAAGTTAAATTTTTAATATCCAATTCAACCCCCCTTCTTGTTTCAATATCTGGGCAACAATTGGTATCAGAGCTTAGTCTAGCATCGAAGCCTAAACAGCGCTAGCAAAGATCAAGATATGGCCAATGAAGGATTCCAAAGTCTCAAGCCTTACTTTGATGGAGCAAATTATGCTCATTGGAAGTTTCGTATGGAGACATATCTAGATAGTGAAGGAATTGAAGTCTGGGATAATGTTCGAAAAGAATGGACACCACCAACTAGAAGAGGAGTTGATGGTGAAGAAGAAATATTGTCAAGAGATGATTGGACAGAGCCTCAAACAAGAGCAAACTTCAAAAATAAGAAGGCAATGACAATTCTCTTAAGCTCATTATCCATTGAAGAATGTGGCAGAATACAACACTGCCCAACTGCTTACAGCATGTGGAAGACATTGGAAAACTATCATGAAGGAACAAAGCAAGTTAAATCCAAGAAGATTCAACTTCTTACTTCAGAGTATGAACTTTTCAAGATGAAATCCAATGAGTCAATTACTGACATGACCAACTGTCTTCTAGCCTTCATAAATGGCATGAGAAAGCTTGGGAAACACCTGAGCGTAGAAGATGTTAATAACAAAATCCTGAGAAGTCTTCCTCTCAAAGATGACGGTTCAAGAGTTGCTGGTATAGAATAGGCAAATGAAGACATGAGCATCATGAATACCGATGTGCTAATTGTCAAACTTCTTACACATGAAATGGCAGTGAAATGAGATAGAGAGCTTGAAGCAGAGCCAGAAAAAAGAAAGCCTCTAGCACTAAAAGCCTCTACTTCAAAATCTCAAGAGGAAGTTGAAGATGATGAAGAAAAGAGTGATGATGCAAATGAGGACATTGTTATGCTCTCAAGAAGGCTGAAAAGAATTATTGAGAAGAGAATGAGCAACTCTAGAAAATTCAGGCAAAGAAACCTCAAACATACTTCTAATGATGCACAATGAAGTAAAGAGGAGGTAAAGTGCTATGAATGTCAAAAGAAAGGGCATATTAAACCGGAATGTCCAAGGCTCAAGAAGCACAAGAGAAAATACCAAAGAGACAATGGGGAGAAAGGTCACAAAGCCACATGGGATGACGAAAGCTCTTCAAGTGAAAAAGATGACAATGAAAATGAAGAGGTCAACCTATGCTTCATGGCTATAAAGGATCACATCTCGGATAAGGTAGGATCACTTCACTCATACTCTTTCAATAATGTTAGTAGTGACAATGATAGTAATAGTGAAGATGATGATGAGCAAAGCCTAATAGAAGCATTAAATCTAGAACTAGAGAAATATAGAAGTAAATTCAATACTTATAAGAATAATGTTTCTAACTTGAAAATCAAAATGGATGCTTTAGAAAAGGAGAACTTTAAGTTTAAATCATCTAATGAATCTCTTCAAAAGTCTTTAGATGAATACTCTTTAAGACCCTCAACTAAATCCTTGCTTAAAGAAAACAATATTTTGAAAAATGAAGTTGAGGAACTTAGAAACTTGATTTCAAAATTTCACAAGGGAAATGAGAGTTTAGATACTCTCATTGTGTCTCAAAGACCACCCTTAATTAGACATGGTCTAGGATTTAAGGGTACATCTTCATCTTCTCATAAGACTACTTTTGTTAAGTCAAGTGAACCTCACAGCTCCACAATTGCTGTAACAGCCCCAAGGGCTAAATGCATAAAATACACTAAATCTTCTATACATAAGAGGGATGATCAAGGATTGGTAAGCCTAAGAAAGAAACCTCAAAAGGCTAATCATGCCTTTATGCATAAGAAGCATGCACCTAGAAAAACACCATTTCATCATGATTGTGCATGCCATTGCTCTCAAACTCAATCTAATAGAATTATGGCATTCAAGAACATTGTAAGACCAAAAAATATATTTAGGCCTAAAAAATGTAATTATTGTATGTAATTTGGTCACATAAATAAACATTGCTGGATAAGGAAGGCTCATTGGGAACCTTCATATGCTAACCCCCAAGGACCCAAGCTCATTTGGGTACCTAAAAACCATACTTGAATTGTGATTCTATAGGTATGCCTTAAATCCACAATAAACAAAAATGCTTGGCTAGTAGACAGTGGATGCTTAAGGCATATGACAGGAGATAAAGAACTTTTCAATGAAATCAAAAGTATTCATGGAGGTAAAGTTAACTTTGGAAACAATGCTAACGGTAAGGTAATTGGCATTGGCTCTATTGGTATTAATGGTACTACTTTGATTAAAGATGTCTTACTTGTTGATGGCTTGAAACATAACTTGTTAAGTGTAAGTCAATTATGTGATAAAGGAAACAAAGTAATCTTTACTTCCAATGAATGTCTTGTAACCTTGCTAAATGGCCAAGAGATATTTAAAAGAAATAGAGATGTCAATACCTACATAGTAGACTTACACAAAATATCTAACCATTCCTCTAAGTGTCTTGTGACTACTAGTGATGAATTTTGGCTGTGGCATAGAAGGCTTGGTCATACAAGCATGCATTTAATTCAAAGCCTCAGCATAGGAGAGCTGGTAAAGGGATTGCCAAAAGTCAAATTTGAAAAAGACAAGACATGTGAACCTTGCCAAAGAGGAAAACAACACAAGTCATCCTTCAAATCCAAAAACATTGTAAGTACCACAAAACCTCTACAACTCCTGCATCTAGATCTATTTGGACCTACGAGAATTGCAAGCTTAGGAGGTAAACACTATGCCTTTGCCATTGTTGATGACTACTCTAGATTTACTTGGGTAATTTTCTTAGCTCAAAAGAGTGATACCTTTGAAACTTTCAGAAGTTTTGCTAAAAGAGTTCAAAATGAAAAAGGATACTGTATTTCAAAAATAAGAAGTGACCATGGCAAAGAATTTGAAAATTAAAACTTTGAAAATTTTTGTCTTGAACATGTCATTTTGTAGAATTTTTCATCTCCTAGAACACCTCAACAAAATGGGGTAGTTGAAAGGAAAAATCGAACTTTAATTGAAATGGCTAGAACAATGCTCAATGAGTATGGTTTACCAACTTACTTTTGGGCAGAAGCCACAAATACTGCTTGTTATATTTCAAATCGAGTTTTCAAAAGACCTTTTAAACAAAACTTCATTTGGGCTATGGAATGGAAGAAAGCCCTTGATATCATACTTTAGAGTATTTGGATGCAAGTGTTTCATATTGAATACCAAGGACAACTTTGGAAAATTTGCCTCTAAATCTGATGAGGGTATCTTTTAAGGATAGTCTACAACTAGCAAAGCATATAGAGTATTCAATAAAAAGTCATTAACTGTTGAAGAATTTATGCATGTTGTTTTTGATGAATCTAATAGGCTTGATCTTGTGAAAAGTAGTGTTCTTGATGATGTTGTAGGTACCATGGAAAGACTTGATCTTGAAAATGATCAAGAAGATTCACATCAAGATGATTCTCTACCTCGAGCTCAAGAGGAAAACAGGCAAGAGCTCCCAATGGAATGGAGATTGACAAAAGATCACCCCAAAGAGCAAATCATTGGTGATCCTACAAGAGGAGTAAGTACTAGATCTCATCTCAAATATTTAGTTTCTGACCTTGCTTTTGTTTCTCAAATTGAGCCTTAAAATATTGATGAGGCTCTTAATGATGAAGGTTGGGTGATTTCTATGCAAGAGGAACTCAACCAATTTGAGAGAAGTAAGGTATGGACCTTAGTAGCTAGACCCAAGGACCACCAAATCATTGGAAGCAAATGGGTATTTAGAAATAAACTAGATGAACAAGCTTTAATAACAAGGAATAATGCTAGGCTGGTTGCAAAAGGATATAATCAGGAAGAAGGAATAGATTATGATAAGACCTATGCTCCTGTAGCTAGATTAGAAGCCATAAGAATACTTTTAGCATATGCATGCCATATGAATTTCAAACTCTTTCAAATGGATGTAAAAAGTGCCTTTTTAAATGGTTTTATAGAAAAAGAAGTTTATGTAGAAAAACCACCAGGTTTTGAAAGCTATGATTTGCCTAATCATGTATTTAAACTTTCAAAAGCTTTATATGGTTTGAAACAAGCCCCAAGAGCTTGATATGAAAGACTAAGTTCTTTTCTCTTAGAAAATAACTTTACAAAGGGGAATGTTGACACTACATTATTCATTAAAAAGCATAAGCATGATACTCTAATTGTTCAAATTTATGTTGATGATATCATATTTGGATCTACTAATGAATTGCTTTGCCAAGAATTTGCTAAGTGTATGACTAGAGAATTCGAAATGAGCATGATGGGTGAGCTAAAATTCTTCCTCGGTCTACAAATAAAACAAGCCAATGAGGGAATATTCATCAACCAATCCAAATATGCCAAAGACTTACTTAAGAAATTTGGAATGGAAGGATGCAAAAATGCCAAGACTCCAATGAGCACATCAACAAAATTGGCCAAGGATGAAAAGGGTAAAAGCATTAATGAAAAGCTCTATAGAGGTATGATCGGATCACTTTTATATCTTACTGCCTCTAGACCCGACATAATGTATAGTGTATGCTTATGTGCTCGCTTTCAATCATGTCCTAAAGAGTCTTATTTAAATGCAGTAAAAAAATTTAAAATATTTACATGACTCATTGCATCTAGGTTTATGATATCCTAGAAATTCATCCTTTTACATTATAGGATATTCAGATGCTGATTATGCTGGAAATCTTTTAGATAGAAAAAGTACTTCAGGTACTTGTCACTTTATTGGAGAAGCTTAGTTTCTTGGTTTAGCAAGAAACAAGTTTCAGTTGCTCTTTCTACCGCTGAAGTGGAGTATGTTGCAACAGGATGTTGTTGTACACAAATCCTTTGGATGAAACAACAACTTAAGGATTATGGTCATGGTATGAACCATATACCTATTATATGTGACAATACAAGTGTTATAAATCTATCTAATAATCCCATTCAACATTCTAGAAGTAAGCATATTGACATAAGATATCATTTTATTAGAGATCATGTTCAATATGGAGATGTTGTATTGGAATTTATAAGCACGGACAATCAATTGGCAGATATCTTCACTAAGTCTCTAAATGAGGAAAGATTTAATTTCAAAAGAAGAGAGCTTGGTATGATTGATGGATTAACTTTATGATTGCCAAAATTGTCGAACCTTGATTGATAATCTTGTGTTTTTTTGTCTCATTTTTTTTAGATATGAAGTAGATAACTTGATAGAAATATATGTTATAGGGGATAGAAGCTTCTTCGAAAAGCTTTAGTCTTGTTTTAGACTTAATTTTATCTAATGAGGATTTTAGGCAATTCATGCCCATGACATACATTCATGGTCGTGATCATAATCGCCAAAAGCTCCAGTACCTTTCACGCCTTACTTCATGACGTGCTTCACGGTTGAAGGTAGTGAAGACTATGTTTCACGCCCATAACCTTTTTCTATCACCCCTATGAAACCCTTTGTTCATGCCCGTGACTCTTATTCACGATCGTGAACATTTCCACCAAAAACTTACAGAAGCATTCATACCTTGTGTCACGCTTTGCTTCACGGTCACAAGTAGTGAAGATTGTACTTCACGCCCGTTACTCGTTTGTCACCACCATAATATTTCATCATTCACGCCCGTTACCTTTAATTGTCACGACTGTGAATAGTATCACATCCCTCTTCACGGGCAGAGCATCTCTTCAGTAAACCGTGAACATGACATTTCACGCCCGTGACTTAGATTTCCCGTCCGTGAAGATATATGATGTGATTATAATTGATCAAGGGGCTAAAGCTCCGCGAGTACTCTTGACTTGAGACTATAATAAGTAGGGTGCTAAAGCTCCGTAAGCGGCCCTACTACACGTTCTATATTCGGACAGTCTAAAAATGAGATTTGGGTTGCTTATATTAAAATATTATATAAAAATTAATTAAAAGACATAAAAGTACACGTTAAGAGGTAATATGACTTGTTTATATGAGTTTTGACATGAAATGAATTGTAAGTATTTAATAAGGTAAGTTAAAATTGATAATCGAGTTATATATATTTATATATATATTTGACAATCGAGTTATATAGATTATCATTGAATTTGGTAATATTGCATAATCATGTGTTTATTTTTGTATAATATATGTTAGATTATTGTGAATATTATTGTGAAATATCTATCATGCATCATTGCAACTGTATGTTAAAAATTTCATACTTATGTGGAATGAGATTTGAGTTAACTAAATTAAAATAATTTTAAGAAAATTAATTAAATCAAAATGAGATATGGAAATTAATTAAATTAAAATAATATGTAAAAATTTATTTAAATTAAGACTATATGTGGAAATTTAATAAATGATCTAAAGAACATGGTAAGAAAGGTAATAAAATATGGTAATATGAGATGAGGTAGTATGTTTAATATTTTATGTATTATGTATGGTTGAATATATGCAATTCATATCTTGACACCAATATAATGATAATATAATGGAACATGAATTTTTATTTTATAACATTTTTTAAATTTTGGTGCAATGATTTATTTAAATTATGTCATAATATTTATACCACATGTTTATATGACTACATGGAAAAACTTAAATGCACACATGTACCACTAAGATAGAAATGACTTAGTGTAGGTCTTTCCTATACAGGAACTGGAGCTTGCAGATAGTAGATTGTAAAACTGATAAAGGAATTACAAGTCCATACCAGAGTAGACACGTCAGACCCGGTTTGAGGGTCAGATACAAGTTATTTTTGCATTTTATCCACAATCATGCATATGGGTTTGATAGATATGTTTTGCATATAGTTAAGAACATGAGATTATATTTGATATTGTATATATAAATAGTTGGTTGTGAGGTTTAGTAAGTCAAAAGCCATTAATTTTGATAAGTATAATTAAGTGTAATATGTTTATAGACCATGATGGTATGTTTTGATAATTGAATTCACATGTATATTTGGATATGAAAAAGTCAATTAAGTTAGTAAATGAGAAGTTTTAATTTGGACTAGTTTTATTTGGCTCATCCATGTCATTCTGCTTATGTAATGGGATTATTCCTATTATATAGGCGGGATGGCACATTAGAAACATAGGTTCTATTTGGAATATTGAAGTTGAGGTACACTTGTTCAATGGTTGTCTTGTTAAAGGGGTACGTGGATTTAAGCGGATGTTTTAGGCGTACAAGCCATGCATTGAAGGTTTCAAGCATTGTAAACTAGTTCTTTATATTAATGGAACAATTTTATATGGAAAGTATAAAGGTGTCTCGCTGATAACTCAAGCTAAAGATGATAATAATAGAATATTTCTAGTTGCATTTGCCCTTGTGGAGAAGGAAAACAAAGAGAACTGGAATTACTTCATGACTTTACTTCGCTACAAGGTTTGTGATGGCCGCAATGATGTGTACATTATTTCCGATTTTCATATAGGAATCAAGTATGCAATGAGTCATGATTTATGGAGTGAAAATCCATATAAATATTACATTCAGAATATTGCCAGCAACTACAATACTAAATTCAAAAATTAGGTTATGAAAAAATTGATGGAGAAAGCTAGTATGTAACTCCGTGTAAATTATTTATTTCAATAATTAGTGTTGAATATAGTGATACAAAGTATAGACTGATAAATTTAACAAAATTTAACATGTTATTGCTAGGAAACATGCATCAAAAGCAAAAAATTCAAGAGGACTATGAAGAGAATTGAAGTGAGGGACCCTGAGTCATTTGTTTATGTGAAAAACATCCCTCGATCCAAATTGGCATTAGCATATGATGCCAGATATCACCATGGTGTAATGACCACAAACTATTTTGAGTCCACTAATTTGATGTTGATGAAAATTAGGTTTGTGCCTGTGAGCACAATGATGCATATGCAGTTTGACAAACTAGTAGGCTTATTTGATGAACATTGAGTCAAATATAAACAATCACTTAATGATGGTTATCATTTCACTCATAAATGCATTAAGATATTGGAGCATTGTATGCAAAAATCTCATGGTCATTAAATGAAGTCATATGATGGAGAAAACGGTGTCTTTGTGATAAAAATAGCATACAACAATGATAAAAGGAAAGGTGGTTACAACTAAACAGTGAAATTGGCACAACAAACATGCACATGTAGGAAGTTTCAATAAAGTAAGATACTATGTTCCCATGTTGTTGTAGCTTGTATGAAATATAGGATAAATTACACTTATTGTATTTCTCCATTTCATACTTTGTTCAAGACAATAAATGTGTGGTCAACTTGTTTTCAACCACTTGGTGACAAGGAATATTGGGCAAAGTCAATTGAGCTACCTGTTTTTCCAATCTTACATGGAAGCATAAAAATGGGAGACCAAAATCATATAGAAGGAAAAATGAAATGGACTAGAAAACACAAGAAGATCAGCATGTGTCTTTTTATGGAAAATGTGGTCAAACAAGTCATAATACAAGAACATATCATAGGAACTAATTATGTGAAATGCAAATTGAACTATAATCTTTTTTGTTCAACCTAAATGCATTAGTTAATTGTATTAGTTAAATACATGTGTACACTGATATTTTAGTTAAATGTATTTGTAAATTACAATCTTTCTTATTCAGCCTAAGTTTATTTATGTTCTAAATTTTTAAACTATTTATCAATCATTGAGCAGATTCGATAAGTATGAAGTGTATGAAAAGGTTATTAAGATGACATACTAGAAAGAGGTAAATACCCATATTGTTAATAAAGTTGATAAATATACAAATCCTAATGGTGAAGTATGGTATGAAAGAAATGAGCCTTCATAAATTGACCAACTCATGCAACACTTGAACTAGGCAATGCTAATCATATAATGATTGGCCATCATACGAAATAAGGTATTCAGCATAGAACCAAGATGGGGAAGACTATAGGAGATAAGGTGTGAGTTAGAAGCAAGTTGTGGTTACCATGACTTGCCAATTTTGAAAGCTATTTCAACCACTTTCCCTTGAGATATTGCTCAACAAGTTGAAGTTGTAATGGATTACTTGTAAAAAAAGATAAATATAATGCATAATCATTTATAATTATTCTATGAATCTACAAACCCATTACAAATGGAAGGTTGCACAACCTTATGTTCAATTGAAACCTCTTCAAATGAAGAATGCATATTAGATTATAGTGATTGTGATGACAATGACTTTGTAAAATACCTCCCTACTTTTTTACCTAAATGTTTGTTAGAATATCTTGCTTCAATCATTGTAATCAAATTAATTATTAGTACCAAATATGATGTTGGATGAATCTTACTGTTAACCTTGAGGGGTATTTCTGCCATTTTGATGATAACAAATAATATAGCAATATTATATTTAACATACTTGTTTTTGTAAGTATATTATACAGGACATGAATTAAAATAGCAAGAATGGAGAATTGGAAGAATAATCCTTGAGAAACAAAAAGCAAGAAGTAGCATGTTCACTGTCGTGACTCTAGGAGTCACTCCCATGAAGGAAGCTAACCGTTACCAAAACCAACATTTGAAGTTCACGACCATGAAGGAAAAACAAACCGTGAAGTAAGCATTTCAGTCACCTTTGTGACTAAAGGTGTCACCCCCGTGAAGCTTCATACAATTTCATCCAGAGAGCTTCACCACCAGAGTCACCACTTGGCTCACGGCTGGGAAGAATGTCACCCCCGTGAAGCTGCATTCAATTTCATCCAGAGAGCTTCACGATCAGAGTCACCACTTGTCTCACGGCTGGGAAGAGTGTCATGCCTGTGAATGATTAATGTCAAGCCCGTGACTCTATATGTCAAAACATACCAGAGAGCTTCACGACCAAGGTCAGCACTTCAGTCACGGCTTGGGAAGAACTGTCACCCCTGTGACAAGCATATTCACGCCCGTGACCAATGAAAGAGAAAAATGTCAGGCGTGATTTTTTTGGTTGGTACAACAGCTAGTTTCTTATTTAATGCATCCCAATGGCTATATTCAGCCATGGGAGTATAAATGGAAGTCATTTATACATTAAGAAACAAGAGAATGACAAGAAAAACAAAAGATTAGCATATACTTCAAATCAGAAGCTATCTTGTAATTTTATACTTTGAGAACAATTTTATTCTCTGTAAAATCTTTTTGCTCCTCATAATTGAGCAATAAAGATTTATAAGTGGTTCTCTCTGTAATCTTTACTCAAGTGAGCATTGGGTAGTTTTGGGTTAAGAGTAGAACACTTGTAAGGGTTAGTTGTGTGAACCTCCATAAAACAATTTAAAAGGTTGTTTGTGTGAGCCTGTAAAACATAAGTGTAGGTTGTTTGTGTGAACCTGTAAAACACAAGTGTAGGTTGTTTCTGTGAGCCTGTAAAACACAAAGTGTAGGTTGTTTGTGTGAGCCTGTAAAACACAAAGGAATTGGTTATTGTGTGAGCCATTAAAACATAAGGGATTTCTGGGTTAGGTGTGAGCCATTGTGAGAAACACCATAGTTGGGAGTGAGCTTGTAAAACTCCATTGTAACACTTAGTGTGTTAGTGAAACTCCCAATTATGATTGGGGAGAGGAGTAGGGTTTGTTAATACCCGAACCTCTATAAATCTTTGTGTCTGATTTTCTCTATCCTTTCTAAAATTAACAATTTTATTTTCGCACTTTAAAGTTTAATTTTTGAAACTCCAATTCAACCCCCCTTTTTGGTCTAATATCTGGGCAACAATTGGTATCAGAGCCTTGTCTAGCATCGAAGCCTAAAAAACGCTAGTAATGAGTAAGATATGGCCAGTGAAGGATTCTAGAGTCTCAAACCTTACTTTGATGGAACAAATTATGCCCATTGAAAGTTTAGGATGGAGACATACTTGGATAGTGAAGGAATTGAAGTCTGGGATAGTGTACGAAAAGAATGGACACCACCAACTAGAAGAGGAGCTGATGGTGAAGAAGAAATCTTATCAAGAGATGATTGGACAGAGCCTCAAAAAAGAGCTAATTTCAAAAACAAGAAGGCAATGACAATCCTATCAAGCTCATTATCTGTTGAAGAATGTGGGAGAATACAACACTGTTCAACAACATATAGTATGTGGAAGACATTAGATAACTATCATGAGGAAACTAAACAAGTCAAATCCAAAAAGATTTAACTTCTAACCTCAGAATATGAGCTCTTCAAGATGAAATCCAATGAGTCAATCACTGACATGACCAACCATCTTCTATCCATTATAAATGGAATGAGGAAACTTGGGAAGCATCTGAGTTTGGAAGATGTAAACAATAAAATCCTGAGAAGTCTTCCTCTTAGAGACTATGGTTCAAAAGTTGCTGGCATAGAAGAAGCAAATAAAGATATGAGCATCATGAATACTGATGTACTGATTGGCAAGCTTTTCACACATGAGATGGCAGTAAAAAGAGATAGAGAGCTTGAAGCAGAGCCAGAGAAAAGAAAACCCTTAGCACTCAAAGCCTCTACTTCAAAATCTCAAGAAGAAAGTGAAGATGATGAAGATATGAGTGACGATGAAAATGAGGACATCGCTATGCTTTCAAGGAGATTAAAAAGAATCATTGAGAAGAAAATAAGCAATTCCAGAAAATTCAGGCAAAGAAACCTCAAACAAACTAGAATGTCCAAGGCTCAAGAATAATAAGAGAAAATACCAAAGAGACAATGGGGAGAAAGGTCACAAAGCCACATGGGATGACGAAAGCTCTTCAAGTGAAAAAGATGATAATGAAAGTGAAGAGGTCAACCTATGCTTCATGGCTATTGAGGATCACATCTCGGATAAGGTAAGATCACTACACTCATATTCTTTCAATAATGATAGTAGTGATAATGATAGTAATACTGATAGTGATGATGATGATGATGAGCAAAGCCTAATAAAAGAATTAAATATAGAATTAGAGAAATATAGAACTAAATTTAGTACCTATAGAAGTAATATCTCTAATTTGAAAAATAAGATAGATGGTTTAGAAAAAGAAAACATAAAGCTTAAATCATCTAATGAATCTCTTCAAAAGTCATTAGATGAATACTCATCAAGACCCTCAACAGCTTCACTGTTAAAAGAAAATAATGCTTTGAAAAATGAAGTTGAGGAACTTAGAAATTCCATTTCTAAATTTCACAAGGGTAAAGAGAGCTTAGATACTCTCATTGTGTCTCAAAGACCACCTTTAGTTAGACATGGTCTAGGGTTTAAGGACACATCATCATCTTCTAACAAAACAGTATTTGTTAAGTTTAAAGAACATAACATCTCCACACCTGTTAGAACTGCACTAAGAAATAAGAATGTTAAACCCTCTATACAGAAAAAGAATCATGCCTTCATATATAGGAAGAATGTATCTAGAAAAATGCAAATTAATCATGATTGTGCTTGCCATTGTTCTCAAAATCAGTCTAATCAAATTATGGCATTCAAATACATTGTAAAACCAAAAAGCAAGTTTACACCTAAACAATGTAATTACTGTATGAAAATGGGTCATATAAATAAAAATTGCTGGATAAGGAAGGCTCATTGGGAACCTTCATGTGCTAACCCCCAAGGACCCAAATTCATTTGGGTACCTAAATATCATACTTGATTTGTAATTCTGTAGGTATACCTCAAGTCCACAATAAACAAAAATGCATGGCTAGTAGACAGTGGATGTTCAAGGCATATGACAGGAGACAAAGAACTCTTCAATGAAATCAAAAGTATTGATGGAGGTAAAGTTACCTTTGGAAACAATGCAAAGGGTAAGGTAATTGGCATTGGTTCTATTGGTGTCAATGGTACTACTTTTATTAAGGATGTTTTATTTGTTGATGGCTTGAAACATAACTTGTTAAGTGTAAGTCAATTATGTGATAAAGGAAACAAAGTAATCTTCACTTCAAATGAATGTCTTGTAATCTCTATTGATGGTCAAGAAATATTTAAAGGAAATAGAGATATCAATACGTACCTAATAAACTTACATGAACTATCTAACCATTCCTCTAAGTGTCTTGTGACTACTAGTGATGAATCTTGGCTGTGGCATAGAAGACATGGTCATGCTAACATGGACTTAATACAAAGTCTCAGCACATGAGAGCTAGTAAAAGGATTACCAAGAGTTAAATATGAAAAAGGCAAGGCATGTGATCTTTGTCAAAGAGGAAAGCAACGCAAGTCATCTTTCAAAGCCAAAAACATAGTAAGTACTTCAAAACCTCTTCAACTCTTGCATTTAGACTTATTTGGACCTACTACGATTGCTAGCTTAGGAGGAAAACATTATGCATTTGTCATCATAGATGATTACTCTAGATTTACTTGGGTAATTTTCTTAGCTCAAAAGAGTGATGCTTTTGAAAATTTCAAAAACTTTGCTAAAAGAGTTCAAAATGAAAAAGGGTACTGCATTTCAAAAATAAGAAGTGATCATGGGAATGAATTTGAAAATGAAAACTTTGAAAGTTTTTGTCTTGAACATGGCATTTCACATAATTTCTCATCTCCTAGAACACCTCAACAAAATGGAGTAGTTGAAAGGAAAAATCGAACATTAATTGAAATGGCAAGAACAATGCTTAATGAATATGAATTACCAACTTATTTTTGGGCAGAAGCCACAAACACTGCATGTTATATTTCAAATCGAGTTTTCAAAAGACCTCTTTTAAACAAAACCTCATTTGAGCTATGGAATGGAAGAAAACCCTTGGTATCATACTTTAGAGTATTTGGATGTAAGTGTTTTATATTGAACACCAAGGACAATCTTGGAAAATTTGCCTCTAAGTCTGATGAAGGTATCTTTTTAGGATACTCTACAACCAGCAAAGCATATAAAGTATTTAATAAAAGATCACTAACAGTTGAAGAATCCATGCATGTTGTTTTTAATGAATCTAGTAGACTTGATCTTGTGAAAGGTAGTGCTCTTGATGATGTTGTAGGTAATATAGAAAAACTTGTCATTGAAAATGGAAAAGAAGAAAACGATCAAGAAAATTTACTACCTCAAAATCAAGAACAAATGGAGAAAGAACTTCCAAAAGAATGGAGAATGACGAAAGATCATCCAAAAGAGCAAATAATTGGTGATCTATCAAGGGGAGTAAGTACTAGATCTCATTTCAAGCATTTAGTTACTGACATTGCTTTTATTTCACAAATTGAGTCTAAAAACATTGATGAGGCTCTTAATGATGAAAGTTGGGTAATTGCCATGCAAGAGGAACTCAACCAATTTGAGAGAAATAAGGTATGGAACCTAGTACCTAGACCCAAGAATCATCCAATCATAGGCAGCAAATGGGTATTTAGAAATAAGTTAGATGAACAAGGGTTAATAACCAGGAATAAAGCAAGACTAGTTGCAAAAGGATATAATCAGGAAGAAGGTATAGACTATGATGAAACATATGCACCTGTAGCTAGATTAGAAGCTATAAGAATACTGTTAGCATATGCATGTCACATGAATTTCAAACTTTTTCAAATGGATGTGAAAAGTGCATTTCTAAATGGTTATATAGATGAAGAAGTGTATGTAGAACAACCACCAGGTTTTGAAAGCTATGATTTGCCAAATCATGTTTTTAAACTTTCAAAAGCTTTGTATGGTTTAAAACAAGCTCCAAGAGCTTGGTATGAGAGACTAAGTTCTTTTTTATTAGAAAATAGCTTCATAAAGGGAAATGTTGGCACTACACTGTTCATCAAAAAACATAAGCATGATATACTAATTGTTCAAATTTATGTTGATGATATAATATTTGGTTCTACTAATGAGCTGCTTTGTCAAGAATTTGCTAAGTGCATGACTAGGGAATTTGAAATGAGCATGATGGGAGAACTTAAGTATTTCCTTGGTTTACAAATCAAACAAAGCAATGAGGGCATATTCATCAACCAATCCAAATATGCCAAAGACTTAATCAAAAAATTTGGTATGGAAGAATGCAAAAATGCCAAGACTCCTATAAGCACATCAACAAAATTGGACAAAGATGAAAAGGGTAAGAGCATTAATGAAAAACTTTATAGAGGTATGATCGGATCACTTTTATATCGCACTGCTTCTAGACCCGATATAATGTATAATGTTTGCTTATGTGCGCGATTTCGATCATGTCCTAAAGAATCTCATCTAAATGCTGTAAAAAGGATTTTAAGATATTTACATGGAACATTGCATCTAGGTTTATGGTATCCTAAGAATTCATCTTTTTATATTATAGGATATTCAGATGCAGACTATGCTGGTAGTCTTTTAGATAGAAAAAGTACTTCAGGTACTTGTCACTTCATTGGAGAATGTTTGGTTTCTTGGTCTAGCAAGAAACAAGTGTCAGTTGCTCTCTCAACTGCTGATGCTGAATATGTAGCAGTTGGATGTTGCTGTACACAAATTCTTTGGATGAAACAATAACTTAAGGACTATGGTAATGAGATGAACCATATACCTATAAAATGTGACAACACTAGTGCTATAAATCTTTCAAAGAATCCTATTCAACACTCTAGAAGTAAACATATTGACATTAGACACCACTTTATTAGAGATCATGTTCAATATGGAGATGTTGAATTAGAATTTGTATGCACAGAGAATCAATTAGCAGATATTTTCACTAAGTCTATAAATGAGGAAAGATTTAATTTCATTAGAAGAGAACTAGGTATGATTGATGGATTAACCTTGTGATTACAAGAATATGAAATTTTAATTGTTGATCTTAAAACATATCACAAGTTATAAGATAAAATTTTTGATGAGAATTCATGCTTTATGAAGTAAAATCTTTGTTGAAATGATTTAGTCTTGTTGCAGAACTTAATTTCAATTTGATGATAATTATATGGGAGTCATGCCCGTGACTTATACTCACGCCCGTGACTTAAGTGGCCCAAAGAGGCAGTGTCGTTCCTGACTTTGGTTCACGACATGCTTCACGACTTCAAGTGGTGAAACATAGTTTCACGGCTTGAGTCACGCCCGTGGATAAGAATGTTCATGCCCGTGACGCATTTTCACTCCCGTGAACAATTACGCCTCAAAAACTCACAGAAGCTTTCACGCTTTGGTTCACGGCATGATTCACGGCTTCAAGTGGTGAAACATAGTTTCACAGCCTGAGTCACACCCGTGGGTAAGAACGTTCACGCCCGTGAAGAATTACACCCAAAACTCACAGAAGCTTTCACACCTTGAGCTATGATCATTTACGCCCGTGACATTATATTCACCCCCGTGAGCTATGATCATTCACGCCTGTTATATTCATCAATCACGCCCGTGAACATATTGACGCTTTCATTCACTGGTGGAACACTCCTTTAGCAAACCGTGAACACGACTATTCACTCCCGTGAAACCATAAGTCACGCCCGTGAATGTATCGAATATATAAGAAAACAGCCGGTTACAACCTTCATTTCAACTCTCCATCTCCCAAAACCGCTCTAATTTACTCTCATTCATTGAAACATTGAAGATTCCGACCCCAAAGACATGAAATTTCACTATAAATACCACCAAAAGTTCGAATCTTCGGCAGAAATCATACACTTCTAGGGTCTTTCATCAAAATTTCTGTCAAAAATTTTCTTCAACTCCATCAACAAATAAATTCTTCAAATATGGAGTCTGCTTCATCAAAGGGAAAGAGAAAGAAGTCCCATGCACCGAAGAGGTATTCATATTACCTCATGAACATCATTCCAGAAAGTTGTCATCCTCGGTATGCAACTTTGAAGAAGAGACCTATTTTATAATCAAGGTCCTTCGAATGACAGGCAATGTGTAATCTCAGGCTTGAGATGGCTATGACAGAGCAACTTCAAGCCTGTCATCTAAAAAAATTTCTTGAAATTCATCTGCCAACTCTGCGAGAGCCAATGCTGGAATTTCTCAGCACCTTGCAGGTTTCACCAACTGGAGTGGTGAAATTCCAACTCTGCAATAATGCAAACACCCTCAGCACCATCGCATTTGGAGAGTTGTTCAACCTACCATCTGATGGCATTCTAAATGAGACTGAGGTAGAAATCTTTGCTCCTCCAGCCTGGACATATTTCGACACCGGTTGCAGTTGGGATGTCAAGAAGACAAAGAGCACTCATCTCGTTGCCCCAGTACACAGGTATTTGCATAGGTTTCTAACCTATAGCATTTTTGCTCGGGGAGAAAGCAATGGAACTATTAGGAAGTCAGAACTCTTCCTATTTGAGATGGCTCGCAGGGGAGTCACAGTGGCACTTTCCAGATGGTTTGCAAACCATCTTCTCTCCATCGCCACCAAGCCCACAGGAGATATCTTGATTGGGGCATATGTCACCCATATTGCAGTGAAGCTCAATTATTTGAAGCTGGATGACCATCACTTCAACATCATTCCTGCACATCCTCGAGATAGGCTGGATGTCGAGTCATTCATCAAGATGGGAGCAGCTGTCAGAATCATTTTTCAGAATGATATCTTCTACCGCTTCACTGATACTGTTGGAGAGATTATCTGGGAAGATAATGACACAAAGGATTTTAAAGTAGGCCTCCAGGGAGTCCAGCAGAAAAAGAGGGCTCGGATTGAGGAAGCACCTCTAGCAATCGAGCAGGACATTGGACAGTCCTCAGCTTCCACACCATCTTTAGCACAGCAGGTGGTCGACCTGTTGGCACCACATCTCGAGCAGCTGCAGACTTGCATGGATGAGAGGTTAGAGAACCTCAAGGACTTCATGGAGTCTCGGATAGACTGCCTTGAAGCTGAAGTAGCTAGGCTTCGTGATAGGATGTCTGGTTAGGAGATAGGCTAGAGTGTAGCCTAAATTTGATCATTTTTAGCTTTTTTTTTTATGTTTGCTTATGTAGGAAATCTTAAATTTCCTTTCTTAGTATGTATCCTTTCCTTTATGATATATATTTGTTTTTTTTTTGTTGTTTACTTCAATCTGCATATTCTTTTTGATTGATGACAAAAGGGGGAGAAAACTAGCAATATATGATAGGTAATATATGATAAGAGAAAGTAGTATCGAACTAGCAATATAAGAATTGTGAATCAAAAAGTGAACAGACTTTGAATTGATTTAAAAATCTTGATTCATCTTTTCAGATGCAAAGTAGATAATTGAAAAACTGAGTTTTTTAATATACCCTAAGTATACTTTGCATACACCTTAAAAGCAAGTTACAAATAAAAACATGCCATGATATACCTTAAATATACCTTACATATACTTTATGTCTTGAAAAGGAATTATGGTATGTATTGGATATACTTCTCATATAACTTGCATATACTTAAAATCTAGTTTAATGCTACATCTTTATTTACTATTCTTGCACATTATAATTTTTATCCTAAGTATATTTTGAGGGGGAGACTTCTCAAAATCACATATTGCTAGATTATTTGTCACCATCAAAAAGGGGGAGATTGTTAAACTTGAGGGGTATTTCCTCCATTTTGATGATAACAAATAATATAGGATTATCATATTTAACATACTTGTTTTTGTAAGTATATTATACAGGACATGAATTAAAATAGCAAGAATGGAGAATTGGAAGAATAATCCTTTAGAAACAAAAAGCAAGAAGTAGCATGTTCACTGCCGTGACTCTAGGAGTCACTCCCGTGAAGGAAGCTAACCATTACCAAAACCAACATTTGAAGTTCACGGCCATGAAGGAAAAACAAACCGTGAAGTAAGCATTTCAGTCACCCCCGTGACTAAAGGTGTCACCCCCGTGAAGCTTCATACAATTTCATCCAGAGAGCTTCACCACCAGGGTCACCACTTGACTCATGGCTGGGAAGAATGTCACCCCCGTGAAGCTAGGTGTCACCCCCGTGAAGCTGCCTTCAATTTCATCCAGAGAGCTTCATGACCAGAGTCACCACTTGTCTCACGGCTGGGAAGAGTGTCACGCCCGTGAATGATTAATGTCACGCCCGTGACTCTATATGTCAAAACATAGCAGAAAGCTTCACGACCAAGGTCACCACTTTAGTCACGGCTTGGGAAGAACTGTCACCCCCGTGACAAGCATATTCACGCCCGTGACCAATGAAAGAGAAAAATGTCAGGCGCGATTTTTTTGGTTGGTACAACAACTAGTTTCTTATTTAATGCACCCAACGGCTATATTCAGCCATGAGAGTATAAATGGAAGTCATTTATACATTAAGAAACAAAAGAATGACAAGAAAAAAAAAGATTAGCATATACTTCAAATCACAAGCTATCTTGTAATTTTATACTTTGAGAACAAATCTATTCTCTGTAAAAAATATTTTTGCTCCTCATAATTGAGCAATAAAGATTTATAAGTGGTTCTCTCTGTAATCTTTACTCAAGTGAGCATTGGGTAGTTTTGGGTTAAGAGTAGAACACTTGTAAGGGTTAGTTGTGTGAACCTCCAAAACACAAATTAAAAGGTTGTTTGTGTGAGCCTGTAAAACACAAGTGTAGGTTGTTTGTGTGAGCCTGTAAAACACAAAGTGTAGGTTGTTTGTGTGAGCCTATAAAACACAAAGGAATTGGTTATTGTGTGAGCCATTAAAACACAAGGGATTTCTGGGTTAGGTGTGAGGCATTGTGAGAAACCCCATAATTGGGAGTGAGCTTGTAAAACTCCATTGTAACACTTAGTGTGTTAGTGAAACTCCCAATTGCGATTGGGGAGAGGAGTAGGATTTGTTAATACCCGAACCTCTATAAATCTTTGTATCTGATTTTTTCTATCCTTTCTAAAATTAACAATTTTATTTTTGCACTTTAAAGTTTAATTTTTGAAACTCCAATTCAACCCCCCTTCTTGGTCTAATATCTGGGCAACACTTACTTATCATGTTAAATTTATGTATCGTCACATCATTAAACTAAATTTTAAAAAATTTATATGGTCACATGATTCTGCATATTTTTTGTGTTATAGTTTTCAATTTTAGTATGGTCATGTCATTTTTCATATTCTATGTGTCATTATTTTAGGTATGACTTCTTATCCGTGTAATTACATGCATCTTAGACAATACAATACATCATTATTGTATTTACAGGCTCAACACAGATCTTAGGCAATTTGGAATAATGAGGTAATTAAAATTACAAGCAATTCAATATAATATAATTTCTATGACATCCCAGACCGTACAATGACATATATATATAAGATCAAAGATGAGTTATTACATTGGAGACGTAGTAGTATAATGAGTTCAGTTAGATGTCCACATTACGGAGCTGCTTAGACATATTGGCTTTTATGAATTAGTGCAACTGTTTTTTTTCAACTAAAGTACATTTAATCATTGCATTAGTTGAGAGATGGAGACCAGAGATACACACATTTCATATGCTTGAAGGAGAGTGTACCATAGACCTTCAAGATATTTCCATATTGATTAGTCTACCTATCGATGGTCTTCTAGTTATTGGACAAAGTAGTCGTGATTGGCCATCTATGTGTGAGCATTTATTAGGAATTAGACCTCTAATAGATGCAATTAGAGGTTTTTTTTTTGTAAAATTGGGATGGCTCACAAATCAATTTGTTGTACTATCTTAGGGACCTGATATGAACATTGTTCTATGCCATGCACGTTCACATATTTTGCATATAATAAATGGGTCCTTATTAAGTGACAAAGGCCTAGACGAGTATCACTTATTTACCTACCATTTTTAGAGGACTTTGTAATAATAAGGCAATATAGTTGGGGAACTGCCACATTAAGCTTATTGTATAGAGAATTATGCATGGCATGTAGATATCTGCATGTGTCCCAAATTTTAGATGTATTATTTATCCTACAATTTTGGGTATGGGAGAGATTTCCATTTCTAGCTCCGAGAATGCGAGTAAATGAAGGTATATGATTTTTAATTATTTATATATTTTATTTAATTTAAATGATTACATCATCACAATTAAATTTTATGTACTTCATTGTTTAAAAAAATTGTTGTAGATGGATCGGTGATCGGATAGTACATGATACACCTAAACACGAGCTTATTCAGATTTGATACAAACTCTACACTTGTCAGTCTGATAATGTGGGTTTTGTTATCCTTTACATTCTAATAATTAGTTCTGACAATTATTTAATTTAACATCTTATGTTTAATTCAATAGATTATCTAAGAGCCATATATGCCATATGTTATTCAATATTTACCGGTTGATTGCTTGAGAGGTCGTGATATATGAAAAAATGTTATGCCATTGATATGCATGCATATAGTGAAATGACATTAGCCTGATTGGGTTTTCAGACAATTTGGCATACAATAACCAATTCCTCACCCACCACAGCAGACTGAGCAATTTCACTTTGTTGTTCTATATAGCCACACTAGCATAAATTGGGTTCAAAAACATTCCACATGGATTCAATTATGGAACAACAGAGCTCATCATATGGTTGCAGGCATATCATTAGATGCTCCATTCCATTACCATTCACAATATATGGAATGGTATCGATATGTTACAAGGAGATGGATCTCACATCTGGGTGCTACTCTAGGTGCATCGATATGTCTACACATATTCTAATTTCATTAAAAAATGTTTTTTTATAAATGCATGTTAAATGCATCTTATGCATATAATTCAGTCTGATAAATTTTTGTATGGACTATAGGCCGATACACTTGAGCACCTTTCATTACCAGATTCCATTTATCCTACACACCAGATTGCCATTAGTTTATTAAACAACATTGTGTGACGATGGACGAAGAATGACAATGCTACCTCTTCAAGATGCACCAGTTCTTACCCTAATTCTAGAAGAAATGCAGTGAGCACATGCTCCGTCTAAGCAGTCATCACATCTATACCTTGTCATCATGTTTGTTCATTTTCACTAACTTTAGTCATATCCACCTTCTTTTATAGACCCTGGGCCATCCAAATCTAGTGGAACTTATATGCATTCTACACATGTCTCCTCATCATTGGGCTTTAACTCTTCTAGCTTATTTACCTAATGGGTTGCCTCTACACACAACCCATGGATGCGTCCAAATGCAACATCTGGGCCTCATCCTTTGCAACATTCTTGTTAGAGGAGTGCTCTAAAGGCAATCACCTTTAGCACTTATTGTACACATTTATGTGATTAATAAAAGGCTTTTTCATTAATTTGATGTTCATTTCATATATGAATTGATAAGTGATCTTAAATCAATTAATGAAGTCCTTAATGCATAACATAACATGAAGGAAATCATGATGAGATCATGATATTGAGATTGTTATCATGTGTAATTATGTTAGTATCAAAATTATCCCTAGTCATAGGATTAATGGGATGGGAAATTATTAATCTAGAGAGACTAGCACATGTTACACTCCTTGATTGGATCGAGGAGTAGATCTCATAATCTATAAACATGAGATGTTTAGACTTAACATGTTAATGCTTGCTAAGTGTAGCTAAGTACATTCGATGACCAACTATGAGACAATCATATGGATAATCTATTCAAATGTCAATGATAGTCTCATCATATCAATGGTCAAAGTATCCTTAGACTTGAGGTACTCAAGGATATCTTGAATATTGATTATGTATTTTGACACTATTCCTTAATTCCTCAGGGAGGTTGCTCATAGGGTGGTGATTGGATACAATTTGAGGTATTCGAAGGTAATTGGGTAACAAACAAAGAGTTCACCACACTTAATAAAATGAATGTATACCCATGGCCTCTTGTCGCGGTCATTACTTAGGAATCTCTGGCTGGAGTGGAAATGTCATAAAGATAGTCTTCAATGACATATCTAATAGAGTAAAGAGCCTCAAGGACAAGCACTAACATTACTTGGACTAGACGGGACGTAGTCCATTTAGTGGGAGTTGACACATGTCCATACTCTGAACTAAGTAGGGTATAGAATGGTGAAAGGAATAATTGCACGAAAATTGTGTATGAAAAGGTTTGTAGTCAAACCACTGACTTTCCAGTCAATTGGGGGTCATGATGTGTTGCTAGATACCGCTCATGACTTGCTTAAATTAATTATTAATTTAAGTGGCCAATATAACCGGTAACCTAATGGCTCACACCCATTGAAGATATGGAGAATGAGTAAAATGGTCTTGGATAGGATTCAAAATATGAGAGAATTATTTCGGGATGCATCGCGATGAGATCGCACAAAAAAATCGTTCAGGAGGGTCACAGGCCCATACGGGCCTGTGTGGGCTAGGCAGGCTGCTGGCCTACCTAGCGGGCTAGCTGGGATGCCTAGCAGCAGCCCGCAGCAGGCCCAGCGTGCTGCTGCCTCCCACCCATTGGCCAACCACAAATTTTGGCCTTTATTAGGCCAATTATGGCCAATTACTATTCATTCGTTTCTCTTTTCTGCATTTTTTACTTTTCTTCTTTTCTTTGAATTTGATTCAAATAGAAAAGGCATCAAATGATAGAAAATAGACAAGAAAATATTTTTTTATGAAAAAAATATTTTTAAGACAACAAAATTCTCTCAAGAACACATTCAAAGCTAGCACTTTGAATTTGTTCAAACCATTTCTTTTGATAGTTTCTTCTTCATTCTTTGCATGGATTATTGTTAGAGACATCCTAATAGGGATTGTTGTGGTTTGCTACAACCCAACAAAGTGAAGATTTGAAGAACAAATAAAAAATTACAAGGTATAATTTCTAACCTTTATATTTATATAAATTAGTTTTAATGGCACAAGTATGAATTTTTGTTTTGGTTTTAGAAAATTTTAATTTGCCAATGTGTTTATGAATATGATTCATTTTTCAAAACCCAACATTGGTGTCAGAGCCCCCTTGTGTCCATTAAAATTAATTTTAATTGAAAATGCAATGAGATTGCATTGTTTTGATGATTTTGGATCAATAGGCTTTGAAAAATTGAAATTAGTTTGTAAAATATGTTTTACACATTTTTCTTTCTCTAATCTGATCATGGGATGATTAAGGATGATTATTTTTGTTAAACCTTGAGGGGTATTTTCATTATTTTGATGATAACAAATAAAATAGTAATATTGTATTTTACATACTTATTTTTCTAAGTCTATTAAACAGGGTATGGAATAAAATAGCAAGAATGGAGAATGAAAGATTAATCTTTGAAACATAAAATAAAGGAAGTAAGCATGTTCACGCCCGTGATCCTATGCATCACGCCCGTGAAAAAGCTAACCGTCACAAAAACCAACATTTGAAGTTCACGGCCATGAAGGAAGATAACAAACTGTGAAATGCACATTTAAGTCACGACCGTGAAATAAAAGTCACGCTCGTGAACCTTCATGACAATTTCTTCCAGAGAGCTTCACGGTCAGAGTCACCACTTGGACCACGACTTGGAAAATTGTCACGCCAATGAAGATTAAATGTCACGCCCGTGAACAAATACTTCAAAACCTTCCAGAATGCTTCACGGCCATGGTCACTACTTAAGTCACGACTTGAAAGAACAGTCAGAACCGTGACACACATAATCACGCCCGTGAAACATGAAAGAGAAACATGTCCGGCGCGATTATTAGGGTTGGTGCAACGACTATTTCCATATTAAATGCAATCAAACGGCTAGAATTCATCATGGAAGTATAAACACAAGTCATTTATGCATCCAGAATAAGAGAATAGCTAATATTTCAAATCAAAATCTTATTGTAAGCCATTTGAGCATTTAATACTTTCAAAACAAATATTTATTCTCTGTGAAAATCTTTTTGCTCATTATTTTCTGAGCATTAATGATTTGTAAGTTATTCTCTCTGTAATAATCTACTCAAGTGAGTTATTGGGTATCTTGGGATTAAGAGTATAACACTTGTAAGGGTTAGTTGTGTGAGCTTTTAAAACACAAGGTAAAGGTTATTTGTGTGAGCCTTCAAAACACAAGGAATTGGTTATTTGTGTGAGCCATTAAAACACACGGGTTATTGGGTTAGGTGTGATCCATTGTTAGAAACACCATAGTTGGGAGTGGCCTTGTAAAACTCCATTGTAACACTTAGTGTGTTAGTGAAACTCCCAATTGCGATTGGGGAGAGGAGTAGGGTTTGTTAACACCCGAACTTCTATAAAAATCCTTGTGTCAAATTTCTCTATCTCTACTAAACTTAATTTTTATTTCCGCACCTAAAAGTTAAAATTAATTATATCCAATTCAACCCCCCCTTCTTGGCTCAATATCTGGGCAACAATTGGTATCAGAGCTTTGTCTAGCGTCGAAGCCTAAACAGCGCTAGTAAAGATCAAGTAATGGCCAATGAAGGATTCCAAAGTCTCAAGCCTTACTTTGATGGAGCAAATTATGCCCATTGGAAGTTTTGGATGGAGACATATTTGGATAGTGAAGGAATTGAAGTCTGGGATAATGTATGAAAAGAATGGACACCACCAACCAGAAGAGGAGCTGATGGTGAAGAAGAAATCTTATCAAGAGATGATTGGATAGAGCCTCAAAGAAGAGCAAACTTAAAAAATAAGAAGGCAATGACAATTCTCTCAAGCTCATAATCCATTCAAGAATGTGGAAGAATACAACACTGCCCAACAACCTACAGCATATGGAAGATATTGGAAAATTATCATGAAAAAACTAAGCAAGTCAAATCCAAGAAGATTCAACTTCTTACTTCAGAATATGAGCTCTTCAAAATGAAATCCAATGAGTCAATCACTAACATGACCAACCATCTTCTAGCTATCATAAATGGAATGAGGAAACTTGGGAAGCATCTGAGCTTGGAAGATGTAAATAACAAAATCATGAGAAGTCTTCCTCTTAAAGATTACGGTTCAAGAGTTGCACTTTAAAGTTTAATTTTTAAAACTCCAATTCAACCCACCTTCTTGGCTTAATATCTGGGCAACAATTTTGATTGAAAAATGATTTGAATGTGATTCAAATAATTAATTTCGGATTTATTTCAAAAATGCCTAAAATTGCCTTGTTTATGAATATGTGTTGTTGTTTGGCTTAATTGATGAGGCTGGTTATATTTTTCTTGTAATTTGATAATGAAAAACTTATTTAGACATATTGAGAATATGTTTATGCCTCTGGAAGTGTTCAATAATTAATTAAAAATTATTTTAATTACTTTTTCAAACAAACACAAAAATAGGACTGTTTTAGCATACCTGGTGAGGCTGTTTTGTTTGATTGTGTTGTATGTGTTTATTTTTTTCTAATACCTTGAATAATTGTTGTGTGATTAAAAATATGTTATTTTGATGTTAGATTCATGCCAAAATTATTTTGCAAGCATTTGAAATTTTTTAAAATTCTAGATGTCGAATTAGTCATTTTGAGCGTCTAAGTGTGTAGGTTTATTTATCTTAGTAATTTTGGCTTGTGCCAAAAATATTTTGATAAATTTGAGCTGACCTAAAGATGATTACAATGATTATTTTAAGTTCAGGAAATTTTTAGAAATTTTTGGAAATTAATTTTGAATTAATTTAAGTTGTGCAATTGTAATTCTAGTATGACTAGAAATTGGTATGTATATTAAAATTAAATTGTTTAATTTTAACATCATAATATTCTGATTTTAAGTTGAATTAATTATCGAAATATGTAATTTAATTTAATTTGATTAAATATTAAATTCCACTTTAAAATGACATACAAAATTAAATTAACTGAAAGAACACATATAGACAATTTTGGTTCAAGCGTTGAATCGATTTACAAATTGAAATCCAAAATTGTCAATTTTATTTTATGCATTAAAGAATGCATATGAGGGGTGTATTAAAAAGGCATGATGGATGTTTATGGATGTTAAACCTTGAGGGGTATTTCCATCATTTTGATGATAACAAATAAAATAGCAATATTGTATTTAACATACTTGTTTTCTAAGTTTATTATACAGAACATGGATTAAAATAGCAAGAATGGAGATTGGAAGAATAATCCTTGGAAGACAAAATTCAAGAAGTAGCATGTTCACTGCCGTGACTCTATGTGTCATGCCCGTGAAAGAACTAACCATTACCAAAACCAACATTTGAAGTTCATGGCCATGAAGGAAGAACAAACCGTGAAGTGGACATTTCAGTCACCCCCGTGAATCAAAGTGTCACACCCATGAACGTTCATGTCATTTTCATCGAGAGAGCTTCACGACCAAAGTCACCACTTGGATCACGGCTGGGAAGTTTGTCACGCCCGTGACTCAATGTGTCAAAACACTCCAGAGAGCTTCATGACCAAAGTCACCACTTGGATCAAGGCTAGGAAGTGGGTCACACCTGTGAATATGTATGTCACGCCCGTGACTCAATATATGAAAACATTCCAGAAAGTTTCACGACCAAGGTCACCACTTCAGTCACGGCTTGGGAAGAAATTTCACGCCCGTGACAAGCATAGTCACGCCCGTGAATGATGAAAGAGAAAAATGTCAGGTGCAATTATTTGGTTGGTACAAGGGCTAGTTTTGTATTTAATGCACCCTAATAGTTATATTCAGCCATGGAAGTATAAATGGAAGTCATTTATGCATTCAAAACAAGGGGATAACAAGAGAATAACAATAGAATAGCAATTACTTTGAATCAAAATCTTATTACAAGCTATTTGTACATTCATACTTTGAGAACAAAATCTATTCTTTGTAAAAATCTTTTTGCTCTTCATTTATTGAGCAATTAAGATTTGTAAGTGGTTCTCTCTGTAATCTTTACTCAAGTGAGCTTTGGGTATTTCTGGTAAGAGTAGAACACTTGTAAGGGTTAGTTGTGTGATCCTAAAACACAAATCAAAAGCTTATTGTGTGAACCTGTAAAAACACAAAGTGAAGGTTATTTGTGTGAGCCTGTAAAAACATAAAGTGAAGGTTATTTGTGTGAGCCTTGAAAACACAAAGTGAAGGTTGTTTGTTTGAGCCTGTAAAACACAAGGAATTGGTTATTGTGTCAGCCATTAAAACACAAGAGATATTTGGGTTAAGTGTGAGCCATTGTGAGAAATACCATAGTTGGGAGTGAGCTTGTAAAACTCCATTGTAACACTTAGTGTGTTAGTGAAACTCCCAATTGCGATTGGGGAGAGGAGCAGGGTTTGTTAACACCTGAACCTCTATAAATCTTTGTGTCAAATTTTCTCTATCCCTCCTAAAATTAATTATTTATTTCTGCACCTTAAAGTTTAATTTGTTTTTGAAACTCCAATTCAACCCCCCTTTTTGGCTTAATATTTGGGCAACAATGGACTTATGCCCAATGTGATTGAGCATGCATGAAATTATTTTGTTTTATGGTAAATAGGGCCTGCATGTCCCTACCTCTCTTTCTTTCTTATGTATTTCTCTTCTCATCTTACTCCCCTCAAATGTAAATTGAGGTTTTTTATAATTTGAAATATGTAATTAGATTACGTAGGATTATGATAGAATGAAGATACAAAGGAGCAAGAAGCAAAAGAGGTGGTACCATAAACAAGAAGACTTAGAAATAGGCATTTGATTTCTATTTTGGGGTGTAAATTTATGGATATACATAGGTAAGACCTAGTCAATTTCTTTTTGGCTCAAGAGATTGACTTTAGTATGTCCATAATCATGCCATATAGTTAATGTAACTATCTTTATATATCCATGTGATGAATGTATGATTTATAAAAGCATGAAATAATAACTTGATGAGACTTAACAAAGAAATGCCTCACTAAATAAACAATTAAGTCTTACGCCTTCCATTAATATGGAGAGAACCAGAGTTCTTCTAGAGTTAGGGATGTTGAGTTGCCTTAAGCTAACTCTATAAGAATATGTTCAATCCATTGAAATTAGATTTTACGATTAATGTGTTAGAATTAATTGATATTATTAACTTGTTGGATTTGTGCCAAGGTTAATGTGTATTGTAGGTGAAGTTGGGTTTGTATACATGAGATGTACACATATCAAGAGTTGATAGCCCGATGTATGTGCACACATCAATAAGTTGATAGCAAAAGATTCGATAGTTGCATGAATAATGCAATTGGTATGGATTAGATACCTACCAACCAAACTAAGGATAGCTTGTTGAGTTACCTCAAGGTTATTCTTAGCTAGTTGGATATCGATCCACTAGGAGAACTTCCATATAAGTTCTCTCAGGTTCATAGTGAGGGCTATGGATTCGCAATAAAATAATGAGAGTCATAATGCAATTTATTAAAGACCTAATAAACATGCATTTTATGTACATTCTAACATGTTCTATTTTACATCTAGGTTGCTAGAATCTTCATCATGACAAGTTTGAATTTGTGATCACTAATGGAATCAAATAAGTTAACTTGGCCTAATTTTTTGGATTGGCTAAGGAATCTGAGAATAGTTCTCAAATCCGAAAAGATTGGCTATGTCCTAGATGAGGCACTCCCTAATCCCTCTGCTGCTAATGCTTCTAAAGATGTTTAGAAGGCATATAAAAAGCATATCGATGATAATGAGATGGCAAGATGCATTATGGTTTCTACTATATCAGCTGAGTTGCAAAAGCAACATGAGGCTATAGATGCTAATTCCATAGTATACCATTTAAGAGAGCTTTTTGATGAGCAAGCACGTTCCGAAAGGTTCGAAACTTTGAGGTTGCTCTTCTGCACTAAGATGGTTGAGAGGTCATCTCCAGTGCAATATGCATTGAAGATGAATGGCTATATTGAGTGGTTGGCCACCTTGGGATTTATGCTATTATGTACCTGCTTTGACTAAAAACATTATTTTTGTTTCAAGTCTAAATAAATGCGGTTTCCTTTGAGCTTTTAGTAACAATTGTTGCTCTATTATGTTGAATGGAATTTTTTATGCTAATGGTAGATTATGCAATGGAATATACATATTAGATATGTCAAATCCAATTTTAAACATCAATGATAATAAAAGGCAAAAACAAGATATGTTGAAATAATCTTATTTATGGCATTGTCGCCTTGGTCATATAAGTGAGAAACGCATGGCTAAGCTACACAATAGTGGTAGTTTGGGGTCATTTGATTATGAATCATACGACACATGTGAATCTTGCTTATTAGGCAAGATGACTAAATTATCCTTTAAGGGAAAGGGTGAACGTGCTAATGGACTTTTAGACTTAATACATTCAGATGTATGTGGTCCAATGTCTACACACGCTAGAGGTGGTTTCATCTACTTCATTACTTTTATTGATGACTACTCATGATATGTGTATGTGTATCTTATGAGATACAAATCTGAAGCTTTTGAAAAGTTCAAAGAATTCAGATATGAAGTAGAGAAACAACTTGGTGAAAGTATTAAAACACTTTCATCAAATCGAGTTGGTGAATACTTGAGCCAAAAGTTTCTAGATTATCTTAGGGATAATGGGATTTTATCTTAATGGATACCACCTTACACGCCACAACACAATGGTGTGGCTAAAAGAAGAAACTGAACCTTGTTAGACATGGTAAGGTCTATGATGAGTTTTGCAAAACTGCATAAATCTTTATGGGGTTATGTACTAGAGACTGCCATTTATATATTAAATGGAGTTAATTCAAAGTCAGTTGATGTTACTCCATATGAGATATGGTATAACAAAAGGCACACATTTTCTTACATGAGAATTTGGGGTTGTCCTGCTTATGTGAAGCGGACAATGTCAGATAAGCTAGAAGCTAAGTCTGACTGATGTCTGTTTGTGGGATATCTAAAAGTATCATATGGATATCAATTTTACCACCCCTTGGAACAAAAGGTTTTTGTTTCAAGACATGTTATCTTTTTAGAGAAAGAATTCCTTCTAAAAGGATATAGTGGGAGCAAAATTAAACTTGAGGAAGTTCAAGATGCTGATCAACTGCCTGAACCCAAGCTTGTTACTCATACAGATTTTATAATAACTCAACGTTCTGAAGCACAAGAGCTTCGTAGGTCAAGTAGGATACGTACTGTTCCAGAGAGATATGGATTTCTCATTAGTGAACAGAACGATGTATTGCTCTTAGAAAATGATGAGCCTATAACCTATGAAGAAGTTCTGAATAGTTTAGAATCTGACAAATGTCTTCAAGCCATGAAGTCAAAAATGGATTCCATGTATGAAAACCAAGTATGGACTTTGGTTGACCCACCCGAAGGAATAAAGCCTATAGAATGCAAGTGGGTTTTCAAAAAGAAAACTGACATGGATGGTAATGTGATTACCTATAAAGCTAGGCTTGTTGCTTAAGGTTATCGTCAAAGACAAGGAATTGACTATGATGAAACTTTTAGCCCAGTAGCTATGCTTAAATCCATAAGGATACTCCTAGCCATTGCTACTCATTATGATTATGAGATATGGCAAATGGATATGAAGACAACTTTCCTTAATGGAAATCTGACTGAGGATGTGTACATGACACAACCAGAATGCTTCATATCCAAAGATGGTAAAAAGGTATGTAAGCTTCAAAGATCCATTTATGGATTAAAGCAAGCATCCAGGAGTTGGAATATTCGATTTGATGAGACAATCAATCAGTTTGGTTTCTTACAAAATCCGGATGAACCTTGTGTTTACAAGAAGGTTAGTGGGAGTGCAATCGTATTTCTTATATTATATGCAGATGACATATTGTTAATGGGAAATGATGTCTCAGTCTTACAATTAGTCAAATTTTGGTTATCCAAGAATTTCTCTATGAAAGGCCTTGGAGAAGCAGTCTATATTTCGGGGATAAAGATCTATAGAGATAGATCTAAAAGATTGCTTGGTCTTTCACAGTCTACACACATAGTTAAGATGCTAAGAGATTTAGCATGGAGCAGTCCAAGAGGGGATATATTCCCATGAACCATCAGATTACTCTCTCAAAGTCTTTATGTCCAAAGACACAAGATGGGAGGACACACATGAGTTTGATTCCATATGCTTCAGCTATAGGATAAACCATAATATTTAGAAATACATTTACAATAATACCAAATATATATTAATTACAAATTTCAATCATTATAAATCCTACATACCACAAATTTACATCTAAAGAAATTCTTAAAATTTAATTTTACAATACCATTTCCAAAATATACAAAAAGAAAATAAACTGCTACAATCTGATCTTGGGGTTACCCTTATCTTCAGTCTCCCTAACGCAACAACTACATCTATTTATCTGCGCATGAAACACACGCACTATGTTGCTAGCTTAGTGGTACGTTTGACAACTATACAATAATTATATAAATATTTCCAAAATAAAACTTTAGAAACTACAATTAATTTACTATGTATGACAAATATTCAAATGATATTAAAACTATTTTCATCATGCAAAAATATATAATTCATCAATTATAACATTTCATTCATTAAGCATGTTTGAAATTGTTTAACAATACAAGATATACAATTTAATATATCAATTTAATGATTTACATTTTTTTCTATTATTTATTTGATAGCCCACAACATCTTAGATCGGAACTAAACACTGGATATAGGGTTTCTTCTCTCCGGCAGTATACTCGGTGCCCACATAATTATTTTATAACAAAGCATTTAACGCCTACATTTTCAATAAGAACTCAACACCTTTTTGGTGCCTACGTAATTTCGAACTCAACACTATTTCTTACTGCTTACGTAAATTAAATCTCAGTACTATTTTCTAGTGCCTACATTTTTACCCTTTTATTGGCATGCCAACTTATCCTAATTTCTAGTTCTCAACTAGATGTTATAGGGCTTAATTATATTTGTTATCTTTATTATTATTTACATAAATTATGTAGGTAACACTAATATAAATTCCACATAACTGCAATAATTTCCATTAAATATTTTACAACCTCATACTTGTTCATTTAATCATTATAACTATAAGAAAACTCAAATAATATATTTCTCTATAACAAACTTCCACAATCAACACATATATGCAAGTTGCCCTATTTTGGACAGCATTTCTGCCTTATATTGCCCTATATTTTTCATCCATTTTTAGTTGGAATTTAGATAAGTGATAAACTAACAAAATGTAGGTACATGTCTTATCTTAAAGATTTTTTTTAGCAAAAGTTATGAATTTTTTTCTAAGTTACGTTCATTCCAATCTACTAGTATTTTACTGGACAGATTTCTAGTTCGAAATTTGAGTCCATTTTTCACCTAATTACAGACATATTTAGGTCTAATGGTCTAAATTAAAGTTAAAATCCTATGTCTTAACTTTCCAACCCAATAAGATTCATTCAAAAATCATTTCCAGAACTCAAGTTATGACTAGAAAAGTAGACATTGTTTATAAGACGAATTTTCCAGCATTTCACTTAATTCCTACAATTTCCATCTTCATGCATCAACCTCATATTCAAATTTTTATTTTTAGATTCATGGCATCATTTAATCATCAATTCATCACACAATCAAATATCAAGAATTTCTTACACAATTACTATAACACCTCCTTACCCCACTGTAGTTCAGCAAAGTAAGTGAGCATTACCTGTCTTACTGTTTTATAAAATTAATAAAGTGAAAAAATATTTTTTTAATTTTTTTAACGAAAATATTACAGACATTGAAATAAAAATTATTACAAGCATAAATATTCAAAAATTTATTTATTTATAAAGTACATTAATTTACATTCAAACTATGTTCTTTTACATAGTGATTCACATATTTAATACACATTATATAAAATAAAAATGATACTTTAATTTACAAAGTTTTTAACAAAATATACCAAAAAGAAAACCAAGCTGTTAATTTCTTTCCTACGGGTACCCTTCTTTTTCTGACAATTCTAATTTCTACAGCTACCCTTCTAACCTGCGCGAGAGGAAACCACCCGCGCTAAGCTACTAGTTTAGTGGTGCTTCAATGATAAATATTTTACATACATATATATTTTCTCACATATTAATTAACCATTTAATAAATAAGGCATAAAATAAAGAATTATATAAAATCAATAAATTTCAGCAAATACTCAATATTTAACAAGTTTAATTCATATAACATTTATAAAAATCACATACTTCGATATTATTATTATTATTATTATTATTATTATTATTATTATTATTATTATTATTATTATCATCTTATGCCCATAACACCTATAACCGAACTAACTAATAGGAATAACGGGGTTGCCATTTCCGGCTTTCATAATGTTGCGATGAATGCTTTTATAAAAATGTCATTATCGGCTTAATAATTTTGCCATTACCGGCTTAATAATTTTGCGCCGAGCGCATTTATAAATTGTCATTACCAGCTTTCATATTTGGCACCGAGTGCCTAAATCCCCTTATTGGCATGTCAAACTATTCTCTATTCTAGTTCTAGCCTAGGTGTCTTTGGGCTTAACTATTTTTATTTTAATTCTCAATATTTTCAAAAATGCCAATATTATTCAATTATCATATTTATTCATATTTATTTTTGTTCTTTATTCTCATTATTATTGAATTAAAATCTCACACATAAATAATTTGTTAAATATTTATAATTATCAATAAGGTAAATATTCACATTAATTATTACATATAATAATCACAACACATGTAAAAGCCCAAGATTTCATGTTTTTACCTATGGAAAATTTCGGACCTATTTTTGGGCTTCATGTTTAGCCCATTTATAATTTGAATTGGGAGTTATGGTATTCTAACCATTTTTAGACTATTGTCTTAGCTTTCAGATGCATAAAAAATAACTAAAATCCCAGTTTTCTATCAAAAGTTATGATCAATGGAATACTATATCATCACAGAAATTTCTACCCAGAATTTTCTGGACAGCTTCTAAGTTTGAACTTCATTTTCTCTTCTATCTCTTGCGCTAATTTTTTCCCCACTAGCTTCCTCTCACTAAATCCAGTCCAATATAATGGTGTCCGACATCTTCTACCATAAAGTGCCCCATAGGGCGCCATATAGATGCTTGATTGATAATTGTTATTGTAAGCAAAATCCTTTAATGGTAGATATCTCTTCCAACTTTCCTTAAATTCTTTAATGCAAATTCTCATCATATTTTCTAATATTTGAATTGCCCTTTCTGATTGACCATCCATTTAAGGATGAAATATTGTACTGAAGTTGAGTTTTGTACCTAACGTTTGCTGTAGACTCTTCCAAAATTGTGATGTAAACCTTAGATCTCTATATGATATGTTGGAAAATGGAACTCCATGAAGTCTTAGCACTTCGTTCACATATAATTCTGCTAGTCTATTCAACTAATGATCTCTCCTGATAGGTAATAAGTGAGTTGACTTTGTTAACTTATCCACTATGACCCATATGGCATCATACTTTCGCAATGCCAGAGATAAACCAATCACAAAGTCTATTGTGATCCTTTCCCATTTCCATTTCAAAATAGTGATCGACTATAGTAACTCGGATGGTACTTGATGTTCTGCCTTAACTTGCTAACATGTTAGGCATCTTGTAATCAATTTTGCAATTTCTTTCATTCCTAACCACCAATATCTTATCTTCAAATCTTGATACATCTTATTTATTCCTGGATGGATCACATATCTAGTCTCATGTGTGTTAGAGAGGTGCCCTAAAGGCAATCACCTTGGGCACTTGATATACTCATTTATTATTTATAAAAGACATTTTTATTATATGGTATTCATTGCATATGAATTGATATAGATCTTAAATCATTTAATGAAGTCCTTCGTATGTAACACAACATGAAGGAAATCATGATGAGATAATGATGATGAAATTCTTATCATGTGCAATTATGTTTATATCTAAATAATCCCTAGTCATAGGATTAATAATATAAGACATTACTAATCCAGATAGACTAGCACATGTTATACTCCTTGAGTAGGTCAAGCAGCTGATCACATAAGCTAAAGACATGAGATGTTTAGACTTAGCATATGGATGCTTACTAGAGTAGTCAAGTACGTTGGATGACCTGCTATGATATAATCACATGGATATCTATTCAATGTCAATGATAGTCTTGTCATAATAATGGTGCAAGTATCCTTAGACTTGAAATGTTCAAGATTATCTTAAATACTGAATCCTATACTTTGACTCCATTCCTTGTTGCCTCTCAAGAAGTTGCTCGTAGGGTGGTGATTAGGTATAACATATGGTATTCAAAGGGAGTTGAGTAGTCAATAGGGGATTCACCATACTTGATAGAAGGAGATTATACCTATGGCCTCTTGTAGCGATCATTACTCAAAAATCCTTGGCCGAGGTGGACATGTCTTGAAAAATGTCTTCAAGGACATATCTAATCAGGGTAATGAGTCTCATAAATAAGAACTAATATCATTTAGACTAGATGTGACATAGTCAGTCTAGTGGGAGCTGACACACAGACCATGCTCTAAACCAAATGAGGTATAGTTTGGTTAAAGGATGAATTGCACGGTAATTGTCTATGGAAGGGTTAAAAGTCAAACCACTAACTTTCTAGTTAATTGGGTGGTTATGATGTGTTGCTAGATACTGCTCATGATCTGCTAAGTTAAGAAAAATTAATTAGAAATTAAATATGGGTCAAAAGAGTTTGACTCATAGAATCCTAATCCACAGAATCCTAATTGGATTAGGATTCCTTTCGAGACTTGATATGCCAACATGACCAGAAAACCTATAAGATCACATGCATAGAGGGAATAAAGAAAATGTAAAATGGGTTTAGATAAGATCCAAATGAGAAATAAAGAGAATTGGGCATTTTATAAGACTTATAAAAATGATCCAAATCCAATTTGGATTAGCATTGTTGACTTGGTCAACATTGGACCTTATACCTTAGGGAAATGGGCCTATTAGGGCTTTTCCTATTCCAACCCTAAAAGGGATTAGAAAGAGTATAAATAATCCTTTTAAAGAGTTAATTTTGTGGTTGCCCCATTAAGAAAAATAAGAATTAATTTTTTGTTCTCGCTTTTCTCTTGCATAACACAATTTTCCATGGTTCACACTTTGGACCTTTGTCACCCCATCTCCTTAGAGATTTTCTTCTTCTTCCTTCATATGGATACTCTTAGAGGCAATCCTAGCTTTGGATTTTTGTGGGTTTCTACAACCTAATAAAGAAGAAAAAGCTCATAGCTTGGAAGATCAAGAGTTGCAAACAAAGGTAATCAACTTTTCCTATTAGATGGAATGCTCCAATTTTAAATTACATAGGGCATTCTTTGGGTTTTGGTTTTAATTAAATTTTATGTTTTATCTATGATATGTATGAGATGCATGTTCAAAATGCAAAAGTGTTATCAGAGCCGCCCTATGTAAATTAATTTTGCATTTAATTGAAGTATCAATGAGATTGATTGATAAAGAATAACTTGGATTTCCTCCTTTCGTTAAAAACGAATTTTATTATGTTTCGCCTTAAATTATAATTATAATTCAATTATATGTTAAAATGATGATATTAGACATTTTTGATGATAATTAAATGGTTTTAATTTGATTTAAACATGAAATTCGAAGTTATGTATAGTTGCTGAATTTCTGGGGTTTGTAAAACCTAGTATTGCCAATGGAGTTATTTATAGAGCTGTTTGAATTTGGTTTGCTAATTTGATTAATAAAACATGTTTATTACATATTTATAATGTGTTTTAACTTATGTATAGAACCTATAATGATGTCAAAATTGTTTTTGATCATGGAACAAACAAAATAAGTAACTAGGTCAAAAAACTTACCATGTGTGGGACTATTTGTTTGATTTAATGGAATGTAACTTGATGGCCAAAATCTTAATTCATGTTTATAAAATATTCATGATGTAATTTTGATTTCAATTTCATACTAAATTTAAATGAAATTCATGGTTAAGTTGTTAAAGAATCCTAATTCATGTATGATTCAATTTAGGCAATTTATGAGTAATTGGTTTGCTAGTTGAATGAATAATGATTTAGATTATCGAATGAATGAATTTAATTGGTACAAACTAATTATAAGTTGTCTATAATGATGAGAATGAATTATGAAAAATTTTGGAATTTTTAAATGGAATTTGATTTGAATTTGAAAAGAGTTTTCAAAGTCCTAGTTTGACTAGGATTCTAGTATGCAATTGTAACTAGGATTGTGTAATCCTATTTGACATCAAACTAATAACTATTTAAGGTAATTTAATTATAAATTAATTACTATTCATATTTAATTTAATATTTAATGTGATTTAATTATTAAATTCGGATTTAATATTGCATGCCTTAAATTGGAAGTAACCTAGTTGGCAAAGTAGGCAAATTTAGGGAACTTTTTGATATGATAAAATGTATGCCTAAAATGCATGATTTCCTTTTAGAAAGTATTTATAAATATTTATATGATTATTTAATGAGATTAAATAATGATTTTATGATGAATTTCATTAAGGCCAAACAATCAAAACAATATTTCAAGTGTTGAAATAAAAAGAACCTAAATTGTTACTTTCAAAGATTACCTTTATTTATGCATTAGAGAATGCATGCTAGGGGTGTACGGAATGGCATGATGGAATGATTATGGACTTGACAATGAGATTGATCATGCATGGAAATTTTGTTTTGGTAAATAGGGCCTGTGAGTCCCTGCATTCTCTATTCTCTCTATTATATTTCTTTTCTCATCTTACCCCCATCAAAGGAAACTTGAGATTTTATTAGGAAATATTTATGTAATTAGATTACATAGGATTAGAATAGAATTGAAGTACAAAGGATCAACAACCCAAGGAGATGATTTCAAAAGCAAATGAGCATTAGAATAGGAAATTGTTTTCTATTTTAGTGTTGTAATTTCATGCATATATCTAGGTGAGACCTAGTCAATCCTTTCATGGATCGAAAGATTGATGTTAGATTATGTCCATTGTTGCCCAGAAATTGAACCAAGAAGGGGAGAGGGGATTGAATTGGATATTAAAAATTCTTAACTTTTAAGTGCGGAAAGAAAAGTTAAGTAGTGTAGGGATAGGAAGATATCACACAAGAATTTTTACAGAGGTTCGGGTGTTAACAAACCCTACTCCTCTCCCCAATCTCAATTAGGAGTTTTACTAACACACTAAGTGTTACAATGGAGTTTTACAAGCTCACTCCCAACTATGGTATTTCTATCAATGGATCACACCTAACCCAGAAATCCCTTGTGTTTTAATGGCTCATACAATAAACCAATTCCTTTTGTTTTAATGGCTCACACAAATAACCCTTACAAGTGTTCTACTCTTAACCCAATATACCCAGCCTCACTTGAGTAGTAGATTACAAAGAGAAACACTCTCAAATCTATAATGCTCAGAAAATAATGAGCAAAAAGATTTTTTACAGAAAATTAATGTTTGTTTGAAAGTAGTAAATGCATAAATGGCTACAACAAGATTTTGATTTGAATTATTTGCTATTCTCTTTTTTTGGATTCATAAATGACTTGCATTTATACTTCCATGGTGAATTATAGTCGTTTGGTTGCATTTAATGTGAAAATAACCGTTGCACCAACTCTTAATTTCGCGCTTGACATGTTTCTCTTTTCTCTTTCATGGTCGTGAATATGTGTATCACAGTTTGTTCTTCCATGCCGTGACTTGAGTGGTGACTTTGGCCATAAAGCATTCTGGAAGGATTTGAAGTGTTTGATCACGGGTGTGACATTATTCTTTCACGGGCGTGAACATCCTTCCAAGCCATGGTCCAAGTGGTGACTCTTGCAGTGAAGCTCTCTGGAGGATTTTGACATGTTTTCTCACGAGTGTGACTTTATTTCACAGGCGTTATTGATATGATCATTCACAGTTGCTATGATCCTTCATGGTCGTGAACTTTAAATATTGGGCAGTTGGCTCTAAGCTTTATCACGGGCATGACATAAAAGGTCACGGGCATGAACATGCTATTTCTTCAATTTTTGTCTTTTTAAGGTTAGTCTTCCATTCTCCATTCTTGCATCATGTTCCATACCCTGTTCTATAAACTTAGAAGACAAGTATGTTAAATACATTATTGCTATTTTATTTGTTAGCATCAAAATTATAGAAATACCCCTCATGGTTCAACAATCTCCCCTTTTTTGATGGTGACAAATAATCTAACAATATGTGCTTTTGAGAAGTCTCCCCCTCAAAAAATGCTTAAGATAAAAAATTACTGAAGTGCAAGAATTGTTAAGAATGATGAAGTATAACATGGATGTTTGCTTCCTAGTTTAGGTATATGCAAGGTATATGCAAAGTATACCAAATTTTTGCTTATAACTAGTTAAGTATTTGCAAAGTATATTGAAGGTATATTCAAAGTGTAACTTGCATATTCATTTTATTCAATTATATTGCTAGATTCTCTCCCTTTTGTCATCAATAAAACAACATAAGAGATAAATCATAAGGGAATACTAATGTAATTATATTGATATCAAATAAAAAAGTACATAGTTTTTGAAAAGTAATTTAACATCCTACATTAGAAATACAAGAAATTAACATAGCAAGAAGAAAAAAAATAGTCTAGCTAGATTTGGAGCTGGACATCCCATCTCTAAGGGGAGCTAGTTCCACCTCGAGGCTCTCCATGTGAGAATCCATGAAATCCTTGAGGTTCTCTAACCTCTCATCATTCGAAGTCTGCAATTGGTCAAAACGTGGTGCCAATAGGTCAGCCACCTGCTGAGCCAAGTTCAGTGTGGAGGCCGAAGATTGTCCAATTTCCTGCTCAACCTCTAGGGTTGCCGTCTCAACTCAATCTCTCTTCCTCTGCTGGATTCCTTGGAGGCCAGCTTTGAAGTCGTCTGAATCATTGTCCTCCCAAATAATCTCACCAGTTGTGTTGGTGAAGCGGTAGTAGATGTTGTTCTTATGAACTATGCGAACCGCCGCTCCCATTTTGATAAACGACTCGACGTCTAGGCAGTCTCGAGGATGTGCTGGTATAAGGTTGAAGTGGTGCTCCTCTAGCTTTAAATACCCAAGCTTGATAGCAAGGTGAGTCATGTTCCCACTAATCAAAATGTCTTCGGAGGGCTTCGTGGCAATAGACAGTAGATGGTTTGCAAACCATCGAGATAAAGCCACAGTTAGGCCTCTTCAGGCCATCTCTAGGAGAAAGAGCTAGGATTTTTGAATCGATCCGTTGCTATCTCCTTTAGCAAAAATGCTATAGGTTAGAAACCTATGCAAGTACTTGTGCACTAGTGATCGAAGGTGGGTGCTTTTTGTCTTCTTGATGTCCCAGCTGCAGTCGAGCCCAAAATGAGTCCATACCTGAGTGGCATGGAACTCCACCTCACTCTCATTGAGGATACCATCAGAGGGAAGGTTGAACATGTCACCAAACTCCATGGCAGTGAGGGTGTTCGGATGCTTGCAGAGTTGAAATTTTACTGTGCTGGTGGGAGAGACTTGTAGGGTGCGAAGGAACTCTCGAGTTGGTTCCCCTAGCGTTGGTTGATGGATATCAACAAAATCTTTTAGATGACAAGCTTGGAGTTGTTCCGTCATGGTTGTCTTGAGACCAAGGGTCCTAATAGTGTGCCACTCAAATGATCCAGAGGAAAGGAGTGATCTTTGCTTGAGAACCGAGTACCACGGATGACAATGCTCCAGAATAATGTTTAGAAGGTAGTCCATGTACCTTCTTGGAGCATGAGACTTCTTTCTAGTACCTTTAGAGAAGTCGAGTTCCATTTTTTATTGAGAAATAGATTCTTGAAAAGAGAAAATCTGATGGAATGCTTGAATAAAACCTAGTGAGTTTTGATTTCTGATGAAGGAAATAGTTTTTGAAGGTATTTATAGATGGAGAGAGTTGCTAGGGGGCCAGAATCTATGAAATGGTATTGAATGGTGATAAATGAGAGAAGTTGGAGAGTCGAAAATGAGAGAAACAACGGCAGAAAATGTTTTATAGCCGACATATTCACGGATGTGAAAGCTAAGTCACGGGCATGAAATGTCATGTTCACGGTTTGCTGAAGAGGCGTTCTACCCATGATGAGGGATGTGAAATGCTTCACGGTCGTGACATTTAATGGTCATAGGCGTGAATGATGAAATTTCACGGTGGTGAAAAATGAGTCATGGTCGTGAAGTACAATCTTCACTACTTGTGACCATGAGATAGAGCGTGACACAAAGCGTGAACGCTTCTGTAAGTTTTTGGTGGAAATGTTCACGGTCGTGAATAAGTGTCACGGTCGTGAACAAAGGGTTTCATGGGGGTGACAGAAAAATGTTATGGGCGTGAAACATAATCTTCACTACCTTTAATCGTGAAGCATGTCGTGAAGCAAGGCGTGAAAGCTACTAGAGCTTTTGGCGATTATGATCACGACTGTTGATATAGGTCACGGGCATGAACTGCCTAAAATCCTCATTTAAATAAAACTAAGTTTAAAACAAAAGCAAAGGATTTATAAGGTGTTTCTATCCCCTATAACATATATTTCTATCAAGTTAGTCACTTCATACCTTAAAAAAAGAGACAATAACACAAGATTAACAATCAAGGTTTGACAAATTTGGCAATCATAAAGTTAATCCATCAATCATACCAAGCTCTATTCTTATGAAGTTAAATCTTTCTTCATTTAGAGACTTAATGAAGATATTTGCCAATTGATTGTCTGTGTTTATAAATTCCAATACAACATCTCCATTTTGAACATGATCTTTAATAAAATGATGTCTTATGTCAATATGCTTACTTCTAGAGTGTTGAATGAGATTCTTAGATAGATTTATAGAACTTTGTATTGTCACATCTAATAGGTATATGGTCCATACTATGACCATAATCCTTAAGTTGTTGTTTCATCCAAATGATTTCTGTACAACAACATCCTGCAGCCACATACTCCGCTTTAGCGGTGGAAAGAGTAACTGAAACTTGTTTCTTGCTAAACCAAGAAACTAAGCATTCACCAGTAAAGTGACAAGTACCTGAAGTACTCTTTCTATCCAAGAGACTTCCAACATAATCAGCATCTGAATATCCTATAATGTGAAAGGATGAATGTAGTGCTCCCTTACCCTACGTGTCATTAATAGGATATGGAAGTGCTACTAAACTCATCTATCTTAAAACCAATGTCCAAATTATTGAATTTTTTTTGAGTTTATTATTAGTGAAATATTTATTGCTATATATTTTTTCTTTCCATTTAAATATATAACTAGTGATGGAAATATTTTGATTTAAAAGAACTCATTCAATTAGACCATAATATATAGAAATAAATTTACAAATAATACTAGATATATAAAATTACAAAATGCTTTCCTTATAAATCCTACGTGCCACAAATTTACATTAAAAGAAGCTCTTAAAATTTAATTTTTACAACACAATTTCCAAAATATACAAAAAGGATTAGATTGCTACAATCTGATCTTGGGGTTACCTCTTCTTCAGTCGCCCTAACGGAACAACTATTTATCTGCATGTGAAACACACGCGCTAAGCTGCTAGCTTAGTGGTACGTTTGGCAACAATCCAATAATTTCATAAATAATTCAAAAATAAAATTTTAGAAACTACAATTAATTTATTAACCATGCCAAATATTCAATTAATAATAAAATCATTTTCTTCATATAAAAATATTTAATTCATCAATTATGACATTATATTCATTAAGCATGCTTGAAATTGCTTAACAATTCAAGATATAAAATTTACCATATCAATTTCATAATTCATATATATTTTTTTCCTATTATTTATTTAATAGCCCACGACTTCTTATACCGGAACTAAACACTGGATACAGGGTTTTTGCTCTCCGGCAGTATACTCTGTTAGAGGAGTGCTCTGAAGGCAATCACCTTTAGCACTTATTGTACAAATTTATTTGATTAATAAAAGGGTTTTTCATTAATTTGATGTTCATTTGATATATGAATTGATAAGTGATCTTAAATCAATTAATGAAGTCCTTGATACATAACATAACATGAAGGAAATCATGATGAGATCATGATATTGAGATTCTTATCATGTGTAATTATGTTAGTAACAAAATTATCCCAAGTCATAGGATTAATGAGATGGGACATTATTAATCCAGTTAGACAATCACATGTTACACTCCTTGATTGGATCGAGTAGCAGATCTCATAATCTATAAACATGAGATGTTTAGAGTTAACATGTGGATGCTTGCTAAGTGTAGCTAAGTACATTGGATGACCAACTATAAGACAATCATATTGATAATCTATTCAAATGTCAATGATAGTCGCATCATAGCAATGGTGCAAGTATCCTTAGACTTGAGGTACTCAAGGATATCTTGAATATTGATTCTGTATTTTGACACTATTCCTTGTTGCCTCAGAGAGGTAGCTCATAGGGTGGTGATTGGATATAGCTTGAGCTATTCGAAGGTAATTGGGTAACCAATAAAGGATTCACCACTCTTGGTAGAAGGAGTGTATACCCATGGCCTCTTGTCATGGTCATTACTCAGGAATCTCTGGCCGGAGTGGAAATGTCACAAAGATAGTCTTCAATGACATATCTCATAGAGTAATGAGCCTCAAGGACAAGAACTAACAATACTTGGACTAGACGTGACGTAATCAGTCTAGTGGGAGTTGACACATGTCCATACTCTGAACCAAGTGGGGTATAGATTGGTGAAAGGAATAATTGCACAAAAATTGTCTATGGAAAGGTTCGTAGTCAAACCACTGACTTTTCGATCAATTAGGGGTCATGATGTGTTGCTAGATACCGCTCATGACCTGCTTAAATTAATTGTTAACTTAAGTGGCCAACATAACCGGGAACCTAATGGGTCACACACATTGAAGATATGGAGAATGAGTAAAATGGTATTGGATAGGATCCAAAATATGAGAATATTATTTTAGGATGGATCGCGATGAGATCGCACCAAAACATCGTTCGAGAGTGTCACGGGCCCGTACCGGCCCGCATGGGCTAGGCAGGCTGCTGGCTCGCCTTGCGGGTCAGCTAGGATGCCCAGCAGCAGCCCGCAACAGGCCCACCATGCCAGCAGGTTCCATCCGTTGGCCAACGGCTGTAATTTGCCATAATTAGGCCAATTATGGCCAATTACTATTCATTAGTTGCCATTTTTGACTTTTCATTTTTTTTTGAATTTGATTCAAATTGAAAAGACATCAAATGACATAAAATAGACATGAAAATATTTTTTGTGAAAAAAAAATATTTTTAAGACAACAAAAATTCTCTCAAGAAAACTTTCAAAGCTAGCGCTTTGAATTTGTTCAAACCATTTTCTCTTGATAGTTTCTTCTTCATTCTTCACATGGATTATCATTAGAGACGTCCTAGTGTGGATTGTTGTGCTTTGCTACAACCTAACAAAGTGAAGATTTGAAGAACAAATAAAAATTACAAGGTATAATTTTTAACATTTACATTTATATAAATTAGTTTTAATGGTAGAAGCATGATCTTTTGTTTTGGGATTTAAAAAATTTTATTTTTTGCTGGATTTATGAATAAGATTCATTCTTAAAAACTCAACATTGGTATCAGAGCCTCCTTGTATCTATTAAAAGTAATTTTAATTGAAAGTGCAATGGGATTGCATGTTTTTGATGATTTTGGATCAATTGGTTTTGAAAAATTGAAATTAATTTGTAACATATAATTTACACATTTTTCTTTCTTTAATCTGATCATGGGATGATTAATAATAATTATTGTGATTGAAAAATGATTTGAATGTGATTCAAATAATTAATTTCGGATTTATTTCAAAAATGCCTAAAATTACCTTGTTTATGAACATGTGTTGTTGTTTGGCTTAATTGATGGGGCTGGTTGCATTTTTCTTGTATTTTAATTATGAAAACATTATTTAGACATATTGAGAATATTTTTATGGCTCTGGAAGTGTCCAATAATTAATTAAAAATTATTTTAATTAATTTTGCAATCAAACACAAAAACGGGACTGTTTTAGCTTAACCTGTGGGGCTAATTAAAAAGATAATTAGAAAGGTGATTTGATGTTCTGGAAATTTGTTGAATTTTTGGAAATTAATTTTGAATTAATTTAAGTTATGCAATTGTAATTCTAGTATGACTAGAAATTGGTATGTATATTAAAATTAAATTGTTTAATTTTGACATCATAATATTCTGAATTTAAGGAGAATTAATTTCGAATTATTTCTGGAAATATGGAATTTAATTTAATTTGATTAAATATTAAATTCCACTTTAAAATGACATACAAAATTACATTAACCGAAAGAACACATATAGGCAATTTTGATTCAAGTGTTGAATCGATTTACAAATTGAAATCCAAAATTGTCATTTTTATTTTGTGCATTAGAGAATGCATGTTAGGGGTGTATAAAAAGGCATGATGGATGATTATGGACTTAGGCCCAATGTGATTGAGCATGCATGGAATTATTTTGTTTTATGGTAAATAGGGCCTGCGTGTCCCTACCTCTTTGGCTCAAGAGATTGACTTTAGTATGTCCATAATCATGCCATATAGTTAATGTAACTATCTTTATATATCAATGTGATGAATGTATGATATATAAAAGCATGAAATAATAACTTGATGAGACTTGACAAAGAAATCCCTCATTAAATAAATAATTAAGTCTTATGCCTTCCATTAATATGGGGAGAACCAGAGTTCTTCTAGAGTTAGGGTTATTGAGTTGCCTCAAGCTCACTCTATAAGAATATGTTCAATCCATTGAAATTAGATTTCACAATTAATGGGTTAGACTTAATTGATATTATTAACTTGTTGGATTTGCGCCAAGGTTAATGTGTATTGAAGGTGAAGTTGGGTTTGTATACATGAGATGTACACATATCAAGAGTCGATAGCCCAATGTATGTGCACACATCAATAAGTTGACAACACAAGATTCGATAGTTGCATGAATAATGCAATTGGTATGGATTATATACCTACCAACCAAACTAAGGATAGCTTGTTGAGTTGTCGCAAAGTTATTCTTAGCTAGTTGGATATCGACCCACTAGGAGAACTTGCATATAAGTTCTCTCGGGTTCATAGTGAGGGCTATGGATTCACTATAAAATAGTGGGAGCCATAATGCGATTTATTAAAGACCTAATAAACATGCATTTTATGTACATTCTAACATGTTCTATTTTACATCTAGATTGCTAGAATCATCATCATGACAAGTGTGAATTTGCGATCGCTAATGGAATCAAATAAGTTGACTTGGCCCAATTTTTTGGATTGGCTAAGGAATCTGAGAATAATTCTCAAATTCGATAAGAATGGCTATGTCCTAGATGAGGCACTCCCTAATCCCCCTGCTGCTAATACTTCTGAAGATGTTCAGAAGGAATATCTAAAGCATCTCGATGATAGTGAGACGGCAAGCTGCATTATGCTTGCTACTATGTCTACTGAGTTGCAAAAGCAGCATGAGGCTATGGATGCTAATTCCATAGTATACCATGTAAGAGAGCTTTTTGGTGAGCAAACACGTTCTGAAAGGTCCGAAACTTCAAGGTTGCTCTTCCGCACTAAGATGGTTGAGGGGACATCTCTAGTGCAATATGCATTGAAGATGAATGGCTATATTGAGAGGTTGGCCACCTTGGGATTTGTGATGGACCATGAATTAATTATTTAATTAATTCTAACTGGTTTTTCTGATAGTTATTCACATTTTGTGCTTAACTATAGGATGAACCAAATCTCTACCACTATTCCTGAGCTGATTAACTTGTTTAAAACAGCTGAGCCATATGTAAAGAAGGACAGTAAGGCCGTGATGCTGGTCGACTCTTCAAGTTCTAAAAGGAAGAACCTTAAGAAGAAGAGGAAGTCCATGAAGCCTAAGGAGGCGTGGCCAAGAAAAAGGCCAAGGAGATTCCTCCAAAAGGGACATGCTTCCATTGTGGCAAGAATGGCAATTAGAAGTGAAACTGCAAGGCTTACTTGGAGTCCTTGAAGAAGAAGGCATTTGATGCTCCATCTACTTCAGGTATTTTTGTCATTGAAATTAATACTGTTTCCAATAATAATATATGGGTATTAGATACCGATTGTGGCTCACACATATGCACTGATATGCAGGGCCTAAGGAACAGTAGACAGCTCAATAAGGGAGAGTCAGACCTGCACGTTGGAAATGGAGCAAGGGTTGCTACATTAGCTATAGGAACATATGAATTGACCCTCCCTAGTGGGCTTATATTAAATTTGGAGAATTGCTATTATGTATCTTCTTTGACTAAAAACATTATTTCTATTATGTTTTATGGAATTCTTTATGCTAATGGTACATTATGCAATGGAATATACATATTAGATATGTCAAATCCAATTTTAAACATCAATGATAATAAAAGGCAAAAACAATATATGTTGAAATCATCTTATTTATGGCATTGTCGTCATGGTCATATAAGTGAGAAACGCATGGCTAAGCTACACAAAAGTAGTAGTTTGGGGTCATTTGATTATGAATCATACGACACATGTGAATCTTGTTTACTAAGCAAGATGACTAAATTACCCTTTAAGGGAAAGGGTGAACGTGCTAATGGACTTTTAGACTTAATACATTCAGATGTATGTGGTCCAATGCCTACACACGCTAGAGGTGGTTTCTTCTACTTCATTAGTTTTATTGTTGACTACTCACGATATGGATACATGTATCTTATGAGATACAAATCTGAAGCTTTTGAAAAGTTCAAAGAATTCAGAAATGAAGTAGAGAAACAACTTGGCAAAAGTATTAAAACACTTCGATCAGATCGAGGAGGTGAATACTTGAGCCAAGAGTTTCTAGATTATCTTAGGGATAATGGGATTTTATCTCAATGGACTCCACCTTACACTCCACAACATAATGGTGTGGCTGAAAGAAGAAACCAAACCTTGTTAGACATGGTAAGGTCTATGATGAGTTTTGCGAAATTGCCTAAATCCTTTTGGGGTTATGCACTAGAGACCACCATTTATATATTAAATGGAATTCCTTCCAAGTTAGTTGATGTTACTCCATATGAGATATGGTATAACAAGAGACCCACATTTTCTTACATGAGAATTTGGGGTTGTCCTACTTATGTGAAGCGGACAATGTCAGATTAGCTAGAAGCTAAGTCTGACCGATGTCTGTTTGTGGGATATCCAAAAACATCATATGGATATCAATTTTACCACCCCTTGGAACAAAAGGTTTTTGTTTCAAGACATGCTATCTTTTTAGAGAGAGAATTCCTTCTAAAAGGAGATAGTGGGAGCAAAATTGAACTTGAGGAAGTTCAAGATGCTCAAACAGATGCTGATCAACTGCCTAAACCCGAGCTTGTTACTCATACAGATGATATAACAGCTCAACCTTCTGAAGCTCAAGGCTTCGTAGGTCAAGTAGGATACATACTATTCCAGAGAGATATGGATTTCTCATTAGTGAACAAAACGACGTATTGCTCATAGATAATGATAAGCCTACAACCTACGAAGAGGTTCTGAATAGTTTAGAATTTGACAAATGGCTTCAAGCCATGAAGTCAGAAATGGATTCCATGTATGAAAACCAAGTATGGACTTTGGTTAACCCACCAGAAAGAATAAAGCCTATAGGGTGCAAGTGGGTTTTCAAAAACAAAACTGACATGGATGGTAATGTGATTACCTATAAAGCTAGACTTGTTGCTAAAGGTTATTGTCAAAGACAAGGAATTGACTACGATGAAACTTTTAGCTCAGTAGCTATGCTTAAATCCATAAGGATACTCCTAGTCATTGCTACTCATTATGACTATGAGATATGGCAAATGGATGTGAAAACAACTTTCCTTAATGGAAATCTGACTCAGGATGTGTACATGACACAACCAGAAGGTTTCATATCCAAATATGGCAAAAAGGTATGTAAGCTTCAATGATCCATTTATGGATTAAAGCAAGCATCCAGGAGTTGGAATATTCGGTTTGATGAGACAATCAAATAGTTTGATTTCTTACAAAATCCGGATGAACCTTGTGTCTATAAGAAGGTTAGTGGAAGTGCAATCGTATTTCTTGTGTTATATGTAGATGACATATTGTTAATGGGAAATGATGTCTCAGCCTTACAATCAGTAAAAATTTGGTTATCCAAGAATTTCTCTATGAAAGACCTTGGAGAAGCAGTTTATATTTTAGGGATAAAGATCTATAGAGATAGATCTAAAAGGTTGCTTGGTCTTTCACAGTCTACATACATAGATAAAATGCTAAAGAGGTTTAGCATGGAGCAGTCCAAGAGGGGATATATTCCCATGACCCATGGGATTACTCTCTCAAAGTCTTTGTGTCCAAAGACAGAAGATGAGAGGACACACATGAGTTTGATTCCATATGCTTCAGCTATAGGAACAATCATGTATGCTATGATATGTACAAGACCCGATGTATCATATGCTCTGAGTGTCACTAGTAGATACCAATCGAACCCTGGTGAGGGTCATTGGGTGGCTGTCAAGAATATCCTTAAGTACTTAAGAAGAACTAAGGATGTATTCTTGGTATATGGAGATGGAGATATTACTGTGAGTGGGTATACCTATGCCAGCTTCCAATCTGATAAGAATGATTCAAAATCTCAGTCAGGTTATATATTCACACTAAATGGTAGAGAAGTTAGTTGGAAGAGTTCCAAACAGAAAATGACTGCTGATTCCACAACCGAAGCAAAGTACATTGCAGCTTCTGAAGCAGCAAAGGAAGCAGTTTGGATAAAGAAATTCATCACAAAACTTGGAGTGGTTCCCAGCATTATTGATCCAATACAATTGTATTGTTATAATAATGGAGCCATTGCGTAAGCAAAGAAGCCACGGTCTCATCAGAGATCCAAACATGTACTCAGAAGGTACCATATGATTAGAGAAATCATTAGTAGGAATGATGTAAAGATAGAAAGAGTGCCCACTAATCAGAATATTAGTGATCCTTTAACTAAGCCACTTCCCCAAAAGAAATATGATTCTCATGTACTCGCCTATGGAATTAAATACAAAGGCGATTGACTTTAGTGCAAGTGGGAGCTTATTAGAGGAGTGCTCTAAAGGCAATCACCTTTAGCACTTATTGTACAAATTTATTTGATTAATAAAAGGCTTTTTCATTAATTTGATGTTCATTTGATATATGAATTGATAAGTGATCTTAAATCAATTAATGAAGTCCTTGATACATAACATAGCATGAAAAAATCATGATGAGATCATGATATTGAGATTCTTATCATGTGTAATTATGTTAGTATCAAAATTATCCCTAGTCAAAGGATTAATGAGATGGGACATTATTAATCCAGTTAAAGTAGTATATGTTAAACTCCATGATTGGATCGAGTAGCAGATCTCATAATCTATACACATGAGATGTTTAGAGTTAACATATGGATGCTTGCTAAGTGTAGCTAAGTACATTGGATGACCAACTATGACACAATCATATGGATAATCTATTCAAATGTCAATGATAGTCGCATCATAACAATGGTGCAAGTATCCAACAAAGAGAGGTAGCTCATAGGGTAGTGATTGGTTACAGCTTGAGGTATTCGAAGGTAATTGGGTAACCAACAAAGGATTCACCACTCTTGATAGAAGGAGTGTATACCCATGGCTTCTTGTCGTGGTCATTACTTAGGAATCTCTGGCTGGAGTGGAAATGTCATAAAGATAGTCTTCAATGACATATCTAATAGAGTAATGAGCCTCAAGGACAAGAACTAACATTACTTAGACTAGACATGACGTAGTCAGTCTAGTGGGAGTTGACACATGTCCATACTCTGAACCAAGTGGCGTATAGATTGGTGAAAGGAATAATTACACAAAAATTGTCTATGGAAAGGTTCGTAGTCAAACCACTGACTTTCCATTCAATTGGAGGTCATGATGTGTTGTTAGATACCGCTCATGACCTGCTCATGAGAGAATTATTTTAGGATGGATCGCGATGAGATCGCACGAAAAAATCGTTCGGGAGTTTCACGGGCCCGCGCAGGCCATGTAGGTTGCTGGCCCATAAGCTACCCAGCAGCAGGCCCAGCACGCTTACAGCTTCCATCCGTTGGCCAACGGCTGTAATTGGCCATAATTAGGCCAATTATAGGCAATTACTATTCATTAGTTGCCATTTTCTCCATTTTTGACTTCTCATCTTATTTTTGAATTTGATTCAAATTGAAAAGACATCAAATGACAGAAAATAGACATGAAAATATTTTTTGTGAAAAAAAAATATTTTTAAGACAACAAAAATTCTCTCAAGAACACTTTCAAAGCTAGCACTTTGAATTTGTTCAAACCATTTTCTCTTGATAGTTTCTTCTTCATTCTTCGCATGGATTATCATTAGAGACATCATAGTGTGGATTGTTGTGGTTTTCTAGAACCCAACAAATTGAAGATTTGAAGAACAAGTAAAAATTACAAGGTATAATTTTTAACATTTATATTTATATAAATTAGTTTTAAAGGTACAAGTATGATATTTTGTTTTGGGTTTTGAAAAATTTTATTTTTCGCTGCATTTATGAATATGATTCATTCTTCAAAACCCAACATACTCGATGCCTACATAATTATTTTATAACTCGGCGTTTAATGCCTACATTTCCAATAACAACTCTGCACCTTTTTGGTGCCTATGTATTAACAACTCAGCACTATTTCTTAGTGCCTACGTAATTTCAACTCAGCACTATTTCTTACTGCCTATTTAAATTAAATCTCAGCACTATTATTTTTAGTGCCTACATTTCTACCCTTTTATTGGCATTCCAACTTATCCTAATTTCTAGTTCTCGACTAGATGTTATAGGGCTTAATTATATTTGTTACCTTTATTATTATTTACATAAATTATATAGGTAACATTAATATAAATTTCATATAAATACAATAATTCTCATTAAACATTTTACAATCTCATACTTGTTCATTTAATCATTATAACTACAAGAAAATCAAATAATATATTTTTCTATCACAAAATTCTACAATCAACACATATGTTCAAACTGCCCTATTCTGGATAGCTTTTCTGCCTTATATTTTCCTGAATGTTTCGTCCATTTTTAGATGTAATTTGTACAAGTGATCAACTAACAAAAGGTAGGTACATGTCTTATCTTTAAGTTGCAAGTAGAATAACATTAAAACGAATTGTTTAGCAAAAGTTACGAATTTTCTTCTAAGCTACGTTCAGTGCAATCTGCCCAATATTTTACTGGACTGATTTCTGCCTTATATTTCTCTGTCTTTTTCATCCATTTTTAGATGGAATTTGGATATGTGATCAACTAAAAATATTTATTTATATGTGTTATCTTTAATTTTCAACTAAAATAACATTAAAACTAATTTTTTTAGTAAAAGTTATGAATTTTCTTCTAAGCTACATTCACTGCAATCTGCCCAGTATTTTACTGGACAGATTTCTGCCTTATATTTCTCTGTCTTTTTCATCTATGTTTAGATGGAATTTGGACATGTGATCAACTAAAAATATGTAGGTAAATGTATTATATTTAATTTCCAATTAGAATCACATTAAAACAAATTTTTGTAGCAAACTTTATGAATTTTCTTCTAACCAATGATCACTGCAATCTGCCAAGTATTGGTTTTTCTAGACAGATTTCTAGTTCAAAATTTGAGTCCATTTTTTACCTAATTACAGACCTATTCAAGTTTAATGGTCTGAATGAAAGTTGAAGTTCTATGTCTTAATTTTCCAACCCAACAAGAATCACTCAAAAATCACTTCCAGAACTCAATTTATGACTAGAAAACTAGACATTATTCATAAGACGAATTTCCAGCACATCAATTAATTCATACAATTTCCATTTTCATGCATCAACATCATATTCTAGTTTTTATTTTCACATTCGTAGCATCATTTAATCACTAATTCATTACTTAATCAAATATCCAGAATTTCATACACATAACAAAATGAAAATCAACATTTTTCTATATTGAATTTTTGCCCAATGTATTAACCCCAAGCTCAAAGAAAAGAGAAGAAGAAAAGTGAGAAGATAGAAAATGTAAACTCACCTTTGATGATCTTCAAAATGACCAAAGTCTTCTTTCTCTTTTTCTCTTCCTTTCTTCCTTCCTCTTCCTTGGTTTAGCTCACTTTTCTTCACTTTTTTGATGATCTTGCCTTAATCCCATTTTTCTTCATCTAATCTTAGCTTGATTTGGAGAAAGAAAAAGAAGAATAAGTGGGGAAGGAGGAGTTCACGGAAAAAGAGAGAAAAAAGGAGAGAAATGGGTGTGATTAAGGTGAGGAAGAAGAAGAATGGCCAAAAAGTGAAAGTTTGACCTTTTGTAGTTGGATTAGGTGGGTGGTTAGGATTAATTACTAATCTTGCTTCCCATTGGTCCATTAATTTAAATCACTCTTACATTATTTTAATCAAAACAATATTCCTTTCCTTAGATAAAAAATATTCCATTTTTATGCCTTCTTAAAATATCTGTGCCAAAAACACTGCAATTTCTAATTTCATTCAGCAAAATTTTATTTTATTTTTTCAATTTTACTTCTGAACTTCAAAATTTTAAATTAATAATATCCAAAATATTTTTCTCAGATCTTATTATTATTTTAATTTATTTTTTTTTCATGTCCGAATTTAGACTCCAATCGGTTCGGCGCGCCGGATTTCGGTCAACCGCGACCGTGGCCTAAATTATCAGGCATTAGAATGAATTTCTACTATACCATAAACCTAGATGCAATGAGCCATGTGAATATTTTAAAATTCTTTTTACAACATTTAAATGTGACTCTTTAAGACATGATTGAAAGCGAGCACATAAGCATACACTATACATTATATCGGGTCTAGAGGTAGTAAGATATAAGAGTGATCTAATCATACCTCTATAATGCTTTTCATTAATGCTCTTACCCTTTTCATCCTTATCCAATTTTGTTGATGTGCTCATTGGAGTCTTAGCATTTTTGCATCCTTCCATTCTAAATTTCTTAATTAAGTCTTTGGCATATTTGGATTGGTTGATGAATATGCCCTCATTGCCTTGTTTTATTTGTAGACCAAGGAAGAACTTTAGCTCACCCATCATGTTCATTTTGAATTCCCTAGTGATACACTTAGCAAATTCTTGGCAAAGCAATTCATTAGTAGACCCAAATATGATGTCATCAACATAAATTTGAACAATTAGAATATCATGCTTATGCTTTTTAATAAATAATGTAGTGTCAACATTCCCCTTGGTAAAATTATTTTCTAAAAGAAAAGACTTAGTCTTTCATACCAAGCTCTTGGGGCTTGTTTCAAAACATATAAAGCTTTTGAAAATTTAAATACATGGTTGGGCAGATTATAGCTTTCAAAACCTGGTGGTTGTTCTACATAAACTTCTTCTTCTATAAAACCATTTAAAAAAACACTTTTGACATCCATTTGAAAGAGTTTGAAATTCATATGGCATGCATATGCTAAAAGTATTCTTATGGCTTCTAATCTGGCTATAGGAGCATAGGTCTCATTATAATTTATTCCCCCTTCCTGATTATATCCTTTTGCAACTAACCTAGCCTTATTCCTAGTTATTGAACCTTGTTCATCTAGTTTATTTCTAAATACCCATTTGTTTCCAATGATTTGATGCTCCTTGGGTTTAGGAACTAAGGTCCATACCTTACTTCTCTCAAATTGGTTGAGTTCCTCTTACATAGCAATCACCCAACTTTCATCATTAAGAACCTCATCAATATTTTTTGGCTCAATTTGAGAGACAAAAAGATTAGAATCTAAAGGTTTGAGATGAGATTTAGTACTTACTCCCTTTGTAGGATCACCAATGATTTGCTTTTTGGGGTGATGTTTTGTCAATCTCTATTCCTTTGGGAGCTCTTGCTTGTTTTCCTCTTGAGCTGGAGGTAGAGAGTCATCTTGATGTGAATTTTCTTGATCATTTTCTTCTCTTTCATTTTCAAGATCAAGTCTTTCCATTGTACCTACAACATAATCAAGAACACTACCTTTCACAAGATCAAGTTTAATAGATTCATCAAAAACAACATGCATAGATTCTTCAACAACTAATGACTTTTTATTAAAGACTTTATAAGCTTTGCTTGTGGTGGAGTATCCTAAAAATATACCCTCATCAGATGTGGAGGTAAATTTTCCAAGGTTGTCCTTGGTATTCAATATGAAACACTTGCATCCAAATACACTAAAGTATGATATCATGGGCTTTCTTCCTTTCCATGGCTCAAATGAAGTTTGTTTAAGAAAGGTCTTTTGAAAAATCGATTTGAAATGTAACATGTTGTATTTGTGTCTTCGGCCCAAAAGTAAGTTGGTAAACCATACTCATTGAGCATTGTTCAAGCCATTTCAATTAAAGTTCGAATTTTCCTTTCAACCACCCCATTTTGTTGAGGTGTCCTAGGAGAGGAAAAATTCTATGAAATGCCATGTTTGAGACAAAAAATTTTCAAAGCTTTCATTTTCAAATTCTTTGCTATGATCACTTCTTACTTTGAAATACAATGTCCTTTTTCATTTTGAATTCTTTTAGCAAAGTTTCTGAAAGTTTCAAAGGCATAACTTTTTTGAGCTAAGAAAATTACCTAAGTGAATCTAGAGTAGTCATCGACGATGACAAAGGCATAGTGTTTACCTCCTAAACTTGCAATTCTTATTGGTCCAAAAAGATCTAGATGCAGGAGTTGTAGAGGTTTTGAGGTACCATTAATATCTTTAATGAAAGTAGTACCATTAATACCAATAGAGCCAATGCCAATTACCTTTCCCTTAGCATTGTTTCCAAAGGTTACTTTACCTCCATCAATACTTTTGATTTCAATGAAAAGTTCTTTGTCTCCGGTCATATGCCTTGAGCATCCAATATCTACTAGCCAAGCAATTTTGTTTATTGTGGACTTAAGGCATACCTATAGAATCACAATTCAAGTATTGTTTTTAGGTACCCAAATGAGTTTCGGTCCTTGGGGGTTAGCACATGAAGGTTCCCAATGAGCCTTCCTTATCCAGCAATGTTTATTTATGTGACCAAATTTCATACAATAGTTACATTGTTTAGCTATAAACATGCTTTTTGGTCTTACAATGCTTTTGATTGCCATGTTTCTATTAGGTAGAGTTTGAGAGCAATGGCATACACAAACATGATGACTTAGTGCTTTTCTAGGTGAATGCTTCTTGTACATAAAAGCAAGATTCGCCTTTTGAGGTTTCCTTCTTAGGCTTACCAACCCTTGATCATTTCTCTTATGCATAAAAGGTTTAGTGTATATTGTGCACTTAGCCCTTAGGGCTGTTACAACAAATGTGGAGATGTGGGGTTCACTTGACTTAACAAAGGTAGTCTTGTGAGATGAAGATGATTTACCCTTAAATCCTAGACCATGTCTAATTAAGGGTGGTCTTTGAACACAATGAAAGTATCTAAACTCTCTTTTACCTTGTGAAATTTTGAAATGGAGTTTCTAAGTTCCTCAACTTCATTTTTCAAAATATTGTTTTCTTTAAGCAAGGATTTAGTTGAGGGTCTTGAAGAGTACTCATCTAATGATTTTTGAAGAGATTCATTAGATGATTTAAGCTCAACGTTCTCCTTTTCTAAAACATCCATTTTGATTTTCAAATTAGAAATGTTATTTTTATTGGTATTGAATTTACTTCTATATTTCTCTAGTTCTAGATTCAATACTTATATTAGGCTTTGCTCATCATCATCTTTACTATTACTATCATTATCACTACTTTCATTATTGAACGAGTATGAGTGAAGTGATCTTACCTTATCCGAGATGTGATCCTCTATAGCCATGAAGCATAGGTTGACCTCTTCACTTTCATTGTCATCTTTTTCGCTTGAAAAGCTTTTCTCATCCCTTGTAGCTTTGTGGCCTTTCTCCCCATTGTCTCTTTGATATTTGCTCTTGTGCTTCTTGAGCCGTAGACATTCCGGTTTAATATGTCATTTCTTCCCACATTCATAGCACTTTACTTCCTCTTTACTCCTTTGAGAGTCATTCGAGCCCTGTTTGAAATTTCTTTGCTTGAATTTTCTAGAGTTGCCCATTTTCTTCTCAATAATTTTTTCAGCCTTCTTGAGAGCATAGCAATGTCCTCATTTGCATCATCACTCTTTTCTTCATCATCTTCAACTTCCTCTTGAGATTTTGAAGTAGAGGCTTTTAGTGCTAGAAGCTTTCTTTTTTCTGGCTCGGCTTCAAACTCTCTATCTCTTTTCACTACCATTTCCTGTGTTAGAAGTTTGTCAATAAGCACATCAGTATTCATGACACTCATGTCTTCATTGGCCTCTTCTATACTAGCAACTTTTGAACTGTAATCTTTGAGAGGAAGACTTCTCATAATTTTTTTATTTACATCTTTCAAGCTCAGGTGTTTCCCAAGCTTTCTCATGCCATTTATTATGGCTAGAAGACGATTCGTCATGTCGGTGATTGACTCATTGGATTTCATCTTGAAGAGTTCATACTCTGAAGTAAGAAGTTGAATCTTCTTGGATTTTACTTGCTTTGTTCCTTCATGATAGTTTTCCAATATTTTCCACATGCTATATGCAGTTGGGTAGTGTTGTATCCTACCACATTCTTCAATGGATAATGAGCTTGAGAGAATTGTCATTGCCTTCTTGTTTTTAAAATTTCCTCTTCTTTGAGGCTCTGTCCAATCATCTCTTGACAGGATTTCTTCTTCACCATCAACTTCTCTTCTAGTTGGTGGTGTCCATTCTTTTCGAACACTATCCCAAACTTTAATTCCTTCACTATCTAGATATGTCTCCATCCGGAACATCCAATGAGCATAATTTGCTCCATCAAAGTAAGGCATGAGACTTTGGAATCCTTCATTGGCCATCTCTTGATCTTTTCTAGCACTGTTTAGACTTCAATGATAGACTAAGCTTTCATACCAATTGTTACCCAGAAATTGAACCAAGAAGGGGGGTTAAATTGGATATTAAAAATTCTTAACTTTTAAGTGTGAAAAGAAAAGTTAAGTAGAGTAGGGATAGGAAGATATAACATAGGAATTTTTATAGAGGTTCGGGTGTTAACAAACCCTACTCCTCTACCCAATCTCAATTGGGAGTTTCAATAACACACTAAGTGTCACAATAGAGTTTTACAAGCTCACTCCCAACTATGGTGTTTCTATCAATGGATCACACCTAACCCAGAAATCCCTTATGTTTTAATGGCTCACACAAATAACCCTTACAGTGTTCTACTCTTAACCCAATATATCCAACCTCACTTGAGTAGTAGATTACAAAGAGAAACACTCACAAATCTATAATGCTCAAAAAATAATGAGAAATAAAGATTTTTTACAGAGAATTAATGTTTGTTTGAAAGTAGTAAATGCATAAATGGCTACAATAAGATTTTGCTTCGAAGTATTTTCTATTCTCTTATTCTGGATTCATAAATGACTTGCATTTATAATTTCATGGTGAATTATAGCCATTTGGTTGCATATAATGCAAAAATAGTCGTTGCACCAACTCTTAATTTTGCGCCTGACATGTTTCTCTTTCCTCTTTCACAGTCATGAATATGTGTGTCACAGTCATGACTGTTCTTCCAAGCCGTGACTTGAGTGGTGACTTTGTCCATGAAGCATTCTGAAAGGATTTGAAGTGTTTGATCACGGGTGTGACATTATTCTTTCACGGGCATGAGCATCCTTCCAAGCCGTGGTCCAAGTGGTGACTCTGGCCATGAAACTCTTTAGAGGAATTTGACATGTTTTCTCACGGGCGTGATTGATATAATCATTAACAGTTGCTATGGTCCTTCATGGCCATGAACTTTAAATATTGGGTAGTTGGCGCTAAGCTTTATCACGGGCGTGAACATGTTATTTCTTCAATTTTTGTCTTTTTAAGGTTAGTCTTCCATTCTCCATTCTTGCATCATGTTCCATACCCTGTTCAATAAACTTAGAAAACAAGTATGTTAAATACATTATTGCTATTTTATTTGTTAGCATCAAAATGATGGAAATACCCCTCAAGGTTCAACATCCATAATCATAACCATATAATTAGTGTAATTATCTTATACATCTATATGTGATGAATGGATATGTTATGTATGCCCAATTTCCATGATGAAATCTAAATTAAAGAAATCCCCATAACCAGAGTTATTCTAGAGTTTGGGTTGTTAAGCACACCCAAGCCCACTTTACATGAATATGTTCAAATCATCGAAATATGATTTCATGATTAATGGGTTGGCTTTAACTAGTTACATTGGCTTGTTGGGCACACCTAAGGTCAATGTGAATTAGAGGCAGTATTGGGTAAGTGTACATGAGATGTATACATATCAAGAGTTGATAGCCCAATGATTCAGTAGTTGCATGATATGATGCAATTGGGTATGAGGTACCTAGTAATTGACCTAGGGTGGCTTGTTAGGCACACACAGGGTCATTCTTAGTGATGTTGGATACTAACCCACTAGAAGAGCTTCCAACGGGTTCTCTTGAATTCATAGTGAGGGCTATGGATTTGCAATAAAATAATGGGAGTTATATAATGCACATTTATTAAAGACCTAATAATCATGCATTTAGTACATTTTCTAACATGATATTCTTTATGGAAGTGGCACATTATACAATGGAATTTACATTCTTAACATGTCTAATTCAATCCTCAATATCAATAATAATAATAAAAAAAGTCAGATAACTGAAAACCATCGTATTTATGGCATTGTCACCTTAGCCATATAAATAAGAGGCGCCTTACTAAGTTACACAAGAATGGTGACTTAAGTTCATTTGATTATGAATCATATGACATGTGTGAATCTTGTTTATTAGGCAAAATGATAAAATTACCTTTTAGTAGAAAGGGTGAACGTGACAATGGGCTATTGGACCTTGTATATACAGATGTATGTGGACCAATTTCAATGCATGCCAAAGGTGGTTTTATCTACTTCATTACCTTTATCGATGATTATTCACAATTTGGTACTTATATCTAATGACATATAAATCTGAAGCTTTTGAAAAGTTCAAAGAATTCAAAAATAAAGTAGAGAAACAACTTGACAAAAGTATTAAAACATTTAGATTGGATCATGGTGGAGAATTCATAAGCCAAGAGTTTCAAGGTTATCTAAGAGATAATAGGATTTCATCTCAATGGACTCCACCTTACACACCACAACACAATGGAGTGGCTGAAAGAAGAAATTGAATCTTGCTAGACATGGTGAGGTCTATAATGAGCTTTGCAGATTTACCTAAGTCTTTTTGGGATAATGCACTAGAGACTTCTATTTTTATACTAAACAAAGTCCTTTCTAAGTCAGTTGATGTTACTCCATATGAGATATGGAATAATAAGAGACCTATTCTTTCAAATATGAAAGTATTGGGTTGTCCTACTTATATGAAGAGGACAATGTTAGACAAGCTAAAAGCTAAGTCCGATAAGTGTCTATTTATGGAATATCCAAAAAAGTCATTTGGATATCAATTCTACCACCCTTTGGAACAAAAGGTTTTTGTTTCAAAGCATGCTATCTTTTTAGAGAATGAGTTTCTTCTAAAAGAAGACAGTAGGACCAAAATTGAACTTGATGAAGTTCAAAATGCTCAAACAGATGCAAATCAACTGATTGAACCCGAATATGTTACTCATACTGATGAAGTAACAGTTGCACCTTCTAAAACACAACAACTCCATAGATCAAGTAGGATATGCATTGATCTTGAGATATATAGATTTATCATAAGTGAACATAATGATGTATTTCTCATAGAGGATGATTAGCTTACATCCTATAAAGAAGTTCAAAATTGTTTAGAATTTGACCGATGGCCAAAGCCCATATAGTCAGAGATGGATTCCATGCTTGAAAACCAAGTGTGGAGTTTGGTTGACCCACCTAAAGGGATTAAACCCATTGGGTGCAAATGGGTCTTCAAGAAGAAGAACAACATATAAGGTAATATAGTTACCTATAAAGCTAGGCTGTAGCTAAAAAATATCATCAAAGACAAGGTGTTGATTATGACAAAATGTTTTCTCCAGTAACTATGCTTAAATCCATCAGGATACTCCTAGCCATTGCTACTCATTCTGATTATGAGATTTGGCAAATGGATGTGAAATCAACTTTCATTAATGGAAATCTGATTGAGGATTGTACATGACATAACCTAAGGGTTCCATATCAAATGATGGAAAAAAGGTATGCAAATTGCAAACATTCGATTTGATGAGACAATTAAAAAGTTTGGTTTCTCATAAAATGTGGATGAACCTTGTGTTTAGAAGAAGGTTAGTAGGAGTACAATTGTATTCCTAGTATTATATGTAGATGACATACTTCTTATAGGAAATGACGTCTCAATTCTCCATTCAATCAAAATTGGGATTTTTAAGAATTTCTCCATGAAAGACCTTGGAGAAGCGACCTACATACTGGGGATAAAGATCTATAGAGATTGATCTAAAAGGTTGTTTGGTCTTTCTCAATTTACATACATAAATAAGATGCTAAAGAGGTTTAGCATGGAGCAATTCAAGAGAGGATTAATTCCAATGACTCATGGGATTACCCTCTCTAAGTCCATGTGTCCAAAGACACAGGATGAATGGAAATGCATTAGTAGGATTCCATATGCTTTGGCTATTGGATCCATCATGTATGCTATGTTATGTACTAGACCTGATGTATCATATGCTATGAATGTCACAAGCAAATATTAGTCAGATCCCGGTAAGGGGCATTAGGTGGCTGTCAAGAATATCCTTAAATACTTGAGAAGAACTAAGGATGCATTCTTGGTTTATAGAGATGGTGAGCTTGAAGTAAGCAGGTATACGGATGCTAGTTGCCAAATTGATAAGGATGACTCTAAATCCCAATCGGGCTATATTTACATGTTAAATGGTGGTGCAGTCATTTGGAAGAGTTTCAAATAGGAGATGACTGTAGATTCCACAATCGATACATAGTACATTGTAGCTTCTAAGGCAACTAAGGAAGCGGTTTGGATAAGAAAAATTTATCACATAATATGAACTGGTTTTTAGCATTGTTGATCTAATACCCTTGTCTTGAGATAACAATGGAGCCATTACACAAGCAAAGGAACCACAGTCTCATCAAAGATCCAAACATGTACTCACACATTACCATTTGGTTTTGGAAATCTTTGGTAAACATGATGTAATGATTGAGAGAGTTCCCACATATCAAAATATAACTGATCCTCTCAATAAGCCACTTTCCCAAGGAAATATGATAGTCATGTACTCGCCTATGGTAAAAAGTATAAAGGCAATTAGCTCTATAACATCTAGTGATTTAGGCCCTGATTGCATATGACCGTAGTAGGTTGCGCTGGTTCAATCGAAGTCTAAATTTGAACCCATAAAAAAATGACTAATAATAAGAAAAAATAATTAAGGGTATTAATATTTAAGAATTAAAAATATTAGTGCTAGAACTGGAAAAAAAATAAAATTTACCCTACGGAAAATTTCGGTATTATTAGAATTATTGGGGGAAAAAGTGTGAAGATGAGGAAATTGGTGGAAAATAAGGAATTTCTCAAAATTAAAAAGTTAATCAATATTAATTAAGTTAATGCACCAATGGAAATTATGATTAATTTTAATTAGTGAGACTTGTTGGGTTTTCAAGAATGAATCATATTCATAAATGTAGCAGAAAAATAAAATTTTCAAAACCCGAAACAAATGATCATACTTGTGCCATTAAAACTAATTTATATAAATATAGAGATTATAAATTGTACCTTGTAATTTCTTATTTGTTCTTCAAATCTTCACTTTGTGGGGTTGTAGAAAATGATGACAATCCACATTAGGATGTATCTAACGATAATCCATGCGAAGAATGAAGAAGAAACTATCAAAAGAAATGGTTTGAACAAATTCAAAGTGCTAGCTTTGAAAGTTTTCTTGAGAGAATTTTTGTTGTCTTAAAAATATATTTTTTCACAAAAAAATATTTTCATGTCTATTTTTTGTCATTTGATGTCTTTTCTATTTGAATCAAATTCAAAGAAAAGATCAAAAGTCAAAAATAGAGAAAATGGAAATGAATAAATAGTAATTGGCCTAATTAAGGCCAAAATCTGTCGTTGGCCAATGGGAGGGAGGGAGCAGCACGCTAGGCATGGGCAGCCCAGCTGGCCCGCTGCCTAGCCTAAGCGGGCCAGCAGCCTGCCTAGCGTAAACGGGCCTGTGACCCTCTCGAATGATTTTTTTCATGCGATCACATCGCGATCCATCTCGAAATAATTCTCTCATATTTTTGATCATCTCCAAGACCATTTTACTCATTCTCCACATCTTCAATGCGTTTGACCTATTAGGTTCCCGGTTATGTTGGTCACTTAAATTAACAATTAATTTAGGCAAGTCATAAGCGGTATCGAGTAACACATCATGACCCCCAATTGACCAGAAAGTCAGTGGTTTGACTACGAACCTTTCCATAGACAATTTCCGTGAAATTATTCCTTTAACCATTCTATACCCCACTTGGTTCAAAGTATGGACATGTGTCAACTCCCACTAGACTGACTACATCACGTCTAGTCCAAGTAATGTTAGTTCTTGTCCCTGAGGCTCATTACTCTATTAGATATGTAATTGAAGACTATCTTTATGACATTTCCACTCCAGCCAGAGATTCCCGAGTAATGACCACGATAAGAGGCCATGGGTATACACTCCTTTTATCAGGAGTGGTGAATCCATTGTTGGTTACCCAATTACCTTCGAATACCTCAAGCTGTATCCAATCAGCGCCCTATGAGCAACCTCCCTGAGGCAACAAAGAATAGTGTCAAAATACAGAATCAATATTCAAGATATCCTTAAAAACCTCAAGTCTAAGGATACTTGCACCATTGCTATGATGAGACTATCATTGATATTTGAATAGATTATCCATATGATTGTCTTATAGTTGGTCATCCAATGTACTTAGCTACACTTAGCAAGCATCCACATGTTAACTCTAAACATCTCATGTTTATAGATTATAAGATCTACTACTCGATCCAATCAAGGAGTGTAACATGTTCTAGTCTGTCTAGATTAATAATGACCTGTTTCATTAATCCTATGACTACGGATAATTTTGAAACTAACATAATTACACATGATAAGAATCTCAATATCATGATCTCATCATGATTTCCTTCATGTTATGTTATGTATCAAGGACTTCATTAATTGATTTAAGATCACTTATCAATCCATATATCATATGAACATCAAATTAATGAAAAACCCTTTTTCTTAGTCAAATAGGTTTGTACAATAAGTGCTAATGGTGATTGCCTTTAGAGCACTCCTCTAACAGGACTCATTCAATTTTAGTATAAAATTCAAAAGATGAAGAAAATCTACAATCTTCCATAAAACAAAATGTAACTCATCTTCTTCCTTTCTTTCTCCTCTTTGTGTTGTCCACCTATGCCACCAAAAGCCTCCATTTTTTCTTCATTTCATGCTTGAACAAGAGAGGAAAAATAAGTTTTGAGAGAGAAAAATTTAGAAATTAAAGAGTTCTTTCCATAAAGGGAGCTAAAGAGCAAGAAGGAAGGAAGAAAGAAGAAAAGAAAAGGGAGAAACTTTTGGGACAGATTCGGCCCACTTTGGAGAGCCATTAAGGTGAGTTTATTTGAGTTAGGATTTAACCTTAGTTTGGAGAGCCATTTTAGGCTGCCATGACCTATCAATGAGGAAGTTTAACCTTAGTACTGTTTGGTTAAATTAAAGTATAAAACATATTAGGAGCATTAGAATTTTATGTAGGCATGAAAAGTTTTGAAAATGGATGATAGAAATGAGATATGGTATGGTTGTGTAGGAAAACCAAGTGAGCAAATGAGAGGCTATCAAGAGGGTTACAAAGGCAAAAAGAAAGCTAATTAGTGAGGGAAGGAAAATAAGGGAAAAGGAAAGCTCCAAGGTTAATTAGGTATGTGCTTCATTGATAAAAATCTTACATATTATCTAAATGCGTGAAATTATGTATTAATGCTTGATATTAATGTGGTTTTCCATGGAATGTGATTGGTAGTTGCTTTTAATTTTTTTATGATAATGGGACTAAATGGTGTGAAAATATTAAGATATGTGAATACAATTGTGATCTGGAAATTTTGGCATAAAAATGAATGCATATAATGGATATAATTAGTAGATATGTTTGTGCCAATTGATGACCCTGCTGTAGAATTTTTGGAGCAGTTTTGACTATGTTGATCATAACTAATGCTCTAGTAATGATATTGAGATGAAATTAGTTGGGAATGAAATTGAACTCATAAGGCTAAAAATTTCATTCAGAACCTAAGTTCAAATTATAATTTTAAATGGGCTAAAAAGTTGACACAAAATCATAGACCTGTAGGTACCTAGAAAATACTTGGCAAAACTAATGTAACGTCATTCAGTAAAATTAACTTTTGATAGAAAACTTGGATTTGTATGATTGTTGATGAATATGAAACCTGAGACATTGAGATACAAAATATTAGAAGAGTATAAATTCAAATTCGAACTATATATTGTCTAAAAATGAGTTCCAAAATCAGGGCCGAAATCTGTAATAAATAAAAATTTGATATATTAGGCTTTTGCATATGGTGTGATGAATATACATGTTAATTAATGTGAATTTTAATTTTAATTTTAGTTATAAATGTTTAATAAATTATTCATGTGTGAGGTTATAATGCAATAACAATGGAAATAAATAACAAAAATAAATAAAAATATATGTGAAAATTTGGCACAATTATCAATTTTGAAAATATTATGAATAAATACAAAAATAGTAAAGCCCTAAGACAGTTAACCTAGAACTAGAATAGAGAATAGTTTGGCATGCCAATTAGGGGATTTAAAGTACTCGGTGAAAAAATATAAAAGTCGGTAATGACAATTCTATAAATACGCTCGGTGAAAAATTATTAAGCCTGTAATGACAATATTACGAATGTCGGTAATGACACTATTATAAAAGCACTTGGTGCAATATTATGAAAGAAAATAATGACAACCCTATTATTCCTATTAGTTAGTTCAGTTATAGGTGTTATGGGTACAAAGAAAATGAAAATAATAATAATATAAAAGTGTGTCATTTTGATAATATTGTGCTAAATCAAAATTACTAAATATTAAATGTTTGATAACATTTATTTCATTTCATGTATTTTTTTTTGTTTTATGCCTTATTTGTGAAATTTTTAAATGATATGTAAGAAAATATATGTATGTAAGATTTTTATCCCTTAAGCACCACTAAGTTAGTAGTTTAGCGCGGGTGGTTTCCTCTTGCATGGGTTATAAAGAATAGCTGTAGATAGAACATTTGTCAGAAGAAGAAGGGTACCCAGACGGAAAGCGACTTAAAGCTTTGGATTAGTTTTGGTATATTTTGTCAATAACTTTGTAAATTAAATTATAGTTTTATCTCATCAATTATGCATTGGGGATGTGTAAACTAATATAATGGACATAGTTTGGATGTAAAATAATATATTTTATAAATAAATAAAATTTTGATTATTAGTGTTGTAATAATTTTATTTTAGTGTTTGTAATATTTTTGCAAAAAAAAAAATACTTAGCTAATCTTATAAGACAGTTAGTTAGGTAATGCTCACTTACCTTACTGAACTAAAGTGAGGTAAGGGGGTGTTACAAGCTTTAGTGCAAGTGGGAGATTGGTAGATAGGCGCACTAAAGGAAATCACCTTGGTTACTTGATGTACTCATTTATTATTTAAAAAAGGCATTTCCATTATATGGTAGGTCAAAAATCTTACCATGTGATAGGGTTGTTTTGTGCTATTTAATTTAATGACATGTAACTTAATGACCAGAACCTTAATTTCATGTTTATGAGATATTCATAATGTTACATTGATGTAAATTTCATGCTAAAGTCAAATTAAGTTCCTAAAGAATCCTAATTCATGTATGATTTAATTTAGGCAATTTTTTAGTAATTGGTTTGCTAGTTGAAAGATGAATGATTTAGATTGTCTAATGAATGAATTTAATTAGTTTAAAATAATTAAAAGTTTCTTATAATGATGACAATGAAATTTGGAATTTTTGTAAATATTTAAATGGAATTTGATTTGAATTTGAAAATTTTGAAAAGAGTTTTCAAAGTTCTACTTTGACTAGGATTATAGAATACAATTGTAACTAAGATTGTTTAATCCTATTAGAGATTAAACTAATAACTAATTAAGGTAATTTAATTATGAACTAACTACCGATCATATTTGGATTTAATATTAAATGTGATTTAAATATTAAATTCGGATTTAATTGTTGTATGCATTAAATTAGTAATAATCTATATGGCAAAGTAGGCAATTTCAGAAAACTTTTTGATATGATCAAATGTATGCCTAATTTGCATGATTTCCTTTTAAAAAGTGTTCTAATTGTTCACATGATTATTTAATGAAATTAAATAATGATTTATGATGAATTTCATTGAAGACCGAACAATCAAAACAAAGTTTCAAAAGTTGAAACAAAGGGCACCCAAATTGTTACTTTAATAGATTACCTTTAATTATGCAGTAGAGAATGCATGCTAGGGATGTATGGAATGTCATGATGGTATGATTATGGACTTGACCAATGAGACTAATCATGCATGAAATTTTATTTTTAGTAAATAGAGCCTACAAGTCCCTACCTTCTCTCTATTCTCTTTGTTGTATTTCTCTTCTTATCTCACTCCCCTTAAATGTAACATGAGGTTTTCTTATAAATAAATTATGTAATTAGATTACATAGAATTAGAATAGAATCAAAGTGTAAAGGAGTAAGAAGTAAAGGAAATGGCAGCAAAAGCAAAAGAGCATTAGAATAGGAAATTATTTTCTATTCCAAAGTTGTAATTTTATGCATCTACCTAGGTGAGACCTAGTCAATCCTTTCATGGCTCGAAGGATTGATGTCAGATTATGTCCATAATCATGACCATATAATTAGTAGAAATATCTTATATATCTATATGTGATGAATGGATATATTATGCTTGCCAAATTGCTATGATGAGACCTAAATTAAAGAAATCCCTCACTAATAATATAAAGGCCAATGCCTTCCATTAATTTGGCAAGAACCAAACCCAAGCTTGTTCTACAAGAATATGTTTAAACCATCAAAATATGATTTCATGATTAATGGGTTAGCTTTAGCTAGTTACATTGGCTTGTTGGGCAAACCCAAGGTCAATGTGAATTAGAGGCAAAGTTGGATAAGTGTACATGAGATGTGCACATATCAAGAGTTGATAGCCCAATGATTCTGTAGTTGCATAAAGGATACAATCAGTATGAGAAACTTACAAATTGACCTAAGATGGCTTGTTGGGCAAATCCAAGGTCATTCTTAGTGATGTTGGATACCGACCCACTAAGAGAGCTTTCAACGGGTTCTCTTGGATTCATAATGCGGTCTATGGGTTCATAATAAAATAGTGGGAGTTATAATGCACGTTTATGAAAGACCTAAAAATCAAGCATATTGTACATTCTTCAAATGTGATCTTTCTTTAAATCTAGGTTGATAGAATCATGTCATTAATCATGAACTTATGCTCAATTCTCAATTCCAACAAATTGACTGGCCTAAACTTCCTTGATTGGCTAAAGAATTTGAGTATAGTTCTCAAAACTGAAAGTATAGCCAATGTCTTAGAGGAGTCGCTTCCTTCTTCTCCTACTAATGATGCATCTATCAAAAATAGTTGGCATATAAAAAGCATTTGGATGAAAGTGAGTTGGAAGGTTGCATTAAGCTCACCTCTATGTCTCTGAGCTTTAAAAGCAGCATGAGACCATAGATGCAAATTCCATTTTGTATCATCTAAGGGAACGAATAAATGAACATGCTCACACCAATAGATAGACGATATCTAAATTGCTTTTTAGCTCCAATATGGTAAAGGGGACATCTACAATTGAAGGTACATTGAAGATGAGGAAGAAAGGCAGAGAAACAACATCAAAAGGAACTTGCCTTCATTGTAGCAAGAGTTGCCTTTAGAAGAGGAACAACAAAGCTTATTTGGAGTCTTTAAAGAAGAAGAATGATAATGTTGGTTTTTGAAAGATGAATCTCATTCATAAATGTAGTGAAAAAATAAAAATTCAAAACCTGAAACAAGGATCTTGCTTATTCCCTTAAAACTAATTTATTAAACATAGAGGTTAGAAATTATACCTTGTAATTTCTTGAGTTGTTATTCAAATCTTCACCTTGTTAGGTTGTAGCAAACCACAACAATCCACACTAGGATGTCGCTAATGATAATCCATGTGAAGAATGAAGAAAAAACTAACAAAAGAAATTGTTTGAACAAATTCAAAGTGCTAGCTTTGAAAGTGTTATTGAGAGAATTTTTCTTGTGTCTCAAAAATATTTTTTTCACAAAAAAATATTTTAATGTATTTTTTCTGCCATATGATGTCTTTTCAATCTAAATCATATTCAAGGAAAAGATCAAAAATCAAAAGAGAAGAAAAAAGAGGTCAAATGAATAGTGAATAATCATTAAGGCCAATGGTAACAATGCTGTGTGGTCAGTACCGTGCGTTAGTGCATAGTAGCCTGCATGGACCTACTGTTGGGCAGGTCCAACTGGCCTGCTGGATAGGCCAGCAGCCTGTCTAGCCCGTGCGGGCCTGTTACCTTCCGAAATGAATTTTTTGTGCGATCTCATCACGAGCCGTCCCGAAATAATTCTCTCATATTTTTGGATCCCATCCAATACAATTTTACTCATTCTCTTTATCTTTAATGAGTGTGACCCAATAGGTTCCTGGTTATGTTGGCCATATTAAATTAATAATTAATTTAAGCAAGTCATGAGCAGTATCTACCAACACATCATGACCCCCAATTGACTGAAAAGTCAGTGGTTTGACTACAAACCTTTCCAAAAATAATTTTTGTGCAATTATTCCTTTCACCATTCTATACCCCACTTGGTTCAGAGTATGGACATGTGAACTCCCACTGGGCTGACTATATCAAGTCTAGTCCAAGTAATGTAAGTTATTGTCCCTAAGGCTCATTACTCTGTTAGACATGTCATTGAAGACTATTTTCATGACATTTCCACTCCGGTTTGAGATTCCCAAGTAATGACTCTGACAAGAGGCCATAGGTATACACATGTTAACTCTAAACATCTCATGTTTAGAGATTATGAGATATACTGTTCGATCCAATCAAGGAGTGTAACATGTGCTAGTCTGTCCGGATTAACAATTAATCCTACGACTAGGGATAATTTAGATACTAACATAATTACACATGATAAGAATCTCAATATCATGATCTCATCATGATTTCCTTCATGCTATGTTATGTATCAAGGACTTCATTAAACCTGAAACAAAATATCATACTTGTGCCATTAAAACTAATTTATATAAGCATTGAGGTTAGAAATTATACCTTGTAATTTCTTATTTATTATTCAAATCTTCACTTTGTTGGGTTGTAGCAAACCACAACAATCCACACTAGGATGTCTCTAATGATAATCCACACGAAGAATGAAGAAAAAATTATCAAAAGAAAATGGTTTGAACAAATTCAAAGTGCGAGCTTTGAAAGTGTTCTTCAGAGAATTTTATTGCGTCTTAAAAATATTTTTTTTACAAAAAATATTTTCATGTCTATTTTCTGCCATTTAATGTCTTTTCTATTTGAATCAAATTCAAATAAAAGATCAAAAGTCAAAAATGGAGAAAAGGAAAATGAATGAATAGTAAATTGGTCATAATCAGCCTAATTAAGGCCAATTCATCCGTTGGCCAATGGAATGTAGCAGTGCTTGCGCTGGGCAGCCTCCCTAGCCAGCGCAAACCCATACAGGCCCGTGATCCTCCCGAACAATTTTTTCCATGCGATCTCATCGTGATCCATTGTGAAATAATTTTCTCATATTTTGGATCCCATCCAAGACCATTTTACTCATTCTTCATATTGTCAATGCGTGTGACCAATTGGGTTCCCGGTTATGTTGGTCACTTAAATTTAACAATTAATTTAAGCAAGTCATGAGCGGTATATACCAATACATCATGACCCCCAATTGACCGGAAAGTCAGTGATTTGACTACGAACCTTTCGATAGACAATTTCCATGCAATTATTCATTTCACTATTCTATACCCCATTTAGTTTAGAGTATGGACATGTGTCAACTCCCACTAGGCTGACTACGTCATGTCTAGTCAAAGTAATGTTAGTTCTTGTCCTTGAGTGTAACACCCAATAATTAGAGTTTAATTTGAATAACTTAGACCACATAATTAAATTGTATTTTTGATTAAATAAAATTAAAAATATTAGCTATAAAGAAATATGTGAAGATAATAATAATAATAATAATAATAATAATAATAATAATAATAATAATAATAATAATAATAATAAAAATAAAAATAATAATAATAAGAAGAAGAAGAAGAAGAAGAAGAAGAAATTTAAAAAAAATACAATAAAATGAACAGTAAAATGGACAGCAGCAAAAAAAAAAAAAGGGCATAATACAAAAAAAAAAAGGGAAAAAGTGGCTGAAGTATTTCTCCCAAATTCTCTTTTCTCCTTCATCTCTTCTTTTTCTTCTTCCCTTTTTCTTCCTCCATATCTCAGATCAAATTACTTATCATCTTCTTCAAGAATTGCATCAAAAATCAGTCCAATTAAATATGATCTTGGTAAGAAATATTTTCCCCATGATTATTGTGTTATTAGAACTTTTTAGGTTATATTTTGATAGAATATTGCACTCTATTTTTTATTATCTTGTGACTCGAATTTGGGGATGTGTTAAACATAAAACTTGTTCATCTATGTCTTTTGTATCTCTCTGCCAAATTTTATTGAATTATTTTGAGTATATGAAATGATATAGTTATTGGGGTGAAACTGGTTCTGGAAGATGTATCAACCAAATAACCTACGGTTTTTGTAAAACTTGACCATCTTATTGGCTTATTATTATGTTGTGTAAAACATGACAGTTGTAGGTATATATGTTATTGAGGTCTCTGCAAAATTTCGTATGAATTTCTCTTCTGTAGGTTGAGTTATTCTGAAATAAACCATGACTCTTCCTTGATTGAACTGGTTTCATATACCTGTGTAGTTCTAGTAACTTTGTCCTTATATTTCACCTATTTTTGGATCGAACTGGCCAAAGTACAAAACATAAAAGTTTTACTTCTATGTCTTAGCTAAATTTCTGGGAAAGTTTTATCTTAAAATGTCATGTATTTTGTGAGTTATAAGCTGAAATATTAAACTGGTCGGGTTGACACTCTATGTTGAACCAGTTATATATCCTCCCATATTTGAGACCCTTAGAGACTGAATCAGGACATGAGTTAAACATGAAAAATGTTCCCAATTAAGGTATATAACTTTATAAAATGTTTCAGAATAATTGAAGTTACACATTGAAAGTTATGAATTTATGAATTGGGTACCTTAAAACTGCCTAAGGGCAGAAAACAGGTCAATATTTAAAATTATACCAAACATTATGTAAAGGTTCAAAAATCTAAAATTTTAGTATATTTTAGTTTTACATGTTATATTTAATCAGAATCAAGAATCATACAAATTGGATAAGTGTAGAAAAAGTTATTAATCCAACAGTCCTTAGAGGTCTTATTCTAGCTTAATAGAAATTGAAATTATTTATTTAAGTTATATTAAGAATAAATATTTTATCAAGCTATTAATTAATTATATTTTTAAATTAGGATTTCAACAAGAAGAAGGCCAAGAAAAGTGAACAAGCTCTGAACTTATATTTTGGAAAAAGGAAAATACTATCGAGGTTTGTACATATATGTATTTTGTTTTGCCTTTATGCATGATTATGTGTATGGCATAAATTACATGTCACAATGATGAAATTATATATTATGACATCTTTTAAGGTTGTAAGAATGTTATTAACTATGGACTTAATATTGTGTTAACATTTGATAAAATATTATGCTATTACATGGTTTTGAAATAAATTGTGAATATATGATTGTGTTAATATGAAATGAGTATTGGTTATAGAAACAAGTAGTTAATTGTGTTAATTGCGCATTTCTCTACCTGAGGACTAACATAGGATAGATGGTGCACCATTAAGGGGGGAATTATGGTACCGATATGGATATTATTTAGGGACAGGGTGGCTTAAGCTCTGGGAGCGCCCCTGATCCTGATTATACACAGATGACATAATTATATTCAGTCAAGGTGGCTTAAGCTCCGCGAGCGCCCTTGACTTGAGATTATGGTGAGTAGGGTCGCTTAAGCTCCGCGAGCGCCCCTATTTCACACCCCATATCCGGACAGTCCGGAAATGATATTTTGGCTGATATTAATTAAAGACTATGAAATGAAATGTAAAAAAAAAATTATTATTGACATAAGTGACAAAACATGAAATGCTTACGGGAGGTAATGAGAATTTAGTTATTGAATATGATTTTTTTATGTTTATACTGTTATGTGATGTGGTTATTTCTTTTATGTGAAATAAAAATTCAGTGTATCATGAATTATTTGGGAGATGCATTTGTGTGACTGCTTGGGAAAAACTTAATACCTATATGTACCACTAAGCTAGAGTTAGCTTAGCGTGAGTTCTTCTCATGCAGGAATTAGAACTATAGATGGTAGGAGGTGAAGTGGTTAAGAAGGAAATCCAAGCCCATATCAGCAGAGACACAAGAAGCATAGTTAGAGGGTTGGTTATGTATTATTATGTTTTTTTTTAGTTTGACTATGTATATGGTGTGGTAGACATATCTCATATATTAATATTGTGTATGTAAATAATTATGTAACATAATCGGGTGCCATATGTGTATACAATATAAGGATATATATATATATTTATATATTTTTAATTAGAACAATTTGCCTAAACCAAAATAAATAAATATATTAAGTTATTTAAAATGAAAAAAAATTCAATTCGTGCAGATTATCGAGTTAAGCTTGTGACATTCTTTTTATATATGTGGAATTATTCCTAATATATAATTGAGGCGTCACATTTAGTGGTATCAGAGCAGGTTTAGGCATTTCTGGCCTAGGTGTGAAATGAGATATGAGGTTTAAATATACATGTGTCTTATATAATTCTGATATGGGCTTTCTTCTTGGCAACTTGTAGGATTTAGGAAGATGTCTTCTGATGAACGAGATATGGCTGAGAGTACCGGCTCTCCTGATACTAGGACACCTCATCAGCCTAGTGCAGCAAGTGTGCAAAGGCAAGATGCTGCTCCAAATCCCCCACCGCATGCAGCAGAACAGATTGACCCTGGTCAAAATCCATTTATACAACAGATGATTGGATTATTCCAACAGATGGTACGAGCCATTCCTCAGCCTATCCCAGTGCCACCACCTAGACCAAAAGTAACAATTGATAAGGTTCGTAAGTATGGGGCTTCAGATTTTTATGGTAAGAGAGATGAAGATCCAGCTGCAACTGAGTATTGGTTGGAAAAGACTAAAAGAATTTTTAAAGAGTTGCAAGTGGAAATAGATGACAAAGCTAGATTTGCTACTTCTCTACTCCAAGATGAGGCATATGATTGGTGGAAATCAGTTCTTACCAAGCCAGATATGGTGGAACCGGTCTCATGGGATTCCTTCCTTTCTGAATTTAAAGAGCAGTATATTCCGTTGATCTATATTGATGAGAAAAAGAAAGAGTTCATGAATCTCAAGCAAGGTAAAATGTTAGTGACTGAGTATCAGCGGGATTTTACCAGACTGAGCAAGTATGCCCCTGAATTAATTGCAAATGAAAGAGATAAATGTAGAATATTTGAAGATGGCCTTAATGAAGAGGTTGGAGATATTGTGACTGCTCTTCAGCAAAATAATTTTTCTCAGTTAGTTTTTGCAGCACTCAACCTTGAAAAAAGGAAAAAAAGGAAAATAGAAGAATCTTCCAAAAAGTCAGCTACTTCTCAGACTCAATTTACTGGAAAGAAGAGTCGTTTCTTTACTAGTCGTTCACTGAATAGAGGACAGGGAAAAAGTTTTAGCTATTCACAGACAGAGTGGTCTTTTAGGAGGGGGCCGCCCTCTAAGGTACCTTCTACTACAGCCAGTTCACAACCTCAGGTTAGCAAGGAAGCTATACCGGTATGTCCCATTTGCAATAGGAGCCATCGGGGGGAATGTTGGTGTGCCACAGGTGCTTGCTATATATGTGGGTCCAAAGAACATCTACGGAGGGATTGCCCACTCTTGACAGGTGGTACACCTACTCAGACTACTAGGTTAGCTCCAACTCAGCCTGGAGTTCAGTTCAGAGGAGGACCAGGCCGACCGAGGCAGGCTGTTTCAGAGACAGTGAATAGACCTGGATCTAGCAGAGCTCCAGCCCGAGCCTATGCCGTAAAAGCTAAAGAAGATCAGGCGACAACAGATGTTATTGTTGGTATGTTTTCATTATATGATTTTGACATTTGTGCACTCATAGATCCGGGTTCCACACATTCCTATATTTGCACTAGTACACCTAGTCAGCATAATATGATTAAAGAAAACCTAGAATATGGAATTGAAGTTAAGAATCCTTTGGGTCACAGTGTAATAGTGAATAAAGTATTTAGGAATTGTCATTTGGTTGTGCATGGGAATGAGTTTTCTGCAGACTTGATTGAGTTGCCTTTCCATGAGTATGATGTCATATTAGGCATGGATTGGCTCTCACATCACGAAGCAGTGGTGGATTGCAAGTCTAAATTTGTGGTACTTAAAAAAGAAAATCAGAAGGCAATTATTGTAAAAGGGGAATTATTTTCACAACATCCTTGATTCATATCCATAATGAAAGCCCAGAGATTGATGAGAAAAGGGTGTGAAGCTTATTTGGCCCATGTGATTGACACCAGAAAAAAAGGTTCAAATCTTGAAGATATCCCGGTGGTAAATGAATTTCCAGATGTCTTTCCTGATGACTTACTTGGGTTACCTCCGGAGAGAGAGGTAGAATTTACTATTGATCTTGTTTCAGGAATTATGCCTATATCAAAGACACCATACAGAATGGCCCCATCAGAGATGAAAGAACTTAATACACAATTGCAAGAACTCCTTGATAAGGGTTTCATTAGACCAAGTACATCCCCATGGGGTGCACCAGTATTGTTTGTGAAAAAGAAGGATGGATCTTTGAGGCTATGTATTGATTATCGATAGTTGAATAAGGTGACCATCAAGAACAAGTACCCATTATCGTGGATTGATGATCTCTTTGACCAACTGAAATGTGCAGGAGTATTTTCCAAGATAGATTTGAGATCAGGTTATCATCAATTAAGGGTGAAGACGGAGGATATTGCTAAAACTGCATTCAGAACCAGATATGGTCATTATGAGTTTTTGGTTATGCCATTTGGGCTGACCAATGCTCCAGTAGCATTTATGGATCTTATGAATAGGATCTTCATGCCACATCTTGATCAATTTGTTGTTGTTTTCATTGATGATATTTTGGTGTATTCTAAAGATTCAGAAGAACATGGAAAGCATTTGAGAATAGCATTGCAGACTCTCAGAGAATATAAGCTTTATGGCAAACTCTCAAAATGTGAGTTTTGGTTAAAGGAGGTGACATTTTTGGGACACATTATCTCTGTAGAAGGCATTAAAGTGGATTCTAGCAAAATTGAGGCAATTATGAGTTGGAAACCTCCAAGGAATGTGACCGAGGTTAAAAGTTTCTTGGGTTTAGCTGGATATTATCAGAGATTTGTCAAGGGTTTTACAATGATGGCTTCTCCTTTAACAAGACTATTATGAAAGGATGTTAAATTTGAGTGGACAGATAAGTGTCAAGCTAGTTTTGATAAGCTCGAAAGTATGCTAACTAAGGCCCCTGTTTTGACACAGCCAGTTCCTAATAAGGAGTATGTCATTTATAGTGATGCTTCTCATAATGGATTGGGTTGTGTATTGATGCAAGATGGAAAGGTGGTTGCTTATGCTTGTAGACAGTTAAAGCCGCATGAGAAGAATTATCCTACCCATGATCTGGAGTTGGCAGCTATAGTTTTTGCATTGAAGATTTGGCGCCATTATTTATATGGGGAGAAGTGTTTTATTTACACAGATCATAAGAGTTTAAAATATCTTCCCTCACAGAAAGAATTGAATTTGAGGCATAGAAGATGGCTAGAACTAATAAAGGATTATAATTGTGTGATTGACTATCATCCAGGCAAAGCTAATGTAGTAGCAGATGCTTTGAGCAGAAAGATGGTGGCAGGGTTGCACCTTCAACCCACTCTTATGCAGGAAATCAAGGATGCACAAAGACAAGACAAAAAGTTAATTGAATTAGCTGAGTTGATCTCTAAGGTGGAGAGACCTCGATTCACTATGGACTTAGATGATGGATTGTTCTATCAAGACAGATTATGTGTGCCTAGTGTAGAAGATCTTAGACAGAGGATTCTTAGAGAGGCCTATGAAAGCAAATATGCTATGCACCCAGGGAGTAACAAGATGTACCAAGAGTTGAAGAGCAGATACTGGTCGGTAGGTATCAAAAAGGACATCATAGAGTACACTTCAAAATGTTTAACTTGTCAGCGGGTAAAGGCGAAACATCAAGTACCTTCGAGGTTGCTACATCCAATTTCTATTCCAGAATGGAAGTGGGAACGGATCACTATGGATTTTGTGACTGGATTGCCTTTGACTCTAAAGAAACATGATATTGTATGGGTCATAGTGGACAGATTTACAAAGTCAGCACATTTCTTACCTATCAGAAAGGACTATCCACTAAATAAATTGGCAGAAATTTATATGAATGAAGTTGTGTGACTTCATGGGGTGCCTGTTTCTATTGTGTCTGATAGAGATCCTCGTTTCACATCTTAATTTTGGGGTAGTCTACAACAAGCTCTAGGTACTAAGCTCAATTTCAGCACAGCTTTTCATCCGCAGACAGATGGACAGTCAGAAAGAGTCATTCAGATTCTAGAAGATATGATGAGAAGTTGTGTCATCGAATTTAAAGGTAGCTGGGACAAATATCTTCCTTTAATGGAATTCGCCTATAATAACAGTTATCAGTCTAGTATCCAGATGGCTCCATATGAGGCACTTTATGGTAGGAAGTGTCGAACACCTATATGTTGGACAGAGCTCAGCGAGAGAAAACATATATTACCAAACCTAGTGCAAGAGACAGAAGAAAAAGTGAAAGTTATTCGTGAAAGACTTAAAACAGCTACAGATAGACAAAAATCATACGCTGACCTCAAGAGACGGGATATTGAATATGCAGTGGGTGATAAAGTTTTTCTTAAAGTATCTCACTGGAAGAAAGTTTTGCGATTTGGAAAGAAAGGCAAGTTAAGTCCAAGGTTCATCGGACCATATGAAATATTAGAAAGAGTTGGACCTGTTGCTTATAGACTTGCTCTACCACAAGAGATGAGTCAAATACATGATGTCTTCCATGTCTCAATGTTAAGACGATATAGATCAGATCCTAATCACATCATACCTGCTGAAAGCATTCAGGTGAGACAAGATTTGACATATGAAGAAGAACCAGTCCAAATTTTAGCAAGAGAAATTAAGGAACTGAGGAACAAGCGAGTACCATTAGTGAAGGTACTATGGATGAATCATGCAATTGAAGAAGCAACATGGGAAAGCGAGGAGGTGATGAAAGCTCAATACCCTCACTTGTTTAGTGACGATACATAGGTATGTTTCGAGGACAAAACATCTTAAGGGGGAGAGAATTGTAACACCCACTAATTAGAGTTTAATTTGAATAATTTAGACCACATAATTAAATTGTGTTTTTGATTAAATAAAATTAAAAATATTAGCTATAAAGAAATATGTGAAGATGACAATAATAATAATAATAATAATAATAATAATAATAATAATAATAATAATAATAATAATAATAATAATAATAATAATAATAATAATAAGAAAAAGAAGAAGAAGAAGAAGAAGAAGAAGAAGAAGAAGAAGAAGAAATTTTAAAAAAAAAATTAAAATGAACAGTAAAATGGACAGCAGCAAAAAAAAAAGGGCAGAATACAAAAAAAAAGGGGAAAAAGGGACTGAACTATTTCTCCCAAATTCTCTTTTCTCCTTCATCTCTTCTTCTTCATCATCCCTTTTTCTTCCTCCATATCTCAGATCAAATTACTTATCATATTCTTCAAGAATTGCATCAAAAATCAGTCCAATTAAATCTAATCTTGGTAAGAAATATTTTCCCCATGATTATTGTGTTATTAGAACTCTTTAGGTTATATTTTGACAGAATATTGCACTCTATTTTTGATTATCTTGTGACTCGAATTTGGGGATGTGTTAAACATAAAACTTGTTCATCTATCTCTTTTGTATCTCTCTACCAAATATTATTGAATTATTTTGAGTATATGAAGAGATATGGTTATTGGGGTGAAACTGGTTCTGGAAGATGTATCAACCAAATAACCTACGGTTTTTGTAAAACTTGACCATCTTATTGGCTTATTCTTAGGTTGTGTAAAACATGACAGTTGTAGGTATATATGTTATTGAGGTCTCTGCAAAATTTCGTATGAATTTCTCTTCTGTAGGTTGAGTTATTCTGAAATAAACCATGACTGTTCCTTGATTGAACTGGTTTCATATACCTGTGTAGTTCCAATAACTTTGTCCTTATATTTCACCTATTTTTGGATCGAACTGGCCAAAGTACAAAACATAAAAGTTTTACTTCTATGTCTTAGCTAAATTTCTGGGAAAGTTTTATCTTAAAATGTCATGTATTTTGTGAGTTATAAGCTGAAATATTAAACTGGTCGGGTTGACACTCTATGTTGAACCAGTTATATATCCTCCCATATTTGAGACCCTTAGAGACTGAATCAGGACATGAGTTAAACATGAAAAATGTTCCCAATTAAGGTATATAACTTTATAAAATGTTTCAGAATAATTGAAGTTACACATTGAAAGTTATGAATTTATGAATTGGGTACCTTAAAACTGCCTAAGGGCAGAAAACAGGTCAATATTTAAAATTATACCAAACATTATGTAAAGGTTCAAAATTCTAGAATTTTAGTATATTTTAGTTTTACATGTTATAGTTAATCAGAATCAAGAATCATACAAATTGGATAAGTGTAGAAAAAGTTATTAATCCAACAGTCCTTAGAGGTCTTATTCTAGCTTAATAGAAATTGAAATTATTTATTTAAGTTATATCAAGAATAAATATTTTATCAAGCTATTAATTAATTATATTTTTAAATTAGGATTTCAACAAGAAGAAGGCCAAGAAAAGTGAACAAGCTCTGAACTTATATTTTGGAAAAAGGAAAATACTATCGAGGTTTGTACATATATGTATTTTGTTTTGCCTTTATGCATGATTGTGTGTATGGCATAAATTACATGTCACAATGATGAAATTATATATTATGACATCTTTTAAGGTTGTAAGAATGTTATTAACTATGGACTTAATATTGTGTTAACATTTGATAAAATATTATGCTATTACATGGTTTTGAAATAAATTGTGAATATATGATTGTGTTAATATGAAATGAGTATTGGTTATAGAAACAAGTAATTAATTGTGTTAATTGCCCATTTCTCTACCTAAGGACTAACATAGGATAGATGGTGCACCATTAAGGGGGGAATTACGGTACCGATATGGATATTATTTAGGGACAGGGTGGCTTAAGCTCTGGGAGCGCCCCTGATCCTGATTATACACAGATGACATAATTATATTCAGTCAAGGTGGCTTAAGCTCCACGAGCGCCCTTGACTTTAGATTATGTTGAGTAGGGTCGCTTAAGCTCCGCGAGCGCCCCTATTTCACACCCCATATCCGGAAAGTCCGGGAATGAGATTTCAGCTGATATTAATTAAAGACTATGAAATGAAATGTAAAAAAAAATTTATTATTGACATAAGTGACAAAACATGAAATGCTTACAGGAGGTAATGGGAATTTAGTTATTGAATATGATTTTTTTATGTTTATACTGTTATGTGATGTGGTTATTTCTTTTATGTGCAATAAAAATTCAGTGTATCATGAATTATTTGGGACATGCATTTGTGTGACTGCTTGGGAAAAACTTAATACCTATATGTACCACTAAGCTAGAGTTAGCTTAGCGTGAGTTCTTCTCACGCAGGAATTGGAACTATAGACGGTAGGAGGTGAAGTGGTTAAGAAGGAAATCCAAGCCCATATCAGTAGAGACACAAGAAGTATAGTTAGAGGGTTAGTTATGTATTATTATGTTTTTTTTTTAGTTTGACTATGTATATGGTGTGGTAGACATATCTCATATATTAATATTGTGTATGTAAATAATTATGTAACATAATCGGGTGCCATATGTGTATACAATATAAGGATATATATATATATTTATATATTTTTAATTAGAACAATTTGCCTAAACCAAAATAAATAAATATATTAAGTTATTTAAAATGAAAAAAAAAAATTCAATTCGAGCAGATTATCGAGTTAAGCTTGTGATATTCTTTTTATATATGTGGGATTATTCGTAATATATAATTGGGGCATCACATTGAGGCTCATTACACTATTAGATATGTCATTGAAAAATATCTTTATGATATTTCCACTCCGGCTAGAGATTCCCGAGTAATGACCACGACAAGAGGCCGTGGATATACACTCTTTCTATCAGGAGTGGTGAATCATTTGTTGGTTACCCAATTACCTTCAAATACCTCAAGCTATATCCAATCACCACCCTATGAGCTACCTCCCTTAGGTAACAAGGAATAGTGTGAAAATATAGAATCAGTATCCAAGTTAACCTTGAGTATCTCAAGTCTAAGGATACTTATACCATTGCTATGATGAGACTATCATTGACATTTGAATATATTATCCTTATGATTGTCTCATAGTGGGTCATCCAATGTACTTAGCTACACTTATCAAGCATCCACATGTTAACTCTAAACATCTTATGTTTATAGATTATGAGATCTACTATTTGATCCAATCAAGGATTGTAACATGTGTTAGTCTGTTTGGATTAACAATGTCCCGTTTCCTTAATCCTATGACTAGCAATAATTTAGATAATAACATAATTACACATGATAAGAATCTCAATATCATGATCTCATTATGATTTCCTTCATGTTATGTTTTATATCAAGGACTTCACTAATTGATTTAACATCACTATCAATTCATATATTAAATGAACATCAAATAAAAAAACCTTTATTAACCAAATAAATTTGTACAATAAGTGCTAAAGGGGAATGCCTTTAGAGCACTCCTCTAACAAGCTCCCACTTGCACTAAAGCCAATCGCCTTTGTATTTAATTCCATAAGCAAGTGCATAAGAATCATATTTCTTTTGGGGAAGTGGCTTATTTAAAGGATCAGCAATATTCTAATCAGCGGGCCCTCTTTCTATCTTTACATCATTCCTACCAATGATTTCATTAATCAAAAGGTATCTTCTGAGTACATGTTTGGATCTCTGATGAGACCGTAGCTCCTTTGCCTGCGCAATGGCTCAATTTTTATCACAATACAATTGTATTGGATCAATAATGTTGGGAATAACTCCAAGTTCTGTGATGAATTTCTTTATCCAAACTGCTTCCTTTGCTGCTTGAGAAACTGCAATGTACTCTGCTTTGGTTGTGCAATCAGCACTCGTTTCATGTTTGGAACTCTTCCAACTAACTGCTCCACCAGTTAATGTGAATATATAACCTGACTGAGATTTTAAGTCATCCTTGTCAGATTGGAAGCTGGCATAAGTATACCCGGTCACATTAAATCTCCATCTCCATATACCAAGAATACATCCTTTGTCCTTCTTAAGGATATTCTTGATAGCCACCTAATAACCCTCATTGGGGTCCGATTGGTATCTGCTCATGACACTCAGAGCATATGATACATCGGGTCTTGTACATATCATAGCATACATGATTGATCCTATAGCTAAAGCATATGGAATTAAACTCATGTGTGTCTTCTCATTTTGTGTCTTTGGATACAAAAACTTTGAGAGAGTAATCCCATGGATCACGGGAATATATCCCCTTTGGGATTGCTCCATGCTAAACCTCTTTAGCATCTTATCTATGTATGTAGACTATGAAAGACCAAGCAATCTTTTAGATCTATCTCTGTAGATCTTTATCCCCAAAATATAGATTGCTTCTCCAAGGTCTTTCATAGAGAAATTATTGAATAACCAAATTTTGACTGATTGTAAGGTTGAGACATCATTTCCCATTAACAATATGTCATCTGCATATAACACAATAAATCCTATTGCACTCCCACTAACCTTCTTGCAAACATAAGGTTTATCCGGATTTTGTAAGAAACCAAACTATTTGATTGTCTCATCAAACTAAATATTCCAACTCCTCGATGTTTACTTTAATCCATAAATGGATCTTTGAAGCTTACATACATTTTTTCCATCTTTGGATATGAAGCCTTTTGCTTGTGTCATTTACACATCCTCAGTCAAATTTCCATTAAGGAAAGCTATCTTCACATCCATTTTCTATATCTCATAATCATAATGAGTAGCAATGGCTAGGAGTATCCTTATGGATTTAAGCATAGCTACTAGGCTAAAACTTTCATCATAGTCAAATCCTTGTCTTTAATGATAACCTTTAGCAACAAGTCTAGCTTTATAGGTAATCACATTACCATCCATGTCAGTTTTCTTTTTGAAAACCCACTTGCACCTTGTAGGCTTTATCCCTTCGAATGGGTCAACCAAAGTCCATACTTGGTTTTCATACATGGAATCCATTTCTAAATTCATGGCTTGAAGCCATTTGTTAGATTCTTAACTAATTAAAATTTCTTCATAGGTTGTAGGGTCATCGTTTTCTATGAGCAATAGGTCGTTCTGCTCACTAATGAGAAATCCATAACTCTCTGAAATAGTACCTATCCTACTTGACCTACGAAGCTCTTGTGCTTTAGAAGGTTGAGTTGTTATATCATCTGTATGAGTAACAAGCTCAGGTTCAGGCAGTTGATCAGCATCTGTTTGAGCATCTTGAACTTCCTCAAGATCAATTTTGCTCCCACTATCTCCTTCTAGAAGGAATTCTCTCTCTAAAAAGAAACCTGTCTTGAAGCAAAAACCTTTTCTTGCAAGAGGTGGTAAAATTGATATTCATCTGATGCTTTTGGATATCCCACATATAGACATCGATTAGACTTACCTTCTAGCTTATCTGACATTGTCCGCTTCACATAAGCAGGACAACCCCAAATTCTTACGTAAGAAAATGTGGTCATTTTTTTATACCATATCTCATATGGAGTAACATCAACTGACTTCGAAGGAACTCCATTTAATATATAAATGGCGGTCTCTAGTGCATAACCCCAAAATGATTTAGGTAGTTCCGCAAAACTCATCATAGACCTTTCCATGTCTAACAAGGTTTGGTTTCACCTTTCAGCCACACCATTGTGTTATGGCGTGCAAGGTGGAGTCAATTGAGATAAAATCCCATTATCCCTAAGATAATCTAGAAACTCTTGCCTCAAGTATTCACCTCCTCGATCTAATTGACGTGTTTTAATACTTTTGCCAAGTTGTTTCTCTACTTCATTTCTAAATTCTTTGAACTTTTCAAAAGCTTCATATTTGTATCTCATAAGATACACATACCTATATCGTGAGTAGTCATCGATAAAAGTAATGAAGTAGATGAAATCACCTTTGGCATGTGTAGACCTTGGACCACATACATTTGAATTATTAAGTCTAAAAGTCCATTCGCACGTTCACCCTTTCCCTTAAAGGGTAATTTAGTCATCTTTCCTAATAAGCAAGATTCACATGAGTCATATGATTCATAATCAAATGACCCCAAACTACCACTCTTGTATAGCTTAGCCATGCGTTTCTCATTTGTATGACCAAGGCGACAATGTTATAAGTAAGATGATTTCAACATATCTTGTTTTTTCCTTTTATTATCATTGATGTTAAAATTGGATTTGACATATCTAATATGTATATTGCATTGCATAATGTACCAATGGAATAAAGAATTCCATTCAACATAATAGAACAAGAATTGTTACTAAAAGCTAAATGGAAACCATCTTTATTTAGACTTGAAACATAAATAATGTTTTTAGTCAAAACAGGTACATAATAACAATTATCCAAATTTAACATAAGCCCACTAGGGAGGGTCAATACATAAGCTCCTATACCTTATGCAACAACCCTTGCTCTTTTTCCAACGCGTAGGTTTGACTCTCCCAAATTGAGCTACCTACTGTTCTTTAGGCCCTACATATTAATGCATTTGTGTGAGCCACAACCGATATCTAATACCCATATGTTATTATCGAAAATAGTATTAATTTCAATGACAAAAATACTTGAAGTAGATAGGGCATCGGATGCCTTCTTCTTTAAGGACTCCAAATAAGCCTTGTCATTTCTCTTCCAATGGCCATCTTTGCCGCAATGGAAGCATGTCCCCTTTGGAGCAATCTCCTTGGCCTTCTTCTTGGCCATGCCTCCCTTAGGCTTCATGGACTTCTTCTTCTTCTTAAGGTTCTTCCTTTTATAACCTGAAGAGTCCACCAGCATCACAACCTTACTGTCCTTCTTGATAGATGGCTCAGCTATTTTGAGCAAGTTAATTAGCTCAGGAATAATGGTAGAGATTTTGTTGATCCTATAGTTAAGCACAAAATGTGAAAAACTATCGAACAAACTGGTTAGAATTAAGTCAATACTTAATTCATGGTCCATCATAAATCCTAAGGTGGCCAACTTCTCAATATACCCATTCATCTTCAATGCATATTGCACTGGAGATGTCCCCTCAACCATCTTAGTGCGGAAGAGCAACCTTAAAGTTTCGAACCTTTCCGAATGTGCTTGCTCATCAAAAAGCTCTCTTAGATGGTATACTATGGAATTAGCATCCATAGCCTCATGCTGCTTTTGCAACTTAGCTGACATAGTAGCAAGCATAATGCAGCTTGCCATCTCACTATCATCGAGATGCTTTTGATATGCCTTCTTGTTGCCCAGATATTAAGCCAAGAAGGGGGGGTTGAATTGGAGATTTAAAAATTAAACTTTAAAGTGTGGAAATAGACAATTAATTTTAGAAGGGATAGAGAAAATTTGACACACAGATTTAGAGAGGTTCGGGTGTTAACAAACCCTACTCCTCTCCCCAATCGCAATTGGGAGTTTCACTAACACACTAAGTGTTACAATGGAGTTTTACAAGCTCACTCTCAACTATGGTGTTTCTCACAATGGCTCACACCTAACCCAGAAATCCCTTGTGTTTTAATGGCTCATACAATAACCAATTCCTTGTATTTTACAGGCTCACACAAACAACCTACATTTGTGTTTTACAGGCTCACACAAACAACCTACACTTTGTGTTTTATAGGCTCACACAAACAACCTACACTTTGTGTTTTGGAGGTTTACACAACTAACCCTTACAAGTGTTCTACTCTTATCCCAAAACTACCCAAAGCTCACTTGAGTAAAGATTACAGAGAGAACCACTTATAAATCTTTATTGCTCAAATATGAGGAGCAAAAAGATTTTTATACAGAATTGATTTGTTCTCAAAGTATGAAAGTATAAGATAGCTTGTGATTTGAAGTATATGCTAATCTTTTGTTTTTCTTATCATCCTCTTGTTCCTTAATGCATAAATGACTTCCATTTATACTCCCATGGCTGAATATAGCTGTTAGGGTGCATTAAATAAGAAACTAGCCGTTGTACCAACCAAAAAATCGCGCCTAACATTTTTCTCTTTCATTGTTCACGGGCGTGACTATGCTTGTCACAGGGGTGACAGTTCCTCCCAAGCCGTGACTGAAGTGGTGACCTTCGTCATGAAGCTCTCTGGAATGTTTTTGACATATTGAGTCACGGGTGTGACATACTCATTCACGGGCGTGACAATCTTCGCAGCCGTGATCCAAATGGTGACTCTAGTCGTGAAGCTCTCTGGATGAAATGGCATGAATCTTTCACAGGGGTGACACCTTTATTCACGGGGGTGACAATCTTCCCAGCCGTGAGTGAAGTGGTGACTCTGGTCGTGAAGCTCTTTAGATGAAATTGCATGAAGCTTCACGGGGGTGACACCTTTATTCACGGGGGTGACTGAAATGCTTACTTCACGGTTTGTTTTTCCTTCATGACCGTGAACTTCAAATGTTGGTTTTGGTAACGGTTAGCTTCCTTCACGGGAGTGACTCCTAGAGTCACGGCAGTGAACATGCTACTACTTGATTTTTGTTTCTCAAGGATTATTCTTCCAATTCTCCATTCTTGCTATTTTAATTCATGTCCTGTATAATATACTTACAAAAACAAGTATATTAAATACAATATTGCTATATTATTTGTTATCATCAAAATAACGGAAATACCCCTCAAGGTTTAACAATCTCCCCCTTTTTGATGGTGACAAATAATCTAGCAATATGTGATTTTGAGAAGTCTCCCCCTCAAAGTATACTTAGGATAAAAAATTATAATTTGCAAGAATAGTAAATAATGATGTAGCATTAAACTAGATTTTAAGTATATGCAAGTTATATGAGAAGTATATCCAATACATACCATAATTCCTTTTCAAGACATAAAGTATATGTAAGGTATATTTAAGGTATATCATGGCATGTTTTTATTTGTAACTTGCTTTAAGGTATATGCAAAGTATACTTAGGGTATATCTAAGGTGTATAAAAACTTAATTTTCCAACTTTATACTTTGCATATGAAATTTTCACTTTCAATTCACAATTCCTATATTGCTAGTTTGATACCATTCTCCCTTATCATATATTACCTATCATATATTGCTAGTTTTCTCCCCCTTTTGTCATCAATAAAAAAAATGATATGAATATTTAAGTAAACAACAAGAAAATATATATATATCATCAAGGAGAGGATACAAACTAAGAAATGAAATTTAAGATTTCCTACATAAGCAAACATAAAAAATGACAAACAAGCTATAAATGATCAAATTTAGGCTACACTCTAGCCTATCTCCTAGCCAGACATCCTATCACGAAGCCTAGCTACTTCAGCCTCAAGGCTGTCCATCAGAGACTCCATGAAGTCCTTGAGGTTCTCCAACCTCTCATCCATGGAAGTCTGCTACTGCTCAAAACGTGGTGCCAAGAGGTCGACCACCTGCTGCACTAAGGATGGTGTGGAAGCTGAGGACTGTCCAATGTCCTGCTCGATTGCTGGAGGTGCTTCCTCAATCCGAGCCCTCTTTTTCTGCTGGACTCCCTGGAGGCCTGCTTTAAAATCCTCCGTGTCATTATCTTCCCAGATAATCTCTCCAACAGTATCAGTGAAGCGGTAGAAGATATCGTTCTGAAAAACGATTCTGACAGCCGCTCCCATCTTGATGAATGACTCGACATCCAGCCTATCTCGAGGATGTGCAGGAATGATGTTGAAGTGATGGTCATCCAGCTTCAAATAATTGAGCTTCACTGCAATATGGGTGACATATGCCCCAATCAAAATATCTCCAGTGGGCTTGGTGGCAATGGAGAGAAGATGGTTTGTAAACCATAGGGAAAGTGCCACTGTGACTCCCCTGTGAGCCATCTCAAGGAGGAAGAGCTCTGACTTTCTGATTGTTCCATTACTTTCTCCCCTAGAAAAAATGCTATATGTTAGGAACCTATGCAAATACTTGTGTACTGGGGCCACGAGATGAGTGCTCTTTGTCTTCTTCACGTCCCAGCTACAATTATATCCAAAATGAGTCCAGTCTAGAGGGGTAGAGAATTCAACCTCAGTCTCATTTAGAATGCCATCATATGGTAGGTTGAACAATTCTCCAAATGCGATGGCGCTGAGGGTGTTAGGATTATTGCAGAGTTGGAATTTCACCACTCTAGTTGGTGAAACCTGCAAGGTGCTGAGAAATTCCAGCGTTGGCTCCCTCAGAGTCGGCTGATGAATTTCAACAAACTCTTTGAGTTGACAGGCTTGTAGTTGCTCTGTCATAGCCATCTCAAGCCAGAGACTACGGACTGTCTGCCAATCGAAGGACCGTGATGATAAAAGAGGTCTCTTCTTCAAAGTTGCATATCGAGGATGGCAACTCTCCGGAATGCGGTTCATGCGGTAATCTGCATACCTCTTAGGTGCATGGGACTTCTTTCTCTTTCCCTTAGATGAAGCAGACTCCATATTTGAAGAAATTAGTTGTTGATGGAGTTGAAGATAATTTTTGACAGAAAATTTGATGTAAAACCCTAATTGGTCACGGGCGTAAACTTATGAATTTCACTACTTATGCCCGTGAAGCAAGCCGTGATACAAGGCGTGAAAGCTTCTATGAGTTTTTGGCGCGTAATTGTTCACGAGAGTGAAATATCATCACGAGCGTGAAAGTCCATTTTCACGGGCGTGACTCAAGCCGTGAAACTAAGTTTCACCACTTGAAGCCGTGAATCATGTCGTGAACCAAAGTCGTGAACGACACTGCCTCTTTGGGCCACTTAAGTCACGGGCGTGAATATATGTCACGGGCGTGACTCCCCTATAATTTTCATCAAATTGAAATTAAGTTCTACAACAAGACTAAATCATTTCAACAAAGATTCTACTTCATAAAACATGAATTCTCATCAAAATTTCTATCTTATAACTTGTGATATGATTTAAGATCAACAATTAAAATTTCATATTCTTGCAATCACAAGGTTAATCCATCAATCATTCCTAGTTCTCTTCTAATGAAATTAAATCTTTCCTCATTTAGAGATTTAGTGAAAATATCTGCTAATTGATTTTCTGTGCTTATAAATTCTAATTCAACATCTCCATATTGAACATGATCTCAAATAAAGTGGTGTATAATGTCAATATGTTTACTTCTAGAGTGTTGAATAGGATTCTTTGAAAAAATTATAGCACTAGTGTTGTCACATTTTATAAGTATATGGTTCATCTCATGACCATAGTCCTTAAGTTGTTGTTTCATCCAAAGCATTTGTGTACAACAACATCCAACTGCTACATATTCAGCTTCAGCAGTTGAGAGAGCAACTGAAGTACTTTTCCTATCCAAAAGACTACCAGCATAGTTTGCATCTGAATATCCTATAATATAAAAAGATGAATTCCTAGGATACCATAACCCTAGATTCAATGATCCATGTAAATATCTTAAAATCCTTTTTACAGCATTTAAATGAGATTCTTTAGGACATGATTGAAATCGTGCACATAAGCAAACACTATACATAATATCGGGTCTAGAAGCAGTGAGATATAAAAGTGATCCAATCATACCTCTATAAAGCTTTTCATTTATGCTCTTACCCTTTTCATCTTTATCCAATTTCGTTGATGTGCTCATAGGAGTCTTGGCATTTTTGCATCATTCCATACCAAATTTCTTGATTAAATCTTTGGCATATTTGGATTGGTTGATGAATATGCCCTCATTGCTTTGTTTGATTTGTAGACCAAGGAAATACTTAAGTTCTCCCATCATGCTCATTTCAATTTCCCTAGTCATGCACTTAGCAAATTCTTGACAAAGCAACTCATTAGTAGAACCAAATATTATATCATCAACATAAATTTGAACAATAAGTATATCATGCTTATGCTTTTTGATGAAAAGTGTAGTGTCAACATTTCCCTTTGTGAAGCTATTTTCTAATAAAAAATAATTTAGTCTTTCATACCAAGCTCTTGGAGCCTGTTTTAAACCATACAAAGCTTTTGAAAGTTTAAAAACATAATTTGGCAAATCATAACTTTCAAAACCCGGTGGTTGTTCTACATATACTTCTTCATCTATATAATCATTTAGAAATGCACTTTTCACATCCATTTGAAAGAGTTTGAAATTCATGTGACATGCATATGCTAAGAGTATTCTTATAGCTTCTAATGTAGCTACAGGTGCATATGTTTCATCATAATCTATACCTTCTTCCTGATTATATCCTTTTGCAATTAGTCTTGCTTTATTTCTGGTTATTAACCCTTGTTCATCTAATTTATTTCTAAATACCCATTTGCTGCCTATGATTGGATGATTCTTGGGTCTAGGTACTAGGTTCCATACCTTATTTCTCTCAAATTGGTTGAGTTCCTCTTGCATGGCAATTACCCAACTTTCATCATTAAGAGCCTCATCAATGTTTTTAGGCTCAATTTGTGAAATAAAAACATTGTCAGTGACTAAATGCTTGAAATGAGATCTAGTACTTACTCCCCTTGATAGATCACCAATTATTTGCTCTTTTGGATGATCTTTCGTCATTCTCCATTCTTTTGGAAGTTCTTTCTCCATTTGTTCTTGATTTTGAGGTAGTAAATTTTCTTGATCGTTTTCTTCTTTTCCATTTTCAATGACAAGTTTTTCCATATTACCTACAACATCATCAAGAGCACTACCTTTCACAAGATCAAGTCTACTAGATTCATTAAAAACAACATGCATGGATTCTTCAACTGTTAGTGATCTTTTATTAAATACTCTATATGCTTTGCTGGTTGTAGAGTATCCTAAAAAGATACCTTCATCAGACTTAGAGGCAAAATTTCCAAGATTGTCCTTGGTGTTCAATATAAAACACTTACATCCAAATACTCTAAAGTATGATACCAAGGGCTTTCTTCCATTCCATAGCTCAAATAAGGTTTTGTTTAAAAGAGGTCTTTTGAAAACTCGATTTGAAATATAACATGCAGTGTTTGTGGCTTCTGCCCAAAAATAAGTTGATAACTCATATTCATTAAGCATTGTTCTAGCCATTTCAATTAATGTTCGATTTTTCCCTTCAACTACCCCATTTTGTTGAGGTGTCCTAGGAGATGAGAAATTATGTGAAATGCCATGTTCAAGACAAAAGCTTTCAAAGTTTTCATTTTCAAATTCTTTCCCATTTCTTATTTTTGAAATGCAGTACCCTTTTTCATTTTGAACTCTTTTAGCAAAGTTTTTGAAATTTTCAAAAGCATCCTTCTTTTAAGCTAAGAAAATTACCCAAGTAAATCTAGAGTAATCATCTACGATGACAAATGCATAATGTTTTCCTCCTAAGCTAGCAATTCTAGTAGGTCCAAACAAGTCTAAATGCAGGAGTTGAAGAGGTTTTGAAGTACTTACTATGTTTTTGGCTTTGAAAGATGACTTGTGTTGCTTTCCTCTTTGACAAGGATCACATGTCTTGCCTTTTTCTTATTTAACTCTTGGTAATTCTTTTACTAGCTCTCCTATGCTGAGACTTTGTATTAAGTCCATATTAGCATGACCAAATCTTCTATGCCACAGCCAAGACTCATCACTAGTAGTCACAAGACACTTAGATGAATGGTTAGATAGCTCATGTAAGTTTATTATATACGTATGGATATCTCTATTTCCTTTAAATATTTCTTGACCATCAATAGAGATTACAAGACATTCATTTGAAGTAAAGATTACTTTGTTTCCTTTATCACATAATTGACTTACACTTAATAAGTTATGTTTCAAGTCATCAACAAGTAAGACATCCTTAATAAAAGTAGTACCATTAACACCAATAGAACCAATGCCAATTACCTTACCCTTTGCATTGTTTCCAAAGGTAACTTTACCTCCATCAATACTTTTGATTTCATTGAAGAGTTCTTTGTCTCCTGTCATATGCCTTGAGCATCCACTGTCTACTAGCCACGCATTTTTGTTTATTGTGGACTTGAGGCATAGCTATAGAATCACAAATCAAGTATGATATTTAGGTACCCAAATGAGTTTGGGTCCTTGGGGGTTAGCACATGAAGGTTCCCAATGAGCCTTCCTTATCCAGCAATGTTTATTTATATGACCCATTTTCATACAATAATTACATTGTTTAGGTCTAAACTTGCTTTTTGGTCTTACATTGTGTTTAAATGCCATAAATCTATTAGACTAATTTTGAAAACAATGGCATGCATAATCATGACTAATTTGCATTTTTCTAGATGCATGCTTCCTATACATAAAGGCATGATTATTCTTTTTTTGTACAGAAGGTTTAACATTCTTATTTATTGGTGCAGTTCTAACAGGTGTGGAGATGTGAGATTCTTTAGATTTAACAAATATAGTTTTGTGAGAAGATGATGATGTGTCCTTAAATCCTAGACCATGTCTTATTAAGGGTGGTCTTTGAGACACAATGAGAGTATCTAAGCTTTCTTTACCTTTGTGAAATTTAGAGAAGGAATTTCTAAGTTCCTCAACTTCATTTTTCAAAGTATTATTTTCTTTTAACAATAAAGCTGTTGAGGGTCTTGATGAGTATTCATCTAATGACTTTTGAAGAGATTCATTAGATGATTTAAGCTTTATGTTCTCTTTTTCTAAATGATCTATCTTATTTTTCAGATTAGAGATATTATTTCTATAGGTACTAAATTTAGTTATATATTTCTCTAATTCTATATTTAATTCTTCTATTAGGCTTTGCTCATCATCATCATCATCACTATCACTATTACTATCATTATCACTACTATCATTATTGAAAGAGTATGAGTGTAGTGATCTTACTTTGTCCAAGACGTGATCCTCAATAGCCATGAAGCATAGGTTGACCTCTTCACTTTCATTATCATCTTTTTCACTTGAAGAGCTTTCGTCATCCCATGTGGCTTTATGACCTTTCTCCCCATTGTCTCTTTAGTATTTGCTCTTATGCTTCTTAAGCCTTGGACATTCTGGTTTGATATGTCCTTTCTTTCCACATTCATAGCATTTTACCTCTTCCTTACTTCTATGTGTATCATTAGAAATTTGTTTAAGGTTTCTTTGCCTGGATTTTTTGGAATTGCTCATTTTCTTCTCAATGATTCTTTTTAATCTCCTTGAAAGCATAGCGATGTCCTCATTTTCATCATCACTCATATCTTCATCATCTTCACTTTCTTCTTGAGATTTTGAAGTAGAGGCTTTGAGTGCTAAGGGTTTTCTTTTCTCTGGCTCTGCTTCAAGCTCTCTATCTCTCTTTACTGCCATCTCATGTGTGAGAAGCTTGCCAATCAGCACATCAGTATTCATGATGCTCATATCTTCATTTGCTTCTTTTATGCCAGCAACTCTTGAACCATAGTCTTTAAGAGGAAGACTTCTCAGGATTTTATTGTTTACATCTTCCAAACTCAGATGCTTCCCAAGTTTCCTCATTCCATTTATAATGGATAGAAGACGGTTGGTCATGTCAGTGATTGACTCATTGGATTTCATCTGGAAGAGCTCATATTCTGAGGTTAGAAGTTGAATCTTCTTGGATTTGACTTGCTTAGTTCCCTCATGATAGTTCTCCAATATCTTCCACATACTATATGCTGTTGAGCAGTGTTGTATTCTCCCACATTCTTCAATAAATAATGAGCTTGATAGGATTGTCATTGCCTTCTTATTTTTGAAATTAGCTCTTCTTTGAGGCTCTGTCCAATCATCTCTTGATAAGATTTCTTCTTCACCATCAGCTCCTGTTCTGGTTGGTGGTGTCCATTCTTTTCGTACACTATCCTAGACTTCAATTCCTTCACTATCCAAGTATGTCTCCATCCTAAACTTCCAATGGGCATAATTTGCTCCATCAAAGTAAGGTTTGAGACTCTGGAATCCTTCACTGGCCATATCTTACTCTTTACTAGCGCTTTTTAGGCTTTGATGCTAGACAAGGCTCTGATACCAATTGTTGCCCAGATATTAAGCCAAGAAGGGGGGGCTGAATTGGAGTTTTAAAAATTAAACTTTAAAGTGCGGAAATAGACAGTTAAATTTAGAAGGGATAGAGAAATTTTGACACACAGATTTATAGAGGTTCGGGTGTTAACAAACCCTACTCCTCTCCCCAATCACAATTGGGAGTTTCACTAACACACTAAGTGTTACAATAGAGTTTTACAAGCTCACTCCCAACTATGGTGTTTCTCACAATGGCTCACACCTAACCCAGAAATCCCTTGTGTTTTAATGGCTCACACAATAACCAATTCCTTGTATTTTACAGGCTCACACAAACAACCTACACTTTGTGTTTTACAGGCTCACACAAACAACCTACACTTTGTGTTTTACAGGCTCACACAAACAACCTACACTTTGTGTTTTGGAGGTTTACACAACTAACCCTTACAAGTGTTCTACTCTTAACCCATAACTACCCAAAGCTCACTTGAGTAAAGATTACAGAGAGAACCACTTATAAATCTTTATTGCTCAAATATGAGGAGCAAAAAGATTTTTATACAGAATTGATTTGTTCTCAAAGTATGAAAGTACAAGATAGCTTTTGATTTGAAGTATATGCTAATCTTTTGTTTTTTTATCATCCTCTTGTTCCTTAATGCATAAATGACTTCCATTTATACTCCCATGGCTGAATATAGTCGTTGGGGTGCATTAAATAAGAAACTAGCCGTTGTACCAACCAAAAAATCGCGTCTGACATTTTTCTCTTTCATTATTCACGGGCTTGACTATGCTTGTCACGGGGGTGAAAGTTCTTCCCAAGCCGTGACTGAAGTGGTGACCTTGGTCGTGAAGCTCTCTGGAATGTTTTTGACATATTGAGTCACAGGTGTGACATACTCATTCACGGGCGTGACAATCTTCCCAGCCGTGATCCAAGTGGTGACTCTGGTCGTGAAGCTCTCTGGATGAAATTGCATGAATCTTTCACGGGGGTGACACCTTTATTCACGGGGGTGACAATCTTCCCAGTTGTGAGTGAAGTGGTGACTCTGGTCGTGAAGCTCTCTAGATGAAATTGCATGAAGCTTCACGGGGGTGGCACCTTTATTCACGGGGGTGACTAAAATGCTTACTTCACGGTTTGTTTTTCCTTCATGGCCGTGAACTTCAAATGTTGGTTTTGGTAACGGTTAGCTTCCTTCACGGGAGTGACTCCTAAGTCACGGCAGTGAACATGCTACTACTTGATTTTTGTTTCTCAAGGATTACTCTTCCAATTCTCCATTCTTGCTATTTTACTTCATGTCCTGTATAATATACTTACAAAAACAAGTATGTTAAATACAATATTGCTATATTATTTGTTATCATCAAAATGACGGCAATACCCCTAAAGGTTTAACACTTCTGAACTTCTTCAGAAGCATTAGCAGTAGGGGGATTAGGGAGGGCCTCATCTAGGACATCATCATTGTTTTCAGATTTGAGAACAATTCTCAAATTCCTTAGCCAATCAAAAAAATTTGGCCCAGTCAACTTATTTGATTCCATTAGTGATCGCAAATTCACACTTGTCATGATGATGATTAAGTCTAACCCATTAATCATGAAATCTAATTTCAATGGATTGAATATATTCTTATAGAGTGAGCTTGAGGCAACTCAACAACCCTAACTCTAGAAGAACACTGGTTCTCCCCATATTAATGGAAGGCGTAAGACTTAATTATTTATTTCACGAGGGATTTCTTTGTTAAGTCTCATCAAGTTATTATTTCATGCTTTTATATATCATACATTCACCACATGGATATATAAAGATAGTTACATTAACTATATGACATGATTATTGACATACTAGATTCAATCTCTTGAGCCAAGGAGAAATTGACTAGGTCTTACCTAGGTATATGCATGAATTTACAACCCAAAATAGAAATCAAATTCCTATTTCTAAGTCTTATTGTTTATGGTACCACCTCATTTGCTTCTTGCTCCTTTGTATCTTCATTTTATCCTAATCCTATGTAATCTAATTACATAATTCAAAATATAGAAAACCTCAATTTACATTTGAAGGAAGGAAGATGAGAAGAGAAATACATAAGAAAGAAAGAGAGGTAGGGACATGCAGACTCTATTTACCATAAAACAAAACAATTCCATACATGCTCAATCACATTGGGCCTAAGTCCATAATCATCTATTATATCTTTTCATACACCCCTAACATGCATTCTCTAATGCATAAAATAAAATTGATAATTTTGGATTTCAATTTGTAAATCGATTCAACGCTTGAATCGAAATTGCTTACTTCTGTTCTTTCGGTTAATTTAATTTTGTATGTCATTTTAAAGTGGAATTTAATATTTAATCAAATTAAATTAAATTCCATATTTTTAGAATTAATTCAAAATTAATTCTCCTTAAAATCAGAATATTATGATGTTAAAATTAAACAATTTAATTTTAATATACATACCAATTTCTATTCATACTAGAATTACAATTGCACAACTCAAATTAATTCAAAATTAATTTCCAAAAATTATAAAAATTTTCAGAACTTCAAATCATTATTCTAATCATCTTTAGGTCAGTTCAATTTCATGAAAATAGTTTTGTCACAGGCCAAAATTACTAAAACAAATAAACCAACACACTTAGATGCTCAAAACAACTCATTCGACTTCTATAATTTTTTAAAATTTCAAATGCATGCAAAATAATTTTTCCATGCATCTAACATCAAAATAATATATTTTTAATCACATAAAAAATATTTTAAGGTAATGGAAACAAAATAAACACATACAAAAAAATCAAACAAAATAGCCCCACCGGGTATGCTAAAACAATCCCATTTTTATGTTTGCTTGAAAAATTAATTAAAATAATTTTTAATTAATTATTGGACACTTCCAAAAAAATATTCTCAATATGTCTAAATAATTGTTTTATAATTAAATTACAAGAAAAATATAACCAGCCTCATCAATTAAGCCAAACAACAACACATGTTCATAAACAAGGCAATTTTATGCATTTTTGAAATAAATTCGAAATTAATTAATTGAAACACATTAAAATCATTTTTCAATCAAAATAATCAACCTTAATCATCCCATGATCATATTATAGACAAAAAAATATGTGAAACATATTTTAAAAAGTAATTTCAATTTTTCAAAACCTATTGATCCAAAATCATCAAAGCCATGCAATCCCATAGCACTTTCAATAAAATTAATTTTAATTGACACAAGGAGGCTTTGATACCACTGTTGGGTTTTAAAGAATGAATCAGATTCATAAATACAGTGGAAAAATAAAATTTTAAAAAATCCGAAACAAAAGATCATACTTGTGCCATTAAAACTAATTTATATAAACATAGATGTTAGAAATTATATCTTGTAATTTCTTATTTATTATTCAAATCTTCACTTTGTTGGGTTGTAGGAAACCGCAACAATCCACACTAGACTGTCTCTAATGAACATGCACGCAGAGAATGAAGAAGAAAATATCAAAAGAAAATGGTTTGAACAAATTCAAAGTGCTAGCTTTAAAAGTGTTCTTAAAAGAATTTTATTGTCTTAAAAATATTTTTTACACAAAAAATATTTTCATATTTATTTCTATCATTTGATGTCTTTTCTATTTGAATCAAATTCAAAGAAAAGAGCAAAAGTCAAAGATGGAGAAAAGAGAAATGAATGAATAGTAATTAGCCATAATTGACCTAAGTAAGGCCAATTCATCTGTTGGCCAATGGAAGGTAGCACCGCCCACGCTGGGCCTACTGCGGGCTACTGCTAGGTAGGCCAGTAGCCTACCTAGCCCGCGCGAGCTCGTGATCTTTCTGAACAATTTTTTCCATGCAATCTCATCGTGATCCATCTCGAAATAATTCTCTCATATTTTGGATCTCATCCAAGACCATTTTACTCATTCTCCATATCTTCAATGCGTGTGACCCATTAGGTTCACGGTTATATTGGCCACTTAAATTTAACAATTAATTTAAGCAAGTCATGAGCAGTATCTAGCAATACATCATGACCCCCAATTGACCAGAAAGTCAATGATTTCACTACAAACCTTTCCATAGATAATTTTGATGCAATTATTCCTTTCACCATTCTATACCACTCTTGGTTCAAAGTTTGGACATGTGTCAACTCCCACTTAACTGGCGACATCACGTCTAATCCTTGTAATGTTAGTTCTTGTCCTTGAGGCTCATTACTCTATTGGATATGTCATTGAAAACTATCTTTATGACATTTTCACTCCGGCCAGAGATCACGAGTAATGACCATGACAAGAGGCCATGGGTATACACTCCTTTTATTAGGAGTGGTGAATCCTTTGTTGGTTACCCAATTACCTTCGAATACCTCAAGTTGTCTCCAATCACCATCTTATGAGCAACCTCCCTAAGGCAACAAGGAATAGTGTCAAAATATACAATCAGTATCCAAGATATCCTTGAGTACCTTAAGTCTAAGGATACTTGCATCATTGCTATGATGAGACTATCATTGACATTTGAATAGATTATCCATATGATTATCTCATAGCTAGTCATCCAATATACTTATCTACACTTAGCAAGCATCCACATGTTAACTCAAAACATCTCATGTTTATAGATTATGAGATCTACTACTCGATCCAATTAAGGAGTGTAACATATGCTAGTCTGTCCGGATAAACAATGTCCCGTTTCATTAATCTTATGAGTAGGGATAATTTTGATACTAATGTAATTACACATGATAAGAATCTCAATATCATGATCTCATCATGATTTCCTTCATGCTATATTATATATCAAGGACTTCACTAATTGATTTAAGATCATTATCAATTCATATATTAAATGAACATCAAATTAATGAAAAAAGCTTTTATTAATCAAATAAATTTATACAATAATTGTTAAAGGTGATTACCTTTAGAGCACTCCTCTAACAAAAGCTACTACACTCAACCTCGAATATCTCACTATTTGGTGTTACCCATGATTGGCTGAGTCTAAAAGACTATTACTCACTTCATCTTCTAAGAAATCTTATTCTCATCCCAAATCCATATCTACCTATAAACTCGAAGAAGGGACCTGAATCAGATCATTATAGCATTTTATGCAGATGCATGAAACACATTTTCTATTTTACTCCCGCTATTTTAAAATCAATTAGCTTAGGCTCTGATACCGCTAAACGTAGCCCTCCCTTATCCTACTAGCCTTTAATAGTGTAGCGAAGTGCTACCTAACTCATTCTTTGAAAACCAATACTCAATTTTATTTATTTATTTTATTTGAGTTTGATATTTGTAAAATATTTATTATTCTATTTGTTATATTTATTAATTCATTTGAATATGTATCTAGTGATGTAAATATCTTGGTCATAAAATTTCTTGATTTAAAAGTATTCATAGATTAAGCTATAATATTTAGAAATACATTTTCAAATAATATAAATTATATTAATTACAAATTTACACTTTTATAAATCCTACATGCCATATATTTACAACAAAAAAGAAAAATCTAAAATTTATTAATACAATATAATACCCAAAATATACAAAAAGAAAAAGTAATGTGATTTCATCTTGGGGTTCCCCTTTCTTCGGTTGGTACTAACACAACAGCTACTTCTAGTAACCTGTGCATGAAACACATGCGCTAAGCTACTAGCTTAGTGGTACTTTTGCCAACAATCCAATAATTATACAATTATTTCTAAAATAAAATTTTTATCAATTACAATTACCATTTCACATTCATGGCATCACTTAATCACCATTTCATCACACAATCAAAATATCAATAATTACTTACACAATTACATATAATATCATAATCAGTATAATAATACAATCAACAATTAAGATTTTTACGATATTGAATTTTTGCCAAATGTACATACCTCAAAAAGTCTCATTTTATTCACCATTCTCTACTTCCTAATTGGCTTTCTCCTTGACCTTATTTTCTTTTTTATTATGGCCCAAAGGTTTCTCACCTTCTTGGCCTAACAACAATTTCACACATATACTACAATTTATATCTTATACTTTAATGTTACATATGCACATAAAGCTCACTTTAACCACTAATCACCTCTACCCCATCTTAAGTCCATTAATTACTCTTCTAATCCATCATTAACCCTTAACTCACACTAATCAAGCACTAAATACACTAAACAACCTTTAATCACCATTAACATACTAATTGTCCCAAATTACCAACCTTAATAGTAACTAACCTCAAAATAAGAGTAAAGAGGAGAAGAAAAGTAAGAAGATGAAGAATCTAACCTCACCTTTGTAGATATTCAAGATGGCCAAAATCTTTTCTTCTCTTTCTCTTCTTTTCTTCCTTCCTCTTCCTTTGTTTGGCTCACTTTGCTTCACTTTCTTGTTCATCTTGCCTTAATCCATCTTTTTCTATCTAAATTTTAGCTTTAATTGAAAAAAAAGAAGGAAGGGGGAGATGATGGTCACAGAAAAATGAGAGAAATGAGAGAGAGTTTCTTCGTTTAAGATGAGGAAGAAGAAAAATTTAAGACAAAAAAGTGAAAATTTGATTTTTATAGTTGGATTAGGTAAGTGGTTATGATTAATTAGATAATCTTGTCCTTCATTGGTCTAATAATTTAAATCAACATTTCTTTATTTTAATCCAAAGAATATTCCTTTCCTTAGGTAAAGAATTTTCCATTTTCTTCCATCTTAAAATATGTGTAAAAAACACCGTAAATTCAAATTTCGTGTAATCAAAAATTATTATTTTCTAAATTTTAGCTCCAAACCTCAAAATTCTCAATTAATAATGTCCAAAATATTTTTTCTCATATTTTATTATCATTTTATTTTTTTCTCTCATGTCTAAATTTAGACCCTGATCAGTTCGACGTATTGAATTTCGGTCACCCGCGACTGTAACATAATTATTAGGCATTACAAATACAAATGAGCAAGAAGTGAAGAAGGTGGTGCCATAAACAAAAAGACTTAGAAATAGGAATTTGATTTCTATTTTGGGATTATAAATTCATTCATATACCTAGGTAAGACCTAGTCAATCTCTTTTGGCTCAAGAGATTGACTTTAGTATGTCCATAATCATGTCATATAGTTAATGTAACTATCTTTATATATCCATGTGATGAATGTATGATATATAAAAGCATGCAATAATAACATGATGAGACTTAACTTAGAAATCCCTTGCTAAATAAACAATTAAGTCTTATGTCTTCTATTAATATGGGGAGAACAAAAGTTCTTCTAGAGTTAGGGTTGTTGAGTTGCCTTAAGCTCGCTCTATGAGAACATGTTTAAACCATTGAAATTAGATTTCATGATTAATGGGTTGAACTTAACTGATATCATCAGCTTGTTGGATTTGCACCAAGGTTAATGTGTATTGGAGTTAAAGTTGGGTTAGTTTACATGGGATGTACACATAAAAAGAGTTGACAACTCAATATATGTGCACACATCAATTAGTTGATTGCATAAGATTCGATAGTTGCATGAATAATGCAATTGGTATGGATTAGATACCTACCAACCAAACTAAGGTTGGCTTGTTAAGTTGCCTCAAGGTTATTCTTAGCTAGTTGGATATCGACCCACTAGGAGAACTTCCTTATAGGTTCTTTCAGGTTCATAGTAAGGGTTATAGATTCGCAATAAAATAGTGGGAGCCGTAATGCGATTTATTAAGGACCTAATAAACATGCATTTTCATGTTGTTCCAGCATGCTCTATTTTACATTTTGGTTGCTATAATCATCATTATGTCAACGAGTGTGAATTTGCGTTTACTAATGGAGTCAAATAAGTTGACTAGGCCTAACGTTTTGGATTGGCTAAGGAATTTGAGAATAGTTCTCAAATCCAAAAAGATTGGTTATGTCTTATATGAGACATTCCCCATTCCCTCTACTATTGATGCTTCTAAAGATGTCTAGAAAGAATATCAAAAACATATTGATGATAGTGAAATGGCAAGTTGCATTATGTTTGCCACTATGTCAGCTAAGATGCAAAAGCAGCATGAGGTTATGGATGCTAATTCCATAGTCTACCATCTAAGAGAGCTTTTTGATGAGCAAACACGTTTCGAAAGGTTCAAAACTTTAAGGCTGCACTTTCATACTAAGATGGTTGAAGGGACATCTCCAATTCAATATACACTAAAGATGAATGGCTATATTGAGAGGTTAGCCACATTGGGATTTGTGATGCACCATGAATTAAGTATTGACTTAATTCTAACTATTTTTTCCAATATTGTTTCACATTTTGTGCTTAACTATAGGATGAAGCAAATCTCCACCACTATTCCTGAGTTGATCAACATGCTCAAGGCAGCTGAGCCATATGTCAAAAAGGATAGTAAGGCTACGATGCTAGTGAATTCTTCTGGTTCTAAGAAGAACCTTAAGAAGAAGAAGTCCATGAAGCCTAAGGAAGGTGTGGCCAATAAGAAGGCCAAATAGACTACTCCAAAGGGGACATGCTTCCATTGTGGCAAGGATGGCCATTGGAAGAGAAACTGCAAGGCCTACTTGGAGTCAATGAAGAAGAAGGCATCTGATGCCCCATCAACACCAAGTATTTTTGTATTTGAAATTAATAATGTTTCCGATAATAATATATGGGTATTAGATACTAATTTTTTCTCACACATATGCACTGATATGCAGGGCCAAAGGAACAGTAGGCAGCTCAATAAGGGAGGGTCGAACCTGTGTGTTGGAAATGGAGCAAGAGTTATTGCATTAGCTATAAAAACTTATGTATTGACCCTCCCTAGTGGTCTTATGTTAAATTTGGATAATTGTTATTATGTACATACTTTAATTAAAAACATTATTTTTGTTTCTAGTTTAAATAAAGATGGTTTCCATTTAGCATTTAGTAACAATTGTTGTTCTATTATGTTGAATGGTATTCTTTATGCTAGTGGTATATTATGCAATGGAATATGCATATTAGATATGTCAAATCCAATTTTAAGCATTAATGATAATAAAAGGCACAAACAAGATATGTTGAAATCATCTTAGTTATGGCATTGTCTCCTTGGTCACATAAGTGTAAAATGCATGGCTAAGCTACACAGGAGTGGTAGTTTGGGGTTATTTGATTATGTATCATATGACATATGTGAATCCTCCTTTATTAGGAAAGATGACTAAATTACTTTTTAAGGGAAAGGGTGAATGTGCTAATGGGCTTTTAGACTTAATACATTCGGATGTATATGGGCCAATGTCCACACATGCCAGAGGTGGTTTCATCTACTTCATTACTTTTACTGATGACTACTCACGATATGGGTATATGTATCTTATGAGATACAATTATGAAGCTTTTGAAAAGTTTAAAGAATTCAGAAATGAAGTAGAGAAACAACTTGGGAAAAGTGTTAAAAACACTTTGATCAGATTAAGGAGGTGAATACTTAAGCCAAGAGTTTCTAGGTTATTTTAAGGATAATGGTACATTATCTTAATAGAATCCACCTTACACACCACATCACAATGGTGTGGATGAAAAGAGAAACCAAATCCTATTAGACATGGTAAGGTCTATTATGAGCTTTAGAAAACTACCTAAATCCTTTTGGGGTTATGCACTAAAGATTGCCATTTATATATTAAATGAAATACCTTCGAAGTCAGTTGATGTTGCTCCATATGAGATATGGAATAACAAGAAGCCCACACTTTCTTTCATGAGAGTTTGGGGTTGTCCTTCTTATGTGAAACAGACAATGTCAGATAAGATGGAAGCTAAGTCTAACCAATGTCTGTTTGTGGGATATCCAAAAGCATCATATGGATATCAATTCTACCACCCCTTAAAACAAATGGTGTTTGTTTCAAGACATGTTATCTTTTTAGAAAGATAATTTCTTCTAAATGGAGATAGTGGGAGCAAAATTGAACTTGAGGAAGTTCAAAATGCTCAAGAAGATGCTAATCAACTTCCTAAACCCGAGCCTGTTATTCATATAGATGATATAGTAGCTCAACCTTCTGAAGCATAAGAAATTTGTAGGTCAAGCAAGATATGTACTATTCTAGAAAGATGTGGATTTCTCATTAGTGAACAGAACACCTTATTGCTCATAGAAAATGATGAGCCTACAACTTATGAAGAAGTTATGAATAGTTTAGAATCTGACAAATGTCTTTTAGCCATGAAGTCAGAAATGAATTCCATGTTTGAAAACCAAGTATGGACTTTGGTTGAACCATATGAAGGGATAAAACCTATAGGGTGCAAATGGGTTTTGAAAAAGAAAACTGACATGGATGGAAATGTGGTTACCTATAAAGTTAGACTTGTAGCTAAAGTTTATCGTTAAAGACAAGGAATTGACTATGATGAAACTTTTAGTCCAGTAGCTATGCTGAAATCCATAAGGATACTCCTGGCCATTGCTACTCATTATGATTATGAGATATGGAAAATGGATGTGAAGACAATGTTCCTTAATAGAAATCTAACCTAGGATATATACATGACACAACCAAAAGGCTTCATATCCAAATATGGAAAAAAGGTATACAAGCTTTAAAGATCCATTTATGGATTAAAGCAAGCATCCAAGGGTTGGAATATTTGGTTTAATGAGACAATCAGACAATATGTTTTCTTACAAAATCCGGATGAACCTTGTATATACAAAAAGGTTAGTGGGAGTGCAATCGTGTTCCATATGTTGTATGTCGATGACACAGTACTAATGGGAAATGATGTCTCTGCCTTACAATCAATCAAAATTTGGTTGTCCAAGAATTTCTCTATGAAAGACCTTGGAGAAGTAGTATATATTTTGGGGATAAGTATCTATAGAGATAGATCTAAAAGATTGCTTGGTCTTTCACAATCTACATACATAGACAAGATTCTAAAGAGGTTTAGCATGGAGCATTCCAAGAGAAGATATATTCCCATAACCCATGGGATTATTCTCTCAAAGTTTATGTGTCCAAAGACACAAGATGAGAGGACACACATGAGTTTGATTCCATATGCTTAAGTTATAGGATCAATCATGTATGTTATGTTATGTGCTAGACCTGATGTGTCATATGCTCTAATTGTCACATGCAAATACCAATCAGACCCCGGTGAAAGTTATTGGGTGGCTGTCAAGAATATCCTTAAGTACTTGAGAAGGACTAAGGATGTATTCTTGGTATATGGAGATGGAGATCTTGTTGTGAGTGGGTATATTGATGCCAGCTTCCAATCTGACAAGGATGACTCAAAATCTCAGTCAGGTTATATATTCACAATAAATTATGGAGTAGTCGGTTGGAAGAGTTCCAAACATGAAATGACTGTTGATTCCACAATCGAAGCATAGTACATTATAGCTTCTGAAGCAGTAAAAGAAGCAGTTTGGATAAAGAAATTCATCACAGAACTCGGAGTGGTTCCCAGCATTATTGATCTAATACAATTGTATTGTGATAATAATGGAGCCATTGCGTAAGCAAATGAGCCACAGTCTCATCAGAGATCCAAACATATACTCAGAAGATACCATTTGATTAGAGAAATCATTGGTAGGAATGATTTAGAGATTGAAAGAGTGCCCATTGATCATAATATTGTTGATCCTTTAATTAAGCCACTTCCCCAAAAGAAATATTGTACATTCTCGACCTTCCCCATATGAATTTTTACATGCATCTCATTTAAACATACACATCTTGCATATACTTCATTTGAACAAGTGCATTCCATATGTTATTTCATAGGAATATGTTCATGACATACACTAGCTACGTGTCTAAGTGTATTGCAATTATATTGAGCCGCACGTGTGTAGTTATAACCTAAATGAGGGTAACAAGGTATTAGAGATAAATTGAATAAAGTGACTAAACTAAAGTAAATAAAATGACTAGATCCAAATAAAATGAAAATGAAAATAAATAAAAAAAAAAGGAAACACAAAGAAAGAAACAAAAAAGGAGAAAATGACAAAAGTGAAGAGGTGGGAGGTGGACCTTATCTTCCTCCTCACTATTTTGCCTCCCTCACTCTAGCTCTATTTCTCTTTCTTCTTCCACTATTTCAGCCTTCTTTTACTCCTTATTTCACTTAAGTTTTATAGAAAATTCATCCCTTTCAAGTTCTTTCTTAGTAAGTAATCTTCTCTGCATTATTCTAGTGTTGGTTTGAATTGTTAAAGTTATGTTGCATCAGTGTATTGCACTCTAATTTGGATGACCCTATGAACCGAATTTAGAGAAGTTTTAAACATAAAATTTGTTTATTTATATCTTATGTTTTTTTATATGTAAATAGTTTTTCAATATTTGGATTATATGAAGAGAAATCCTCTCTTGATTGGAATTGGTTTGGGTGCAAACTCTAGCTGAGTTAGCTACTATGATTTGTTTGTTTTGAATATGATAGAGCCCGTATTTTAAGAAGAATCACGAAAATTGTAGATACATGTGTTATATATATGCATACCAAATTTTAGGTTCATATGTTTTGTGGATGTTGAGTTATGGTGAATGTAACCATGATTGTTCTATAGTTTGAGCTACCTGCTTAGTGCCCTGGGCAGGTCCAATAGCTAATTTGGTCATTTTGAACTCCTTATAGATCAAATCTATAATTCATAAAAACATGAAATTTATAGGGTATTAGATAAATTGTGGTAAAAATTTCACCTTAATATGTTATATAGAGTGAGATATAGTCATCACAAGTCTTACTGGTCCGGAAGCCAACTCTATTCCAGACCAGTGAAATGTTTCTTATAATTTAAAGACCTTAGAGACATAATTAATAAAAGTTGTAAACATGAAAAATGTTCCATTTTAATCTATATAAATGAATGTAAATTTTATCTATAGTAAGAGTTGTATAATGTAAGATATGAGGACTAAAATTGGAACCCTAAAACTGCCTAAGGGCAGAAAATAGGGTAGAAAACAGAACACAATTGGAAACTCCACCAAACATTGTGCAAAGCTCCAATTTCTCTAAAATTTTAATATGTTATATTTAATTATAAATAATAATCAAACAAATTGGACAAGTGTAGAAAATGTTATAGGCTAATCAGTCTCATAAGGTCACATTGCCTCATAAGAAAAACCATAACTATTGATATGAACAATGCATATTAATTTTTTTAAGCCACATTAACTTTCACTAGTCATGAGATAATTAATTATATTTCCATATTAGGCTCACAACAAATTTGAGACCTACAAGGAGGGGATAGACAATAATTTCTTTAGTGCATATGAATATGGTTGGAATCAAAAGAGAAAGGTGAGCATAGTTATCAAACGATTTCTTTAGTGCATATGAATATTGGTTGCTATGTGATATGTGAGATGATTTATGGTCATGTGATTCATATGATTTTCACTATTTGACCTTGATAATGCATTGATGGATAATTTGTGTCATAGGTGGTATATATAAGTGGTATATTTGAGGTATATGTTTGGAATACGTTATATATACATGGTATATGTATAACATATTTGACGTGCATGTTATTGGATTTTGAAGAATGAATCATATTCATAAACGCAGTGGAAAAATAAAATTTTCAAAACCTGAAACAAAATATCATACTTGTGTCATTAAAACTAATTTATATAAACATAGAGGTTAGAAATTATACCTTGTAATTTCTTATTTCTTATTCAAATCTTCACATTGTTGGATTGAAGCAAACTACAACAATCCACACTATGATGTCTCTAACAATAATTCATGCGAAGGATGAAGAAGAAACTATCAAAAGAAATGGTTTGAACAAATTCAAAGTGCTTTAAAAGTATTCTTAAGAGAATTTTGTTGTCTTAAAAATATTTTTTTTACAAAAAAAGTAATTTCATGTCTATTTTCTGCCATTTGACGTCTTTTCTATTTGAATCAAATTCAAAGAAAAGATGAAAAGTCAAAAAATGGAGAAAAGAGAAATGAATGAATAGTAATTGGCCATAATTGGCCTAATTAAGGCCAAATTATGCCATTGGCCAACGGGAAGGAGGCAGTAGTGTGCTGGGCCTACTGCAGGCTACTACTGGGTAGCCTAGCTAGCCCTCTAGGCAGGCCAGCAGCCTGCTTAGCCCACACTGGCCCATACGGACCCGTGACCTTGTCGAATAATGTTTTCCATGCAATCTCATCGCAATCCATCCTGAAATAATTCTCTCATATTTTGGATCATATCCAATACCATTTTACTGATTCTCGATATCTTTAATGTGTGTGACCCATTAGGTTCCCGATTATGTTGGCCACTTAAATTAACAATTAATTTAAGCAAGTCATAAGCGGTATCTAGCAACACATCATGACAATTTCTGTGCAATTATTCCTTTCACCATTCTATACCCCACTTGGTTTAGAGTATGGACATGTGTCAACTCCCACTAGACTGACTACATCATGGCTAGTCCAAGTAATGTTAGTTCTTTTCCTTGAGGCTCATTACTCTATTGCATATATCATTGAAAACTATCTTTATGACATTTCCACTCCGACAAGAGATTCTAGAGAAATGACCATGATAAGAGGCCATGGGTATACATTCCTTCTATTAGGAGTGGTGAATTCTTTGTTGGTTACCCAATTACCTTCGAATACCTCAAGTTATATCCAATCACCACCCTATGAGCAACCTCCCTGAGGCAATAAGGAATAGTCTCAAAATACAGAATCAATATTGAAGATATCCTTGAATACCTCAAGTTTAAGGATACTTGCACCATTGCTATGATGAGACTATCATTGACATTTGAATAGATTATCCACATGATTGTCTCATAGATGGTCATCCAATATACTTAGCTATACTTAGCAAGGATCCATATGTTAACTCTAAACATCTCATGTTTATAGATTATGAGATCTACTACTCGATCCAATCAAAGATTGTAACATGTGCTAGTCTATCTGGATTAATAATGTCTCATCTCATTAATCCTATAATTAGGGATAATTTTGATACTAACATAATTACACTTGATAAGAATCTCAATATCATGATCTCATCATGATTTCTTTCATGCTATGTTATGTATCAAGGACTTCATTAATTGATTTAAGATCACTTATCAATTCATATATCAAATGAGTATCAAATTAATGAAAAAGCCTTTTATTAATCAAATAAATTAGTACAATAAGTGCTAAAGGTGATTACCTTTAGAGCACTCCTCTAGTAAGCTCCCACTTGCACTAAAGCCAATCGCTTTTGTATTTAATTCCATAGGCGTGTACATGAGAATCATATTTGTTTTGGGGAAGTGGCATAGTTAAAGGATCAACAATATTCTAATCAATGGGCACTCTTTCTATCTTTACATCATTCCTACCAATGATTTCACTAATCAAATGGTATCTTCTAAGTACATGTTTGGATCTCTGATGAGACCGTGGCTCCTTTGCTTATGCAATGGCTCCATTATTATCACAATACAATTGTATTAGATCAATAATGCTAGGAACCACTCCAAGTTCTGTGATGAATTTCTTTATCCAAACTGCTTCTTTTACTGCTTCAGAAGCTGCAATATACTCTGCTTCAGTTGTGGAATCAGCATTTGTTTCCTATTTGGAACTCTTCCAACTAACTGCTCCACCATTTAGTGTGAATATATAACCTGAGGGAGATTTTGAGTCATCCTTGTCAGATTGGAAGTTGGCATCGGTATACCTGCTCACAATAAGATCTCTATCTCCATATACCAATAATACATCCTTAGTCCTTTTTAAGTACTTAAGGATATTCTTGACAGCCACCCAATGACCCTCACCAGGGTTTGATTGGTATCTACTCGTGACACTCAAAGTATATGATACATCGGGTCTTATACATATCATAGTGTACATGATTGATCCTATAGCTGAAGCATGTGGAATCAAACTTTGAGAGAGTAATCCCATGGGTCATGGGAATATATCCCCTTTTCGACTGCTCCATGCTAAACCTCTTTAGCATCTTATCTATGTATGTAGACTGTGAAAAACCAAGCAATCTTTTAGATCTATCTCTATAGATCTATATCCCCAAAATATAGATTTCTTCTCCTAGGTCTTTCATAGAAAAAATATTAGATAACCAAATTTTGACTGATTGTAAGGCTGAGACATCATTTAGGATGACATTGATATTGGTCATCCTACTGAAAGAACCGAAGGCCCAATTGCAGGAGTTGCTTGATAAAGGGTATGTCAGACCTAGTGTATCACCTTGGGGAGCTCCAGTATTATTTGTTAAAAAGAAAGATGGAACAATGAGATTGTACATCGATTATAGGCAAATATCCATTGCCTAGAATAGATGATTTGTTTAATCAATTGCAAGGAGCCCAAATATTCTCCAAGATTGATTTGAAATCAGGCTATTACCAGCTGAAGGTAGCAGAAGCAGATGTTCCAAAGACTGCATTTCAAACCAGGTATGGACATTATGAATTTTTAGTAATGCCATTTGGGTTGACTAATGCTCCAGCTGCATTTACATCTTTAATGAATAAGGTATTTCAACCATATATGGATAGGTTTGTGATAGTATTTATTGATGACATAATGGTGTACTCAAAGAATAGGGGAGAACATGAACAACATTTAAAAATTGTGTTGCAAACTTTGAGGGAGAAACAATTATATGCCAAATTGAGTAAATGTGAATTCTAGTTAGATCACTTGGTGTTTCTTGGACATGTGGTGTCGAGCAAGGGCATAGAGGTTGACCCAAAGAAAATAGAGGCCATGATAAATTGGGAAGCTCCTAAAAATATTTCAGAAATGCGTAGTTTTCTGGGTTTAGCCGGATACTATCGCAAATTTGTTGATGGATTCTCCTTAATTGCTAGCCCTTTGACTAAATTACTTAGAAAGAATGTGCCTTTCGAATGGTCTCCAAAATGCCAAAGGAGTTTTGAGGAACTAAAACAGAGGTTAACCTCAGAACCAGTGTTAGCTATTCTACGGGCACAAGTGGATTTACGGTATATAGTGATGCTTCTCACCAAGGCTTGGGATGTGTGTTAATGCAACATGGTAAGGTGATAGCTTATGCATCTAGATAGTTGAGACCACATGAGATTTCATATCCAGTGCATGATTTAGAACTGGCTGTAGTTGTATTTGCATTGAAGATTTGGAGGCATTATCTGTATGGTGAGACATTCCAGATCTTCACATACCATAAAAGCTTAGGTTATTTGCTGACACAAAAAGCATTAAACATGAGGCAAAGATGATGGTTAGAGTTGTTAAAAGATTATGATTGTACAATTGAATACCATCCAGGGAAAGCCAATGTGGTAGCAAATGGATTGAGTAGGAAGGCTAGTAGCAATGTGGCTCACTTGCAAGTATCCTCTTTTCCGGATTTGATTCAATTATGATCTATGAATGTTGAATTAAATATGCATGATAGAGGATCACTTATTGCTACTCTTCAAGTCATACCTATACTAAAGGAGAGAATTAAAGAAGCACAAAGCAAAGATCCTCAATTATGTGAGAAATTTGATGTGGTAAGGCAGGAAAATAATATAGATTTTCATTTGCAGAATGATACACTGATGTTAAAGTCACGCATATATGTTCTAAACACTGGAAACTTGTGTCAGGAAATAATGGAAGAGGCACACAATGCACCTTATGCAATGCACCTAGGAATGACAAAGATGTATCACAGTTTAAGACCTCATTACTAGTGGCCAAGAATGAAGAATGACATAGCAAAATATGTTTCCAAATGCTTGACATATCAGCAAATTAAAATTGAACATCAGGCACCAGTTGGAAAACTACATCCATTGCCAATGCCAGAATGGAAATGGGAGAAAATAACGATGGATTTTGTTTATGGATTGCCAAGAACTCCACGGAAAAATGATGCAATATGGGTAATTATTGACAGATTAACCAAGTTAGCACATTTTCTACCTATTAGATGGGGGTGTACACTAGGAAATTTAGCAAAATTATGTGAATGAGATAGTCATATTGCATGGAATTTAGTGGCTATTATGTCTGATAGAGATCCACAGTTTACTTCACATTTTTGGGTGAGTTTACAGAATGCATTGGGAAGAAAATTGAACTTCAGCACTGCATTCCACCCGCAGACTGATGGACAATCTGAAAGGACTATACAAACATTGGAAGAAATTCTTAGGGCATGTTCTATGGAATTCAGAGGTGCTTGGGATGAATATATAGCATTGATTGAATTTGCTTACAACAACCAGTATCATAGCAGTATCCAGATGGCACAATATGAGGCATTGTATGGCAGAAAGTGCTGAAGCCCTATCATATGGGATGAAGAAGGAGCACATGCATTAGAAAGGCTACAGATAGTACAAGACACAGTGGATAAAATCAAGGTTGTCAAGAACAAGCTAAAGGCAACACAGGATAGACAGAAAAGTTACGCTGATCAACATAGAAGGGAAATGGAATACAAGTTAGGTGAAACGGTATTTCTTCGTGTATCTTCATGGAAAGGGATAATTCGATTTGGCAAGAAGGGTAAATTGAACCCAAGATACATAGGGCCTTATGAAATTCTTGAGAAGGTTGATCCATTGGCTTATAGGTTGGCTGTACCACCAAAGATGGCTCAGATTCATAATGTATTTCATGTGAGCATGATTAGAAGGTATAGGTCAGACCCTACACATGTACTTAAAGATCAAGCCATCGAGATTGCAGAGGACATGAGTTATATAGAAGAACTAGTGGAAATCATCGGATACAAGACCAAACAATTGAGAAATAGAGACATACCTTTATTTAAGGTATTATGGATAAACCATTCATAAGAAGAGGCAACATGGGAAATGGAAGAGAATATGAAAAAGCAATATCCACACCTCTTTCCAGGTATTAAATTTTGAGGATGAAATTTTTAAAAGGATGGGGGAATTGTAACATCCTCGACCTTCCACACATGCATATCCATATGCATTTCATTTGAATATATGCATCTTCCATATAATCCTATTGAACACATGCATTTCATACATATTTTCTTAGAAACAAGTTCATGGCACGCACAAGCTACGTGTCCTAGTATTTGGAAATTGTATTGAGTCACACTTCTGTACTTATAACCTAAAAGAGGATAATAAAGCATTAGAAATATATTGAATAAGGTGACTAAATTAAAGTAAAAAAAATGACTAGATTAAGATTAGTAAACATTTATATTGTTAATTTAGTTAAATCGGGCCAAATGATTAAGTTGTATTATTGTGTGAATTAGCTGAATTATAAATATATGTAAATAATGATAATAATAATAATAATAATAATAATAATAATAATAACAATAATAATAATAATAATATAGATAAAATAAAATGAAAATGAAACAAAAGAAAAATAAAAGAAAGGAGAAGAGAAAAGAGAAGAGAGAAGAGAAGAGAGAAGAGAAAAGAGAAGATAAGAAGAGAAAGAGACAAAGAGACAAAAACAAAAAAAGTTACCTTCATCTTCCTCCCCCATTTCTGCCTCCTCACTCCATCCCATTTTCTTCTTCATCTTCCTCCATTCCAGACATCAATTCTTCCTTGTTTCACTTAGTTTTTGAGGCAAATTGATCCCTTGCAAGTTCATTCTTGGTAAGTAATCAATTCTTATTGCTATAGGGTTGATTTGAGTTGCAAAGATTCATTAATAGGCACTGATTTGCACCCTAATTTTGATATCAATAGAAATTGATTCTGGAAAAGTTTAAAAAAAAAAACTTTGTTCCTTTATGTATTAGATTTATGGATATGTAAACATGCTTTCAATATTTGGTGTATAGGAATAGAAATTCTCTCTCTACTGAAACTGTTCAGGGTGTGAACCCTAGCCAAGTTAGCTACTGTGTGCTTTGGTTTTGAATATGTTAAATCTATTATTTAAAGTATCTCAAAACATAAAAGTTGTATATATATGTGTTATTTATTTGTATACCAATTTTCAGGTTCATATGTCTTGTGTAGTTTAAGTTATTGTGAATAGAACAATGACTGTTCCATAGTTTGAGCTGACTGCTTAGTGCCCTGGGCAGTTCCAGAAAATTGTGTAGCCATTTTGAGCTCCTTAGGGATATATTCTGTAAATTATCAAAACATGAAAGTTATAGGTATATGTCTTATATAAATGGTTTTACAAATTACATCTTAATATGTTATGTATAGACTAATTTATGGCCATTGGAAGTCATACTGGTCCGGAAGCCAATTCTATTCTGGACCAGTGAAATGTTTCTTATAATTTGAAGCCCTTAGAGAAATAATTGATAAAATTTGCAAACATGAACAATGTTCCATTTGAACCCATATATGTTTTTGTAAAGTTTCATTTAAATATGACTTATATATTATAAGTTATTATGAACCACAGTTGGTACCCTAAAACTTTCAAAGGGCATAAAACAAGGCAGAAAATAGAACACACTTCGCAATTCCACCAAAAATTGTAAAATGCTTCAATTTCTCTGAAATTTAAGTATGCTATATAATTATATGTTTTTTTTAGTTAGGAACAAGAATTATATTAATTCGTCTAGTATAGAGAAATATATAGGCCAAAAACTCCCATACGGTCACACTGCCTCATAGGAAAAATCTTAGCTATTGATATGTACAATGCATATTAATTTGTTTAAAGCACATTAAGTCTCCCTAATCATGATTTTATCGATTATATTTTCATATTATGCTCACAACATATTGGAGACCCATAAGGAATGGATAGATAATAAGTAAGGGTCGGAATCAAAGGAGAACGGTGAGTCTAATTATCGATTGAATTCTTTAGTGCATATGAATGTTGCTTGCTATGTGATTCATATGATTGTCATCATTTTCCCCTGATAATATGATGATGGATAATTTGTGACATTTTTGGTACTCATAAGTGGTATACTTGTGATATATTTGAGGTATATGTTTGACATATGTGATATATATACATGATATATGTATAGTATATACGAGGTGTATGCGTGGTATATGAGGCATATATGCGGTATATGTATGTTATATGTGATAAAATACAATGGTTGATGAATGCTTAAGTACAAATGCATATGCATATGGAGTTAAAAAGGCGTTGTGACCAGTTAATCAATATTGTAAAGCAACAAAAGAGGCCTATGGCCCCATAAATATGCAAATGAATCAAATGATCAGGCTAGCTAGCAAATGCAAATGTTCATATAACAAATGTTCACATGGAAACCCGGGGCAATGTCTGTTTAACTTGGTCACAACAAAATGAAATAAGTAAAGCATTTTCATATGTAAAGAATAATGATTATATGTTTCAACTTTATTGATATTTTTTTGATATGGATGAATGGAATGGAATACATGGTATATATTGGATTTATGATTTATTACTATGAGTTGTTTGGTACTTTAGAGCTCATTGGGTGATTATTTTCACTGAGCCATAACTCATCAATTTGCATCATTTTTCAGGTAAAGAAAAGTGATAGCTCATTTTGAGTAGTGTATAGAAGACATGGAGCACAAGTCACTGGTCGAGCCTCATCACTCTCTCTCCTTGCATTCCACACAAGCATGAAAACATGTCATCTGTATTTTGTATTTACGTGTTTGAATATGTATAATCATTTTGGAATGGGTTTTAAAAATGTATACATGAAAGCAACTCGTAAATACTTATGTGCAAAGTTTATGTTTTAATATATGTGATATATTATATTGTGGTGAAAACCTCAATGTTGACTTGCAAAGTCATTGAATAATATTACAAGATATGAGACTTGCAAAGTTATTGAATGATATTACAGGATATGAGACTTGCAAAGTCTTTGAATGATATTACAGGATATGAAAAAAAATTAATATCACTATTAACAGGATATTTTGTCTTTCCAGCATGCTATGTGTGATTATTTGATACAGAGATAAGTTATACTTAAATGCATAAGATGTGGTTTTACAACTTTGGCATGCTTAGTAAATTAATTGTACTTTCTAAAATTTTATTTTAGAAATATTTATAAAATTATTGAATAGTTGTCAAACGTACCACTAAGCTAGTAGCATAGCGCGTGTATTTCACGTACAGATAAATAGACGTAGTTGTAGCATTAGGGAAACCAAAGATAGGGCAACCTCAAGATCATATTGCAGCAGTCTATTTTTTTTTGTATGTTTTGGAAATTTTATTGTAAAAATTAAATTTTAAGAATTTCTTTTGATGTAAATTTGTGGCATGTAGGATTTATAAGGAGTGAATTTTGTAATTTATATATTTGGTGTTATTTGTAAATGTATTTCTAGATATTTTGCTTTACTGAATGAGTTATTTTAAATTAAAATATTTACATCACTAGTTACATATTTTAATGATATAAAAAAGAGAAATATAGTAAGAAATACTCCGCTGATAATAAAATCAAAAATTAAAAAAAATATACAATAATTTGAGAATTTGTTATTTTTACAAAACAAATGAGCTTAGTAACACTTCCATACACTATTAACGATTAGTAGGGTAAGAGAGCGCTATAGTGTGTGCTTAACTAGGTTACAAAAAAAATGAAATGACCAAGCATAAACATAAGCAAAGAATAGTGATTATATGCTTTAATTTTACTGGTAACTATATGATATTGATGAATGAAATGGAATACACAATATGCATTGGATTTGTGATTTGTTACTATGAGCTTCTTGGTACTATAGAAATCATTCAATGATTATTCTCACTGAGCCATAACTATCAATTTGCATCATTTTTCAGGTAAAGAAAAGTGATAGCTCATTTTGGTTGACATATAGTAGACATGGAACAAAGGTCACCAACCGAGCCTCACCATTCTTTCTCCTTGCATTCCACACGAACATGGAATCATGTCATCTACATTTTTTATTTATGTGAATATACACGTATATTTACTCGGAGTTGTACAATGATATGTAAATGGATACAACTTGTAAACCTGTATGTGTAAAGTTTAATTTTAATAATGCGATATATGTTGAGCTGCAGATTTTTTTTGAATGATGATATGGATGTGATGGAAAAAAAATTCTATTCATAGTAACAAGTTCGTTTATCTTACTTGTATGCCACATGAGATTACTAGACATAGGAATCGGTTGTACTTAAATGCATAAGGTATGATGTTAAATTTTTGGCATCAGAGCAGGGATAGGTTCCATGGGAACATACATATACATAAGAGCATGATAACATATGCATCATATGTGTTGAACATTATGTAGTGACACATTTCTATGAATTTTCAAGCCAACATAAGGCATGATTCACCAAGAAGGGAGAGATCGACCGAAATACATTCTCATGAGGCATCACCTCATTTGCATAAAGGTCAACCAGCATTAGGAGCTAGGGCTCCAGTACATGCATCACAATCATCATGTGTAGAAGTACCCTATGAAAACCTAGAAAATGAACATGAAGTACAAGGGTCTGAAATATATAGGGAAAGAAATTATCACAAGCTGAGAAAACAAGGTGCAATTGATTTCAATGGCACAACAGATCCAACAAAAGTAAAGACATGGCTTAAAAAGACACAAAGGGTATTAAATATGATGAAATGTACTCTAGATGAGAAGTATGATTATGTAGTGTCCTTGCTTCAGGGTAATGTCTATGAATGGTGGGAGACAATGTAACACCCTCTCACCCAAAACAGCATGTCCCCGGATGAGGGAGCGCTACCACTGTCTTCTTACTTCTTCAAATCACTATTTTCTTTTAAATTTGCTAGAGAGCCATACATTTTTTATACACATACAATAAATAATGTACATTTTATTTACATAAAATAATATTTATAAATATCAAATTACTACTTAAAAAACTTTGAAAATAAATTTACAAACTTATAAGTATATAACACGAAAAGCAAAATACAAAAAATTCAAAAGATGGTGACCCACTATTTCAAGATCGGCTGCTTTAATTTGAATAGGATCACCGCTTGCTTTATCTACCACCTTCAGCTACCTTTTTATATCTGTGCTGAAGGAAACTCCCACACTAAGCTCTAAGCTTAGTGGTGCATATAAATAAGACAATATATTATATTATGCAACAAGCATTAACATGTATCATTTGAAGCAGTAAAATATTTTCATCTATTCGTATCATCATGTCCCTATTTCATACAATTTTCAATATCATGCATACATGTACAATGTTATTTTCATTTATCTTTAATGATAAGTTACTCTTTTAATCTCTTTAGTATTCTATATCAATCTCATATCTTTTTTTTTCAACTTAACTTTATTATCTTGCCCACATCACTCTAAATTTGGACTGATTGGATATGGGTTATGGATCAGGAGCGCTCCTAGAGCTATAGCCACCCTGTCCACTATCTGGCTCAATAGAGCTTCTCAAATCAATGGCACTCCCAAAGCTAAAGCCACATTGAGTAATATATCATCATAAATGAATAACCGGACCAAGGGCGTTACCTTGTCTTCAATTTATATATGTTGAATAGAGCTTCTCAAGTCAATGGCGCTCCCAGAGCTTAAGCCACATTGACCGAGCATCTCAGATCAATGGTACTCCCAGAACTAAAGCCACATTGATAAAGGAATATCTCATATAGTACGATACCGTTCGCCCCCATAATGACATGTCATCTATCCTATTCCTAGTTCGTAATTAGAGTAATGGGCATGTTCGTATTTCCACATTATTCTTATATCTTTACTTTTTCAAACATGTCATCATTCTTGTTTTTCAAACATATCAACATACTCATATCACAACATATTATCATTCTTATTTTACAACATCTCAACATTATCATATCACAACATATTATCATTCTTATTTTACTTGATGAACAATATCTTTCTATTCACTTACCTGAATACATCATTAATTAACCATATTCATACTTATTAAAAACAAATCATTCACGACCATGATTACTAATTCACGCCCGTGAATTTGTTCACATCTGTAATTCAAAGTCGTGAACGCTTCTAGAATGAATCATGCCAAAAGCATTCACGGTCATGATTACTCATTCACACCCGTGAATTTGTTCATGCCCGTGATTCAAAACCGTGAATGCTTTTGGAATGAATCTTGCCATTTCCACACCGAAGTCACAACTGTGATACACTTCAGTCATGCCCGTGACCCAAAAGTCACGCCCATGACTATCTGCAGGAAATATGCATATTCACTTTCCTTATTCATTTCTAGTTGCACCAAATCATACCAAAACATAACTCATTCATTTCTGGAGTCCTTTACTCAACATATCATGTCCTAATACATATAACTGCTTAATCATAATTAAATTCTCTAACATACATTACTTAATTCAACAAATCACAATAAATATCATTCTTTATCTCTAACATATGGTTTCATGCCATGGTCATCATTAATGCACTTCAATCATCAATTAACATGTTAAACATGCATTATTTCAAACAAAGATAAGTTATTGCCTTCAATTATGCACAAACCTCTATCTTTCTCCTTCGCTCTTCTAGGTAGCTTTCCCTTTGCCCTTATTCCTTTGAGTTTCTTCCTTATCACTTGGAACTCCTACAACATTATAGATCATCATCAACATCTTACTTTCTCAAAACCCTAAACTCTCTCTCTACATGATCAAGCTCAAAATGAGCTCAAAACTCCAACTTCCTTAAGAAAAGATGAAAGAGAAGAAGAAAAGGTTCTTACCTTTACACTTTTCTTCACTTGATCACAACCTTGAAGATTTTCTCCCTCCACTAAACTTGCTTGTTCTTCCTCCCTATTGTTTTTCCAAGCTTCCTCAAGACTTGTAGATCACGGAAATCACTTTATCTTGCTTTTTTCCCTTCCTTTCTCTCTCTAAATTTTTAAAGTTGGCTATGGAGGATTCATGGGTGTGGCTGGTGTGACTAGGTAGAAAAGAGAGAGAAAGGAGCAAAAATAAGGAGAATAAGAAAAAGGAAGAATAAGAATGGACCAAAAGTCTTTATATGGGACCTACCTATTTGATCCTATCTTTGATATTTAAACTTAATCAACATTAATCCTCTTTCTTTAATGCTATGGCCGGCCAACCCAAATTAAATGTCCAAATTTCATATGTTTAAATAACAATTATCTCATTAATCCTCCAAATTTTGGTAAATTGTAATTTAACCCCAAAACTTATCAAATTTTGCAATTTAGTCCTTTACCGTAAATCTACTTTTTTAAGATTTATAACCAATTAATTAGGCATATATCAACATAATTTAGTCATTACTTGATTAATTTCGATCAAAATCCGAATTTAAACTCCGATCGGTTAAATGCATCAATTTCACGACACGTGCGACTCGTTGTCTAAATTAGCGGATATTACAGACAATCCTAGATAGTGATGCACAACCACCAGTTCTAACATTGAATGATTTTCTTTAGGAATTTTAAAATAATTACGTGCCTAAGTCATATAAGGATGAGAAGAGAAAAAAGAATTCCTAAATCTAAGATAGAGGAACATGTGTGTTGTTGATTATGAGGTGCAGTTCAATAAAATTTCTCACTATGCCACCTTTTATGGTCTCTACTGAAAGAGACAAAGGCAGAAAGTTTGAGGAGGGCCTCAAATATGAGATCAAAAAAAAATCACAACTATTAATCTAGACAATTATAACAGGCTTAGAGCTGCAGTAATTAGAGTTGAAAAGTTAATGAAAGAAGCTAGAGAACAATAATCTAAAAAGGCAGCACAAGAGTTTTCTAGAGAGTCTAGCAGAAGGAAGAGAAAGAGAGAAAGATACATGCTAGCACAGTATGGTAACAGAGATGGATACTCGAGATCTAGAGGTCGTGCAACGCCTTTCTTTTATCCAGGCATAGGACAGAGCCAATACGTAGAATAGAGGCCTACATGTACTCCTTGTGATAGACAACATACGGGCGAATGTAGAAGTCTCACGGGAGCATGCTATTTTTGTGGGTCATTGGATCATATGTACAGAGATTGTCCAGAACCTTTTTCCATGACTTCCTCCCCCACTTATTCTTCTTTTTGTTCTTCAAATCAAGCTAAGATTAGATGAAAAAAAAGTGGGATTAAGGCAAGATCATCAAAAAAGTGAAACTAAGTGAGCAAAACTAAGGAAGAGGAAGGAAGAAAAGAAAAGAAAAAGAGAAAGAAGACTTGGGTCATTTTGAAGATCATCAAAGATGAGTTTAGATTTTCCATCTTCTCACTTTTCTTCTTCTCTTTTCTTTGATTTTGGGGTTAGTTGTCATTAAAGTTAGTAATTTAGGGTTATTATTATGTTAATGGTGATTAAAGGTGGCTTAGTGTGATTAGTGCTTGATTAGTGTAAAATTTGTTGCTAGGACAAGGAAGGGAACAAACTTTGAACCAAAATCAAAGAGGAAGTAAGGGCAAAGAGAAAGCTAGCTAGGAAGAAGATAGAAGTGAATTTTGTAAGGTATGTACATTTGGCAAAAATTCAATGTAGAAAAATATTGATTTTGATTTTGTGATGTTTGTAAAATTTTATATGAATTGCTGATTAAATGATGTCATGAATTTGAAAATCAAAATTAGAATATGAGGTTGATGAATGAAAATGGAAATTGTATGAATTAATTGATGTGCTGGAAAATTTGTCTTATGAACAGTGTCTAGTTTTTTGATCATAACTTAAGTTCTGGAAATGATTTTTGAGTAATTATTATTGGATTGGAAATTTATGACATAGGGATTCAACCTTTATTCAGACCATTAGATCTGAATATTCCTGGAATTAGGTGAAAAATGGACTCAAATTTTGAATTAGAAATCTGTCCAGTAAAATACTGGGTAGATTGCAGTGAACGTTGCTTAGAATCAAATTCATAATTTTTTCTACAAAATTCGTTTTAATGTTATTCCAGTTGGAAATTAAATATAACACATGTACCTACATTTTTTTAGTTTTTCACTTGTCCAAATTCCATCTAAAAATGGATGAAAAAGACAAGGTAATATAAGGCAGAAATCTGTCCAGTAAAATACTATGAAGATTGGAATTAACGTAGTTTAGAAGATAATTCATAACTTTTGCTAAAACATTTGTTTTATTGTGATTCTAGTTGAAAATTAAAGATAAGACATGCACCTACATTTTATTAGGTGATCATTTTCCCCATTTCTATATACAAATGGACAAAAAATATAGGAAAACATAAGGTAGAAATGCTGTCTAGAATAGGGCAGTTTGCATATATATGTTGATTGTGGAATTTTGTGATAGAAAAATATATTATTTTATTTTCTTATAGATATAATGATTAAATGAGCAAGTATGAGGTTGTAAAATATTTAATGGAAATTATTGCATTTATATGGACTTTATATTAATGTTATCTATATAATTTATGTAAATAATAATAAAGGTAACAAATATAATTAAGCCCTATAACATCTAGTCGAGAATTAGAAATTAGGATAAGTTGGCATGCTAATAAAAGTGTAGAAATATAGGCACTAAAAATAATAGTGTTGAAATTTAATTTATATAGGCACTAAGAAATAGTGCTGAGTTGAAATTACATATGTACTAAGAAATAGTGCTAAGTTTAAAATTACATATGCACCAAAAAAGTGCTGAATTGTTATTGAAAATATAGGCATTAAATGCCGAGTTATAAAATAATTATGTAGGCACCGAGTATACTGCTGAAGAGCAGAAATAAGATGTTATGGGCTATCAAATAAATAACAGAAAAAAATGTAAATTATTAAATTGATAGTTCAAATTGTATATCTTGTATTATTAAAATTTCAAGCATGCTTAATGAATGGAATATCGTAATTGATGAATTAAATATTTTTGCATGACGAAAATAGCTTTACTATTAATTGAATATTTGGCATGCTTAATAAATTAATTTTAGTTTCTAAAATTTCATTTTAGAACTATTTATGTAATTATTGGATAGTTGTCAAACGTACCACTAAGCTAGTAGCTTAGCGCGTGTGTTTCATGCGTAGATAAATAGATGTAGTTGTTACGTTAGGGTGATCGAAGATAAGGGGAACCCCAAAATTAGATTACAACAGTCTAGTTTCTTTTTGTATGTTTTAGAAATTATATTGTAAAAATTAAATTTTAAGAATTTCTTTTGATGTAAATTTATGGCATGTAATATTTATAAGGAATGAATTTAGTAATTTCATATATCTAGTATTATTTGTAAATATATTTCTAAATATTATGGTTTAATTGAATGAGTTATTTTAAATTAAATTAATCACATCACTAGTTGCATATTTAATATATATATATATATATATATATATATATATATATATATGGTAATAAATATCCTGCTAATAATAAACTCGAAAATTAAAATAAAAATATTTATACAATAAATTGAGCATTGGTTTTAAAACAAATGAGCTTAGTAGCACTTTCATATCCTATTAACGATTAGTAGGGTAAAGGAGCACTACATTCAATTATATAAATGCATATGGCATCAAAATTGCATCAAAAGCATGAGCCTTTGGGGATTGACATAAATATGAGCACTCCATTAGGAATTGTAGTAGTTGTGAATAATGTATGTTGCAATTGCTTGATATGCATTAATAAAGATGAATTGATAGCTGATCTGATTTTATTTTCACTACATGAACTTGATGTGATAATGGGAATGGAATGGTTAACTAAACATTAGGCAATAGTGAATTTCTTTACTAAGGAAATAATTTTGGAATCACCGAACCAGCCAAGGGTTGTTGTAACATTCTCGTTTTCCCACATATGTATTTCTACATGCATTTGATTTGGACATATGCATTTGCATATATTTTACTTGAACACGTGCATTTCATATGTATTTTTGTAGAGGCAAGTTCATGATAGGCACTAGCTATGTATCTAAATATTTTGCAATTATGCTGAATTGTACGTGTCTATTTTATAATTTAGTTGAGAATGACATAAAATTGAAATTTATGTGAATAAATTATTTGATCAAATTAATAAAGAAAAATGAAAAGAAACAAAAAAACAAAAAAAAAGGAAAAGAAAAAGAAAAGAAAGGAAGAAACAAAAAAAGGAAAAATGACAAAAGTGAGGAGCTGTGAGGTGGACCTTATCTTCTTCCTTACTATTCTGCCCCCTCACTTCAGCTTTGTTTCTTCTTCTTCTTCCACCATTTCAGCCTTCTTTTCTTCCTTATTTCACTTAATTTTTTCAGCAAATTAATCCCTTTCAAGTTCGTTCTTGGTAAGTAATCTTCTTTCCATTGTTCTAGTGTTGGTTTAAACTGTTAGGGTTGTATTGCATCAGTGTCTTGCACTCTGATTTGGATGACTTTATGAACCAAATTTGGAAAATTTTAAAACCCAAAATTTGTTCATTTATGTCTTAGATTTATTTATGTATAAATATTGTTGCAAATATTTAGTGTATATGAAAAGATATTGGCATCTAATCAGAACTGGTTCGGGTGTGAACCCTAGCTGAGTTAGCTACTATGTCTATTTGTTTTGAATATGATAGATCCCTTATTTTAAGTACATAAAAGCATTAAAGTTTTAGATACATGTGTTATCTATATGTATACCAAATTTCATATTCATATGTCTTGTGTATGTTTATTTATAGTGAATGTAACCATGATTATTGCATAGTTTGAGCTACCTGCTTAGTGCCCTAGGCAGGTCTAACATAATGTTTTTATCATTTTGAAATTTTTATAGATAGAATCTATAATATATCAAAACATGAAAGTTATAGTTTTATGGCTTATCTAAATTTTGGTATAAATTTCACCTTAATATGTTACGTATAGAGTAATATATGGCCTTCACAAATCATATTAGTCCGTAAGCCAACTCTATTATGGACTAGTGAAATGTTTCTTATAATTTGAGGACCTTAGAGACATAATTAATAAAAGTTTTAAACATGAAAAGTGTTCCATTTTAACCTATATAAATTAATGCAGATTTTAACTATAATATGACTTGTATAATGTAAGATATGAAGGACCAAAATTCGTACCCTAAAACTGCCTAAGGGCAGAAAACATGGAAGAAAACATAACACAATTGGAAATTCCACCAAATATTGTACAATGCTCCAATATCTCTGAAATTGAATATGTTATGTAATTATATGTTAAATTTAATTAGAAGAAAGAATCATATTAATTGGTCAAGTATAGAAAAAGTTATGGGTTAATGATTCCCATAAGGTCACACACTACCTCATAAGAAAAACCCTAACTATGGATATAAACTATGCACATTAATTTGTTTAAACAATATTAAGTTTCTCTAGTCATGAATTAATCAATTATATTCTCATATTAGGTTCACAACAAATTAGAGACCCACAAGGGGGGATAACCAATAAGTTAAGGGTCAGAATCAAAGGAGAAAGGTGAGTATAGTTGTGAAACAATTTCTTTAGTGCATATGAATATTTCTTGTTATGTGATATGTGAGATGATTATGGTTATGTGATTCATATGATTGTCATGATTTGACCTTGATAATGAGATGATGGATAATTTGTGTCATATGTGGTATATATAAGTGGTATATTTGAGGTATATGTTTGACATATGTGATATATACATGGTATATGTGTAGCATATTTGAGGTATATGCATAGCATACATAGTATACATGTGGTATATGTATGGTATATGTAAAAGGATATAAAGGATGATGAATGTTTAGTTACAACTGCATATGCACAAGGACTTAAAAATGCATTGTGACTAGTTAATTGACATTGTAAGGCAAAGGAAGAGGCCTATGGCTCAACAAATATGCAAATGATCAAGCTAGCTAGCAAATGCAAAGGTTCACATGGCAAACGTTCACATGGAAACCCAAGACAATATCTATTTAACTTGGTCACAACAAATTGAAATGAGATAAGCATGAGCATAACCAAAGATTGGTTATTCTATGTTTAAATTTTACTTGTAATTATATGATAATGGTGAATGCAATGGGTTTGTGATTTGATACTATGAGTTGCTTGGTGTTTTAAAACTCGTTTGATGATTACTCTCACTGAGCCGCAAGTCATCAATTTGCATCATTTTTCAGGTAAATAAATGTGGTAGCTCATTTTGGTTGACATATAGAAGACATTGAACAAATGTCACCGGTCAAGCCTCACCACTCTCTCTCCTTGCATTCCACACAAACATAAGATCATGACATCTACATTTTGGACTTATATGAATGTACATATATAATTACTCAAGATTAGTTTTAAAATGTATAAATGAGTGCAACTGTAGTTCTCCCTTACCCTACTAGTCGTTAATAGTATATGAAAGTGTTACCAAGCTCATACCAATGCTCAAATTATTGTTTTTTTCTTCAATTTTCGATTTTATTATTAGCGGAATATTTATTACTATATTTCTCTTTTTTTTTATTTAAATATGTAACTAGTGATGTAAATATTTTGATTTAAAATTCTCATTCATTAAACTATAATATTCAGAAACACATTTACAAATAATACCAAAATATATTAATTACAAAATTCACCCTTTTATAAATCCTACATGCCACAAATTTACAACAAAAGAAATTCTTAAAATTTAATTATACAATACAATACCCAAAATATATAAAAAGAAAATAAACTACTACAATTTGATTTTGAGATTTCCCTTTCTTCGGTCGTCCAAACGCAACAGTTACGTCTACTAATCTGCGCGTGAAACACATGTGTTAAACTACTAGCTTAGTGGTACGTAGCTTAGTGGTACGTTTGACAACTATCCAATAATTATATAAAATTTATAAAATACAATTTTAGAAACTACAATTAATTTACTAAGCATACCAAAACAATCAAATAACATCAAAACTATTTACATCATACAAAAACAAAATATAAAATTTATCAATTATAACATTTCATTCATTAAGCATGCTTGAAATTTTTTAACAATACAAGACATACAATTTGTAATATCATTTTAATAATTTACATTTTTTTCTCCATTTATTTGATAGTCCACGACATCTTATACCGGAACTAAACACTTGATACAGGGTTTCTGCTTTTCGCAGTATACTCGATGTCTACTTAATTATTTTATAACTCGGTGTTTAATGTCTATATTTTCAATAATAACTCAGCACATTTTCGATGCCTACGTAATATCAAACTCAGCACTATTTCTTAGTGCCTACATAAATTAAATCTCAACATTATTTTCTAATGCCTACATTTCTACCCTTTTATTGGCATCTTAACTTATCTTAATTTCTAGTTCTTACCTAAATGTTATAGGACTTAATCACGTTAGTTACTTTTATTATTATTTACTTCAATTATGTATGTAATACTAATATAATTTCACATAAATGCAATAATCTCCATTAAATATATTAAAGCATCATACTCATTCATTAAATCAGTATAAATATCAGAAAAATCAAATAATATATTTTTCTATCATAAAATTCAATAACAAACTCATATATACAAGTTGTCCTATTCTGTGTAGAATTTATATCTCCGATTTTCTTGCATTTTTTATCCATTTTTAAATGGAATTTGGACAAATGATCATCTAATAAAATATAGATACCTGTCTTATCTTTAACTACCAATTATAATCATATTAAACTAAATTTTGTATCAAAAGTTATGAATTTTTCACTAAGCTATGTTCATTCTATTCTCTCCAGTATTTTACTGGACAGATTTCCTGTTTGAACTTTGAGTCCACTTTACACCTAATTGTAGGCATATCCAACAATAAAAGTTGAAGTCCTATGTCTTAACTTTCCAATCCAATAAGAAATACTCAAAAATCATTTCCATAACTCAAGTTATGGCTTAATATTTAGACACTGTTCATAAGACGAATTTTTCAGCACTTCATTAAATCCTACAAATACCTATCTTCATGCATCAACAACATATTCTAATTTTTATTTTCACAATCATGGCATACTTTAATCATCAATGCATCACTCAATCAAAATATCAATAATTTCATACACAATTATACATAATATTACAAAATCAAAAATCAATATTTTTTCCATATTGAATTTTTGCCAAATGTACATACCTCAAAAAGTCTAGTTTTCTTCACTCTTTTCTTCCTCCTAATTAGTTTTCTCTTTGCCCTTACTTCCTCTTTGATTATTCCCCAAAGATTGTTTACCTCCTTGGCCTAACAACAAATGTCACACTAATCAAGCACTAAACACACTAATCAACCCTTAATCACCATTAACATACTAATAACCCTGAATTACCAACCTTAATGGTAATTAACCTAAAAATCAAAGAAAATAGGAGAAGAAAAGTGAGAAGATGAAAAATCTAATCTCACCTTTGTAGATCTTCAAAATAACCAAAATCTTCCTTCTATTTTTCTCTTCTTTTCTTCCTTCCTCCTCTTTTGTTTTGCTCACTTTGCTTCACTTTATTGTTGATCTTGCCTTAATCCAACTTTTTATATTTAAACCTTGGCTTTAATTGAAGAAAAAGAAGAAGAAATATGGGAGGAAAGGTCACGGTAGAAGGAAGAGAAATGAGAGTGTTTATTTGGTTAAGATGAGGAAGAAGAAGAATTAATGACAAAAAATATGAAATTTGACTTTTATAGTTGGATTAAGTGGGTGGTTAAGATCAATAGATAATCTTGTCCCTCATTGGTCCATTAATTTAAATCACACTTACTTTATTTTAATCCAAAGAATATTCATTTCCTTAGATAAAGAATATTCCATTTCTATACCTTCTTAAAATATTTGTGTCAAAAACACTGTAAATTCAAATTCTATTCAGCGAAAAATTATTATTTTCTAAATTTTAGCTCCGAACCTTAAAATTTTCAATTAATAACATCCAAAATATTTTTTTTATATTTTATTTTCATTTTAATTATTTTATTCCATGTCTGAATTTAGACCCCTATTGGTTCGGGGTGCCGGATTTTGGTCACCCTCCACCGTGGCCTAAATTATTGGCCATTACAGCAACTCGTAATCTTTTATGTGTAAAGTTTCAGTCATAATATATTTCATATATTATGTTGGGGTGAAAATTTTGTTGTTGATTTACATATTCATGAAGTGATATTACAGGATATGATGAAAAACAATTTACTATCAATATTAATAGGATCTTATGTCTTATTTGTATGTCATGTGTGATTATTTGACACAGGGATAGGTTTATAGGGTATGATGTTACATTTTCTGTATTAGAGCAGGGATAGGTTCTGTTGCCCAGATATTAAGCCAAGAAGGGGGGTTGAATTGGAGTTTTAAATATTAAACTTTAAAGTGCAGAAATAAAAATTAATTTTAGGAGAGATAGAGAAATTTGACACAAGGATTTTTATAGAGGTTCGGGTGTTAACAAACCCTACTCCTCTCCCCAATCGCAATTGGGAGTTTCATTAACACACTAAGTGTTACAATGGAGTTTTACAAGCTCACTCCCAACTATGGTGTTTCTAACAATGGATCACACCTAACCCAATAACCCTTGTGTTTTAATGGCTCACACAAATAACCAATTCCTTGTGTTTTGAAGGCTCACACAAATAACCTTTACCTTGTATTTTAAAGGCTCACACAACTAACCTTTACCTTGTGTTTTAAAGGCTCACACAACTAACCCTTATAAGTGTTCTACTCTTAATCCCAAGATACCCAATAACTCACTTGAGTAGATGATTACAGAGAGAGGCACTTACAAATCTTTAATGCTCAGAAAATAATGAGCAAAAAGATTTTCACAGAGAATAAATATTTGTTTTGAAAGTATTAAATGCTCAAATGGCTTACAACAAGATTTTGATTCGAAATATTAGCTATTCTCCTGTTCTGGATGCATAAATGACTTGCATTTATACTTCCATGATGAATTCTAGCCGTTTGATTGCATTTAATGTGGAAATAGCCATTGCACCAACCCAATTAATCGCGCCTAACATGTTTCTCTTTCATGTTTCACGGGCATGATTATGTGTGTCACAGTTGTGACTGTTATTCCAAGTCGTGACTTAAGTAGTGACCATGGCCGTGAAGCATTCGGAAAGGTTTTTAAGTATTTGTTCACGGGTGTGACATTTAATCTTCACGGGCGTGACAATTTTCCAAGCCGTGGTACAAGTGGTGACTCCGACCGTGAAGCTCTCTGGAAGAAATTGTCATGAAGGTTCACGGGCGTGACATTTAATTCACGGGAGTGACTTAAATGTGCATTTCACTATTTGTTGTCTTCTTTCATGGCCGTGAACTTCAAATGTTGGTTTTGGTGACGGTTAGCTTTTTCACGGGCGTGATGCATAGGATCACGGGCGTGAACATGCTTACTTCCTTAATTTTATGTTTCAAAGATTAATCTTCCATTCTCCATTCTTGCTATTTTATTCCATACCCTGTTTAATAAACTTAGAAAAACAAGTATGTTAAATACAAATTACTATTTTATTTGTTATCATCAAAATGATGGAAATACCCCTCAAGGTTTAACAATCTCCCCTTTTTTGATGGTGACAATTAACTTTGCAATATGTGCTTTTGAGAAGTCTCCCCCTCAAAAGATACTTAGGATAAAAACTGATGAAAATGCAAGAATTGTAAAGAATGATGTAGCATTGAAATAAACTTACTAGTTTTTAAGTATATGCAAGTTATATGCAAAGTATATCCAATATATACCAAAATTCTTTTTAAGGCATGAAGTATATGTAAGGTATATTTAGAGTATATCATGGCATATTCATTTATGTAACTTGCATTAAGGTATATGCAAAGTATACTTAAGATATATCTAATGTATAAAACTCATTTTCATACTTGCATATTAATTTTGAATCAAATTCTAAGTATTTCTAATTTCTAATTTCTCCCTACTTAACTCAATGTCAATGTATTTGTAGGTTCTTATTTTTTATTCAAAATTCATTTATCTTAATATATTGCTAGGTTCGTTCTCCCCCTTTTGTCATCAACAAAAAGAATATAAAGATTAAACCATTAAAGAAAAACAAAGCAATTATATTAAATAAAGTGAAATACAATCAAAGATAATTAAAGTTCAGAAAGGAAATTTAAAATTTCCTACAAACAAACAAAAAAAAACAAGTAAATCAACAAGCAAACAAGCAAATTTAGGTTACCATCTAGCCTAACACCTAGCCGGACATCCTGTCCCTAAGATGAGCAACTTCAGCCTCGAGGTTGTCCATCCTAGACTCTATGAAGTCCTTGAGGTGCTCCAACCTCTCATCCATGGAAGCTTGCAACTACTCAAATCGTGGTTCCAAGAGGTCAACCACTTGCTGTGCCAAACTTGGTGTGGAAGCCGAGGATTGTCTGATGTCTTGCTCAGCCGCTGGAGGTGCTTCCTCAACCCGAGCCCTTTTCTTCTGATGGATCCCTTGGAGGCCGGCTTTGAAGTCCTCCATATCATTGTCTTCCCAAATTATCTCCCCAGCAGTGTCTCTGAAGCGGTAGTAAATATTGTTCTCATGAACAATTCTGACAATCGTTCCCATCTTGATGAAGGACTCGACATCCAATCGATCTTGAGGATGCCCTGGGATGAGATTGAAGTGATGCTCATCCAGCTTCAAATAGCCAAGCTTCAAGGCCATATGGGTGACGTATCCACCAATGAGTATATCTCCTATGGGTTTGGTGGCAATGGATAGAAGATGGTTTGTAAACCATCTAGAAAGTGCCACCGTGAGTCCTCTTCTAGCCATTTCGAAAAGGAAGAGCTCAGATTTATGAATGGTCCCATTGCTGTCTCCCAGAGTGAATATGTTATAGATTAGAAACCTATGCAAATATTTGTGCACTGGGGACCAGAGATGAGTGCTCTTTGTCTTCTTGACATCCCAGCTACAATTTGTGCCAAAATGGGTCCATGCCCGAGTCACGAAGAATTCCACTTCACTGTCATTGAGGATGCCTTCCGAGGATAGATTAAATAAATCCCCGAATTCAGTGGCATTGAGGGTGTTTGGATTGTTGCAGAGTTGGAATTTCACCACTCCAGTAGGAGACACTTGCAAAGTGCTAAAAAATTCCAGTGTTGGTTCCCGCAATGTTGGCTGATGAATGTCCATGAATTCCTTCAAGTGATAGGCCTGGAGTTGCTCTGTCATTTCCGTTTCAAGCCTGAGAGTGTGGACTGTTTTCCATTCAAAGGACCTCGATGAAAGGAGAGGCCTTTGCTTCAAGGTGGAGTACCGGGGATGGCAATGCTCCAGAATTATGTTCATGAGGTAATCTGCGTACCTCGTGGGAGCATGAGATTTCTTCCTAGTACCCTTTAATGAGCCGGTTTCCATGTTGATTAAAGAAATGAACTTTGAAGAGTTTGGAAAAATTTGACAGAAATTGTGAGGAAACCCTAAATGAGTATGATTTTTTATGAAGGAATGGACTTTTGATGGTATTTATAGCAAAATTTCGTGACTTGGGGGCCGTAATCTTCAATATATCATTGAATGTGTGTAAATGAGAGCGGTTTCTAGGAGTTGAAGGGTTGAAATGTGAAAAATAACCGGCTGTTTTCTTATATACCCGATGCATTCATGGGCATGAATGGTCGTGTTCATGGTTTGCTGAAGGGGTGCTCTACCCGTGAATAAAGGTGTGAACATGGTCATGGTCGTGACCTTTGAATCTCACGGTCGTGAATGATAAACTATCACAGCGGTGACAAAATCGTCACGGGCGTGAAAGGTTGAATTTCACTACTTATGCCCGTGAACTAAAGCGTGACTCAAAGCGTGAACGTCTCTGTGGGTTTGGGTTGAAAATGTTCACGGGCATGAAAATTCATCACGGGCGTGAACAAGGCTTTTCACGGGATTGAATGAAGTCGTGAACATAAACTTCATTACTTGAAGCCGTGAACGATGTCGTGAATCAAGTCGTGAACGACACTGCCTCTTTTGGCTATTTAAGTCACGGGCGTGAACATATGTCACGGGCGTGACTTCCCTAAAATTTCCATCAAATAAAATTAAGTCCTAAAAACAAGACTAAATCATTTCTATGAAGATTCTATCCCTGTAACATAAAATTTTCATCAAATATACTATCTTATATCTAATGATATGATACAAAATCAATATTATCACTTAAGATTTGATGATTTCACAATCACAAGGTTAATCCATCAATCATACCAATTTCTCTTCTAATGAAATTAAATCTTTCCTCATTTAGAGACTTAGTAAAAATATCTGCCAATTGATTTTCTGTACTTATAAATTCCAATGCAACATCTCCATATTGAACATGATCTCTAATAAAGTGGTGTCTAATGTCAATATGCTTACTTCTCGAGTGTTGAATAGGATTCTTTGAAATATTTATAGCACTTGTATTGTCACATTTAATGGGTATATGGTTCATATCATGACCATAGTCCTTAAGTTGTTGTTTCATCCAAAGAATTTGAGTACAACAACATCCTGCTGCTACATACTCTGCTTCAGCAGTTGAAAGAGCAACTGAAACTTGTTTCTTGCTAAACCAAGAAACTAAGCATTCTCCAATAAATTGACAAGTACCTGAAGTACTTTTTCTATCTAAAAGACTACCAGCATAGTCTGCATCTGAATATCCTACAATATAAAAGGATGAATTTCTAGGATACCACAAACCTAGATACAATGATCCATGTAAATATCTTAGAATTCTTTTTACTGCATGTAAATGAGATTCTTTTAGACATGATTGAAATTGTGCACACAAGCAAACACTATACATTATGTCGGGTCTAGAAGCAGTAAGATATAAAAGTGATCTGTTCATACTTTGATAGAGCTTTTCATTGATGCTCTTACCCTTTTCATCCTTGTCCAGTTTTGTTGATGTGCTCATAGGAGTCTTGGCATTCTTGCATCCTTCCATTCCAAATTTTTTAATTAAATCTTTGGCATATTTGGATTGGTTGATGAATATACCCTCATTGCTTTGCTTTATTTGTAGACCAAGAAAATACTTAAGCTCTCCCATCATGCTCATTTCAAATTCCCTAGTCATACACTTAGCAAATTCTTGACAAAGCAACTCATTTGTAGAACCAAATATTATATCATCAACATAAATTTGAACAATTAGTATATCATGCTTGTGCTTTTTAATGAATAATGTGGTGTCAATATTCCCCTTTATAAAGTTATTTTCTAAGAGAAAATAACTTAGTATTTCATACCAAGCTCTTGGGGCTTGTTTCAAACCATATAAAGCTTTTGAAAGTTTAAAAACATGATTTGGAAAATCATTGCTTTCAAAGCCTGGTGGTTGTTCTACATAAACTTCTTCTTCTATATGACCATTTAGAAATGCACTTTTGACATCCATTTGAAAGAGTTCTTTGTCTCCTATCATATGCCTTGAGCATCCACTATCAACTAGCCAAGCATTTTTGTTTATTGTGGACTTGAGGCATACCTATAGAATCACAATTCAAGTATGATTTTTAGGTACCCAAATGAGCTTGGGTCCTTGGGGGTTAGCACATGACGGTTCCTAATGAGCATTCCTTATCCAGCAATATTTATTTATGTGACCAAATTTCATGCAATAATTACACAGTTTAGGTCTGAAAATACTTTTTGGTCTCATAATGCTTTTGAATTCCATATTTCTATTTGACTGATTTTGAGAACAATGGCATGCACAATCATGATTAATTGATGCTTTTCTAGATGCATGCTTCTTATATATAAAGGCATGATTATTCTTTTTATGTATAGAAGGTTTAACATGCTTATTCCTTGGTGTTGTTCTAACAAGTGTGGAGATGTGAGGTTCACTTGACTTAACAAAGATGGTTTTGTGAAAGGATGTTGATGTGTCCTTAAATCCTAGACCATGTCTAATTAAGGGTGATCTTTGAGACACAATGAGAGTATCTAAACTCTCTTTACCTTTGTGAAATTTAAAGACGGAATTTCCAAGTTCCTCAACTTCATTTTTCAAAGTATTATTTTCTTTAAGTAAAGAAGCAGTTGAGGGTCTTGATGAATATTCATCTAATGACTTTTGGAGAGATTCATTAGATGATTTAAGCTTTATGCTCTCCTTTTCTAAGTCTACTAAATAGGGTATGGAATAAAATAGCAAGAATGGAAAATGGAAGATTAATCTTTGAAACAAAAAATTAAGGAAGTAAGCATGTTCACGCCCGTGATCCTATGCATCACGCCCGTGAAAAACCTAACCATCACCAAAACCAACATTTGAAGTTCACGGCCATGAAGGAAGACAACAAACCGTGAAATGCACATTTAAGTCACACCCGTTAATTAAATGTCACGCCCGTGAACCTTCATGACAATTTCTTCCAGAGAGCTTCACGGTCAGAGTCACCACTTGGACCATGGCTTGGAAAATTGTCACGCCCGTGAACAAATACTTCAAAACCTTCTAGAATACTTCACGGCCATGGTCACTACTAAAGTCACGGCTTGGAACAACAGTCACGACCGTGACACACATAATCACGCCCATGAAATATGAAAGAGAAACATGTCAAGCGCAATTATTAGGGTTGGTGCAACGGCTATTTCCACACTAAATGCAATCAAACGGCAAGAATTCATCATGGAAGTATAAATGCAAGTCATTTATGCATCCAGAACAGGAGAATAGCTAATATTTCGAATCAAAATCCTGTTGTAAGCCATTTGAGCATTTAATACTTTCAAAAAAATTATTTATTCTCTGTGAAAATCTTTTTGCTCATTATTTTCTGAGCATTAAAGATTTGTAAGTGCTTCTCTCTGTAATCATCTACTCAAGTGAGTTATTGGGTATCTTGGGATTAAGAGTATAACACTTGTAAGGGTTAGTTGTGTGAGCCTTTAAAACACAAGATAAAGGTTAGTTGTGTGAGCCTTTAAAACACAAGATAAAGGTTAGTTGTGTGAGCCTTTAAAACACAAGGTAAAGGTTATTTGTGACATCCCGCCTATATAATAGGAATAATCTCATTACATAAGCGGAATGACACAGACAATCTGAATGAAACTAGTCTGAATTTAAATTTTTTATTTAATAACTAAATTGATATTTTTTTTAATATTCAAATATACATATGGATTCAATTATCAAATACATTATCATGTTACATAAATATTATACTTCATTATAACTATCAAAATTAATGGTTTTTACCTTACATCTGACTATATAGATATAATACCAAAATACAAAATATGTTTTTAACTATATATAGGACATGTCTAACAAACTCATATGCATGATAATAAAGAAAATGCAAAATAATATGCATCCGACCCTCAACCAGTTCTGATGCGTCTCCTCTAGTATGGGCTTGTACTTCCTCTATCAACTTCACAGTTTACTACTTGCAAGCTCCAGTTCCTACGCGGGAAAAACCCACCACTTGGACCATTGCTTGGAAAATTGTCACGCCTGTGAAGATTAAATGTCACGCCCATGAACAAATACTTCAAAACCTTCCAGAATACTTCACGACCATGGTCACTACTTAAGTCACTGCTTGGAACAACATTTACGACCGTGACACACATAATCACGCCCATGAAACATGAAAGAGAAACATGTCATGCACGATTATTAGGGTTGGTACAACGGCTATTTTCACATTTAATGCAATCAAACGGCAAGAATTCATCATGGAAGTATAAATGCAAGTCATTTATGCATCCAGAACAGGAGAATAGCTAATATTTCGAATCAAAATCTTGTTGTAAGCCATTTGAGCATTTAATACTTTCAAAACAGATATTTATTCTCTATGAAAATCTTTTGCTTATTATTTTCTGAGCATTAAAGATTTGTAAGTGTTTCTCTCTGTAATCATCTACTCAAGTGAGTTATTGGGTATCTTGTGATTAAGAGTAGAACACTTGTAAGGGTTAGTTATGTGAGTCTTTAAAACACAAGGTAAAGGTTAGTTGTGTGAGCCTTTAAAACACAAGGTAAAGGTTATTTGTGACATCCCGCCTATATAATAGGAATAATCTCATTATATAAGTGGAATGACACAGACAATCTGAATGAAACTAGTCTGAATTTAAAATTTTTATTTAATAACTAAATTGACATTTTTTTTAATATTCAAATATACATATGGATTCAATTATCAAATACATTATCATGTTACATAAATATTATACTTCATTATAACTATCAAAATTAATGGTTTTTACCTTACATCTGACTATATAGATATAATACCAAAATATAAAATATGTTCATAACTATATATAGGACATGTCTAACAAACCCATATGCATGATAATAAAGAAAATGCAAAATAATATGCATCTGACCCTCAACCAGTTCTGACGCGTCTCCTCTAGTATGGGCTTGTACTTCCTCTATCAACTTCACAGTTTACTACTTGCAAGCTCCAGTTCCTACGCGGGAAAAACCCACGCTAAGCCATTTCTAGCTTAGTGGTACATATAAGCATTTAAGTTTTCCCATGCAGTCACACAAACATGGGTCATAATAATCATTATATAATTTAAATAAATTATTGCATAAAATTTAGAAAATATTATAATAAAATAAAATTTATGTTCCATTATATTATCATTATATTTGTATCAGGACATGAACTGTATATATTTAACCATATGTAATATGTAAAATATTAAGCATTCTACCTCCTTTCATATTTCCATAACTCATTTTAATTTAATTGATTTCCCTAAAATTATGATTGTTTAGTTAACTCAAATCTCAATCCATATAAGCATAAATATTTTAACATACAGTTACCAAAATGCATGGTAGTTAATTCATAATACAATACACAATATTCCAACATACATTATACAGGGAAAACCACATGATTATACAATATTACCAAATTCATTGATAATATATATATATATATATATATATATATATATATATATATAAAACTCAATTATAAATTTAGCTTACCTTAATAAATATTTATAATTCATGCTATTTCAAACATTTTATCTGTCAACGTGTACATGTATGTCTTTAAATTAATTTATATATATATATATATATATATCCCAAATCTCATTCCCGGACTGTTCGAATATAGGGCGTGTAGTAGGGCCGCTCGCAGAGCTTAAGCACCCTACTCACTATAGTCTCAAATCAAGAGCGCTCGTGAAGCTTAAGCCTCATGACCGAGTAATATCACATCATCTGTATACAATTAGGATAGGAGTGCTCTCAGAGCTAATACCACCCTGTTCCTAAACCATATCAATATCGGTACTGTAATGCCCCCGCAATGGTGCACCATCTATCCCTAATTAGTCCACAGGTTGAGAACTGGGCAATTAATGTTATTACTTATTTATTTTCTTTATATATTAATTTGCTGGAATCAATATTCCCATTACATTTATAATGAAAATATGATTATAAAATTTTAAAATCATATAATCATATGATATTCCATTATATATAACTATTTAAGTAATATTGACAGACTTTAATTATTTTTCTATACAATCAAAACCAACAAATCTTTTAATACAAAACCAAAATTTATAATAACTTTATGAGTCCAAGTATGCCATATAACCTCTCTTTTCATCTCAAATACATATGTCATACATGACTTTCTAACTTCACTCTTTATTGTCCAAATTATTCAATAATTATCATTAATAATTATCTCATTTTTAATCAATCATATACTAATCTATATTGAAAAATATATTATGTTACATATTGTAAACCAAAATTTCCTACATTTTATCAATCAATTATTCATCCATATGTCTATACATACATTAACATGAAATTTCATTGATTAAACACTTAATTCATTTCATATATACACATTTTAATACATTATTTAAATATTCAACTCATTCAAATAACACGCAATCATGCAACAAGGCAAACTAAAATGCATATATGTACAAACCTCAATGGAGCTTTTTCCAAAATCTAAAATTTGGAGCTTGTCTACTCTTATTGCTTTTTTTCTTATTGAGATCATAATTCGAAAATATAAATAATTAATACATTGATAAAATATTTATTCTTAATATAGTTTAAATAAATAACTACTATTTCTTTTAAGATGGAACATGACCTTTCAGGACTGTTAGATCAATAAATTTTTCTAAACTTATCAAATTTATATGATTCTTAATCCTAATTAAATATAACATCTAAAACTAAAACATATTAAAATTTCAGAATTTGTGAAATATTACACGATTTTTGGTATATTTTTAAATATTACTCTGTTCTCTGCCTTAGGCAGTTTCGGGGTACCACATTTAAAATTCATATCTTTCAATGTGTAGCTTCAATTATTATGAAAATTGTTATACGGTTATATAAGTTAATTTGAAATATTTTTCATGTTTACTCATTTCCATATTCGGTCTCTATGACTCTCAAATACTAGAGGATCTATAACTGGTTTAACATGAAGTATCAACCCGACCAATTCAATTGTTTAGCTCATAACTCATAACATACATGAAATTTTAAGGTGAGACTTTCACAGAAATTTAGATAAGACATAGGAGTACAACTTTCATGTTTTTCACTTTGGCTAATTCGATATAACAATAAGTGAAATATAAGGATGAAGTTACTGGATCTGCACAGGTATATGAAACCAGATCAATCAAGGAACAGTCATAGTTAATTTCAGAATAACTCAACCTAAACAAGAGAAATTTATACGATATTTTGCAGAGACCTCCATAACATATATACCTACAACTTTCATGTTTTACAAAACCTCATATTAAGCCACTAAGATGATCAATTTTTATAAAAACTGTAGGTTATTTAGTTGATACGTCTCCCTAAACCAGTTTCACCCCAATAATCATATCTCTTCAAAGTATGTTAAATAAAATATTACTATTTTATTTGTTATCATCAAAATGACGGAAATACCCCTCAAGATTTAACAGGTTCCATGGGAACATGCATTTGCATAAGATTATGATAACATATGCATCCTATGTGTTGAATAATATGTAGTGACATAATTCTATCTATTTTAGAGTCATCATAAGACATGATTCACCAAGGAATGAGTGGTCAGCCAAAATGCATTCTTATAAGTTATCACCTCATTTGCATAGAGATCAACTAGCACCAGGAGCTAGGGCTCCAGTACATGCATAACAATCATCACATGAAGAAGTACCCTATGAAAACCCTGAATAGGAAGTATAGGGGCCTAAATTATATAGGGAAAGACATTATGACAAGTTGAGAAAATAAGGTTCAGTTGATTTCAATGGCACAATAGACCTAACAGAAATAGAAACATGGCTTAAAAGGACACATAGGGTATTGAATATGATGAGATGTACCCCAAATGAGAAATTTGATTATACAGCGTCCTTGCTTCAAGGTAATGCTTATGAATGGTGGGAGACAGTCCCAGATAGTGATGCACAACCACTGGTTCTGACATGGAATGATTTTCTCTAGGAATTTCAAAATAATTACATGCTTGAGGCATATAAGGATGAAAAGAGAAAAGAATTCCTAAACCTAAAATAGGAGAACATATTTGTTACTGAGTATGAGGTGCAGTTCAACAAACTTTCCCACTATGCTACTTTGATGGTCTCTACTAAAAGAGATAAATGCAAGAAGTTTGAGGAGGGCCTCAAATATGATATTAGAAATAGAATCACAACTACTTATCTAGACAGTTATACCAGACTCAAAGACGTAGCAATTAGAGATGAAAGGTTAATGAAAGAAGCTAGAGAACAACAATTTAAAAAGGCAGCATAAGAGTTTTCTAGAGAGTCTAACAGTAGGCAAGAAAAGAGAGGAAGATACATGCCAGCACAATCTAGTAACAGAGATGGATACTCGAGCTCTAGAGGTCGTGCTATGACTTTCTTTTACCCAGATAGAGGGCAGAGCCAATATGCTGAATAAAGGACTACATATACTCATTGTGGTAGACAAAATACAGGTGAATGCAGAAGTCTCACGGGAGCATGTTATTTCTATGGGTCATTGAAGCACATGTATAGAGACTGTCTAGAAAAAGTCAAATTAGTAAAGACCAGTAGAGGCACAGGGGTGTCAGATACGATAGTTGAGGCACCAAGGGTTCACACTACTAATGGGACATAGGGTAAAGGTAGAGATAGAGGTAGAATTGGTATAGCAGGTAGAAGAGTAACTAGATATAAAGGTCAAAGTTCTAGACCCCATACACAAGCTAAAGTATTTGCCATGATTGGGCAGGAGGCGATTGATGCTCCTGAAGTTGTCACTAGTAATATTTATATTTTTGATATATTATCATATGCATTGATTGACCCTAGCTCCACACATTCATTCATATCATTGCATATGGCATCCAAATTGCATCAAAAGCATGAGCCTTTGGGGATTGACATAAATGTGAGTACTCTACTGCTAACAGTAGTATTTGTGAATAATGTCTATCGTGATTGCTTGATATGCATTGATAAAGCTGATTTGATAGATGATTTGATCTTATTGCCACTATATGAATTTGATGTGATATTGGGAATGGACTACTTTACCAAACATCATGGAATAGTAAATTGCTTTACTAAGGAAGTAATTTTAGAATCACCGAACCAGCCAAGGGTTGTACTTCTAGGTGAAAGACAAATTGTCCCTACATGTTTAATCTCAGCTATAAAAGCATTCCAGATGATCAAAGGAGGATGTGAAGCATATTTGGCATATGTGACTGATACAAGAACCATTGATAGCTTGCTTGAAAATATACCAATGGTGAGGGAATTTTCTGATGTATTCATAGATGATCTATAGACCTGATAGAGAGATAAAATTTACTATTGAACTGGTACCAGGAAGAGCACCAATATCAATGTCACCCTACGGAATAGCCCCAATTGAGTTGAAAGAATTGAAGAGCCAATTGCAGGAGTAACGCCCACTAATTAGTCTAAATTAGAATAAGTATGTGGTATACATAAAAAACACATGATAGACATAAAAAATTAAATAAATTGAATAAATGACTAAATTAGAAATTAAAATAAATTAAATTGATTGACATAATAAATTTGATTAAATTAGACCACATAATTAAATTGTACTTTTGGTGAAAATTAAGGGAATTAGATATAAGTAAATGTGCGAAGATGATGATGATGATGATGATGATGATAATAATAATAATAATAATAATAATAATAATAATAATAATAATAATAATAATAATAATAATAATAATATAAACAGAAAAGTGAACAGTAAAAAAGGGACACAGTAGAGAAGAGAAAAAAAAAAAGGGAAGAAATCGAGAGAAATGGGGACTGAAGTCAATTAAGACTTCATTTGCCCCATTTTATTCTAACTCTACACAATTCTATCAAACGTATCTCCATTCTTCTTCTTCCTCAAACCACCAGCCTCCATTTCTTCATCATTTCCTTCAAGATTTGCATTAAAATCAGTCCAAATAAATTTGTTCTTGGTAAGTAATTTCTTTTCCATAGTTATTGTGTTATTAGAGCTTTTAAGATTATATTTCTACGGTGTATTTCGTTCTATTTTTTTAAGTATCCTATGAACCGAATTTGAAGAGGTGTAAAATACTAAAGTTGTTCATATATGTGTTGTTTATATGTCTGTCAAATTTCATGAAATTATTTTGGGTATATAAAGATTTAAATTTGTTTGAGTGAAACTGGTTCAGGGAGACATGTCAACTGAATAACCTACAGTTTTTGTTTAAATTGATCATCTTAATGGCTGAATATGAGGTTTTGTAAAACATAAAAATTGTAGATGTATGTGTCATTTATCTCTCTGAAAATTTCATATAAATAACTCTTGTGTAGGTTGAGTTATAGTAAAATGAACTATGACTGTTCCTTGATTGAGCTGGTTTCATATACCTGTACAGCTCTAGTAATTTCATCCTTATATTTGACCTATTTTTAAATCGAATTAGCCAACGTTTTAAACATGAACGTTTTATTTCTATGTCTTACTAAATTTCTATAAAAGTATCACCTTAAAATTTCATGTATTTTGTGAGTTATGAACTGAACAATTGAACTGGTCGGGTTGATACTCTATATTGAACCAGTTATAGATCCTTCAGTATTTGAGAACCTTAGAGATTGAATATGGAAATAAGATAAATATGCCAAAATGTTCCAAATTAACTTATATAACTGTATAAAAAGTTTCAGAATAATTAAGGCTACACATTGAAAGATAGGAATTTTTAAATATGGTACCCTAAAACTGCCTAAGGGCAGAGACCAGAGCAATATTTAAAATTATACCAAAAATCATGTAATGGTTCAAAAATTCTGAAATTTTAGTATGTTTTAGTTTTAGATATTAAATTTAATTAGGATCAAGAATCATATAAATTTGATAAGTTTACAAAAAGTTATTGATCCAACAGTCCTAAGAGGTCCTGTTCGAGCTTAAAAGAATTGTAGTTATTTATTTAAACTATATTAAGAATAAATATTTTATCAATGTATTAATTATTTATATTTTTGAATTATGATCTCAACAATAAGAAGAGCAATAAAAGTAGACAAACTCCAAATTTTAGACTTTGGAAAAGCTCCATTGAGGTTTGTACATATATGCATTTTAGTTTGCCTTGTTGCATGCTTGTGTGTTAATTGAATAAGTTGCATATTTGAATAATGTATTAAAATATGTGTTAAGGGGTGTGAATGTAGAATATGTAACATAATATATTTTTCAATATGGATCGGTATATAATTGATTAAAAATGTGATAATTATTAATGGTAATTATTGAATAATTATGACAATAAAGAGTGAAGTTAGAAAGTCATGTATGACATATGTATTTGATATGAAAAGAGAGGTTATATGGCATATTTGGACTCATAAAATTATTATAAATTTTGGTTATGTATTAAAAGATTTGTTGGCTTTAATTGTATGGAAAACTAATTAAAGTATGTCAATATTACTTAAATGGTTATACATAATGGAATATCATATGATCATATGATTTTAAAATTTTATAATTATATTTTCATTATAAATGTAAAGGGAATATTGATTCCAGCAAATTAATATATAAAGAAAATAAATAATTAATAACTTTAATTGCCCAGTTCTCAACCTGTTGACTAATTAGGGATAGATGGTGCACCATTGCGGGGGTATTACGGTACCAATATTGATATAGTTTAGGAACAGGGTGGTATTAGCTCTGAGAGCACCACTGTCATAATTGTACACATATGATGTGATTATACTCGGTCATGAGGCTTCAGCTCTGCGAGCGCTCTTGACTTGAGACTATAGTGAGTAGGGTACTTAAGCTCCGAGAGCAGCCCTACTACACACCCTATATCCGGACAGTTCAGGAATGAGATTTTGGCTATTTATATTAAAATATTATATATAAATTAATTAAAAGACATACATGTACACGTTGAGAAATAAAATATATGAAATAGCATGAATTATCTACCATGCAGTTTTGGTAACTATATGTTAACATATTTATGCTTATATGGATTGAGATTTGAGTTAACTAAACTAACATAATTTTAGGGAAATCAATTAAATTAAAATGAGTTATGAAAACTAATTAAATTAAAATAATATGAACAAAAAGAAAAAATTAAATTAAATTAAGTCTGTATGTGAAATTTAATAAATGATTTAAAGGATATGGTAAGAAAGGTAATAAAATATGGAAACATGAGAAGAGGTAGAATGCTTAATATTTTATATATTACATATGGTTGAATATATGCAATTCACGTGTTGATACAAATATAATGATAATATAATGGAACATAAATTTTATTTTATTATAATATTTTCTAAATTTTATGCAATGATTTATTTAAATTATGTCATGATTTTTATGATTCACATTTGTGTGACTGCATGTGAAAACTTAAATGCTTATATGTACTACTAAACTAGAAATGGCTTAGCGTGGGTTTTTTCCGTGCAGGAACTGGAGCTTGCAAGTAGTAAACTGTGAAGTTGATAGACGAAGTACAATCTCATACTAGAGGAGACACGTCAGAACTGGTTGAGGGTCGGATGCATATTATTTTTGCATTTTTTTCATTATCATGCATATGGGTTTGTTAGACATGTTTTGTATATAGTTAAGAATATATTTTGTATTTTGGTATTATATCTATATAGTTAGATGTGAGGTAAAAGCCAAAAATTTTGATAGTTATAATGAAGTATAATGTTTATGTAATAGGATGATTTATTTGATAATTTAATTCATATATATATTCGAATATTAAAAAAATGTCAATTTAGTTATTGAATGAAAATTTTAAATTCAAGCTAGTTTCATTCAGCTTGCCTATGTCAGTATGCTTATGTAATGGAATTTTTCCTATTATATAGGCGGGATGTCACAGTATGAATTGATTAATAAAGGGTATATCAGACCTAGTGTATCACCTTGGAGAGCTCTAGTATTATTTGTTAAAAACAAATATAAAACCATGAGATTGTGCATTAACTATACGCTACTTAACAAAATGCCAGTTAAGAACAAATATCCATTATCCATAACAGATGATTTGTTTGTCCAGTTGCAGAGAGCCCAGGTATTTTCCAAAATTGACTTAAAAACAAGCTATTACCAGCTAACGGGAGCAGAGGCAGATGTCTCGAAGACTGCCTTTCGAACTAGGTATGGACAATATGAATTTTTAATAATGCCATTTGGGTTGACTAATGCTCTAACTGCATTTATGACATTAATGAATAAAGTGTTTCAACCATATTTGGACAAATTTGTGATAGTATTTTATTGATGACATATTGGCGTACTCAAAGAATATGGGAGAACATGAACAACATTTAAAAATTATGTTGCAAACTTTGAGGGAGAAACAATTGTACGCTAAACTAAGTAAATGCAAATTTTGGTTGGATCATTTGGTATTTCTTGGACATGTGGTATCAGCTAAAGGAATAGAGGTAGGCCATGGTAAATTGGGAAGCTCCTAAAAATATTTCAGAAATGCATAGTTTTCTAGGTTTAGCAAGATATTTCCGTAGATTTGTTGACGGATTTTCATTGACTGCTAGCCCTTTGACTAAATTACTTAGAAAGAATGTGCCTTTCAAATGGTCTCTAGAATGCCAAATGGAGTTTGATGAGTTAAAACAGAGGTTAACCTCAGCACCAGTGTTAGCTATTCCTACAGGTATAGGTGGATTTACGGTATATAGTGATGCTTCTCGCCAAGGCTTAGGATGTGTATTGATGCAAAATGGTAAGGTGATAACTTATGCATCAAGACAATTGAGACCACATGAGATCTCATATCTAGTGTATGATTTAGAATTTGTTGCAGTTGTATTTGCATTGAAGATTTGGAGGCATTATTTGTATGATGAGACATTTCAGATTTTTATAGACCATAAAAGTTTGGGTTACTTGCTGACACAGAAAGAGTTAAACATGAGATAGAGGCAATGGTTAGAGATATTGAAGGATTATGTCTGCACAATTGAATATCATTCGGGAAAAGCCAGTATAGTAGTAAATGCACTGAGTAAGAAGTCCAGTAGCAGTGTAGCTCACTTGCAAACATGTTCTTTTCCATATTTAATTCAATTACGATTTATGAATATTGAATTAAATATGCATGATGGAAGATCACTGATTACTACTCTTCAAGTCATGCCTATACTAAAGGAGAGGATCAAAGAAGCACAAGGTAAAGATCCTCTATTATGTGAGAAAATTGAGATGGTAAAGCAGGGAAACAATACAGAATTTTATTTGCAGGATGATACACTGATGTTGAAGTCGCGCATATATATTCCAAACACTGATCATTTTCTTTAGGAAATAATGGAAGAGGCACACAATGAACCTAGGGATGACCAAGATGTATCACAATTTGAGACCTCATTACTGGTGGCCAAGAATGAAAAAAGACATAGCAGAATATGTTTCTAAATGCTTAACATGTCAGTAGATTAAGATTGAGCACCAGGCACCAGTTGGTAAACTACATCCATTGTCAGTGCTAGAATGGAAATAGGAGAAAATAATGATGGATTTTGTTTATGGATTGCCAAGAACTCCATGAAAAAATGTAGTATGGGTAATTATTGACAAATTAACCAAGTCAACACATTTTCTACCTATCAGATGGGGGTGTACACTTAAGAGTTTGGCAAAATCATATGTGAATGAAATAGTCAGATTACATGGCATTCCAATGTCCATTGTGTCTAGTAGAGATCCATGGTTTACTTCACATTTTTGGGTGAGTTTACAAGTTACATTGGGAACAAAATTGAACTTTAGCACTGTATTCCACCCATAGAGTGATGGACAATCAGAAAGGACTATACAGACATTGGAAGAAATGCCTAGGGCATGTTTTATAGAATTCAGAGGAGCTTGGGATGAATATATGGCATTAATAGAATTTACATGCAACAACCAATATCATAGTAGTATCCAGATAGCACCATATGAGGCATTGTTTGGCAGAAAGTGCCAAAGCCCCATCATTTAGGATGAAGAATGAGCACATGCATTAGAAGGGCTAGAGATAGTACAAGACATAGTGGACAAGAACAAGATTGTCAAGAATAAGCTAAAAGCAGCACAAGGCAGACAGAAAAGTTACGTTGATCAGTATAGAAGGGAGATGAAATACAAGTTAGGTGAAAAGGTATTTTTATGAGTATCTCCATGCAAAGGGGTAATTCGATTCAGCAAAAAGGGTAAATTAAGCCTAAGGTACATAAGGCCTTATGAAATTCTTGAGAAGGTTGGTCCACTGGCGTATAGGTTGGCTTTGTGACACCCCCTCACCCTAGCAGCTCGTGCCCGGATGAGGGTGTGCTATGCTGGCTTCATCGGTTAAAATATCGTTTTAAAATTTTGTATAAATGAAAATCACTCGTATTTTTTTCTTTATTTACTATTTATTTACTTTGAAGTATAAAAAAAATCATAACGTAAAAGATAAATTACATTTGTATATCATAATATGTTCTTTACAAAACATTCTATTTGTTTTACAAATACTACAAAATAAAATTTAAAAGATAATATACAAACGTTGTATGATCCACGATGGTTGAAATATGCTGCTCTACGGATCAGGTCACCATTAGCTTTATCTACTACTGTCTACTTATTCTTTGTTATACCTGCACGAGAGAAACTCTCACGCTAAGCCCTTGGCTTAGTGGTGCATATAAATAAGGTAATAAACTATTTTAATGCCACATGCATTGTCATATATCAATTTATGATCAAATTATGCAAACATACATTTCATAATATTCTAGTATGCATAACATCAATTTATTTTATTGTATCTTATTTTTTTTAACATAATCAAATCATCATTCTCATTCATTTTACAATTCATGATTCCCTTTTTATTTTCAATAATTTATTTATGTCCATAACACTCAATCATCTATTAATGCATGTTACAAATCATACTCAATCATTTTTTTTCATGCAACTTAGATTTCATAAATTTTTATTCTTTTATATCTTATATTTATTTTACTCTATCAACTCATTATTATTCATAGCTTTTAATTGCCCATTACACTAAATCTTCTTTTTATCCATGTCAAAATTCGTAATTCCATTTTTATTTTCAATAATTTATTTATGTTCCATAACTTCTTTATTTATGTTTTCAATTATGCCCAAGACACCTATGAAATACTGACTAGGATAACGGAGTTGTCATCCAGACACTTAGGAGTGCCACCCGGGCAATATGATATGCGCATATAAGTGTCAAACCCGATGTAGATAACAATGTCAAACTTGGCGTAGATAATCATGTCATACCCGGCGTAGATAATAATGTCATCCCGGCATAGATAATAATGTCATCCCGGCGTAGATAACAATATGAAACTCGGTATAGATAACAATGCCAAACCCAGCGGAGATAATCATACCATTAATGGATTTAATCATTTTCATCATACTCCCCCCTATTTGGCATGTCAAACTATCCTAAGTTGGTTCTAGTTAGGTGTTTTAGGGCTTATACAATCTCATTAAAATTCATAGAAATTAATTTCAAACTTTTCATGCATTTAATGTCTCAAAATAATCACATAATAACTCAATTAAAATAACAATTACATAATATAACAAGGTTCTCATCATTTTACTCATTTCATTTCTCAACTCATATGTTGTCCTATCACTGCCAGATTCTGTTCTCTATCTTGGACCTTAATTTTTGCCCTGTTACGTTCTGAATTTAGTTACATGATCTTCTTAACAATTTTATATCTGGATCTTAGCTTTAATATAAAACTTGAATCAATTAATTCGGAGTTCTGTAGCAAATGATATGATAAAATGAACACTGACTGGTCACTAGCAATTCTGCCCAGAATTTTTTAGACAGATTCTAAGTCCGAATTTTATGAATATTTCTGGACAATTACAGACATATTCATATTGTATAGTCTGAATAAAAGGTATAGAACTATGTCTTAGCTTTCAAATCTAACAAACAACATGCAAAACTGAGTTCCATAAATTAAGTTATAACAGTTTAAGTGAACACTGCTCATCAATTTCCAGCAAGGAACATACAAGCTAATCACATTCAATTTTTACCAAATTAAATCCTAAGTCTAGCAAACATGCATCCCTAAGATTTTCAACACAAAATACTATTAATTCAGAATCATCAACATGCCAAATAATTAAATCATGCAAAGAAAAAAAAATAAAATAGGCTATTGCCTTAGGTTATGCACAAGCCTCTCTTTTTCTCTTTTCCTTCTCTTTACTTCTCTTTTGCTCCTTTGAGCCAAATCCTTGTCAATTTGAGTTCCTAAAGTTCATAAATAGATCATTAAAAATTTATAAACCTAATCTCTCTCTTTCTCCTTACTCTATTAAGCTACCTTGAGCATAAAAATGAAAATGTTCCTTACTTTGTCTCTCTTTTCTCACTTTCTCTCACTAAAACTAAGCTTTAGCTATGGAGGATTTGAGAGGGGAAGAACGTGGTTGGTTTGAGTAGATTAGAAAAGTCTAGATGTTAGAGATAAGGATATAAGAGTAGTTAATGGCATAGAGACAAAATTAATTAATAAGAGGGACACCTAAGCCCATAAATATCTAGATATTTGCTTGGGTAATTAATGTGTTCAACTTACTTTGATATATGGTGATTCAAGAAGCAACGTGGACAAGAATTTGATAGGTAATTCTAGATACAAAAGGGATAAGAGAGAATGAAGGAGTAATTAATGAGAAAATGACAAAAATCAATTAAGGATGGGGACACCTAAGCCATATTCTAGAAGCCCTTATTAATTTCCAATTCATGCATGTCAATTGGCTTCTTAAAATTTGCCACTTGGTATGGCTGGCCTCCACATGCATTTTATGTCTCAATCCATGTATTTAATTGATGATTATCCAAATTAATTCTCCAATTTTCTGCAAATTGCAAATTAACCCCTAAACTTTTTAAAATTTGCAATTTAGTCCTTTACCGAAATTTAACATCTTTAAATATTTATACACTTTATTGAGTATTTTTCATACTTAATTGCCATTATTTTAATTATTTTTCGATAAAAATCCAAATTTAGACTTCGGTCAAACCGACGAGTCAATTTAACAACTCGCATGACTTGATGTCTAAATTAGCGGATATGACAGGTTTTACCACCAGAAATGGCTCAGATTCATAATATTTTTCATGTGAGCACGCTTCGAAGATGCATATCAGATTCTACACATGTACTTAAAAATCAAGCCATCAAGATAGCAGATGATATGAGTTATGTTGAGGAACCAGTGGAAATCATCGGATACAAGGCTAAAAAACTAAGAAACCAAGAAATACCTTTAGTTAAGGTATTATGGCGTAACCATTTACTAGAAGAGGCAACATGGGAAATAGAAGAAAATATGAAAAGGCAATATCCACACTTATTTCCAAGTATTAAATTTCAAAAACAAAATTTTTAAGAGGAAGGGAGAATTGTAATATCCTTGACTTTCCATATATGCATTTTTACATACATTTTATTTAGACATATGTATTTGTATATATTTTACTTGAATACGTGCATTTCATATATATTTTTATAAAGGCAAGTTCACGACAGACATTAGCTATGTGTCTGAATATTTTGCAATTGTGTTGAATTGCACATGTCCATTTTATAATTTAGTTGAGGATGATATGAAATTAAAATTTATGTAAATAAAATTATTAGACCGAATTAATAAAAAAAATAAAAAAAAAACAAAAGCAAAACAAAAAAAAGGGAAAAGAAAAAGAAAAGAAGGAAGAAACAAATAGGGAAAAATGACAAAAGTGAAGAGGTGGGAGGTGGACCTTATCTTCCTCCTCACTATTCTACCCCCTCACTTTAGCTTTGTTTCTTCTTCTTCTACTACTATTTCAGCCTTTTTTGTTTCTTATTTTACTTAAGTTTTACAGCAAATTCATCCCTTTCAAGTTCGTTCTTGGTAAGTAATATTCTCTCTATTCTTCTAGTGTTGGTTTGAACAGTTAGTGTTGTATTGTATCAATATTTTGCACTCTGATTTGGATTTCAAGCATAAAATTTGTTCATTTATGTCTTAAGTTTATGTATGTATAAATAGTTTTGCAAGCTTTGGTGTATATAAAAAGATTTTGGTATCTAATTGGAACTGGTCCGGGTGTAAATCCTAGCTAAGTTAGCTACTCTATTTGTTTGTTTTGAATATGATAGAGCCCTTATTTTAAGTATCTCAAAACATGAAAATTTTGAATGGAAAAAAAGTTCAGAATGAGAAAAATGGGGTGATCCAGAATTCTCACATTTATACAATACAATAACTTTAATGTTTAATGTTTAGATACATGTGTTATCTATATGTATACCAAATTTTAGGTTCATATGTCTTTTGTACGTTGAATGTAACCATGATTGTTCCATAGTTTGAGCTGTCTGCTTAAAGCACTGAGCAGGTCCAACAGATTTTTTAGTCATTTTGAACTTCTTATACATAGAATCTATAATTTATCAAAATATTAAAATTATATATTTATGTCTTATCTAAATTTTGGTATAAATTTCACCTTAATATATTTTTTATAGAGTAAGATATGATATTTACAAATCATACTCGTCCGGAATTCAACTCTGTTATGAACTAGTGAAATATTTTTTATAATTTGAGTACCTTAGAGACATAATTAATAAAAGTTGCAAATATAAAAAAATGTTTCATTTTAATCTATATAAATGACTGTAAAATTTAACTATAATATGACTTGTATAATGTAAGATATGAATGACCAAAATTGGTACCTAAAATTGCTTGAAGGCATAAAATAAGGCAGAAAATAAGTCATTTACAAGTCATACTCGTTTGGAAGTCAACTCTGTTATGAACTAGTAAAATATTTTTTATAATTTGAGTACCTTAGATATATAATTAATAAAAGTTGTAAAAATAAAAAAAATATTTCATTTTAATCTATATAAATGACTGTAAAGTTTAACTATAATATGACTTGTATAATGTAAGATATGAATGACCAAAATTGGTACCTAAAACAACTTAAAGGCATAAAACAAGGCAAAAAATAAAATATAATTGGAAATTCCACTAAATATTGTATAATGCTCCAATATCTCTGAAATTTGAATATATTATGTAATTATATATTAAATTTAATTAGAAGTAAAAATCATATTAATTGGTCAAGTATATATACTATTTTCCATAATGTTAATTTGTTAAACTTCTTAAGTTATGTGATATTATTTTATTATTTATTTTTATGGTTTGGACGTAATTTGAAATATTTTATCTTAAAGTTAAATAGAGTATTGCAATTTTATTTTATTTAGCAATTTAAATATTCTAATTTAATCAATCTTTTAGCTTAAATTATTATATATAAAAATTAAAATATTTATATTTTTATGTGTATAGATATATTTTAATATCTGTATTCTAATTTTAAATTCTTTTTAGTCATATCTAGTCTTCTAAATTTTAAAAGCAAAGAAGTCAGATTTCTAAATATATATTCATGTTGGATACACCCAACTTCAAGCAACATAATATTAAATGATTTATGATTTCTACATTATACATATGCTGTTGCCTTTTTTTTCTTCAATAAAATGGATATATCTGTTAAAAATATCTGGTCATTCAAGACTGGAAAATTCACAAATGAATATATTTTTATAATCTATTTGATATTAAGATTTTAACTTTTGCTAAATTGAATTCAAGTATATAATAATTACAATTTTTTGCAGCAATATGAAATTTTCAGAAAATGGATGTGATTGACTAATTGGCATTTGCAAATTGGGCAGTGTCTACTTAATCAGAAATCAGGATCATGCCCTGTTGGATTTTTTTTTTTAATCACAAATCAAGATCATCCATTGCCATTGCTAGAAATTGACATGGTTTTTGTCCCATAAAGAAATTGACAAGTTTGCTGTATGCATGTAGAGGACAATGGTTTGTGTTTTCATGGTTCAAGTGTGAAAAATATCACGTATTGTCAAAAAATCAATTTGTTATCTATTTTTATCTATAAATTCAATAATAGGGACAAGAAAATTTTTCAAATTGCTTGATGATCAAATCGTGTATGTACATACCGACCTGCAGAAATCTACACCTTCGCACATTTGTCGATTTGGAGGCCTGAGGGCTGCCCTGAGATTAGAGTTGCATTCTTTGAGCATTCTGTCCTTAACTGAAAATATCTTATAATTGGATTTTCATTATATTATAACTGCTTTATAGAAATTGATTATTTATCTTCTTGTTCCCTGCCTGTAAATATTTTTTACCAAATAATACTTACACCATGTTCATGAATTTAATAAATAAATTTTATGAACCAAACTAATAAATTGCACATATCCATTGTTATTAAATTGATCTATGAATAAATTTATAGACCCAGTCTAGTTTTTTTAAAAAATTATTTTTCAAATTTGTATAGAAAACTAATGATTAACATCTAATTGTTCTCGTCTAGAATGAGTTTGGAAAAAGTATGAAAACAAAAATTCTTAATTGAAAGGAATTCCTGTTGAAGAATAGGATTTTTGTTACAGTAATGACATCAGTTATAGGTAGAGTAATATTCTCCTGCACAATTGGTTTGCCGAGTTTTCTACTATATGCTTTTCGAGTTCTGGCCGAGCAGAACAATTTTACAAAAATTTTACCTACGTGCATAAGAGGAAGAAGAAATAGTCATTTTTTTCCTGTTAATATGATATTTTCCGGCACGGGGAATTGGCTTCAGCTTCCAACTAAGAATAACTGTGATGCACCTCATTTAAAAATTTGAAAGGACATATAAGGAATCAACGTTGTTATTCATCACTATTTAAAATACAAATAATAGAAAACAGAGTTTGAATTCTCTGATGTAATTTTTTACTTTCAGCAGAAAAGTAAAGAATCGAGTCCTAACACTAAGCAAGTATAAAGTGGATGCCTCAAAATAAAATCATGATGCACTTGTTCGCCAGGAAAGAACAGACAATGTAATATAGACTGGTTAATCAGCATCAATATTTTAGTGCATAATTAAAAAATATTTGCAGCAATTTTCAGTTAGTAAATCAAAGCTTAGTTTTGGTTTCTACTTGACCATTTTACCTCCATCAGCTCCATCAATAACCTTCTAAATCTATCCATAGTTTGTCCTCTATATGGAACGATTTGCAATTCTGAGCAGAGTACCATAACTTTGAAAGTTCCCAAATGCTTGAGAATCTCTGGGTCTCTATCATAATCCTGAAATTGCAATATTTGGAATTAATTAACATGATTTCTAATACTAATAATGACAATGGAAATGACAACATGACCAAGTCAAAATTGATGGCCCAGACTTCGACAGTCCAATTAATTCTGATAACATGCTTCAATATGGTCTAAAAGCTCAGAATACCCAGCCATTGGTTACAGAAAATCAATATACTCCCAATATTTTACATAGAAAGAAGGATGACCCTAGACAAAAGTGGATAAAAATAATCAGCAAAATTATGTCCCATAAAGAAGCTACGCATCTCAAGTGGATGCAGATTTCCCATTTCAACGGACCTGAAATAAACAGTGCACTCACCTTCTCTGTGACAACAACTACTGGCTTGGAACCGAACTTGTCCTCCAGTTCTCGGAGTTTTATTGTAATCATCTCCACATCCTAGATTGATTAACAGGACATAACACAGTATCAGTGCTGTATTCAACAAAGGGTGTATGAAACGAAGAAATTTGTTTCTCCTTAGGAGCCATCCACCACTAACAAATTTAGCTCTACCCAGTACCTACAAAGAACAGCTGAATATTGCAAGTAAAGGGAATCCTGTTGGCTCAAAGGCTACATTACTTGTATTCCAAAAATTTTTATGACTATAAAACCATGAATTATATTTTAGAATTTGTTGGTTTGTTGTTTCTATTTTCAGAATCAAGTGCAAAATGGTAAATATGTGATATATTCAAGAAGTGAAGTGCATATACAATAAATAAGAACCTTAGGATATAATTTGTAAAGTCAACATAAGTTATGTCAAAAGTGAAGCTCAAAGCATAAAAATTTTCAAAATAAAGTATTTTTCACTAGTCAAAAAAGTAACTTTATAATAGAGTATTCTATCTGAGTATTCTAATGGAGTATTCTAATTGTAAAATTGACACCTTACACAAAAAAATAAAATAAAAGCTACTTTTTGTAAAACGAAATTTTGTTTCTATTAGGTAGTTTTTCACCTCAAAACTATAAATATTTGTTGAAAGAACATTTCAAATATTGGAAAATCAAAGAATCATCAAAAGAAAATTACTCTTCATTCCTTTCATTTGAGCTTCATTCTTTACATAATCTTCATCTTGGCTCTAGCATCCTCTGTATTTCTCTTTATTTGTTCTTGAAAGAATTTTGATTGTATCTCATTTTGTAAGTTCAACTTTAAAACTTATTGTGGTTTGTTTAGCACCTAGGTTATAAGCTATTCAAGTGTTTCTTGAAGTTTTTACTTTGTAAAAACTTGAATTTGTAAGTTTGAGCTTAGAACTAATCTGGCTAGGGCTGTATTTGGCTTGATTATTACCCTTAAAAAGAATCATTAGTAGAGAGTAAATCTCAAGATTATATCTTGAGTGGAAGTAGGTGAAAATGGTCAAATCACGATAAATTCAAGTGTCTATATCTTCTTCTCCTCCGCATCTTTAATTTTCAGTATCTTGGTTGATTGAAATATATCAAGTCTATTTTTAAAGTGTTAAATGTTTTTTGCATCACCACATCCATGTTTAAAATAAATTTGTAGTTTTTGTTTGAAGTGAAATTGGTGATTTATTTAACAAAAACGATTCTTAAGGAGGACTAGCCTTTCTGATCTTAATCTTAATCTTATGTTTTGAGAAAAAGAAATTTAGTTTTATCTTTAAAAATATCAACTATTCAAATTATATTACTGTCAACATACTCAAACCATGCAATTCATCCTCCTATCGCAACTTCATCTCAAGAAGGATAGTCAATCACACGTCCTCCTCTATTTTATGGAAGTAAATATCCTTATTAGAGGCTAGAATGTGTCATTTCTTACAATTTGTTGACTTAGAGTGTTGGGAATCAATTTTGGAAGGCTATATTACTCCAACAAATGAAAATGGAACAAAGAAGAAGATCAAAGAGATCACAAATGAAGAAAAGCAAGCAACTAAAGCCAACTCCAAGGCCATGAGCTATATATTATGTGGATTGGATACTAATGAATTCAATCGATTTCCGGATGTGACACAACAAAGCAAATATGGAATAAATTGGAGACTACTTATGAAGGAACTGAAGAAGTGAGAGATTCAAGGCTCCATGTGGTGATGAATGATTATGAAACATTTCGGATGAACCCTGAAAAAAACATCTCAAAAGCAAGTGAAAGATTTGTCAACTTCATAAATGCACTCAAAGCTCTTGGTGAACCCATTAGTGAAGTTCATCAAATCAAGAAGTTATTGAGATCCTTAACATCAAGATGGGAATCCAAAGTAGCAACTTTGCTGGACAAGAATGTTCAAAATTTGTCATATGTTGAGGTAATAGGTTCTTTACTATCACATGAAATGCTAATTAAAAGTCAAGTTGTTGATGCAAATGTAAAGAAGAAAAAGGGAAATAAAGGTATAGTAGTTAAAGCTTCATCAAATGACAGTAAGAGCTCACTTTCAAATGATGAGGAGTTGATTATGAAGAGAATGTTGAAGGAAGTCAGTCATATAGATATGACAAACAAAAGAGCAAATATAGAAAATCATAAAACAATTAGAAAACTCAGAGCAACTACGATACTGTATGCTATGAATGCAACCAGTCTAGACACATAAAATCAAAATGTCCAAATTTGAAACATAAAAAGAAAAAGCACAAGAGAAGAGTCATGGTTGCAACTTGGAGTAATAGTGAAGAGTCAAGTTCTAACCCAACCAAATCAAAAGAAAATGAAACCGCAAATATGGCTTTGATGGTTGACATTGAAGAAACTGAGAAAACAAAGACATTGGATCTCAACTTTGATCAAAATTATGAGCAAGTAATTCTGACTTTTCTAGTGATGATGACCTTTTACGTTGTTTTGAAAAGTTGTGTTATAAGTATGAGAAAATGAAGAAAAAGTATGTTTTAAAAAATTAATATGTTGATTTGAAAAACATGCATAATGATTTTGTGAAAGAGACTGAAAAATCTATTGAAAATGAGTTAAAAGCGATTGATCTTTATAATGATGTTGCAAGAAAAAAATATTTTGCTGCAAGAAAAAAATGTACACAAAAACAAAAAGATTGAAAAACTTTTGTAGGAAAATTGTGTTTTAAATGAAGAGATTAGATATCATGGAGTTTCAAACAGATTTGGAAAAGATAAAAGAGTTGTTGATAGTTCTATAAAATATATTAAAGAAGATGCATATTTTGACAAAATTGTTTTATATCTTTTTCCTCATATCACATGTTTTTACTGCAACAAAAAAGGTCATACATCTAAATATTGTTATATGAGAAAAGATGTCAACGTGAAAAAGATATAAGTTGTAAAAGAAACTTATTTTTTACAAATAAGTCATAAAAAGATGGAAAATTTATCGTCTTCTACTAACAATCAAAGACCCATAACAAAGTGGGTACCTAAATCAATTTGATTTCTTTGTAGGTATGTTTGAAGAGCAACTTAAGTTTGACCAAATGGTACTTAGATAGTGGTTGCTTACAGCATATGACATGGAAGAAAGAAAAATTCAGCATGTTAAATATGGTACAATGTGGTCATGTTGTCTTTCATGATAAAAGTAAAGGAAAGATAATTGAAAACGGTACAATTAGTGAAAATCCTTCCATAGGTATGTTTGGTTGAAGGATTGAAGTATAACTTGTTGAGTATAAGTCAACTTTGTGACAAGGGAAAAAAAGTAATATTTGAAGCTGAAATGTGTAGAGTGGAAGATGTTGAACTAATCAAGTAATTATGGTAGGAAAAAAAGAAGGAAATGTTTACTTGGTTGATCTCAATGAAGTTAAGAGTGATGAAACAACTTGTCTACTTTCAAAGGATGATGCAAGAAAACTGTGGCATAGAAAATTGGGACATGCCAGTATGCATCAAATTAAGAAGCTGTCCAAAAAGGATCTAGTAATTGGGTTACCACAGTTGAAATATGATAAAGAGTATATATGCAAGGCATGTCAACATGGAAAGCAAACAAAAAGCTATTTCAAGTCTAAAAAGGAAATATCTACAAAAAGACCTTTCTAGCTACTCCATTTCGATCTCTTTGGTCTAATAACTTCATTGAACTTTGATGGAAAATCTTATACATTTGTTATTGTGGATGATTATTCAAGATACTCTTGGATGTTGTTCTTGACACACAAAAATGAAGCTTTTGAATGTTTTGAGAAATTATGTAAGAAACTTCAAAATGAGAAAGGATACTTGATTACTAGTATAAGAAGTGATCATGGTGGTGAGTTTGAAAACAAGTATTTTGAGGAATTTTGCAGCAATTATGGCATTACACAATTTTTTTAGCTCCAAGAACTCCACAGCAAAATGGAGTTGTAGAGAGGAAAAATAGGACATTACAAGAGATGGCAAGGACTATGTTGCATGAAAATGATTTGCCAAAATACTTCTGGACAGAGGTTATTAATACTGCATGTCACACATTAAATCGAGCATTAATAAGGCCCAAACTCAACAAGACACCATATGAGCTTTGGAAAAGAAGGAAACCAAATATAAGTAACTTTCATGTCTTTGGGTGTACAAGCTACATCTTAAATGATAAAAGAAATCAGGTAAAATCAACTCAAAAACTGATGATGGCATATTTCTTGGATATTCAATGCATAGTAAAACTTATATAGTCTTTAACAAAAGAAGTTTGTGTGTTTAAGAATCCATTAATGTTATTGTTTTATGAAACTGATAACTATACTAGAGAAAAGTATTTGTTTGATAGTGATGCAGGAAATGAAGGTGAAAAAGATGATAAAAATGCCACTGAAGTCAAAATTGAAAAGGGGCAACCTTCTAATGATATGCTAGCAAAATCACAGTACCAACAGAATACACAGACTCCAGCAGACCTACAATTAGAAAGTCAACAAATGCAGCAGCATAATAATTTGCCTAAAGGGTGGAGATATCATAGATATCATATTCAAGAAAACATAATTGATAGTCCATCAAATGAGAGGGTCAGACAAAACAAATTGAGGGAGTATTTTGGAAACTATGCCTCTGTTTCTCAAGTTGAGCCTAAAAACTTTGATGAAGCTCAACCTGATGATAATTGGATTTTTGCTATGCAAGATAAATTAAATCAATTTGAAAGAAACAATGTTTGAAGCTTATACCTAGACCTAAAGATCATTCAATAATTGGTACAAAATGGGTGTTTAGAAATAAATTGGATGAACATGGACATGTCATTAGAATCAAAGCTAGGCCTGTGGGTCAAGGCTACAATCAAGAAGGAATTGATTTTGATGAAACATTTGCATGGGTAGCTAGATTAGAAGTTATTAGAATATTGTGTGCATTTGCATGTTTTAAAATTTTCATACTTTATCAAATGGATGTCAAAAGTACATTTTTTAATGAAGAGGTTTATGTACCTCAACCTCCCTGTTTTGAAGATCATAATTTTCCAAACTATGTTTACAAACTTTCAAAAGCTCTTTATGGCTTGAAACAAGCACCTAGAGCTTGGTATGAAAAATTGAACAAGTTTTTAATTGAGCAAGGTTTCACTAAAGGCAAATTTGATACAACTTTATTTATAAAACATCAATCACGACATGCTTATTGTGCAAATATATGTTGCTAACATTGTCTTTGGATCAACTAATTCCTCTCTTTGTAAGGAATTTGTTGATTGCATGAGGCAGAAATTCGAAATGAGCTTAATGGATGAACTAACATTTTTCTTGGGGCTGCAAATTAAGCAATACAATGATAGCATTTTCATTAATCAAGTCAAGTATAAAAGAGAACTTCTGAAAAAATGCAAAATGGAAAATTCAAAGTCAGCAAAGACTCCTATGAGCACAAGTTTAAAGTTAGAAGCTTATGAGAAAGGGAAAGAAGTTGAAGAAAGATTATATAGAGGAATGATTGGATCATTACTGTATTTAACGGGCTAGCAAACCAGACATTCAGTTTGTTCTTTATCTTTCTACAAGGTTTCAATCCGCTCCTAAGGAATATCATCTTATTGCAATCAAAAGAATATTGAGCTACCTAGTTGAAACACAAGATTTGGGTCTCTGGTATCCAAAAGAAACATAAATGGAACTATTGGGATATACTGATTCAAACTTTGGTGGTTGTAGGATTGATCAAAAAAGCACTTCAGGTGCATGTCATTTTCTAGGCCAATCTTTAGAGAGTTAGTTTAATAGAAAGCAATCATCAGCTACTCCATCTACTGCTGAAGCTAAGTATTTAGTAGCCAGTAGTTGTGTTGCACAAATTTTATAGATCAAACAACAAATGGAAGATTATGATATCAAATATGATGTTCCAATATTTTGTGACAACACAAGTGTCATTAATATCACCAAAAATCTAGTGCAACACTCGAGAACAAAACATATTGAAGTCAGACACCATTTTATTCGCTATCATGTATATAAAGGAAACGTAAGTCTGGAATTCATGCCAATAGAAGATCAGCTAGCTGATATATTTATAAAACCACTTAATGAGGACAGATATTGCAAAATTAGGAGAAATCTTGGCATGGACAATGGTCCACAGTGATTGACATCTTCTGAGGTATCTCTAAAACTCATATTGGATGATATTTGAGATTATTATTTGATATATAAAATTTTGTGGTGTTTGCATAAATATTATAATACAATGTGTACATTTAGGATACTTCTATATTATAACAATATTTTCTTGGAATTCTAATTGATAAGATTTATTTGAATCCTTGTTGTGCTTATTTGAAATAAAATTCAATGTTTGCAACTTTACATTTCTATCCATGTATCTAGAAGACTAAAATTTAAAATTAAGGTTAAAATGGTCTTTTGAGTAGTTAAAGGTGTTGTCGTAATTTCTCTCTCCTCTGCAACATGTTATGAACAATATTTTGGTATTTGTCAGATAATAAAAGTCTTGATATTCACATTTCAAATAAAGTTCTTAGGAAAATGGACTTTGCATTTATTAATATCCAGAACTTAATAAATCACATCTCTTTGGTCGTCCTTGGCATTAATGTCTTTTATTCCTCTCCTTTGAATGGCTACTTTGAATCCTAGCCGCACCATCCTTTTCTCCCAATTAGTTTCACCATATTTCTCAACCAAAACCTAATTTCTTTCACCATAACTAATATTCATCATCTTCCTTCTCTTGAAACCATCTTCTTTTACCTCATAATCAAAACCCGATCCTCTTTAGCCTTGAAACCCTAACTCTATGGCACGAACGAAATATCAAGCCAAGAAACCCACCATTCCAGTTGGATTAATGGAGTTGGCATCTGCACATCCATCTTCAACCAACGACGGGAAGTTTACTAGTGATGATGAGAAAATTGATTCACACGAACTCACTCACTCCAGCAATGATTGCCCCTTGAATAGTCATGATTCGATTCACACTCGGAAGTCAACTGGTGATAATGTGCAAAATCAAGAGCTTGTTGAAGTGGGTATTCAAAACATTGGTGAGAAGATTGTGAAGTCAATCCCTGAAAAGAAAATTGCTCACAAAAACTTGGTAATCTCTCTACCTTCAGACTTTATCGTTACTAAGGTAATTGACTGTAAGTTTCTTGAATATGAATTTCCCTCCATTTGGAAATGTATTAAAAACAAGGATGGAAGAATTTTATGACATTGAAAGAGAGGGTACATCTAGACTTAGTAAGAGAGTTCTTTAAGCATAGAGACCATTTCTAATTCCAAAATAATAGTAGAGATAAACGGGCAACCATATGACTTGACTTTCGATGTGTCAGCTAATGTTTTTAAGATTCCTAATAAGGGATTAAAATTTCCAAAAAGGGGTGAGCATTGTGTTAGAGGGTTTTGATAAACATAAATTTATTAAGAAAATACTCAGTAATCCTGAGCTCATACCTGAAAGATCAAATCTAACTTCTACTATGATGAGTCCTGATTTCAAAGGTCTTCTCAAACTTATCTCTCATTTTTTGCTACCTAAGTCAGGAAGTATGCATTATGCCAATGAACTTGAATTAGCTCTGATGTGGTGCTTAATTAAAAGGAGACAAGTCAATTTGTACTATTTACTGCTTCGATTCATTTCTAATGGTCAAAGAAATTTTCCATATGGCATGTTGTTAACCCCAATCTTTAAATACTGGAATGTACTTGATAACACTCTTCAGTATGTGCTGAAGAACTTGACAGAGCAAATTATCTTATTACAGAGACAGTTAGCTCTTATGCAAAATCAAGTCACCGAGAAGGAAAAGCAAAAACAAATGGGAAAAGCGAAATTTGCCAAGAAAAAAGGTAAGCAACCAATAATGGAATCTAAATCAGAAACTGACAATGATTCAAATTCATATCACAGGGTAGCGAAAGTTCTTCAACACATGGATAGTATTCCTTGTCCACATGGTGATCCAATCATTAAGAAAAAATCGTTAGAAAAACCAGTGCTTCAAGACACTAGTAGTGAGGACACTCATTCTAGTCTTGGAGGATTTGGCAAAGCAGATATGGAACAACCTCCCAAGAAGGACCCGCACAGCATTCGCACTAACAATGTGCGCAATGCACAAAAAATCGTTGATTTTAAGGTCAAGGCAGCCCAAAGAGAGATTGCAGAAGAATAAGACATTGATAAACTTCTAGATAACATCACTAATGCCAATGATGCATGTGGTGAAACTACAATGGTGTCCATTCCTGTAACTCAGTTGTAAATGATATGCAGTCATCTTCAGGTTGCTCAATCCCTCCTGCAAGCCTACATTTCCCAGTCTGTTCCTTCACCCTCAAAGCCCTCGCAACTAGTCTCTCCTTCTGCCTCACAGCAACCTTTCAAAGGCAAATTCAAGACTACCACTCCAACTCCCATCCGTAGATCACATAGGCTACAGCAAGTGTCCAAAGTCTCTCAGCCCTCTTCCAAAGCCACTAAACACTCCAAAGAACCAGTCAATCTCAATTAATTTCTTTAGACATAGTGTTCTCTAGGTTGTGTTTTTAGTAACTTGTGTATTTTGCCAATTATTGTGTCTAGATGGCTATTTGGATTTATTATGCATGCTTGGCATTGAACATATGTATTTTTTGTTATTTGGACTTATTATACATGCTGCCAGCTTTTCTGAACCTCAATATAATTTACATTATCTTTCATTTGATGTTTGAGTTGTATGATGAACAGCCCCTTCATGATTGATGACAAAAAGGGGGAGAAAAACTCACTGGTTTTACTTTGATCTGATTTGTTGAAATTTGTATGACAGATTTCTTTTAATTAATGTTGAACAGGTTATTATGTAATGTGGCTGATTCAAATTGCTTTGTAGCTAATGAAATTTGAATATATCCAAAGTATAATAAGTATATGACAAATTGAATTGATTGAATGTAATATGACTAATACAGTTTGTTCTTGTTGGGAATATTGATGGATTGATGTGTTTAATCGAGTTAAGTTTTTTAAATGAATGATATATAGGTTGTGACAATTAATTGTTATATTTTTATAGTGAATTCTACCAAAATGCTCTTGATTTATAAGTTGTATTGTGATAGAATTTATAGTCTAGTAATGAAATGAAAATGCATATGCATAACAGGTTTCATTTTCTTGAAGTTATACTCTACCAAATTTTAGTTGAATCTCCTAGGCATGAATTGAGGGAGAAATATTTGTGTGCTTACATCGAACAAATTCTAGAACTTTAATCAAAGTTTTGTCATCATAAAAAATGGGAGAATGTTGGCTCAAAGGCTAAATTACTTGTATTCCAAAAATTTTGATGACTATAAAACCATGAATTATATTTTAGAATTTGTTGATTTGTTGTTTCTATTTTCATAATCAAGTGCAAAATGGTAAATATGTGATACATTCAAGAAGTGAAGTACATATACAACAAAGAAGAACTTAGGATATAATTTGTAAAGTCAACATAAGTTATGTCAAAAGTGAAGCTCAAAGCTTAAAAATTTTCAAAATAAAGTATTTTTCACTAGTTAGAAAAGTAGCTTTCTAATAGAGTATTATATTCAAGTATTCTAATTTGGTATTCTAATGGAGTATTCTAATTGTAAAACTGACATATTACACAAAAAAAAACAAAATAATGGCTACTTTTTGTAAAACAAAATTTTGTCCCTACTAGCTAGTTTTTCACCTCAAAACTATAAATACTTGTTGAAAGAACATTTCAAATGTTGGAAAATCAAATAATCATCAAAAGAAAATTACTCTTCATTCATTAGTAAAGTTTTCCTTTCATTTGAGCTTCACTCTTTACTTAATCTTCATCTTGGCTCTAGCATCCTCTATAATTCTCTTCATTTGAGCTTGGTTGCACCTCAATTTGTAAGTTGAGCTTTAAAACTTATTATGGGTTGTTTAGCACCTAGGTTATAAGCTATTCAAATGTTTCTCCAAGTTTTACTTTGTAAAACTTGAATTTGTGAGTGAGAGCTTAGGACTAATCTGTCTAGATTTTATTCTTGCCCTTAAAAAAATCGGTAGTAGAGAGAAAATTTCAAGATTGTATGTTGAGGAATGGAAGTAGATGAACAAGGTCAAACCTCTATAAATCCAAGTGTCTACATCTTCTTCACCTTCTCATCTTTAATTTTTAGTATCTTAGTTGGTTGAAATATATCAAGTCTGTTTTCAAAATGTTAAATATTTTTTGCATCACCACATTTATGTTTAAAATAAATTTGTAGTTTTTGTTTGAAGTGAAATTGGTGATTTATTTAACAAAAACGATTCTAATAGAGAACTAGTCTTTCTGATCTTAATCTTATATTTTGAGAAAAAGAAATTTAATTTTATCTTTAAAAACATCAATTGTTCAAATTATATTATTGTTAGCAAACTTAAAAGTGATTTGGTTTTAAAAGCCAAAAATTTATGATAGCTCAATTCAACCCCCACTTCTTGAGCCATTTTGAGACCAACAAAACCATCATATTATACCCACAATTATAAGTACCTTCATCTTAGACAAGAGCTAGTTTATGGTTATAAGAAAAAAGGGGTAGTAAGTAGGAAAATGAAAAACAGGATTGAACTTCAAATCGAAACTTTCATAATAAGCATTAGCGATTAAATTAGAATTGGGTAGAATTGGGTAAGGGACTCTCCATATGATGCAATGAAAAACTAAGACATGACAGTAAGAGAACTGTACCTTCTTGTGAAACAAGTGGTGGTCACTGAAATCAATTCGATCAACATAAAATGCTCTCATCTGCAGCAACACACCACTTAAAACACATTATATAAGGAAAGATGTAAGGAAGAAAGATACAGTATACATTCAGTGCTCTTCAACATTTTATTGGACTTCCATAACAGGCATGAAGATTCTCAAGACATTGAAGAATGCATTTAATAAATAATGTAAAACATGACAATAATTGGGAAGCACCTTCTCTATCCCCTGCACAAAAGAATTTGCTGAACCAATGGCAGAAACACATAGCACAATCACATTGTTTATGACATCCAGTGGTATTCTGAAGTTGCGATTTCCTACTTCAAAAAAGTGTGATGGAGACATTCTCATGAAAAAAATGGGAAGAGATTCTTTAACTTCTTGCATCATTAGCTCTATATCTTTGAGATTTTGTTCTGATACCTTCATTAAAGCTCAAACAAATTTATTAGTAAATTAATATGCCAGATCACTCATGACTGCTTACACAATGAAAACAAATGGCAAGATGAGATGAAAAGATAATATAACAACTGAAATGCATGAATGGACAGCAGAAAAATACATATATAGACCAATAAGGATAATCATCACATACCAAGTTTGCATGATGAATTACAGCAACATCTGCTCTTCTAAGGGCTGTTAAAGGTTCCCTCAGAGGTCCAAGTGGAATTAAGTGACAGTTTCCCCAGGGTGTGAGCCCATTAACCATTACAATCTCAAGGTCGCGCTGCAAGCTCCAGTGCTATCTTACAGACAAAATAAGAATATAAGCTTCTGCATCTCTCTCTATAAAGAAAACATTATTGCTGCACAATTCTGCTACTGTTGATCTTAAAAGACAATTAGGAATCAATTGATGGAGCAGGAAATGACAGCTGCTCCCAACAGCAAGCAACATACCATCAGTAGGTCAGTTCAGCACAACTGACAGTTTAATGGCAATTATGGCATAAGCTTCCTTCTAAGAGATTAAAGAACAGTACATGATTGGAAAAGGAAGCGTGTGTTCAAAGCATGATGAAAGCAATAGGATTGCAGCACCAGCCTCCTAGTGTTAAGGCAGATCTGCCTGTTATCTAGCCAGCCATTTTACCATATATTATAAATGCAGCCATTAGATGAAAGGAGTGAGATTATTTTTAATACCTGCATTCCATCATCTAGAACAACAGCACCAATTTTTTCCAAGTTAAGTGAAGTTTCAACTTTCCGGTTGACGCATGATCTCTCAAACAAAAAGTTAGGAGATTCTACATATCCACATTGTTTAAGAAAACAATCAGCTGTGGCAGCACGATTTGCACCAATACCAATCATTGCAGGTGTACCAAGTAGATGCCTTGCAAGCATCTTAGCTTCATCTCCACCAGCATAACCCTGCCAAAAAAGTTTATATTAATATCTCAAATGAACCATTTGTAAAATTCCCTGAATAGGCTGATTGTATTGATTCTGGTAATGCTATTATATATACAAGTCTTGTCTCTATAATCTAGTATCTAATATGGTGCAAATATAAACAATGGAATAAATCAAATAACATAGGAAACATGATCAAGGCAGCAAAATATATGCCAGATATTGTGCCTATGTCATAGTAATCTAAATCCGTAATTACTTGGTCACTTTCTTTATTTGTTCCTCCAGCACTCCCCTCAAGTTGGAGCATGATGATTCAAAATGCCACCTTGCTTAGCAACTCATGAAATCGAACACTGCCAAGAGCTTTGGTAAAAATATCAGCTAGCTGATTTTGAGACATGATGGATTGAGTCACAAGAGTTTGGGACTGAATATGTTACCAGATGCAGTGACAATCTATCTCAATGTACTTGGTACACTCATGAAACACCGGGTTAACCACAACTTGGATAGCAGCACCAGTTTTCAAGAGTTTGAGACTCTGTAATTCATCCCAACTAGTTTTCAATTTCCCATAATAGGCTGAAATTGAGGATTTCTCCTGCTGTAAGAGCACCATTGCTCATTTTTGCTCCTATACTCTAGGTGCTATGCCTTGAGTGAATCTCTGTTCTAAATCTTCCCATACCTCTCTTACTGTCTCAACAAGATCCACACAACCTTGAAGCTCCTTAGCAACTGTGTTTGTCAGCCATGATAGTATTTGGAGATAAGTGATAAATTTCTCCCAATGTAGTTAAAAGCAATAGGCGCACTCAAGGTGATATATCTTTCTATTGCCTTGAAGCGCAAAGCGCAAAAAAAGCACTTGCCAAAATGAAGCAAAGCGCAAAAGTTCTGATATAATTTATTAATAATATAATATAATATACTAAAAAATATAAATTATAAATATTAGCAAACACAATCAAGTAACAATTAAAACTTGTGAAAAGTCACCTCACATGATTAAAAAAAAAAAAAAAAACCTGCATATCATTCAAAAACAAAAGAACATCTATGTAATTATGTAGAAATCTAGTATTTAAAGCTAATGATAGTAAAGATAGGAATATCAAACAGAATATAGTGTAGGACAACTGAAGAATCATTAAGGTACAGAAAATTAGGGGAGATATATTGCCAACAGGAACATGAGATCTACTTGTCTTTTGTACTCTTGAATCATACATCTTTATGTGTATTCAGGCTGTAGATGTGACATAGATCACGCTTCTTCTTTTCAACATGTTTTTTTAACATTTTTGTTGTCCAATGTGTATTGGTTATACAAAAAATAGCTCCTATGTAACAAATTTTTATTAAATATATATTTTGAATTATTTTAGTGTTAGTTATTGAATCAAACTAATGGAAGTTCTAGTAACCCTTGTAAGTAAGTTAATCTAATTCATTTTTACTTCTTTCTGTTAAAAGAAAAAACAATTGAGAGCAGAGTATTACTGGCATAAGTAAGTTGGGTGGGGACTGATATAGGAAAAGAAGTTGGGATTAGAGCAGAAAAAATCCTCAAATACAAAGAAATTAAATTAAGAATAAAAGATTATAAAATTGTACCTGCTAGTAGTGCAGTAGAAAGTTGTTGAATGAGAAAAAAAAAAAGAAAAGAAAAAGAGTTGATAGAGATAGAATAAAAACAGCAGCCGACTATAGTGTTTTTTCCTTTAAAAGTTAATTAAGTTGCCCTAATAACTTTTTTATCCTTAGTCTGCCGACTTTTGTCTATTAAAAAAAAACCCTAACTATCGCCATTTAAAGGAGGCAGCTTTTACTGATATATGAAGTGTTATTCCCCTTTTGTACTTTGCCCGAGCGCTTAAGCACACCAGGCAAGCGCTTTTGACTACCATGTTTTCTCCCTTATCCTTATCTAGGCTTGTATTCTATTTTTTCTGTAGTGTAATTATCTATACTAGGGCTGCCATATCTAGTTATCTAGTTGTTGTAACTGAATCACTTTTGGCAGCTATATATACACTCCTTTGTACGGTTATTATTCAACTAGTACAATCATAACACTTTCATGGTATCAGAGTTAATATCCATGGCAGTTGAATCCTCTAAAAGGTAAAAATAATGATCTAAATGTTCAGTTCTCCAATCTACGACTTGTTATAGGATTGATAGTATACCATTGAAAGCATTACGATACCACAAAATATTTTCTTATATTAGGTCATGGTAGCTAAAGCTTAAGTTAAAGCATCTTTGGTCCTCAGTTCTATGCGATTGTTAGAACAAGGTGGCTAAAGCTCTGGTTAGAGTACCCTTGATCTTGTTTTATACTCAAACAATGTGTCTGAAGCTTAGGTGCAAGCGTCTTTACTTGAGGAACTCAAACGAGCACTTTTATAGTTAGTGGGTAGAGTGGCTGAAACTCAAGTGTAAGCACCCCTGTTCCACAACTCGCATCCAGATAATTCGACTTGAAATTTTAGGCGAAAATGATTTAAAAATGAACAAATAAATAAAGTAAAAAATGTTATGGAAATTATGGTATGTTGGTATTGTTGGCTATGGTAAGTTTTGGGTAGGAAAAAAAGGTTGAAATAAAATGGTAAATCAGATGTATGAAAATTATAGAATAAGAATACGGTTGATGTATGTATATGTATAAAGAGGTATATGATGTAATAGTTGTGATGCATGATTCATTGTTATTTTGTATGCATACAATCACAATTATAGAGGTAAGAATCACAGTTAATGTGTGCCCTATGCATGATCACATGGTTATTGATATAAGCACGATATTGCATGGTATGACATATCATGGTTAATTGTAAAATTTTTATGCACATATATACCACAAAACATTAGGTTGCTTAGTGTGTTGAGTTTTCTGCACGCAGGTTTAGAGCTTAACTAGTAGCATTGTTGAAGTGAAATAAAGCAAGCTCATACAGAGATCAGACAAGTGCAATCCAATCTTGGGTTGGTATTCATTCATGACATTCTTTTGGTTTTTTTTGTTCATTTGTCATGGGGTATGGGATATAAGTTTTGAACACGTATGTAAATTTTTATAATGATGTATTTGTAAACACTGGGCTAGTGAAAGTCTGAACGTGGTTTGTTATATGGATAAGGTTGATCTATCCAATATATGGTAAGAATGTAACAGGTTTTATGATGTATGATTGTAAAGTGCATGTTTACAATTAAACAGCTTTATGGATGAAAAGGGTTTGATTTAACTTATATTTTAATAAATAAAAGTTTTAATTTAACCAGTTTTCCGCAACAAGTTCTGTAGCATTCTCTGGTATAGTTAGGGTTTTCTGTCTATATGGGCGGATGTTACAACATTGGCTAATGCTGCTAGTGAAGCTATCTAATTAAAATCCCTACTGTGATATTAGCTTTTTCAATCAAAACCCAATCCGGTTTTGGTGTGATAATCTTGGAGCAGTCTATCTATCTGCAAATCCTATATTTCATGCTTGAACTAAATATATCAAACTTGACTATCACTTTATAAGAGAACGGGTGGCTAACAAGGAATTCCAAGTTGAATTTTTACCATCCAAATATCAAATTGTTGACATCTTCACATAGCCTCTACCTACTCAGCGTTTTCTTTAAATCCAGCCACTTCTTACTGTCCATGCTGCTCTGGTGTCATCTTAAAAGGAGGGGAGGTGTATTCCGAGATAAGTGATAACTTTCTCTCTTATCCTTATCTAGGCTTGTATTCTATTTTTTATGTTGTGTATTATCTATACTAGGGCCACCATATCTAGTTATCTAGTTGCTGTAACTGAATCACTTTAGGCAGCTATATATACACTCCTTTGTACAGTTATTATATAAGTAATACAATCATAATACTTTTATATAGAACAACCGCATTGCATTGCATCCAAGATTGAAAATCTGATGAACTGGCGTGAGGTCTTTCAATTGCTCCATTCACAAAACCGGCTTTGTTCTTGGATGAAGCACATTCATAAAATTATGTCTCCAAGTGAAATAGTTGTCTCCATTCTCGCTGAGATGGTGTGACAAAAATCAGGCCTGGATGATCAGATGGGTGTAAGTAGTAAGGAGAACCTTCAGCAACTTTGCTTGAAGAAACAACTTCCTGCTCTTTCAACACCATATTTCAGATTTGCAGTTTTAAAAACAGACTCTGATAACATGTAAAATGCCCTAAATAGGCTGATTGTATTGATCCTGGTAATGCTATTATATAGGCTTGTCTCTACAATATAGTATCTAATATGGTACAAATATAAACAATTATGGAATAAATCAAATAACATAGGAAACGTTATCAAGGCAGAGAAATATATGCCAGATATTGTGCCTATGTCATACTAATCTATTCCCATAATTACTCAGTCAAACTTTCTTTATTTGTTCCTCCAATACCATTAGCATAACCAATTAAAAATTGCTACTGTTCCTATTGAGTAAAGAAGCACTATCTACAAGAATATGTCATTTCAGTATCCAGTTATCAATATTTGTTATGCATTAAAATTTCCAGTACAAAAAACAATGAGAGAAAAAGCACATACCCTAGTAAGAATGAGAGGTGAAATTCCAGAATCAACTAATAGCTGGGCAATGAACTCAACCATTGGCGTCTTACCATTACCTCCCCAAGTTATATTCCCAACACTTATCACCGGCAACGGCAACCTTCAAAATCAAATACATTAAACTAAACTATCACTCAAAGTCTAAATACGATGCTATCATATCACCAAATAATGGAATCCTAAACTAAAAAACATCAAAGGTCAATTCACAATAAGAATAAAATTTCTCAAAGTTTAAACCAATAATCCGTCAATACTGGACATGTTAGTAGAAAGCTTATAGGAAATTTTGTTCCTATTCGTTGCAGAGGAAACACAACAGAACATAATAAAAATTTATCAGTTTCTGAAGCTTCGAAAGCAGGGGAGATTGTACCGGCGCTTAGAGAAAATGCCAGAGTGGTACAGATAGCGACGGAGAGCGAGAGCAGCGCTGTAGAGAGAAGAGAGAAAAGAGAGTGGAGGAATTAAAGAGCGATGAAGAGTGGAGAGCTTAGACCGGTCCTGATTGTAGGCTATCTGGTTCACCACTGTCCTCAATTTCTCCATGGATGAAGCTATCACTGAAATTGAACTGGAAAACGATGCACCCATAGGCCTGTTACCTGTAGAGGAAAACTTTGGGATCAGAGGAACAAGAACATTGAAATCGCTGCTTAGTTGGAATTAAACAGGACCCACTGCGGTTCGTTTAATGACGACGCGGAACAAAACAATTAAAAAAATTTAAATTCTTTTAAGCATTTTATTTTCAAAAATATAGAACTAATCATTACTTTTTTGTTCTTTTTGGATAACTTCAGAAATCACCAAAAATTACTCCCTATTTTCAATTGAATATCTCATGTATATAGTTTAATTGGACATATCTAATAAAAAATAAAAGATTCATTACCATAATAGAAAATAAACTTTAAAACTTTCGCCAAGGACAAACACTGCTAATTACATGGATGGTGAAAAACAACCAACACTTTAGGGCTAGACAACTTAACAAGGACATAGCGAAACTAAATGCATCACGGGAATTAAAACTAAGCAATTGAATTACCCTAAGATAAAATTATACATAGAGTCTGATTTGACTGCGAGTGTGTATTCATTCATGAATATTTTCACTATTTATAGTACGAGAAACCAAAACATTTAGATGTTCAAGAGTACATCTATCATTCCTAATTTGACTTTATATATATATATATATATATATATAACAAAAAGCATTGTTCTAGCAGCAGTGGACTAATCAAAATAACTCCACATTGTTTGTGAGTAGCAAACCATACAAGGCATTTTTGGTCATTACAAAAGCTCTAATGCATAACTCTATTATAATTTTCCTTGATCTTCCCTCTTGCCACCCTCATCTCTTCATGCCCTCGATTGTTGCCATCCTCTTTTTTCCATTCTTCTACTTTTTTTTGTTGTGGGGTAATGTAAAGATTCCATCTTTTCTAATAGTATAAGCTTCTCCTTTCTCTCCATTTTTCCACGCTTTACCATTTTTGTTTATGGTTTTCTTAAAAAGATTTTTATTTTCTTTTTGGATTTTCCTTTATAATATATATAGTTTGTTATCCACAAAGTTCATTTGCAGTAGAGATTATTGGAGAGAGACATTTTGTACGTTTTTTGTTTCACTATCTCATCTCTGGTAAGTTCTTTATCTCTTACGCTTAGGTTAGGATTTTGATCTTGCTTGGAATTGCGGGGATTTTAATTATGAATAAGTGGTTGATTTTTTTTAATGTGTTTTCTAAACAAATTAATTTGTCAATGGTTGTTGATGCTCCAAATGTTGAGCTCTTGGAATGGCCAGAGAAAGATAAGCATTGATTCCTCCATGTGGTGTATCGCGTCAGTGATATTGATCACACCATAAAGTTTGTTCCTCTGAAAAAAACCACCATTTTGCGGTTTTATTATTTTTTTCTTTTTTTCAAAGATGAGATTTTTATTTTACGATGTCTCATATGGTAGGTTTGAAATTGAATGTTTTGTGATGAAATTGTTGAGGAAAAATGATATGCCAGTGGAGAAGTACTAAAATATTTTTCTTGGGTTTGGTCATGAAGAGACTAATTTTGTTGTGGAGCTCACTTACAGTATGATCTTCTCATAAGGTTTTTTCTTGGATGACATGACTGGATTTGAAATATCATATCTTTTGGAGGTGAAGAATCATTAATGTTCTTGACCTAATTTTTCCTACATGAATTAATATGATATATAAATGCAATTTGTGCAAAATATAAAACTTAATGATGAAGTTCTATTATTCTCTTAGCTCTTTCCATTTATTGGATGGTAGTATTAGTCAAATTTGCTAAGAAAATTGCCCATGAAATCCAATATAATATGATAAAAGGAATAATGGATGCAAAACTGCTACAATAGTTTATTCAGTCTTGAATAAGTAAGAAAACACTTCTTTATTAAATTTTTTTAAGGTTTGAAATTATGCAAGTGCAATTAGAGAAGATTATTAGACTTTATGGTTCTATTTGGCTATTTTATTTGTTGCCAAAAGAATTATTCATTATATTAGAATTATTAAGCATATTTGTTTGTTTAACAAAATAGTTTTGGTGTTACATATATATCAAATAAATTCAAAATTACATTATTGTTTGTGTTCATTGTAAAGTTTTTATTTCAATTCCATGAAACAGCTTTAGATATTTAAGTGATATTTCTAATAACTATAAGCTGAAAAAAAGCATATCATATGTAAGCACTTGAATTTATAATAAATCACAACTTTGTTTTATTTTGGAGGTTTGTAATTAAACTATAGAATTATCTTTGATTAATTGATGTTGATTATTAATGTTTGATATCTTTTACACTATTTTGTATCCTCTTAATAGCCACAAACCTATTTTTAAGAAACTAGATTTCATTAATACATGAAATTTATATTTAACTTATGTATACTATATACTTTTTCTTGCAATACACACTCCATGTTCAAACATGGTGAAAATTGTGAATAAAAATTTTGGAAACAAAAACATTTTTGAGGATTTAATCAAAATTTTTATTAGAATTTTTTATAGTTTAGATAAATTGTAATTTAGGTGTTTGATAGGATCAAAGACGAAACGCATGAGACTTTACAATAACTTTATCATACATGTTCACTTGCATCACATACATAAGTGCAGCGATCTCTCTTCAATATTTATACATGATTCCATACTATGAATATGTGATTTTGATTTAAAAAAAAAAAAGTTGCCCCTTAAAATTGAAAAAAGAACTTGCAATGGTTGCCTAAGCAGCAATACAAAAGTTATTGCATCTGCTAACAGTAGGGCCATAGGACTCAGAATCGATTCGAGGGATGCATGCCAAAATTCATAATACTACATAGTTTAGTACCTGATTGAACTCATAAAGCTTTGTCCTATCTTTACCACATCTCTATTTACCAGAAATTGAAGGATTATGTTTATTAGAAAAATTAATTTGCAAATATCAAGAAATTATTAGATCAAATTTTTTTGTGAATTTAAGACTAATAAATCTATTATATGTACTCTTTTTAGTTATGTTTTTTTGGCTCTTTATATTGCTATCTTTTTTATTGAAGCTTTGCTTTTTTTTTTCTTTCTTTTTTCTCTTTTTCCTTACTCATTGCTCTGTTATGAGTATAAATGTTCATTCCTTTTCAAAATATTATAACCAAATTGAATTGATAATAGTTTTAACTTCATTCTATTTTGGCTAAGATGTTCTGTTATGATTTTATAATTATTGATATTGTTGAACCTTGAGGGGTATTTTCGTCATTTTGATGCTAACAAATAAAATAGCAATAATGTATTTAACATACTTGTTTTCTAAGTTTATTGAGCAGGGTATGGAATATAATGCAAGAATGGAAAATAGAAGACTAACCTTAAAAAGACAAAAATTGAAGAAATAGCATGATTACGCCAGTGATCTTTTATGTCATGCCCGTGATGAAGCTTAGTGCCAACTACCCATCATTTAAAGTTCACGACCATGAAAGATCATAGTAACCGTGAATGATCATATCAGTCATGCCCATAAAATAAAGTCACGCCCGTGAGAAAACATGTCAAATTTCTCCAGAAAGCTTCACTGCCAGAGTCACCACTTGGACCACGGCTTGGAAGGATGTTCACGTCCATGAAAGAATAATGTCACACCCGTGATCAAACACTTCAAATCCTTCCAGAATGCTTCACGGCTAGAGTCACCACTCAAGTCACGGCTTGGAAGAACATTCACGATCATGACACACATACTCACGACCGTGAAAGAGAAAAGAGAAACATGTCAGGTGCGAATTTAAGAGTTGGTGCAACGACTATTTTCACATTAAATGCAACCAAACGACTATAATTCGCCATAGAAGTATAAATGCAAGTCATTTATGAATCCAGAACAAGAGAATAACAATTACTTTGAATCAAAATCTTATTGTAGCCATTTGTGCATTTATTTCAAACAAACATTAATTCTCTGTATAAAATCTTTTTGCTCATTATTTTCTGAGCATTATAGATTTGTGAGTGTTTCTCTTTGTAATCTAGTACTCAAGTGAGTTTGGGTATATTGGGTTAAGAGTAGAACACTTGTAAGGGTTATTTATGTGAGCCATTAAAACACAAGGAATTGGTTTATTGTGTGAGCCAATAAAACACAAGGGATTTCTGGATTAGGTGTGATCCATTGATAAAAACACCATAGTTGGGAGTGAGCTTGTAAAACTTCATTGTAACACTTAGTGTGTTAGTGAAACTCCCAATTGAGATTAGGGAGAGAAGTAGAATTTGTTAACACCCGAACCTCTATAAAATTTTCTGTGTGATATCTCACTATCCCTATTCTACTTAACTTTTCTTTCCGCACTGAAAAGTTAAGAATTTTTAATATCCAATTCAACCCCCCTTCTTGGTTCAATTTTTGGGCAACAATTGGTATCAGATCATAGTTTAACATTAAAGCCTAAACAGTGCTAGCAAAGATGAAAAAATGGCCAATGAAGGATTCCAAAGTCTCAAGCCTTACTTTGATGGAGCAAATTATGCTCATTGGAAGTTCTGGATGGAGACATATCTGGATAGTGAAGGAATTGAAGTTTGGGATAGTGTTCAGAAAGAATGGACACCACCAACTAGAAGAGGAGTTGATGGTGAATAAGAAATTCTATCAAGAGATGATTGGACAAAGCCTCAAAGAAGAGCAAATTTCAAAAACAAGAAGGCAATGACAATTCTCTCAAGCTCATTATCCATTGAAGAATGTGACAAAATACAATACTGCCCAACTGCATATAGCATGTGGAAAAAATTAGAAAACTATCATGAAGGAACAAATAAAGTTAAATCCAAGAAGATTCAACTTCTTACTTCAGAGTATGAACTCTTTAAGATGAAATCCAATGAGTCAATCACTGATATGATGAATCGTCTTCTAGCCATAATAAATGGCATGAGGAAGTTTGGAAAACACTTGAGGTTGGAAGATGTAAATAACAAAATTCTGAGAAGTCTTCCTCTCAAAGATTATAGTTCAAGAGGAGTTGGTATAGAAGAGGCCAATGAAGATATGAGTGTCATGAATACTGATGTGCTTATTGGCAAACTTCTAACACATGAAATGGCAGTGAAAAGAGATAGAGAGCTTGAAGCTGAGCCAGAAAAAAGAAAGCTACTAGCACTAAAAGCCTCTACTTCAAAATCTCAAGAAGAAGTTAAAGATGATGAAGAAAAAAGTGATGATGCAAATGAGGACATTGTTATGCTCTCAAGAAGGCTGAAAAGAATTATTGAGAAGAGAATGGGAAACTCTAGAAAATTAAAGCAAAGAAATTTCAAGCAGGCTTCGAATGACTCTCAAAGGAGTAAAGAGGAAGTAAAATGTTATGAATATGGGAAGAAATGACATATTAAACCGGAATGTCCAAGGCTCAAGAAGCACAAGAGAAAATACCATAGAGACAATGGGGAGAAAGGCCACAAAGCTACATGGGATGACAAAAGCTCTTTAAGCGAAAAAAATGACAATGAAGGTGAAGAGGTCAACCTATGCTTCATGGCTATAGAGGATCACGTCTCGGATAAGATAGGATCACTTCACTCATACTCGTTCAATAATGATAGTAGTGATAATGATAGAAATAGTGAAGATGATGATGAGCAAAGCCTAATTGAAATATTGAATCTAGAATTAGAGAAATATAGAAATAAATTCAATACTTATAAAAATAACATTTCTAGTTGAAAATCAAAATGGATGTTTTAGAAAAGGAGAACTTTGAGCTTAAATCATCTAATGAATCTCTTTAAAAATCATTAGATGAGTACTCTTCAAGACCCTCAACTAAATCCTTGCTTAAAGAAAACAATATTTTGAAAAATGAAGTTGAGGAACTTAGAAACTCCATTTCAAAATTTCACAAGGGAAATGAGAGTTTAGATATTCTCATTATGTCTCAAAGACCACCCTTAATTAGACATGGTCTAGGATTTAAGGGTGCATCATCTTCATCTTACAAGACTACTTTTGTTAAATCAAGTGAACCCCACATCTCCACATTTGCTGTAACAGCCCCAAGGGCTAAGTGCACAACATACATTAAATCTTTTATGCATAAGAGGAATGATCAAGGGTTAGTTAACCTAAGAAGGAAACCTCAAAAGGCTAATCAGGCGTTTATGTACAAGAAGCTTGCACCTAGAAAAGCACCAAGTCATCATGCTTGTGCATGCCATTGCTCTCAAACTCTACCTAATAGAAACATGGCATTCAAAAGCATTGTAAGACCAAAAAGCATATTTAGAGCTAAACAATGTAATTATTGTATGAAATTTGGTCACATAAATAAACATTGCTAGATAAGAAAGGCTCATTGGGAACCTTCATGTGCTAACCCCTAAGGACCCAAGCTCATTTGGGTACCTAAAAAAAAATACTTGAATTGTTATTCCATAGGTATGCCTCAAGTCCACAATAAACAAAAATGTTTGACTAGTAGATAGTGGATGATCAAGGCATATGACTGGAGACAGAACTTTTCAATGAAATCAAAAGTATTAATGGAGGTAAAGTAACCTTTGGAAATAATGCTAAGGGTAAGGTAATTGGCATTGGCTCTATTGGTATTGATGGTACTACTTTCATTAAAGATGTCTTACTTGTTGATGGTTTGAAACATAATTTGTTAAATGTAAGTCAATTATGTGATAAGGGAAACAAAGTAATATTTACTTCCAACGAATGTCTTGTAACCTCTATTAATGGCAAAGAGATATTTAAAGGAAGTAGATATGTCAGTACCTACATAATAGACTTACACAAAATGTCTAACCTTTCCTTTAAGTGTCTTGTGACTACTAGTGATGAATCTTGGTTGTGGCATAGAAGGCTTGGTCATGCAAGCGTGGATCTAATTCAAAGCCTCAGCAAAGGAGAGCTGGTAAAGGGGCTACCAAAAGTCAAATTTGAAAAGGATAAGACATGTGAACCTTGCCAAAGAGGAAAACAACACAAGTCATCCTTCAAATCCAAAAACATTGTAAGTACCTCAAAACCTTTACAACTCCTGCATCTATATCTTTTTGGACCAACTAGAATTGCAAGTTTATGAGGTAAACACTATGCCTTTGTCATCATCGATGACTACTTTAAAATTCACTTGGGTAATTTTCTTAGCTCAAAAAGGTGATGCCTTTGAAACTTTCAGAAATTTTGCTAAAAGAGTTCAAAATGAAAAAGGATATTGTATTTCAAAGATAAGAAGTGATCATGGTAAAGAATTTGAAAATGAAAACTTTGAAAATTTTTGTCTAGAACATGGCATTTCACAGAATATTTCCTCTCCTAGGACACCTCAACAAAATGGGGTGGTCGAAAGGAAAAATCAAACTTTAATTGAAATGACTCGAACAATGCTCAATGAGTATGGTTTACCAACTTACTTTTGGGCCGAAGCCACAAATACTGCATGTTACATTTCAAATCGAGTTTTCAAAAGACCTCTCTTAAACAAAACTTCATTTGAGCTATGGAAAGGAAGAAAGCCCATGATATCATACTTTAGAGTATTTGGATGCAAGTGTTTCATATTGAATACGAAGGACAACCTTGAAAAATTTGCCTCCAAATCTGATGAGGGTATATTTTTAGGATACTCCACCACAAGAAAAACTTATAGAGTCTTTAATAAAAAGTCATTAGCTATTGAAGAATCTATGCATGTTGTTTTTGATGAATCTAGTAAGCTTGATCTTGTGAAAGGTAGTGCTCTTGATGATGTTGTAGGTACAATGGAAAAACTTGATCTTGAAAATGAAAGAAAAGAAAATGATCAAGAAAATTCACATCAAGATGACTCTCTACCTCCAGCTCAATAGGAAAACAAGCAAGAGCTTCCAAAGGAATGGAGATTGACAAAAGATCACCTCAAATAGCAAATCATTGGTGATCCTACAAAGGGAGTAAGTACTAGATCTCATCTCAAACCTTTAGATTCTAATCTTGCCTTTGTCTCTCAAATTGAGCCAAAAAATATTGATGAGGCTCTTAATGATGAAAGTTGGGTGATTGCTATGCAAGAGGAACTCAACCAATTTCAGAGAAGTAAGGTATGGACCTTAGTTCCTAGACCCAAAGAGCATCAAATCATTGGAAGCAAATGGGTATTTAGAAATAAACTAGATGAACAAGGTTCAATAACTAGGAATAAGGCTAGGTTAGTTGCAAAAGGATATAATCAGGAAGAAGGAATAAATTATGATGAGACCTATACTCCTGTAGCCAGATTAGAAGCCATAAGAATACTTTTAGCATATGCATGCCATATGAATTTCAAACTCTTTCAAATGGTTTTATAGAAGAAGTTTATGTAGAACAACCACCAGGTTTTGAAAGCTATAATCTGCCCAACCATGTATTTAAACTTTCAAAATCTTTATATGGTTTGAAACAAGCCCCAAAAGCTTGGTATGAAAGACTAAGTTATTTTCTTTTAGAAAATAATTTTACAAAAAGGAACGTTGACACTAATTTATTTATTAAATAGCATAAGCATGATATTCTAATTGTTCAAATTTATATTGATGATATCATATTTGGGTCTACTAATGAATTGCTTTGCTAAGAATTTGCTAAGTGTATGACTAGGGAATTCGAAATGAGCATGATGGGTGAGCTCAAGTTCTTCCTCAGTCTACAAATAAAATAAGGCAACAAGGGCATATTCATCAGCCAATCCAAATATGCCAAAGACTTAATTAAGAAATTTGGAATGGAATGATGCAAAAATGCCAAGACTCTAATGAACACATCAACAAAATTGGACAAGGATGAAAAAGGTAAGAGCATTAATGAAAACCTTTTATAGAGGTATGATCGGATCACTCTTATATTTTACTGCATCTAGACCCAATATAATGTATAGTGTAAGCTTATGTGCTCACTTTCAATCATGTCCTAAAGAGTCACATTTAAATGCTGTAAAAAGAATTTTAAAATATTTACATGGCTCATTGCATCTAGGTTTATGGTATCCTAGAAATTCATCCTTTCACATTATAGGATATTCAGATGCTAATTATGCTGGAAGTCTCTTGGATAGAAAGAGTACTTCAGGTACTTGTCACTTTATTGGTGAATGCTTAGTTTCTTGGTTTAGCAAGAAACAAGTTTCAGTTGCTCTTTCCACCGCTGAAGCAGAGTATGTGGCTGCAGGATGTTGTTGTACACAAATCCTTTGGATGAAACAACAACTTAAGAATTATGGTCACAGTATGGACCATATACCTATTAGATGTGACAATACAAGTTCTATAAATCTATCTAAGAATCCCATTCAACACTCTAGAAGTAAGCATATTGACATAAAATGTAACGTCACACCTCTTATGCATTTAAGTATAACCTATCCCTGTATCAAATAGTCACATACTTCATACTGAAAAGGCAAAATACCCTGTTAACAATAGTAGTAAAATTTTTTTTTTCATATCATATCCTGTAAAATCAACTAACGACTTTACAAGTCTTATATCCTGTAAAATTACTAAATGACTTTTCAAGTCAACATTAAAACCACAATACGATATATCACATATATCAAAATATAAACTTTACATATAAGTATTTCCGAGTTGATTTCATTTATACATATTTAGACTCATTCCAAAATGACTATACATATTCAAGCATATAAGTCCAAAATACAGATGACATGTTTTTATGCTTGTGTGGAATGCAAGGAGAGAGAGTGATGAGGCTCGGCCAATGACCTGTGCTCCATGTCTTCTATACACTACTCAAAATGAGCTATCACTTTTCTTTACCTGAAAAATGACGCAAATTGATGAGTTGCGGCTCAGTGAGAATAATCATCCAATGAGCTCTAAAGTACCAAACAACTCATAGTAATAAATCACAAATCCAATATATACCAGGTATTCTATTCCATTCATCAGTATCATATAAGTATCAATAAAGTTGAAACATAGAATCATTACTCTTTATGTATGCAAATGCTTTGCTTATTTCATTTTGTTGTGACTAAGTTAAATAGACATTGCCCCGGGTTTCCATGTGAATATTTGCATTTGCATTTGCATTTTCTAGCTAGCTTGATCATTTGTTTCATTTGCACATTTGTTGGGCCATAGGCCTCTTCTTTTGCTTTGCACATTTGTTGGGCCATAGGCCTCTTCTTTTGCTTTACAATATCGATTAACTAGTCACAACGCCTTTTTAGTCCATATGCATATGCACTTGTATTTAAGCATTCATCAACCATTATATCTTATCACATATAATATACATATATTCCATATATACCTCACATGTCAAGCATATACCTTGCATATACTATACATATACCATGTGTATATATCACATTTGTCAAACATATACCTCAAATATACCACAAGTATACCATTTATATGTACCACAATGTCACAAATTATCCATCATTACATTATCAAGGACCAATCATGACAATCACATGAATCACATAGCAAGCAACATTCATTTGCACTAAAGAATTCAATCGATAATTAGACTCACCGTTCTCCTTTGATTCCAACCCCTAACTTATTGTCTATCCGCTCCTTGTGGGTCTCCAATATGTTGCAAGCCTAATATGAAAACATTAATCAATTAACTCATGATTAGGGAGACTTAATGTGGCTTAAGCAAATTAATATGCATTGTTTATGTCAATAGTTGAGATTTTTCCTATGAAGCAGTGTGACCTTATGGGACTGTTTAGCCTATAACTTTTTATATACTTGACAAATTAGTCTGATTCTTGTTCCTAATTAAAAATAACATATAATTATAGAACATATTAAAATTTCAGACCAATTGGATCATTGTACAATATTTGGTGGAATTTATAAGAGTGTTCTGTTTTCTGCCTTGTTTTCTGCCTTTAGGCAGTTTCAGGGTACTCATTTGGGTTCATCATAACTTACACTCTATAAGTCCTATTTTAATGAAACTTTACAGAAACTTATATGGGTTCATATGGAACATGTTTCATGTTTAAAAATTGTACCAATTATGTCTCTAAGGCCTTCTAATTATACCAAACATATTACTGTTCTAGAATAGAATTGGCTTCCGGACCAGTATGACTTCAAAAGGCCATAAATTAGTCTATAGATAACTAATTAAGATCCAATTAGTACCAGAATTTAGATAAGACATATACCTATAACTTTTATGTTTTGATAAATTACATAATCTAGCTCTAACAAGCTCAAATTAGCCAACCAATGTACTGGAGCTGCCCAGGGCACTCAGTAGGCAGTTCAGACCATGGAACAGTCATGGTTCCATTCACCATAACTCACCATTTACATGACCTATGAACCTGAAATTTGGTATCCAGATACAAAACACATATATATACAACTTTTATGTTTGGAGAGACTTCAAATAAGGGCTTTAACACATTCTAAATCAGACCACACAGTAGCTAACTTGGTTAGGGTTTACACCCTGACCAGTTTCAGTACGAAGGGAATATCTCTCCCTATACATAATATCTTGCAAAAATGTTTACATATCCACAAATATAAGATATAAAGGAACAACTTTTGTGTTTTACACATTTCCAGAATCAATTTCTATTAATATCAAAATCTGGGTGCAATTCAGTGCCTAATATGGAACCTAAGCAACTCAAACCAACCCTATAGCAATAAGAATTGATTACTTACCAAGAACAACCTTGAAAGGGATCAATTAGATTCAAAAACTAGATGAAACAAGGAAGAATTGAATTCTGAAATGGAGGAAATTGAAGAAGAAGTCGGGCTGGAGTGAGGAGGCAGAAATGGGGAAAGATATATGAAGATAAAGCCAACTTGTTGTTTGTCATTTTCTCAATTTCTCATTTTCTCATTTTCTCTTATTCTCTTCTTTTTTCTCTTCTCATTTCTCATTTCTCTTCTCTTCTATTTCCCTTTTGTGTCATTTTCATTTTATTTTGTCTATATTATTATTATTATTTACATAGATTTATAATTCCACTAATTCACACAATAATACAGCTTAATCATTTGATCTCATTTAACTAAATTAGCAATGTAAATGATCACTAATCTTAATCTAATCATTTTGCTTACTTTAATTTGGTCACTTATTCAATTCATTTCTAATACTTCATAATCCTCATATAGGTTATAAGTACACATGTGCTACTCGATACAAGTGCCAAATGCTAGGACACGTAGCTAGTGCGTGTCATAAACTTGTTCCTTCGAAAATACGTATGAAATGCATTTGTTCAATTGAATTGTATGCAAGATGCTTATGTTCAATGAAATGCATGTGGGGAAAGGTCAAGGATGTTACATAAAATATCATTTTGTTAGAGATCATGTTCAATATGGAGATGTTGTATTGGAATTTATAAACACAGACAATCAATTGGCAGATATCTTCACTAAGTCTCTAAATGAAGAAAGATTTAACTTTATAAGAAGAGAGCTTAGTATGATTGATGAATTAACTTTATGATTGCCAAATTTGTCAAACCTTGATTGTTAATCTTATGTTATTATCTCATCTTTTAAGGTATGAAGTGGCTAACTTGATAGAAACATATGTTATAGGTGATAGAAGCACCTTAGAAATCCTTTGGTCTTTTTTTAAACTTAGTTTTATTTTATGAGAATTTTAGGCAGTTCATGCCCGTGACATATATTCACGGTCGTGATCATAATCGCCAAAAGTACCAGTAGCTTTCACGCCTTGCTTCATGACATGCTTCATGGTTGAAGGTAGTGAAGACTACGTTTCATGACCATAACCTTTTTATGTCACCCCCGTAAAACCCGTTGTTCATGACCGTGACACTTATTTACGACCGTGAACATTTCCACCAAATACTTACAGAAGTGTTCACGCTTTGTGTCACGCTTTGTCTCATGGTCACAAGTAGTGAAGATTGTACTTGACGACCGTGACTCATTTGTCACCACCATGAAATTTCATCATTCACGCCTGTGACCCTTAAATTTCACGGTCGTGAATCATTTCACATTCCTTATCACGGGTAGAGTGCCTCTTCAGCAAACTGTGAACACGACATTTCACTCCCGTTACTTAGCTTTCACGCTCGTGAAGATGTCGGCTATAAAACATTTTCTGCCGTTATTTCTCTCATTTCCAACTCTCCAACTTCTCTCATTTATCACCATTCAATACCATTTCATAGATTCTGGCCCCCTGGCAACTCTTTCCATCCATAAATACCTTCAAAAAATGTTTCCATAATCAGAAATCAAAACTCCCTGGTTCTATTCAAACATCCCATCTATGCTTTAGCTTTATCTTTTAGGATGTAAGAAAAATACCTCATTCTCAATTGATCTTCATGAAGTTTGTTTTAAGGGAAAGTGTTTATTATTGCATAAAATTCCCTTATGAATGTCAGAGGGTCTTCAATAGTTAACCCATAGAAAGATAGAAGCATATTCAAATGTATACTTTTCATCTCATAATTTCTAATTGTTTCTCCTAACACAATGTAAGAGGTATTGTTGTTAATTATTGGTCTGGCATAATCCTTCATGGCTAACTACTCTTTTCACCAGTTGCTCTTGGTGGAATTTTCATTTCTTCGGTTACTACTTTTGCCTCTAAATTTTCAAGATTTTCAAAAATCTCTTTTTTTTCTTCAAAGGTTTGTTCTTCTTGTTTATGTGCTTTAGACATTAATTTGTAATTCCTCTAAATTGATGTTTTTCCTAATTTTGTTCATTTACTTGTACCTAGCATAAAAACTAAAGTCAGTAACTAAAAAAATAGGAAAAGAAAGAAATAGAATAAAAATTGCAGAAATTATTTGAAATTATCTAAAAGACAAACATTGGAAACTTAATTAATGAAGAATTTACCAAACAGTAGTTCCTTGGCAACAATGCCAAAAACTTGATGTATCTCAAACTGCACTTGCAAGTACATGAACCAATGTAATATGGTAAGTTTACTCCCAAGGTTGATCTCTCAAGAAACTACATGGTTTCTAAATGCTTAATTAGTTTTAAATTACCAATAAACAGTAAAATAAAAACCTAATCACTCTAGCCAATTTTAATAAGTTGATAAAGAAGAGAAATTAATAACTAAAATTGCAATAAAAAGGAATAAATAATTAATAAGAAAAGAAACAGGACTTAGCTCACAATTCCCAATTTGCATATCCTTTATGAATTAAGCACGAATGAATGAAGATTTTATGGCTCTCATCATTAAGCATTAATTAATCAAACCAATGAATTAACTAATATTCAATCCAATTTTTAGGTTAAATTCCAGATGATGTGCCAAGTAATCTAGCTTTAATATATCAATTCAACGTTAAATAATAGGTGATCAAGCAACTATTAAACCAAAAACTTATAAAGCTCAATTTAAACTAAAGAAATCATGCATTTATCATAGATAAAAAATGACAGTCTCTTTCTATCAACATTCTCAACATTTATGCATTTATCATTGTTGCCAAAATATTAAACCAAGAAGGGGGGTTGAATTGGAGTTTCAAAAAATTAAATTATAAGGTGCGGAAATAAAAGATTAATTTTAAAAGGGATAGAGAAAATTTGACACACAAATTTATAGAGGTTCGAGTGTTAACAAACCCTACTCCTCTCCCCAATCGCAATTGGGAGTTTCACTAACACACTAAGTGTTACAATGGAGTTTCATAAGCTCACTCCCAACTTTTGGTGTTTCTCACAATGGCTTACACCTAACCCAGAAATCCCTTGTGCTTTAATGGCTCACACAATAACCAATTCCTTGTGTTTTACAGGCTCACACAAACAATCTAACTTTGTGTTTTACAGGCTCACACAAACAACCTTCACTTTGTGTTTTACAGGCTCACACAAATAACCTATTAATTTTTGTTTTGGAGTTTCACACAACTAACCCTTACAAGTGTTCTACTCTTAACCCAGAACTACCCAAACCTCAGTTGAGTAAAGATTACAGAGATAACCACTTATAAATCTTTATTGCTCAAATATGAGGAGCAAAAAGATTTTTACAGAGAATAAATTTGTTCTTAAGGTATGAAAGTACAAATAGCTTGTAATAAGAATTAAATTCGAAGTATATGCTATTCTTTTTTTTTTTTATCATTTTCCTCTTTTCTTAATGCATAAATGACTTCCATTTATACTCCCATGACTGAATATAGCCGTTGGGGTGCATTAAATAAGAAACTAGCCGTTGTACCAACCAAAAAATCGTGCCTGATATTTTTCTCTTTCATTGGTCACAGGCGTGACTATGCTTGTCATGGGGGTGACAGTTCTTCCCAAGCCGTGACTGAAGTGGTGACCTTGGTCGTGAAGCTCTCTGGAATGTTTTGACATATAGAGTCACGGGCGTGACATACTCATTCACGGGCATGACAAAATCTTCCCAGCCGTGATCCAAGTGGTGACTCTGGTCGTGAAGCTCTCTAGATGAAATTGCATGAATCTTCACGGGGGTGACTTAAATGCTTACTTCACGGTTTGTTTTTTCTTCATGGCCGTGAACTTCAATTGTTGGTTTTGGTAACGGTTAGCTTCCTTCACGGGAGTGACTCCTAGAGTCACGACAATGAACATGCTACTACTTGAATTTTGTTTCTTAAGGATTATTCTTCCAATTCTCCATTCTCGCTATCTTAATTCATGTCCTGTAAAATATACTTACAAAAGCAAGTATGTTAAATACAATATTGCTATATTATTTGTTATCATCAAAATGACGGAAATACCCCTTAAGGTTTAACAATCTCCCCCTTTTTAATGGTGACAAATAATCTAGCAATATGTGATTTTGAGAAGTCTCCCCCTCAAAATATACTTAGGATAAAAAATTTATCATGTGCAAGAATAGTAGATAATGATGTAGCATTTTAAATAAACTCTAAGTATATGCATGTTATATGAGAAGTATATCCAATTCATACCATAATTCCTTTTCAAGATATAAAGTATATGTAAGATATATTTAAGGTATATCATGGCATATTTATATTTGTAACTTGCTTTTAAGGTATATTCAAGGTATACTTAAGTTGTATCTAAGGTATATAAAGCTCAATTTGTATACTTTGCATATGAAGTTTTGAATCAAGATCTTTTTAATCCATTTCAAAGTCAATTCACTTTTAATTATTTGATTCAAAATTCATTGCCTATCTATCATATATAGATTATCATATATTGCTAGTTTTCTCCCCCTTTTGTCATCAATCAAAAAGGATATGAAGATTGAAGTAAACAAAAGCAAATATATATTACATAAAGGAAAAAAGGATACAAACTAAGTTAAAATATATAGAAAGGAAATTTAAAAATTTCCTACACAAGCAAACATAAATGTAACAAACAAGCTAAAAATAATCAAATTTAGGCTACACTCTATCCTATCTCCTAGCCAGACATCCTATCACGAAGCCTAGCTACTTCAGCCTCAAGGTTGTCCATCCGAGACTCTATGAAGTCCTTGAGGTTTTCCAACCTCTCATCCATGGAAGTCTGCAGCTGCTCAAAACATGGTGCCAAGAGGTCAACCACCTGCTGCGCTAAGGATGGTGTGGAAGCTGAGGACTGACCAATGTCTTGCTCGACTGCTGGAGGTGCTTCCTCAACCCGAGCCCCCTTTTTCTGCTGGACTCCCTGGAGGTCTGCTTTAAAATCCTCTGTGTCATTATCTTCCCAGATAATTTCCCCAGCAGTGTCAGTGAAGCGGTAGAAGATATCGTTCTGAAAAATGATTCTCACAGCCGCTCTCATCTTGATGAACGACTCGACATCCAGCCTATCTCGAGGATGTGCAGGAATGATGTTGAAGTGATGGTCATCCAGCTTCAAATAATTGAGCTTCACTGCAATATGGGTGACATATGCCCCAATCAAAATATCTCCTGTGGGCTTGGTGGCAATGGAGAGAAGATGGTTGGCAAACCATTTGGAAAGTGCCACTGTGACTCCTTTGCGAGCCATCTCAAATAGGAAGAGTTCTGACTTCCTAATAGTTCCATTACTTTCTCCCCTAGCAAAAATGCTATAGGTTAAGAACCTATGCAAATACCTATGTACTGGGGTCCTGAGATGTGTGCTTTTAGTTTTCTTGACATCCCAGCTGCAACCGGTGCCAAAATGTGTCCAGGCTGGAGGAGCAAAGAATTCTACCTCAGTCTCATTTAGAATGCCATCAGATGGTAGGTTGAACAATTCTCCAAATGCAATGGCGCTGAGGGTGTTAGGATTATTGCAGAGTTGGAATTTCACCACTCCAATAGGTGAAACCTGCAACGTGCTGAAAAATTCCAGCGTTGGCTCCCTCAGAGTCGACTGATGAATTTCAACAAACTCTTTGAGATGACAGGCTTGTAGTTGCTCTGTCATAGCCATCTCAAGCCCGAGACTACGGACTGTCTGCCAATCGAAGGACCTTGATGATAAAAGAGGTCTCTTCTTCAAAGTTGCATACCGAGGATGGCAATTCTCCGTAATGCGGTTCATGAGGTAATCTGAATACCTCTTAGGTGCATGGGACTTCTTTCTCTTTCCCTTAGATGAAGCAGATTCCATATTTTAAGAAATTTGTTATTGATGGAGTTGAAAATAATTTTGACAGAAAATTTGATGTAAAACCCTAGAAATGTATGATTTCTGCTGAAGTTTCGAACTTTTGGTGGTATTTATATTGAAATTTCAAGTCTTTGGGGTCGGAATCTTCAATGTCTTAATGAATGAGAGTAAATGAGAACGGTTTTGGGAGATGAGGAGTTGAAATGAAGGTTGTAACCGGCTGTTCTCTTATATACTCGATACATTCACGGGCGTGACTTATGATTTCACGGGCGTGAATGGTCGTGTTCACGGTTTGCTGAAGGAGTGTTTCACCCGTGAATAAAGGCCTGAATATGTTCACGGGCGTGATGTTTGAACATCACGGGCGTGAATGATCATCGGTCACGGGGGTGCATAAATGGTCACGGAGGTGCATAAATGGTCACGGGCGTGAACTGTTGAATTTCACTACTTATGCCCGTGAAGCAAGCCGTGACACAAGGTATGAAAGCTTCTGTGAGTTTTTGGGGTGTAACTGTTCATGGGAGTGAAAATGCGTCACGAGCATGAAAGTCCATTTTCACGGGCGTGACTCAAGCCGTGAAAATAAGTTTCACCACTTGAAGTCGTGCATCATGTCATGAACCAAAGTCGTGAACGACACTGCCTCTTTGGGCTGCTTAAGTCACGGGCGTGAATATATGTCACGGGCGTGACTCCCCTAAGATTTTCATCAAATTGAAATTAAGTTCTTCAACAAGACTAAATCGTTTCAACAAAGATTCTACTTCTTAAAATATGAATTCTCATCAAAATTTCTATCTTATAACTTGTGATATGATTTAAGATCAACAATTATATTTTTTGCAATCACAAGGTTAATCCATCAATCATACCAAGTTCTCTTCTAATAAAATTAAATCTTTCCTCATTTAGAGACTTAGTAAAAATATCTGCTAATTGATTTTCTATGCTTATACAATCTAATTCAACATCTCCATATTGAACATGATCTCTAATAAAGTGGTGTCTAATGTCAATATGTTTGCTTCTAGAGTGTTGAATAGGATTCTTTGAAAGATTTATAGCACTAGTGTTGTCACATTTTATAGGTATATGGTTCATCTTATGACCATAGTCCTTAAGTTGTTGTTTCATCCAAAGAATTTGTGTACAATAGCATCCAACTGCTACATATTCAGCTTCAGCAGTTGAGAGAGCAACTGAAACTTGTTTCTTGCTAAACCAAGAAACCAAACATTCTCCAATGAAGTGACTAGTACCTGAAGTACTTTTCCTATCCAAAAAACTACCAGCATAATCTACATCTGAATATCCTATAATATAAAAAGATGAATTCCTAGGATACCATAAACCTAGATGCAATGATCCATGTAAATATCTTAAAATCCTTTTTACAACATTTAAATGAGATTCTTTAGGATTTGATTGAAATCGTGCATATAAGCAAACACTATAGATAATATCGGGTCTAGAAGCAGTAAGATATAAAAGTGATCCGATCATACCTCTATAAAACTTTTCATTAATGCTCTTACCCTTTTCATCTTTATCCAATTTTGTTGATGTGTTCATTGTAGTCTTGGCATTTTTGCATTCTTCCATACCAAATTTCTTGATTAAATCTTTGGCATATTTGGATTGGTTGATGAATATGCCCTCATTGCTTTGCTTTATTTGTAGACCAAGGAAATACTTAAGTTCTCCCATCATGCTCATTTCAAATTCCCTAGTCATGCACTTAGCAAATTCTTGACAAAGCAGCTCATTAGTTGAACCAAATATTATATCATCAACATAAATTTGAACAATTAGTATATCATGCTTATGCTTTTTGATGAATAGTGTAGTGTCAACATTTCCCTTTGTAAAGTTATTTTCTAGTAAAAAAGAACATAGTCTTTCATACCAAGCTCTTGGAGCCTGTTTTAAACCATACAAAGCTTTTGAAAGTTCAAAAACATGATTTGGCAAATCATAACTTTCAAAACCTGGTGGTTGTTCTACATACACTTCTTCATCTATATAACCATTTAGAAATGCACTTTTCACATCAAGTTGAAAGAGTTTGAAATTCATGTGACATGCATATGCTAAGAATCTTCTTATAGCTTCTAATCTAGCTACAGGTGCATATGTTTCATCATAATCTATACCTTCTTCCTGATTATATCCTTTTGCAACTAGTCTTGCTTTATTCCTAGTTATTAACCCTTGTTCATCTAATTTGTTTCTAAATACCCATTTGCTACCTATGATTTGATGATCCTTGGGTCTAGGTACTAGATTCCATAACTTATTTATCTCAAATTGATTGAGTTCCTCTTGCATGGCAATCACCCAACTTTCATCATTAAGAGCCTCATCAATATTTTTAGGCTCAATTTGTGAAATAAAAGCAATGTCAGAGACTAAATGCTTGAAATGAGATCTAGTACTTACTCCCCTTGATAGATCACCAATTATTTGCTCTTTTGGATGATCTTTCGTCATTCTCCATTCTTTTGGAAGTTCTTGCTCCATTTATTCTTGATTTTGAGGTAGTAAATTTTCTTGATCGTTTTCTTCTTTTCCATTTTCAATGTCAAGTTTTTCCATATTACTATGTTTTTGGCTTTGAAAGATGACTTGTGTTGCTTTCCTCTTTGACAAGGATCACATGTCCTGCCTTTTTCATATTTAACTCTTGGTAATCCTTTTACTAGCTCTCATGTACTGAGACTTTGTATTAAGTCCATGTTAGGATGACCAAGTCTTCTATGCCACAACTAAGATTCATCACTAGTAGTCACAAGACACTTAGAGGAATCGTTAGATAGCTCATGTAAGTTTATTATGTACGTATTGAAATATCTATTTCCTTTAAATATTTCTTGACCATCAATAGAGATTACAAGACATTTATTTGAAGTAAAGATTACTTTGTTTCCTTTATCACATAATTGACTTACACTTAACAAGTTATGTTTCAAGCCATTAACAAGTAAGATATCCTTAATAAAAGTAGTACCATTAACACCAATAGAACCAATGCCAATTACCTTACCCTTTGCATTATTTCCAAAGGTAACTTTACCTCCATCAATACTTTTGATTTCATTGAAGAGTTTTTTGTCTCCTGTCATATGCCTTGAGCATCCACTGTCTACTAGCCAAGCATTTTTGTTTATTGTGGAATTGAGGCATACCTATAGAATCACAAATCAAATATGATTTTTAGGTACCCAAATGAGTTTGGGTCCTTGGGGGCTAGCACATGAAGGTTTCCAATGAGCCTTCCTTATCCAGCAATGTTTATTTATGTGACCCATTTTCATACAATAATTACATTGTTTAGGTCTAAACTTGCTTTCTGGTCTTATACTGTGTTTAAATGCCATAATTCTATTAGACTGATTTTGAGAACAATGGCATGCACATTCATGATTAATTTACGTTTTTCTAGATACATTCTTCCTATATATAAAGGCATGAATATTCTTTTTCTGTATAGAAGGTTTAACAATCTTATTTCTTGGTGTAGTTCTAACAGGTGTGGAGATGTTAGGTTCTTTAAACTTAACAAATACTGTTTTGTTAGAAGATGATGATATGTCCTTAAATCCTAGACCATGTCTAATTAAAGGTGATCTTTGAGACACAATGAGAGTATCTAAGCTCTCTTTACCTTTGTGAAATTTAGAAATGGAATTTCTAAGTTCCTCAACTTCATTTTTCAAAGTATTATTTTCTTTTAACAATGAAGCTGTTGAGGGTCTTGATGAGTATTCATCTAATGACTTTTGAAGAGATTCATTAGATGATTTAAGCTTTATGTTCTCTTTTTCTAAACCATCTATCTTATTTTTTAAATTAGAGATATTATTTCTATAGGTACTAAATTTAGTTCTATATTTCTCTAATTCTATATTTAATTCTTCTATTAGGCTTTGCTCATCATCATCATCATCATCATCACTATCACTATTACTATCATTATCACTACTATCATTATTGAAGGAATATGAGTGTAGTGATCTTACCTTATTCGAGACGTGATCCTCAATAGCCATGAAGCATAGGTTGACCTCTTCACTTTCATTATCATCTCTTTCACTTGAAGACCTTTCGTCATCCCATGTGGCTTTATGACCTTTCTCCCCATTGTCTCTTTGGTATTTGCTCTTATGCTTCTTGAGCCTTGGACATTCTGGTTTGATATGTCCTTTCTTTCCACATTCATAGCATTTTACCTCTTCCTTACTTCTATGTGTATCATTAGAAGTTTGTTTGAGGTTTCTTTGCCTGAATTTTCTGGAATTGCTCATTTTTTTCTCAATGATTCTTTTTAATCTCCTTGAAAGCATAGCGATGTCCTCATTTTCATCATCACTCATCTCTTCATCATCTTCACTTTCTTCTTGAGATTTTGAAGTAGAGGCTTTGAGTGCTAAGGGTTTTCTTTTCTATGGCTCTGCTTCAAGCTCTCTATCTCTCTTCACTGCCATCTCATTTGTGAGAAGCTTGCCAATCAGCACATCAGTATTCATGATGCTCATATCTTCATTTGCTTCTTCTATGCTAGCAACTCTTGAACCATAGTCTTTAAGAGGAAGACTTTTCAGGATTTTATTGTTTCCATCTTCCAAACTCAGATGCTTCCCAAGTTGCCTCATTCCATTTACAATGGATAGAAATTGATTGGTCATGTCAGTGATTGACTCATTGGATTTCATCTTGAAGAGCTCATATTCTGAGGTTAGAAGTTGAATCTTCTTAGATTTGACTTGCTTAGTTCCCTCATGATAGTTCTCCAATGTCTTCCATATGTTATATGCTGTTGACAGTGTTGTATTCTCCCACATTCTTCAATAGATAATGAGCTTGATAGGATTGTCATTGCCTTCTTGTTTTTGAAATTTGCTCTTCTTTGAGGCTCTGTCCAATCATCTCTTCATAGGATTTCTTCTTCACCATCAGCTCCTCTTCTGGTTGGTGGTGTCCATTCTTTTCGTACACTATCCCATACTTCAATTCCTTCATTATCCAAGTATGTCTCCATCCTAAACTTCCAATGGGCATAATTTGCTCCATCAAAGTAAGGTTTGAGACTCTGGAATCCTTCACTGGCCATATCTTACTCTTTACTAGTGCTTTTTAGGCTTCGATGCTAGACAAGGCTCTGATACCAATTGTTGCCCAGATATTAAACCAAGAAGGGGGGTTGAATTGGAGTTTCAAAAAATTAAATTATAAGGTGCGGAAATAAAAGATTAATTTTAAGAGGGATAGAGAAAATTTGACACATAGATTTATAGAGGTTCGGGTGTTAACAAACCCTACTCCTCTCCCCAATCACAATTGGGAGTTTCACTAACACACTAAGTGTTACAATGGAGTTTCACAAGCTCACTCCCAACTTTTGATGTTTCTCACAATGGCTTATACCTAACCCAGAAATCCCTTGTGTTTTAATGGCTCACACAATAACCAATTCCTTGTGTTTTACAGGCTCACACAAACAACCTACACTTTGTGTTTTACAGGCTCACACAAACAACTTACACTTTGTGTTTTACAGGCTCACACAAACAACCTTCACTTTGTGTTTTACAAGCTCACACAAACAACCTATTAATTTGTGTTTTGGAGGTTCACACAACTAACCCTTATAAGTGTTCTACTCTTAACCCATAACTACCCAAAGCTCACTTGAGTAATGATTACAGAGAGAACCACTTATAAATCTTTATTGCTCAAATATGAGGAGCAAAAAGATTTTTACAGAGAATAGATTTGTTCCCAAGGTATGAAAGTACAAATAGCTTGTAATAAGAATTAAATTCGAAGTATATGCTATTCTTTTGTTTTTCTTAACATTCTCCTCTTTTCTTAATGCATAAATGACTTCCATTTATACTCTCATGGCTGAATATAGCCGTTGGGGTGCATTAAATAAGAAACTAGCCGTTGTACCAACCAAAAAATTGCGCCTGATATTTTTCTCTTTCATTGTTCACGGGCGTGACTATGCTTGTCACTGGGGTGACAGTTCTTCCCAAGCCGTGACTGAAGTGGTGACCTTGGTCGTGAAGCTCTCTGGAATGTTTTGACATATAGAGTCACGGGCGTGACATACTCATTCACGGGCGTGACAATCTTCCCAGTCGTGATCCAAGTGGTGACTCTGGTCGTGAAACTCTTTGGATGAAATTGCATGAATCTTCACGGGGGTGACACCTTTATTCACGGGGTGACTGAAATGCTTACTTCACGGTTTGTTTTTCCTTCATGGCCGTGAACTTCAAATGTTGGTTTTGGTAACGGTTAGCTTCCTTCACGGGAGTGACTCCTAGAGTCACGACAGTGAACATGCTACTACTTGAATTTTGTTTCTTAAGGATTATTCTTCCAATTCTCCATTCTTGCTATCTTAATTCATGTCCTGTAAAATATACTTACAAAAACAAGTATGTTAAATACAATATTGCTATATTATTTGTTATCATCAAAATGACAGAAATACCCCTCAAGGTTTAACAATCATGCTATAAAATTAATAAACATCCAAGAATATATAATGGTCATAATTGAACATATGATAATCACAACTTACCTTACCAAACTCATTCAATACCATATCATGCATTTATAGCTCCATTAATACCTTCCCTAACTTTTTAACCATCATTTTAAACATTCCATTAAATGCACCTTTGGCATCTTTGAAACAAGTCTCATATTAGCTACCACTACATTTCATGCCTAACTTAGCATTATATTTCTCATTCAATTCTCATATTCTCATGGCATTAATTACTACATTCATGCTCATCATAACCAAATATTAACATCTATAGCATTCATAAGCATTTAACACATAACATTCTACAAACTTGGGAATTTAAATGCATATATGTACATACCTTTAATGGAGCTTAAAAAACAAAGCTTCTCTCAAGCTTGCTTATTGACTTGGTGGACTTCACCACCTCTTCTTCCAACTCCTATCACATATAACATAACTTTATCAACTTCTATAACCGTAAACTTAACCTTTAAAGCTATAAAATATATATATATATATATATATATATATAAATATATATATATATATATACATATATATATATATAATAAACTAACTTTAAACTCTCTTAACAATCTTAATCTCACTTAAACCCTTTCTAAAACATGCTATAACCGTTAATCAAGCTTAAAAAAGGATCTGTAACTATAAAACTCATGATTAAGTCAAAACCTAACCCATTTGGAAATTGATCTCTACCAAAATCGAGTTAGACATGGTTAAGGTTATGAAAACTTGTAAAGATGAAGGAGAAATGTGATTCCTTACTAGAAATAAAGGAAACACAATGTAAATGATGAATTTCTAATTTCTCTCCTCTTTTTTGTTTGGGTCAGTTTCCTTATGAAACCCACTTTCTTATGTTCATGTCTTTAAAGAACATGATGAAATCTTTATCTTTGCTTTGGTTTAGGTGTTTTTGGTCTAGAAATCAAAGGAAAACAAAGGCATTGATCTCTAGTATGAAGAAAAATCAAAGGTTAGGGTTTTCTTTTGAGTTTAAGGTGTGAAAGAGAAAAATAATGAATATTCGAATTTTATATCTAACAATGTTCACAGATATGACCCAATCAGTCATAGGCGTGAAACAACTCAAAACGTCATTCACAATTGTGACCCAGCACTCACCGACATGAATACATAACACATCACTTTTCTCTTATTTTCTAAACTTTGTTCCCTTAAACACACTTATGGCTTCTAAACCATGCTATTAATATCTAGTGGTCGTTATAAAATTAGCCTTAAAGGGGGAAAACTTGAGTGTGCCAAATAATTGGATGCAAAATACATTATGAAGGTAAATAGTATGCATCAAAGGCTATAGACTCAAAATTAGATAATTTTGAAAAGAGCCAAAATATTGGTAGTCAACCTATTCTAAAAGTAAGAAGATCTATTAAGTTTTGAAATTTAAACATTAGTAAATAAGATTGAGAGCACAAAAATACATATATATATATCTTGTCAACAAGTAAGACTGAAATGTTAAGTTTTATATGGCTAGTTGTAGCCTGTCTTAGAATTTGGTATATACAATCAAAATATATCATATGAAAATTTTGATAACAAAGATAGTATGACACAATAAGGAAAATTCAATAACATCAAGTGATATAAGATACTCAGAAAGGAAGATAGTGAAGAGAAACTAAAAACAACTTATGAGTGGTTTTAAACCCATATAGATTCAAAAGGGAAGACATGGGATGGGTTATTAACAATAAGAGTCAATGGTCATTTCCTTGGATTCTACACATGGTTGGCATATGATGTCTTCCACATGGATGGCACATGTTAGGCACATGACTCCTAGCACATGATTTGCACATGTTTGGCACATGACTCCTAGCACATGATTTGCACATGACTTGTAATCTTCAATTTTATGGACTTTGTCTTATTTATCCCATTTGAATTGAATCTTCATGAAAGACTCCCTTGATCTTCACTTTAGGCTTCCCTTTGTGCAGTATTGGCCCATAAGCTTGATTGTCAATTTTAGGCCCATTGTTGCTCTTAAAGATCCATTTCTGCCTCATATGGTTTAGAACACGCCCCATAAGCATTTTGATCATATTAATGGGATTTTGAATTCTTTTTAAGCCCATTTCAATGATATAAGATTGCTCCACTCTATTGATAAAAGATTGTCCTTCATGTTCTTCATACATGGTTCCCGTGCATACATCATTCCCCCTTTTCTCAAGAAGATTCATCCTCAAATCTTTGCCTACATAAAAAAAAAATGCACAACACCAAGCAAAGGATAATTAAAATTGTTAGTAAAAAATTTACTTTTCACCTCTTTCTCCTTTTCACATAAATTCACTATTTTCTCTCTTTGCTCATTACTACTACTTTTATCCCTCAAAACCTCATCTCTCTCAATTCTCTCTTTAGAGTCTCCAAAAACAACCCCTTCTTTCATCTCAATCTCACTCACCTTTACTCCCTCAAGCTCATCCAATTCATGTTCATCACTTACCTCCATGGATTCACTATCATTAGCTACAAATTCATGTCGAATGATATTTTTACTTTCAATTGCAATGCTCGCAATAACACTAACACCATTAACTTCTTCTAGTGAAATAGAATCAATACTCTCACTTACAATTTCAATTTCACTAGTATGAGCATCATTAATATCCTCATGAATTTGATTCTTACCATCATCCACCATTTAAAATTAGGAACAAAATCAAATTCATAATGAAAATTTGATTTTTGAATTTCACACCTTCTTGGATAAGGATTCTTTATTTCATTCTCTTTCTCTTCATGCCCCCACCTATCAATCCTAGCACGCATCTTGTCCATTTCTTTTTGAAAGGCACTCATCGAAAATGCTTTGTCTTTCTTTCTTTATCTTCTTTGTCTATCATTATCATATTGTTCAAAATACACTTTTTCTTCATGAAATTGAAACCTCCTAATGCCTTGAGGTCGAGACCCCTCTCTTGATCTTTTTGTATCAAAGATACTTTGCTGCCTCAAATCCTCAATTTGCTCATTTTGTCTCTCCATCTTGTCTATAATATTTCCAATCTTTACCTCCAATATTTGAATGTAAGATTGAACAACATCTGTTGGCACATAATCACCATGTTCTTCATGTCCTTAAGAAGAAGAAGAAGTCCATGAAGCCTAAGAGAGGCATGGCCAAGAAGAAGGCCAATGAGATTGCTTCAAAGGGGACATGCTTCCATTGTGGCAAAGATGACCATTGGAAGAGAAACTGCAAGGCTTACTTGGAGTCCTTGAAGAAGAAGGCATCTGATGCCCCATCTACTTCAGGTATTTTTGTCATTGAAATTAATACTGTTTCCAATAATAATATATGGGTATTAGATACCGATTGTGGCTCACACATATGCACTGATATGCATGGCATAAAGAACAGTAGATAGTTCAATAAGGGAGAGTCAGACCTATGCGTTGGAAATGGAGCAAGGGTTGCTACATTAGCTATAGGAACATATGTATTGACCCTCCCTAGTTGGCTTATATTAAATATGGATAATTGCTATTATGTACCTGCTTTGACTAAAAACATTATTTCTATTTCAAGTCTAAATAAAGATGGTTTCCTTTTAGCTCTTAGTAACAATTGTTGTTCTATTATGTTGAATAGAATTCTTTACGCTAATGGTACATTATGCAATGGAATATACATATTAGATATGTCAAATCCAATTTTAAACATCAATGATAACAAAAGGCAAAAACAACATATGTTGAAATCATCTTATTTATGGCATTGTTGTCTTAGTCATATAAGTGAGAAACGCATGGCTAAGCTACACAAAAGTGGTAGTTTTGGGTCATTTGATTATGAATCATATGACACATGTGAATCTTGGTTATTAGGCAAGATGACTAAATTACCCTTTAAGGAAAAAGGTGAACGTTCTAATAGACTTTTAGACTTAATACATTCAGATGTATGTGGTCCAATGTCTACACATGCCAAAGGTGGTTTCATCTACTTCATTACTTTTATCAATGACTACTCACGATATGGGTATGTGTATCTTATGAGATACAAATCTAATGCTTATGAAAAGTTCAAAGAATTCAGAAATGAAGTAGAAAAACAACTTGGCAAAAGTATTAAAACACTTCGATCATATCGAGGAGGTGAATACTTGATCCAAGAGTTTCTAGATTATCTTTGGGATAATGGGATTTTATCTCAATGGACTCCACCTTACACGCCACAACACAATGGTGTGGCTGAAAGAAGAAACCGAACCTTGTTAGACATGGTAAGGTCTATGATGAGTTTTGCAGAATTGCCTAAATCCTTTTGGGATTATGCACTAGAGACCGCCATTTATATATTAAATGGAGTTCCTTCAAAGTCAGTTGATGTTACTCCATATGAGATATGGTATAACAAATGGCCACATTTTCTTACATGAGAATTTAGGGTTGTCCTGCTTATGTGAAGCGGACAATGTCAGATAAGCTAGAAGCTAAGTCTGACCGATGTCTATTTGTGGGATATCCAAAAGCATCATATGGATATCAATTTTACCACCCCTTGGAACAAAAGGTTTTTGTTTCAAGACATGCTATATTTTTAGAGAGAGAATTCCTACTAAAAGGAGATAGTGGGAGCAAAATTGAACTTGAGGAAGTTCAAGATGCTTAAACAGATGCTGATCAACTGCCTAAACCTGAGCTTGTTACTCATATAGATGATATAACAGCTCAACCTTATGAAGCACAAGAGCTTTGTAGGTCAAGTAGGATACATATTGTTCCAGAGAGATATGGATTTCTTATTAGTGAATAGAACGATGTATTGCTCATGGAAAATGATGAGCCTACAACCTATGAAGAAGTTCTGAATAGTTCAGAATCTAACAAATGGTTTCAAGCCATGAAGTCAGAAATGGATTCCATGTATGAAAACCAAGTATGAACTTTGGTTGACCCACCCGAAGGAATAAAACCTATAGGGTGCAAGTGGGTTTTCAAAAAGAAAATTGACATGGATGGTAATGTGATTACCTATAAAGCTAGACTTGTTGCTAAAGGTTATGGTCAAAGACAAGGAATTGACTATGATGAAACTTTTAGCCCAGTAGCTTTGCTTAAATCCATAAGGATACTCCTAGCCATTGCTACTCATTATGATTATGAGATATGGAAAATGGATGTGAAGACAACTTTCCTTAATGGATGTCTGATTAAGGATGTGTACATGACACCGCAAGGCTTCATATCCAAAGATGGAAAAAAGGTATGTAAGCTTCAAAGATCCATTTATGGATTAAAGCAAGCATCCAGGAGTTGGAATATTCAGTTCGATGAGATAATCAAACAGTTTGGTTTCTTACAAAAGCCAGATGAACCTTGTGTTTACAAGAAGGTTATTGGGAGTGCAATCGTATTTCTTGTGTTATATGTAGATGACATATTATTAATGGGAAATGATGTCTCAACCTTACAATCAGTCAAAATTTGGTTATCCAAGATTTTCTCTACGAAAGACCTTGGAGAAGCAGTCTATATTTTGGGGATAAAGATCTATAGAGATAGATCTAAAAGATTGCTTAGTCTTTCACAGTCTACATACATAGATAAGATGCTAAAGAGGTTTAGCATGGAGCAGTCCAAGAGGGGATATATTCCCATGACCCATGGGATTACTCTCTCAAAGTCTTTATGTCCAACGACACAAGATGAGAGGACATATATGAGTTTGATTCCATATGCTTCAACTATAGGATCAATCATGTATGCTATGATATGTACAAGACTCGATGTATCATATGCTCTGAGTGTCACGAGTAGATACCAATCGGACCTTGGTGAGGGTCATTGGGTGGCTGTCAAGAATATCCTTAAGTACTTAAGAAGAACTAAGGATGTATTCTTGGTATATGGAGATGGAGATCTTATTGTGAACGGGTATACTGATGTCAGCTTCTAATCTGACAAAGATGACTCAAAATCTCAATCAGGTTATATATATTCACACTAAATGGTAGAGCAGTTAGTTGGAAGAGTTCCAAACAGGAAATGACTGTTGATTCCACAACCGAAGCAGAGTACATTGTAGCTTCTGAAGCAACAAAGGAAGCACTTTGGATAAAGAAATTCATCACAGAACTTGGAGTGCTTCCCAGCATTATTGATCCAATACAATTGTATTGTGATAATAATGGAGCCATTGCACAAGCAAAAGAGCCCCGGTATCATCAGAGATCCAAACATGTACCCAGAAGATACCATTTGATTAGAGAAATCATTGGTAGGAATGATGTAAAGATAGAAATAGTGCCCACTGATCATAATATTACTGATCCTTTAACTAAGCCACTTCCCCAAAATAAATATGATTCTCATGTACTCACCTATGGAATTAAATACAAAGGCGATTGGCTTTAGTGCAAGTGGGAGCTTGTTAGAAGAGTGCTCTAAAGCAATCACCTTTAGCACTTATTGTACAAATTTATTTTATTAATAAAAGGCTTTTTCATTAATTTGATGTTCATTTGATATATGAATTGATAAGTGATCTTAAATCAATTAATGAAGTCCTTGATACATAGCATAACATGAAGAAAATCATAATAAGATCATGATATTGAGATTCTTATCATGTGTAATTATGTTAGTATGAAAATTATCCCTAGTCATAGGATTAATGAGACGGGACATTATTAATCCAGACAGACTAGCACATGTTACACTCCTTGATTGGATCGAGTAGTAGATCTCATAATCTATAAACATGAGATGTTTAGAGTTAACATATGGATGCTTGCTATGTGTAGCTAAGTACATTGGATGACCAACTATTAGACAATCATATGGATAATCTATTCAAATGTCAATGATAGTCTCATCATAGCAATGGTGCAAGTATCCTTAGACTTGAGGTACTCAAGGATATCTTGAATATTGATTCTGTATTTTGACACTATTCCTTGTTGCCTCAGAGAGGTAGCTCATAGGGTAGTGATTGGATACAACTTGAGGTATTCGAAGGTAATTGGGTAACCAACAAAGGATTCACCACTCTTGATAGAAGGAGTGTATACCGATGGTCTCTTGTCGTGGTCATTACTAGGGAATCTCTGGCCGGAGTGGAAATGTCATAAAGATAGTCATCAATGGCATATCTAATAGAGTAATGAGCCTCAAGGATAAGAACTAACATTACTTGGACTAAACATGATGTAGTCAGTCTAGTGGGAGTTGACACATGTCCATACTCTGAACCAAGTGGAATATAGAATGGTGAAAGGAATAATTGCACAGAAATTGTATATGGAAAGGTTCGTAGTCAAACCACTGACTTTCTAGTCAATTGGGTCTCATGATGTGTTGCTAGATATCACTCACGACCTACTTAAATTAATTGTTAATTTAAGTGGCCAACGTAACCCGGAACCTAATGGGTCACACGTATTGAAGATATTGAGAATGAGTAAAATGGTCTTGGATAAGATCCAAAATATGAGAGAATTATTTCGGAATGGATCGCGATAAAATCGTACGAAAAAATAGTTCGATAGGGTCACAGGCCCGTACGAGCCCGCGCGGGCTGCTAGCCTGCTTAGTGGGCCAGCTGGCTTGCCCAGTAGTAGCCCGCAGCAGGCCCAGCGCGCTGCTGCCTCCCACCCGTTGGCCAACGACAGAATTTTGGCATTAATTAGGCCAATTATGGCCAATTACTATTCATTCATTTCCCTTTTCTCCATTTTTGACTTTTCATCTTTTTTTTGAATTTGATTCAAATAGAAAAGACATCAAATGGCAGAAAATAGACATGAAAATATTTTTTTGTGAAAATAATATTTTTAAGACAACAAAATTCTCTCAAGAATACTTTCAAAGCTAGCACTTTGAATTTGTTCAAACCATTTCTCTTGATTGTTTCTTCTTCATTCTTTGTGTGGATTATCATTAGAGATATCCTAGTGTAGTTTGTTACAACCCAACAAAGTGAAGATTTGAAGAACAAATAAGAAATTACAAGGTATAATTTTTAACATTTATATTTATATAAATTAGTTTTAATAGTACAAGTATGATCTTTTGTTTTGGGTTTTGAAAATTTTATTTTTCTGCTGCGTTTATGAATATGATTCATTCTTCAAAACCCAACAGAGTATACCTATGGCTTCTTGTGGACATCATTGCTTAGAAATATGTAATGGGTTTTGGATTGGATCCAAAAATATGACAGAGAAAGTTGCGTGAAAGAGATTTGCGTATTAGAGCAAAAGGGGTTTTGTGTCATATACACGTAATGGTTATCGTGTACAAGTGACATGTGCAGAGTACCATTCATTCATGTGTGCGAGGATACCTCGAGTGCACGCAATGGTACAAAGGCATTATGTTGTGTATGCAAGGATGCCCTCGTATGCTTGACAACAAGGTCTTTTGCATAGGGTTGTCATGCACGCGAGGACACCCTCATGTGTGTGGTGTTTTGAGATTTCACAGATTTTTCATTCTGTTCAAAAGCCAAATGTGGGGTTTTAAGAGTCCAACCCTATTATGATTAGAGGACCTATAAATACCCTCAAAAGGGCTCAGAAAGGGGGCTGCCTCCTTAGAGAAATAAAAGTTATCTCTCTTCCATCTCTCTCAAAGTTGAATCACCATTGCTAGCACTTTGGTGCTTTGACACCCCATAGCCTTTGAGGTTATTTCCTTCGCTCCTTCACGTGGATTACTGTTAGAGACAATCCAACCTTAGATTATTGTGGTTTGCAAAAATCCTACTAAGAAGGAAGGCACACAACCTTGAAGATCAAAAGTTGCAATCAAACAAAGGTAATTCTACTTTTCCCATGCGATGGTTATTCTGATTTTAATATACATACAACGTTCCATAGTTTTGGGTTTAATTAAATTTTTAACTTCCGCTGAGCCATGGTTTTGGGTTCGTTTTAAAATTAGACAATTGTTATTATGTTTTAGTTTTAATAAATAATATTATTTATATTTCTTATTTAAATAGAAAAGGTTTTCATTTGACAATTAATGGCAATGATTGCTCTATATGGTTGAATAATATTCTTTATAGAACTAGCGCATTATGTAATGGGATTTACATTCTTGACATATCTAATTCAATCCTCAATATCAATAATAAAAGAAAAAAGATAGATAACATAAAACCATCATATTTATGGCATTGTCATCATGGCCATATAAATGAGAGGCGCATGACTAAGTTACACAAGAATGGTGACTTAGGGTCATTTGATTATGAATTATATGGGTATTTGTATCTGATGAGATACAAATCTAAAGTTTTTGAAAAGTTCAAAGAATTCAGAAATAAAGTAGAGAAACAACTTGGTAAAAGTATTAAAGAACTTAGATCAAATCGAGGTGGTGAATACTCAAGCCAAGAGTTTTAAGGTTATCTAAGAGATAATTAGATTTTATCTCAATGGACTCCACCTTATACACCACAACATAATGGTGTGGTTGAAAGGAGAAACCAAACATTGTTAGACATGGTGAGGTCAATGATGAGCTTTGCAGAACTGTCTAAGTCCTTTTAGGGTCATGCACTATAAACTTCTATTTATATATTAAATAGAGTTCCTTCTAAGTCAGTTAAAGTTACTCCATATGAGATATGGACTAACAAGAGACATATTCTTTGTCACTTGAAAGTATGGGGTTGTCCTACTTATGTGAAGCAGACGATGTCAGATAAGCTAGAAGCTAAGTCTGATAAGTGTCTATTTGTTGCATATCCAAAAGAGTCATTTGGATATCAATTCTACGACACTTTGGAACAAAATGTATTTGTTTCAAAGCATGTTGTCTTCTTAGAGACAGAGTTTCTTCTAAAAGAAGATAGTGGGAGCAAGATTGAACTTGATGAAGTTCAAGATGCTCAAATAGATGCAGATCAACTAACATAACCTGAATATGTTACTCATATAGATGAAGTAATAACTACACCTTTTGAAACACAAGAACTTCATAGATTAAGTAGAATACGCATTGTTCCTGAGATATATGGATTTCTCATAAGCGAACAAAATGACATATTGCTCATAGAAGATGATGAGCCTACTACCTACGAAAAAGTTCATAATTATTCAGAATCTGACAGATGGCTAAAAGCCATACAGTCATAGATGGATTCCATGTATGAAAACCAAATATGTACTTTGGTTGACCCACTTGTAGGGATTAAACCCATTGGGTGCAATGGGTCTTCAAGAAGAAGATCAACATGGAAGGTAATGTAGTTACCTATAAGGCTAGGCTAGTAGCTAAAGGATATCTTTAAAGACAAGGTGTTGACTATGACGAAACCTTTTTTCCCCTTGTTATGCTTAAATCCATCAGGATACTCCTAACCATTGCAACTCATTATAATTATGAGATTTGGCAAATGGATGTGAAAATAACTTTCCTTAATGGAAATCTAACTAAGTATGTGTATATGACACAACCTGAGGGTTTCACATCAAGTGATGGCGAAAAGGTATGCAAATTGCAAAGATACATTTATGGATTGAAGCAAGCATCTAAGAATTGGAACATCCAATTTGATGAGACAATCAAAGAGTTCGGTTTCTCACAAAATATGGATAAACTTTATGTTTACAAGAAGGTTAGTGGGAGTGCAGTCGTGTTCCTAGTATTGTATGTAGATGACATACTTCTTATAGGAAACGACATCTCAATTCTTTAATCAGTCAAAATTTGGCTTTCTAAGAATTTCTCCATGAAAGATCTTGGAGAAGCAACCTATATACTTGGGATTAAGATCTATAGAGATAGATCTAAAATGTTGCTTGGTCTTTCTCAGTTTACATACATAGATAAGATACTAAAGAGGTATAACATGGAACAGTCTAATAGAGGATTAATTCCTATAACTCATGGGATAACCCTCTCAAAGTCTATGTGTCCAAAGACACAGGATGAATGAACATGCATGAGTAGGATTCCATATGCTTCGGGTATTGGATCCATCATGTATGCTATGTTATATACTAGACCCGATGTATCATATGCTCTAAGTGTCACAAGCATATATTAGTTAGATCTCAGATAGTTGCATTGGGTGGTTGTCAACAATATCCTTAAGTACTTGAGAAAAACTAAGGATGATTTTTTGGTTTATGGAGATGGTGAGCTTAAAGTAAGTGGGTATACAGATGACAGCTTCCAAACTAACAAAGATGATTCCAAGTCTCAATCAGGATGTGTTTTTACATTAAATGGAGGAGCAGTTAGTTGGAAGAGTTGCAAATAAGAGACTATTGCAGATTCCACAACTGAAGCAGAGTACATTACATCTTCTGAGGTAGCTAATAAAGCAGTTTGGATAAATAAATTTATCATAGAGTTAGAAGTGGTTCCTAGCATTTTTGATCCAAAACCCTTGTATTGTGATAACAATAGAGCCATTGCACAAACAAATGAGCCACAGTCTCATCAAAGATTAAAACATGTACTGAGACGTTACCATTTGAATCGGGAAATCATAGGTAGACAAAATGTTAAGATAGAGAGAGTTGCCACTAATCAAAATATAGCTGATCCTCTTACGAAGCCATTTCCCCAAAAGAAACATGATAGTCATGTACTCGCCTATGATATAATGTATAAAAGCGATTGGATTTAGAACAAGTGGGACAATGTTAGAGAGGTGCACTAAATGCAATCACCTTAGGCACCTGATGTGCTTATTTATTATTAATAAAAGGCATTTTCTATATATGGTATTCATTGCATATGAATTGATATAAATCTTACACTGTTTAATGAAGCCCTTGGTATGTAACACTACATGAAAGAATTTATGATGAGATCATGTTGATGAGATTCTTATCATGTGTTATTGTGTTTATACCTAAATGATCCATACTCATAGGATTAACAAGGTGGGACATTGTTAATCCAAATAGACTTGCACATATTATACTCCTTGACTAGGTCAAATAGTTGATCTTATAAAGCTGAAGACATGAGATGTTTAAAGTTAACACGTGGATGCTTGCTAAGAGTAGTAAGTACATTGGATGACCTGCTATGAGACAATCACATGGATATCTATTCAATGTTAGTGATAGTCTCATCATAGCAAAGGTGCAAGTATCCTTAGACTTTAGATGCTCAAGTTTATCTTGGATATTGAATCCTATACTTGTTGGGTTTTGAAGAATGAATCACATTCATAAACACAGCGAAAAAATAAAATTTTCAAAACTTGAAACAAAATATCATACTTGTGCCATTAAAACTAATTTATATAAATATAGAGGTTAGAAATTGTACTTTGTAATTTCTTATTTGTTATTCAAATCTTCACTTTGTTGGGTTGTAGCAAACCACAACAATCCACAGTAGGATATCTCTAGTGATAATCCACGCGAAGAATGAAGAAGAAACTATCAAAAGAAATGGTTTGAACAAATTTAAGGAGTTCCGCAAAACTCATCATAAACCTTACCATGTTTAACAAGGTTCGGTTTCTGCTTTCAGCCACACCATTGTGTTGTGGCGTGTAAGGTGGAGTCCATTGAGATAAAATCCCATTATCCCTAAGATAATCTAGAAACTCTTGGCTCAAGTATTCACCTCCTTGATCTGATCGAAGTGTTTTAATACTTTTGCCAAGTTGTTTCTCTACTTCATTTCTGAATTCTTTGAACTTTTCAAAAGTTTCATATTTGTATCTCATGAGATACATGTACTTATATCATGAGTAATCATCGATAAAAGTAATGAAGTAGATGAAACCATCTCTGGTGAGTGTAGACATTGAACCACATACATTTGAATGTATTAAGTCTAAAAGTCCATTAGCACATTCACCCTTTCCCTTAAAGGGTAATTTAGTCATCTTGCCTAATAAGCAAGATTCACATGTGTCATATGATTCATAATCAAATGACCCTAAATGACCACTTTTGTGTAGCTTAGCCATGCGTTTCTCACCTATATGACCAAGGGGACAATGCCATAAGTAAGATGATTTCAACATATCTTGTTTTTGCCTTTTATTATCATTGATGTTTAAAATTGGATTTGACATATCTAATATGTATATTCCATTGCATAATGTATCACTAGCATAAACAATTCCATTCAACATAATAGAACAACAATTGTTACTAAAAGCTAAATGGAAACCATCTTTATTTAGACTTGAAACAGAAATAATATTTTTAGTCAAAGCAGGTACATAATAGCAATTATCCAAATTTAACATAAGCCCACTAGGGAGGGTCAATACATAAGTTCCTACAGCTAATGCAGCAACCCTTGCTCCATTTCCAACGCGTAGGTCTGACTCTCCCTTATTGAGCTGCCTACTGTTCCTGAGGCCCTACATATCAGTGCATATGTGTGAGTCACAATCGGTATCTAATACCCATTTATTATTATCGAAAACAATATTAATTTCAATGGCAAAAATACCTGAAGTACATGGGGCATCAGATGCCTTCTTCTTTAAGGACTCTAAGTAAGCCTTGCAGTTTCTCTTCTAATGGCCATCCTTGCCGCAATGGATGCATGTTCCCTTTGGACCAATCTCCTTGGCCTTCTTCTTGGCCACACCTCCCTTAGGCTTCATGGACTTCTTCTTCTTCTTAAGGTTCTTTTTTCTAGAACCTAAAGAGTCCACCAGCATCACAACCTTACTGTATTTCTTGATAGATGGCTCAGTTGTTTTGTGCAAGTTAATCAGCTCAGGAATAGTGGTAGAGATTTGGTTCATCCTATAGTTAAGCACAAAATATGAATAACGATCGGACAAACCAGTTAGAATTAAGTCGATACTTAATTCATAGTCCATCACAAATCCCAATGTGGCCAACCTTTCAATATAGCCATTCATCTTCAATGTATATTGCACTAGAGATGTCCCCTCAACCATCTTAGTGCGAAAGAGCAACCTCAAAGTTTTGAACCTTTCGGAACTCGTTTGCTCATCAAAACATTCTTAGATGGTATACTATGGAATTAGCATCCATAGCCTCATATTGCTTTTGGAACTTAGCTAACATAGTAGCAAGCATAATGCAGCTTGCCATCTCACTATCATTGATATGCTTTTGATATTCCTTCTGAATATCTTCAGAAGCATTAGCAGCAGGGGGATTAGGGAGTGCCTTATTTAGGACATAGCCAATCATTTCGGATTTGAGAACTATTCTCAAATTCCTTAGCCAATCCAAAAAATTAGGCCAGGTCAACTTATTTGATTCCATTAGTGATGGCAAATTCACACTTGTCATGATGATGATTGTTGCCCAGATATTAAGCCAAGAAGGGGGGTTGAATTGGAGTTTTAAAAATTAAACTTTAAGGTGCAGAAATAAACAATTAATTTTAGGAAGGATAGAGAAAATTTGACACACAAATTTATAGAGGTTCGGGTGTTAACAAACCCTACTCCTCTCCCTAATCGCAATTGGGAGTTTCACTAACACACTAAGTGTTACAATGGAGTTTTACAAGCTCACTCCCAACTATGGTGTTTCTCACAATGGCTTACACCTAACCCATAAAACCCTTGTGTTTTAATGGCTCACACAATAAACAATTCCTTGTGTTTTTACAGGCTCACACAACAACCTACACTTTGTGTTTTACAGGCTCACACAAACAACCTACACTTTGTGTTTTACAGGCTCACACAAACAAACTTTTAACTTGTGTTTTGGAGGTTCACACAACTAACCCTTACAAGTGTTCTACTCTTAACCCAGAACTACCCAAAGCTCACTTGAGTAAAGATTACAGAGAGAACCACTTATAAATCTTCATTGCTCAAATATGAGGAGCAAAAAGATTTTTACAGAGAATAGATTTGTTCTCAAAGTATGAAAGTACAAAATAGCTTGTGATTTGAAGTATATGCTAATCTTTTGTTTTTCTTATCATTCTCTCTTTTTCTTAATGCATAAATGACTTCCATTTATACTCCCATGGCTGAATATAGCCGTTGGGGTGCATTAAATAAGAAACTAGCTGTTGTACCAACCAAAAATCGCGCCTGACATTTTTCTCTTTCATTGTTCACGGGCGTGACTATGCTTGTCACGGGGGTGACAGTTCTTCCCAAGCCATGACTGAAGTGGTGACCTTGGTCGTGAAGCTCTCTGGAATGTTGTGACATATTGAGTCACGGGCGTGACATACTCATTCACGGGCGTGACAATCTTCCCAGCCATGATTCAAGTGGTGACTCTGGTCGTGAAGCTCTCTGGATGAAATTTCATGAATCTTCATGGGGGTGACACCTTTATTGACGGGGGTAACTGAAATGCTTACTTCAAGGTTTGTTTTTCCTTCATGGCCGTGAACTTCAAATGTATGTTTTGGTAACGGTTAGCTTTCTTCACGGGAGTGACTCCTAGAGTCACGACAGTGAACATGCTACTACTTGAATTTTGTTTCTCAAGGATTATTCTTCCAATTCTCCATTCTTGATATTTTAATTCATGTCCTATATAATATACTTACAAAAACAAGTATGTTAAATACAATATTGCTATATTATTTGTTATCATCAAAATGACGGAAATACCCCTTAAGGTTTAACAACTCCCCCTTTTTGATGGTGACAAATAATTTAGCAATATGTGATTTTTGAGAAGTCTCCCCCTCAAAATATACTTAGGATAAAAAATTTATCATGTGCAAGAATAGTTGATAATGATGTAGCATTTAAATAAACTTTAAGTATATGTAAGTTATATGAGAAGTATATCCAATTCATACCATAATTCATTTTCAAGACATAAAGTATATGTAAGGTATATCATGGCATGTTTTTATTTGTAACTTGCTTTAAGGTATATGCAAAGTATACTTAGGGTATATCTAAGATATATAAAAAACTCAATTTTCCAATTATATACTTTGCATATGAAATGTTGAATCAAGATTTTTAAACCTTTTCAAAGTCAATTCAATTTTAATTATTTGATTCAAAATTCATTTAACTTAATATATATTGCTGGTTTGATATCATTCTCCCTATCGTATATTGCTTATCATATATAGCTTATCATATATTGCTAGTTTTCTCCCCCTTTTGTCACCAATCAAAAAGGATATGAAGATTGAAGTAAACAAAAGAAAATATATATCGCATAAAGGAAAAGGATACAAACTAAGTTAAAGTATTCAGAAAGGAAATTTAAAAATTTCCTACACAACCAAAACATAAAAATGACAAACAAGCAAAAAATGATCAAATGTAGGCTACACTCTAGCCTATCTCCTAGCCAGATATCCTATCACGAAGCCTAGCTACTTCAGCCTCAAGGCTGTCCATCCGAGACTCCATAAAGTCCTTGAGATTCTCCAACCTCTCATCCATGGAAGTCTGCAGCTGCTCAAAACGTGGTGCCAAGAGGTCGACCACCTACTGCGCTAAGGATGGTGTGGAAGCTGAGGACTGTCCAATCTCCTGCTCGACTGCTGGAGGTGCTTCCTCAATCCAAGCCCTCTTTTTCTGCTGGACACCCTGGAGGCCTTCTTTAAAATCCTCCGTGTCATTATCTTCCTAGATAATCTCTCCAGTAGTATCAGTGAAGCGGTAGAAGATATCGTTCTGAAAGACGATTCTGACAGCCGCTCCCATCTTGATGAACGACTCGACATCCAGCCTATCTCGAGAATGTGCAGGAATGATGTTGAAGTGATGGTCATCCAGCTTTAAATAATTGAGCTTCACTGCAATATGGGTGACATATGCCCCAATCAAAATGTCTCATGTGGGCTTGGTGGCAATAGAGAGAAGATGGTTTGCAAACCTTCTGGAAAGTGCCACTGTGACTCCCCTGCGAGCCATCTCAAATAGGAAGAGTTTTGACTTCCTAATAGTTCCATTACTTTCTCCCCTACAAAAATGCTATAGGTTAGGAACCTATGCAAATACCTGTGTATTGTGGGGTCCTGAGATGTGTGCTCTTAGTTTTCTTGACATTCCAACTGCAACCGGTGCCAAAATATGTCCAGGCTGGAGGAGCAAAGAATTCTACCTCAGTCTCATTTAGAATGCCATCAGATGGTAGGTTGAACAATTCTCCAAATGCGATGGCACTGAGGGTGTTAGGATTATTGCAGAGTTGGAATTTCACAATTCTCCAAATGCGTGACGCTCCCTAAAATTTTCATCAAATTGAAATTAAGTTCTACAACAAGACTAAATCATTTCAACAAAGATTCTACTTCTTAAAACATGAATTCTGATCAAAATTTCTATCTTATAACTTGTGATATGATTTAAGATCAATAATTAAAATTTCATATTCTTGCAATCACAAGGTTAATCCATCAATCATACCTAGTTCTCTTCTAATGAAATTAAATCTTTCCTCATTTAGAGACTTAGTGAAAATATCTGCTAATTGATTTTCTGTGCATCTAAATTCTAATTCAACATCTCTATATTGAACATGATCTCTAATAAAGTGGTGTCAATGTCAATATGTTTGCTTCTAGAGTGTTGAATAGGATTCTTTGAAAGATTTATAGCACTAGTGTTGTCACATTTTATAGGTATATGGTTCATCTCATGACCATAGTCCTTAACTTGTTGTTTCATCTAAAGAATTTGTGTACAACAGCATCCAACTGCTACATATTCAGCTTCAGCAGTTGAGAGAGCAACTGAAACTTGTTTCTTGCTAAACCAAGAAACCAAACATTCTTCAATGAAGTGACAAGTACCTGAAGTACTTTTCCTATCCAAAAGACTACCAGCATAGTCTGCATCTGAATATCCTATAATATAAAAAGATGAATTCCTAGGATACCATAAACCTAGATGCAATGATCCATGTAAATATCTTAAAATCCTTTTTACAACATTTAAATGAGATTCTTTAGGACATGATTGAAATCGTGCACATAAGTAAACACTATACATAATATCAGGTATAGAAGCAGTGAGATATAAAAGTGATCCGATCATACCTCTATAAAGCTTTTCATTAATGCTCTTACCCTTTTCATCTTTATCCAATTTCGTTGATGTGCTCATAGGAGTCTAGGCATTTTTGCATCCTTCCATACCAAATTTCTTGATTAAATCTTTGGCATATTTGGATTGGTTGATGAATATGCCCTCATTGCTTTGCTTTATTTGTAGACCAAGGAAATACTTAAGTTCTCCCATCATGCTCATTTCAAATTCCCTAGTCATGCACTTAACAAATTCTTGACAAAGCAACTCATTAGTTGAACCAAATATTATATCATCAACATAAATTTGAACAATAAGTATGTCAAGCTTATGCTTTTTCATGAAAAGTGTAGTGTCAACATTTCCCTTTGTGAAGCTATTTTCTAATAAAAAAGAACTTAGTCTCTCATACCAAGCTCTTGGAGCCTGTTTTAAACCATACAAAGCTTTTGAAAGTTTAAAAACATGATTTGGAAAATCATAACTTTCAAAACCTGGTGGTTTTTCTACATACACTTCTTCATCTATATAACCATTTAGAAATGCACTTTTCACATCCATTTGAAAGAGTTTGAAATTCATGTGACATGCATATACTAAGAGTATTCTTATAGCTTCTAATCTAGCTACAGGTGCATATGTTTCATCATAATCTATAACTTCATCCTGATTATATCCTTTTGCAACTAGTCTTACTTTATTCCTGGTTATTTACCCTTGTTCATCTAATTTATTTCTAAATACCCATTTGCTACCTATGATTTGATGATCCTTGGGTCTAGGTACTAGGTTCCATACCTTATTTCTCTCAAATTGGTTGAGTTCCTCTTGCATGGCAATTACCCAACTTTCATCATTAAGAGCCTTATCAATGTGTTTAGGCTCAATTTGTGAAATAAAAGCAATGTCAGTGAGTAAATGCTTGAAATGAGATCTAGTACTTACTCCCCTTGATAGATCACCAATTATTTGCTCTTTTGGATGATCTTTCGTCATTCTCCATTCTTTTGGAAGTTCTTGCTCCATTTGTTCTTGATTTTGAGGTAGTAAATTTTCTTGATCTTTTTCTTCTTTTCCATTTTCAATATCAAGTTTTTCCATATTACCTACAACATCATCAAGAGCACTACCTTTCACAAGATAAAGTCTACTAGATTTATTAAAAACAATATGCATGGATTCTTCAACCATTAATGATCTTTTATTAAATACTCTATATGCTTTGCTGGTTGTAGAGTATCCTAAAAAGATACCTTCATAAGACTTAGAGGCAAATTTTCTAAGATTGTCCTTGGTGTTCAATATAAAACACTTGCATCGAAATACTCTAAAGTATGATACCAAGGGCTTTCTTCCATTCCATAGCTCAAATGAGGTTTTGTTTAAAAGAGGTCTTTTGAAAACTCGATTTGAAATATAACATGCAGTGTTTATGGCTTCTGCCCAAAAATAAGTTGGTAATTCATATTCATTAAGCATTGTTCTGGCCATTTCAATTAAAGTTCGATTTTTCCTTTCAACTACCCCATTTTGTTGAGGTGTCCTAGGAGATGAGAAATTATGTGAAATTCCATGTTCAAGACAAAAACTTTCAAAGTTTTCATTTTCAAATTCTTTCCTATGATCACTCCTTATTTTTGAAATGCAGTACCCTTTTTCATTTTGAACTCTTTTAGCAAAGTTTTTGAAATTTTCAAAAGCATCACTCTTTTGAGCTAAGAAAATTACCCAAGTAAATCTAGAGTAATCATCTACGATGACAAATGCATAATGTTTTCCTCCTAGGCTAGCAATTCTAGTAGGTCCAAACAAGTCTAAATGTAGGAGTTGAATAGGTTTTGAAGTACTTACTATGTTTTTGGAGTTGAAAGATGACTTGTGTTGCTTTCCTCTCTGACAAGGATCACATGTCCTGCCTTTTTCATATTTGACTTTTGGTAATCCTTTTACTAGCTCTCTTGTGCTGAGACTTTGTATTAAGTCCATGTTAGCATGACCAAGTCTTCTATGCCACAACAAAGATTCATCACTAGTAGTCATAAGACACTTAGAGGAATGGTTAGATAGTTCATGTAAGTTTATTATGTACGTATTGATATCTCTATTTCCTTTAAATATTTCTTGACCATCAATAGAGATTACAAGACATTCGTTTGAAGTGAAGATTACTTTGTTTCCTTTATCACATAATTGACTTACACTTAACAAGTTATGTTTCAAGCCATCAATAAGTAAGACATCCTTAATAAAAGTAGTACCATTAACACCAATAGATCCAATGCCAATTACCTTACCCTTTGCATTGTTTCCAAAGGTAACTTTACCTCCATCAACACTTTTGATTTTATTGAAAACTTCTTTGTCTCCTGTCATATGCCTTGAGCATCCACTGTCTACTAGCCACACATTTTTGTTTATTGTGGACTTGAGGCATACCTATAGAATCACAAATCAAGTATGATATTTAGGTACCCAAATGAGTTTGGGTCCTTGGGGGTTAGCACATGAAGGTTCCCAATGAGCCTTCCTTATCCAGTAATGTCTATTTATGTGACCCATTTTCATACAATAATTACATTGTTTAGGTTTAAACTTGCTTTTTGGTCTTACACTGTGTTTAAATGCCATAAATCTATTAGACTGATTTTGAGAATAATGACATGCACAATCATGATTAATTTGCATTTTTCTATATACATTCTTCCTATATATAAAGGCATGATTTTTTTTTCTGTATATAAGGTTTAACATTCTTATTTCTTGGTGTAGTTCTAACAGGTGTGGAGATGTTAGGTTCTTTAGACTTAACAAATACTGTTTTGTTAGAAGATGATGATGTGTCCTTAAATCCTAGACCATGTCTAATTAAAGGTGATCTTTGAGACACAATGAGAGTATCTAAGCTCTCTTTACCTTTGTGAAATTTAGAAAAGGAATTTCTAAGTTCCTCAACTTCATTTTTCAAAGTATTATTTTCTTTTAACAATGAAGCTGTTGAGGGTCTTGATGAGTATTCATCTAATGACTTTTGAAAAGATTCATTTGATGATTTAAGCTTTATGTTCTCTTTTTCTAAACCATCTATCTTATTTTTTAAATTAGAGATATTATTTCTATAGGTACTAAATTTAGTTCTATATTTCTCTAATTCTATATTTAATTCTTCTATTAGGCTTTGCTCATCATCATCATCATCATCATCACTATCACTATTACTATCATTATCACTACTATCATTATTGAAGGAATATGAGTGTAGTGATCTTACCTTATTCGAGACGTGATCCTCAATAGCCATGAAGCATAGGTTGACCTCTTCACTTTCATTATCATCTCTTTCACTTGAAGACCTTTCGTCATCCCATGTGGCTTTATGACCTTTCTCCCCATTGTCTCTTTGGTATTTGCTCTTATGCTTCTTGAGCCTTGGACATTCTGGTTTGATATGTCCTTTATTTCCACATTCATAGCATTTTACCTCTTCTTTACTTCTATGTGTATCATTAGAAGTTTGTTTGAGGTTTCTTTGCCTGAATTTTCTGGAATTGCTCATTTTCTTCTCAATGATTCTTTTTAATCTCCTTGAAAGCATATCGATGTCCTCATTTTCATCATCACTCATTTCTTCATCATCTTCACTTTTTTCTTGAGATTTTGATGTAGAGGCTTTGAGTGCTAAGGGTTTTCTTTTCTCTAGCTCTGCTTCAAGCTCTCTATCTCTCTTTACTGCCATCTCATGTGTGAGAAGCTTTCCAATCAACACATCAGTATTCATGATGCTCATATCTTCATTTGCTTCTTCTATGCCAGCAACTCTTGAACCATAGTCTTTATGAGGAAGTCTTCTTAGGATTTTATTGTTTACATCTTCCAAACTCATATGCTTCCCAAGTTTCCTCATTCCATTTATAATTGATAGAAGACGGTTGGTCATGTCAGTGATTGACTCATTGGATTTCATCTTGAAGAGCTCATATTCTGAGGTTAGAAGTTGAATCTTCTTGGATTTGACTTGCTTAGTTCCCTCATGATAGTTCTCCAATGTCTTCCACATGCTATATGCTGTTGAGCAGTGTTGTATTCTCCCAAATTCTTCAATAGATAATGAGCTTGATAGGATTGTCATTGCCTTCTTATTTTTGAAATTTGCTCTTCTTTGAGGCTCTGTCCAATCATCTCTTGATAGGATATCCTCTTCACCATCAGCTCCTCTTCTGGTTGGTAATGTGCATTCTCTTCGTACACTATCCCATACTTCAATTCCTTCACTATCCAAGTATGTCTCCATCCTAAACTTCCAATGGGCATAATTTGCTCCATCGAAGTAAGGTTTGAGACTCTGGAATCCTTCACTGGCCATATCTTACTCTTTACTAGTGCTTTTTAGGCTTCGATGCTAGACAAGGCTCTGATACCAATTGTTGCCCAGATATTAAGCCAAGAAGGGGGGTTGAATTGGAGTTTTAAAAATTAAACATTAAGGTACAGAAATAAACAATTAATTTTAGGAAGGATAGAGAAAATTTGACACACAGATTTATAAAGGTTCGGGTGTTAACAAACCCTACTCCTCTCCCCAATCGCAATTGGGAGTTTCACTAACACACTAAGTGTTACAATGGAGTTTTACAAGCTCACTCCTAACTATGGTGCTTCTCACAATGGCTCACACCTAACCCAGAAAACCCTTATGTTTTAATGGCTCACACAATAACCAATTCCTTGTGTTTTTACAGGCTCACACAACAACCTACACTTTGTGTTTTACAGGCTCACACAAACAACCTACACTTTGTGTTTTACAGGCTCATACAAACAACCTTTTAACTTGTGTTTTGGAGGTTCATACAACTAACCCTTACAAGTGTTCTACTCTTAACCCAGAACTACCCAAAGCTCACTTGAGTAAAGATTACAGAGAGAACCACTTATAAATCTTCATTGCTCAAATATGAGGAGCAAAAAGATTTTTACATAGAATAAATTTGTTCTCAAAGTATGAAAGTACAAGATAGCTTGTGATTTGAAGTATATGCTATCTTTTGTTTTTCTTATCATTCTCTCTTTTTCTTAATGCATAAATGACTTCCATTTATACTCCTATGGCTGAATATAGCCGTTGGGGTGCATTAAATAAGAAACTAGCCGTTGTACCAACCAAAAATCGCGCCTGACATTTTTCTCTTTCATTGTTCACGGGCGTGACTATGCTTGTCATGGGGGTGACAGTTCTTCCCAAGCCGTGACTGAAGTGGTGACCTTGGTCGTGAAGCTCTCTGGAATGTTTTGACATATTGAGTCACGGGCGTGACATACTCATTCACGGGCGTGACAATCTTCCCAGCCGTGATCCAAGTGGTGACTCTGGTCGTGAAGCTCTCTGGATGAAATTTCATGAATCTTCACGGGGGTGACACCTTTATTCACGGGGGTGACTGAAATGCTTACTTCACGATTTGTTTTTCCTTCATGGCCATGAACTTCAAATGTTGGTTTTGGTAACGGTTAGCTTTCTTCACGGGAGTGACTCCTAGAGTCACGACAGTGAACATGCTACTACTTGAATTTTGTTTCTCAAGGATTATTCTTCCAATTCTCCATTCTTGCTATTTTAATTCATGTCCTGTATAATATACTTACAAAATCAAGTATGTTAAATACAATATTGCTATATTATTTGTTGTCATCAAAATGACGGAAATACCCTTCAAGGTTTAACAATGATTCTAGTAACCTAGATGTAAAATAGAACATGTTAGAATGTGCATAAAATGCATGTTTATTAGGTCTTTAATAAATCGCATTATGAATCCCACTATTTTATTGCGAATCAATAGCCCTCACTATGAACCCGAAAGAACTTATATGGAAGTTCTCCTAGTGGGTCGATATCCAACTAGCTAAGAATAACCTTGAGGCAACTCAACAAGCTAGGTATCTAATCCATACCAATTGTATTATTCATGCAACTATCAAATCTTGTGTTATCAACTTATTGATGTGTGCACATACATTGGGCTATCAACTCTTGATATGTGTACATCTTATGTATACAAACCCAACTTTGCTTCCAATACTCATTAACCTTAGTGAAAATCCAACAAGATAATAATATCGGTTAAGTCTAACCCATTAATCGTGAAATCTAATTTCAATGGTTTGAATATATTCTTATAGAGTGAGCTTGAGGCAACTCAACAAACCAAACTCTAGGAGAACTCTGGTTCTCCCTACATTAATGGAATGCATAAGACTTAATTATTTATTTAGTGAGGGATTTCTTTGTTAAGTCTCATTAAGTTATTATTTCATGCTTTTATATATCATACATTCATCACATGGATATATAAAGATAGTTACATTAACTATATGGCATGATTATGGACATACTAAAGTCAATCTCTTGAGCCAAAGAGAAATTTACTAGGTCTTACATAGGTATATGCATGAATTTATAAACCAAAGTAGAAATCAAATTCCTATTTCTAAGTCTTCTTGTTTATAGTACCAACTCCTTTGCTTCTTGCTCATTTATGTCTTCATTCTATTTTAATCCTATGTAATCTAATTACATATTTTAAAGTATAGAAAACCTCAATTTACATTTGTGGGGAGTAAGATGAGAAGAGAAATACATAATAAAGAAAGAGAGGTAGTGTCATATCCGCTAATTTAGACTTCAAGTCACGCGAGTTGTTAAATCGACTCGTCGGTTTGACCGAAGTCTAAATTTGGATTTTTATCTAAAAATAATTAAAATAATGGCAATTAAGTATGGAAAATACTCAATAAAGTGTTTAAAATATTTAAAGATGTTAAATTTCGATAAAGGACTAAATTGTAAATTTTGAAAAGTTTAAGGGTTAATTTGCAATTTACCAAAAATTGGAGGATTAATTGGGATAATTATCAATTAAATATATGAATTGGAACATAAAATGCATGTGGAGGCCAGCCACACCAAGTGGCAAATTGTTAGAAGCCAATTGAGATGCATGAATTGGAAATTAATGAGGGCTTCTAGAATATGGCTTAGGTGTCCCCATCCTTAATTGATTTTTGTTATTTTCTCATTAATTGCTCCTTCATCCTCTCTTATCCCTTTTGTATCTAGAATTACCTATCAAATTCTTGTCTTCCACGTTGCTTCTTGAATCACCATATATCAAAGTAAGATGAACACATTAATTACCCAAGGAAATATCTAGATATTTATGGGCTTAGGTGTCCCTCTTATTAATTAATTTTGTCTCTATGCCATTAAATACTCTTCTATCCTTATCCCTAACATATAGAATTTTCTAATCTACTCAAACCAGCCATGTTCTTCCCCTCTCAAATCCTTCATAGCTAAAGCTTAGTTTTAGTGAAAGAAAGTGAGAAAAGAGAGAAAAAGTAAGGAAAATTTTCATTTTTATGCTCTAGGTAGCTTAATAAAGTAAGGAGAAATAGAGATTAGGTTTATGAATTTTTAATGATCTATTTATGAACTTTAGGAACTCAAAGTAACAAGGATTTGGCTCAAAAGAGCAAAGGAAAAGAGAAAGAGAAGTAAAGAGAAGGAAAAAAGAAAAATAGAGGTTTGTGCATAACCTAAGGCAATAGCCTATTTTAATTTTTTTTTATTTGCATGATTTAATTATTTGGAATGTTAATGCTTCTGAATTAATATTATTTTGTGATGAAAAATCTTGGGATGCATGTTTGCTAGATTTAGGATTAATTATGGTAAAAATTGAAGATAGTTCATATATGTATTCTTTGCTGAAAATTGGTGAGCAGTGAGTACTTAAACTATTATAAATTAATTTATGGAACTCAATTTTATATGTTATTTGTTGGGTTTGAAAGCTAAGACATAGTTTTATAACTTGCATTTAGACCATAAAACCTGAATATTTCTGTAATTGTCCAAACAATTCATAAAATTCGGACTTAGAATTTATCCAGAAAATTCTGGACAGAATTGTTAGTGACCAGTCAGTGTTCATTTTATCATATCTTTTGATATAGAACTCAGTATTAAGTGATTCTAGTTGAATATTAAATCTAAGATCCAGATATAAAATTGTTAACAAGACCTTGTAACTAAATTCAGATTGAAACAGATTCAAAATTGAGATTCAAAACAGAGAATAAAATCTACCAGTGACAGGACAACATATGAATTGTGAAATTTAAAGAGTAAAATGATAAGAACTTTATTATATTATGTAAATATTATTTTAATTGAGTGATTATGTGATTATTTTGAGACTTTAAATTCATAAAAAGTGTGAATTTAATTGCTATGAATTTTAATGAGATTGTATAAGCCCTAGAACACCTAACTAGAACCAACTTAGGATAGTTTGACATGCCAAATAGGGGGGAGTATGATGAAAATGATTAAATCCATTAATGGTATGATTATCTACGTCGGGTTTGGCATTGTTATCTACACCGGGTTTGACATTATTATCTACGCTGGGTTTGACATTGTTATCTATGCCAGGTATGATATTATTATCTACGCCGAGTTTGACATGGTTATCTACGCCGGGTTTGACATTGTTATCTACGCCGTATTTGGCACTTATATGCGCACATCATATTGCCTGGGTGGCCCTTCTAAGTGCTTGGATGACAACTCTATTATCCTAGTCAGTGGTTCATAGGTGTCTTGGGCATAAATAAAATGGTTATAGTAAATAAAGAAGTTATGGAAAATAGATGGATTTTTGAAAAAAAAAATGGGACTATGATTTGTGACATGCATTAATAGATGATTGAGTGTTGGAACATAAATGAATTATTAAAAATAAAAAGAAAAGGAAATCATGAATTGTAAAATGAATAAGAATGATGATTTGATTTTGTTAAACAAAAATGAGATACAATAAATTGATGTTATGCATACTAGAATATTATGAAATGTATGTTTGCATGATTTGATCATAAATTGTTATATGACAATGCATGTGGCATTAAAAATAGATTATTGCCTTATTTATATGCACCACTAAGCTAAGAGTTTAGCGTGAGAGTTTCTCTCGCGCAGATATAGCAAAGAATAAGTAGACATTAGTAGATAAAGCTAATGATGACCTGATCTGTAGAGCAACATATTTCAACCATCGTGGGTCATACAACGTTTGTATATTATCTTTTAAATTTTATTTTGTACTATTTGTAAAATAAACAGTATATTTTATAAAGAACATATTATGATACAAAAATGTAATTTATCTTTTATGTTATGATTTCTCTTTATACTGCAAAGTAAATAAATAGTAAATAAAGAAAAAAAAATATACAAGTGGTTTTCATTTATAAATAATTTCAGAAAGATATTTTAAATGATGAAGTCAGCATAGCACTCCCTCATCCAGGCACGAGCTGCTGAACATATTATGATATAAAAATGTAATTTATCTTTTATGTTATGATTTCTCTTTATACGGCAAAGTAAATAAATAGTAAATAAAGAAAAAAATATAAGTGGTTTTCATTTATAAACAATTTAAGAAAAATATTTTAAATGATGAAGTCAGCATAGCATTCCCTCATCCGGGCACGAGCTGCGGGGGTGAGAAGGTATTACAGGTAGGGACAAGCAGACCTTATTTACCATAAACAAAAAAATTCTATGCATGCTCAATCACATTGGGCCTAAGTCCATAATCATCTATTATGCCTTTTCATACACCCCTAACATGCATTCTCTAATGCATAAAATAAAAAATGACAATTTTGGATTTTAAATTGTAAATCGATTCAATGCTTGAACCGAAATTGCCTACTTATGTTCTTTCGGTTAATTTAATTTTGTATGTCATTTTAATGTGAAATTTAATATTTAATCAAATTAAATTAAATTCCATATTTTCAAAATTAATTCAAAATTAATTTTCCTTAAAATCAGAATATTATGATGTTAAAATTAAAAAAATTAATTTTAATATACATACCAATTTTTAGTCATACTAGAATTACAATTGCTCAACTTAAATAAATTCAAAATTAATTTCCAAAACTTCTAAAAATTTCTATAACTTCAAATCATCATTCTAATCATCTTTAAGGCAGCTTAAGTTCATCAAAATATTTTTGGCACAAGCCAAAATTACTAAGAGAAACGAACCAATACAAGACGCTCAAAACGACTCATTTGACATCTAGAATTTTTTAAAAATTGCAAATGCGTGAAAAATAATTTTGGCATGCATCTAACATTAAAATAATATATTTTTAATTGCATAAAAAATATTTCAAGATGCTTAAAATAAAATAAACACATACAAAAAAATCAAATAAAATAGTCCTACCGGGTATGCTAAAACAGTCTTATTTTTGTGTTTATTTGAAAAATTAATTAAAATAATTTTTAATTAATTATTGGATACTTTCAAAGGCATAAAAACATTCTCAGTATGTTTAAATAATTTTTCATAATTAAATTACAAAAAAAAACTAACCCCATCAATTAAGCCAAACAACAACACATGTTCATAAATAAGCCAATTTTAGGCATTTTTCAAATAAATCCAAAATTCATTATTTGAATAATATTCAAATCATTTTTCAATCAAAATAATCATCCTTAATCATCCCATGATCAGATTAGAGAAAGAAAAATGTGCAAAACATATTTTACAAATTAATTTCAGTTTTTCAAAACCTATTGATCCAAAATCATCAAAAATATGTTATCCCATTGCACTTTCAATTAAAATTAATTTTAATGGACACAAGGGGGCTCTGATACCACTGTTGGGTTTTGAAGAATAAATCACATTCATAAACACAGCGGAAAAATAAAATTCATGTCTATTTTCTGTCATTTGATATCTTTTCTATTTGAATCAAATTAAAAAAAAAAGATCAAAAGTCATAAATGGAGAAAAGGGAATTGAATGAATAGTGAATATGCTTAATGGCCATAATTGGCCTAAGGCCAAATTCACCCATGGCCAACAGGAGGCACCAGCGTGCGCGCTGGGCCTGCTGTGGGTTGCCGCTGGGCAGCCCAGCTGGCCTGCTAGGTTAGCCAGTAGCCTGCCTAGCTTGTGCGGGCCCATGACCCTCTAGAGCAATTTTTTTCGTGCGATCTCAATGCGATCCATCCCGAAATAATTCTCTCATATTTTGGATCTCATCCAATACCATTTTACACATTTTTCATATCTTCAATGCGTGTGACCCATTAGGTTTATGGTTATGTTGGCCACTTAAATTAACAATTAATTTAAGCAAGCCATGAGCGGTATCTAGCAACACATCATGACCCCCAATTGATCGGAAAGTCAGTGGTTTGACTACGAACCTTTCCATAGACAATTTTTGTGCAATTATTCCTTTCACCATTCTATACCCCACTTGGTTCAAAGTTTGGACATGTGTCAACTACCACTAAATTGACTACATCACGTCTAGTCCAAGTAATGTCAGTTCTTGTCCTTGAGGCTCATTACTCTATTAGATATGTCATTGAAGACTATCTTTATGACATTTCTAGTCTGATAAGAGATTCCTGAGTAATGACTACGATAAGAGGCCATGGGTATACACTCCTTCTATCAGGAGTGGTGAATCCTTTGTTGGTTACCCAATTACCTTCGAATACCTCAAGTTGTATCCAATCACCACCTTATGAGCAACCTCTCTGAGGCAACAAGGAATAATGTCAAAATACATAATCAGTATCCAAGTTATCCTTGAGTACCTCAAGTCTAAGGATACTTGCACCATTGCTATGATGAAATTATCATTGACATTTGAATAGATTATCCATATGATTGTCTCATAGCTAGTCATCCAATGTACTTAGCTACACTTAGCAAGCATCCACACGTTAACTCTAAACATCTCATGTTTATAGATTATGAGATCTACTACTCGATTCAATGAAGGAGTGTAACATGTGCTAGTCTATCCGGATTAACAATGTCCCCTCTCATTAATCCTATGACTAGGGATAATTTTGATACTAATATAATTACACATGATAAGAATCTCATATCATGATCTCATCATGATTTCTTTCATGCTATGTTATGTATTAAGGACTTCATTAATTGATTTAAGATCACTATCAATTCATATATCAAATGAACATCAAATTAATGAAAAAGCCTTTTATTAATTAAATAAATTTGTACAATAAGTGCTAAAGGTGATTGCCTTTAGAGCACACCTTTAACAATACTTTGACTCTATTTCTCATTGCCTCTTAGAGGTCGCTCATAAGATGGTGATTGGGTATATCATTTGGTATTCGAAGGTATTTGAGTAGTCAATAAAGGATTCACCTCTCCTGATAGTAGGAGAGTATACCTATGGCCTTTGCTTAGAAATCCTTGGCCAAAATGGACGTTTCTTGAAAAAGGTCTTCAAGGACATATCTTTTTGTGTAATGAGTCTCATAGATAAGAACTAATATCATTTGGACTATTAGTGGGAGTTGACACACGGACCATACTCTGAACCAAATAAGATATAGATTGGTGAAAGGATGAATTGTATGGTAATTGTCTATGGAAGGGTTTATAGTCACATCACTGACTTTTTGATCAATTGGGGTTCATGATGTGTTGCTTGATACCGCTCATGATCTGCTCAAAATCATGTGATAATTTAAGCTGCCAACATAACTTGGAACCTAATGGGTCACACGCATAGAAGGAATAAAGGAAATGTGTAATTAGTTTTAGATTGGATCCAAAAACATGAAAGAGAAAGTTGCATGAAAGAGTTTCACGTATTAGAGTAAAAGGGGTTATGTGTCACATTCATGTAATGGTTGTTATCTATAAGTGATATATGCAAAGTACCATTCTGTCGTGCCTTGTGTGCACATAATGGTACAAAGGCATTCTGTTGCACGTGTGAGGATGCCTTCACGTGTGTGATAGTAAGGTCTTTTGCATAAGGTTGTCGTGCTTGCGAGGACACCCTCACGTGCATGATGAACTACGATTTCGGAGATTTTTCATTCTATTCGAAAGCCAAACGTGGGGTTTTAAGAGTCCAACCCTAATTATGATTAGAGGACCTATAAGTACCCTCAAAAGGGCTTAGAAATGGGGCTACCTCCTTAAAGAAATAAAAGTTATCTCTTCTCCATCTCTCTCAAAGTTGAATCACCATTGCTAGCACTTTGGTTCTTTGACACCCTATAGCCTTTGAAGTTATTTTCTTCGCTCCTTCACATGGATTACTATTAGAGACAATCCAACCTGAGATTGTTCTAGTTTGCAACAACCCAACTAAGAAGGAATACACACAACCTTGAAAATCAAAAGTTGCAATCAAACAAAGGTAATTCTACTTCTCCCATGCAATGGTTATTCTGATTTTAATGTACATAGGGTGTTCTATGATTTTGGATTCAATTAAATTTTTAACTTCTGTTGCACTATGTATGATATGCATGCTAAAAATCCAACAATCCTCAATAACAAATATGCTTGAAGTAAAAGGTGCATCAAATATCTTATCCTTCTCCTTTTTTGAAGACTCTAGATAGGCTTTGTAGTTCCTATTCTAATGGCAACTTTTGCCAAAATCGAAGCAAATCCCTTTTGATCTCATCTCACTGCCTTTCTTCTCCATCTTTAATGTATGTTGTACTAGAGATGTCCACTCTACCATCTTGGAGCGGACAAGCAACTTAGATATATCATATCGCTTAGATCGAGCTTACTCATCAAAAAGCTCCCTTAGATGATACAATATGGTATTTGCATCCATATTCTCATGCTGCTTTTGAGCATAATGCAATCCGCCAATTCACTATCATCCACATGCTTCTTGTATGTCAACTGTTCATCAATAGATGTATCATCAATAGGAAAAGAGGAAAGCAGGTCTTCCAAGACATAGGCTATTTTTTTTTGTCTTTGAGAACTATTCTAAATTTCTTAGCCAATCAAGGAAATTTGAGCTAGTCAATTTATTGGATTTAAGAATTGAGTGTGGATTCACATTTGGTAACGTGATTCTAGCAACCTAGATGTAAGAAACGATCATGTTAGAGTATGTATTATATGCATGATTATCAGCTTTTTAATAAACGTACATTAATACTCTTATTATTTTATTATGAACCCATAGCACTCACTCTGAATCCGAAATAACACATTGGAATCTCTCTTAGTGGGTCAGTATCCAACATCACTAAGAATGACCTTAGGTGTGCCCAACAAGCCATCTTAAGTCAATTGGTAGGTATCTCATACCAATTGCATCATATCATGCAACTACTGAATCATTGGGCTATCAACTCTAGATATGTGCACATCTCATCTACACTTACCCAATATTGCCTCTAATTCATATTGACCTTGGGTCTGCCCAACAAATCAATGTAACTAGTTAAGGCCTATCCATTAATCATGAAATCATATTTCAGTAATTTGAACATATTCTTGTAAAATGGGTTTACATGTGCCCAATAGCCTAAACTCTAAAAAACTTTGGTTCTTACCATATTAATCGAAGGTAATGACCTTAATATAGTTTATGAGGGATTTTTTTATATAAGTCTCATCATAGTTGTTTGGCATGCATAATATATCTATACATAATCTAGATATATAAGATTATTACACTATTATATGGTCATGATTATGGACATATCTAACATCATAAAATGATTGACTAGGTCTCACCTAGGTAGATGCATGAAATTACAACTTTGAAATAGAAAACAATTTCTTATTCTAAGTCTTATGTAATTAGTGCAACTCCATTGCTTCTTGCTCCTTTGTACTTCAATTTTATTCTAATCCTATATAATCTATTTACATAAATTCTTCATAAGAAAATCTCAAGTTACATTTGAAATGAGTAAGATGAGAAAAGAAATGCAATAGAGATAATAGAAAAGAGAGGGGCTCGCAGGCCCTATTTACTAAAAATAAAATTCCATGCATGATCAATCACATTTTTCTAGTCCATAATCAGGCCATTTCATACACCCCTAGGATGTATTCTCTAATGCATAAATAAATGTAATCTATTAAAGTAACAATTTGGGTTCCTTTTATTTCAACTCTTGAAACATTATTTTGATGGTTTGGCCTTAAATGAAATTCATCATATATTCATTATTCAATCTTATAAACAATCATATGAACATTTATAAACACTTTCTAAATGTAAATCATGCAAATTAGGCATACATTTGATCATATAAAAAAGTTTTCTAAAATTGTCTACTTAGCCAATTAAGTTACTACCAATTTAATGCATGCAATATTTAAATCTGAATTTAAGATATTAATTACATTAAAATTCAAATTCAAATTGAATAGTATTCAATTCATAATTAAATTACCTCAATTAGTTATTAGTTTGATGTTAAATAGGATTAAACAATCCTAGTTACAATTGCATACTAGAATCCTAGTCAAATTAGGACCTAGAAATCCCTTTTTCTAATTCAAATCAAACTCTTTTTAAAACTTCTTAGAATTTCCAAAATTTATTCTCATCAAAGTAAACAATTTTTAATTAGGTTAAACTAATTAAATTTTTTCCTTAGACAATCTAAATCATTAAAAACTTAATTAGCAAAACAGTTGCTCAGAAAATTGCCTAAATTGAATCATACATGAAATATAATTTTTAGGATTTTAAGCACGAATTTAATTTGACTTTGGCATAAAATTGACATAAAAATAACATCATGAATATCTCATAAACATGTAATTAAGGTGTTGGTCATGAAATTACATAACATTTAATCATACATAATAAAACAATCCCATCGCATGGTTGGGTTTTTTCCCTAGTTTCAGTTTTGTTTATACCATGATCAAAAATGATTCTTGATTCAATTAAATGGTTGTCTAGACATTAAAACACATTATAAATATGTCTTAAAAATTTTTGAATAATCAAATTAATAAGCCAAATTGAACAGACCCATGAAAGAACTAAATTGGCTTCATTAGGTTTCTCAAAACTCTAATTTTTCAGCAACTGTGCATGATTTTGAATTTCACATTTAAATCAAAGTTAAATCATTATTTTATCATCAAAAACATATAATATCATAATATTAACATGTATTTGAATGAAAATTAAAATTTGAGTCCAAATACAATCAAATTCATTTTTAACGAAAGGAGGGAATCCAAGTTGTTCATTTTTCAATCAATCTCATTGATACTTCATTTAAATCCAAAATTAATTTACATAGTGTGCCTCTAATATTTGAACATACGCCACACATATGGAACAATGGAAATTTAAAATTTAATTAAACATAATATGCCCTATGTACATTAAAATCGGAATAACCATCACATGAAAGAAGTAGAATTACCTTTGTTTGATTGCAACTTCAATCTTTAAGTTGTGAGCTTTCCTACTAGTTGGGTTGTAGCAAACCACAAAAATCCAAAACTTATAGATTTCTCTAGTAGTATCCATGTGAAGGAGTGAAGGAAATAACCTCAAAGGAGATGGATTGTCAAAACACCAAGGTGCTAGCAATGGTGATTCAACTTTAGAGAGAATACATTTTATTTTCTCAATGTGGCAACACTCTTTCTAAGCTATTTTGAGGGTATTTATATGTACTCTAATCATAATTAATGTTGGACACTTAAAGCCTTACATTTGGCTGCCCATTTAGCGTGAAATTCTGTATAATCAAAGATCATCATACTCACAAAGAGGTCATCATTTGGCTTCCCATTCAGAGTGAACTTTTGTAGGCTATTGCACCTAAACATGCAGAAAACTTCTTGTTGCACATGCTATGACCCTTTTGCGTGTGATAGTAAGGCCATATTATGTCACATGCATATGATGCAACCTTGCGCGGGTGATAGAATAGCACCTTGCATGTTGCGTGCAAGTGACACATAACCCCTTTTCCTCTCATACACAAAACTCTTTTGTGAAACTTTCACTCTTATGTTTTTGGATCTAATCCAAGGCCCATTTCACATTTTCTTTATTCTTTGTTTGCATGTGAACCATTAGAGTTTCAATTATGTTGGTAGCTCAAATCATTACATGATTTTGAGCAAATCATGTGCAATATCTAGCAACACATCATGAGTACCCAAATAATTAAAAAGTTGATGGTCTGACTATAAACTCTTCCATAGACAATTTTCATGCAATTTGTGTTAGAGAAGTGCTCTAAAGGCAATCACCTTTAGCACTTATTGTACAAATTTAATTGATTAATAAAAGGTTTTTTCATTAATTTGATGTTCATTTGATATATGAATTGATAAGTGATCTTAAATCAATTAATGAAGTCCTTGATACATAACATAGCATGAAGGAAATCATGATGAGATCATGATATTGAGATTCTTATCATGCGTAATTATGTTAGTATCAAAATTATCCCTTGTCATAGGATTAATGAGACGGGACATTATTAATCCAGACAGACTAGCACATGTTACACTCCTTGATTGGATCGAGTAGTAGATCTCATAATCTATAAACATGAGATGTTTAATGTTTACATGTGGATGCTTGCTAAGTGTAGCTAAGTACATTGGATGACCAACTATGAGACAATCATATGGATAATCTATTCAAATGTCAATGATAGTCGCATCATAGCAATGGTGCAAGTATCCTTACACTTGAGGTACTTAAGGATATCTTAAATATTGATTCTGTATTTTGACACTATTCCTTGTTGCCTCAGAGAGGTAGCTCATAGGGTGGTGATTGGATACAACTTGAGGTATTCAAAGTTAATTGGGTAACCAACAAAGGATTCACCACTCTTGATAAAAGGAGTGTATACCCATGGCCTCTTGTCATGGTCATTACTCAGGAATCTCTGGCCGGAGTGGAAATGTCATAAAGATAGTCTTCAATGACATATCTAATAGAGTAATGAGCCTCAAGAACAAGAACTAACATTACTTGGACTAGACATGATGTAGTCAGTCTAGTGGGAGTTGACACATGTCCATAGTCTGAACCAAGTAGGGTATAGACTGGTGAAAGGAATAATTGCACAGAAATTGTCTATGGAAAGGTTCGTAGTCAAACCATTGGATTTTCTGTCAATTAGGGGTCATGATGTGTTGCTAGATACTGCTCATGACCTGCTTAAATTAATTGTTAATTTAAGTGGCCAACATAACCGGGAACCTAACGGGTCACACGCATTGAAGATATGGAGAATGAGTAAAATGGTCTTAGAAAGGATCCAAAATATGAGAGAATTATTTTAGGATGGATCGCGATGAGATCGCACAAAAAAATTGTTCGGCAGTGTCACGGGCCCGTGCGGGCTAGACAGGCTGCTGGACAGCCCAGCAGCAGGCCCAGCGAGCCTATAGCTTCCATCCGTTGGCCAACGGCTGTAATTGGCCATAATTAGGCCAATTATGGCCAATTACTATTCATTAGTTGCCATTTTCTCCATTTTTGACTTTTCATCTTATTTTTTAATTTGATTCAAATTGAAAAGACATCAAATGGCAAAAAATAGACATGTAAGACACAACAAAAATTCTCTGAAGAACACTTTCAGAGCTAGCACTTTGAATTTGTTCAAACCATTTTCTCTTGATAGTTTCTTCTTCATTCTTCGCGTGGATTATCATTAGAGACATCCTAGTGTGGATTGTTGTGGTTTGCTACAACCCAACAAAGTGAAGATTTGAAGAACAAATAAAAATTACAAGGTATAATTTTTAACATTTACATTTATATAAATTAGTTTTAACGGTACAAGTATGATCTTTTGTTTTGGGTTTTGAAAAATTTTATTTTTCGCTACATTTATGAATATGATTCATTCTTCAAAATCCAACAATTTGTCCTTTTACCATGTTATAGCTCACTCAATTTGGAGTATGGACAATGTGTCAACTTCTACTAAACTTACTACGTCACATCTAGTCCAAATGTTATTAGTTCTTATTTTTGAGACTCTTCACTCTATAAGATATGTCTTCAAAGACCTTTTTCTAGATATGTCCACCTTGGCTAAGGATTTCTAAGCAATGATCTCTACAAGAGGCCATAGGTATACTATCGTTCTATCAAGAGTGGTGAATCCTTTATTGACTACTCAACTACCATCGAATACCTCATGATAAACCCAATCACTACCTTTTGAGCAACCTCTAAGAGGAAAAAAAGAATGGAGTCAAAGTATAAGAGTCAGTATCCAAGATAACCTTAAGTATCTCAAGTCTAACGATACTTACACCATTGCTATGATGAAACTATCACTAACATTGAATAGACATCCATGTGATTGTCTCATAGTAGGTCATCCAATGTATTTGACTACTTCAGCAAGCATCCACATGTTAACTCTAAATATATCATGTCTTCATCTTATGAGACCAGCTGCTTGACTTAGTCAAGGTATACACATTTGCTAGTCTATCCGGATTAATAATGTCTCATCTTGTTAATCCTATAACTAGGGATAATTTAGGTACAAACACAATTACACATGATAGGAATCTCACTTTCATGATCTCATTATGATTTCCTTCATGTTGTGTTACATACTAAGGACTTTATTAAATGATCTAAGATCTAAATCAAATTCATTTATGAATGAACACTAATATAATGAAAACTCTTTTTATTAATAATAAATGAGTACTTCAAGTTCCTAAGGTGATTGTCTCTAAGGCACATCTCTAACAAAGGAGTCAAATGCCAACTTGTGTGAGTGCCCTTGTTGTAACATCATACATTATGCATTTAAGGTACAACCTATTCCTGTGTCTAGTAATCACATATGGCATACAAGTAAGACATAAGAACCTGTTAAATTTGATAGTAATTTTTTTTTTATCATCACATCCATATCATCATTCAATAAATCTGCTAATCAACATTGAGGCTTTTACTGCAACATAATATATTACATATTTTAAAACTTAAACTTTACATCTAAAGGTTTACAAGTTGTATTCATTTACATTTCAGAGTTAACTCTGAGTAAATATACATGTATATTCACATAAGTCCAAATGTAGATAACATGATTTCATATTCGTGTGGATTGCAAGGAGAGAGTGTGGTGAGGTTCAGTCGGTGACCTTTATTCCATGTCTTCTATATATCAACCAAAATGAGATATCACTTTTCTTTACCTGAAAAATGAGTGGCTCAGTGAGAATAATCATCAAACAAGTTCTAAAGTACCAAGCAACTCATAGTTACAAATCACAAACCCATTGCATTCACTATTTATCATATAATTACAAGTAAAATTTAAACATATAATCACCAATCTTTGCTTATGTTCATGCTTAGCTCATTTCATTTTGTTGTGACCAAGTTAAACATACATTGCCTCGGGTTTCCATATGAACAATTGCCATGTGAACATTTTCATTTGCTAGCTAGCTTGATCATTTGTTTCATTTGCACATTTGTTAGGCCATAGGCCTCTTCTTTTTCCTTGCAATGTCGATTAACTAGTCATAATGTCTTTTTAAGCCTAAGATTTCGAATGGCATAAAATATGTAAAATTATTGCAAAAAGCCAAAAAAAAAAGTCCAAAACTAGGGTTGTCACTAAAGTATCCAACCGAAAGAAGAAAGCCAAAACCATCAACTCTTCAATGGAGATGGGATAGCCAAAACCTTAAGTGAAATTGATTTTTCTTTCTTTAAAAGGGGCTAGCTAAAATTTCTTTCTTAAAGGAGTATTTGTACCCTCCAATCCCATTAAGGTTTGGAGAAGAAAAAGCCTTAATAAACCCTATTCCTTAGGGTACACTGTCCAATTTTGACAAAGTCAATAATACTAGTCCAAATTAGACTTGACTTATTTATAACTCTTATAAAAGGCCCAAATTGGACTTAACTCATTTTAGATTTTCTTCATTCCTTCTATGTGTGTGACCTAATAGGTTTTCCAATAATGTTGGTAGCTTAAGTGCCAGAAGGAATACTAATCCAATTAAGATTATATGGGTCAAACTCTTTTAGCCTATAATTAATTTCCAATCAATTTTTCCTTGACTTAGCAAACCATGAGCAGTATCTAGCAACATTATAATCACTCAATTAACTTGAAAAGTTAGTGCTTTGAATTTTAACCCTTTCATAGACAATTATCGTGCAATTCGTCATTTCACTATACTATACCTTATATGGTTCAAAGTATAGATTTTGTGTCAACTCCCACCAAACTGACTAGATCACATCTAATCCAAATGATATTAGTTCTTGTATTTGAGATTCATTACTTCAATTAGATATGGACTTGAAGATCCTCTTCAAGACATGACCACCTTGATTAAGGATTTTTAAGTAATGATATCCCACAAGAGACTATAAGTTTAATCTCCTTTTATCAGGAGTAGTGAATTCTTTGTTAATCACTCAACTACCTTTGAATACCTCAAGTCATACCTAATCACCACCCTATGAGCAGTCTCTAAGAGATAATAATAAATGGAGTCAAAGCATAACATTTAATATCCAAGATAATCTTTAGTATCTCAAGTCCAAGAAAACTTACACAATTTCTATGATTAGACCATCAATGACATTGAATAAAAATTCATATGATTGTCTCATGGTTAGGTCATCCAATATACTCGACTACTTTAGCAAACATCCACATGTTTACTCTAAACAGCTTATGTCTATAGCTTATGAGATCCACTATTTGACCTAGTCAAGGAATATAACATGTGCCAGTTTGTACAAAATAACAATATTATATCTTATTAATGCTATGACTAGGGATAATTTAGGTATAAACACAATTACACGTTATGAGAATCTTATTATAATGATCGCATCATGATTTTTCTCATGTTGTATTACATACTAAGGACTTCATTAAATAATTTAATATTTTATATTAAATTCATAATTAAATGAATATTGAATAGTGAAAAGTGGTTTTTTTTATGAATAATAAAATGTGTAAAAATAGTGTCCTAAGGTGATAGCCTTTAGGACACCTTTCTAACACATCTTGTTAGAGAAGTGCTTAAAAGGCAATCACCTTTAACACTTATTGTACAAACTTATTTGATTGATAAAAGGCTTTTTCATTAATTTGATGTTCATTTGATATGTGAATTGATAGTGATCTTAAATCAATTAATAAAGTACTTGATACATAACATAACATGAAGGAAATCATAATGAGATCATGATATTGAGATTCATATCATGTGTAATTATATCAATATCTAAATTATCCTTAGTCATAGGATTAATGAGATGAGATATTGTTAATCTAGATAGACTAGCATATGTTACATTTCTTGATTGGATCGATCAGTAGATCCCATAATCAATAAACATGAAATGTTTAGAGTTAACATGTGGATGCTTACTAAGTGTAGCTAAGTACATTGGATGACCTGCTATGAGACAATCATATGGATAATCCATTCAAATGTCAATGATAGTCTCAACATAGCAATGGTGCAAGTATCCTTAGATTTGAGGAACTCAAGGATATCTTAGATATTGATTTTGTATTTTGACAGTATTCCTTATTGCCTGAGAGAGGTTACTTATCTGGTGGTGGTTGGATACAGCTTGAGGTATTGAAAGGTAATTGGGTAACCAATAAAAGATTCAACACTCCTAATAGAAGGAGTGTATAACCATGGCTTCTTATCGGGGCCATTACTTGGGAATCTCTAGCCGGAGTGGAAATGTCATGAAATTAATCTTCAATGACATGTCTAATAGAGTAATGAGCTTCAAGGACAAGAACTAACATTACTTGGACTATACATGATGTAGTCAATCTAGTGGAAGTTGACACATGTCCATACTCTGAACCAAGTGGGGTAGAGAATGGTGAAAGGAATAATTGCACGAAAATTGTCTATGGAAAGGTTTGTAGTCAAACCACTGACTTTGTGGTCAATTGGGGGTCATAATGTGTTGCTAGATACCACTCATGACTTGCTTAAATTAAGTGTTTATTTAAGTAACCAACATAACCGAGAATCTAATGGGTCACACGCATTGAAGATAAGGAGAATGAGTAAAATGGTATTGGATGAGATCCAAAAATATGAGAGAATTGTTTTGGGATGCATCGCGATGAGAGTGCATGAAAAAGTCATTTGAGAGGGTAACGGGCCCATGTGGGCCCACACAGACTACTAGCCTGCCTAGCAGGCTAGCTGGGCTTGCCCAGTAATAAGCCGCAGCAGGCCCAACACGCAACAGTCACTGTTGGCTTTCTTTGGCCTTAATTAGGCCATAATTGGCATTCACTACTCATTCAGTTTCCTTTTCTCCATTTTTGACTTTTGATCATTTATTTGAATATGATTCAAATAGAAAAGACATCAAATGATAGAAAAGAGACATGAAAATAATTTTTTGTGAAAAAAATATTTTTGAGATATAAGAAAAATTTTCTCAAGAACACTTTCAATGCTAGCATTTTGAGGTGTGTTTAACCATTTCTCTTGTAGTTTCTCCTCATATTTTCATGTGGATTAATATTAGAGACATACTAAAGTGGATTGCTATGATTTTCAACATCCCAACAAGTTGAAAAGTTGAAAAATAAATCAAGAAATTACAAGGTATAATTTCTTACCTCTATGCTTTGATAAATTAGTTTTAATCGCACAAGCAAGATTCTTGTTTTGGGTTTTGAAAATTTTGTTTTTTCCCTACATTTTATGAATAAAATTCATCTAAAAAACCCAATAGTAGTATCTGAGCCCCCTTGTGTCCATTAAAATTAATTTTAATTGAAAGTGCAATGGAATTGCAAGATTTTGATGGTTTGGATCAATAGGTTTGAATAATTTTAATTAATTTGTAAAATTAATTTTATATATTTTCTTTCTTTAATATAATTAGAGGATGATTAAGGGTGATTATTTTTATTGAAAAAATGGTTTGAATGTGATTCAAATAATTAATTTCAGATTTATTACAAAATGCTAAAAATTGCCTTATTTATGAATATTTCTTGTTGTTTGGCTTAATTGATAGGGCTGTTTATATTTTTCTTATAATTTAATGATGAAAAAATTATTTATACATATTGATAATGTGTTTATACTTATGTAAGTTCCCAATAATTAATTAGAAATTATTTTAATTAATTTTTCAAACAAATATAAAAACAGAATTGTTTTGGCATACTCGGCATGAATGTTTTGTTTCATTTTTTTGTATGTGATTATTTTATTTCCAGAATCTTGAAACAATTTTCATATGATTAAAATATCTTATTTTTATTTTCTATGCATGCAAAAATTATTTTTTACGAATTTAAAATTTTAAAAACTTCTAGATGTTGAATGAGTCGTTTTGAGCGTCTAAGTGTGTTGGTTTGTTTGTCTTAGTAATTTTGGCTTGTGCCAAAAATATTTTGATGAACTTGAGCTGACCTAAATATGATTATAATGATGATTTGAAGTTATATAATTTTTTTGAATTTTTGGAAATTAATTTAAGTTGAGTAATTGTAATTCTAGTATGACTAGAAATTGATATGTATATTAAAACTAAATTGTTTAATTTTGACATCATAATATTTTGATTTTATGGTGAATTAATTTTGAATTAATTATGGATATATGAAATTTAATTTAATTTGATTAAATATTAAATTCTATATTGAAATGACATACAAAATTAAATTATCTGAAACAACACAAATAGACAATTTCGATTCAAGCGTTTAATCGATTTTCAAAATGTAATCCAAAATTGTCATTATTTTATTTTATATATTAGAGAATGTATGTTAGGGGTGTATGGAAAGGCATGATGGTTGATTATGGAATGAGGTCCAATGTTATTCAGTATGCATAGATTTATTTTGTTTTATGATAAATAGGACATGTGTGTCCTTGCCTCTCTTTCTTTCTTGTGTATTTCTCTTCTCATCTTACTCATCTCAAATGTAAATTGAGGTTTTCTATATTTTGAAATATGTAATTAGATTACATAGGATTAGGATAGAATGAAGATACAAAGGAGCAAGAAGCAAATGAGGTGGTGCCATAACCAAGTAGACTTAGAAATAGGAATTTGATTTCTATTTTGGGTTGTAAACTCATGCATATACCTAGCCAAGACCTAGTCAATTTCTCTTTGGCTCAAGAGACTGACTTTAGTATGTCCATAATCATGCCATATAGTTAATGTAACTATCTTTAAATTTTCTTGTGATTAATGTATGATATATAAAAACATTCACTAATAACATGATGAGACTAAACAAAGAAATGCATCGCTAAATAAATAATTAAGTCTTATGCCTTCAATTAATATAGGGAGAACTAGAGTTCTTCTAGAGTTAAGGTTGTTGATTTGCTTCAGGTTCTCTCTATAAGAATATGTTCAAACCATTGAAATTAGATTTCAAGATGAATGGGTTGGATTTAACCAATATCATTAGCTTGTAGGATTTGCGCTAAGGTTAATGTGTATTGGAGGTGAAGTTGGGTTAGTGTACATGAGATGTACACATATCAATAGTTGATTGCCTAATATATGTGCACACATCAATTAGTTCATAGCACAAGATTCGATAGTTGCATGAATAATGCAATTGGTATAGTTTAGATACCTACCAACCAAACTGATGATGACTTGTTGAGTTGTCTCAAGGTTATTCTTAGCTAGTTAGATATCAACCCACTAGGAGAACTTCCATATAGGTTCTCTGTTCATAATGAGGGCTATGGATTTGCAATAAAATAGTGGAAATCATAATGTGATTTATTAAAGACCTAATAAAAATACATTTTCATGTACATTCTAACATTCTCTATTTTACATCTAGGTTGCTAGAATCATCATCATGACCAGTGTGAATTTGCAATCATTAATGGAGTCAAATAAGTTTACTAGTCCTAATTTTTTGGATTGGCTAAGAAATTTGAGAACGGTTCTCAAATCTGAAAAGATTGGCTATGTCCTAGATGAGACACTCCCGAATCCCTCTACTGCTAATGCTTCTAAAGATGTTCAGAAGGCATGTCAAAAGCATCTCGATGATAGTGAGATGGCAAGCTGTATTATGCTTGCTATTATGTCAGCTGAGTTGTAAAAGCAGCATAAGGCTATGGATGCTAATTCCATAGTCTACCATTTATGAGAGTTTTTTTGATGAGCAAGCACATTCCGAAAGGTTCGTAACTTCAAGGTTGCTCTTCTGTACTAAGATGGTTGAAGGGACATCTCTAGTGCAATAGGCACACTAAAGATGAATGGCTATATTTAGAGGTTGGCCACCTTTGGATTTGTGATAGATCATGAATTAAGTATTGACTTATTTCTAACTGGTTTGTCTAATAGTTTTTCACATTTTATGCTTAACTATAGGATGAACTAAATCTCCCCACTATTCCTGAGCTGATCAATATGCTTAAGACAGTTGAGCTGTCTGTGAAGAAGGATAGTAAGGTTATATTGTGGGTGGATTCTTTTGATTCTAAGAAGAATAAGAAGAAGTCCATGAAGCCTAAGGGAGGCATGACTAAGAAGGAGATTGCTAGAAAGGGGACATGCTTCCATTGTGGCAAGGATGGCCATTGAAAGAGAAACTACAAGGCTTACTTGGAGTCTTTGAAGAAGAAGGCATCTAATGGCCCATCTACTCAGGTATTTTTATCATTGAAATTAATACTTTTTCCAATAATGATATATAGGTATTAGATACTGGTTATGGCTCACACATATACACTGATATGAAAGGCCTAAGGAACACTAGACAACTCAATAAGGGAGAGTCAAACCTACGCGTTGGAAATGGAGCAAGGATTACTGCATTAGCTGTATGAACTTATGTTTTGACCCTCCCTAGTAGGCTTATGTTTTTGGGTAATTGCTATTATGTACCTGCTTTAACTAAAAACATTATTTATGTTTCAAGTTTAAATAAAAATGGTTTCCATTCAACTTTTATTAACAATTGTTGTTTTATTATATTAAATGGAATTTTTTATGCTAGCGGTACATTATGCAATGGAATATACATATTAGATATGTCAAATCCAATTTTAAACATCAATGATAATAAAAGGAAAAACAAGATATGTTGAAATCATCTTACTTATGGTATTGTTGCCTTAGTCATATAAGGGAGAAACACATGGCTAAGCTATACAAAAGTGGTAGTTTGGGGTCATTTGATTATGAATCATATGACACATGCAAATCTTGCTTATTAGGCAAGATGACTAAATTACCCTTTAAGGGAAAGGGTGAACGTGTTAATGGACTTTTTGACTTAATACATTCGGATGTATATGGTCTAATATCCACACACACTAGAGGTGGTTTCATCTGCTTCATTACATTTATCGATGACTACTCACAATATGGGTACATGTATCTTATGAGATATAAATCTGAAGCTTTTGAAAAGTTCAAAGTGTTCAAAAATGAAGTAGATAAACAAATTGGTAAAAGTATTAAAACACTTCAATTAGATCGAGGAGGAGAATACTTGAGCCAACAGTTTCTAGATTATCTTAAGGATAATGGGATATTATCTCAATGGACTCCACCTTACACACCACAACACAATGATGCGGCTAAAAAAAGAAACAAACCCTGCTAGACATGGTAAGGTATATGATGAGCTTTGCAGAACTCCCTAAATCCTTTTAGGGTAATGCATTAGAAATTTCCCTTTATATATTAAATGGAGCCCCTTCAAAGTCAGTGGATGTTACTCCATATGAGATATGGAATAACAAGAAGCCCAAATTTTCTTACATGAAAGTTTGGAGTTGTCTTGTTTTTGTGAAGCAGACAATGTTCGATAAGATGGAAGCTAAGTCTGACTGATGTTTGTTTGTGGGATATCCAAAAGCATCATATGAATATCAATTTTACCACCCCTTGGAACAAAAGATATTTGTTTCAAGACATGCTATCTTTTTAGAAAAAGAATTTCTTCTAAAAGGAGATAGTGGGAGAAAAATTGAACTTGAGGAAGTTCAATATGCTCAAGCAGATGCTGATCAACTGCCTGAACTCAAGCTTGTTATTCATACAGATGATATAGTAGCTCAACCTTTTGAAGCACAAGAGCTTTATAGGTCAAGTAGGATATGTATTGTTCTAGAGAGATATGGATTTCTCAATAGTGAACAGAATGACGTATTGCTCATAGAAAACGATGAGCCTACAACTTATGAAGAAGTTCTAAATAGTTTAAAATTTGACAAATGGCTTCAAGCCATGAAGTCATAAATGAATTCCAAGTATGGACTTTGGTTGACCCACCCAAAGGGATAAAGCCTATAGGGTGCAAGTGGATTTTCAAAAAGAAAATTGACATGATTGGTAATGTGGTTACCTATAAAACTAGACTTGTAGCTAAAGGTTATCGTCAAAGACAAGGAATTGACTGTGATGAAACTTTTAGCCCAGTAGCTATGCTCAAATCCATAAGGATACTCCTAGCCATTGTGGCTCATTATGATTATAAAATATGGCAAATGGATGTGAAAATGGCTTTCCTTAATGGAAATTTGACCGAGGATGTATACATGAAACAACTAAAAGGTTTCATAAAAGAAATCATTGGTGGGAATGATGTAAAGATAGAAAGAGTGCCCACTGATCAGAATATTGTTGTTCCTTTAACTAAGCCACTTCCCTAAAAGAAAAATAATTTTCATGTACTTGCCTATGGAATTAAATACAAAGGCAATTGGCTTTAGTGCAAGTGGGAGCTTATTAGAGAAGTGCTTTGAAGGCAATCACCTTTAGCACTTATTGCAAAAACTTATTTGATTAATAAAAGTCTTTTTCATTAATTTGATGTCCATTTGATATATAAATTGATAGCCTTCAATCAATTAATGAAGTCCTTGATACATAACATAACATTAAGGAAATCATGATGAGATCATGATATTGAGATTCTTATCATGTGTAATTATGTTAGTTTCTAAACTATCCCTAGTCATAGGACTAACGAGATAAGATATTGTTAATCCAGATAAACTAGCACATGTTACACTTCTTGATTGGATTGAGTAGTAGATCTCATAATCTGTAAACATGATATATTTTGAGTTAACATATGGATGCTTGCTAAGTGTAGATAAGCACATTGGATGACTTGCTATGAGACAATCATATGGATAATCGATTCAAATGTCAATGATAGTCTCAATATAGCAATAGTGCAAGTATCCTTAGACTTGAGGTACTCAAGGATATCTTAGATATTGATTTTGTATTTTGACACTATTCTTTGTTGCCTCGGGGAGGTTGCTCATAGGGTGGTGGTTGGATACAACTTGAGGTATTCAAAGGTAATTGGGTAACCAATAAAGGATTCATCACTCCTAATAGAAGGAGTGTATACCCATAGCCTTTTATCGGGGTCATTACTTGGAAATCTCTGGCCGGAGTGGAAATGTCATGAAGATAGTCTTCAATGAAATGTCTAATAGATTAATGAGCCTCAAGGACATATATTTTATAAATAAAATGTATAAATGGAGTGACAGCAACAAAAAAACTAAACAAAAAAAGAAAACTGACTTGGGTGGGGTAGCGAGATACGAACAGCAGCAACAGTACCTATGATGTGGGTGGGGCAGCGTGTGGAGTGGCGGCAATGTTGACGTGGGTGGGGCAAAAAGAAGTGAACAGATGTTGCAGTGCTTGTGATGTGGGTGGGGTGGCATGAGGAGTGGCGGTAAAGTCAACGTGGGTGGTGCTTGAACAACAGCAGTGACTACATTAAGAGAAAATGGGTGTTTAATGGCCGACGGGAGGGGGTATAAATTAAAAATTTAGATAGAGTAAATGAGAGGGATGTTGGTTCTTTTAATTTTATGCAATATCTTTTATTGGGGGTTTAGAGCTTTATGCATCGGTCTCACATAAAAACTGTTGCCTATACTATATGTGTCGGTTATTTTATAATAACCGATGCCTAAAATGAGACTATATGTGTCAATTATTATTTTTAACCGACACGTATAGTATCTCTTCATTTTATGCGTTAGTTATTATATAATAACTGACTCATATTCTTTGTAATTTTGATTTTAATTACAAAAATGTCACTACGTGTAATATGTGCATCATATTTTTATAAACCGATGCATATGATCTTAAACCTAAAGTACTTTTTATACTAATAATTGAAGATTTGAGAGTTTGATTAATCATCTTCTCTTTAATCTTTCCTTCAACTAGTCTATTTTCTAGTGTTTGATTTATTTCTTTAGAGTAGTTTTGTCTTTTTTTTTCTTTTTCTTAAGGTTGAAGGTTGTGGCCAAACTCATATTGGCATATTAGTTTAATTTCAAATTTTCTTTTATCATTCTTGATTTATGTATTTAATTATTAAATAAATTTTTTCTTCATATAATTGATCATAGTGAAGAGCTGAAGAGAAGAACTATGATGAATGTATGTATGAATTTGAATTGACTGATCTTATGCAGTCTTGTATGTCAATAAAAGAATTGAGGGTGTACTTCACTGTTGGAATTCCCAAAACTGCACGCATCTTATTTGAGGGTACACAAAATATAGGTCTTGATTAAGATAATAATTATACATGAATAATGCTAATTTACCTTTAGGAATTATACCAACTTATAAATAATTGAATCTGATTTTATATATGTCATGTAAGTGAGGTGAATTCTAAACTCCTGACGCTTTTATTGTAAGAATTTTTCATATTCTAATTTGTTTTCTTATCAATTGCTTTAGTTTTATTTTTAATCACATTCTTTGTCATTAAAAATTTCTCAAATAACGTTTAAAATAATATTAAAATTTTAGTGTGTACTGAAATATCTCATCCTAGTGTGAACAATCTATAATGCATTACTACGCTATTTATTGACTAGTACACTTGCTAGAGTTGATTTAGTTGCATCAATAAACCCAAAAAAGATCATTTGTGGAGCAAGGTGAACTCCTGCTTTCATTAACACTCTAGACTAAAAACCTAGCAGCTATTTTCAGCACTTCAGGCAAAAAAGCTCAAGATAGCACTCTTCATGGATTATTTTAACCATTAAGGCAAAATGCCACCATTTTCTCTTCTTATTATTATAGGAAAAAGATGAATCTAAGGCCTGTGCTCAATAAAGTGTCCTTAAGAAAAATTCACTCTCTACTACTAATCTTTAAGACAATTGGTGTTTATATCCTAGGATATAACAAATTAAAGAGCAAATATTAAATACATAACAAATGTCCACAGCAAATTGAAAGTTGAATGACTCTATCACAACAAGAAAATAATAAGAAGAGGCGAAGAATTTTTTTTAAAAGGCAGAAAAGTGCATCCAATATATATATATATATATATATATATATATATATATATATATATATATATATATATTTATATTAGAGAAGATGAAAGAAGAGTTAATTGTGATTTAATCTCTATTAAGGCTACAATTTAATCAGTCTATTTAATTTTGTAATTCAAGACATTGAAAAGCTAAAAAGTTAAAATCTGCAAAGTTGTCTGTCAGGGGCGCATTGGGTTTCAACTGGTCATTATCTTGCACGCGATAATGGCTTAAGGTCTTCTGTCATATGCTTCAAATATTTCCATAAAAGAAAAATGCAAAAATTAGTTTGGCCCTGAACCACGGAATGTTTGCTCAACATTCATGTGCGTAGGTCACCCATGCATTGGCCTTGGTTCGGTCCATGGATTTGCACCCCCCTGTGCCTGTGCACACGAGAAAGAGTCTTCCACTTTACTCACTTAACCTTGTAAGGATGAGTCTTTCTATATAAATCTTTTCTCCAACTTTTCATTTTTCCTATGTGGGATATCCCACAATTGAATTCCTTTCTCCTTACCAAAGAGCTTACTTTGAGCTTCAATTTCTTATTCATTCATTCACCATTTTGAGATATGAACATTAAAATTCATAGTCTTCATATCAAAGAACATATATTCAGGTTATCCTCCCAAAACAATTATGGGACCCATCCGAATATCACTCTCAAAATGGTCCATTAACTATAATTTTCAAATAATCCCCCACATGAATAAAATTGGACAAAAAGTAATACGAACAAAGTCTTACTATATAATAAAGTTTTAGCAATTGAAACCTGCAGAAGATAGGTAGGTGTTTCCCTTTGAACTTTCCCATATGAAAATATATTTATTTACCTGCTAAAAAGTTGATATGATCTCATTGAACTGTTCAACTACATGAGTAAATAATAATATACTTCACACATAAATCTCTCTTGACACAATACAGTTATTATTATTAAGTTCATTTTGGCCCTGAACATGTGTCACGTTTTGTGAGAGTTTTAGAGAATTAAGCTTCATATAATTCTCCTTTGAAGTAGCCCCACTTCTCTCTCACATAGGTCATATCTTACTCATAAGTATAATTACAAGCATAGTTTAACCTTTCCATCAATAACATCACTGGTTTAACCCCCACAATGATCTCACCACATCTTTATAATAAGGTTGTCCCATTGAACCTAGATCTTGGTATCTTTAGTCAACTAGGTTGTATTTTCCTTTGTATTGACTTTACTATCTTACTGGTTTAAGTCACATTCCTTTTGATGATTTATCAACTAACTCTCTATTTAACCCTTGGGTTAGTGGATTCGTAATGTTATCCTTTGATTTTACATAATCAACAGCGATAACCCCAGTTGAGAGCAGTTACCTTATGGTATTATATCTATGAGGGATGTGTCTAGACTTACCATTATACATGTTATTTTGTGCCATTCTAATTGTAGATTGACTATCACAATCTATGCAAATTGGTGGCATGGGACTTTCCCATTTTGGAACATCTTTTAAAAAATGGCGTAGCCATTCAGCTTCTTCAAGTGCTCATTGGGAGCCTTCAAGTTCTAACGCCCAAGGACCCAAGTTTGTTTGGGTACCTAAAAACCAAAATTGAATTATGGTTTTATAGGTATGCCTCAAGTCCACTACAAAAGAAAATGTTTGGCTTCTGGATAGTGGATGCTCAAGGCATATGACTGGAAACAAAGAACTCTTCAATCACATCAAAGGAATTAATGGTGGTAAGGTAACCTTTGGGAACAATGCTAAGGATAAGGTAATTGGCACTGGCTCTATTGGTATTAATAATACTACAATTGAAGATGTTTTGCTTGTTGATGGTTTGAAACATAATTTGTTAAGTGTAAGTCAATTATGTGATAAAGAAAACCAAGTTATCTTTACCTCAAATGAATGTCTTGTAACCTCTTTAAGTGGCCAAGAGATATTTAAGGGAGATAGAGATGTCAATACTTACATAATAGACTTACACAAAATATCTAACATTTCCTCTAAGTGTCTTATGACTATTAGTGATGAATCTTGGCTATGGCATAGAAGGCTTGGTCATGCAAGAATGGAATTAATTCAAAGCTTTAGCAAAGGAGAGCTAGTAAGTGGACTTCCAAAAGTCAAATTTGAAAAGGATAAGTTATGTGAACCTTTCCAAAGAGGAAAACAACATAAGACATCCTCAAATCCAAAAATGAAGTAAGTACCTTTAAACCTCTACAACTTTTGCATTTAGATCTTTTTAGACCTACTAAAGTTGCTAGTATAGGAGGTAAATACTATGCTTTTGTCATTATTGATGATTACTCTAGATTCACTTGGGTAATTTACTTAGCTCAAAAGAGTGATGCTTTTGAATCTTTCCAAAATTTTGCTAAAAGAGTTTAAAATGAAAAAGGCTATTTTATTTCAAATATAAGAAGCGATCATGGCAATGAATTTGAAAATGAAAATTTTGAAAACTTTTATTTAGAATATGGTATTTCACATGATTTTTCAACTCCTAGGACACCTCAACAAAATGGGGTAGTAGAAAGGAAAAATCATTCTTTAATTGAAATGGCTCGAACAATACTCAATGAGTATGGTTTACCAACCTACTTTTGGGTCGAAGCCACTAATGCTGCATGTTATATTTCAAATTGAGTTTTCAAAAGACTACTTTTAAACAAAACTTCTTTTGAGCTATGGAATGGAAGAAAACCCATGATATCTTGCTTTAGAATATTTGGATCCAAGTGTTTTATATTAAACACCAAGGACAACCTTGGAAAATTTGCCTCTAAGTCCGATGAAGGTATGTTCTTAGGATACTCTACAACTAACAAAGCTTATAGAGTCTTTAATAAAAGGTCTTTAGTTGTTGAAGAGTCTATGCATGTTGTTTTTGATGAATCTAGTAAGCTTGATCTTGTGAAAGGTAGTGTTCTTGATGACATTGTAGGTACAATGGAGAAGCTTGATCTTGATCATGAGAAAGATGATGATGGTAAAGAGAAATAACAAGAAGATGTCTCTCTACCTCAATCTCAAGAGAAAGACAATCAAGAGCTTCCAAAGGAATTGAATATGACAAAGAATCATCCTAGGGAACAAATCATTGGTGATCCTACTAAGGGTGTAAGTACTAGATCTCATTTCAAACTCATAGATTTTAACCTTGCTTTTGTCTATCAAATTGAGCCCAAGAATATTGATAAGGCTTTTATTGATGAAAGTTGGGTGATTGCTATGCAAGAGGAACTCAACCAGTTCGAAAGAAGTAAGGTATGGACCTTGATTCCTAGACCCAAAGACCATCAAATTATTGGTAGTAAATGGGTGTTTAGAAATAAGTTAAATGAACAAGGCTTAATTATTAGGAATAAAGCTAGATTAGTTGCCAAGGGTTATAATCAAGAAAAAGGTATAGATTATGATGAAATCTATGCTCCGATAGCTAGATTAGAAGTCATAAGAATACTTTTAACATTTGCATGCCATGTGAATTTTGAACTTTTTCAAATGGATGTCAAAAGTGCTTTCTTAAATAGTCTTATAGAAGAGGAAGTTCATGTAGAATAACCTCTGGGTTTTGAAAGCCATAATTTACCTAATCTTGTTTTTAAACTTTCAAAAGCCTTGTATAGATTAAAACGAGCTCCAAGAGCTTGGTATGAAAGACTAAGTTCTTTTCTTTTATAAAATAATTTTTCAAAAGGACATATTGATACAACCTTGTTTATTAAAAAGCATAACCATGAAATTTTAATTGTTCAAATATATGTTGATGATATTGTATTTGGGTCTACTAATAAATTGCTTTGCCAAGAATTTGCTAAGTGTATGATTAGGGAATTTGAAATGAGCATGATGGGTGAACTTACAAGCAATGAGGGCATATTCATCAACCAATCCAAGTACACCAAAGAGTTAATCAAGAAATTTGGAATAAAAGGATGCAAAAATACTAAGACTCCTATGAGCACATCAACAAAATTAGACAAAGATGAGAAAGGGAACAGCATAAATCAAAAGCTCTATAGAGGTATGATCGAATCACTTTTATACCTTACTGCCTCTAGGCCCGATATAATGTATAGTGTATGCTTATGTTCTAGATTTCAATCTTGTCCTAAAGAAATCACATTTGAATGTTGTAAAAAGGATTTAAAAATACTTACATGGCACATTTCATCTAGGCTTATGGTATCCTAGAAAGTCATCTTTCCATATCATATGATATTCGGATGCAGATTTTGCCGGTAGTCTTTTGGATAGAAAAAGTACCTCATGCACTTGTCACTTTATTGGTGAATGCCTAGTTTCTTAGTTTAGCAAGAAACAAGTTTCAGTTGCCTTACCTACCGCTGAAGTAGAATATGTGGCTACAGGGTGTTGTTGCATGCAAATCCTATGGATGAGACAACAACTTAAGGATTATGGTCATAGTTTGGACCATATACCCATCAAATGTGACAACATTAGTGCCATCAATCTATCTAAGAATCCCATTCAACACTCTAGAAGTAAACATATTGACATTCAACACCATTTTCTTAGGGATCATGTTCAATATGGAGATGTTATGTTAGAATTTATTAATACAATTAATCAATTGGCAGATATTTTTACCAAACCTCTTAATGAAGAAAGTTTTTGCTTTATAAGAAAAGAGCTTGGTATGCTTGATGGATAAACTTTGTCTTAATTTCTTTTTATGCCAATTGTATGTAGTGTGAACCTTGAATGTTAATTCCTTCATATGATGCATATTACTTGACTGATTTTATGGTATGAAGTGGTTAACATGATAGAAATATATATATATATATATATATATATATATATATATATATATATATTAAGCATATAACCTTTTTAGAAATCTTATATTCTTGTTTTAGACTTAATTTTATTTTTTGAAGATTTGAGGTAGTTCACGCCCGTGACATATATTCACAATCGTGAACAAAGATGGCAAACAATTCCAATAGCTTTCACACCTTGCTTCACAACGTGCTTCACGGGTAGAAGTAGTAAAAACTAAGTTTCACACTTGATAATCTATTTGTCACTCCCGTGAAAAGCTTTTTTCACACCCGTGACAGATATTCATGGCAGTGAACAAAGACAACAAAAAATTCCAAAACTGTTCACGCTTTGCTTCACGCCTTGCCTCACGGGTATAAGTAGTGAAGACTAAGATTCACACTCATGACAATATATTTCACTCCCGTGAAAAGCCTTCTTCACGCCTGTGACTATTTAATGTCACAACCGTGACTTGATTCATCTTTTTCTTCATGGCTAAACCGCCCCTTCAACAATTCGTGACCACGATGATTCACACATGTAATTGGTTATTCACGGTCGTGATGCTATCGATTATAAATTGAAATTTTCTATCTTTTCTCATTTTCGTCTCTACAAATTATCTCATTTAACACTCCCATTCAATATTTCTCACAAATTCCGACCTCCTCACCTACTTTTCCCTCTATAAAACCCTTTCAAAACTCTTTTTCTTCAAAGAATCACAAGTTTTCTCAAGGGTTTCAACCTTTATTTTACAAATTTCTTATCCTCTATTATTCAAAGCTATCAAAATGGAATCTGATATGTCGTTCTCAAGAAGCGACCTCTATTCTCGTCACAATCCTTCGAGTGGAGTTGTATCAAGACACTTGGTCTTGAAATGAGCATGACTAAACAATTACATGCATGTCACCTCAGAGAGTTCGTGGACATACATCGTCTAACGCTAAGGGAACCAACTCTTGAGTTCCTTAGCATGTTGCAGGTCTCACCCACCGGAACCGTCAAATTCATGCTCTGCAAGCATCCTAACACTCTTACTGTAGTGGAATTTGGCACAATTTTCAAGCTCCCTTCGAATGGCATCCTCAATGAAAGTGAAGTCGAATTCTATGCTCCTCCAGCTTGGATACATTTTGGCTCAGAATATAGCTGGGATGTGAAAAAGACAAAGGGCACCCACCTTCAGTCTCCTATACGTAAGTACATACATAAGTTTCTCACCTATAGTATATTTGCTCGAGGAGATAGCAATGGGGCAATCAGAAAATCATAGCTCTTTTTGTTGGAGATGGCACGAAGAGGACTATCTATAGCGTTGTCACGATGGTTTGCAAATCACCTCCTTTCCATAGAAATGAAGCCATCAGGAGATATTTTGATTGGTATATATGTGACTCACCTTGCCATTGAGCTAGGCTATTTAAAACTCGACGAACACATCTACATTCTCATTCTAGCTCATCCACGAAACCGACTCAATGTTGAGTCCTTTATAAATATGGGAGTGGTTATCCGAATTTTCCATGAAGAAAATGTTTACTACCGTTTCACCACTCCAGCTGGTGAAATTGATTGGGAGGACAATGACTCTAATGCCTTCAAAGCTGGCCTCCAGTTGTCTAGTAATGGAAACGAGCCCGTGACAAGACATTGACACCAACGGTAGCTAAGGATGTTGGTCAGTCATCACCTCTACTACATCCACTTTAGCACAGCAGGTTGCTGATCTTATAGCACCTCGCCTCAACATAATGTAGGCTTCCATCGATGAGAGGTTGGAAAACCTCAAAGACTTTATGGAGTCTTGTATGGACAACCTCGAGGCGGAGGTAGCATGCCTTAAGGATGATTTGTCAGGCTTGAAACCTACCTAGAGTCCTAGTTTTCTTGTAGTAGCTTTATTTTTGCTGTTATAGGACTTTATTTTTATGCATTCTAATTTCAATGTAATCCTTCTCCCTTAATTGTTTTAATACAATCATCTTATTGATATTTCATTTCTTTTTGCTGATGACAAAAGGGGGAGAACCTAGCATATATGTGATCTATACATGAATATGATTAAGCAATATGCAATGTGTGGTATGAAATATGTAAACTTTATTTTAATTGATAATATGCATAAGATATACCTCACATCAACCTCACATATACTTTGCAACTTGAACTTATTTGAACTCATTTTAATGCATAAGATATACTTAACATATATCTCACATATACTTTGAATACACTTGGTTATACATGTGTTAATTGATGAGATATACTTAAGATATACCTTGCATATACCTTATTAGTTTGCAAATACCCTTGCTATATTTCTTTCAAATCTTGCACTTTATTATTTTATCTTAAATCACCTTTTAAGAGGGAGACTTCTCAAAAGCACATATTGCTAGATTATTTGTCACCATCAAAAAGGGGGAGATTGTTGAACCTTGAGGGGTATTTCTGTCATTTTGATGATAACAAATAAAATAGCAATAATTTATTTAACAATATTTGTGTTCTAAGTGTGTTAAACATGAAATACTTTGATTAGAACATAAAACAAGATTGAAAGACAACTTTTGAAGATTAAAATCAAAGGAATAGCAAATTGTCATGCCCGTGACTACTTTTGTCACGCTCGTGAATATGCTTAGCGCCAACTCTCCAACATTCAAAGTTCACAGCCATGAAGGATCAAACCAACCGTGAATGATCAACTAGTCACGGTCGTGAAATATAGTCATGCCCGTGATCAAACACTTCCAATTCTTCCAGAGAGCTTCACGACTAGAGTCACCACTTGGACCATGGCTTGGTAGAACATTCACGACTGTGACACATATAGTCACGCCCGTGAACGAGGATAGAGAAACATGTCAGGCGCGAAACTAAGAGTTGGTTCAATGACTATTTTCGCATTAAATGCACCCAAACGGCTATAATTCACAGATGGAGTATAAATGCAAGTCATTTATGAATCCCACAAAGACGAACAACAATTACTCAATCTTTTATTATTATTTACCATTCATTCACTATTTAATATTTTTATTAAATTAACAATTTACTTAATTAATTTTATAGTTTTTTTTTCAATTTACTCCTCAACTTTTATTTTCTTTCAATTTAATCCTTTTTCATTTTACTTCTTTAATTAACTCTTCTTTTCTTTTCTTTTTTCATTTCAATCCTCTATTTACTTTTTCTTTAGCTACAAATTTCATTTTGGTTCCTAAATTTCCATTTATTTACAATCATGCCACTATTTTACATTTATTTACACTTTTGCCACTAACAATATATATTTTTTCATTTATTTTCTTTTTAACTACATAATTTAACATTTTTCTTCCACTTATATTTCATTTTACTCTTTTACTATTTTTTTCATATTTATCACTTTTATCATTATTATTCCACCATTTTTATCATATTTTTTACTTTTATAATTTTTATCGTATTTTTCACTTTTATCCATATTTGCCCCTAGTTTAAATCCGATAGAAAATCTTCAGACTAGATACATAGGACGTGGACCCCACAAGTCCACTACATGGAAGAGTGACCCCGAAGGACCACCCAAGTATTGCACTGTATACTGATTACTGAATCATTATTACTGAAGTAGACCATCATTGGCCTACATAGGCGAGTCGTCATGACCTGCACCGCTGCAATGGTGTCCTTATTGCTAGCCAATTATATCCTGGGCTAGATTTAACCATCAAAAAAATAACTAAGAACATTATTTTATTCATTTAATTCAATTTCTATTAAATTCATAAATTCCATTATTTTTAAATTATTAATCACTTAACATTTTATTCATCCATACAATTATATCACTACCATAATTGTTCACACTTTCCATTCTAATATCTCAATATTTCATTATAAATAATCAATTAAGTTATTAAGCTCACTAAACACGCTTTATTCATTGTTTTTCATTTCATGCATAATATAATCAATAATTAGAAAAATATTCAATATATAATTTAAAAATTTCTCATAAATTTCTACACACTCGAAATTATATTTTCTTGTATTTTAGAACTAAATTTTCATTTAATTAGCAAGAAAAATATTAATTTCTCCTTCTTCATTGTTTGGCCTAAATATAATTTTCATCATTAAAATTTGTCTTTCATCTTCTAAATATTCCTTTCACTAATTTATACATTCTTTGTTCCATATATATCATAATATTACAATAAAATGTAATTATACCTTAATTTACATTTTTCACATAATAAGGTCATATTTTCCAATTTCTACTAATTAATTTTTTAATTGAAATTAGCCATTCTAATTCACTTTTTATAATCTCTTAATCATGTTTTAAGCATTAATTATCAATTATATGTAAAACAAACAAAATTCTTAATTTCTATAAACCTAAATCATACTTAATCAATGGAAATAGATAGATTTTAAAATTACTAACCTTATTTTCTTGTTTTGGCCTTCCTATGCTTCCTTTTCCTTAGCCTTTCCTTTGAACCTACCATGGCCGAAAATTACACTCCATTAATCCACTAATATTTTGCTTCCTTAACTAAAATAAACTTTATATTTATCATCTATATACCTTAAACTACATATTTGAACCATTAAACTAATTTAAAACTATAAATTTCACTTACCTCAAATTTATATCATAACTTGACTCCTCTGATTTTCTTCCAGTCTAGCCCTCCAAATGAAGAATAAAGGCTTCTACTAGGTACTAGAGATACTGAAATTATTTTTGGGTGGTTGATTTTGGAGTAAAAATTGAAGAAAATAGAAGAAAATTGGAGAAGAATAATGGAGGTGGTTAGGCCAAGAGGGAGGAGAGGAAGAAGATGATGGAGTAGAATTATATCTAAAGAATTTTGATAATTTGGATTTTATATAATGGCTTAAGTTGGGTGGGCTTGGGTCAAACAAAGCTCAACATAAGTAATCTTAATTAACATATTTTTATATGTCTACACAAAAATTTTCAACTTAATCGGAGTCCATTTTCTGTCCAGCTCACTGAAAACCGGACTGATAATTCAATTTTAGGTATTACCGTAAAATTTCTTTTTCACTGTCAAATAATCCTACATATTATTTAGAGTCTATCCATCTCTTAAAATACATTTTTAGATGTCGTTTGCTATTTTTCATAGCCCGATCAAAGTACGGTTAATCAATTATTTAATTAAACCTGATCCTTTTTTCTTAGTTTTGACTTTCGATGACTTATTTGGCCTCATTTTTACTCTAAATTTTACCTCCGGACTAATCATAACCTATATTTTCTAATGATCAAATAAAATATTTTTTACCCACGGGTGCATTTTTGACCCCTAGGTATATTGATCAATTTTGGAAACTACAGTTTACGACTAATCCAGTATTCAAGCCATTACACAAACTCTTTGATGGTCTCATCAAATAGGATGTTCCAACTCCTAGATGTTTGCTTCAATTCATAAATAGATCTTTGTAATTTGCATACCTTTTTGCCATCACTTGATGTGAAACCCTCAGGTTGTGTTATGTACACATCCTCAGTCAGATTTTCATTAAGGAAAGTTATTTTCACATCCATTTGCCAAATCTTATAATCATTATGAGTAACAATGACTAGGAGTATCCTGATGGATTTAAGCATAGCAACTAGAGAAAAAGTTTTGTCATAGTCAACACCTTGTCTTTGATAATATCCTTTAGCTACCAACCTAGCTTTATAGGTAACTATATTACCTTCCATATTAGTCTTCTTTTTAAAGACCCATTTGAACCCAATGGGTTTAATCCCTTAAGATGGCTCAACAAAATTCCACACTTAGTTTACAAACATGGAATCCATGTTTAGCCATTTGTCAAATTTTGAACAATTCAGAACTTCTTCATAGGTAGTAGGCTCATCATCCTCTATGAGCAATATGTCATTTTGTTCACTTATAAGAAATCCATATCTCTTAGGAACAATATGTATCCTACTTGATCTATGAAGTTCTTGTGTTTTAGAAGTTGTAGTTATTACTTCATCTCTATAAGTAACAGATTCAGGTTCAGTCTTTTGAACTGCATCTGTTTGAGCATCTTGAACTTCATCAAGTTCAATCTTGCTCCCACTATCTTTTTTTACAAGAAACTCTTTCTCTAAGAAGACATCATGCTTTGAAACAAACACCTTTTGTTCCAAATTGTGGTAGAATTGATATCCAAATGACTATTTTGGATATCCCACAAACAGACACTTATCAGACATAGCTTTTAGCTTAACTGACATCGTCTGATTCACATAAGCAGGACAACACCGTACTTTCAAGTGAGAAAGAATAGGTCTCTTGTTAGTCCATATCTCATATGGAGTAACCTTAACTGACTTAAAAGAGACTCTATTTAATATATAAACAGAAGCCTCTAGTGCATGACCCCAAAAGGACTTAGGGAGTTCTGCAAAGTTCATCATTGACCTCACCATGTCTAATATGGTTCCATTTCTCTTTTCTACCACACCATTATGTTGTGGTGTGTAAGGTAGAGTCTATTGAGATAAAATCCCATTATCTCTTAGATAACCTTAAAACTCTTAGTTTAAGTACTCCCCACCTCGATCTAATCTAAATGCTTTAATAATTTTGCCAAATTGTTTCTCTACTTCATTTCTGAATTCTTTGAACTTTTCAAAAACTTCATATTTGTATCTCATCAGATACAAATACCCATATCATAAAAAATCATCAATGAAAGTAATGAAGTAGATAAAACCACCTCTGGCGTGCACTAATATTGGTCCACATACATCTATATGTATAAGGTCCAATAGCCCATTAGCATATTCACCCTTTCCACTAAAAGGTAATTTTTTCATCTTTCCTACCAAACAAGATTCACATGCGTCATATGATTTATAATCAAATGAACCTAAGTCACCATTCTTGTGTAACTTAATCATGTGCCTCTCATTTATATGGCCAAGATGACAATGCCATAAATATGATAGTTTTAGGTTATCTATCTTTTGTCTTTTATTATTGATATTGAAGATTGAATTAGACATGTCAACAATGTAAATCCCACTACATAATGCGCCAATTCAATAAAGAATATCATTCAACCATATAGAGCAACCATTGCTATTAATAGTCAAATGAAAACCTTTTTTATTTAAACAATAAACAGAAATAATATTCTTTGTCAAAAATGGAACATAATAACAATTTTCTAATTGTAAAACAAGCCCACTGGGAGTGTCAATACATAAGTTCCTACAGCTAATGCAACAACTCTTGCTCCATTACCAACACATAACTCTGACTCTCCTTTCTTGAGCTGTCTACTGTTCCTTAGGCCTTTCATATTTGTGCATATATGAGACCCATATCCAGTATCCAATACCCATGTGTTATTAATAAAAACAATATTAACCTAAATAAGATAAATACTTGAAGTAGAAGGTGCATCTAATGTCTTATCCTTCTTCTTTAAAGACTCTAGATAGGTCTTGCAGTTCATCTTCCATTGGCAACTCTTGCCATAATGGAAGTAAGTCCCTTTTAATGCCATCTCTATGCCTTTCTTCCTCACCATCAATGTACATTGCATTGGAGATGTCCCCTATACCATCTTGGAGCTAAAGAGCAATTTAGATATCTCATATCTCTCAGTTCAAGCTTGCTCATCAAAAAGCTCCATTAGATGATAAAAAATGGTATTTACATCCATAGTCTCAAGTTGTTTTTGCAGCTCGAGAGACATAGAGGTGAGCATAATGCAACCCGCCAACTTATATCATCCACTTGCTTCTTATAAGCCAATATTTCATCAATAGATGCACCATTAGTAGGAGGGGAGGTAAGCGGCTCTTCCAAGACATAGGCTATTTTTTTGGTTTTGAGAACTATTCTCAAATTCCTTAGCCAATCATGGAAGTTAAAGCCAGTCAATGTATTGGATTCAAAAATTGAGCGTAAGTTTAAATTTGATGATATGATTCTATAAACCTAGATGTAAAGAAATATCATGTTTAGAGAATGTACTAAATGCATGAATATTAAGTCTTTAATAAATGCACATTATAACTCCCACTATTTTATTGCAAACCCATAGCCATCACTATGAATCCGAGATAACCCATTTGAAGCTCTCCTAGTGGGTCAGTATCCAACATCACTAAGAATGACCTTGGATTTGCCCAACAAGCCATCTTAGGTCAATTGGTGGGTATCTCATACCAATTGCATCCTTTATGCAACTACTGAATCATTGGGTTATCAACTCTTGATATGTGCACATCTCATGTGCACTTACCCAACTTTGCCTCCAATTCACATTAACCTTATGTTTGACCAACAAGCCAAAGTAACTAGTTAAAGTCGGCCCATTAATCATGAAATTATATTTCAATGGTTTGAACACATTCGTGTAGAGCAGGCTTGGATTTGCCCAACAACCTAGACTCTAAAAGAACTCTGGTTCTTGCCATATTAATGGAAGGCATTGGCCTTAATATTATTAATGAGGGATTTTTTTTAATTTTAGGTCTCATCATGGTAATTTGGCATGCATAATATATTCATTCATCACATATAGATATATAAGATAATTACGCTATCTATATGGTTTTGATTATGGACAAAATCTAACATCAATCCTTCGAGCCATGAAAGGATTAACTAGGCTCAGCTAGGTAGATGCATGAAATTACAACACCAAAATAGAAAACAATTTTCTATTCTAATGCTCCTTTATTTTTGGCTCCATCTCCTTAGCTTCTTGCTCCTTTGCATTTCAATTCTATTCTAATTCCATGTAATCTAATTACATAAATTCTTCATAAGAAAACCTCAAGTTACATTTGAGGGAAATAAGATGAGAAGAGAAATACAATAGAGAGAAAAGAGAAGGCAAAGACTCGCAAGCCCTATTTACCAAAAATAAAATTCCATGCATGATCAATCACATTGGTCAAGTCCATAATCATACCATCATGTCATTCCATAAACCCCTAGCATATATTCTCTAATGCATAAATAAAAGTAATATATTAAAGTAACAATTTGGGTTCCTTTTGTTTCAACTCTTCAAACATTATTTTGGTTGTTTGGCCTATAGTGAAATTCATCATATATCCATTATTTAATCTTATTAAATAATCATATTAACATTTAGAAACAATTTCTAAAAGAAATTTATGCAAATTAGGCATACATTGGATCATATCAATAAGTTTCCTAAAATTACCCACTTTGCCAACTGGGTTATTTCCAATTTAATGCATGCAATATTAAATCCGAATTTAATAATTAAATCACATTAACTATTAAATTAAACATGACCAATAATTAATTTATAATTAAATTACCTTAATTAGTTATTATTTTGATGCCAAATAGGATTAAACAATCCTAGGTACAATTGCATACTAGAATCCTAGTCAAATTAGGACTTTGAAAACCCTTTTCAAATTCAAATCAAATTCCATTTTAAAATTTCCAAACTTTCAAGAATTCATTCTCATCATTATAAGAAACTTATAATAAGTTTAAATTAATTAAATTCGTTCATTAGACAATCTAAATCATTCATCATTCAATTAGCAAACCAATTACACAAAAATTGCTTAAATTGAATCATACATGAATTAGGATTCTTTAGGAATTTAACCACTAATTGAATTTGAACCTAACATACAATTTGACATCAAAATAACATCATGAGTATCTCATAAATATGAATTCAGGTTCTGATCATTAATTTACATGTCATTAAATTATACAACACAAAACAGTTCCATCACATGGTAAGGTTCTCAACCTAGTTACATGTTTTGTTTGTTTCTTGATCAAAAATGATTTTTATATCATTATAAGTGTTGTCCAGAAGTTAAAAAAAATTGTAAATAAGTCATAAAGATGTTTGATTAATCAAATTAATAAACCAAATTCGAACAACCCATCAAACAAATCAATTTGCACAACTAGGTTTCATAAACCCTAGAAATTCAGCAACTATGCATAACTTCGAATTTCATGTTTAAATCAAATTAAAACTGTTTATATAACATCTAGTGATTTAGGCCCCGATTGGGCGTGACCTTAGTGGGGTGTGCTGGTTCAATCGGAGTCTAAATTTGAACCCATAAAAAAATGACTAATAATAAGGGAAAATAATTAAGGGTATTATTATTTGAGAATTAAAAATATTAGTGCTAGAACTGGAAAAATATAAAATTACCCTATGGATAAAATCAGTATTATGGCAGTTGTTAGGGGAAAAAGTGTGAAGATGAGGAAATTTGTGGCAAATAAGGAATTTCTCAAAGCTTAAAAGTTAATTAAGATTACTTATGTTAATGAACCAATGAAAATTAGGATTAATTTTAAGTAGTAGGACCCACTCCTTAATTTGAGTATAAAAGTAAAAAAGATGACTAATTTCTATATTCTTCCACCTAAAAATCTAACTTTTCTTCTTCTTCTTTCTCTTCTCTTTGGTCGTCCACCATAGCCCTCCAAAATTCACCATTTTTGCTTCAATTCAAGCTTGAAAAAGAGAGAAAAAAAATTAGTTTTGAGAGAGGAAAAATCAGAATTCAAGATTTCTTGCCATAAAGGCAGCTAAGGAGAAAGAAGGAAGGAAGAAAGAAGAAAAGAAAAGGGAGGAACTTTAGGACATATTCGGTCCACCTTGGAGAATCATTAAGGTGAGTTTATTCTTTTTAAATTCAACCTTTTTCCTTCCATTTGAGACCCATAAGGATGATAGATATGTTTAGGATTGGTAGATTAAGGTTATTTGCCAATGTTGCCCAGATATTAGACCAAGAAGGGGGGTTGAATTGGAGTTTCAATAAATTAAACTTTAAGGTGCGGAAATAAAATTGTTATTTTTAGAAGGGATAGAGAAAATCAGACACAAATATTTATAGAAGTTCGGGTATTAACAAACCCTACTCCTCTCCCCAATCGCAATTGGGAGTTTCACTAACACACTAGGTGTTACAATGGAGTTTTACAAGCTCACTCCCAACTATGGTGTTTCTCACAATGGCTCACACCTAACCCATAAATCCCTTGTGTTTTAATGGCTCACACAATAACCAATTCCTTTGTGTTTTACAGGCTCACACAAACAACCTACATTTTGTGTTTTATAGGCTCACACAAACAACCCACACTTTGTGTTTTAGAGGTTCACACAGCTAACCCTTACAAGTGTTATTCTCTTAACCCAGAACTACCCAATGCTTACTTGAGTAAAGATTACAGAGATAACTACTTATAAATCTTTATTGCTCAAATATGAGGAGCAATAAGATTTTTACAGAGAATGAATTTGTTCTCAAAGTATAAAAGTACAAGATAGCTTGTGATTTGAAGTATATGCTAATCTTTTGTTTTTCTTGTCATTCTCTTGTTTCTTAATGCATAAATGACTTTCATTTATACTCCCATGGCTGAAGAAACTAGCCATTATACCAACCAAAAAATCGCGCCTGACATTTTTCTCTTTCATTCTTCACGGGCGTGAATATGCATGTCACGGGGATGACAGTTCTTCCCAAGCCGTGACTGAAGTGGTGACCTTGGTCGTGAAGCTCTCTGGTATGTTTTGACATATAGAGTCACGAGCGTGACTTTAATTAGTCACGGGCATGACACTCTTCCCAGCCGTGAGACAAGTGGTGACTCTGGTCGTGAAGCTCTCTGGATGAAATTGAATGAATCCTTCACGGGGGTGACACCTTCATTCACGGGGGTGACACTATTCCCAGCTGTGACCCAAGTGGTGACTCTGGTCGTGAAGCTTTCTGGAATGAAATTTGCATGAAGCTTCACAGGGGTGACACCTTTCTTCACGGGGGTGACTGAAATGCTTACTTCACGGTTTGTTTTTCCTTCATGGTCGTGAACTTCAAATATTGGTTTCTTGGTAATGGCTAGTTGGCTTCACGGGAGTGACTCCTAGAGTCACGGCAGTGAACATGCTACTTCTTGCTTTTTGATTCTCAAGGATTATTCTTCCAATTCTCCATTCTTACTATTTTAATTCATGTCCTGTATAATATACTTAAAAAAACAAGTATGTTAAATACAATATTGCTATATTATTTATTATCATCAAAATGACGGAAATACCCCTCAAGGTTAACAGCCAATATTGGAACTAGAATTTGAGATTTGTAACTAGTAGAAGAAAAGTGAAGTTAAACTTTTAATTAATGATAATTGATGTTAGTAAATTGTTTTATGACTTAAAAACAAGAGAAAGGTAACTCTAATGGAGGAATGAGGGGCTGCCTTGGTAAAGTTAATTTGGAAAAAATTGAAATTAACCTAGGAGCAAAGAAATTGGTGATAAATAAAGTGTGAATTAAGTGTTGATTTAAAGAAAATAAATTGTGACCTATGATAAGGTTTTGGGAATCCATGTCATATCAAGAAGGAAGTTTAACTTTATTACATTTTGGCTAAATTAATGTATAAAACATGGTAGGAGCATTAGAATTTCATATAGGCATGAAAAGCTTTGATAATGGATGATAGAAATGAGAGATAGTATGATTATGTAGGAAAACTAAATGAGAAAATGACAGGCCTTCAAGAGGGTGACAAAGGCAAGGAGAAAGCAAATTAGTAAAGGAAGGAAGAGAAGGAAAAAGGAAAGCTCCAAGGTTGATTAGGTATGTGCTTCATTGATAAAAATCTTGCATGTTGTTCAAATGTGTGTAATTATGTATTAAGGTTTGATATGAATGTGGTTTGATATGGAATGTGATTAGCTATTGCTTTTGATATTTTATATGGTAATGAGACCAAACGGTGTGAAATCACTAAGATATGTGAATGTAATTATGATCTGAAAACTTTGGCATAAAAATGAATGCATATGATAGATGTAATTAATAGTTAAGGTTGTGATAGCTAATAACTCTGCTATAGAAATATTAGAACAGTCTTGACTATTTTGATCATAACTAATGCTATGGTAATGATATTGAGATGAAATTAGTTGGAAATGAAGGCGGACTCATAATTATAAAACTTTCATTCAGAACATAAGTTCAAAATCTAATTGAAAATGGGCTAAAAGTTAGACACAAAATCCTAGACTTGTAGGTACCCAGAAAATACTCAGTAAGACTAATGGAACGCCCTTCAGTAAAAAGGCCATAACTTTTGATAAAAAACTTGGATTTGAGTAATTTTTTATGCATCTTAAATATGAGACATTAATCTACAAAACCATAGTTTCATAACTTCAAATTTGAATTATAAATGGGCTAAAAATGATGCCCAAAATCAGCTAAAATCTGTCATAGACAAAAATGTGATTTATTGGGCTTTTGCATGTAGTATCATGAATGTATATAGTAATTAATGTGAATTTTGACTTAAATTATGATTATAAATGTTTAATAAATTATTTATGTGTGAGGTTTAATGCAATAACAATGGAAAGAAATAATAAAATAAATAAACATATATGTAAAAATTTAACATAATTATTATTTTCGAAAATAGTGTGAATAAATATAAAAATAGTTAAGCCCTAAGACACCTAATCTAGAACTAGAATAGAGAATAGTTTGGCATGCCAATCAAGAGAGTTAAGGCACTCGGTGCCAAATATAAAAGCCGATATGGCAAATTTATAAATACACTAGGCACAAAATTATCAAGCCGATAATGACACTATTATAAAAGCGCTCGGTGCAATATTATGAAAGTCGGTAATGACAATCTCATTATTCCTATTAGTTAGTTTGGTTATAGATGTTATGGGCACAAGAAAAATGAAAAAAATGACAATAATATAAAAGTATGTCATTTTGATAATTTTTGTGTGAAATTAAAGTTGTTAAATATTAAATGTTTGATGACAATTATATGTTTTCATATAATTCTTTATTTTATTCCTTATTTATAAAATTATTAATTGACATGTAAGAAAATATATGTATGTAAGATTTTTATCCTTAAAGCACCATTAACCTAGTAGCTTAACGCAGGTGGTTTCCTCTCGCGCAGGTTCTAAAGAAAAGCTGTAGATAGGATAATTGTTAGAAGAAGAAAGGTATCCAGAAGAAAAGTAGCTAAAAGCTTTTGACATATTTTTGGTATATTTTGTCAAAACTTTGTAAATTAAATTATAGTTTTTATCTCATCTAGTGTGTATTGAGGATGTGGAATTTTAATGTAACGGACATAGTTTGAATTTAAAATAATATATTTTATAAATAAATAAAATTTTGAATATCGGTGTTGGTAATAAATTTATTTTAATGTTTGTAATATTTTTGCAAAAAAAAAATTATACTTCATTTAGCTAAGCTTATAAGACAGTTAGTTAGGTAATGCTCACTTACCATGCTGAACTAAAGTGGGGTAAGGGGGTGTTACAATTTTTGTTATCAGAGCCATAGGTTTAGACGGTTCTTACTTAGTGGGTATAGGAAGATAAGTGCATGTTTTCAGCATTTGCATTATTTTAAGTTGCTATATTCTAATAAGGGACCCTTCTTCTAACAATATAAGTTTTAATGGATTCAAAATCAAGACAAAGTCATGAAGAACAAGAGGGTGATAATATAGCTAACTCGGCTGCTCATAAACAGTCAGCATCAATTAGAGCCTCGGAGCCTACTGTTATAGCTCCACAGCATGCTAAAGAACAAGTTGATCCGGATCAGGTAACACTTATGCAACAGATGACTACTTTGTTACAATAGGTAGCACAAGCTGTGCCACCACCAGCTCCACTACCTCCCCCACCTCAACCAAAACCCCATATTGATAAACTAAGAAAATATGGGGCTACAAATTTTACTGGTAAGAAAGAGGATGACCCAGTAGCAGCAGAATTTTGGTTGGAAAAGACATAACGGGTTTTTGTGGAGCTTCAATGTCCAGAGGAGTACAAGGTTAGATATGCAGTGTCCCTCTTTCAGGAGCATGCTTACAACTGGTGGAAATTGGTATTAGTGAAACCCCAGACTCCGAACCTTCAAACATGAGATTTCTTTATGGCAGAGTTCAAAAAGAAATATATGCCAAGAGTCTATGTTGATGAGAAAAAGCAAGAATTTTTGAATTTGAAACAGAGGGGTATGACAACAGTTGAGTATGAAATGGAGTTCACCAGGCTAAACAAGTATGCAATGGGAATTATTGGGGATGAAGCTGATAAATGTCATAGATTTGAAGATGGCCTTGTTGAGGATATTGGATATTTAGTGGCTTCTCACCTGCATACAGACTTTGCGACACTAGTGTCCTCTGCCATTAGTGTTGAAAGAAGGAAAAAGCTAAAGATAGAAGAGCTCTCCAAAAAATCAATGGCTAGTGTGGCCCAGACATCAGGTAGGAAAGGATGGATAGTACCCAGACCATTTCAGTCATGAGTTGTTAGGCAAACATTTTTTGGTAGGTAGGGTCAGTATTTTAGACCCGCAACATCATCTGCTAGTTCACCAACAGCATTGTCTAAAAGACCAGCTCCTGCTCTATGTCAGCATTATGGTATATCTCATACAAGAAAGTGTTGGTGGTTGACTGGGGCATGCTTGAGATGTGGAGCTACTAACCATATGAAGGGAGATTGTCCTAGACTTAGTACAGGCAGTATGGCACTAGCACAGACTATGGCACCGGTACAGAGTCGTGGTAGAGGTCGAGGCCAGTTTAGAGGTGGTTGTACCACACAGAATCAGGGGGTATCAAAGATAGTGGATAGACCCGAGGGTAGTAGAGCTCCAACTCAGGCATATGTGATGAGAGCTCATAAGGACCAGGATGCATTAGACATCGTAATTGGTAAACTTTCTTTATTTGACTTTGATTTACATGCATTGATAGATCCTGGTTCCATGCATTCATACATAAGCACAACTGCACTTAAACAAGGGAACATGATACCTGAGACCTTTGAATATGAGATAGTTGTGACTAGGACATAGTGTGAAAGTGAATTAGATCTATAAAAACAGTTCAATAATAATTCAGGGTAGAGAATTTCCAGTAGACTTAATAAAATTACCTTTTTCAGAAATTCGATGTTATTCTGGGCATGGATTGGTTGACCAAGCATGGAGCTATAATCGACTGTCGATCTAGAAAAGTTGTACTTAAAATTCCTAGGCAGGATGACACTATCATTCAGGGTGAAGGTCAAACATATTTGACTAGTGTTATTTCTGCATGAAAAGCTCAGAAAAACATTATGAAGGGATGTGAGGCACATTTGGCCCATGTGATAGATACCAGGAAATGGAGCCTGGAACTCAAGGACATCCCCACAATGTTTGAGTTCCCATATGTGTTTCTTGAAGACTTGCCGAGGTTACCACCAGATAGGGAGATAGAGTTTGCTATTGATGTGATTCCTGGTATAACCCCAATATCAATTACTCTTTATAGAATGGCATCTGCAGAATTGAGAGAGTTGAAGGTTCAATTGCAGGAATTGCTAGACAAAGGGTTCATAAGACCTAATGTGTCACCATGGGGTGCTCCGGTGTTGTTTGTGAAAAAGAAGGATGGCACCCCCCAATTATGTATTCATTATCGACAATTAAATAAGGTGATGATTAAAAATAAATACCCACTACCTAGAATTGATGATTTGTTTAATCAATTGAAGGGAGCGAAAGTATTCTCTAAAATTGATATCAGATCTGGGTATCATCAACTAAAAATCAAAGAATCAGATGTGTCCGAAACAACCTTCAGGACTCGATATGGCCATTATGAGTTCCTGGTTATGCCTTTTGGCTTAATGAATGCACCAACTACCTTTATGGATATGATGAACAAGACTTTTAGCCTTACCTTGATCAATTTATGGTAGTTTCTATAGATGATATCCTAGTGTATTCAAGGGACAAAGGAGAACATGACAGACATATCAGAATAGTACTTCAGACATTGAGGGAAAATCAATTGTATGCAAAGCTGTCAAAATGTGAGTTTGAGTTGGAAGAAGTAGGATTCTTAGGGCATGTTGTGTCAGTTAAAAGAATTCGTGTGGATCCTAGCAAAATATAAGCGATTCTAGGTTGGAAACCGCCTCGTAATGTGATAGAAGTTCGGAGTTTCCTTAGATTAGCTGGTTACCATAGAATGTTTGTGAAGGAATTTTCAAGCATAGTTACACCAATTACCAAGCTGCTCAGGAAAGAAACTAAATTTGAGTGGACAGATTGGTGTCAGGCAACCTTTGAAAAACTAAAAGTCATGCTAACCAAAGCACCTGTTTTGACCCAACCTATTCTAGGGAATGATTTTGTGATATACAATGATGCCTCTCATAATGTGCTAAGTTGTATATTAATGCAAGAGGGTAAAGTAGTTGCTTATGCATCTAGGCAATTGAAGCTTCATGAGCTAAATTATCCTACTCATTATTTGGAGTTAGCAGCAATAGTGTTTGCTTTAAAAATATGGCGACATTATTTGTATGGCGAACGATGCTACATATATGCAGATCATAAGAGCCTCAAATATTTGCCCACCCAAAAGGAGTTGAACTTAAGGTAAAGACACTGGTTGGAGTTAATTAAGGATTATAATTGTATTATTTATTATCATCCAGGCAAAGCCAATGTAGTAGTTGATGCCTTAAGTAGAAAAACACTGGCAGGTACACCTTATAATTTCCTCATTTATAATATCATATATAGAAATTAATAATAAATTAAAAGGAGACTCATTTTATTTTGGCAGAATTATAGGTTCAACCTACTTTAAGGCAACAAGTGAGAGAAGCTTAAGGGCAAGATTAGAAATTGATGATAATTGCTGAGGCAGTTAAAAAGGGGGAAAGACCTAAATTTAAGATTGAAGATGATGGAAGTATAAGTTATAAGGGAAGATTGTGCGTGCCAAATGACAGCAGATTAAAGCGAATAATTCTGAAAGAGACACATAATACAACTTATTCCATGCATCCAGGAAGCAATAAAATGTATCAAGACCTGAAGACTCATTATTCGTGGCCAGGAATAAAGAAGGATATCGTGGAATATACTACAAGATGCTTGACATCTCAACAAGTGAAAGCAAAGCATCAAGTACCATATGGATTGTTGCAACCTATTGCTATTCCAGAATGGAAGTGGGAAAGGATTACGATGGATTTTGTATCGAGTTTGCCTTTGACGCAAAAGAAGCATGATACAGTACGGGTAATTGTTGACAGACTTACCAAATCAGCTCACTTTCTACCAATTTGGATGGATTATTCATTGAGCCAGTTAGCAGAAATATATGTTAACGAGATAATTCGACTGCATGGGATGCCAGTCTCTATTATTTCTGATCGAGACCCACGATTCATATCAAAATTTTGGAAAATTCTATAACAAGCATTAGGGACTTGACTTACTTTTAGTACAACATTTCACCCACAAACAGATGGCCAATCAGGATGAGTTATTCAATTGCTCAAGTACGTGCTTAGAAGTTGTGTAATTGACTTTGAGGGTAGCTGCGATAGGTATTTATCATTGATGGAATTTGCATATAACAATAGCTATCAAGCTGGTCTTGGCATGGCTCCATATGAAGTTTTGTATGGAAGAAGATGTTGGACACTGTTATGTTGGACAGAACTTGGTGAAAAGAAGTTAATGGGCCCAGAATTGGTGCAACAGACAGAGAAGAAGGTGAAATTAATTCAATATCGATTAAAAGCTGCAACGGATCAACAAAAATCCTACGTTGATTTGATGATGAAGGATATTGAATATGTTGTGGGAGACAAAGTATTTTTAAAAGTCTCACCTTGGAAGAAAGTACTTCGTTTTAGCAAAAAGGGGAAACTAAGTTCTAAGTTTATTGGACCATACGAAATACTTGAACATGTGGGTCCAGAGGCTTATAGGTTGGCCTTACCACCAAAATTGGATAAGATCCACAATGTGTTTTGTTAAACCTTGAGGGGTATTTCTGTCATTTTGATGATAACAAATAAAATAGCAATATTGTATTTAACATACTTGTTTTCTAAGTCTATTAAACAGGACATGGAATAAAAATAGCAAGATTGGAGATTGGAAGAATAATCCTTGAAAGACAAAATTCAGGAAGTAGCATGTTCACTGTCGTGACTCTATGTGTCACGCCCGTGAAAGAAGCTAACCGTTACCAAAACCAACATTTGAAGTTCACGGCCATGAATGAAGAACAAACCGTGAAGAGGATATTTTAGTCATGCCCGTGAATAAAACTGTCACACCCGTGAATGTTCATGTCATTTTCATCCAGAGAGCTTCACGACCAAGGTCACCACTTGGATCACGGTTGGGAAGTTTGTCACACCCATGAAGGTGTATGTCACGCCCGTGATTCAATGTGTCAAAACATTCCAGAGAGCTTCACGACCAAGGTCACCACTTCAGTCACAGCTTGGGAAGAAATGTCACGCCCGTGACAACCATAGTCACGCCCGTGAATGATGAAAGAGAAAAAATGTCAGGCGCGATTATTTGGTTGGTACAACGGCTAGTTTCGTATTTAATGCACCCCAAAGGCAATAATTAGCCATGAGAGTATAAATGGAAGTCATTTATGCATTCAGTAAAAAAGGATAGCATATACTTTGAATTTAATTCTTATTACAAGCTATTTGTACATTCAATACTTTAAGAACAAAATCTATTATCTGTAAAAATCTTTTTGCTCTTCATTTATTGAGCAATTAGGATTTGTGAGTGTTTCTCTCTGTAATCATTACTCAAGTGAGCTTTGGGTATTTCTGGGTTAAGAGTAGAACACCTGTAAGGGTTAGTTATGTGAGCCTCTAAAACACAAATTAAAAGGCTGTTTGTGTGAGCCTGTAAAAACACAAAGTGAAGGTTGTTTGTGTGAGCCTGTAAAACACAAGGAATTGCTTATTGTGTGAGCCATTAAAACACAAGGGATTTCTGGGTTAGGTGTGAGCCATTGTGAGAAACAACATAGTTGGGAGTGAGCTTGTAAAACTCCATTGTAACACTTAGTGTGTTAGTGAAACTCCCAATTGCAATTGGAGAGAAGAGTAGGGTTTGTTAACACCCAAACCTCTATAAATCCTTGTGTCAAATTTTCTCTATCCCTCCTAAAATTAACTATCTTTTTCCGCACCTTAAAGTTTAATTTTTAAAACTCCAATTCAACTCCCCTTCTTGGCTTAATATCTGGGCAACAATTAGTATCAGAGCTTTGTCTAGCATCGAAGCCTAAAAAGTGCTAGTAAAGATTAAGATATGGCTAATGAAAGATTCCAAAGTCTCAAACCTTACTTTGATGGAGCAAATTATGCCCATTGTAAGTTTCAGATGTAGACATACTTGGATAGTGAAGGAATTGAACTCTGGGATAGTGTACGAAAAGAATGGACACCATCAACCAGAAGAGGAGCTGATGGTGAAGAAGAAATCCTTTCAAGAGATGATTGGACAGAGCCTCAAAAAAGAGCAAATTTCAAAAATAAGAAGGCAATGACAATCCTATCAAGCTCATTATCTATTGAAGAATGTGGGAGAATACAACACTGCCCAACAGCATACAGCATGTGGAAGACATTGGAGAATTATCATGAAGGAACTAAGCAAGTCAAATCCAAGAAGATTCAACTTCTGATATCAGAATATGAGCTCTTCAAGATGAAATCCAATGAGTCAATCACTGACATGACCAATCATCTTCTAGCCATTATAAATGGAATGAGGAAACTTGGGAAGCATATGAGTTTGGAGGATGTAAACAACAAAATCCTGAGAAGTCTTCCTCTTAAAGACTATGGCTCAAGAGATGCTGGCATAGAAGAAGCAAATGAAGATATGAGCATCATGAATACTGATGTGCTGATTGGCAAACTTCTCACACATGAGATGGCAGTGAAGAGAGATAGAGAGCTTGAAGTAGAGCCAGAGAAAAGAAAGCCCTTAGCACTTAAAGCCTCTACTTCAAAATCTCAAGAAGAAAATGAAGATGATGAAGAAATGAGCGATGATAAAAATGAGGACATTGCTATGCTTTCAAGAAGATTAAAAAGAATCATTGAGAAGAAAATGAGCAACTCCAGAAAATTCAGGCAAGGAAACCTCAAACAAACTTCTAATGACATACATAGAAGTAAGGAAGAGGTAAAGTGCTATGAGTGTGGAAAGAAAGGACATATCAAACCAGAATGTCCAAGGCTCAAGAAGCATAAAAGCAAATACCAAAGAGACAATGGGGAGAAAGGTCACAAAGCCACATGGTATAACGAAAGCTCTTCAAGTGAGAAAGATGATAATGAAAGCAAAGAGGTCAACCTATGCTTCATGGCTATTGAAGATCATGTCTCAAATAAGGTAAGATCACTACACTCATACTCTTTAAACAATGATAGTAGTGATAATGATGATAGTGATGATGATGATGAGCAAAGCCTAATAGAATAATTAAATATAAAATTAGAGAAATATAGATCTAAATTTAGTACCTATAGAAATAATATCTCTAATTTAAAAAATAAGATAGATGGTTTAGAAAAGGAAAACATAAAGCTTAAATCATCTAATGAATCTCTCCAAAAGTCATTAGATGAATACTCATCAAGACCCTCAATAGCTTCCTTGCTAAAAGAAAATAATACTTTGAAAAATGAAGTTGAGGAACTTAGAAATTCCATTTCAAAATTTCACAAAGGAAAAGAGAGTTTAGATTCTCTCATTGTGTCTCAAAGACCACCTTTAGTTAGACACGGTCTAGGATTTAAGGACACATCATCATCTTCTCACAAAACCATATTTGTTAAGTCTAAAGAAAATCACATCTCCACACTTGTTAGAACAGCACCAAGAAATAAGCATGTTAATCCTTCTATACATAAAAAGAATAATCATGCCTTTATATATAGGAAGCATATATCTAGAAAATCTACAATTAATCATAACTGTGCATGTCATCATTCTCAAAATAAATTTGATAGAAAAATGGCATTCAAAAACTTTGAAAGACCAAAAAACAAATTTAGACCAAAACAATGTAATTATTGTATGAAAATGGGTCACATAAATAAATATTGCTGGATAAGGAAGGATCATTGGGAACCTTCATGTGCTAACCCCCAAGGACCCAAACTCATTTGGGTACCTAAAAATCATACTTGAATTGTGATTTTATAGGTATGCCTCAAGTCCACATTAAACAAAAATGCTTGGCTAGTAGACAATGGATGCTCAAGACATATGACAGGAGACAAAGAACTTTTCAATGAAATCAAAAGTATTCATGGAGGTAAAGTTACCTTTGGAAACAATGCAAATGGAAAGGTAATTGGCATTGGTTCTATTGGTGTTAATGGTACTACTTTTATTAAAGATGTCTTACTTGTTGATGGCTTGAAACATAACTTGTTAAGTGTACGTCAATTATGTGATAAAGGAAACAAAGTAATCTTTACTTCAAATGAATGTCTTGTGATCTCTGTCGATGGTCAATAGATATTTAAAGGAAATAGAGATATAAATACATACATAATAAACTTACATGAACTATCTAACCATTCCTCTAAGTGTCTTGTAACTACAAGTGATGAATCTTGGTTGTGGCATAAAAGACTCGGTCATGCCAACATGGACTTAATACAAAGTCTCAGCATAGGAGAACTAGTAAAAGGACTGCCAAGAGTTAAATATGAAAAAGGCAAGACATGTGAACCTTGCCAAAAAGGAAAACAACACAAGTCATCCTTCAAAGCCAAAAACATAGTAAGTACTTCAAAACCTCTTCAACTCCTGCATTTAGACTTATTTGGACCTACTAGAATTGCTAGCTTAGGAGGAAAACATTATGCATTTGTCATCGTAGATGATTACTCTAGATTTACTTGGGTAATTTTCTTAGCTCAAAAGAGTGATGCTTTTGAAAATTTCAAAAACTTTGCTAAAAGGGTTCAAAATGAAAAAGGGTACTGTATTTCAAAAATAAGAAGTGATCATGGGAAAGAATTTGAAAATGAAAACTTTGAAAACTTTTGTCTTGAACATGGCATTTCACATAATTTCTCATCTCCTAGGACACCTCAGAAAAATAGGGTAGTTGAAAGGAAAAATGGAACTTTAATTGAAATGGCTAGAACAATGCTCAATGAATATGAATTACCAACTTATTTTTGGGCAGAAGCCACAAACACTGCATGTTATATTTCAAATCGAGTTTTCAAAAGACCTCTTTTAAACAAAACCTCATTTGAGCTATGGAATGGAAGAAAGCCCTTGATATCATACTTTAGAGTATTTAGATGCAAGTGTTTTATATTGAACACCAAGGACAATCTTGGAAATTTTGCCTCTAAATCTGATGAAGTTATCTTTTTAGGATACTCTACAACCAGCAAAGGATATAGAGTATTTAATAAAAAAAATCATTAACTGTTGAAGAATCCATGCATGTTATTTTTAATGAATCTAGTAGACTTGATCTTGTGAAAGGTAGTGTTCTTGATGATGTTGTAGGTAATATGGAAAGACGTGATATTGGAAATGGGAAAGAAGAAAATGATCAAGAAGATTTACATCAAAATGATTCTCTACCTCAAAATCAAGAAGAAAATGAACAAGAACTTCCAAAAGAATGGAGAATGACGAAAGGTCATCCAAAAGAGCAAATTATTGGTGATCTCTCAATAGGAGTAAGTACTAGATCTCATTTCAAACATCTAATCACTGACATTGCTTTTATTTCACAAATTGAGCCTAAAACTATTGATGAGGCTCTTAATGATGAAAGTTGGGTAATTGCCATGCAAGAGGAACTCAACCAATTTGAGAGAAATAAGGTATGGACCCTAGTACCTAGACCCAAGGATCATCAAATTATAGGTAGCAAATGGGTATTTAGAAACAAATTACATGAACAAGGTTTAATAACTAGGAATAAGGTTAGATTAGTTGCAAAATGATATAATCAGGAAGAAGGTATAGATTATGATGAAACATATGCACCTGTAGCTAGATTAGTAGCTATAAGAATACTTTTAGCATATGCATGTCACATGAATTTCAAACTTTTCCAAATGGATGTAAAAAGTGCATTTCTAAATGGTTATATAGATGAAGAAGTGTATGTAGAATAACCAACAGGTTTTGAAAGCTATGATTTGCCAAATCATGTTTTTAAACTTTCAAAAGCTTTGTATGGTTTAAAATAGGCCCCAAGAGCTTGGTATGAGAGGTTAAGTTCTTTTCTATTAGAAAATAGCTTTACAAAGGGAAATGTTGACACTACATTATTCATCAAAAAGCATAAGCATGATATACTAATTGTTCAAATTTATGTTGATGATATAATATTTGGTTCTACTAATGAGATGTTTTGTCAAGAATTTGCTAAGTGTATGACTAGGGAATTTGAAATGAGCATGATGGGAGAGCTTAAGTATTTCCTTGGTCTACAAATAAAGCAAAGCAATGAGGGCATATTCATCAACCAATCCAAATATGCCAAAGATTTAATTAAAAAATTTGGTATGGAAGGATGCAAGAATGCCAAGACTCCTATGAGCACATCAACAAAATTGGACAAGGATGAAAAGGGTAAGAGCATTAATGAAAAGCTTTATAGAGGTATGATCGGATCACTTTTATATCTCACTGCTTCTAGACCCGATATAATGTATAGTGTTTGCTTGTGTGCACGATTTCAATCATGTCCTAAAGAATCTCATTTAAATGTAGTAAAAAGAATTTTAAGATATTTACATGGATCTTTGCATCTAGGTTTATGGTATCCTAGAAATTCATCATTTTATATTATAGGATATTCAGATGCAGACTATGCTGGTAGTCTTTTAGATAGAAAAAGTACTTTAGGTACTTGTCACTTCATTGGAGAATGCTTAGTTTCTTGGTTTAGCAAGAAACAAGTTTTCAGTTGCTCTCTCAACTGCTGAAGCAGAATATGTGGCAGCTGGATGTTGTTGTACTCAAATTCTTTGGATGAAACAACAACTTAAGGACTATGGTCATGAAATGAATCATATACCTATTAAATGTGACAATACAAGTACTATAAATCTTTCAACAAATCCTATACAACATTCAAGAAGTAAGCATATTGACATTAGACACCATTTTATTAGAGATCATGTTCAATATGGAGATGTTGCATTAGAATTTATAAGCACAAAAAATCAATTAGTAGACATTTTTACTAAGTCTCTAAATGAGGAAAGATTTAATTTAATTAGAAGAGAACTTGGTATGATTGATGGATTAACCTTGTGATTGCTAAATTATGATTGATGATGTTATTTTGTATCATATCAATAGATATAAGATAGAAATTTTGATGAAAATTTATGTTTTAAGGAATAGAATCTTTATTGAAATGATTTAGTCTTGTTTTTAGGACTTAATTTTATTTAATAAAAATTTTAGGGGAGTCACGCCCGTGACACATGTTCACGCCCATGACTTAAATAGCCAAAAGAGGCAGTGTCATTCATGACTTGATTCACGACATGCTTTACTGCTTCAGGTGGTGAAGCTTATTTTCATGGCTTCATTCACTCCCGTGAAAAGAGCCTTTCACGCCTGTGACGAATTTTCACCCCCGTGAACCTTAATACCCCAAAACTCACAGAGGCTTTCATGCCTTGAGTCACTGCTTGCTTCACTGGCATAAGTAGTGAAATTCAACATTTCACGCCCGTGACTATTTGTTCACCCCCGTGACAGTTCATCATTCACGCCCATGACGTTCAAAGGTCACGCCCGTGAACTTATTCATGCCTTCATTCACGGGTGGAACACTCCTTCAGCAAACCGTGAACACGACCATTCACACCCATGAAAACAGACTTCACGCCCGTGAATGTATCGAGTATATAAAAGAACAGCCGATTACATTTCTCATTTCAACTCTCCAACTCCCAAAACTGCTCTTATTTACACACATTCATTGAAACATTGAACATTTCGGCCCCCAATTCTTAAACTTTTCCTATAAATACCACTAAAAGTTCAAATCTTCATAAAAAATCATACATTTTTAGGGTTTCCATAAACATTTTGTCAAAAATTTTCCAATCCATCACAAACCGATTTCTTCAAATCAAATGGAGACTGCTTCATCTAAGGGAAAGAGAAAGAAGTCCCATGCTCCTAGGAGGTATGCATATTACCTCATGAACCGTATTTCGGAGCAATGCCATCCTCGGTACTCCACTTTGAAGAAGAGACCTCTATTGTCATCAAGGTCCTTCGAATGGCAGACAGTCTGAACCTTAGGGCTAGAAACAGCTATGACAGAGCAACTCCATGCCTGTCATCTGAAAGAATTCATGGAGATTCACCAGCCAACCTTGAGAGAGCCAACACTGGAATTCCTTAGCACCCTACAGGTTTCACATACTAGAGTGGTGAAATTCCAACTCTGCAACAATCCCAACACCCTCAGTGCCATTGAATTTGGGGAATTGTTTAATCTACCATCTGATGGCATCCTAAATGACAGTGAGTTAGAATTCTTTGCCCCTAGAGCTTGGACTCACTTTGGCACCGATTGCAGCTGGGATGTCAAGAAGACAAAGAGCACACATCTCAGGTCCCTAGTGCCCAAGTATTTGCATAAGTTCCTAACCTATAGCATATTCGCTAGAGGAGAAAGCAACGAAACTATCAGGAAGTCAGAGCTCTTCCTCTTTGAGATGGCTCGCAGAGGACTCACTGTGGCATTCTCTAGATGGTTTGCAAACCATCTTCTATCCATTGCCACCAAGCCCATGGGAGATATACTGATTGGTGTATATGTCACCCACATAGCAGTGAAGCTTGAATATCTGAAGCTGGATGAGTATCATTTCAACCTCATCTCTGGACATCCTCGAGATCGTTTGGATGTCGAGTCATTCATAAAGATGGAAGCGACTGTCAGAATATTTTTCGAGAACAATATTTTCTACCGCTTCACCGACACTGCTGGGGAGATCATCTAGGAAGACAATGACATGGATGAATTTAAAGCAAGCCTCCAAGGAGTCTAGCAGAAGAAGAGGGCTCGGGTTGAGGAAGCACCTCCAGTAGCTGAGCAGGACATCGGACAGTCCTCGGCTTCCACACCGTCCTTAGCGCAGCAGGTGGTTGACCTCTTGGCATCATGTTTTGAGCAGCTGCAGACTTCAATGGATGAGAGGTTAGAGAACTTCAAAGATTTCATAGAGTCTCGGATGGACAGCCTTGAGGCTGAAGTAGCTAGACTTCGTGATAGGACGTCCGGCTAGGAGTTAGGCTAGATTGTAGCCTAAATTTGCTTGTTTTTCTTGTTTATTTCTTTTATGTTTGTTGTTGTGTAGTTAATTTTCTATTTCCTTTCTGAACTTAATTTAACTTTGTTTGTATTTCTCTTCATATAATATATTTGCTTTGTTTATCGTTTTAATATCCTTTTTGATTGATGACAAAAGGGGGAGAAAAATGAACTAGCAATATAGGAGAAAACTAGCAATATATTATAGGGGAGAATAATGGTATCAAACTAGCAACTAAGAAATATATATTAAGGTAAATGAATTTTGAATCAAAAATTAAAATTGAATTATGAATTGTCATTGAAATAGATTAAAAGGGTTTAGAAACTTTGATTCAAAAATTCATATGCAAAGTATGAAATTGAGCTTTATACACATTAGATATACCTTAAGTATACTTTGCATATACCTTCATGCAAGTTACAAAAATAAATATGCCATGATATACCTTAAGTATACCTTATATATACTTCATGCATTAAAAAGAATTATGGTATATATTGGATATACTTCTCATATAACTTGCATATACTTAAAATCTAGTAAGTTTATTTCAATGCTACATCATTGTTTACAATTCTTGCATTTTATAAATTTTTTATCCTAAGTATATTTTGAGGGGGAGACTTCTCAAAAGCACATATTGCTAGATTATTTGTCACCATCAAAAAGGGGGAGATTGTTAAACTTTGAGGGGTATTTCCGTCATTTTGATGATAACAAATAAAATAGCAATATTGTATTTAACATACTTGTTTTCTAAGTATATTAAACAGGACATGGAATAAAAATAGCAAGATTGGAAGAATAATCCTTGAAAGACAAAATTCAGGAAGTAGCATGTTCACTGTCGTGACTCTATGTGTCACGCCCGTGAAAGAAGCTAACCGTTACCAAAACCAACATTTGAAGTTCACGACCATGAATGAAGAACAAACCGTGAAGAGAACATTTTAGTCACGCCCATGAATAAAACTATCACACCTGTGAATGTTCATGTCATTTTCATCCAGAGAGCTTCACGACCAAGGTCACCACTTCGATCACGGCTGGGAAGTTTGTCACATTCGTGAAGGTGTATGTCACACCCGTGACTTAATGTGTCAAAACATTCCAGAGAGCTTCACGACCAAGGTCACCACTTCAGTCACGGCTTGGGAAGAAATGTCATGCCCATGACAACCATAGTCATGCTCGTGAATGATGAAAGAGAAAAATGTCAGGCACGATTATTTGGTTGGTACAACGGCTAGTTTCGTATTTAATGCACCCCAATGGCAATAATCAGCCATGGGAGTATAAATGGAAGTCATTTATGCATTCAGTAAAAGAGGATAACAGATACTTTGAATTTAATTCTTATTACAAGCTATTTGTACATTCAATACTTTGAGAACAAAATCTATTCTCTATAAAAATCTTTTTGCTCTTCATTTATTGAGCAATTAGGATTTGTGAGTGTTTCTCTCTATAATCATTACTCAAGTGAGCTTTGGGTATTTTTGGGTTAAGAGTAGAAAACTTGTAAGGGTTAGTTGTGTGAGCCTCTAAAACACAAATTAAAAGGTTATTTGTGTGAGCCTGTAAAAATACAAAGTGAAAGTTATTTGTATGAGCCTGTAAAACACAAGGAATTGCTTATTGTGTGAGCCATTAAAACACAAGGGATTTATGGGTTAGGTGTGAGCCATTGTGAGAAACAACATAGTTGGGAGTGAGCTTGTAAAACTCCTTTGTAACACTTAGTGTGTTAGTGAAACTCTCAATTGCGATTGGGGAGAGGAGTAGGGTTTGTTAACACCCGAACCTCTATAAATTCTTGTGTCAAATTTTTTCTATCCCTCCTAAAATTAACTATCTTTTTCTGCACTTAAAAGTTTAATTTTTAAAACTCCAATTCAACCCCCCTTCTTGGCTTAATATCTGGGCAACATGTTTCATGTCTCAATGTTAAGAAAATACATATCGGATCCGACACATGTAATACCTGTGGAATCAATAGAGGTACAACCATATTTGGCATAATTATTATTTTCGAATGCAATATCAATGGAAACAAATAATAAAAATAAATAAACATATATGTAAAAATTTAACATAATTATTATTTTCGAAAATATTGTGAATAAATATAAAAATAGTTACGCCCTAAGACACCTAATCTAGAACTAGAATAGAGAATATTTTGGCATGCCAATCAAAGGAGTTAAGGCACTCGGTACCAAATATAAAAGCCGGTAATGACAAATTTATAAATGCATTCAGCGCAAAATTATTAAGCCAGTAATGACAATATTATAAAAGCCGGTAATGACACTATTATAAAAGTGTTTGGCACAATATTATAAAAGTCAGCAATGACAACTCCGTTATTCCTATTAGTTAGTTTAGTTATAGGTGTTATGGGCACAAGGAAAATGAAAAAATAACAATAGTATAAAAGTATGTTATTTTGATAATTTTTGTGTGAAATTAAAGTTGTTAAATATTAAATGTTTGATGAAAAATATATGTTTTCATATAATTCTTTATTTTATGTCTTATTTATGAAATTATTAATTGATATATAAGAAAATATATGTATATAAGATTTTTATCCTTGAATCACCACTAAGCTAGTAGCTTAGCGCGAATGGTTTTCTCTCACTCAGGTTCTAAAGAAAAGCTATAGATAGGATTATTGTCAGAAGAAAAAGGGTATCTGAAAGAAAAGCAGCTAAAAGCTTTGGACATATTTTTGGTATATTTTGTCAAAAACTTTGTAAATTAAATTATAATTTTTATCTCATCTAGTATGGATTGAAGATGTGGAATTTTAATGTAATGGACATAGTTTATTTATAAAATAATATATTTTATAAATAAATAAAATTTTGAATATCGGTGTTAATAATAAATTTATTTTAGTGTTTGTAATATTTTTGCAAAAAAAAAATATACTTCATTTAGCTAAGCTTATAAGACAGTTAGTCGAGTAATGCTCACTTACCTTGCTGAACTAAAGTGGGGTAAGGGGGTGTTATAATTTAACTATCATCAACAACATCTAATAATATTATATTAACATCTCATTGAATTAAAATTAAAATTTGAGGTCAAACAAAATCAAATTCATTTTTAATAAAAAGAGAGAATTCAAGTTGTTCCTTTTCAATCAATCTCATTGATACTTCAATTAAATCTGAATTTAATTTATATAGGGTGGATTTGATATCACGGTTGGATTTTTAACATGTATCTCATATATGATACAATGGAAATTTAAAATTAATTGAACCTAAAACCCATAGAATGCCCTATGTAATTTAAAATCAGAACATACCATCTAATGGGAGAAGTTGATTACCTTTGTTTGCAACTCTTGATCTTCCAAGTTGTGAGATTTTCCTTCTTTCTTGGGTTGTAGCAAACCACAACAATCCAAAGCTAGGATTGCCTCTAAAAGTGTCCATGCGAAGGAAGAAGAAAAAAACCTCCAAAGAGATTGGATTGCCTCTATGAAAAATTGTCTTATGAAAGAGAAAAGGAAGAGAAGAAACATTACTCTTATTTTTCTTAATGGGGCATCCACTAAATTGACTCCTTAAAAGGAGTATTTGTACACTTTCTAATCCCTTTTAGGGTTGGAAAAGGAAAAGCCCTAATGGACCCATTTCCCTAAGGTATAAGGCCTAATGTTGACCAAGTCAACAATCCTAATCCAATTTGGATTTGACCCATTTTTATAACTCTTATAAAAGCCCCAATTCTCTCTCTTACTCATTTGGATCTTATCCAAAACCCATTTTACATTTTCTTCATTCCCTTTATGCATGTGACCTAATAGGTTTTCTAGTCATGTTAGCAACTCAAGTTTCAAAAGGAAACCTAATCCGATTAGAATTCTATGGGTCAAACACTTTTGACCAATAATGAATTTCTAACCAATTTCCCTTAACTTAGTAGATCATGAGTGGTATCTAGCAATACATCATGATCACCTAATTAACCAGAAAGTCAATGGTTTCACTTTTAACCTTTCCATAGACAATTACCGTACAATTCATCCTTTCACCAAACTATACCTCATTTGGTTCAGAGCATGGACTGTAACACCCCTTTACCCCACTTTAATTCAACAAGGTAAGTGAGCTTACCCGACTAACTGTCTTATAAGCTTAGCTAAATGAAGTATAATTTTTTTTGCAAAGATATTACAGACACCAAAATAAAATTAATGACCAACACTGATATTCAAAATTTTATTTATTTATAAAATATATTATTTTACATTCAAACTATGTCTATTACATTAGATGTACACATTCCTAACACATACTAGATGAAATAGAATTATAATTTAATTTACAAAGTTTTTGACAAAATTTACCAAAAATATGTTCAAAGCTTTTAGCTATTTTGCATCTGGGTATCCTTCTTCTTCTAACAATTTAACTATCTAAGGCTATTCTTTAGAACTTGCGCAAGAGGAAACCACCCGCACTAAGCTACTAGCTTAGTGGTGCTTCAAGGATAAAAATCTTACACACATATATTTTCTTACATATCATTTAATAATTCCACAAATAAGGCATAAAATAAAAGAATTATAGGAAATCAGATAAATGTTATTAAACATATAATATTTAACAATTTTGATTTACACAACATTATGCAATGACATACTTTTATATTATTATCGTTTTTCATTTATTTTGCATCCATAACACCTATAACCGAACTAACTAATAGGAATAATGGGGTTGTCATTACCGGCTTTTATAATATTGCACTTTGCGCTTTTATAATGGTGTCATTACCGACTTTTGTAATATTGTCATTACAGGCTTAATAATTTTGCGCCGAACGTATTTATAAATTTGTCATTACCAACTTTTATATTTAGCACTGAGTGCCTTAACCCCCCTGATTGGCATGCCAAACTATTATCTATTATAATTCTATATTAGGTGTCTTAGGGCTTAACTATTTTTATATTTATTCACAATATTTCCAAAAATGATAATTGTATCAAATTTTCACACTTATGTTTATTTATTTTTGTTATTTTTATAACCTCACACATAATAATTTATTAAACATTTATAATTATAATTAAATTCAAAATTTACATTAATTACTATATATACTCATCATACCACATGCAAAATCCAATATTGCAACTTTTTGTCTATAGCAGATTTTGGCCCTGATTTTGGCCCTCATTTTTAGCCTATTTATAATTCAAATTTTAGTTTATTGTCTTCTAATATTTTGTAGCTTATTATCTGAGATTTTAGATTCATTAAAAAGTATTCAAATCCAAGTTTTCTATCAAAATTTATGACCCTTTTACTGAAAAGCATTCCATTAGTTTTATCCAGTATTTTCTAGGTACCTACAGGTTCGGGATTTTGTATCCAATTTTTAGCTCATTTTCAATTAGATTTTGAACTTAAGTTCTGAATGAAATTTTTAGATTTATGAGTTCAATTTCATTTCCAACTAATTTCACCTCAATATCATTACTAGAGCATTAGTTTTTATCAAAATAGTCAAGACTGCTCCAAAATTCCTACAGCAAGGTCATCAATTGGCACACACCTATCTACTAAATACATCCATCATATGCATTCATTTTTATGCCAAAGTTTCCATATCATAATTACATTCATATATTTTAATTGTTTCACACCATTTAGTCCTATTACCATTAAAAACAAGTTAAAAGCAACAACCAATTACATTCCATGGCAGCCACATTCATATCAAGCATTAAAACATACTTTCACATAATTAAACATGTAAGATTTTTATCAATGAAGCACATAACTTGTAACATCCTCGACCTTCCCCACATGCATTTTATTTGAACATATGCATCTTGCATATAATTTAATTGAAGACGTGCATTTCATGCATATTTTTGTTGGAACAAGTTTATGACATGCACTAGCTACATGTTCTAGTATTTGCCAATTGTATCGAGTCGCACGTGTGTACTTATAATCTAAATGAGGATAACAAAGTATTAGAAATAAATTGAATAAGGTGACTAAATTAAGGTAAGTAAAATGACTACATTAAGGTTAGTAAATATTTTACATTGTTAATTTAGTTAAATTGGGCTAAATGATTAAGTTGTATTATTGTGTGGATTAGTAGAATTATATATATATATATATATATATATATATATATATATATATATATATATATATATATATATATATATATATAATAATAATAATAATAATAAAATAAAATGAAAAAGAAACAAAAGAAAAATAAAAGAAAAGAGAAAAGAAAAGAGAAGAGAAGAAGAAACAAAAAGATAAAAGGACAAAAAGAAAAAGTTGGCTTTATCTTCTTCCTCCCATTTTTGCCTCTTTACTCCAGCCCCATTTTCTCCTTCATCTTCCCCCATTCTAGCCTTCAATTCTTCCTTGTTTCACTTAGTTTTTGCAGAAAATTGATCCCTTGCAAATTCGTTATTGGTAAGTAATCAATTCTTATTGCTATAGGGTTGATTTGAGTTGCTAAGGTTTATTAATAGGCACTGACTTGAACCCCAATTTTGATACATATAGAAACTGATTATGGAAAAGTTTAAAACATGAAAGTTGTTCCGTTATATCTTATATTTATGGATATATAAACATTGTTTCAAGATTTTTTGTATAGGAAGATAAATCCTCTCTTGATTGAAACTAGTCCGAATGTGAACCTTAGCTGAGTTAGTTACTGTGTTTGTTAGTTTTGAATAGGATACAGCCCTTATTTGAAGTATCTCAAAAAATAGGAGTTGTATATATATATATGTCATCTATATGTATGTCGAATTTCAGGTTCATATGTCTTGTATATGTTGAATTATGGTGAATGAAACCATGATTATTCTATAGTTTGAATTGCCTGCTTAGTACCCTGGAAAGATCGAGAAATTTGTTTGGCCAATTTGAGCTCCTTAGAGATCGATTATGTAAATTATCAAAACATGAAAGTTATATTTTTATGTCTTAGCTAAATTTTGGTATATATATCTCCTTAATAGTATAAGTATAAAGTGAGATAGAGCCTTCACAAGTCATACTGGTCTAGAAGCGAACTCTGTTTTGGACTAGTGAAATGTTTCCTATAATTTGAGGACCTTAGAGACATAATTGATAAAAGTTTTAAACATATAAAATGTTCCATTTTAATCCATTTAAGTTTCTAATAAGTTTAATTTATAATCTGACTTATATCAGTGTTGAAAGCTCGGAAACTCATCAGTAAGGGATGTGAAGCATACTTAGCGTATGTGGTTGATATGGAAAAAGCAAGTCTGATGATGGATATTCCTATTGTTAGTGAGTTTTTTGATGTGTTTCCAGAGGAGTTTCCAGGGTTGCCACCGGATAGAGAAATCAAATTTGCTATCGATTTGGTACCCAACACCACTTTTATTTCCATTACACCATATAGGATGGCACCGGCAGAGTTGAAAGAGCTGAAAATACAATTGCAGGAATTGTTAGATAAGGGATTTATACAACCTAATGTATCACCATGGGGTGCTCCAGTATTATTTGTAAAGAAGAAAGATGGTACCTTACGTCTTTGCATCGACTATAGGCAGCTTAATAAGGTGACTATCAAGAATAAGTACCCGCTGCCTAGGATTGATGACTTATTTGATCAGTTGAATGGTGCAGCCATATTTTCAAAGATAGATCTTCGATCGAGGTATCATCAACTGAAGATAAAAGAGTCAGATGTACCTAAGATGGCATTCAGGACTCGTTATGGTCATTATGAGTTCCTGGTTATGCCCTTTGGATTGACGAATGCACCAATAGCTTTTATGGACCTGATGAACCGAGTGTTTAGGCTATATCTTGATCAATTTGTAGTGGTGTTTATTGATGACATCCTTGTGTACTCTAGAGACCGAGAATAACATGATCAACATCTCAGAATAGTGCTGCAAACATTAAGGGAGAAGTAGTTATATGCAAAGTTGTCTAAGTGCGAGTTTTGGCTTGAAGCAATCAGTTTTCTGGGTCATGTAATTTCAGCAAAAGGTATTCGGGTTGACCCTAGTAAAATCGAGGCTATTCTTAATTGGAAACCACCACAAAATGTGACAAAAGTGAGGAGTTTCCTCGTATTAACCGGATATTATAAGAGGTTTGTGAAGGGATTTTCATCCTTAGCAACTCCTTTGACATGACTGTGAAAAGTGGTTCGTTTTGAGTAGACAGATAGGTGTCAAGCAAGCTTTGATCGACTAAATGCAATGTTGACTGAAGCACCAGTTTTGACTCAACCTACTCCAGAAAAAGATTTTATTGTGTACAATGATGCTAGTCATAATGGTTTGGGTTGTGTTCTTATGCAAGAAGGAAAGGAGATTGCTTACGCCTCAAGACAACTTAAGCCTCACAAGCTTAACTATCTGACACATGATTTGGAGTTAGCTACGATAGTTTTTGCTCTTAATATCTGGAGACATTATCTGTATGGGGAAAGATGTTATATCTATATAGATCACAAAAGTCTTAAGTACCTTCCCTCACAGAAAGACTTGAATCTGAGACAACGAAGATGGTTGGAGTTGATTAAAGTGTTAGAGGAGTGCTCTAAAGGTAATCACCTTTAGCACCTATTGTACAAATTTATTTGATTAATAAAAGACTTTTTCATTAATTTGATGTTCATTTGATATATGAATTGATAAGTGATCTTAAATCAATTAAGGAAGTCCTTGATACATAACATAGCATGAAGGAAATCATGATGAGATCATGATATTGAGATTCTTATCATGTGTAATTATGTTAGTATCAAAATTATCCCTAATCATAGGATTAATGAGATGGGACATTATTAATCCAGACAGACTAGCACATGTTACACTCCTTGATTGGATCGAGTAGTAGATCTCATAATCTATAAACATGAGATGTTTAGAGTTAACATGTGGATGCTTGCTAAGTGTAGCTAAGTACATTGGATGACCAACTAGGAGACAATCATATGGATAATCTATTCAAATGTCAATGATAGTCTCATCATAGCAATGGTGTAAGTATCCTTAGACTTGAGGTACTCAAGGATATCTTGAATATTGATTCTGTATTTTGACACTATTCCTTGTTACCTCATGGAGGTTGCTCATAGGGTGGTGATTGGATACAACTTGAGGTATTCAAAGATAATTGGGTAACCAATAAAGGATTCACCACTCTTGATAAAAGGAGTGTATACCCATGGCCTTTTGTCGTGGTCATTACTAGGGAATCTCTGGCCGAAGTGGAAATGTCATAAAGATAGTCTTCAATGACATATCTAATAGAGTAATGAACCTCAAGGATAAGAACTAACATTACTTGGACTAGACGTGATGTAGTCAGTCTAGTGGGAGTTGACACATGTCCATACTCTAAACCAATGAATACATGAAAATATAAGTTAATGGAAATTTTTAGATTAGTAATCACCACTAAGCATATTAATGCTCAGTACGTAGTTATTTGACTATGTGCAGGTAGTAGCAGGAAAGACAGGAGCAAGCATACAAATTTTGGGAGCTGACGGAAGAATAAGTAATAGTAAGTTAGTATCAAGAATGACATGTATATATATGTTTAGATATGGACTTGTAGAAATGAAATGTTGTACATATTATGATAAAGAATATTTGTGAATTATTATATGTGTAAATAATGAAATGTTGATTTGTGATTGAATGGATAATAATTGTATTATATGTGTTTTGTTGTGCCCAAAAATGGGTTGAAAATTGATTGCATTGTAGGTGGGGTAGTTAGTTTATAGTCGTTATGCTATCGAAATTTTGAAAAAATAAAAATGATTAATTAAGTGCTAATAATAGAATGGTCATTAAATTAAATTAAGAAATTTTTTTTGGCACACGTCAACTATAATCGTATTAACCTACGTAACGTATGTATAGAAGAAGTGTTATAAGGGTGTCACACAACTAATCCAAGAAAACTTCGGACTTCTGTCACATTATGGGGCGGCTTCCAACATAGAATTGCTTCTATTTTGCTAGGATCCACACGGATTCCTTCAACTGACACAATATGCCCTAAGAACCCTACTTCCTCCAACCAAAACTCACATTTTGACAGCTTTGCATACAATTGATTTTCCCTCAAAGTCTGAAGTATTATTCTAAGATGTCTATAATGTTCTTCCTTGTCCCTTGAATACACCAGGATATCATCTATAAAAACTACAACAAATTGATCAAGGTAAGACCTAAAAATCTTGTTCATCATATCCATAAAGGCAGCTGGTGCATTTGTTAAGCCAAAAGGCATAACCAGGAACTCATAGTGGTCATATTGAGTCCTAAAAGTTGTTTTGGATACATCTTATTCTTTGATTTTCAATTGATGATGCCCAGATCTGAGATCAATCTTAGAGAATACTCTTGCTCCCTTTAATTGATCAAACAAATCACCAATTCTAGATAATGGGTATTTATTTTTAATCGTTACCTTGTTCAATTGTCGGTAATCAATATATAATCAAAGGGTGTCATCCTTATTTTTCATAAACAACACTATAGCACCCCATGGTGACACACTGGGTCTTATAAGGACCTTGTTTAGCAATTCTTGCAATTTAACTTTCAACTCTCTTAATTCTGCAAGTGTCATTTTATAAAGAGTAATTGATATTGGGGTTGTACTAGGAATCACATCAATAGCAAACTCTATCTCCCTATCTGGTGGTAACTCCGGTAAGTCTTCAGGAAATACATCTAGGAACTCAGACACTGTGGGGATGTCCTTGAGTTTCGGGTTCCCCTTCCTGGTATCTATCACATGGGTCAAATATGCCTCACATCCCTTCCTATTGTATTTCTGAGCTTTTAATGCATAAATAACACTAGTCAAGCATGTTTAACCTTCACCCTGAATGATAGTGTCATCCTATCCGAGAATTTTAACTACAACGTTTCTAGATCAACAACCGACTATAGCTCCATGCTTTGTCAACCAATCCATATCCAGAATAGCATCGAATTTAAGAAAAGGTAATTCTATTAAATCTACTAGAAATTCTCTACCTTGAATTATTATTGAACTGTTTTTATAGATCCGATTCACTTTCACACTTTGTCCCAGAGGATTGGTCACAACTATCTCCTCTTCTAAGGTCTCAGGTATCATGTTCCTTTGTTTAAGTGCAGTTGTGCTTATGCATGAATGCATGGAACCAAGAAATATCAATGCATGTAAATCAATGTGAAATAAAGAATGTTTACCAACTATGACGTCTGGTGCATCCTGGTCTTCATGAGCTCTCATCACATATGCCCGAGTTGGAGCTTTACTACCTCCGGGTCTATCCACTATCTCTGATACCCTCTAATTCTATTTGGTACGACCACCTCTAAACTGCCCTTGACCGCTACTATGGCTCTGTACTGGTGCCATAGTCTGTGCTGGTGCCATACTACCTATACTAAGTCTGGGCCAATCTCTCTTCATTTGGTCAGTAGCTCCACATCTCAAGCATGCCCTAGTCAACCACCAACACTCTCCTGTATGAGATCTACCACATTGTTGAAACATAGCAAGAGCTGGTCTTTTGGAAAATGATGCTGGTGAACTAGCAGATGATCCTGCAGGTCTAAAATGCTAACCCTACCTACCAGAAAATGTTTGTCATGCAACCCATGACTAAAATGGTCTGGGTACTATCCGCCCTTTCCTACCAGATGTCTAGGCCACACTAGCCATTGATTTCTTGGAGAGCTCTTCTGTCTTTAGCTTTTTCCTTCTTTGAACACTAATGGCAAAGGACAATAATGTAGCAAAGTTTGTATGCTGGTGGGAAGCCACTAAATATCCAATATCCTCATCAAGGCCATCTTCAAATCTTTGACATTTATCAGCTTCATCTCCAATAATCCCCATTACATACTTGCTCAGCCTGGTGAACTCCATCTCATACTCAGCTACTGTTATACCCCTCTACTTCAAATTCAGTAATTCTCGCTTTTTCTCATCAACATAAACTCTTGGCACATATTTCTTTTTAAACTCTTCCACAAAGAAATCCCATGTCTAACGGTTCGAAGTCTGGGGTTTCACTAATACCAATTTCCACCAGTCGTATGCATGCATCTGAAGGAGGGACACTGCATATCTAACCTTGTACTCCTCCGGACATTGAAGCTCCTCAAAAACCAGTTCTGTCTTTTCCAACAAAAATTTTGCTACTACTGGATCATCCTTTTTCTTGCTTGTAAAAGCCCCATATTTTCTTAGTTTATCAATCTGGGGTTTTGGTTGAGGTGGGGGAGGTGGTGGAGCTGGTGGTGGCACAGCTTGTGCTATCTGCTGTAACAAAGTAGCCATCTATTGCATAAGGGGTACCTGATCCGGATCAACCTGTTCTTCAGCATGTTGTGGAGCTATAACACTAGGCTCTGAAGCTATAATTGATGCTGACTATCTATGAGCAGTCGAGTTAGCTATATTATCACCCTCTTGTTCTTTGTGACTTTGTCTTGATTTAGAATCCATTAAAACCTATATTGTCAGAAGAATGGTCCCTTATCAAAGTATAGCAGCTTAAAACAATGCAAATGCTGAAAACATGCATTTATCTTCCTATACCCACTAAGTAAGAACCGTCTAAACCTACAGTTCTGATACCAAAAATTGTAACACCCCCTTACCCCACTTTAGTTCAGCAAGGTAAGTGAGCATTATCCGACTAACTGTTTTATAAGCTTAGCTAAATGAAGTATAATTTTTTTTTACGAAGATATTACATATACCAAAATAAAATTAATTACCAACATCGATATTCAAAATTTTATTTATTTATAAAATATATTATTTTACATTCAAACTATGTCCATTGCATTAGATGTACACATTTCTAACACATACTAGATGAAATAGAGCTATAATTTAATTTACAAAGTTTTTGGCAAAATATACCAAAAATATGTTCAAAACTTTTAGCCGCTTTTCATCGGGTACCCTTCTTCTTCTGACAATTTTACTATCTACGACTACTCTTTAGAACCTGCGTGAGAGGAAACCACCCATGCTAAGCTACTAGTTTAGTGATGCTTCAAGGATCAAAATCTTACATACATATATTTTCTTACATGTCATTTAATAATTTCACAAATAAGGCATAAAATAAAAGAATTATATGAAATCAGATAAATATTATCAAACATATAATATTTAACAATTTTGATTTAACACAACATTATTCAATGACATACTTTTATATTATTATTGTTTTTCATTTTCTTTGCCCCCATAACATCTATAACAGAACTAACTAATAGGAATAACAGAGTTGTCATTACCATCTTTTATAATATCGCACTGTGCACTTTTATAATAATGTGATTACCGGCTTTTGTAATATTGTTATTATCGGTTTAATAATTTTGCGCTGAGTGCATTTATAAATTTGTCATTATCGGCTTTTATATTTGGTATCGAGTGCCTTAACTCCCTTGATTGGCATGTCAAACTATTCTCTATTCTAGTTCTAGATTAGCTATCTTAGGGCTTAACTATTTTTATATTTATTCACAATATTTTTAAAAATGATAATTGTATCAAATTTTCACATATATGTTTATTTATTTTTGTTATTTGTTTCCATTGTTGTTGCATTAGAACTTCACATATAATAATTTATTAAATATTTATAATTATAATTAAAGTCAGAATTCACATTAATTACTATATATGCTCATCACATATATGCCCAATATTTCAAGTTTTTGTCTATGGCAGATTTCGGCCCTGATTTTGGACCTCATTTTTAGCCCATTTATAATTCGAATTTGAGTTTATCGTCTATTAATATTTTGTAGATTATTGTCTGATATTTCAAATGTATCAAAAATCATTCAAATCCAAGTTTTTTTTATCAAAAGTTATGGTCCTTTTACTAAAGAACATTCCATTAGTTTTACTCAGTATTTTCTGGGTACCTATAGGTCCGGGATTTTGTATGCAATTTTTAGCCCATTTGCAATTATATTTTGAACTTACGTTCTGAATGACAATTTTATCTTTATGATTCCACTTTCATTTCCTACTAATTTCACCTCAATATCTTTACTAGAGAATTATTTATTGTCAAAATAGTCAAGACTGCTCCAAAATTCCTACAGCAGGGTCATCAATTGGCACACACTTATCTACTAAATACATTCATCATATGCATTCATTTTTATGCCAAAGTTTCCATATCAAAATTACATTCACATAAATTAATTTTTTCACACCATTTAGTCCTATTACCATATAAAAAATAAAATAAATAAAAAGAAAGTTAAAAGCAACAACCAATTACATTCCATGCAGCCACATTCATATCAAGCATTAAAACATAAATTCACACAATTAAACAACAAGTAAGAATTTTTTGAATGAAGTATATACCTAATCAGCCTTGAAACATTCCTTTTTCCTTCTTTTGCTCCCCTTACTAATTTGCTTTCTCCTTGCCTTTGTCACCCTCTTGAGGGTCTCTCATTTGGTCACTTGGTTTTCCTACACAACCATACCATATCTCATTTCTATCATCCATTTTCAAAGTTTTTTCATGCCTATATTAAATTCTAATGCTCCTAATATATTTATACTTTAATTTAGCCAAAGTGTATTAAAATTAAATTTCCTTATTGATATGTCATGGCTGTCCAAAAACCTTATCATAGGTCCCTATTTAATTTCTTCAAATCCACACTCTAATCACATTTCATTTATCACCAATTGTGTTTCTCCTAGGTTACTTTCAATTTTTTCCAAATTAACTTAACCAAGGAAGCCCCTCATTGCTCCATTAGAGTTACATTTCTTTAATTTTTAAGTCATAAAACAATTAACTAATATCAATTATGTAACATCATCCCTTTTGCATTTCAGTAAAACCTATCCCTATGTCAAATAATCACATATGACATACTAACAAGACATAAGATCCTATTAACAATGATAGTACAATTTTTTTTCATCATATCTTGTAATATCATTCAATGACTTTGCAAGTCAACATTGAGGTTTTTACAATAATCTACTATATCACATCTATTAAAACTTAAACTTTACATCCAAAGGATTACGAGTTGCACTCGTTTATACATTTTAAAACCAATCTTGAGTAACTATACATGTACATTCATATAAGTCCAAAATGTGGATATCATGATCTCAGGTTTGTGTGGAATGCAAGGAGAGGGAGTGATGAGGCTCGGTCGATGGCCTGTGTTCTATGTCTTCTATATGTCACTCAAAATAGGCTATCACTTTTCTTTACCTGAAAAATGATGCAAATTGATGAGTTGTGGCTCAGTGAGAATAATTATCAAATGAGCTCTAAAGTACCAAATAACTCATAGTAATAAATCACCACCCATTGCATATTATGTACTCCATTCCATTCACCATTATCATATAGATATTCATAAAATTGAAGCATATAATCTTTACTCTTTACGTAAATAAATGCTTTGCTTATTTCATTTTGTTGTGACCAAGTTAAATAGACATTGCCCCGTGTTCCCATGTGAACATTTGCATTTTCTAACTAGCTTGATCATTTGTTCCATTTACACATTTGTTGGGTCATAGGCCTCTTCTTTTACTTTATAATATCGATTAACTAGTCACAATGCCTTTTTAGTCCATATGCATATGCATTTGTAACTAAGCATTCATCAACCATTGCATTTTTATTACATATACCATACATATATCACATATATACCACATATGCCATGCATATACTTCACATATACTATACATAAACCATGTATATATCACGTATGCCAAACATATATCTCAAATATACCACACATAAAGCACTTATATGTACCACATATGTCACAAATTATCCATCATCTCATTGTCAAGATCAAATCATGACAAGCATTTTACAATATTTGGTGGAATTTCCAATTGTGTTCTGTTTTCTGCCCTGTTTCTGCCCTTTGGCAATTTTAAGGTACCAAATTTGGTCCTTCATATCTTACAATCTATAAGTCATATTAAAACAAAACTTAGTATAAACTTATATAGGTTAAAATGGAACATTTTATATGTTTACAACTTTTATCAGTTATATCTCCAAGGTCCTCAAATTATAAGAAACATTTCATTGGTCCATAATAGAGTTGGCTTCCAGACCAATACACCTTGTGAAGGCCCTATCTCACTCTATACTTAACATATTAAGATGATAATTATACCATATTTTAGCTAATACATAAACTTATAACTTTCATTTTTTGATAATTTACAGAATGATCTCTAAGGAGCTTAAAATGGCCAAACAATTTGCTGGATCTGCCCAGGGCACTAAGCAAGTTGTTCAAACTATAGAACAGTCATGGTTTAATTCACTATAACTCAACATACACAAGACATGTGAACCTAAAATTTGGTATCCATATATATATATAACACATATATCTACAAATTTCATGTTTTGACCCCACTACAGTATTGGCTCTGTCATATTCAAAACCAAAGAACACAATGGCTAACTCAGCTAGGGTTCACACCCAGACCAGTTCCAATAAGATGCCAATATCTTTTCATACACACCAAATTTTTCAAAAATATTTATTTACCCATAAAACTATGACATAAAAGAACAACTTTCATGTTTTAAACTTTTCTAGAATCAGTCTCTATTGGTATCAAAATCTAGTTACAAAATTTTAATTCAACTTAGCACTAACAGCTCAAACAATACTAGAACAATGGAGAGAATGTTACTTACCAAGAATGAACTTGAAAGGGATCAATTTGCTACAAAACCTAAGTGAAATAAGGAAGCAAATAAGGCTGGAATGGTGGAAGATGGAGAAGAAATGAACCTGGAGTGAGGGAGGCAAAATGGTGAGGAGGAAGATAAGGTCCAGTTCCCACCTCCTCACTTTTGTCCTTTTCCCATTTTGTTTCTTCCTTTCTTTTTTTTTTTTCTTTTTCCTTTTTTCTTTTCATTTTCACTTTGTTAATTCAATTTAATAATTTTATTCACATAAATTTCAATTTCATGTCACCCTTAACTAAATTATAAAATAGACACGTGCAATTCGAGACAATTACAAAATACTTAGACACGTAGCTAGTGCATGTAGTGAACTTATTCTTATAAAAATACATATAAAGTGCATGTGTTCAAGTGAAATATATGCAAATGCATATGTCCAATTGAAATGCATGTAAAAATGTATATGTGGGAAGTCGAGGATGTTACAATTGTCTCATCCTTTAAAAAATTTCGTCCTTGAAATTGAATACCTGGAAATAGGTGTGGATATTACCTTTTCATATTTTCTTATGTTTCCCATGTTGCCTCTTCTAGTAAATAGTTACGCCATAATACCTTAACTACAGGTATTTCTCGGTTTCTTAGCTGTTTAGTTTTGTATCCGATGATTTCCACTGATTCCTCAACATAACTCATATTATCTACTATCTCGATGGCTTGATCTTTAAGTACATGTATAGGATCTGACCTATACCTTCTAAGCATGCTAACATGAAACACATTATGAATCTGAGCCACCTCGGGTGGTAAAGCCAATTTGTATGTCAATGGACCAACCTTCTCAAGAATTTTATAAGGCCCTATGTACCTTAGGCTCAATTTACCCTTCTTATCAAATCAAATTACCCCTTTCCATTGAGATACTTGTAGAAATACTTTTCACCTAACTAGTATTTCATCTCCCTTTTATGTTAATATGCGTAACTTTTTTGTCTATCCTATGTTGCCTTTAGCTTGTTCTTGACAATCTTGATCTTATCCACTGTGTCTTATACTATCTTTGGCCCTTCTAATGCACGTGCTCTTTGTTCATCCCAAATGATGGGGCTTCAGCACTTTCTGCCATATAATGCCTCATATGGTGCCATCTGGATACTACTATGATATTGGTTATTGTATGCAAATTCTATCAATGTTATATATTTATCCCAAACTCCTCTGAATTCCATAGAACATGCTCTGAGCATTTCTTCTAATGTCAGTATAGTCCATTCTGATTGTCCATCAGTCTGTGGGTGGAATGCAGTGTTGAAGTTCAATTTTGTTCCCAATGCATCTTGTAAACTCACCCAAAAACGTGAAGTAAACTATGGATCTCTATCAAACACAATGGACATTGGAATGTCATGAAATCTGACTATCTCATTCACATATAATTTTGCCAAACTCTCGAGTGTACACCCATAACTAATAGGTAGAAAATGTGCTGACTTGGTTAATTTGTCAATAATTACCCATACTGCATCATTTTTCCGTGGAGTTCTTGGCAATCCATAGACAAAATCTATCGTTATTTTCTCACATTTCCATTCTGGCACTGGCAATGGTTGTAGTTTACCAACTGGTGCCTGATGTTCAATTTTAATCTGCTGACATGTCAAGCATTTGGAAAAATATTCTTCTGTCTTTCTTCATTATTGGCCACCAGTAATGAGGTCTTAAACTGTGATACATCTTGGTCATCCCTGGGTGCATTGCATAAAGTGCATTGTGTGCCTCTTCCATTATTTCCTAGCATAAATTATCAGTGTCTAGAATACATATGTAGGACATTACCATCAATGTATCATCTTGCATATGAAAATCTATTTTGTTTCCCCGCTTTACCATTTCAATCTTCTTACACAGTTAAGGATCTCTGCCCTAAGCCTCCTTGATCCTTTCCTTTAACATAGATTTGACTTGAAGAGTAGCAATCAGTGATCCTCCATCATGCATATTTAATTCAACATTCATAGATTGTAATTGAATCAAATATCGAAAAGAGGATGCTTACAAGTGAGCTACACTGCTACTAGACTTCATGTTCAATGCATCGGCTACTACATTTGCTCTTCCCGAATGATATTCCATTGTGTAGTTATAATACTTTAATAGCTCTAACCAGCGCCTTTGTCTCATGTTTAACTCTTTCTATGTCAACAAGTAACCGAAACTCTTATGGTCTGTGAAGATTTGGAATGTCTCACCATACAAATAATGCCTCCAAATCTTCAATACAAATACAACTGCAGGCAATTCTAAATTATGCACTGGGTATGAGGTCTCATGTGGTCTCAAATGTCTGGATGCATAAGCTATCACCTTACCATGTTGCATCAATACACATCCCAAGCCTTGGTGAAAAGCATCACTATATACCGTAAATCCACTTGAACCCATAGGAATAGCTAACACCGGTGCTAAGGTTAACCTCTATTTTAGCTCCTCAAAACTCCTTTGGCATTCTAGAGACCATTTGAAAGGCACATTCTTTCTATGTAATTTAGTCAAAAGGCTTGCAATTGAGGAGAATCCATTAACAAATATGCAGTTCTATCTTACTAACCCTAGGAAACTATGTATTTCTGAAACATTTTTAGGAGCTTCCCAATTTACCATGGCCTCTATTTTCTTTGGGTCTACCTCTATGCCCTTGTTCGATAACACATGTCCAAGAAAAACAAAATGATCTAACTAGAATTTGCATTTACTCAATTTAGCATACAGTTGTTTCTCCCTCAAAGTTTGCAACACAATTTTTAAATGTTGTTCATGTTCTCCCCTATTCTTTGAGTACACTAATATGTCATCAATAGATACTATCACAAACTTATCTAGATATGGTTGAAACACTTTATTCATTAAAGCCATAAATGCAGCTGGAGCTTTAGTCAATCCAAATGGCATTTACTAAAAATTTATAATGTCCATACCTAATTCGAAAGGCAGTCTTCAGAACATATGCTTCTGCTACCTTCAGCTGGTAATAGCCTAATTTCAAATCAATCTCGGAGAATATTTGGTATCCTTACAATTGATCAAACAAATCATCTATTTTGGGCAACGAATATTTGTTCTTCACTGTCATTTTGTTCAGTTGCCGGTAATATATGCACAATCTCATTGTTCCATCTTTCTTTTTAATAAATAATACTGGAGCTCCCCAAGGTGATTCACTAGGTCTAATATACCCTTTATCAAGCAACTCTTGCAATTGGGCCTTCAATTCTTTCAACTCAACTGGGATATTCTGTAGGGTGACATTGATATTGGTGATGTTCCTGATACTAGTTCAATAGCGAATTCTATCTTTATATCTGGTGGTAAACCAGGTAGATCATCTAGGAATACATCAGAAAATTCCCTCAGCACTGGTATATTTTTAAGCGAGCTATCAATGGTTCTAGTATCAGTCACATATGCCAAATATGCCTCACATCCTCCTTTGATCATCCGAAATGCTTTTACAGCTGAGAATAGACATGTGGGCACAAGTTTTCTTTCACCCAAAAATACAACCCTTGGCTGGTTCGGTGATTCTAAAATTACTTCCTTAGTAAAGCAGTTCACTATTGCATGATGTCTAGTTAACCAATCCATGCCCAATATCATATCAAATTCATATAGCGGTAATAAGATTAAATCAGCTATTAATTCAGCTTTATCAATGCATACCAAGCAATCATGACATACATTATTCACAATTACTACTATCCCTAGTAGAGTGCTCACATTTATCTCAATTCCCAAAGGCTCATGCTTTTGATGCAATTTGGATGTCATATGTAATGATATAAATGAATGTGTGGAACTAGGGTCAATTAATGCATATGCTAATATTTCATAAATATAAATATTACCAGTGACTACTTCAGGAGCATCAACTGCCTCCTACCTAGTCATGGCAAATACTCTAGCTTGTGCAAAGGGATCTAGAACTTTGACCTTCAAATCTGGTCACTCCTCTGCCTACTGTACTAGTTCTTCCCCTACCTCTGCCTCTGCCCTGTGTCCCACTAGTAGGGCAGACCCTTGGTGCCTCAACAGTAGTCTTAAATACTCCTTTACCTCTACTGGTCTCTACTAGTTTGGCTCTTTTTGGACAATCTCTATACATGTGCTCCATCGACCCACAGAAATAACGTGCTCCTGTAAGCCTTCTACATTCACCCGTATGTTGTCTACCATAATGAGTACATGTAGGCCTCTATTTAATATATTGGTTTTTCCCTCTTCCTAGATAAAAGAAAGTCATAGCACGACCTCTAGAGCTTGAATATCCACCTCTGTAACCAGACTGTGCTGGCATATGTCTACCTCTTTTTCCCGGCTTTCTGCTAGACTCTCCAAAAAACTCACATGCTGCCTTTCTAATTTGTTGTTCTCCCACTTTTTTCATTAATCTTTCAGCTCTAATTGTAGCAAATCTGAGTTTGGTATAGCTATCGAGATCAGTAATTGTGATTCTGTTTCTAATCTCATATTTGAGGTCTTCCTCAAACTTCCTGCATTTGTATCTTTTAGTAAAGACCATGAAAGTGACATAGTGGGAAAGTTTGTTGAATTGCACCTCATACTCAGCAACGAACATGTTCCCTTGTTTCAGATTCAGGAATTCCTTTCTCTTCTCATCTTTATATGCCTTAAGCATGTAATTATTCTGGAATTCTCGAAGGAAAGCATTCCATGTAAAGATTGGTGGTTGTGCATCACTATCTGGGATTGTCTCCCACCATTCATAGGCATCACCTTGAAGCAAGGACATTTCATAATCAAATTTCTCATCTGAGGTACATTTCATCATATTCAGTACCCTCTGTGTCCTTTTCAGCCATGTCTCAGCTTCTGCTGGGTCTGTTGTTCCATTGAAATCAATTGCACCTTGTTTCCTCAGCTTGTCATAACATCCTTCCTTATACATTTCAGGACCATATACTTCCTGTTTTAGGTTTTCATGGGGTACTTCTGCATGTGATGAATGTGATGCAAGTGCTAGAACCCTAGCTCCTACTGTTGGTTGATCTCTATGTAAATGAGGTGATGCCTCATGAGAATGCATTTCGGCTAACCTCTCCCTCATGAGAATGCATTTCGGCTAACCTCTCCCTCCTAAAATTCATAGAAATGTGTCACTACATAATGTTCAACATATATGATGCATATGTTATCATGCTCTTATGCATATGCATGTTCCCATGGAACCTATCCCTACTCTGATACCAAAAATGTAATGTCATACCTTATGCATTTCAGTAAAACCTATCCCTATGTCAAATAATCACATATGGCATACTAACAAGACATAAGATCCTATTAAGAGTGATAGTAATTTTGTTTTCATCATATCTTGTAATATCATTCAATGACTTTACAAGTCAACATTGAGGTTTTTACCATAATCTAATATAAATCATCTATTAAAACTTAAACTTTACATCCAAAGGATTACGAGTTGCACTCATTTATACATTTTAAAACCAATCTTGAGTAACTATACATGTACATTCATATAAGTCCAAAATGTGAATGTCATGATCTTAGGTTTGTGTGGAATGCAAGGAGAGGGAGTGATGAGGCTCGACTGGTGACCTATGTTCCATGTCTTCTATATGCCACACAAAATAGGCTTTCACTTTCCTTTACCTAAAAAATAATGCAAATTGATGAGTTGCGGCTCAGTGAGAATAATTATCAAATGAGCTCTAAAGTACCAAACAACTCATAGTAATAAATCACCACCCATTGCATATTATGTACTCCATTCCATTCACCATTATCATACAGATATCCGTAAAATTGAAACATATAATCATTACTCTTTAAGTATGCGAATGCTTTGCTTATTTCATTTTGTTATGACCAAGTTAAACAGACATTGCCCTAGGTTTCCATGTGAACATTTGCATTTGCTAGCTAGCTTGATCATTTGTTCCATTTGCACATTTGTTGGGCCATAGGCCTCTTCTTTTGCTTTACAATATCGATTAACTAGTCGCAACGCCTTTTTAGTCCATATGCATATGCATTTGTAACTAAGCATTTATCAACCATTGCATCTTTATCACATATACCATACATATATCACATATGCCATGCATATAGTTCATATATACTATACATAAACCATGTATATATCACGTATGCCAAACATATATCTCAAATATACTACACATAAAGCACTTATATGTACCACATATGTCACAAATTAACCATCATCTCATTATTAAGATCAAATCATGACAATCATACGAATTACATAAGCATAAATCATCTCACATATCACATAGTAAGCAATATTCATATGCACTAAAGAAATCGTTTGATAACTATACTCACCTTTGCCATTTGATTCTGACCCTTAACTTATTGTCTATCCCCTCCTTGTGGGTCTTCAATATGTTATGAGCCTAATATGGAAATATAACCGTTTAATTTATGACTAGAGAAACTTAATGTGGCTTAAACAAATTAATGTGCATAGTTCATATATATAGTTTGGGTTTTTCCTATAGGGCAGTGTGACTTTATGAGACTGATTAGACAATAAATTTTTCTAAAATTGTCTAATTTATGTGATTCTTGTTCTTAATTAAAAATATATAATTCTATAACATACTAAAATTTCAGAGAAATTGGAGCATTGTACAATATTTGGTGGAATTTCCAATTGTGTTCTGTTTTCTGCCCTGTTTCTGCCCTTTGGCAGTTTTAGGGTACCAAATTTGGTCTTTCATATCTTACAATATGTAAGTCAAATTAAAATGAAACTTGGTATAAAATTATATAGGTTAAAATGGAACATTTTATATGTTTTCAACTTTTATCAATTATGTCTCTAAAGTCCTCAAATTATAAGAAACATTTCACTAGTCTAGAACATAGTTGGCTTTCGGACTAGTATGACTTGTGAGGCCCTATCTCATTCTATAAATAACATATTAAGGTGATAATTATACCAACATTTAGATAATACATAAAAATATAACTTCATGTTTTGATAATTTACAAAATCGATCTCTAAGGAGCTTAAAATGGCCAAATAATTTGTTGGATCTGCCTTGGGCACTAAGCAAGCAGTTCAAACTATAAAACATTCATGGTTTAATTCACCATCACTCAACATCCACAAGTCATATGAACCTAAAATTTGGTATACATAATTATAACACATATATGTACAACTTTCATGTTTTTACCCCACTACAATAATGGCTCTATCATATTCAAAACCAAAGAACACAATAGCTAACTCAGCTAGGGTTCACACCTGGACCAGTTCCAATAAGATGCCAATATCTTTTCATAAACACCAAATTTTGCAAAAATATTTATATAACCATAAACTTAAGAAATAAAGCCACAAATTTAATTTTTAAACTTTCCAGAATCAGTCTCTATTGGTATCAAAATTGGGGTGCAAAGTACTGATTCAACTTAACCCTAATAACTTAAACAATACTAGAACAATGGAGAGAATGTTACTTACCAAGAACGAACTTGAAAGGGATAAATTTGCTGAAAAACCTAAGTGAAATAAGGAAGAAAAGAAGGCTGAAATGGTGGAAGAAGGAGAAGAAATGAACCTGAAGTGAGGGAGGCATAATGGTGAGGAGGAAGATAAGGTCCACCTCCCACCTCCTCACTTTTGTCCTTTTCCCATTTTGTTTCTTCCTTTCTTTTCTTTTTCTTTTTCTTTTTCCTTTGTTTCTTTTCATTTTCACTTTATTAATTCAATCTAATAATTTTATTCACGTAATTTTCAATTTCATGTCATCCTTAACTAAATTATAAAATGGACACATGCAATTCAGCACAATTGCAAAATACTCAGACACGTAGCTAGTGCGTGTCGTGAACTTGTCCCTATAAAAATACATATAAAGTGCATGTGTTCAAGTGAAATATATGAAAATGCATGTGTTCAATTGGAATGCATGTAAAAATGTATATGTGGAAAGTCGAGGATGTTACAAATTATCTTTAATTTAAAGTTTAAGTTCACTTTTCTTCAACTAGTTATAACTTTCAATTTCTAGTTTCATTCTTGGCAAATAACCTTAATCTACCAATCCTAATCATATCTATCATCCTTGTGGGTCTCAAATAGAAGGAAAAATGTTGAATTTAAGAAGAATAACCTCACCTTAATGGTTCTCCAAGGTGGACCGAATCTATCCTAAGGGTCATCCCTTTTCTTTTCTTATTTCTTCCTTCCTTCTTGCTCCTTAGCTCCCTTTATGGCAATAACTCTTTAATTCTGAATTTTTCTCTCTCAAAAATAATTTTTTTCTCTCTTTTCCAAGCTTGAATTGAAGCAAAAATGAGGCTTTTGGTGGGAGAGGTGGATGACAACCAAGAAGAGAAAAGAGGATGAAGATGAGTTAGATATTTTGGATGGAAGAATGTAGAATTTGTCATCTTTTGACTTTTATACTAAAATTAAAGAGTGGCTCCCACTAATTAAAATTAATCCTAACTTTTATTGGTTCATTAACTTAATTAATCTTGATTAACTTTTAAACTTTGAGAAATTCCTTATTTTCCACCAATTTCCTCATCTTTACACTTTTTCCTCCAACAATTCCAATAATACTGATTTTGTCTATAGGAAAATTTTATTTTTTTTCCAATTCTAGCACTAATCTTTTTAATTCACAAATAATAATATCCTTAATTATTTTTCTCTATTACTAGTTATTTTTTATGGGTCCAAATTTAGATTCCGATTGAACCAGCGCACCCCACTATGGTCATGTACAATCGGGGCCTAAATCACTCGATGTTACAATGGACTCTGTGTTAACTCCCACTATACTGACTACATCACATCTAGTCCAAATAATATTAGTTCTTGTCTATGAGACTCATTACCATGATCAAATATTCCCTTGAAGACCTTCTTCAAGACATGTCCACCTTAGCCAATGATTTTCGAGTAATGATCTCTACAAGAGGCCATAGGTATACTCTCCTTTTATCAGGAGTGGTGAATCATTTATTGACTACTCAACTACCTTCTAATACCTCATGTTATACCCAATCGTCATGCTATAAGCAACCTCTTCAGAGGTAACAAGGAATGGAGTCAAAGTATAGGATTCAGTATCCAAGATAACCTTGAGTATCTCAATCAGGAGTGGTGAATCATTTATTGAATACTCAACTACCTTCTAATACCTCATGTTATACCCAATTGCCACGCTATAAGCAACCTCTTCAGAGGCAACAAGGAATGGAGTCAAAGTATAGGATTCAGTATCCAAGATAACTTTGAGTATCTCAAGTCTAAGGATACTTGCATCATTGTTATGATGAGACTATCACTGACATTCAATAGATATCCATGTGATTGTCTCATTGCAGGTCATCCAATATACTTGCTACTCTTAGCAAGCATTCACATGTTAACTCTAAACATCTCATGTTATCAGCTTATGAGATCAGCTACTTAACCTAGTCAAGGAGTATAACATGTGCTAGTCTATCCGGATGAACAATGTCTTATCTTGTTAATCCTATGACTAGGAATTATTTAGGTATAAACATAATTACACATGATAGAAATATCATTATGAATTCCTTCATGTTGTGTTACATACAAAGGACTTCATTAAATGGTTTAAGATCTATATCAATTCACATATGTATGAACACCAATATAATGAAAATGTCTTTTATTAATAATCAATGAGTACAACAAGTGTCTTAGGTGATTGCCTTTAGGGTACCTCTCTAATAGTTCTCCTCCCTGAACTTGATATTGATTTCTACTATCTTCAATAATAGCCTTCGTTTTGATTATTTTTCCTCTTCTGAAGTTCTACAAGGAAATATATGTTTAAAGAATGACGCATTCCTTGATTCCATTATCATGTTCTTATTTATGCACAAGAAACCGATAAGCACTACGATTATGAACATAGCCAATGAAAATGCAATCAACTATTTTTAGGTCTATTCTTACTTTCTTTGGTAACAGAACAACCACTTTAGTAAGACATACCCACACTCACAAATATATATAGGAAGACTTTCTCCCTTTCTATAATTTATAAGGGGTTTTATCTTGCATACTATGGGCACCTTATTTAAAAGGTAATTAGCCTATAAAACGGCTTCCCCCCACATGTTCTGAGGCATTCCAAAACTTAACAGCAGTACATTCATCATTTCTTTCAAGGTACAATTCTTCCTTTCAACCACACCATTTGACTGAGGAGAATAAGGTTTTATGGTTTCGTGTATAATTTTATATTGTGCACAGAATTCTTCAAATGGTGATTCATATTCACCACCACAATCACTTCTCAATAACTTGATTTTCCTATTGAGTTGGTATTTAACTTCAATCTTATAGAGTTTAAATTTCTCTATAGCCTCATCCTTGCTTTTAAGCAAATACACATAACAATATTTTGTCCAATTATCAACAAATGTGATAAAATATTTGTTACCACTTCTTCTTTGAACAAATTTTAAATCACATACATTACTGTGTATTAGATCAAGTGGTTCAGTTTTCCTTTTAATTATTTGGAAATATGACCATGTTAATTTTGACTCAATGCAAATTTCACATTTATGTTTTGAATCTATATGGAAATTAGGTATGTGGTCTAAGTTAATTAGCATTTTCAAGGCATTGTAATTAACATGTCCTAGTCTATTATGCCATAAATTGGAAGACTCAAGCAAATAAGCAGAATATGTAATTTCATTCATATGTTTTACAACAGTTACATTAAGCTTAAAAAGTCCATCAAGAGCATATTCTCTTCCTACGTACATTTCACCCTTAGACAAAACAACTTTATCTTACTCAAAAACCATATGAAAACCATGCTTGTTTAATATGAGCTTGACACTAGATTCTTGTGAATATCAAGCACAAACAAGACATTGTTCAGAGTCAAGTCATTTCCAGATGCCATCTTCAGCACCACTTTTCCTTCACCAAACACTTCAGAAATGGCAGAATTGCCCATATACAGCTTTTCTCAACTCTTTGGTTTAAAGGTAGAGAACATTTCATGTTTTAAGAAAATCTGCCTTGTGGTAGCAATATCAATCCACCATTTGGACTCCTCGATTTTCTTCCTCTTGAAACTTTATCCATATTCGACAATATTCACTTTTACCTCAGAAGAATGCAACCCCCTCCTATCTCTTTCGGGGCTTCTGTTGTCTTCTTCAATTCGAAGTCTAATAATTAGATCTTCAATATTCATTTCCTTCCGCTTATACTTAAGGTAGTTTTTGAAATCCTTCTAGCCAGGGGGTAATTTTTCAATAATAATAGCCACCTTAAAAGTCTCACTCAAGTTCATCTCTTTCGCATGAATATCATGAAGGATAACTTGAAGCTCTTGTACTTGACTCACCACAGTTTTGGAATCCACCATTTTATAGTCAAGAAAATATCCCACTATAAACTTTTTGGCACTGGCATCCTTAAATTTATATTTTCAGCCCAAAGACTCTCATAACTATTTTGCAGTCTTAATTCCACTATATACATTTTATAACGAATCATGTAGCTCATTCATGGCATAATTCCGACACAAAATCAGAATGATGCCAACTATTATAGGTCATCTTCTTTGGACATCTTGCTCATCCTCCTTCAGAGTAGGAGCATCAATCAAGAACCGTACAAGGTTCAAGGTAGTCAAATAAAACATCATCTTTTGCTACCACCTTTTAAAATTCAAACCATTGAATTTCTCTAGTTTCTCTCCATGATTCACAGTCACTGTGAAAGGTACAACATGAGAGACAACCCGTGCAACAGTAGTTGATGGCCCTTGGGGACCATCCTTAACATTGGTAGCAATTACCATGTTCTCCATTTTTGAAACAACACAAATGAAATAATAAAATTCAACAAAACAAATACTGAGATTAACAAGTAAAGAACATGTCTTAAGATTGTTATAAAAATAACATGTAGAGATTGATAATCTAATATAAAAAATTGGATAAGGAAAAAGAGGAATTTGAGACATGTGTTTTATGCAGTGTCCTTAAAACAAATTCGTCTCCTACCATTGGTGTTGAGAACAACTAGCATGTCTCTCATAATACAACAGATTAAAGAGCAAATGTTGAACACATAATAAATGCCCATAACAAACTGAAAGTAGAGTCTTTCTATCACAACAAGAAAAGAATAAGAAGAGAGAAGTTTTTTTTTAAAAGGCAGAAAAAGTGTATCCTATTTATATTGGGTAAGAGGAAAGAAAAGTTAATTGTGATTTAATCTCCATTAAGGTTGTAATTTAATCAGTATTAAATTCGTATATTCAATTTTGTAATTCAAGAAACTGAAAAAACTCAAAAGTTGAAATATGAAAATTGTCTATTGTCTCATTGTCGCACGGACGAAAAATCTATCGCACGCACGATAGTTTTCAACTAGTCACTATAACTCAGGCGATAAGTTTCCTTTGCTCATTAACGCAAATGTGGCAAAACGTCACGCACGCAACAATGGCTTAAAGTCTTTTATCACATGCTTCAAATATTTTTGGAAAAAAAAATGTAAAAGTTGGTTTGGGCTTAGACAATGAAATTTCGGACTGACATTCGTGTGTGCAGATCACCCACACATTGGCATTGGTTGGGTCCATGGATTTGCTCCCCCTGCGCTTATACGCGCAAAAAAGAGATTTCTACTTTACTCAGTTAACCTTGTAAGGATGAATCTTTCTATATAAATCATTCCTCCAACTTTATATTTTTTCTACATGAGATTCCCGATAATTGAATTTCTTTCTCATTGGCAAAGTGGTTACTTTGAATTTCAATTTGTTATTAATACATTCACCATTTTAAGTATATGAATATCGTAATTTATAGTTCTCATATCAAAGAATACATATTCGAGTTGTTCTCCCAAAACGATTATGAAATTCACCCGAATATCATTTTCAAAATGATCTATTAACCACAATTTTCCAGCACTTATTGTTTGCAATCCATCGATTATGTTCTTGAAGCATCTCTAAAGATAACTACAATCTAATATTGACTCATCAATTCTATGTGAATGAGTCGACAAGCTAAAAAATACCCAATTAGTAAAAAAAAATGCTTTAAATACAAGTCAATTATCTTCCTCGCTTATTTTGTGTTTAGTACATACAAATTTTACAAAATTGATAAAACTCATTCGCAAATATATTTTTTTTTAATTTGTTAAAAATATATTTATCATTTCCTAGCTTTCACATATTTAAAAAAGAGAAAAATGTAAATGTAAATAAATAAATTAAATTTTAAACTATAGAATTCAGTTATACCCAACATAACATATAATTTTTTTCTCTAAGTTTCAGTTCATTTGGTCAATCCCGCTGACAAGCTTAGCTGATTGACAAATGGAATTATTTAAACCTAAACAATTATGAGGAAAATCTTAAGAGACATGGTCTGAGCTTCATAGATCACAGAACTCAAAAGTTAACAGAGGTTAACCAACAGAAATTTTCATTCGTGGGAGAATAATTGACGCGTACACGACACCACAATGCTATGTAAAGAAGCGAAGTTATGAATGCATTCACATTAAAGAAATCGAAGATAACCACAATCTAAGCAAGTAATTCTCGTCCACTTGTATCTAATGAACAAGGCATCATGAGGACTTTATGTGTGATTCTGCTAATTTGACTTGGAATGTACCATCAATAGATGATAGTCCTAGAGACTAGTGATCCTTGAGGTCAACTCTTTCAACTTCTTTTTTTCCCCCTAAATCTAACCAATACCTTCTGAGTCAGTATCTTCATTAGGAAAGCACAAACATGTAGCTCCAATAAATTTTTTTCTGCAGGAGTCATTTCATCTATTGCAACTGCAAAATCCCTTCTTTATACAAATAAATCCAGGGATGGACTGAAATCCAAATCTCCGTCTTATGAATTGAACATTGGTGTTATATAATCCTCACACCAAATTAGGCATAGCAGCATTCTGACGTATTAAGCAGCTGGGGCACAAAGGAAAAAGATTTATAATGCCTGAGCCAAAGCCAAGATTACCTCTGTGCACTCAGTTGCATCTCTAAGTTCCTCCGAAAAGCCAATCCATGTTCAGAGCTGCAATGCCAGATCGGGCTGCTGGGAGTCAACCATGACACCTGAAGACAGTTTCACTGGAGAACCTGGAGATTGGAAACCAATATTTAAGTCCGGAGGAAGCATCTCATGTTTTTGCTTTGGTTGAGAATGTGGAGTCAGCCCCCGCCATTGCGATTGCATCTGAAGCCTCGACAAGTCAGCAGATACAAATTGAGGAAATATCATAGGTATGTTTTGGAACTGTCCCTCATTTCCTGCATGAACAGGCGGTTGCATAAATGCTTGAAATGGGAAACTATTCTTGTCAGCCTGAAATTGCATCCCTGGAGGAAGAGTAAATTGTCCCTGAATTCGAGGAAATTGTGGATGCAGTTGCCGAGTTGGATTGTATAATGACTCTGCAGATATCTGATTTTTGGGTGCAGGGGAATTTTCAGTTGGTGGTTTGAACCCCCTTGAACCTATGGACATCCATGCACGGGCTGCAGCAACAGCAGCATTGCCAGAATCATCCCTTGCAGGTGGTAGTGATGGCATAGCAGGTGGACTATCAACTGAAGACTGATTTGAAGGTTTCTGCTGTTTCTGCACCCTTTCGGCTGATACTCTCATTGCTTCAACTGGATCATTAAGAACCTGTTCCTGCCCTTGTGCAAAAAATATGGCTGCTCGAGCCATTTGATTGGGAATGCGATCAGAATATGAGCCAATCATTCTACTATTCAATGAACTAGAGACTTTTCCATTTGGCAACCCTCCAGAAGCAACCACATTATGATCCGGCTGCTTAGAAGGCATGGACTGCAAAAGACCCATAGTTCTAGGCATCTCCTGCTTGGAAGCTGCCATTTCGGAGTTATTTGGAAGCTTCTTTTCTGCAACGACTTCAGCATCATGTTGATAGCTTGAAGGGGGCAAGTTGAGTTCAACTTGTTTTGAAGCTTTATTCTGAGACTCACCAAAGTTCCTGGGTGGAAGGTTTTGATTCTGATTAGTGGGATTTACATGTATAGGGGTACTGGGTTTTGATCCAGCAGAAGAAAACAAAGATGGCCTTCCTTCTAAGACAGGCCCACTTGTCGGACGAAACAATGACGACTTTCCTTCTGAAGTTGGTGCTCTAACGTGATTCTCCTTAGCAGGCTCTGAAGTTGGTGCTCTAACGTGATTCTCCTTAGCAGGCTCTGAAGTTGATCCTCTAACATGATTGTCCTTAGCAGGCTCTGTAGCTGGTGCTCTACCATGATTCTCTTTAGCAGGCTCTGAAGTTGGTGCTCTTGCATGATTCTCCTTGGCAGGCACTGGGGTCAGTGAAGTTAATTCATCTCTTGGCGCATCAGCAGGGCCTTGTAATTTTGCAAACAAAACAGATTCTTTCTGTGTACGTGCTTCAAGCATTAATATAGGTGTTGGCAGTGGCTCATATTCTCCAACCCATCCACGACCGAACTTACATCCTGGTGGTAGTGCTTGCTCAATTCTCCGAGAAGCAACTTTCCATACAACAGGTCCAAGAGTTGCTGCAAAACGAGCCATGCTCCTTGCATAAGCACACTCTGCATGCAGCCCAACCTGATCATCGAAAACAACAATAAGGTGAATACAGAAACCAAGTATTCAAGGGAGAGAATAGTTCCTTTGCAACATACAGCAACCAGCTGCTTGATTTCACTCTCAAATGTTGTAAATACTGATTCTGATCTGGCCACCGGTTGATTGGATATGTTATAAGTTGCACGACGATTTTCATCAAGCATGGATGACTTTCTCCCGAATTTGGATAGGAGACCCTTACCTAAAAATGCAAGGCACTGAAGCAGTTAAAAGATAGACATCATAACACCACAAAAAATATAAAGTTTTCTTTGATATTATCAAGGATAAAAAAAAGGAGACAAGTCAAGGATGCAACATCAGCAACCCATTGTCAGGTTCCGCAATTACTGAACAAACTACCGCGTTCAGGAAGTGCAATAGGGAAGGAAAAATGAAGAAAATAGAAAAAAATAATAGAATAAAGAAAAGCGACCAGGAGATTCTGGAAAGTACAAATCTTCACATTGTTTATCACACATCTCAATCCACATAATAATGATATTTGCATATCTACAAGAACAGCTAAACAAGATAGAATCTAAGAATAAAAGAATTACAACCAATTTGTACTAATACTGCTAGCTAATCAACTAACATTGACTAATCACCAACTAGACCAGGAACAGTAATGTAACAATTAGACTCTTTAAAAACAGAAGTTGCCTTAGTCATTTTCAGCTAAAGAAAGTTTAATATACTCTAAGAGTATTTGACATTAGACAGCATTTACCAAATTAAGATCCCAACAAAGTGGAGTTCATAGGAAAGGGAATTTAAATGGCTGCTTTCAAGAATGCAACTTGCACTCTTGAGGTTGTGTTCATTTTACCATTGTAACAAGCCACTGCCAATGAGCTTGCACATATATGCTTAAAATAAAGTGCATAAGAACTTTGGAAACCCAGAAGGTAAAATCCATCCATTAAATTCTAGAAGTGCTCCCCAAAGTTCCAGATAATCATACAGAAAAATCATGAAACATACCTGATGATAGTTCTTCGGCTTTATCCAGATTATTATCAACCAAGGAAGAGTTACCTTCTACAGTCCCATCAATAATACTGGGCCTGTCGTAGGCACTAGCTTGGGTAGCAATAAAACCATTCTGGAGATCACTAGTAGTGGCAAGAGTGGCCCCTGAAGAGAAATCAGATCCTACAGGTTCCTGCACAGTCCTGCTCAAAGGATTCTTCATTTGCTTCTTTGCCAGGAAATTGGGTTTTGTTTTCTGTTCTGACTTGAGATCCTTCTCAGTCCGTTCAAAGTCAACCCTCAACTTCTGGAACTTTTTTCTAGCCAGCTCATGAATGGCACGTGCCTTTCCAAATTATCAAATAATAAGATTAGCCAGCAAGATTAAAAACAAGCAACTGAGTTTAGATGGGGAAAGTCCAAAGCAGTATACCTGTTTATGATATATGGTCTCCGGTGAATTGTATTGCATTGCATTTGAGCATATTAGAAACACATCATTCTGCAATCAAAGAAAACTTGCTTTACAAACAACCCCAAATAAGTACATTCACTCTTAAATAGATAAATATAATTCTAGGCATAAAGAAAACCATCATTTCAGTGTTACCCACTGACAAACCTAAGCATATATTACAGCAATAGTCAATAAAAGATAGTTTACTACTTTTGAAACAGTGAAGAGTGTATATAGATCAAGAAACACCCTGATGATGCTAAGAAAAGTGAAATTGTAAACCTTATGTCCATTAAAAAAATACATTTTGGAAACAAATATACAGAAATATAGATGAATAACACTAGATTTCAATTAATATCATCCTGCAGTCATCTGGCTACATATGTCATCCAACAACTTATGCATTGCTTTTCCACCAAAAGTGTCAGAGAGATTAAGGCTATCAGGTCAAACAACAAAAGGAGGAGAACAAGCAGATAGTTGTTCCATCACATGTTGCCCCAGAAAATTTTGACCTTGCATAATATCAGCTTAATCAGCAGCTTTAAAATCCTTAGGCCCCCTGCAATAGAACCACTACAGTAATCACACTCTCCGAATATCTGCTAATGCATGTTTGACTTGGAATCCGTTGAAATAATAATTATCTTATTCACTGCATTCTACAATGAAACATCTCAGATTTCATTTGCAACTTATACTCGCAACAGTCAATACTTTCTCAATCAATTCTTGTTCAATATAAGGTAATTCTTTAATTCTTAGAAGTTTCATTACTCAGCGATCTATTGAGTTAAACAAACCATGCCTTCAATAATAATAATGGCGTAAAAGCTGCACAAGTTAAATGCTGCATGAAGTTCAATATGAGGAAATGACTTGAAATCGTTAAGGAGACAAAAGACGGAAGCCCAGCATCTGATTTATGCTGCCTGAAAATGCTGGTTTTGAACCAGACACCCACCATCCACCCAAAAAGAAAAACACCAACACAGATAGAGGGAAGAAAGGGCATGGGGTGGGGGTTGGTTATAAAAACAAATTTTAAAAAAGAAATGGGGAAAGAAAGAAAGAAAGAAATCTGGCCCAGCTGAAATATAGATGGTTACCAATTGTAAGCTTGCGTAAAACTTCTTTACAGTCAACTCCAATCCAACACAACTTGTATTCCATTACACAATTATTTTCCAAGAGTAATAGATGGTTCCCAATTGAACTCGCACAGCAACGAGAAAAAAAACCTCGAAGGAGAAACAGGCGCTCCCCAGAATTAGACTCCTGAATCAACTGATAAAATTGTGCGCAATTGCAAAAAGAGTCCTAATACTCACCCAAATGCATATAGACTGCTTCAGTAATGGACTTCAGAAACATTCCACAAACAGGCCCCATATCCCCAAACCATAAAGCAACTAGAATAGCCAAAGTAGAGGCGTGAAATTTGGATTCTCACCTCAAATTGTTCAAAGATAGAGTATGACCCATTTCCTAGCTTCTTCCTCACTGTGGCAAAGTCCATTGGATGATCAATCACATCAAGATAATCAGGAAGCTACAAAAAAAATACAGGGGGAGAAAGAATTAGCTCTTCAAGTTCCCACGCAAAACAATGCCCTACATAACATTCTAACATAAACCATTCAGTGCCCATTTCATTCACCTCTTCAAGGTCCACCGGTTCTGCATATACGCCATATGTATCTTTCCTACCACAATTCAGACCGAAAACAGTAACTAACATAAGAAAAGAACCTCAGCTTTACTACAATAAGCAACAAACCACAAAATGAGAGAGAACCCATAACCCACTTCTGAAGCTTGTCAAGAATCAACTCGAGCGACTTCTTTTCAGGCATAGGCAATCCATTTGGATGATCAGATGGCGTCCCTAGTCAAACAAAAACATAAAATTCAGCAAACCCATCAAATTTACTTGTCGTATTAGCTAAATTGGCAAGATATCAAAATCCACAAGAATAATCAAAATTCATCAATCAACACAAACCCGGTGCCGAGTCCTGCCCTTTCGTAGCGACTTTTCTTTCCCTTCCCTGTCAGAAACCAGAAGCTACAAACCTTAAATACGAATGTACATATTAATGAAGCAAGCAAATGTACGATGGGAGCGAAACAAGACGCTGACAGAGACATGTAAACAAGCAGACAATACATATGTAAGAGAGAGAGCATATGTAAAAGATAATTAGACATATAAAGAGAAATAGAGAGGTGGCTAGAGAGAGACAGAGGTGGGTAGAGCGTGATCAGAATCTGTTGGAGTTAAGGTAGTTTTTGACAGTTGACCCGACCGTTATTATCTCAAAAATCTCCCGACACTGAGAGAGACGCACACATGTAGAAAAAGAAATGAAATTAGATATATATATATATATATAGAGAGAGAGAGAGAGAGAGAGAGAGAGAGAGAAAGGGAGGAGTAATATTGAAGTCTGGACCAATTACAACTCCTCAGTAATTTCAGCTGAGCTGGACACTCTCCTTCGCCACTCAATCCCTTCTCTTTCTCTCCCGCACTTCACATTGATTCCTCTTTCTCGAACAAGATCCTCGCAATTCTACTGATTGATAAAACAACTTTTGTATACCTTTTGATCGTTATCACCGTCATTTCCGTGATTGTTATCACTATCGTCTTCTGCTTCGTTATCATCGCTGCCACCGTTGATTTTCCTCTTCTTCAAGGGCTTCTTTTCGCTTTCGCCCTCGCCGAAGTCGTCCTCCTCCTCTTCCTCTTCCTCTTCCTCTTCATCCGACGAAGATGCCACAGCATTTTCACGCGCGTGTTCTCCATGCGCCGCCTTGCTCCTGCTCTTATTCTGACTGTTTAGCTTGAGCACCAACTTAAGCTTCTTCTCTTTTCTCCTCTCCTCTCCTTCTTCTTCTTCTTCAATCTCCTCATACTCGTCGAACTCATCAAGGTAATCATCGTAGTCGATAAAGTTGTTGTACCTCACATTCCGGCGCCGGAGACTTCGCCGTCGCTCTGGTTCTGTATCCGCCGGGATCTGTCCCGATGACCGGCGAGCTAGGTCCGCCTTTGATGGCCTTCCTTTCTTCTTCCTCTTCACGATCTGTCCCATCTCTACGCCTCTCTCTCTAAAAAAAACTTAAACTGTTTCTGCTTCTCTTTCTCTCTCTAAAACGGAGTCTCACTTTTTTTTAAAAAACTCTCTCTCTCTATCTCTCTTTCATTTTTGGTTCCATTATTTTCTTCGATGGTGGCTTGGCTTTTTCGAGGGAGGGTTGCTTTTGTAGTCCAAGCCTAACTCCAAAGCTAGCTTTTGAGAGATACGAGGCTGAGGTTCGGTGACCGCCTAATTAAATTATTGTTTTTGTATCAGAAATCGGAGTAAGCTCATGAGAAAGACGGCGTCTGCTGCTCCCCCCTGCCCGGCTCGGGTTTGCGAGGCCATCTGCCTGCTGCCGTTTGTCGTCTTCGGCTCTCTTACCCTTATATGTTTAGCATGTTGCTCATGGGAGCGTTTCAGTCACGCTCCTTCTTGTCTTGGTGGTCCCCTTACATTTTTACTCCTTACCTTCTCCACGCCACGGTAATTAAAAAAAAATTGTTATTTATAATTTGTAGAACTTCGGTTCAAATTCAAAATAAAAAAAATTATTACTAGCAAAAGCCAAAAAAATTAAAAGCAAAGTATAGAAGATAGTAATAAATAATAATTAAGTACGTAACTCTGTGATCTAATTACCTTCAAATTTAGAAGTTCCAATTTCTTTATTGTTTTGTTTACTATCTTTAGTATTATTCAAAACATTAAGCAACTAGTAATTTGGCAAATTTTATTAAAATAATAACGCAAAAGATATGATATAAGTGCCAAAAAAATAATTAAAACCATTAATATGAAAGTACAAAGTAAAAAATTCAAATCAAACTTATTGAAGTGCTCATTTAAATAATTGTTGTTGATGAAATGCTTTCTTTATAAAGCAAAGTGAATTAAAAGAATTGAATTTGTATTCTCCTTATTAAATTTAAAATATTGTACAGAGGAGGTTAATTTATTAATAATATTTTTTTAATTCATCTTGTAACCAATATAAGTAATAAGTGAAAATGAAATTGGAAAGGAAAGTACTAAATAGCATGTCCACGTGCTAAGTAAATGAAATTGGAAATTTTGCAATAACACGCGCCTAAAAGCGAGTGCAAAATATAATCACTTTAATTCACAAACAAGTTAATGAGGGACCGCCATAACCAAATGTCCAGTGACTCCACACTCCACACCATCACTTTGACTAGAACAGCCATTAAAAAAATTGCTTTCTTTATGCCTGCTGTGGAGGTTTCATTGGTCATTTTCTACTTATTGTTTATTGTTTCTCTCAGCTTTTTCGCTTTCAGTGGTCAAAAAATCCATTCCCAGCCATTCCATCCAGATCAAGACGATCATCATCCTCCATAATCGAAGCGATCGTACAGTTGTCAATACATCATATAGGAAAACCAAAGGTGGGGCCAAAATGATCGGACGGCATTGAGGGAATTGTGTACACACAAGCAAAATTTTTTATTGGAATTTTTAAGAACTGTTGAGAAAGACGAATTTTAAATCTTTTGGAACCTAATCAAATTGTAAAATTAAAAAAAAATCTAAAATCAAATTAAATTGTTTAACTTTTTTTACCAATTCTTTCTTTAAATTTAAAAAATCTGAATTTTATATTGATATCCGAACCGAAAACTGTATTGAATTGTACTAAATTATTTTAAAACTGAATTATAATGAAAAAATTAATATTTAAATATTTATAATTAAAAATATAATAATTTATAATAATTTTATACTTTTAATATATAAATATAATATAACTTAAACTTATAATTATGTACACTTTAATCCATAAAATTAAATTATAAATTTATTAATTAGTTAAAAAATTAATAACAATGAGTTTAAATAATTAAAATTTTTAATATGTTAAAAATAATTTTATATATTGAAAATTTTATGATAGTAATATAGAGAATTGAACGCATAAAAATTTAAAATAAATTAACCATCAAAAAAATTAACTATCTTTTTTATTAAGTGAATAAAAAATAATAATAAGATATTGTTGTTTTTCCTTTTTTATTCTAACTTTTTTACAACTAATTATTTTTTTAGCATTTATAATTTTTCTAATTATATTATACAATAAATCTAAATTTATAATAAATGTATTATAAATATTTAATAAATCAATATAATTAATATATTAATATATTTTTTATCAAAATAATTTAAATATATTAAAATTAAATTATTACATACCAGTTGTTTATTCTGTTTTTCATATTTACTTGTTTTTTATTCATTCTTTTAATAGTCTTAAATTTGATATTGATAGTTATTATTTTAAATATAATTCTCTTCAATACATATATATCAATGATAAATCATATTTTGATTGGTATGTTGAGATTTAATTTGAAATCCACAATATATGGTTTTATAATTAATAAATAATTAATAAAGAAAATTATATAAAAATTATAATATTTGAGTACATTTTCAATTTAATATCATTATAAGGAAAAATCATTAAAAAATATTGAATTTTCTAAACTAAATTCTTCATATTTCACAATTACTCTAAAAAAATTTATATCATAAATATATTGAATTGAATATCTAAATTTTAATTATAAATCTACTATAAAATATGAATTTACTTGCTTTATATGTGTCTAATTTAACTACATATAACTACATATGAATGTAGCGCTCTCTTATCCTACTAGTCGTTAATAGTGTATGGAAGTGCTATTAAACTCATTTGCTTTTGTAAAAAACCAATACTCAAAATTATTGTATAATTTTTTCACTTTTTGAGTTTATTATTAGCGGAATATTTATTACTATAATTTCTTTTTTTATCATTTAAATATGTAACTAGTGATTTAAATATTTCGATTTAAAAGAACTAATTTGGTAAAGTATAATATTTAGAAATATATTTACAAATAATACCAAATATATAAATTATAAAATTCACTCATTATAAATCTTACATGCCACAAATTTATCTCAAAATAAATTTTTAAATTTTAATTTTTACAATACAATTTCCAAAACATACAAAAAGAAAATAAATTGTTGCAATTTGATCTTAGAGTTTCCCTTATTTTCGGTCGCCCTAACACAATAGTTACGTCTATTTATCTGCACGTGAAACACACACGCTAAGCTATTAGGTTAGTGGTACGTTTGACAATTATCCAATAATTATATAAATATTTCCAAAATAAAACTTCAGAAACTACAATTAATTTACTTAGCATGCCAAAATATTCAAATAGTATCAAAACTATTTACGTCATGCAAAAATATACAATTCATCAATTATAACATTTCATTCATTAAGCATGCTTGAAATTGTTTAACAATACAAGATATACAATTTAAAATATCAATTTAATAATTTACATTTTTTTCTGTTATTTATTTAATAGCCCACGACATCTTAGACCAGAACTAAACATTAGATACAGAGTTTCTGCTCTTCGGCAGTATACTCGGTGCCTATATAATTATTTTATAACTCGACGTTTAACGCCTATATTTTCAATAACAACTCAGGACTTTTGTGGTGTCTATGTAATTTCGAACTCAATACTATTTCTCAATACCTACATAATTTCAACTCAGCACTATCTCTTAGTACCTACGTAAATTAAATCTCAGCACTATTTTCTAGTACCTACATTTCTACCTTTCTATTTGCATGTCAACTTATCCTAATTTCTAGTTCTCGATTAGATGTTATATGGCTTAATTATATTTGTTACTTTTATTATTATTTACATAAATTATGTAGGTAACACTAATATAAATTTCATATAAATACAATAATTTCCATTAAATATTTTACAATCTTTTACTTGCTCATTTAATCATTATAATTATAAGAAAAATCAAATAATATATTTTGTTATCACAAACTTCTACAATCAATACATATATGCAAGTTGCCCTATTCTGGATAACATTTATGTTTTATATTTCATTGTATTTTTCATCTATTTTTAGATAAAATTTGGACAAGTGATCATCTAACAAAATGTAGGTACATGTCTTATCTTTAATTTTCAAGTAGAATCACATTAAACCGAATTTTGTAGAAAAAGTTATGAATTTTTCTCTAAGACACGTTCATTCCAATTTGCCCAGTATTTTACTGGACAAATTTCTAGTTCGAATTTTGAGTTTATTTTTCACCTAATTGCATACATATTCAGGTCTAATGGTCTTAATTTTCTAACCCAATAAGAATTACTCAAAAAATATTTTCAGAACTCAAGTTATGACCAGAAAAATAGACATTGTTCATAAGACGAATTTTTCAGCACTTCAATTAATTATTACATGCATCAACCTCATATTCAAATTTTTATTTCCATATTCACAGCATCATTTAATCAAAATGTCAAAAATTATATACACAATTACACATAATATCACAAAATCAAAAATCACATTTTTCATATTAAATTTTTGTCAAATGTACATACCTCACAAAATCTACTTCTCTTCATTTTTCTCTTCTTTCTAGTTAGATTTCTCCTTGACCTTACTTCCTCTTTGATTATGGTTCAAAGATTGTTCACCTTCTTGACCTAACAATAAATTCCAAACTAATCAAATACTAAATACACTAATCCACCCTTAATCACTATTAACATAATAAATATCCTAAATTACTAACTTTAATGACAACTAACCCCAAAATCAAAAAAAAAAAGAGAAAAGTGAGAGAATGAAAAATCTAACCTCATCTTTGTAGATTTTCAAAATGACTAAAATTTTCCTTCTCTTTTTCTATTCCTCTCTTCCTTCATTTTCCTTAATTTTGCTTACTTTGCTCGACTTCCTTAATGATCTTACCTTAATCTAACTTTTTTTTTCATCTAATCTTAGCTTGATTGAAGAAAAAAAAAAGAATAAATGGGGGAAAGAGGTCACGGCAAAAGGAGAAGGAAAAGAGAGTTTTTGGTTTGTTTAAGATGAGGAAGAAGAAGAATAAAGGCAAAAAGGTGAAAATTGACTTTTATAGTTGGATTAGGTGGGTAGTTAGAATTAATAGATAATATTGTCCCTCATTTGTCCATTAATTTAAATCACTCTTACTTTATTTTAATCCAAATAATATTCCTTTCCTTAGATAAAGAATATTCTATTTTTATGACTTCTTAAAATAAATGTGCTAAAAACACTGCAATTTCCAATTTCATTCAACAAAAAATTATTTTTTTCCAAATTTTAATTCGAACTTCAAAATTCTAAATTAATAATATCCAAAATATTTTTTTTATATTTTACTATTATTTTAATTTTTTTCTTTCATGTCCGAATTTAGACCCCGATCAGTTCGGCGTGCCAGATTTCGGTCAACTGCAACCGTGGCCTAAATTATTGGGCATTACAATTTTCCCCTCGTAAGAAAAATTTTGTCCTCGAAATTTACCTTTTTAACTAGAGTGGAATAATTATGGATATTGAACCTTCATCACCTCTTCATTTTCCCAAGTCGTCTCTTCTGAATTATTATTTTTCCACAAAACCTTTACTAATGGTACCTTTTTGTTCTGTAGCTCTGTAACATTTAGTGATTTAGGTCTTGATTGCGTGTGACCGTAGTGGGGTCCACTGGTTCAATCAGAGTCTAAATTTGAACCCATAAAAAAATGACTAATAATAAAGGAAGATAATTAAGGGTATTATTATTTGGGAATTAAAAAGATTAAGGGTAGAATTAGAAGAAAATAAAATTTCCTATGGACAAAATCGGTATTATAGAGATTGTTTGGGGAAAAAGTGTGAATATGGAGGAAGGTGTGACAAATATGGAATTTCTCAAAGTTTAAATGTTAATCAAGATTAATTAACTTAATGAACCAATAAGAATTAAGATTAATTTTAATTAGTGGGACACACTTCTTAATTTAGGTATAAAAGTCAAAAAGATGAAGGAAATTCCACATTATTCCATAACTCATCTTCATCTTCTCTTTTTCTCCTCTCTTTGCTATCCACTCTAGCCTTCCATAAACCACCATTTTCCTTCTAATCAAGCTTGAAAAAGTGAGGAAAGAAAGTAGTTTTGAGAGAGTAAAATTTAGAATTAAGGTGTTCCTGCCATAAAAGGAGCAAAGGAGCAAGAAAGAAGGAAGAAGGAAGACAAGAAAAGGGAGATTGGTTAAGGGAAATTTCGGCCCACCTTAGAGAACACTTAAGGTTAGTTTATTTTTCTTAAATTCAACCTTTTTCCTTCCATTTGGGATCCATATTGATGATAGATGTGATCAGGGTTGGTAGATATAGGTTATGTTGCAAGATTGAACTTAGAAAATTTAGTTGTGATTAGTTTATGGAAGCTGTAATTAGACTTTGAATTGATGATATTTGATATTAATGAATTGTTCTATAACTTAAAAAACTAAAGAAAAATAATGTTAAAGGATGAATGAGGGGCTGCCATAGTTAAGGAAATTAGGGGAAATTGAAATTAGCATAGAAATACCACAATTGGTGATTGATTAATTGTGAATTGAGTGTTGAATTGAAGAAAATAAATTGGGAACTAGGATATGGTTTTTGGGCAGCCATGACATATGAAGAAGGAAGTTTAACCTTAGTACATTTTAGCTCAAGTAAGGTGTAAAACATATTAGGAGCATTAGAATATTATGTAGACATGAAAAACATTGGAATTGGATGTTGGAATTGAGTTATGGTATGGTTGTGTAGGAAAAATCAATGAGCAAGTGAGAGACCCTCAAGAGGGTGACAAAGGCAAGGAAAAAGCTAGCTAATAAGGGAAGGAAAAGAAGGTTTAAGGGAAGAACCAAGGCTGATTAGGTATGTGCTTCATTGATAAAAATTTTGCATGTTGTTAATATGTATGAAATTATATGTTAAGGTTTGTTATGTTTGTGTTTTTGAGATGCTATGTGATTTGTTGTGACTTTTGATATTATATATGGCAATGGGACTAAATGGTGTGAAATAATTGATACATATGAATGTAGTTGTAATTCTGGAAATTCTAGTTTTAAAATGAATGCAAATGATAAATGTGGTTGAAATATGGATTGATGTCAATTGATGGATTTGGTACAAAATTCCAGGAACAACTCTGTCTATTTTGATGATAACTTGAGTTATGGAACTCCTTTTTGTATTTATTTGTTGGAAATGAAAGCTAAGACACCGAACTTTAATTTTTATTTAGACTATAACATCTAATTATGTTCAGATTTGCCCAGAAAAATGAATGAAGTTTAAACCTAGAATCTGTCCAGAAAATTATGGGCATAAAATTCTGTGATGATGCAGTAGTAAATTGATCATAACTTTTGATAGAAAACTTTGATTTAAGTGATTTTTGATGAATCTTAAAGCTAAGACAATAAGATAAAAATGTTTAGAAGGCTAGAACTCCAAATTCGAATTATAAATGGGCTAACAATGAAGCACAAAAATAGTTCCGAAATCTGCCATAGGTAAAAACATACAATATTGGGCTTTTTGCATGTGTTGTTATAATTATATGTAATAATCCATGCAAATATTTACTTTGATGGTAATTATAAATGTTTAACAAATTATTTATGTATGAGATTTTATTGCAATAATAATGGAAATAAATAACAAAAATAAATAAGCATAATTATGATAGTTAAATAATATTGTCATTTTTGAAATATAGTGAATTAATATAAAAATAGTTAAGCCCAAAAATACCTAGTCTAAAACTAGAATAGGGAATAGTTTGGCATGCCAATTAGGAGATTTAAGGCACTCGGTGCCAAATATGAAAGTCGGTAATGATAATTTATAAATGCGCTCAGCGCAAATTTATTAAGACGATAATGACATTATTATAAAAGCGCTCGGCGCTATATTATGAAAGCCGGAAATAACAACCCCGTTATTCCTATTAGATAGTTCGGTTATAGGTGTTATGGGCAGTAAGAAAATAATAATAATACTAATATTGAAGTATGTGATTTTGATGAATGTTACATGAATTAAAGATGTTAAATGTTGAATATTTGCTGGAATTTATTAAATTTCTATAATTCTTTATTGTATGCTTTATTTATTAAATGACTAATTAATATGCAAAAAAAAATTATATATATATATGTATGTAAAATTTTTATCATTGAAACACCACTAAGCTATTAGCTTAGAGTGGGTGGTTTCCTCTCGCGCAGGTTTAGAATGATAGCTGTAGAAAATAGATTGTCAGAAGAAGAAGGGTACTCGGAAGGAAGCAGCAAAAAGTTTTGGGTTTTCTTTTTGGTATATTTTATAAAAAAATTATGTAAATTAAATTATGGTTTTATTTCCTATAGTATATATTATAGACATGAATTATAATGTAAATTAATGTACTTTATAAATAAATAAAATTTTGAATATTGGTGCTTGTATTAATTTTTATTTCAGGGTCTACAATATTTTCGTTAAAAAAAATTATTCTTCATTTCATTAATTTTATAGACACAGTTAGATATGTAATACTCACTTACCTTGCTAAACGAAAGTGGGGTAAGAGGGTGTTACAAGCTCTTTCATTTCTCGAGCTGGAATTTCCACTGGCTCCTCTTCATAAGTTAGATCTGGTTGTGTCTTTATAGGTTCTACTGATATGATATGAGATGGATCCAATTGATATCTTCTCAACATGGACATATGGAATACGTTGTAAATTTTGTCTAACTCCGGTGGTAGAGCTAATTTGTACGTCATGGGACCTATGCGTTCATGTACCTCGTATGGTTCAATGAACCTATGACTCAACTTTCCCTTCTTTCCAAATCAGAAAATTCTTTTTCCAATGTGAGACTTTTAAGAATACTTGGTCACCAACTGTATACTCAATATCCCTCCTTTTCAAATCAGCATATGATTTCTATCTATCAGCAGTAGCAGCTTTCAGCCTATCTCTTATTACTCTCACTTTTTTCTTTGTATGCTGCACTAAATCTAAACCCACTACTTTCTTTTCACTAAACTCAGTCCAACATAGAGGCATTCTATATTTTCTCCCATATAAGGCTTCATATGGTGTCGTACCGATACTGACTTGGTGACTATTATTGTAAGCAAATTCTATCAATGTAAGATGTTTATCCCAACTGCCTTCAAATTCCATCACATAACTCCTTAACATATCTTCCAATATCTGTATGACCCTCTCTGATTGTCCATCTATTTGGAGGTGGAAAGTTGTGTTGAAATTGAGTCGAGTACCCATTGTTTGATGCAAACTTTTCCAAAATTGTGAAATGAACCTCTGGTCTCGATCTGAAATGATTGAAATCGACACACCATGTAAATGGATTATCTTATGAACATAGATCTCTACCAAATAGTTAAGTGGATAATCCATCTTGATCGGTAGAAAGTGAGCTGATTTGGTGAGCTGGTCCACCACTACCCATACTGCATCATGCCTCTTTTGTGTCAAAGGCAACCCAGAAACAAAATCCATTGTAACTCTTTCCCATTTCCACTCTAGAATTGAAATTGACTGCAATAATCCACTTGGTACTTGATGCTCAGCCTTCACTTGCTGACAAGTTAAACATCTGGTAGTATACTCTATGATATCTCTTTTCATTACAGGCTACCAATAATATGCCTTCAAGTCATGATACATTTTGTTGCTTACCGGGTGCATTGCATAAATAACAATGTGAGTCTCTTTCAAAATATCTTATTTCAATTCTAGTATGTCTGGCACACATAACCTACCCTTATGCCTTAAACTCCCATCCGCTTCAATAGTAAATTCTGGTTTTCACCTTTTCTCACCATTTCAAAGATTTCCTTTAATTTCGTGTCTTGCTTATGATTGTCCTTTACTTGTTGAATCAATGTGGGTTGAATCCGCAATTCTGCCAAAATAATATATATAAATTATTTATTATTTCAATTTTTTGTTATTTAATCTTGTTCACTTAATAAATTTAAGTTTTAACATTTACCTGCCAGAGTTTTTCTACTTAGAGCGTCAGCTACCACATTGGCTTTACCCGATTAATAATCAATGATACAATTATAGTCTTTGATTAATTCTAGCCATTGCCTCTATCTCAAATTGAGTTCCTTTTATGAAGGCAAATATTTCAGACTTTTATGGTCTGTATAGATATAACATTGCTCGCCATACAGGTAGTGTCACCATATTTTCAATGCAAACACAATGGCTACTAGTTTCAGATTGTGTGTCAGATAATTTCTCTCATGAGGCTTCAGTTGTCTGGAAGCATAAGCAATCACTTTGCCTTCTTGCATTAGGACACAACCCAAACCATTAAGGGAAGCATCATTGTACACCACATAATTTTTTCCTGCAGTAGGCTGTGTCAACACTAGTTCCTTTGTCAATATTTTCTTCAACTTATCAAAACTAGTCTGACACCGATATGTCCACTCAAATTTGGTCTCATTTCTAAGCAATTTTTTCAGTGGTGAGGCTATCATTGAAAATCCTTTCATGAACCTCCGATAATAACCAACCAAACTAAGAAAACTTCTCACCTCTGTCACATTCTGAGGTGGTTTCCAATTGAGGATTGCCTCTACCTTGCTAGAGTCGACTCTGATCCCATCGGCTGAGACAATATGCCCTAGAAAGGCCACTTCATCCAACCAGAATGTGCATTTTGACAACTTCGCATATAATTGATTTTCTCTCAAGGTATGGAAGACAATATGAAGATGTTGATCATGCTCTTATCTGCTTCTGGAGTACACCAAGATATCATCTATGAACACCACCACGAACTGGTCCAAATAAGGCCTAAAAATTCTATTCATTAGATCCATAAACTCTGCTGGGGCATTCGTCAGGCTAAAAGGCATTACTAAAAACTCGTAATGACCATACTGAGTTTTAAATATTGTTTTTGAAATGTCTGATTCTCTAATTCTCAGTTGGTGATAACCTGATTGAGGTCAATTTTAGAAAATACCCCTGCTTCTTTCAACTGATTAAACAAGTCATCTATTCTCGACAAGGGATATATGTTTTTAATTATCATCTTGTTCAACTGACGATAATCAATACACAAACGAAAGATGTCATCCTTCATTTTCACAAATAGAACCAGAGCACCCCAAGATGAGACATTGGGTCTGATAAACCCTTTCTTTAACAACTATTGCAACTGCACTTTTAATTCCTTTAGCTCAACAAGTGCCATTTTGTAGGGAGTGATCAATATCGGGGCTGTGCCTGGCAAAACATCTATGGCAAACTCTATCTCCCTGATAGTTGGTAACCCTGGCAAGTCCTTAGGGAAGATATCTGGATATTCACATAATGTAGGAATCTCCCTGAGATCTATACTCCCTTTCTTGGTATCTACAATATGTGCCAAAAACGCTTCACATCCCTTTTTGATAAGCTTACGTGCCTTTGTAATAGAAATGACATTAGTCAAGTATGGTCGGTTCTTGCCCAAGACAATCACGTCATTCTACCCTGAATTCTTGAAAGTCACTCTCATTAACTGACAATCCACCACTGCCCTATGCTGAGTTAACCAATCCATCTCCAAGATTGTATCAAACTCATAGAATGGCAACCCTATCAGGTCAGCTAGGTATTCTACATTCTGATCTTTGATTGGATTGTTTTTATAGACTCGACTAACTTTCACTCCATGACCTAAAGGATTTGTCACTAATATATCATAATCTAATTTCTCTGCTACCATATCACCTTGACTATATTGTGACATGCATAAATATGAATGTGTAGAACCCAGATCTATCAGTGTAAATAAATCAGTATCATAAACAGAAAATTTACCGATAATGACATCCAAGGCATTCTTGTAACATTCAGTGATTTAGGCCCCGATTGCACGTGACCGTAGTGGGGTCCACTGGTTCAATTGGAGTCTAAATTTAAAAAATGACTAATAATAAGAGAAAATAATTAAGGGTATTATTATTTGGGAATTAAAAAGATTTGGGGTATAATTAGAAAAAAAATAAAATTTCCTATGGACAAAATCGGTATTATGACAATTGTTTGGGGAAAAAGTGTGAATATGGAGGAAGGTGTGGCAAATATGGAATTTCTCAAAGTTTAAATGTAAATCAATATTAATTAACTTAATGAACCAATAAGAATTAAGATTAATTTTAATTAGTGGGACCCACACCTTAATCAAAGTATAAAAGTCAAAAATGGGAGGAATTCTCCATTCTTCCACCAAAATATCTAACTCTTCTTCATCTTCTTTTCTCCTCTCTTTGCTGTCCACTCTAGCCTTCCAAAGCCACCATTTTTGCTTCATTTCAAGCTTGAAAAAGAGAGAAAAAATAGTTTTGAGAGATGAAAATTCTGAATTAAGTAGTTCTTACTACAAAGGTACCAAAGTAGCAAGAAGGAAGAAAAAAAGAAGAAGAAAAAAGGGAGAAGAGTGGGACAGATTTCGGCCCACCTTGGAGAACACTTAAGGTGAGTTTATTCTTCTTAAATTCAACCTTTTTCCTTCCATTTGAGATCCATGTTGATGATAAATGTGATTAGGGTTGATAGATATAGGTTATGTTGCAAGATTGAACATAGAAATTTAAGTTTGTGATTAGTTGATGGAAGTGTAATTAAACTTTGAATTAATGATAATTGAAGTTACTTAATTATTTTATGCCTTAAAAACTAGAGAAAATAAGATGTTAATGGATGAATGAGGGGTTGCCATAGTTAAAGAAATTTGGAAAAAATTGAAATTAGCATAGAAGCACAACAATTGGTGATAAGTGAAGCATGATTTGAGTGTTGAATTAAAGAAAATAACTTGGGAACTAGGATATGGTTTTTGGGCAGCCATGACATATGAAGAAGGAAGTTTAACCTTAGTACATTTTAGATCAATTAAGGTGGAAAACATATTAGGAGCATTAGAATATTATGTAGACATGAAAAGTATTGAAATTGGATATTGGAATTGAGTTATGGTATGGTTGTGTAGGAAAAATCAATGAGCAAGTGAGAGACCCTCAAAAGGGTGACAAAAGCAAGGAGAAAGCTAGCCAATAAAGGAAGAAAAAGAAGAATTAAGAGAAGAGCCAAGGCTGATTAGGTATGTGCTTCATTGATAAAAATCTTACATTTTGTTAACATGTATGGAATTATATATTAAGGTTTGATATGTTTGTATTTGTAATATGTTGTGTGATTTGTTATGGCCTATGATATTTTAAATGGCAATGAAATTAAATGGTGTGAAATAATTGAAGCATATGATTGTAGTTGTAATTATGGAAATTTTAGTATAAAAAAGAATGAAAATGATAAATGTGGTTGAAATATGGATTGATGCCAATTGATGGCTCGGGTACAGAATTCCAGGAATAGACCTGACTCTTTTAATGATAACTTGAGTTCTGGAACTCGTTTTTGTATGTTATTTATTGGAAATGAAAGCTGAGACACAGGGATTTAATTTGTATTCAGACCATAATACTAATTATGTCTATATTGTCCCAAAAAAATGCATGAAGTTCAAACCTAGAATTTGTCGAGAAAATTCTAGGCAGAAAAATCTATGATGATTTAGTATTAAATTAACCATAACTTTTGATAGAAAAATGGGATTTAAGTGATTTTTGATGAATCTGAAAGCTAAGACAATAAGCTACAAATTGTTAGATGGCCATAATTTTAAATTCGAATTATAAATGGACTAAAAATGAAGTCCGTAAATTGGTCCGAAATCTATCATAGGTAAAAATATGAAATATTGGAGTTGTGCATGTGTTGTGATAATTATATATAATAATTAATGTGAATAATTATTTTAATGGTAGTTATGAATGTTTAACAAATTATTTATGTATGAGATTTTAGTGCAATAATAATGAAAATAAAGAACAAAAATAAATAAGCATGATTATGATAGTTGAATAATATTAGCATTTTTGAAATATTGGGAATTAAAATAAAAATAGTTAAGCCCAAAGACACCTAGGCTAGAACTAGAATAGAGAATAGTTTGACATGCCAATCAGGGGATTTAGGCACTCGGTGCCTAATATGAAACCCGGTAATAACAATTTATAAATGCGCTCGGCGCAAAATTATTAAGCTGGTAATGACAATATAACAAAAGCCGGTAATGACATTATTATAAAAATGCTCGACCCTATATTATGAAAGCCGGGAATGATAACCCCGTTATTCCTATTAGTTAGTTCGGTTATAGGTGTTATGGGCATAAGAAAATAATAATAATAAGAATAATAATAATAATAATAATAATAATAATAATAATAATAATAATAATAATAATAATAATAATAATAATAATAATAATAATAATAATAAAATCAAAGTATGTGATTTTTATAAATGTTATATGAATTAAAGTTGTTAAATATTGAGTATTTGCTGAAATTTATTGATTTTATATAATTTTTTATTTTATGCCTCATTTATTAATTGGTTAATTAATATGTGAGAAAATATATATGCATGTAAAATTTTTATCATTGAAGCACCACTAAGCTAGTAGCTTAGCGCGGGTGGTTTCCTCTCGCGCAGGTTAGAAGGGTAGCCGTAAAAATTAGCATTGTCAGAAGAAAAAAGGGTATCCGGAGGAAAGCAGTTAGCAACTTTGGTTTTATTTTTAGTATATTTTGTTAAAAACTTTGTAAATTAAAGTATCGTTTTTATTTCATATCATGTGTATTAAATATGTGAGTCATTATGTAAAAGAACATGATTTGAATGTAAATTAATGTACTTTATAAATAAATAAAATTTTGAATATTTGGGCTTGTATGAAATTTTATTTTAGTTTATGCAATATTTTCGTAAAAAAAAAATGTTACTTCATTTCATTAAATTTACAAAACAGTTAGATAGGTAATACTCACTTACCCTGCTGAACGGAAGTGGGGTAAGGGGGTGTTACAATTATGCTCCTCACGAGCTCTCATGGCATATGTTCGGGATGGGGCTCGACTACCTTCTGCTCTATTCACTGATTCTGATACACTCCACCTAATTCTACCGCTTCTAGACTGTCCATGTCCCATACTTATGCCTCGAGTGACATTTTGAATCTGAACTGATACTACACCACTTGTACCTCTTCCTCTGGGGAAATCCTTTTGTTTGTGCTCAGTAGATCCGTAAGAATACTCTAATAATCCATGAACAATCACCTGCATGCGATCTTCCACAATGTTGACATGTGACAAATATAAATCTCTTATTACCCGAAGCCGATGCATTAGCTATAGACCTTTCTGGCCTCGACTGTTGGCTTTGCATAGCTGAAAAGGTTGGTCCAGAACCTCGTGACTGAAAAAACCTAAGTGTTGTTCGCCCCCTTTTACCTGATGTCTGGACCATGCTAATTGTCAATCTCCAGGGTGGCTCTTCTATCCTCTTTTTCTTTTACCGTTTTTCCATACTGATGGCCGAGGATACTAGTGTAGCAAAATCCTCAAGCTGAAGGGTGGTAACCATATTTCCAATATCATCATTAAGCCCATCCTCAAATCTACAACATCTATCTGCCTCATCAGCAATCATTCCAGTTGCATATTTACTCAGTTTAATGAATTCCATCTCGTATTCTGCCACTGACATGTTTCCTTGCTTCAGGTCTTGAAACTCCCTTTCTTTTCATTAACAGAAACTCTAGGCATATATTTCTTGCTAAATTTTTCCTTAAAGAAATTTCATGAAGGTGGTTTCGGTGTTGGGGCTTCGATAAGATTGATTTCCACCAATCATAGACATGGTCTTTTAAAAAGGACATTGCATACCTGACTTTCTATTCCTCTGGACACTCGAGTTCCTCAAACACTCTTTTTGTCGATTCCATCCAAAACTCTGATGCTGCTAGGTCATCCTGTCTCCTTCCCATAAAATCTATGGCCCCATATTTCCTCAGCTTATCAATCCGGGGTTTTTGTTGAGGTGGAGGAGGAGGTGGAATTGGTTGTGGAATTGTTTGTACTATCCATTGCAACAAATTAGCTATATGCTCCATAAGAGGTTTCTATCTTAAATTAGCCTGTCTCTCTACTCTAGGCGAAGCTACTACACTCACCTTGGAATCTCTCACTGATGGAGGTTGTCCAAGATCGATTGAGTTTGAAAGAGTGTTACTCAGTTCATCTTCCGAGAAATCTTGTTCCGATCCCGAATCCATATCTATTTATAAACCAAAAGAAGGGACCCAAATCAAATAATTGCAACATTTTATGCATATGCATGAAATACATTTTCTATTTTATACCCACTGTTCAAGAATCAATTAGCATGGGTTTTGATACCACTAAATGTATCGCTCTTTTATCCTACTAGTCATTACTAGTGTATGAAAGTGCTACTAAGCTCATTTGTTTTTGTAAAAATCAATACTCAAATTATTGTATAATTTTTTTTCCAATTTTCGAGTGAATTATTAGTTGAATATTTATTACTATAATTCCTTTTTTTATCATTTAAATATGAAACTAGTGATGTAAATATTTTAATTTAAAAGAACTCATTCAGTAAAGCATAATATTTAGAAATACATTTACAAATATTACCAAATATATAAATTACAAAATTCAATTCTTATAAATCCTACATGCCACAAATTTACCTCAAAAGAAATTCTTAAAATTTAATTTTTACAAAACAATTTCCAAACCATAAAAAAATAAATAAATAAACTACTGCAATTTGATCTTTGAGTTCCCCTTATCTTTGGTTACCCTAACACAACAGCTACGTCTATTTATCCATGCGTTCAACAGACACGCTAAGCTACTAGCTTAGTGGTACGTTTGATAACTATCCAATAATTATATAAATATTTCCAAAATAAAACTTCAGAAACTACAATTAATTTACTTAGCATGCCAAAATATTCAAATAGTATCAAAACTATTTACGTAATGCAAAAATATACAATTAATCAATTATAACATTTCATTCATTAATCATGCTTGAAATTGTTTAACAATACAAGATATACAATTTAAAATGTCAATTTAATAATTTATATTTTTTTCTATTATTTATTTGATAGCCCACGACATCTTAGACCTGAACTAAATACTGGATACATGATTTCTGCTCTTCGGTAGTATACTCGGTGCCTATATAATTATTTTATAACTCGGAATTTAACCTCTATATTTTCAATAATAACTCAACACTTTTTGGTGCTTACGTAATTTCGAACTCAACACTATTTTTAGTGCCTACGTAATTTCAATTCAACACTATCTCTTAGTGCCTACGTAATTTCAATTCAGCACTATCTCTTAGTGCCTATGTAAATTAAATCTTAGCACTATTTTCTAGTACCTAAATTTCTACTCTTTTATTGGCATGCCAACTTATCCTAATTTCTAGTTATCGACTAGATGTTATAGGGCTTAATTATATTTGTTACCTTTATTATTATTTACATAAATTATGTAGGTAACACTAATATAAATTCCATATAAGTGCAATAATTCCCATTAAATATTTTACAACCTCTTACTTGCTCATTTAATTATTATAACTATAAGAAAAATCAAATAATATATTTTTCTATCACAAACTTCTACAATCAATACATATATGCAAGCTGCCTTATTCTAGACAACATTTCTGCCTTATAGTGCCCTGTATTGTTCATCCATTTTTAGATAGAATTTGAACAAGTGATCAACTAACAAAATGTAGGTATATGTCTTATATTTAATTTCCAATTATAATCACATTAAACCGAATTTTTTATCAAAAGTTATAAATATTTCTCTAAGATACGTTCATTCCAATCTGCCTAACATTTTACTTGACAGATTTCTAGTTAAAATTTTGAGTCCATTTTTCACTTAATTGTAGATATATTCAGGTCTAATGGTCTATATAAAAGTTGAATTTCTATGTCTTAACATTCTAACCCAATAAGAATTAATCAAAAAAAATTTCCAGAACTCAAGTTATGACTAAAACAATAAACACTATTCATAAAACGAATTTTTGAGCACATCAATTAATTCCTACAATTTCCATCTTCATTCATCAACTTCATATTCAAATTTTTTATTTCCACATTCATGACATCATTTAATCAAAATATCAAGAAATAAATACACAATTACACATAATATTGCAAAATCAAAAATCAGATTTTTCATATTGAATTTTTGCCAAATGTACATACCTCACATTATCTACTTATCTTCACATTTCTCTTCTTCCTAGTTAGCTTTCTCCTTGCCCTTACTTCCTCTTTGATTATGGTTCAAATCTTCCTAGTTAGCTTTCTCCTTGCCCTTACTTCCTCTTTGATTATGGTTCAAAGATTGTTCACCTTCTTGTCCTTACAATAAATTTCAAACTAATCAAGCACTAAATACACTAATCCACCCTTAATCACTATTAACATAATAATCACCCTAAATTACTAACTTTATGACAACTAACCCCAAAATCAAAGAAAAGAGAAGAAGAAAAGTGAGAGAATGGAAAATCTAATCTCACCTTTGTAGATCTTTAAAATGATTAAAATCTTCCTTCTCATTTTCTCTTCCTTTCTTCTTTCCATTTCCTTAGTTTTGCTTACTTTTCTCCACTTCCTTCATGATGTTGCCTTAATCCAACTTTTTTTTTCCATATAATCTTAGCTTGATTGAAGAAAAAAAAGAAGAATAAATGGGGGGAAGAGGTCACGAAAAAAGGAGCAGGAAAAGAGAGTTTTTGGTTTGTTTAATATGAGGAAAAAGAAGAATAAAAGCAAAAAGGTGAAAGTTGACTTTTATAGTTGGATTAGGTGGGTGGTTAGGATTAATAGATAATCTTGTCCTCCATTGATATATTAATTTAAATAACTCTTACTTTATTTTAATCCAAAGAATATTTCTTTCCTTAGATAAAGAATATTCCATTTTTATGCATTCTTAAAATATCTGTGCTAAAAACACTGTAATTTTCAATTTCGTTCAGTGAAAAATTATTTTTTTCCAAATTTTAATTATGAACTTCAAAATTCTAAATTAATAATATCCAAAATATTTTTGTCATATTTTATTATCATTTTAATTTTTTTCTTTCATGTCCAAATTTAGACCCCGATCGGTTGGGCGTGCTGGATTTCAGTCAACTGCAATCGTGGACTAAATTATCGGGCATTACAATGAAACACAAAAAAGTCCATGACCAATTTACCTTATTCTCTCTGTTTTTTTTTTGGTTTGGAGAGAAAGGAGAAAATTTGTAACTATTTTGGAAAGAAAAAGCAAATAAAAGGTTGCACCATCGAAAATTAGGAGTGGTAATAATGAACATGACACGAACTCAACATAAAATTAGTGGGTTATGATTGAGATTTATTGTATTCATGTCACTATTGTATCAACCTGATAAAGACATAAAAATTATTGTGTCATAATACAGATTGACTTGTCAATACAAAAAAAATACATTTAACTTATTAATAATTTGTGTTGTGTTGGATTAATACGTTTAATCCGATGCATTTATAACTCATACACATATTACCTAAATTACTAATAGACTAATATTTATAATAAATGGGTATATACTTTATATAATTCAATATTTTATTGTGTTAATATTAGTTAAATATTTGATTTTTCTTTATTTAAAAACTAATGGGATGAATTTTATTTAAATACTAGTCAAATGAATTACAACACTATTATTATATTGGGTTATAATGTATCAATGAATTATATCGAGAAAAATTTAGAAATTAAAGAGGTCTTGTCATAAAGAGAGCTAAGGAGCAAGAAGGAAGGAAGAAAGAAAGAAGAAAAGGGAGAAATTTTAAGGGGAATTTCGGCCCACTTTGGAGAGCCATTAAAGCGAGTTTATTCTTTTTAAATTCAACATGTTTCCTTTCATTTGAGACCCATAAGGATGATAGATATGATTATGATTGGTAGATTAGGGTTACTTGGTAAGAATGGACCTAGGATTTGGAATTGGTAACTAGTTAAAGAAAAGTGAAGCCAAACCTTTAATTAATAACAATTGATGTTAGTTAATTATTTTATAACTTAAAAACTAAAGAAAGATAAATCTAATAGAGGAAGGAGGGGCTGCCTTGGTTAAGGTAATTTGGAGAAAAATGAAATTAATCTAGGGGCAAGACAATTGGTAATGAGTGAAATGTGATTAGAGTATTAATTTGAAGAAAATAAATTAGAACCTATAATAATATTTTTGGGCAGACATGACCTATCAAGAAGGAAGTTTAACCTTAGTAATTTTTGGCTAAATTAAAGTATAAAACATATTAGGAGCATTAGAATTTTATATAGGCATGACAAATTTTGAAAAGGGATTATATAAATGGGATATGGTATGGTTGTGCAGGAAAATCAAGTGAAAAAAAGAGAGTCCCTCAAGAGGGTGAGGGAGGGAAAAGGAAAGCTCCAAGGCTGATTAGATATGTGCTTCATTGATAAAATTTTTACATATTATCTAAATGTATGAAATTATGTGTTAATGCTTGATATGAATGTAGTTTTCCATAAAATGTAATTGGTAGTTACTTTTGATTTGTTTTATGGTAATGAGACTAAATGGTGTGAAGATATTAAGATATGTGAATGTAATTGTGATTTGGAAACTTTGGTATAAAAGTGAATGCATATGATGGATGTAATTATTAGATAGGTTTGTGCCAATTGATGACCCTAGTACAAAATTCTAGGAGCAGTCCTGGTATTTTTTATCATAACTAATGTTCTGGTAATGAGATTGAGATGAAATCAGTTGAAAATGAAAGTGGACTCATAAGGATAAAGTTTTCATACATAACCTAAATTTAAATTTTAATTGAAAAAGGGCTAAAAATTGGACAAAAAATCTGAACTTGTAGGTACCCAAAAAATATTGGGTAAAACTAATTGAACGCCCTTCAGAAAAAGGGTCATAACTTTTGATCAAAAACTTGGATTTGCATAATTTTTAATGCGTCTAAAGTTCGTGACCTTAAGCTACAAAATAATATAAAACTATAAATTCAAATTCAAACTATAAATGGTCTAAAAATGAGGTCTAAAATTAGGGCCAAAATCTCTCATAAACAAAGAATTGGCATATTGGGTTTTTTGCACGTGGTGTGATGAATGCATATGTTAATTAATGTGAATTTTGACTTTAATTATAGTTGTAAATGTTTAATAAATTATTTATGTGTGAGGTTCTAATTCAATAATAATGAAAACAAATAATAAAAATAAATAAATATATAAGTAGAAATTTGGTATAATTATCATTTTTGAAAATATTGTAAATAATAATCTTAATGTTGGGAGTAAATATAAAAATAGTTAAACCCTAAGACACCTAACCTAGAATTATAATAGAGAATAGTTTGACATATCAATCAGGGGATTTAAGACACTTTTGCCAAAACATGAAAGTCGATAATGACAATTATATAAATGCGCTCGACGTAAAATTATTAAGACGGTTATGACAATATTATGAAAGCGGTAATGATATTATTATAAAAGTGTTCAACGCAATATTATGAAAGCCGGTACTAACAACCCTATTATTCCTATTAGTTAGTTTGGTTATAGGTGTTATGGGCGCAAAGAAAACAAAAATAACAATAATATAAAAGTGTCATTTTGATAATGTTGTGCTAAATCAAAAATTGCTAAATATTACATATTTGATAACATTTATTTGATTTCATGTATTTCTTTTATTTTATGCCTTATTTGTAAAAATTTTGATATGACATGTAAGAAAATACATGTATGTAAGATTTTTATCCCTAAATCATCACTAAGCTAGTAGCTTAGTGCCAGTGGTTTTCTCTCGCGTAGGTTCTAAAGAATAGCCATAGATAGTATAGTTATCAGAAGAAAAAGGGTACCTAGATGAAAGACGGCTTAAAGCTTTGGACTATTTTTGATATATTTTATCAAAAACTTTGTAAATTAAATTATAGTTTTATCTCATCTAGTATGTATTGGTGATGTGTACATCTAATATAATATACATAGTTTGGATGTAAAATATTATATTTTATATATAAATAAAAATTTGAATATTGGTATTTGTAATAATTTTATTTTGGTATTTGTAATATTTTTGCAAAAAAACAAATATATTTCATTTAGCAAATCTTATATGATAGTTAGTCAGGTAATACTCACTTACATTATTGAGCTATAGTGGGGTAAGGGGGTGTTACAATTTTTGATATCAGAGCTATAGGTTTAAACGGTTCTTGCTGAGTGGGTATGGGAAGATAAGTGCATGTTTTCAACATTTGCATTGCTTTAAGTTGCTTTATTCTGATGAGGGACCCTTCTTCTAGCAATATAGGTTTTAATGGATTGTGAATCAAGACAAAGTCTCGAAGAAGAAGAGGGTGATAATATAGCTAACTTTGCTACTCATAGACAGTCAACATCAATTAGAGCCTTAGAGCCTAATGTTGTAGCTCCACAGCATGCTGATGAATAAGTTTATCCGGGTCAGGTACCACTTATGCAATAAATGGCTACTTTGTTACAGCAGATAGCACAAGCCATGCCACCACTAGCTCCACCAACTCCCCCACCTTAGCAAAAACCCTAGATTGATAAATTAAGAAAATATGGGGCGACAGATTTTATAGATAAGAAAGAGGATGACCCTGCAGCAACATAATTTTGGTTGGAAAAGACAGAACGGGTTTTTGAAGAGCATCAATGTCTAGAGGAGTACAAGGTTAGATATGCAGTGTCCCTCCTTCAGAAGCATGCCTACAATTGGTAGAAGTTGGTATTAACGAAACCCAAAACTCTGAACCCTTAGACATGGAATTTCTTTATGGCAGAATTTAAAAAGAAATATGTGCCAATAGGAGAAAAAAAGAGAATTTTTGAACTTAAAGCAGAGGGGTATGATAGTAGCTGAGTATGAGATGGAGTTCACCAAGCTAAGTAAGTATGCAACAAGGATTATTGGAGATGAAACTGATAAATGTCATAGATTTAAAGATGGCCTCGATGAGGATATTGGATATTTAGTGGCTTCCCAACAATGTACAGACTTTGCTACACTAGTGTCCTCTGCCATTAGCGTTGAAATAAGGAAAAAGATGAAGATAGAAGAGCTTTCCAAGAAATCAATAGCTAGTGTGGCCCAGACATCTGGTAGGAAAGGAAGGATAGTAACCATACCATTTCAGTCACGGGTTGCTAGGCATACATTTTCTGTTAGGCGGGGTCAGCAGTTTAGGCCCGCAACATCATCTGCTAGTTCACCAGCATCATTGTCCAAAAGGCCAGCTCCTGCTATGTGTCAGCATTATAGTAGAGCTCATACAGGAGAGTGTTGGTGGTTGACTGGGGCATACTTAAGATGTGGACCTACTAATCATATGAAGAGAGATTGTCCCAGACTTAGTATAGGTACTATGACACCAGTACAAACTATGGCATCAATACAAGGCCGTGGTAAAGGTCGAGGCCAATTTAGATGTGGTCATACAAGATAAAGTCAGGGAGTATCAGAGATAGTTGATAGACCCGGAGGTAGTAGAGCTCTAGCTCGAGCATATGTGATGAAAGCTAGGAGGACCAGGATGCGCTAGACATCATAGTCGATAAATTTTCTTTATTTGAATTCAATTTACATGAATTGATAGATCCTGGTTCCATGCATTCATACATAAGCATAGTTGCACTTAAACTAGGGAACATGATACCTGAGACCTTAGAATATGAGATAATTGTGACCAATCCATTGGGACATAGTGTGAAAGTGAATTAGATCTATAAAAACAACTCAATAATAATTCAGGATAGAGAAATTCCAACGGACTTAATAGAATTACCTTTTCATGAATTCAATGCTATTCTGGGTATGGATTGCTTGATAAAGCATAGAGCTATAGTCGATTGTCAATCTAGAAAAGTTGTACTTAAAATTCCCGGGTAGGATGACACTATTATTCAGGATGAAGGTCAAACATGTTTGACTAGTGTTATTTCTACATTAAAAGCTCGGATATACATTAGAAAGGGATGTGAGGCCTACTTGGCCTATGTGATAGATACTAGGAAGGGGAGCCCAGTGTTGGGTTTTAAAAAATGAATCACATTCATAAACGCAGTGGAAAAATAAAAAATTTTCAAAATCCGAAACAAAAAATCATACTTGTGCCATTAAAACTAATTTATATAAACATAGAGGTTATAAATTATACCTTGTAATTTCTTATTTATTACTCAAATCTTCACCTTGTTGGGTTGTAACAAACCATAACAATCCACACTAGGATGTCTTTAATGATAATCCACGGGAAGAATGAAGAAGAAACAATCAAAAGAAATGGTTTGAACAAATTCAAAGTGCTAGCTTTGAAAGTATTCTTGAGAAAATTTTATTGTCTTAAAAAATATTTTTTTCACAAAAAAATATTTTCATGTCTATTTTTTGCCATTTGATGTCTTTTCAATTTGAATCAAATTCAAAGAAAAGATCAAAAGTCCAAAATAGAGAAAAAGAAACTTGAATGAATAGTAAATGTGCTTAATGACCATAATTGGCCTAATTAAGGCCAAATTTACCCGTTGGCCAACGGGAGGCAGCAGTGCACACTGGGCCTACTGCAGGCTACCGCTGGGCAGGCCAGCAGCCTGCCTAGCCTGCACGGGCTTGTGACCCTCCCGAACGATTTTTCTCATGCGATCTCATCGCAATCCATCCCGAAATAATTCTCTCATACTTTAAATCCCATCAAAGACCATTTTACTCATTCTCCATATCTTCAATGCGTGTGACCCATTAGGTTCCCAATTATGTTGGCCACTTAAATTAATAATTAATTTAAGCAAGTCATAAGCGGTATCTAGCAACACATCATGACCCCTAATTGATTAGAAAGTCAGTGGTTTGACTATGAACCTTTCCATAGACAATTTCCATGCAATTATTCCTTTCACCATCCCACTTGGTTCATAGTATGGACATGTGTCAACTCCCACTAGACTAACTACGTCACGTCTAGTCCAAGTAATGTTAGTTCTTGTCCCTGAGGCTCATTACTCTATTAGATATGTCATTGAAGACTATCTTTATGAGATTTCCACTCCTGCCAAAGATTCCTGAGTAATGACCAAGACAAGAGGCTATGGGTATACACTCATTCTATCAGAAGTGGTGAATCCTTTGTTGGTTACCCAATTACCTTCGAATACCTCAAGCTGTATCCAGTCACCACCCTATGGCAACCTCCCTGAGGCAACAAAGCATAATGTCAAAATACAGAATCAGTATCCAAGATATCCTTGAGTACCTCAAGTCTAAGGATACTTGCACCATTGCTATGATGAGACTATCATTAACATTTGAATAGATTATCCATATGACTATCTCATAGCTGGTCATCCAATGTACTTAGCTACACTTAGCAAGCATCCACATGTTAACTCTAAACATCTCATGTTTACAGATTATGAGATATATTGCTCGATCTAATCAAGGAGTGTAACATGTGCTAGTTTGTCCTGATTAACAATGTCCCATCTCATTAATCCTATGACTAGGGTAATTTTGATACTAACATAATTACACATGATAAGAATCTCAATATCATGATCTCATCATGATTTCCTTCATGCTATGTTATGTATCAAGGACTTCATTAATTGATTTAAGATCACTATCAATTCATATATCAAATGAACATCAAAATAATGAAAAAGCTTTTTATTAATCAAATAAATTTGTACAATAAGTGCTAAAGGTGATTGCCTTTAGAGCACTCCTCTAACACCTAAAACTCAAAGACATCCCCACAGTGTGTGAGTTTCTAGATGTGTTTCCTGAAGACTTGTCAGGGTTACCACTAGATAGGGAGATAGAGTTTGCTATTGATGTGATTCCCGGTACGACCCCGATATCAATTACTCTTTATAGAATGGCACCTACAGAATTGAGAAAGTTCAAGGTTCAATTACAGGAATTGCTAGACAAGGGGTTTATAAGACCCAGTGTGTCACCATGTGGTGCTCCAGTGTTATTTGTGAAAAAGAAGGATGACACCCTTCGATTATGTATTGATTATCGACAATTGAATAAGGTGACGATTAAAAATAAATACCCACTACCTAGAACTGTTGATTTATTTGATCAATTGAAGGGAGTAAGAGTATTCTCTAAGATTGATCTCAGTTCCGGCTATCATCAACTAAAAATCAAGGAAATAGATGTGCCCAAAACAACCTTCACGACTTGATATGGCCGCTATGAGTTCCTGATTATGCCTTTTGGTTTAACGAATGCACCAGCTGCCTTTATAGATATGATGAACATGATTTTTAGGCCTTACCTTGATCAATTTAAGGTAGTTTTTATAGATGATATCCTGGTGTATTCAAGGGACAAAGGAGAACATGACAACCATCTCAGAATAGTGCTTTAGACTTTGAAGGAAAATCAATTGTATGGAAAATTGTCAAAATGTGAGTTTTGGTTGGAAGAAGTAGGATTCTTAGGGCATGTTGTGTCAGTTGAAAGAATCCGTATGGATCCTAGCAAAATAAAAGTGATTTTAAGTTGGAAGAATCCTCGCAATGTGACAGAAGTCTAGAGTTTCCTTGGATTAGCTGGCTACTATAGAAGGTTTGTGAAGGAATTTTCAAGCATAGTCACACCAATTACCAAACTACTCAGAAAAGAAACTAAGTTTGAGTGGATGGATCAGTGTCAAGCAAGCTTTGAAAAACTAAAAGTCATGCTAATCGAAACACCTGTGTTGACCCATCCTACTCCAGGGAAAGAATTTGTGATATACAGTGATGCCTCTCATAATGGGATAGGCTGTGTATTAATGCAAGAGGGTAAAGTAGTTGCTTATACATTTAGACAATTGAAGCCTTATGAGCTAAATTACCTTATTCATGATTTGGAGTTGACAAAAATAGTGTTTGCTTTAAAAATATGGCAACATTATTTATTTGTATGGCGAGTGGTGCTACATATATACAGATCATATGAGCCTCAAATATTTGCCCACACAAAAGGAGTTGAACTTAAGGCAAAAACGTTGGTTGGAGTTAATTAAGGATTACAATTGTTTTATTGATTATCAACCAAGCAAAGCCAATGTAGTAGCTGATGCCTTAAGTAGAAAAACACTGACAGGTATAGCTTATAATTTCCTTATTATAATATAATATATAGTCATTAACAATAAATTAATAGGAGACTCATATTTTATTTTAGCAGAGTTACGAGTTCAACCTACTTTAAGGCAACAAGTGAGAGAAGCTCAGAGGCAAGATCAAAATTTGATGATAATTGCTGAGGCAGTTAAAAAGGGGGAGAGACCTGAATTTAAGATTGGAGATGATGGAAGTATAAGTTATAAGGGAAGATTGTGTGTGCCAAATGACAGTGGATTAAAGCAAATAATTCTAAATGAGGAGTATAACACAACTTATTCCATGCATCCAGGAAGCAATAAGATGTATTAAGACCTGAAGACTCATTATTGGTGGCTAGGAATGAAGAATATCATGGAATACACTATAAGATGCTTGACATGCCAACAAGTGAAAGCAGAGCACCAGGTACCATCTGGATTGTTGTAACCTATTGCTATCCTAGAATGGAAGTGGGAAAGGATTACGATGGATTTTGTATCTGGTTTGCCTTTGACACAAAAGAAGCATGATGTAGTATGGGTAATTATTGATAGGCTTACCAAATTAGCTCACTTTTTACTAGTTCGGTTGAATTATTCATTGAGCCAGTTAGCAAATATATATGTGAGATCGATAGTGGTACAATCAAACTTGACATATGCAGAAGAACCTATGAAAATCTTAGCTAGAGAAGTCAAGAAACTAAGGAACAAGAAGGTACCATTGGTAAAAGTCCTATGGTGCAATCATGCAGTAGAAAAAACCACCTAGGAGAGTGAAAAAATGATGAGAACTCAGTATCCTCACTTATTTAGCTCCAGCTAATCAGGTAAATTTCGAGGATGGAATTTTCTTAAGGGGAAGAGAATTGTAACATTCGATGATTTAGGTCCTGATTGCACGTGATCGTAGTGGGGTGTGTTGGTTCAATCAGAATCTAAATTTGGATCCATAAAAAAATGACAAATAATAAGAAAAAATAATTAAGGGTATTATTATTTGGAAATTAAAAAAGATTAGTGCTAGAAATGGAAAAAAAATAGAATTACCCTATAGACAAAATCAATATTATTAGAATTGTTGGGGGGAAAAGTGTGAAGATGAAGAAATTGGTGGAAAATATGGAATTTCTCAAAATTAAAAGTTAATCAAGATTAATTAAGTTAATACACCAATGGAAATTATGATTAATTTTAATTAGTGGGACACACTTTAATTTTAGTATAAAAGTCAAAAAGATGAAGATATTCTACAATCTTTCACCTAAATATCTAACTCATCTTTTTCCTCTTTTTCTTCTCTTTGTGCCGCCCACTTTAGCCTTCCAAAGCCACCATTTTTGCTTCATTTCAAGCTTGAAAAAGAGAGAAAAAAATAAGTTTTGAGAGTGAAAAATTCAGAAATTAAAGAGTTCTTTCCATAAAGAGAGCTAAGGAGCAAAACGGAAGGAAGAAAGAAGAAAAGAAAAGCGAGAACTTTTAGGGAGAATTTCGGCCCACTTTGGAGGGCAATTAAGGTGAGTTTATTGTAACATCCTTGACCTTCTCCACATGCATACCCACAGGCATTTCATTTGAACATGTGCATCTTCCATATAATCCAATTGAACACGTGCATTTCATATATATTTTCTTAGAAACAAGTTCATGGCACGCACCAGCTACGTGTCCTAGTATTTGGAAATTGTGTCGAGTCGCACGTGTGTAATTATAACCTAAATGAGGATAACAAAGCATTAGAAATAAATTGAATAAGGTGACCAAATTAATGTAAGAAAAATGATTAGATTAAGATTAGTAAACATTTTACATTGTTAATTTAGTTAAATCGAGCCAAATGATTAAGTTGTACTATTATGTCAATTAGTCGAATTATATATATATGTAAATAATAATAATAATATAAATAAAATAAAATGAAAATGAAACAAAAGATAAATAAAAGATAAGAGAAGAGAAAAGAGAAGAGAAAGGAGAAAAGAGATGAGAAAAAGATAAAAAGACAAAAAACAAAAGGTTAGCTTTATCTTCCCATTTCTGCCTTCTTCTCCAGCCCGTCTTCTTCTTCAATTTCCTCCATTTCAGAATTTAATTCATCCTTGTTTCACTTAGTTTTTTAAGCATATTGATCCCTTTCAAGTTCGTTCTTAGTAAGTAATCAATTCTTATTACTATAGGGTTGATTTGAGTTGCTTAGGTCCATTAATAGGCATTGATTTGCAACCTGATTTTGATGCACATAGAAATTGATTATGGAAAACTTCAAAACAAAAACTTTGTTCCTTTATGTCTTATATATATGTATATGTAAACTTTTTTGCATGATTGGGTGTATAGGAAGAGAAATCCTTTCTCTACTGAAACATGTCAGGGTGTGAACCCTAACCAAGTTAGCTACTGTGTTCTTTGATTTTGAATATGTTAAAGCCATTATTTGAAGTATCTCAAAACATAAAAGTTGTATATATATGTGTTATGTATATGTATACCAAATTTCAAGATCATAGGACTTGTATATTTTGGGTTATGGTGAATGGAACCATGACTTGAACTGCCAACTGAGTGCCCTGGGCAGATCCAGCAACTTGCTTGGCCTAGTTGAGCTTGTTAGGGCTAGATTCTATAAATTGTCATAATAGGAAAGTTATAGTATATGTCTTAGCTAAATTTGGTTACTACGTTCAGCTTAATTGGTTATGTATAGACTAATTTATGTCCTTTTGAATTCATACTGGTCTGGAAGCCAATTCTATTCTGGACCAGTAACATGTTTATTATAATTTGAAGACCTTAGATACATAATTAATAAAAGTTATAATCATGAAAAATTTTCCATATGAATCCATTAAAATAGGACTTATAGAGTATAAGTTAGGATGAACCAAAGTGGGTACGCTGAAATTGTCTAAAGGCAGAAGACAGAACACACATAGAAATCCCACCAATTGGTCTGAAATTTTAATATGTTATATAATTATATGTTATGTTTAATTAGGAACAAGAATCAGATTAATTGGTCGAGCATAGAAAAAGTTATAGGCTAAACAGTCCCATAAGGTCACAGTGCCTCATAGGAAAAATCTTAATTATTGATATAAACAATGCATATTAATTTGTTTAAGCCACATTAAGTCTCCCTAATCATATGTTAATTGATTATATTTTCATATTAGGCTCACAACATATTGGAGACCCATAAGAAGCGGATAGACAATAAGTTAGGGGCCGGAATCAAACGAGAAAGGTGAGTCTAATTATCGATTAAATTCTTTAGTGCAAATGATTGTTGTTTGCTATGTGATTCATATGATTGTCATGATTGGTCCCTGATAATATGATGATGGATAATTTGTGACATTGTGGTACACATAAGTGGTATACTTGTGATATATTTGAGGTATATGTTTGACATATATGATATATATACAGGTTATATGTATAATATATGCGAGGTATATGCGTGACATATGAGGCATATATGCAGTATATGTATGTTATATGTGATAAGATGCAATGGTTGATCAATGATTAAGTACAAGTGCATATGCATATGGACTTAAAAGGCGTTGTGACGAGTTAATCGATATTGTAAAGCAAAAGAAGAGGCCTATGGCCCAACAAATGTGGAAATGAAACAAATGATCAAGCTAGCTAGAAAATGCAAATGTTCACATGGCAAATGTTCACATGGAAACCCGAGGCAATGTCTATTTAACTTCGTCACAACAAAATGAAATAAGTAAAGCATTTGCATACATAAAGAGCAATGATTATATGTTTCAACTTTATTGATACTTATATGATACTGATGAATGGAATGGACTACATGGTATATCTTGGATTTGTGATTTATTACTATAAGTTGTTTGGTATTTCAGAGCACATTTGATGGTTATTCTCATTGAGCTGCAACTCATCAATTTGCATCATTTTTCAGGTAAAGAAAAGTGATAGCTCATTTTGAGTAGCGTATAAAAAACATGGAGCACAAGTCACTGGCCGAGCCTCATCACTCTCTCTCCTTACATTCCATACGAGCATGAAAACATGTCATCTGTATTTTGCACTTATATCTTTGAATATGTATTGTCACTCTAGATTAGTTTTGAAATGTATAAATGGAAGCAACCCGTAATCCTTCGGATGTAAAGTTTATGTTTTAATATATGTGATATATTGTATTGTGGTTTTTAATGTTGACTTAAAAAGTCATTGAGTGATATTACAGGATATGAGACTTGCAAAGTCATTGACAGATATTACAGAATATGAGACTTGCAAAGTCATTAGTTGATTTTACAGGATATGATATGAAAAAAAATTTACTACCAATGTTATCAGGGTATTTTGTTTTTCAAGTATGTTATGTGTGACTACTTGATACAGGGATAGATTTTACTGAAATGCATAAGGTGTGACGTTACATTTTTGGTATAAGAATAGGGATAGGTTCCATGGGAACATGAATATTCATAAGAGCATGATAACATATGCATCCTATGTGTTGAACATTATGTAGTGACATAATTTCATTTATTTTAGGGACATCATAAGACATGATTCACCAAAGAGGGAGAGGCCGACCGAAATGCATTCTTATGAGGCATCACCTCATTTACATAGAGATCAACCAGCGCTAGGAGCTAGAGGTGTAGCACATGCATCACAGTCATCTCATGCAGAGGCACCCTATGAACACCCAGATAGGGAAGTGCATGGTCCTGAAATGTACAAGGAAATACGTTATGTCAAGCTGAGGAAACATGGTGCAACTGATTTCAATGGCACAATAGACCCAGCAGAAGCTGAGACATGGTTGAAAAGGACACAAAGGGTACTGAATATGATGAGATGCTCTCCAGAAGAGAAATTCGATTATGCAGTATCCTTGCTGCAAGGAAATGCCTATGAATGGTGAGAGACAGTCCCCGATAGTGATGCACAACAACCAATTCTGACATGGAATGATTTCCTTCGGGAATTTCAGAACAATTACATACCTGAAGCATATATAGATGAGAAGAGGAAGGAAATCCTGAACCTGAAATAGGGGAACATGTCTGTTGCTGAATATGAGGTGCAGTTCAACAGACTTTCCCACTATGCCACCATCATGGTCTCTACTGAAAGAGACAAATGCAGGAAGTTTGAGGAGGGCCTCAAATATGAGATCAGAAACAGAATCACAACTACTGATCTTGATAGTTATGCCAGACTCAGAGTTGCTGCAATCTGAGCTGAACGGTTAATGAAAGAAGTTGGGGAACAACAAATAAAAAGGCCATCACGTGAGTTCTTTGGTGAGTCTAGCAGAAGGTCGGGGAAAAGAGGTAGATATATGCCTGCACAATCTAGTAACAGAAGTGGGTACTCTAGTTCTAGAGGTCGAGGCATGACTTTCTCTTACCCAGGCAGAGGGCAGAGCCAATATGTTGAACAGAGGCCCACATGTAGTCATTGTGGTAGACAGCATACGGGCGAATGTAGAAGGCTCACAGGAGCATGTTATTTCTGTGGATCGATGGAACACATGTATAGAGACTGTCCAAATAGAGCCAAACTAGCAGAGACCAGCAGAGGTAGAGGAGTATCTGAGACTACAGTTGAGGCATCGAGGGTCTACCCTACTAGTGGGACACAGGGTAGACGAAGAGGCAGGGGCAGGACTGGTACAATGGGTAGAGGAGTAACCAGATCTGAAGGTCAGAGTTCTAGACCCCCTACTCAGGCCAGGGTGTTTGCTATGACTAGACAAGAGGCAGTGGATGCTCCCGAAGTAGTTACCGGTAATATTTACATTTATGATATGTTAGCATATGCATTGATTGACCCAGGCTCCACTCATTCATTTATATCATTGCATATGAGATCTAAACTGCATCAAACGCATGAGCCTTTGGGGATTGACATATATGTGAGTACTCCATTGGGAACAGTGGTTGTTGTGAATAATGTCTGTCATGATTGCCTGATATGCATTGATAGAGCTGAGTTAATAGCTGATCTAATTTTATTGCCAATATATGAATTTGATGTGATATTGGGAATGGACTGGTTAACTAGGCATCATGCAATAATGAATTGTTTTACTAAGGAAGTAATTTTGGAATCACCAAACTAGCCAAGGGTAGTATTTATAGGTGAAAGAAAACTTGTGCCTACATGTCTAGTCTCAGCTGTAAAGGCATTTTGAATGATCAAAGGGGGATGTGAAGCATATTTGGCATATGTGACTGATACTAGAACCACTGATGGCTTGCTTGAAAATATACCAGTGGTAAGGGAATTTGCTGATGTATTCCTAGATGATCTACCTAGTTTACCACCAGATAGAGAGATAAAATTCACTATTGAACTAGTACTAGGAATAGCACCAATATCAAGGTCACCCTACAGAATGGCCCTAATTGAGTTGAAAGAACTGAAGGCCTAATTGCAGGAGTTACTTCACAAAGGGCATATTAGACCTAGTGTATCACCTTGCGGAGCTCTAGTGTTATTTGTTAAAAAGAAAGATGGAACAATGAGATTGTGCATCGATTATAGGCAACTGAATAAAATGACGGTGAAAAACATATATTCATTGCCTAGAATAAATGATTTGTTTGACCAGTTGCAAGGAGCCCAAATATTCTCCAAGATTGATTTGAAATCAGGCTATTACCAGCTGAAGGTAGCAGAAGCGGATGTTCCAAAGACTGTATTTCGAACTAGGTATGGACATTATAAATTTTTAGTAATGCCAAATTGAGTAAATGCGAATTCTGGTTAGATCATTTGGTGTTTCTTGGACATGTGGTGTCGGACAAGGGCATAGAGGTTGACCCAAAGAAAATTGAGGCCATGGTAAATTGGGAAGCTCCTAAAAATGTTTCAGAAATGCATAGTTTTATGGGTTTAGCCGAATACTATCGCAGATTTGTTGATGGATTTTCATTAATTGCTAGCCCATTGACTAAATTGTTGAGAAAGAATGTGTCTTTCAAGTGGACTCTAGAATGTCAGAGGAGTTTTGATGAACTAAAGCACAGACTAACCTCAGCACCAGTGTTAAGTATCCCTATAGATACAGGTGGGTTTACAGTATATAGTGATGCTTCTCACCAAGGCTTGGGATGTGTATTAATGCAACATGGTAAGGTGATAGCTTATGCATCTAGGCAACTGAGACCACATGAGATCTCATATCCAGTGCATGATTTAGAATTGGCTGCAGTTGTATTTGCATTGAAGATTTGGAGGCATTATCTGTATGGTGAGACATTCCAAATCTTCACAAACCATAAAAGTTTGGGTTATTTGCTGACACAAAAAGAGTTAAACATGAGGCAAAGACAATGGTTAGAGCTATTGAAAGATTATGACTGTACAATTGAGTACCATCCAGGGAAAGCCAATGTGGTAGCAGGTGCATTGAGTAGGAAGGCTAGTAGCAGTGTAGCTCATTTACAAACATCATTTTTTCCTTATTTGATTCAATTACAATCCATGAATGTTGAATTAAATATGCATGATAGAGGATCATTGATTGCTACTCTTCAAGTCAGACCTATGCTAAATGAGAGAATTAAAGAAGCATAAAGTAAAGATCCTGAATTATGTGAGAAAATTGATGTGGTAAGGCAGGGAAATAATACAGAGTTTCATTTGCAGAATGATACATTGATGTTAAAGTCACACATATGTGTTCCAGACACTGAGAACTTGCATCAGGAAATAATGGAAGAGGCACACAATGCACCGTATGCAATGCACCCAGGGATGACAAAGATGTATCACAGTTTAAGGCCTCATTACTGGTAGCCAAGAATGAAGAAAGACATAGCAGAATATGTTTCCAAATGCTTGACATGTCAACAGATTAAAATTGAACATCAAGCACCAATTGGAAAACTTCAACCATTGCCAATACCATAATGGAAATGGGAAAGAATAACGATGAATTTTATCTATGGATTGCCAAGAACTCCACGGAAAAATGATGCAGTATGGGTAATTATTGACATATTAACCAAGTCAGCACATTTTCTACCTATCAGATGGGGCTGTATTAACACATAATTTCACACATTTAGATAAATTAAAGTATAAAACATATTAGGATCATTAGGATTTTATGTAGGCATGACAAGTTTTGGAAAGGGATGATAGAAATGGGATATGGTATGGTTGTGTAGGAAAATCAAGTGAGTAAAAGCGAGACCCTCAAGAGGGTGACAAAGGCAAGGGAAAAGCTATTTAGTGAGGGAAGAAAAAGAAGGGAAAAGGAAAGCTCCAAGGCTGATTAGGTATGTGCTTCATTGATAAAAATCTTACATGTTATCTAAATGTGTGAAATTATGTGTTAATACTTGATAATGGTAATGGGACTAAATAGTTTGATGATATTAAGAAATGTCAATGTAATTATGATATGAAAACTTTGGTATAAAAATGAATGCATATGATGGATGTAATTATTAGATAGATTTGTGTCAATTGATGACTCTGCTACAGAATTCTACGAGCAGTCTTGGTATTTTTTATCATAACTAATGTTCTGGTAATGGGATTGAGATGAAATTAGTTGGAAATGAAAGTAGACTGATAAGGATAAAACTTTCATTCTGAACCTAAGTTCAAATTTTAATTGCAAATAGGCTAAACATTGGACATAAAATTCCGGACCTGTAGGTATCCAAAAAATATTGGGTAAAACTAATGGAACACCCTTTAGAAAAAGAACCATAAATTTTGATAGAAAATTTGAATTTGTATAATTTTTAATGTGCCTGAAATCTGAGACCTTAAGCTACAAAATAATAGAATATCATAAATTCAAATTCGAACTATGAATGGGCTAAAAATGGGGTCCAAAATTAGGACCGAAATCTGTTATAAACAAAGAATTGACATATTGGGCTTTTGCATGTGGTGTGATGAATACATATATTAAGTAATGTGAATTTTGACTTTAATTGTAGTTATAAATGTTTAATAAATTATTTATGTGTGAGGTTCTAATTCAATAATAATGGAAATAAATAATAAAAATAAATAAATATATAAGTGAAAATTCAGTATAATTATCATTTTTGAAATTATTGTGAATAATAATCTTAATATTGGGAGTAAATATAAAAATAGTTAAGTCCCAAGACACTTAACCTAAAATTATAATAGAGAATAGTTTGACATGCCAATTAGGGGATTTAAGGCACTCAGTGCCAAAACATGAAAGCCGATAATGACAATTCTATAAATGCGCTCGGCGCAAAATTATTAAGCCGATAATGACAATATTACAAAAGCTGGTAATGACATTATTATAAAAGCGCTCAGCACAATATTATGAAAGCTGGTAATGGCAACCCCATTATTCCTATTAGTTAGTTTGGTTATAGATGTTATGAGCGTAAAGAAAATGAAAATAACAATAATATAAAAGTGTGTCATTTTGATAATATTGTGCTAAATCAAAAATTGCTAAATATTAAATGTATGATAACATTTATTGCATTTCATGTATTTCTTTTGTTTTATGCCTTATTTGTGAAAATTTTGATATGACATATAAAAAAATATATGTATGTAAAATTTTTATCCCTGAAGCACCACTAAGCTAGCAGCTTAAAGCGGATGATTTCTTTTGCGCAGGTTCTAAAGAATAACCCTAGATAGTATAATTGTCAGAAGAAAAAGGGTATTCAGATGAAATGTGACTTAAAGCTTTGGACTATTTTTGGTATATTTTGTCAAAAATTTTATAAATTAAATTATAGTTTTATTTCATTTAGAATGTATTGGAGATGCGTATATCTAATATAATGGACATAGTTTGGATGTAAAATAATAAATTACATAATTAGCTTATCATATTGTATTTGAGTTAACCATTATCATGTTATGGGGTATCGAACATGACCCACTCACATAAATTGCCACCCTATTAAAAATGGGTCTTTGTATTCTTTTAAATAACACAAAATAAACTTATATGCAACCGGTAAGAAAATACTTGTGGGCTTGAAACAAACAAAGAAGAATGACTACCTATGCTTTATATAAGAAATTTACAACGAATGAATTAATCTTGGCCAATTGATGCATAAGAAGCAAAAATAAAAAATAAAAAATCAAATTCAGTTGTGGAAAAATGAGATTTTAAACCTAGCCTAACCTAATTATGATAAATTGAAAAGAAAATTGATCTATCTAGTTGTAATAAAAAAAATATAGATGCAAATTTGAATATAGGCAACACACTAACAAAAACAAAGTTCTAATGTAATTCAAACTCCTAAAAAGGAAAAATAAATTGTCTAAATTCAAACTAAAGCATATATTCTAATCTAGTTAAATGGAAAAATTTTACTTAAGAAAAATGTGATTTTTGTTGGAGTAAACAATACCTCCCACAATCATTTAATTTATAAACTAATTGAGATTGAAGGTTCATACTTTTTGATCCCCCAACAAAATTTTGAAATGAATATCTATTAAAATTAATTAGCCAATTGTATTAAGAAATTTTCTATTTTGTCTTCATGCATTGTCCATGTCTTCTTCTTAAAACTTATTTCTTTTTACTTGTGCAATTGATTCCATGACCATGTGTCCTTATGCATGCTAATATTGCCATTTGTTGCTTTCTTGTTCATTAAAAGATTTCTTTTGTTACATAGTTGGTCATAATGCGTTCAACTCTAGTTTTGAAATTTATCAATCCTCAACATTCTTCTCAATTTGCTTCAATAACTAAGAAGATCAATTATTAGTCATCATTAATCAATAGAATGTAAATCAAGATGGCAAGCTTCGTTGTTTGTTATTTATCCCATGCTTGACACATAATTGTAAATTTCTTTTCAGGTTTTTGACTTATAATTTTAATGCAAAATATAGCAAAATGATGATTATCCGATTCAATGCTCACTAATTTGGCTCTCATGTTTGAAATAAAATTCTCTCATTATTGAATCTCATTATTACTTTGGCCTCCAATTCACCTAAAAGCCTATTAAATACCTCAACATCCTATGGTTGATTTCAATCTTGGCTAAAGAGCAATGAAAATTTTGAACTCAATTTTGGTAGAATCCTTTATAAACGAAATGAAGACCCTTAATCTTATTGAACCAAATTGGCTATTAGATGCCAAAATAGGTTGTATCAGCATAAAACATTGAATATCAAAACTAACAGCCAACATTTTCACTAAGAAAATCAACTCTTTTGGATCCCATGAAGATTGCTTTTATATATCACATTCATCGGCCAATGAATGTTGAAAAAATTATTGTTAAAACTCTTAATTTCAAATGTTAGAACATCTAGAAATTAACATTATGAAAAACTTGTAATTGAAAAAATTATTGTTAGAACTCTTAATTTCTAATGTTAGAACATCTAGAAAATTAACCTTATGAAAAACTTGTAATTTCCATTGGATAAACTAGGATAAGAATACTTGACGTTAACTCTTTTAGGACTTAAGCCTTTATTCCATTAATTTCTTTTTAGGATCATAATTCAAAGAACTTTTTTTAACTTTCTATTATTGTCTTATACAATTACAGTCGATTATTGACCCACTTTCTACTCCACTTTTTATGTCGTAGACATTTTATAAAGAAAAATTCCTCAAAATGAGAGACATCAAAAAATATATTAATGATGATTATATTCTTATCATGATGTACCAATTGAATTCCCTTCATTCAAGGTAATTAATCATTTGAGTGTTCTTGTCCCTTAATAAAGATATTAATTAGTATGTAGTGATCATCATATGAATTACCAAATTTCTACCCCATTGCTCACACATTTGATGATCTTCATGTAGGTCCCAACATCTTCAATAGATGGGTGAATTGTACTTTTAAAATTTTTTCTTCTTTAGAACATTGTTTGCTGCCTTTTACTTCTACCGAGTAGAATATAGATTTATACTTAGTAAAACCTGACAATTTTCTACTATTAACTTTTATTTGTACCTTTTAATTACAAAAATAAAACCTTTGTACCAAAATTATGTCAAGAAATCAGAAGAACTTTTGAAGCAATAATATTCGGCCATATTTGTTTTTCAAATGAAAGATTATTAAACTTATCGATTTGATTTATCAAAGATAGTAGATATTATCAAGCTTGCAATATTGTATTTTGATTTTGATTGTTAAATCAGATCTTAATCTTGCAAAAATAAAGTAAATAAAAGATAAGCAAACAACCACACAATGAATAAGTCGATTTATAGTAGTTTAGCTTTAATTTTCCTAGTAGACTCCCATTACAAAAAAGTGCAGATTTAGTGATAGAAAAATCTGTTGCTAAATCATATTTTTTGTCACTAAATATTCTTAGAAACATAACAACAATGAAAAAAATTGTCGTATATTTGGCTACAGATTTTGTATCCATAGTTATATTTAACGACAAAACAATTCGTCATTAATTGTAAACATATGTCGCTAATTTCATCTACAAGTAGATGACCAATGACAAAATTTGCAATAAATTAGCGACATATTATAATCCGTCACTAAGTTTTGATGGTGAGTACAATAGTGACGGATTTAATCCATCACTAAATTTTTTAATTTATTATTGTTTTATTTGTGCTAGTATAACTACAAAATAATATCTTATTTATTGAACAACAAAAATAACATATTATTTGAAGTACTTGACTATTATGACATTTAATTAGCACAAATAATATACGTAACAATATAAACATGCAAAAAATCGAATCCTAACCAAATATAGTACATGTTTCCTGAACAAAAATTTAAAATGTAATAATAATGTGAAAAATAGATAAGGTATCCATTCTTTAGAAAACTCATTCTCATTTTTATCATCAACATGAGCAACACCATCGGTAACAGGGGAAGCTTTAGTAGATTGTCGTAGTGGTATAATGCCCTAACTACGTAACAATACTATCATGGCCTATAGCTAGGACTCTAAAGCTATGATACATCCACTTTTTTTCCTACACTTTCTACTCTACCTCATCAATTTGTTTGATTCTCTTTATATCATCCATGAATATGGGGACAGTGGAACTGAAGCCTACACAACTTGACATAAATGTCTTGTGAGAGAGATGGAAGAGAGATAACTTTTATTTCTCTAAGTGTGCAGCCACGAAATTAACCTTTAATAAGGCTATTTATATGTCTTTTACTATGCATTAGAATAGGATTTCTCAAACCTTAGGTTTTAAGCTTCATATTTAAAAGAGAATTGCTGAACCAACCCCATTCACTATTTTGAAACATTGTTCGCAACTGTGAATGGTGCTTCACAATCGTGAATAACATTTCACGCCCGTGACATTTTGTGACACAATGGCAGTAGCATTCGTGGACTCATTAGCGACCACGAACTTCGTCGCAAATACTCCATCTCCAATCGCAGCACTCTTTCGCGACAAGGAGACATTTGTGACTGTGAATTCATCTAGCCAAAAATTTATCTCTCCTAATTTTGGATCCAATCTAAGGCCCATTTCAAATCTCTTTCATTCCTTCTATGTGTGTGACCCATTAGGTTTCTGATTATGTTGGTGGCTCAAATCATTATACGATTTTAAGCAGATCATAAGTGGTATCTAGCAACACATCTTGACCTCCAATTGATCAAAAAGTTAGTGGTCTAACTATAAACTCTTCCATAGACAATTACTATGCAATTTGTCCTTTCACTAAACTATACCTCATTTGATATAGATCATGGACTGTGTGTCAATTTTTACTACACTGATTACGTCACATATAGTCCAAATGGTATTAGTTATTGTCTATGGATTTATTACTCTATTAGACATGTCTTTAAATATGTTCTTCAAGACTTGTCCACCTCGACCAAAGATTTCTGAGCATGTGATTGTCTCATAGCAGGTCATCCAATGCATTTGGCCACTCTAGCAAGTATCCACATGTTAACTATAAACATGTCATATTTTTAGCTTATGAAATCAATTATTTAACCTAGTCAAGGAGTATAACATGTGCTAGTCTATTCAGATTAACAATGTCTCATCTTTTTAATCATATGACTAGGGATTATTTAGGTATAATCATAATTGTACATGATAGGAATCCCACCATCATGATCTCATAATGATTTCCTTCATGTTGTGTAATATACCAAGTTTTTCATTAAACAGTCTAAGATCTATATCAATTCATATGCAATGAGTACCATATAATGAAAATGCCTTTTATTAACAATAATTGTGTACATCAAGTGCTTGAGGTGATTGCCTTTAGGGAACCTCTCTAACATCTTGTCTGACTTTGACTTGGACTACTTCTCCATCAACTTATAGGATTATAGTGAGATGACGTCTGAATTGAACAATATGGTTGAGAGCCATAACGTTCTGCATACCAGGGCACTAAGCCAACCTAATGCAACTAGTGTTTAGAGTCCAAGAGTAGTACCAATCTTAAACAAGCTGATTAAAGCTAGATTATTTTGAGGCAACATATGGCAAGTTTGTTGTAGCAGAATGCTAGAGTTGTACCATATCCAATACCAGTTCCTCCACCTACACCTCTGAAGCTAAGGGTACAACTAAACAAGCTCCGTAAGTTTGGAGCCACATACTTTTTATGAACTACGAATAATGAACATGTCATATCCATTAATTTAGATCCCGCATCACATGTGTCACAAAGTTGACGCGTTTGACCAACTAGAGTCTAAATTCGGATTTTGACGGGAATTAATCAAAGTAATGATTAATTATGATGATATATACCTAATAAAGTATTTAAAATTCTTAAAACATGTTAAAATAACAAAGGATTAAATTGCAAAATTTGACAAGTTTTGGAGTCAATTTGCAGTTTACCAAAAATTGAAGGATTATATAAGATGTTAATTAAACATGATTTTTGGACATGATTACATATGTTGGCCGGCTATTAAAAGAAAGAGAGTGAGATTTACATGTTAATTATGCTAAGTATCAAGTTTTGGTCAAGATAGTAGGACCCACAATAAGACTTTTGGTTTATTTTCTTCTTTTCTCTTTTCTTCTTCATTCTCATTATATTTGGTCTTTTTTTTTTCTGGTTCTAGAACTAGTCACACCAACCTCTTATGAACTCCATACCCAAGAACTTCTTCAAGAAATAGAAAGGAAGAGAAGAGAGAGAAAAGAACAAGATAAAGTGATTTTCATACCCAACAATCTCGTAGAAGTTAAGGAGAGCAAGAAGGAAGGCAAACAAACAAGTTTTAAGGAGAGAGAAATCTCCAAGGTGGTGATTAGGAGCAGAAAAGAGTATAGGTAAAAACTCTTTATCTCCTCTTTTATCTTTTCTTAAGGAAGTCTTAGTTTTGAGCTCTTATAGAGCCTATGAGGGATGAAAGAGGGTGTAATGGCCCAAATACCGGATTAGTTGTAAATTGTAGTTTCTGAAATTGATCAGCATACCCGAGGTCAAAAATATATCCGTGGGTGAAAAATATTTTATTCAATCATCAGAAAATTTAAGTTATGACTAGTTCGGAGGTAAAATTTGGAGTGAAAATAAGGTGAAATAAGTCATCAAAAGTCAAAAATAAGAAAAAATTGGGACACGGTCTACCTAATAAATTGGTTTGACCATACTTTGACCCGCTATTAAAAATAGTAAACGCCATCTAAAAATTTATTTTAAGACATGAATAGATACTAAATAATATTTATAATTATTTGACAATGAAAAAGAAATTTTACGGTAGTACCAAAATTTGACTAACCAGTCCGGTTTGGGTGAGTCGGACAGAAAGACTCTGATTGAGTTGAAAATTTTTATGTGGGCATATATATATATATATATATATATATATATATATATATATATATTATGAATTATGGAATCAAATTTGGGTGAAATTGAGTTTGAAAAGTGAGAGAAATAATTTAAAGTGATTAAATGAGCCTTAATTTTACAAGTGGGCCTAATTGGTTTGGACTTTGACTTGACCAAGCCCAGCCCATTCTAGCCTTCTATTTAAGCTCAAAATATCAGAATTCTCTAGAGAGAATTCTGCATCTTCTTCTTCCTTTCATGCTTCCCCTTTGGCCAAATGGGTTTTCCAATCTTCTTCACCAAATTTCTCTTCTCCTCTCTAATTCTTACACCAAAATCATGAACCCTAATATTATTTCAGCCCCTCTATTAGCTAGTTGAAGTCTCAAATCTTCATTTGAAGGGCTAGAGTGGAAGGAAATCAAAGGATACAAGTTAGGACACAAAATTGAGGTAAGAGAATTTAAAGGTTTAAAATTTATTTAAGGGTTCAAATAGAGAGTTTAAGGTATGTAGGTGATATTTATGAAGTTAGATTGAGTTATAGAAGCAAAATAATGGAGGTTTAATGGTATGTATGTTTCAGCCAAGGTAGGGATTCAAGGTGGTGAAGGCACTTCAAAGGAAAAAGCCAAGGAAAAAGAAGCCTAGGAAGGCTAAAGAAAAGAAATCAGGTTAGTGGTTTCAAAATCTACTTATTTCCCTTGTTTATGCTTGAATTAGGGTAATGAAATTTAGGGAATTTGTGTGTTTTGCATGTAAATAGTAATGAAAGCTTTAAATATGATGAAGGGAATATAAAAAGTGGATTAGAATTGTCACACCCCCTTACCCTACTATCGTTCAGCAAGGTAAGTGAGTATTACCCGTCTTACTGTTTTATATAATTAATGAAGTGAAGTAAATTTTTTTTTTCCGAAAATATTGCATAAAATAAAATAATATTTCATACAAGCCCAAATATTAAAACTTTTATTTATTTATAAAGTACATTAATTTAAATTCAAACTATATTCTTTTACATAGTAACTCACATATTTAATACACATTATATGAAATAAAAACAATACTTTAATTTACAAAGTTTTTTAACAAAATATACCAAAAAAGAAAACTCAGAGCTTTTTGCTGCTTCCCTCCGGATACCCTTCTTCTTCTGACAGACTATATCCTACGGCTACCCTTCTAAACCTGCGCGAGAGGAAACCACCCGCGCTAAGCTACTAGCTTAGTGGTGCTTCAATGATAAAAATTTTACATACATATATATTTTCTCACATATTAATTAACCATTTAATAAATAATGCATAAAATAAAAATTTCTATAAAATCAAATAAATTTCATTCAACATGTAATAGTAACAAATTTAATTCATGTAACACTTATTAAAATCACATACTTCAATATTAGTATTATTATTATTTTCTTGTGCCCATAACACCTATAACTCAACTATCTAATAGGAATAACGGGGTTGCCATAATGTAGCACCGAGCGCTTTTATAATAATGCCATTACTGGCTTTTGTTATATTGCCATTACCGGCTTAATAATTTTGCGCCGAGCGCATTTATTAATTGCCATTACCGGCTTTCACATTTGACACCGAGTGCCTAAATTCCCCTGATTGGCATGTCAAACTATTCCCTATTCTAGTTCTAGACTAGGTGTTTTTGGGCTTAACTATTTTTATATTAATTCACAATATTTTCAACTATCATAAGTATGCTTGTTTATTTTTGTTCTGTATTCCCATTATTATTACAATAAAATATCATATATAAATAATCTGCTAAACCTTGATAATTACCATCAAAGTAAATATTTGCATTAATTATTATATATAATTAACATACCACATGCATAAGTCCAACACTTCACGTTTTATACCTATGGCAGAATTTGGACCTGTTTTTTGGGCTTCATTTTTAGCCCATTTATAATTATAATTTGGAGTTTTGGCCTTCTAACAATTTAGCTTATTGCCTTAGCTTTCAGATGCATCAAAAATCACGTAAATCCCAATTTTATATCAAAAGTTATGATTAATTCACTACTGCATCATCACAGAATTTTCTGCCCAGAATTTTTCTGGACAGATTCTAGGTTTAAACTTCGTGCATTTAACTGGGAAAATATAGACATAATTAGATATTATAGTCTAAATAAAAATTAAAGCCCTGTGTCTTATCTTTCATTTCCAACAAAGAACATACAAAACCGAGTTCCATAACTGAAGTTATCATCAAAATAGACAGAGCTGTTCCTGGAATTCTGTACCCGAGCCATCAATTGACATCAATCCATATTTCAACCACATTCATCATTTGCAATCATTTTAATACTAAAATTTCCAGAATTACAAATACATTCATATATCTCAATTATTTCACACCATTTGGTCTCATTTCCATATATAATATCAAAAGTCACAATATTTCTCTCTTTACCTTTTTTTTCCCTCAATATTTCTCTCTTTACCTTTTTTTTTTCTTCCTTCCTTCTTGTTCCTTTAGTACCTTTTATGGTAAGAACTCTTAAAATCAGATTTTTGCCTCTCAAAACTAATTTATAATTTATTTGCTTTCTTTTTCAAGCTTGGATTGAATGAAAATGGAGGCTTAGGGAGGGAGTATGTTGGACGGCTAAAGAGGTGAAGAAAGAATAAGATGATGACTTTGATATTTTGGGTGGAAGAATAAAGAATTCCTCATTTTTTTTTTAGGTGAGTATTTGGTGGTTCCATGCCTACATTAAGCTCTTCATCCATTGGTCCAAAATATAAATTAATTTTAATGAAATTTTAATGAAATTTTAAACTTTAAGAAATTTCTTATTTGAAACATCTTCCTCCATATTCACACTTTTTCCCCAAACAATTGCCATAATACCGATTTTGTCCATAGAAAGTTTTATTTTTTTCTAATTCTACCCCAAATCTTTTTAATTCCCAAATAATAATACCCTTAATTATTTTCTCTTATTATTATTCATTTTTTTTGTTTAAATTTAGACTCCGATTGAACCAGTGGACCCCACTACGGTCACGCGCAATCGAGCCTAAATCACTGAATGTTACAATTCTCTTCCCCTTAAGAAAATTTCGTCCTCGAAATTTACCTGATTAGGTGGAGCTGAATAACTGAGGATGTTGAGTTCTCATCATTTCTTCACTCTCCCAGGTGGCTTCTTCTACTTCATGATTGCGCCATAGGACCTTTACTAGTGGTACCTTCTTGTTCCGTAGTTCTTTGACTTCTCGAGCTATGATTTTCACTGGCTCTTCACCATAAGTCAAGTCTGGTTGTACCTCTATTGATTCCACAGGTATTACATGTGTCGGATCCGATCTATATCTTCTTAACATTGAGACATGAAACACATTGTGGATCTTATCCAATTCTGGTGGTAAGGCCAACCTGTAAGCCACTGGACCCACACGTTCAAGTATTTCGTATGGTCCAATAAATCTAGGACTCAGTTTCCCCTTTTTACCAAAACGCAGTACTTTTTTCCAAGGTGAGACTTTCAAAAATACCTTTTCTCCGACAGTATACTCAATGTCCTTCCTCTTCAAATCGGCATAGGATTTTTGTCGATCAGTTGCAGCTTTTAATCGATCTTTGATTAATTTCACCTTCTCCTCTGTTTGTTGCACTAATTCTGGCCCCATAAATTTCTTTTCACCAAGTTCTGTCCAGCATAATGGTGTCCTACATCTCCTTCCATACAAAGCTTCGTATGGTGCCATGCCGAGACTAGTTTGATAGCCGTTGTTGTAAGCAAATTCCATCAATGGTAAATGTTTATCCCAGCTACCCTCAAAATTAATTACGCAAATTCTCAGCATATCTTCCAACAATTGAATCACTCGTTCGGATTGCCCATCTGTTTATGGGTGAAATGTTGTACTAAAAGCAAGTCGGGTCCCCAATGCTTGCTGTAGACTTTTCCAAAATTTTGATGTGAACCGTGGGTCTCGATCAGAAATAATAGATACTGGCACCCCATTTAGTCGAATTATCTCATTGACATATAATTCTGCTAACCGGCTCAATGAATAATCCATCCGAACTGGCAGAAAGTGAGCCGACTTGGTAAGCCTGTCAACAATTACCCATACTGCATCATGCTTCTTTTGTGTCAAAGGCAACCCAGATACAAAATCCATTGTAATTATTTTCCACTTCCATTCTGGAATTGCAATAGGCTGCAATAATCCAGATGGTACCTGGTGTTCTGCTTTCACTTGTTGGCATGTCAAGCATCTTGTAGTATATTCCATTATATCCTTCTTCATTCCTGGCCACCAATAATGAGTCTTCAGGTTCTGATACATTTTATTGCTCCCTGGATGCATGGAATAAGTTGTATTATGTGCCTCTTTTAGAATTATTTGCTTTAATCCGCTATCATTTGGCACGCACAATCTTCCCCTGTAACTTATGCTTCCATCATCTTCAACCTTAAAGTCAGGTCTCTCCCCATTTTTCACTGCCTCAGCAATTATCATCAATTTTTGATCTTGCTTCTGAACTTTTCTCACTTGTTGCCTTAAAGTAGGTTGGACCCATAACTCTGCCAAAATAAATTGTGAGTCTAATTTTTTTCAATTTTATTATTACTTTCTATATATTATATTATAATTGAGGAAAATTTAAACTATACCTGCCAGTGTTTTTCTACTCAAGGCATCCGCTACTACATTGGCTTTGCCTGGCTGATAGTCAATAATACAATTATAATCCTTGATTAACTCCAACCAGCGTCTTTGCCTTAAGTTCAACTCCTTTTGTGTAGGAAGATATTTGAGGCTCTTATGATCTGTATATATGTAGCACCGCTCGCCATACAAATAATGTCGCCAAATTTTCAAAGCAAACACTATTGCTGCCAACTCCAAATCATGAGTAGGGTAATTTAGCTCATGAGGCTTCAATTGCCTAGATGCATAAGCAAATACTTTACCCTCTTGCATTAATACACAACCTAGCCCATTATGAGAGGCATCACTGTATATCACAAAATCTTTCCCTAGTGTAGGTTGGGTCAAAACAGGTGCTTCGGTTAATATGGCTTTTAGTTTCTCAAAGCTTGCCTGGCACCGATCTGTCCACTCAAACTTAATTTCTTTTCTGAGCAATTTAGTAATTGGTGCAGCTATGCTTGAAAATCCCTTCACAAACCTTCTATAGTAGCCAGCTAATCCAAGGAAACTTCGGACTTCTGTTACATTGCGAGGTGGCTTCCAACTTATAATGGCTTCTATTTTGTTAGGATCAACCTGGATTCCTTCAACTGAAATAATATGCCCTAAGAATCCCACTTCTTCCAACCAGAACTCACATTTTGACAGCTTTGCATACAATTGATTTTCCCTCAAAGTCTGCAGTACTATTCTGAGATGCCTGTCATGTTCTCCCTTGTCCCTCGAATACACCAAAATATCATCTATAAAAACTACCACAAACTGATCAAGATAAGGCCTAAAAATTATGTTCATCATATCCATAAAGGCAGCTGGTGCATTCGTTAAGCCAAATGGCATAACTAGAAACTCATAGTGGCCATATCGAGTTCTGAAGGCTGTTTTAGATACATCTGATTCTTTGATTTTCAGTTGGTGGTACCCGAATCTGAGATCAATCTTAGAGAATACTCCTGCTCCCTTCAATTGATCAAACAAATCATCAATTCTAGGTAGTGGGTATTTATTTTTAATTGTCACCTTGTTCAATTGTCGGTAATCAATACATAACCGAAGGGTGTCATCCTTCTTTTTCACAAACAACACCGGAGCACCCCATGGTGACACACTGGGCCTTATGAACCCTTTGTCGAGCAATTCCTGCAATTAAACCTTTAACTCTCTCAATTCTGCAGGTGCCATTCTATAAGGAGTAATTGATATCGGGGCTGTACTAGGAATCACATTAATAGCAAATTCTATATCCCTATCTGGTGGTAACCCCGGCAAATCTTCAGGAAATACATCTGAGAACTCACACACTGTAGGGATGTCCTTGAGTTCTGGGCTCCCCTTCCTGGTATCTATCACATGGGCCAAATTTGCCTCACATCCCTTCCTAATATATTTTCGAGCTTTTAATGCTGAAATAACACTGGTCAAACATGTTTGGCCTACAGCTTGAATGATGGTGTCATCTTGCCCGAAAATTTTAAGTACAACTTTTCTAGATCGGCAGTCGACTATAGCTCCATGCTTTGTCAACCAATCCATACCCAGAATAGCATCATATTCATGAAAAGGTAGTTCTATTAAGTCTGCTGGAAATTCTCTACCCTGAATAATTATTGAACTGTTTCTATAAATCTTATTCACTTTCACACTATGTCCCAGTGGATTGGTCACAATTATCTCATATTATAAGGTCTAAGGTATCATGTTCCCTTGTCTAAGTGCCGCTGTACTTATGTATGAATGCGTGGAACCAGGATCTATCAAAGCATGTAAATCAAAATCAAATAAAGATAATTTACCAACTATGACGTCTGGTGCATCCTGGTCTTCACGAGCCCTCATCACATATGCCCGAGCTGGGGTCCTACTGCCTCCGGGTCTGTCAACTGTCTCTGATATCCCCTGACTCTGTCCGGTACGACCACCTCTAAACTGGCTTCGACCTCTACCACGGCTCTGTACCGGTGTCATAGTCTGTGCTGGTGCCATACTACCTGTACCGAGTCTGGGACAATCTTTCTTCATATGGTCAGTAGCTCCACATCTCATACATGCCCCAGTTAACCACCAACACTCTCCTGTATGAGCTTTACCACAATGCTGACACAAAGTCAGAGCTGGTCTCTTGGGAAATGATGCTGGTGAACTAGCAGATGATGCCACATGTCTAAATTGCTGACTCCGCCTATCAGAAAATGTCTGTCTAGCCACCCTTGTCTGAAATGGTCTGGGTACTATTCGTCCTTTCCTACCCGATGTCTGGGCCACACTAGCTGTTGACTTCTTATAATGCTCTTCTGTCTTCAGTTTTTTCCTTCTTTCAACACTAATAGCAGAGGACACTAGCGTAGCAAAATCTGTATGCTGGTGGGAAGCCACTAAATACCCAATCTCCTCATTGAGACCGTCTTCAAATCTACGACATTTATCAGCTTCATCTCCAATAATCCCAGTAGCATACTTGCTCAACCTGGTGAACTCCATCTCATACTCAGCTACTGTCATACCCCTCTGCCTCAAATTCAGGAATTCTCGCTTTTTCTCATCAACATAGATTCTTGGCACGTATTTCTTTCTAAACTCTGTCACAAAGAAATCACATGTCTGAGGGGTCGGAGTCTGAAGTTTTGCTAATAACAATTTCCACCAGTCATAGGCATGCTCCTGAAGGAGAGATACTGCATATCTAACCTTGTACTCCTCTGGACATTGCAGCTCTTCAAAAACCCTTTATGTCTTTTCCAACCAAAATTCTGCTGCTGTTGGGTCATCCTCTTTCTTACCCATAAAATATGTAGCCCCGTATTTTCTTAATTTATTAATATGGGGTTTCGGTTGAGGTGGGGGAGGTGGTGGAGTTGGTGGAGCTGGTGGCGGCACAACTTGTGCTATCTGCTGTAACAAAGTAGCCATTTGTTGCATAAGGGGTACCTGACCCGCGTTAACCTGTTCTTCAGCATGTTGTGGAGCTATAACGCTAGGCTCTGAGGCTCTAATTGATGCTGACTGTCTATGAGCAGCCGAGTCAGCTATACTATCACCCTCCTGTTCTTCACGATTTTGTCTTGATTCCGAATCCATTAAAACCTATATTGTCAGAAGAATGGTCCCTTATTAGAATATAGCAGCTTAAAAACAATGCAAATGCTAAAAACATGCATTTATCTTCCCATACCCACTAAGTAAGAACCATCTAAACCTATGGCTCTGATACCAAAAATTGTCACACCCCCTTACCCTACTATCGTTCAACAAGGTAAGTGAGTATTACCCGTCTTACTGTTTTATAAAATTAATGAAGTGAAGTAAATTTTTTTTTCCGAAAATATTGCATAAAATAAAATAATATTTCATACAAGCCCAAATATTAAAACTTTTATTTATTTATAAAGTACATTAATTTAAATTCAAACTATGTTCTTTTACATAGTAACTCACATATTTAATACACATTATATGAAATAAAAACAATACTTTAATTTACAAAGTTTTTTAACAAAATATACCAAAAAAGAAAACTCAGAGCTTTTTGCTGCTTCCCTCCGGATACCCTTCTTCTTCTGACAGACTATATCCTACGGCTACCCTTCTAAACTTGCGCGAGAGGAAACCACCCGCGCTAAGCTACTAGCTTAGTGGTGCTTCAATGATAAAAATTTTACATACATATATATTTTCTCACATATTAATTAACCATTTAATAAATAATGCATAAAATAAAAATTTCTATAAAATCAAATAAATTTCATTCAACATGTAATAGTAACAAATTTAATTCATGTAACACTTATTAAAATCACATACTTCAATATTAGTATTATTATTATTTTCTTGTGCCCATAACACCTATAACTCAACTATCTAATAAGAATAACGGGGTTGCCATAATGTAGCACCGAGCGCTTTTATAATAATACCATTACTGGCTTTTGTTATATTGCCATTACCGGCTTAATAATTTTGCGCTGAGCGCATTTATTAATTGCCATTACCGGCTTTCATATTTGGCACCGAGTGCCTAAATTCCCCTGATTGGCATGCCAAACTATTCCCTATTCTAGTTCTAGACTAGGTATTTTTGGGCTTAACTATTTTTATATTAATTCACAATATTTTCAACTATCATAAGTATGCTTGTTTATTTTTGTTCTGTATTCCCATTATTATTACAATAAAATCTCATATATAAATAATCTGCTAAACATTGATAATTACCATCAAAGTAAATATTTTCATTAATTATTATATATAATTAACATACCACATGCATAAGTCCAACACTTCACGTTTTATACCTATGGCAGAATTTGGACCTGTTTTTGGGCTTCATTTTTAGCCCATTTATAATTATAATTTGGAGTTATGGCCTTCTAACAATTTTTAGCTTATTTCCTTAGCTTTCAGATTCATCAAAAATAACGTAAATCCCAATTTTATATCAAAAGTTATGATTAATTCACTACTGCATCATCACAGAATTTTCTGCCCAGAATTTTTCTGGACAGATTCTAGGTTTAAACTTCGTGCATTTAACTGGGAAAATATAGACATAATTAGATATTATAGTCTAAATAAAAATTAAAGCCCTGTGTCTTATCTTTCATTTCCAACAAAGAACATACAAAACCGAGTTCCATAACTGAAGTTATCATCAAAATAGACAGAGCTGTTCCTGGAATTCTGTACCCGAGCCATCAATTGACATCAATCCATATTTCAACCACATTCATCATTTGCAATCATTTTAATACTAAAATTTCCAGAATTACAAATACATTCATATATCTCAATTATTTCACACCATTTGGTCTCATTTCCATATATAATATCAAAAGTCACAACAAAACACATAACATCTCAAAAATACAAACATAACAAACCTTAACATATAATTTCATACATATTAACAACATGCAAAATTTTTATCAATGAAGCACATACCTAATCAGCCTTGGTTCTTCCTTTAAACCTTATTTTCCTTCCCTTATTAGCTAGCTTTCTCCTTGCCTTTGTCACCCTCTTGAGGGCCTCTCACTTGTTCACTTATTTTTCCTACACAATTTTACCACATCTCAATTCCAACATCCAATTTCAATGTTTTTCATGTCTACATAATATTCTAATGCTCCTAATATGATTTACACCTTAATTGAGCTAAAATGTACTAAGGTTAAACTTCCTTCTTCATATGTCATGGTTGCCCAAAAACCATATCCTAGTTACCAATTCATTTTCTTCAATTCAACACTCAAATCATATTTTCCTTATCACCAATTGTTGTGTTTTCATATTAATTTCAATTTTCCCTAATTTCTTTAATTATGGCAGCCCCTTATTCATCCATTAACATCATATTTTCTTTAGTTTTTAAGAAATAAAACAATTATCTAACATCAAATATCATCAATTCAAAGTCCAATTACAGCTTCATCAACTAAACACAAACTTAATTTTCTACTTCCAATCTTGCAACATAAGCTCAATCTACCAAACCTAATCACATCTATCATCATCATGGGTCTCAAATAGAAGGAAAAAGGTTAAATTTAAGAAGAATAAACTCACCTTAAGAGTTCTCCAAGGTGGGCCGAAATTCCCCTTAATATTTCTCTCTTTACCTTTTTTTTTTCTTCCTTCCTTCTTGCTCCTTTGGTACCTTTTATGGTAAGAACTCTTAAAATCAGATTTTTGCCTCTCAAAACTAATTTATTTGCTTTCTTTTTCAAGCTTGGATTGAATGAAAATGGAGGCTTAGGGAGGGAGTATGTTGGACGGCCAAAGAGGTGAAGAAAGAATAAGATGATGACTTTGATATTTTGGGTGGAAGAATAAAGAATTCCTCATTTTTTTTTAGGTGAGTATTTGGTGGTTCCATGCCTACATTAAGCTCTTCATCCATTGGTCCAAAATATAAATTAATTTTAATGAAATTTTAATGAAATTTTAAACTTTAAGAAATTTCTTATTTGCCACATCTTCCTCCATATTCACACTTTTTCCCCAAATAATTGCCATAATACCGATTTTTCTCATAGAAAGTTTTTTTTTTCTAATTCTAGCCCAAATCTTTTTAATTCCCAAATAATAATACCCTTAATTATTTTCTCTTATTATTATTCATTTTTTTTTGTTTAAATTTAGACTCCGATTGAACCAGTGGACCCCACTACGGTCACGCGCAATAGAGCCTAAATCACTGAATGTTACAAGAATGGTTAAATTTAATAAGAAAAAATATTTAGTGAAACTTTTAAAAAAATGGCCATATTATGTAAAAATGCAAATTAATGTATAACTATGTTTTAGTATAATATTATGATACATATGTTTTATTAGAAGTATAAATTAGTGAAATGAATTATTAGAAGGTGAAAGAAAGATTTTAATGATGGAAAAGAGTTTTGTTGCCCAGATAATGAACCAGGAAGGGGGTTGAATTGGATATTAAAAAAATTCTTAACTTTTAAGTGCGGAATAAAAATCAAATAGAGTAGGGATGAAGAGATATCACATAAGAAATTTATAGAGGTTCGGGTAGTAACAAACTCTACTCCTCTCTCCAATCTCAATTGGGAGTTTCACTAACACACTAAGTGTTACAATGGAGTTTAACAAACTCACTCCCAACTATGGTGTTTCTATCAATGGCTAACACCTAACCCAGAAATTCCCTTGTGTTTTAATGACTCACACAATAAACCAATTTCTTGTGTTTTATGGCTCACACAAATAACCCTTACAAGTGTTTCACTCTTAACCCAATATACCCAAACTCACTTGAGTAATAGATTACAAAGAAAAACACTCACCAACTTATAATGCTCAGAATTTATGAGCAAATAGTTTTTTTTACAGAGAATAAGAGTTTTATTGAAAGTAATTAATGCACAATGGCTACAATAAGATTTTAATTCAAAAGTAATTGTTGTTCTCTATTTTGGATTCATAAATGACTTGCATTTATACTTCCTTAGCGAATTATAGTTGTTTGGATGCATTTAATGCAAAAATAGCCATTGAACCAACTCTTAATTTCGCGCCTGACATGTTTCTCTTTCCTTATTCACGGTCGTGAATATGTGTGTCATGGTCGTGAATATTCTTCCAAGCCGTGGCTTAGGTGGTGACTCTGGCTGTGAAGCATTTTGGAAGAATTTGAAGTGTTTGATCACGGGTGTGACTTTATACTTTCACGGGTATGAATATCCTTCCAAGTTATGGTCTAAGTGGTGACTCTAGCCATGAAGCTCTCTGGAGGAATTTAACATATTATCTCATGGGCGTGACTATCTTCCATGGGTGTGACTGATTTGATCATTCACAGTTGGTATGATCCTTCTTGGCCGTGAACTTTAAATGTTGGAGAATTGGCGCTAAGCTATATCATGGGCGTGACATAATCAGTCACGGGCGTGAACATGCTATTTCTTCATATTTTGACTTTCAAAGGTAGTCTTCCATTCTTGCATCATATTCCATACCCTGTTCAACAAACTTAGAACACAAGTATTGTTAATTACATTATTGCTATTTTATTTGTTAGCATCAAAATGACAGAAATACTCCTTAAGGTTCAACAATCTCCTCCTTTTTGATGGTGACAAATAATCTAGCAATATGTGCTTTTGAGAAGTCTCTCCCTCAAAAGATGCTTAAGACAAAAAATAATAGAGTGCAAGAATTGAGGAAGTATAACACGGATCTTTGCTTGCTTGTTAGATAATATGCAAAGAATATTCAAAGTATATCAAATTGTTTGCTTTTAACTAGTTAAGTATATACAAAGTATATTCAAAGTATATCAAATTGTTTGCTTTTAAATAGTTAAGTATATGCAAAGTATATTCAAAGTATATCAAATTATTTGCTTTTAACTAGTTAAGTATATGCAAAGTATATCAGCACATTTGCATTCATATATTTGCATATTCATATATTGCTAGGTTCTCCCCCTTTTGTCATCAACAAAAAGAACATAAAAATAAACCATAAAGCAAAAACGATGCAATTATATTAATACCAAATAGAGTAAGTACAAAGTTTGGAAAAGTAAATTAAAATCCTACACTTACAATACTGGAAACTAGTAAACAAAATGAAAGAAAAACTAAAACTCTAACTAGACTTGGAACCGGACAATCCATCTCTAAGGCGTGCTACTTCCGCCTCGAGGCTATCCATGCGAGACTCCATAAAATCTTTGAGGTTTTCCAACCTCTCATCGATTAAAGCCTGCAGTAGGTCAAAACGAGGTGCTAAAAGATCAACCACCTGCTGAGCCAAGTTAGGTGTAGAGGCTAAGGATTGACCAACCTCCTGCTCAACCTCTGGGGTCGCTGTCTCGACTCAGACTCATTTTCTTTGCTAGATTCCCTAGAGGTCAGCTTTGAATTCATCCGAATCCTCGTCTTCCTAAACAATTTCACTAGCTGGAGTGGTGAAGCGGTAACAAATATTATTCTCATGAATTATTCGAACTGCTACTCCCATTTTTATAAAAGACTCGACATCTAGGCGATCTCGAGGATGTGCTGGTATGAGGTTGAAGTTGTTCTCATCGAGTTTTAGGTACCTGAGCTCAATTGCAAGGTGAGTCACATACCCACCAATAAAAATATCTCCTGATGGCTTTGTTGCAATTGATAGAAGATGGTTTGCAAACCATCAAGATAGGGCCACTGTTAGACCTCTTCGGGCCATCTCCAAGAGAAAAAGTTCGGATTTACGGATTGCACCATTGCTATTGCCTCTTGCAAAGATACTATAGGTTAGAAACCTATGTAAATATTTATGCACGGGAGACTGAAGATGGGTGTTTTTCGTCTTCTTCACGTCCCAGCTACAATCTAGTCCAAAATTAGTCCATGTCGGATTGGCATATAATTCCACCTCACTCTCATTGAGGATACCATCTGAGGGAATTTTGAAGATTTCACCAAATTTCGCTGCTGTGAGAGTGTTCGGATGCTTGCAAAGTTGGAATTTTATTATTCCGGTGGGAAAGACTAGCAAGGTGCTAAGGAACTCGAGAGTTGGTTCCCATAGCGTTGGCTGATGAATATCTACAAACTCTTTGAGATGACAAGCTTGTAGCTATTTTGTCATGCTTGTCTCAAGACTGAGGGTCCTAACAGCATTCCACTCGAAGGATCGTGATGAAAGCAATGGCCTTTTCTTAAGAATGGCATACCTCGGATGACAATGCTCTGGGATGATGTTGAGAAAATAGTCCGTGTAGCATCTCAGAGCATGAGATTTATTTCTTGTACCTTTTGATGAGCCGGGTTCCATTGTTGAGTTGAGAATGGGTTTTTGGAGAGAGATATTCTGATAGGGATTTTGAGGATTACCTTGTGATGTTGTGATTTTTGAAGAAATAAAGAGATTTTGAAGGTTTTTATAGATGGAAAAGGCTATTTAGGGGCCCAAATATATGAGAAGTATTGAATGAGGGTGTTAAATGAGACAATTTGTAGAGTTTGAAATGAGAGAAACTGGCAAAAAACTATTTTATAGCCGACATAGTCACGATCGTGAATAGTAAGTCACGGGAGTGAAATGTCGTGGTCATGATTTGTTGAAGAGGCGCTCTAGCCATGATGAATGATATGAAACAATTCACAATCATGACATTTAATAGTCATGGGGGTGAATAGTGAATTTTTACGGTGGTAACAAAATGAGTTATGGTTGTGAAGTACAATCTTCACTACTTGAGACCGTGAGACAAAGCGTGAAACAAAGCATGAACAGTTCTTTAATTATTTGGTGTTAATATTCACGGTCGTGAAGAAGTGTCACGGTCATGAACAAAAAGTTTCATGGGAGTGAAAGAAAAGAGTTATGGGCGTGAAATATAGTCTTCACTACCTTCAGTCGTGAAGCAAGGCGTGAAAGCTACTGGAGCTTTTGACGATTATGATCACGACCGTGAGTATATGTCATGGGCGTCAATTGCCTTAAATCTTCAATAAATAAAACTAAGTCTAAAACAAGACTAAAAGATTTCTAAGGTGCTTCTATCCCTTATAACATATATTTCCATCAAGTTAGCCTCTTCATACATTAAAGATTAGACAATAAAAGACAACATATGAAGGAAATTAACATTCAAATTTGACAATCATACTTAAGATAAGGTTAATCCATCAATCATACCAAGCTCTCTTCTTATGAAGTTAAATCTTTCTTCATTAAGAGACTTAGTGAATATATCTGCTAATTGATTGTCTGTATTGATAAATTCCAATACAACATCTCCATATTGAACATGATCTCTAAGAAAATGATGTCTTATGTCAATATGCTTACTTCTAGAGTGTTGAATGGGATTCTTAGATAGGTTTATGGAACTTGTATTGTCACATCTGATAGGTATATGGTCCAAACTATGACCATAATCCTTAAGTTGTTATTTCATCCAAATGATTTGAGTACATGCCAAGACTCCAATGAGAACATCAACAAAATTGGTTGATGAATATGCCCTCATTGCTTTATTTTATTTGTAGACCGAGGAAGAACTTAAGCTCACCCATCATGCTCATTTCAAATTCCCTAGTCATACACTTAGCAAATTCTTGGCAAAGCAATTCATTAGTATACCCAAATATGTTGTCATCAACATAAATTTGAACAATTAGAATATCATGCTTATGCTTTTTAATAAACAAAGTGTGTCAAAATTTCCATTTGAAAAATTATTTTCTAAAAGAAAAGAACTTAGTCTTTCATACCAAGCTCTTGGGGCTTATTTCAAACCATACAAGGCTTTTGAAAGTTTAAATACATGATCAGGCAAATTATGACTTTCAAAACCTAGTGGTTGTTCTACATAAACTTCTTCTTCTATAAAACCATTTAAGAAAGCACTTTTGACATCCATTTGAAAGAGTTTGAAATTCATATGGCATGCATATTCTAAAAGTATTCTTATGGCTTCTAATCTAGCTACCGGAGCATAGGTCTCAACATAATCTATTCCTTCTTCTTGATTATATCCCTTTGCAACTAACCTAGCCTTATTCCTAGTTATTAAACCTTGTTCATCTAGTTTATTTCTAAATACCCATTTACTTCCAATGATTTGATGCTCATTGGGTCTAGGAACTAAGGTCCATACCTTACTTCTCTCAAATTAGTTGAGTTCCTCTTGCATAGCAATCACCCAACTTTCAACATTAAGAGCCTCATCAATATTTTTGGGCTCAATTTAAGAGACAAAAGCAAGATTAGAATCTAAAGGTTTGAGATGAGATATAGTTTTACTCCCTTTGTAGGATCACCAATGATTTGCTCCTTGGGGTGATCTTTTGTCATTTTCCATTCCTTTGGGAGCTCTTGCTTATTTTTCTCTTGAGCTTGAGGTAGAGAGTCATCTTGATGTGAATTTTCTTAATCACTTTCACCTTTTTCATTTTCAAGATCAAGTTTTTCCATTGTACCTACAACATCATCAAGAACACTACCTTTCACAAGATCAAACTTACTCGATTCATCAAAAATAACATGCATAGATTCTTCAACAACTAATGAATTTTTATTAAAGACTATAAGCTTTGCTAGTGGTGAAGTATCCTAAAAAGATACCCTCATCAGATTTAGAGGCAAATTTCCAAGGTTGTCTTTGGTATTTAATATGAAACACTGACATCCAAATACTCTAAAGTATGATATCATGGGCTTTCTTCCATTCCATAACTCAAAAGAAGTTTTGTTTAAAAGTGGTCTTTTGAAAATTCGATTTGAAATATAGCATGCAATATTGGTAGCTTTGGCCCAAAAGTAAGTTGATAACCCATACTCATTGAACATTGTTCGAGCCATTTCAATTAAAGTTTGATTTTTCCTTTCGACCACCCCATTTTGTTGAGGTGTTCTAGGAGATGAAAATTTTTGTGAAATGCCATGTTCTAGATAAAAGTTTTCATTTTCAATTTCTTTATCATGATCGCTCCTTATTTTTGAAATACAATATCTTTTTTCATTTTGAACTCTCTTAGCAAAGTTTTTAAAAGATTCAAAAGCATCACTTTTTTAAGCTACTTCTTATAATAATTTAACCGATCCAACCAATTGGTGGTTTTGTCATATTTAAAGGCTGGTAACAAATAGTAAGACAAAAGCCAAGAAAATTAACCAAGTGAATCTAGAGTAGTCGTTGACGATGAAAAAAGCATAGTGTTTACCTCCTAGGCTGACAACTCTAGTAGGTCCAAAAAGATCTAGATGCAAAAGTTGTAGAGGTTTCGAGGTACTTATAATGTTTTTGGATTTGAAGAAGGACTTGTGTTGTTTTCCTCTTTAGCATGGTTCACATGTCTTGTCTTTTTCAAATTTGACTTTTGGTAGTCCCCTTACCAGCTCTCCTTTGCTGAGGCTTTGAATTTAATCCATGCTTGCATGACCAAGCCTTCTATGCCACAGCCAAGATTCATCACTAGTAGTCACAAGACACTTAAAGGAAAGGTTAGATATTTTGTGTAAGTCTATTATGTAGGTATTGACATCTCTACTTCCTTTAAATATCTCTTGGCCATTAAAAGAGGTTACAAGACATTCGTTAGAAGTAAAGATTACTTGGTTTCCCTTATCACATAATTGACTTACACTCAACAAGTTATGTTTCAAACCATCAACAAGTAAGACATCTTAAATGAAAGTAGTATTATTAATACCAATAGAGCCAATGCCAATTACCTTACCCTTAGCATTGTTTCCAAAAGATACTCTACCTCCACCAAACTTTTAATGTCATTGAATAGTTCTTTGTCTCTGGTCATATGCCTTGAGCATCCACAATCTACTAGCCAAGTATTTTCTTTTATTGTGGACTTGAGGCATACCTATGAAATCACAATTCACGTATTGTTTTTAGGTACCCAAATGAGCTTGGGTCCTTGGGTGTTAGCACATAAAGGTTCCTAATGAGTCTTCTTTATCCAGCAATGTTTATTGATATGACCAAATTTCATACAATAATTACATTGTTTAGCTCTAAATATGCTTTTTGGTCTTACCATGCTTTTAACTACCATTTTCCTATTAGGTAGAGTTTGTGAGCAGTGACATACACATGCATGATGACTTGGTGCTTTCCTAGGTGCATGCTTCTTATAAATAAAAGCATGATTAGCCTTTTGATGTTTCCTTTTTAGGCTTACCGACCCTTGATCATTCCTTTTATGTATAGAAGATTTAGTGTATGTTGTGCACTTACCCCTTGGGGCTGTTACTTCTAATGTGGAGAAATGGGGTTCACTTGACTTAAGAAAAGTGGTATTGTGAGATGAAGATCATGTTCCCTTAAATCCTATACCATGTCTTATTAAATGTGGTCTTTGAGACACAATGAGAGTATCTAAACTCTCCTTGCCTTTATGAAATTTTGAAATGGAGTTTCTAAGTTCCTCAACTTCATTTTTCAAAACATTGTTCTCTTTAAGCAAGGATTTAGGTGAGGGTCTTGAGGAATACTCATCTAATGATTTTTGAAGAGATTCATTAGAAGATTTAAGCTCAAGATTTTCCTTTTCTAAAACTTCCATTTTTTTTTCAAACTTGAAATGTTATTTTTATAAGTATTGAATTTACATCTATATTTTTCTAGTTCTAGGTTCAATACTTCTATTAAACTTTGCTCATCATCATCTTCACTATCACTATTATTATCACTATTATCATTATTGAATGAGTATGAGTAAAGTGATCCTACCTTATCCAAGACGTGATCCTCTATAGCCATGAAGCATAGGTTGACCTTTTCACTTTCATTGTCATCTTTTTCACTTGAAGAGCTTTCGTCATCCTATGTGGCTTCATGACCTTTCTCCCCATTGTCCTTTTGGTATTTGTTCTTATGTTTCTTGAGCCTTGGACATTCTGGTTTGATATGTCCCTTCTTCCTACACTCATAACATTTTACCTCCTCTTTATTCCTTTGAGAGTCATTTGAGGAGTGTTTGAGATTTCTCTGCTTAAAGTTTCGAGAGTTGCCCATTCTCTTTTCAATTATTCTTTTCAGTCTTCTTGAGAGCATCACAATGTCCTCATTTGCATCATCACTCTTTTCTTCATCATTTTCAACTTCTTCTAGAGATTTTGAAGTAGAGGCTTTTAGTGCTAAGAGGCTTTCTTTTTTCTGGCTCATCTTCAAGTTCTCTATCTCTCTTTACTGTCATTTCATGTGTTAGAAGTTTGCTAATAAGCACATCGATATTCATGACACTGATGTCTTCGTTGGCTTTTTCTATACCAGCAACTCTTGAACCATAATCTTTGAACGGAAGGCTTCTCAAAATTTCATTGTTTACATCTTCCAAGCTCAAGTGTTTCCCAAGCTTTCTCATGCCATTTATGATGGCTAGAAGATGGTTCATCATATCGGTGATTGACTCATTGGATTTCATCTTGAAAAGTTCGTACTCTGAAGTGAGAAGTTGAATCTTCTTTGGATTTAACTTGCTTTGTTCCTTCATGATAGTTTCCAATGTTTTCCACATACTATACGTGGTTGGGTAATGTTGTATTCTGCCACATTCTTCAATGGATAGTGAGCTTGAGAGAATTGTCATTGCCTTTTTGTTTTTGAAATTCGCTCTATATTGAGGCTCTGTCCAATCAACTCTTGAAAAGATTTCTTCTTCACCATTAACTTCTTTTCTGGTTGGTGGTGTCCATTCCTGCCGAACGCTATCCCAGACTTCAATTCCCTCACTATCGAGATATGTCTCCATTCGGAACTTCCAATGAGCGTAGTTTTCTTCATCAAAGTAAGGGTTGAGACTTTGGAATCCTTTATTGGCTATTTCTTGATCTTTGCTAGCACTTTTTAGGCTTTGATGCTAAACTAAGCTCGGATACCAATTGTTGCCCAGATAATGAACCAAAAAGGGGGGTTGAATTAGATATTTAAAAAAAAGCTTAACTTTTAAGTGCGGAATAAAAATTAAATAAAGTAGGGATGGAGAGATATCACACAAGAAATTTATAGAGGTTCGGGTATTGACAAACCCTACTCCTCTCCTCAATCCCAATTGAGAGTTTTACTAACACACTAAATGTTACAATGGAGTTTTACAAGTTCACTCCCAACTATGGTGTTTCTATCAATGGCTAACACCTAACCCAGAAATTCCCTTGTGTTTTAATGGCTCACACAATAAACCAATTCCTTGTGTTTTATGGCTCACACAAATAACCCTTATAAGTGTTTCACTCTTAACCCAATATACCCAAACTCACTTGAGTAATAAATTACAAAGAAAAACACTCACCAACCTATAATGCTCAGAATTTATGAGCAAATAGATTTTTTTTACAGAGAATAAGAGTTTTGCTGAAAGTAATTAATGCACAATGGCTACAACAAGATTTTTATTCAAAAGTAATTGTTGTTCTCTATTTTGGATTCATAAATGACTTGCATTTATACTTCCTTAGCGAATTATAGCCGTTTAGATGCATTTAATGCTAAAATAGTCATTAAACCAACTCTTAATTTTGCGCCTGACATGTTTCTCTTTCCTCATTCACAATCGGGAATATGTGTGTCACCGTCGTGAATGTTTTTCCAAGCCGTGGCTCAGGTGGTGACTCTGGCCGTGAAGCATTCTGGAAGAATTTGAAGTGTTTGATCACGGGCGTGACTTTATACTTTCACAGGCATGAATATCCTTCGAAGCTATGGTCCAAGTGATGACTTTGGCCGTGAAGCTCTCTAGAGGAATTTAACATGTTATCTCACGGGCGTGACTATCTTTCACGGGCGTGATTGATTTGATCATTCATGGTTGGTATGATTCTTCATAGCCATGAACTTTAAATGTTGGAGAGTTGGCGCTAACCTATATCACAGGCGTGACATAATCAGTCACGGACGTTAACATACTATTTCTTCATATTTTGACTTTGAAAGGTAGTCTTCCATTCTTGCATCATATTCCATACCCTGTTCAAAAAACTTAGAACATAAGTATTGTTAATTATATTATTGCTATTTTATTTGTTAGCATCAAAATGACGGAAATACCCCTCAAGGTTCAATAGAGTTGTAGGCTGAAACATGGAGATGAAGAAATTAATATTTTTCTTACTAATTAAATGAAAACTAAACCATAAATTGCAAGAGGATATGATATTAAGTATATATGATTGGATTGAGACTTTTTAGAATATATTGAATATTTTTCTAGTTAGTAAGTTTCTTATGTATGAAATGGAGCATAATGAATAAGTGTGTCTAATGGTGTTTGATGGCCTATTTGAAAATAATGGTGAATACTTGATAAATTAGAATGGAAAGTGTGGAAAAAGAATGGGGTAAAAGAGGATTTGGTTATGGATGAATAAAATTCTAGGTAATTAATAATGTGGAATAAATAGAAATTATGAATTTATTGGGAATTGAATCAAAAGAATAAGTTCATTACCCTTAGTTGTTTTCTGATGGTTAAATCTAGTCCAAGATATAATTGGCTAGCCATAGGGACATCATTGTTGCGGTGCAGGTCATGGCGACTCGCTTAGTTAGGCCAATGACGGTCTACTTCAGTGATAGTGATTAAGTGATCAGTGTACAGTGCAGTGCTTGGGTAGTCCTTCGAGGTCACTCTTTACTGTAGTGGACTTGTATAGCCCACGTCCTATGTATCCGGTCCGAAGATTTTCTATCGGATTGAAACTAAGGGCAAATATGACAAATATGATAAAAGTAATAAATATGATAAATATGATAAAAGTGAAAATATGATAAAAATGATAAAAGTAATAAAAATGATAAAAGTAACAAATATGAGAAAATGATAAATAAGATAAAAATGGTATAATAATAAAAATGATAAAAGTAATAAATATAACAATAATAGTAAAATTGTAAAATGGAATATAAGGAGGGGGGGGGGGGGAGGGAGGAAAGAAGAGTTAATTAAAGAAGTTGAATGAAAAATTACTAAATTAAAAGAAAAGGAAAATTCATGAGTAAATTGGAAAAAACAATTATAAGATTAATCATGTAAAATTGTTAATTTGATAAAGATATTAAATAGTGAATTAAAGGTAAATAATACTAAAATATTGATTAAAAGGATAATTAATATATTAAAGAGTAAATTAGAATATTGTAGTGAATATGATATTGCATGAATGTATAAAAATTTTAGATCAATGGAAGTCCTTAGATTGGTAATAATCATTGGACATTTTTAATGCTTAGCACGTAGTTATTTGATTGCGTGTAGACAATAGCTAGAAAGGCACAGGAGCAAGCACACCACTTTTGGGAGCAGCTGAAAGGAAAAATTAACAAAGTGTATTATTATGAATGACATATATATATATATATATATATATATATATATATATATATATATATATATATATATATATATATATGAATATGTATATAAGTTTTGGATTATGTAACTATTCTGATAAAAGACTTTTGAGAATTGATATATATAATGAGTGGATTGATGAGTTTTTGTTTAAATGGAGAATGTTTTCTAATATATTGAATTGTTGTCCCCCAATATGGGTCGTGGATTGTTTATAGTGCAGGTAGGATAATTAGATTTATAGCTGTTATACTGCCGAAAGTTTTGGATAAAAAAGTGTACACACATCGGCTATAATCAATTTTAGAAGATACCAATATACTTGGTAATGGCATAAGAATGCATAATGTACGTATAGAAGAATTGTTATAAGGGTGTCACAGAGGGGGAAAGAGAGAGAGAGAGAGAGAGAGAGAGAGAGAGTTTAGGGTTTCAGTAGGGTTTTGGAAGCTTGATAAAGGTAGAGTTTTGATGGTAATCTTATGATGTTGTAGGAGTTCCAAGTGGCAAGGAACAAGTTCAAGCTAGCAAAGGAAAGGAGAAAGCTACCTTGAGCAAGTGAAGGAAAAAAGATTAAGGTTTGTGCATAATTTAAGGTAATAACCTATAATTTGCTTGTAAATGGCATGATATGTATGTATAATATGTTAGTTAATGAATAAGCTGCATTGATCATGATTTATAGCATGAAACCATAGGTTTAGATATAAGGAAATAAGATTTCATGATATGTGATTCAAGTAATGCATATTAGAGAATTGAATGTTGATTAAAGGAATTTAAATGAATTGAAATATGATAAGTTAAGTAAATGACTTTAGAAATGCATAATAGGGTATTGATATGGCTTTAGGAAGCTTGAAATGGGAAAGGAGTATGAATATGTGAATTTCCAGCTTAAGTCATGGGCGTGAATTTTACCTGGAAATGGGACAGAAGCATTTATGGTTTGAGTCATGGTTTAGACCACGGGCATAAAACTATTCACGGACCATAGTCGTAAAACTAGTTGATCAGTGGCGTGAATAAGGAATCATAACCATGAATGCTTTGTTTCCATTAAATGTATTACTGACATGCAATAAAGTGATTCGGTTAGTAAAGATTAAGAGACAATAGATGCTCAATGATATGAATGTTTATGTGTTTAATTAAGGATGAATGAGATGTCACTTGATATATTATGTGATTTGAATATTCATGAATGAAAAGAAAAGATATGTAATTAATTTTTTAAACAAACATGCCCATTACTCTAATCTTGGACTAGAAATAGGATAGATGACACGCCATTATGAGGGCGAATGGTACCTTAAAATATGAGATATATTCCTAAGTCAATGTAGCTTTAGCTTTGGGAGCGCCATTAGCTGAAGATGCTTGGTTGAGCATATGCAGGTTGAGGACAAGGTGGTTTTAGTTCTGGGAGTGCCCTTGGTTCGGTACTTCATATATTATGATATATTACTCAATCAATGAGGCTTTAGCTCTGGGAGTGCCGTTGATTTGAAAAGCTTGGATTAGCCCTATAGTGGATAGGGTGGCTTTAGCTCTGGGAGCAGCCCTAGTCCATAACCCATATCCAGTTAGTCCAATTTAGAGTGATATAGGCAAACCACTAAAGTTTAAGTTGAAAGTTAATGTATGGTATGATAAAAATAATGTAGTATACCAAATAAATGAAATGTATAATTTATGATTAAAGATAAAATGTGTATAACTTAATATATAAATAATGCTCATAATTAGCATGAAATAGAGATATGAGGAATAAAATTGCATGAAAAGATGTTTGGGCATAAAATAACATATGATAATGCTTATTGCATAACATGGTATATTGCCTTAATTATATGCACCACTAAGCATAGACCTTAGCGTGAGAGTTTATCTCATGTAGATATGGCAATGTAGCCTAAGTTTGTTTATAAAGCTAGTGGTGATCCTAGTCAAGTAAAGTAGCTGATCTTGAAACCGTGGGTCACAATCTTTTGAACTTGTATTTCGTATTATATACTTCTGGATTTGTAAAATTAACTTTGTAGTTTTGTAATACTATATTATGTAATTAAATTGTACAATATTTCTCTTGTATCTCTTAGGTGAAGAAAAAAAAGTGTACTGTGTTTCAATATTTATCAAGCAATGATTTGAGGAAGTCGACGTAGCGCTCCCTTATCCGGGCATGTGCTGCTAGGATGAGGGGGTGTTACAGTTTTGGTATTAGAGCTCGATTGGGCAGTTTTGAGTTTTCCAAAAATAGTTTTCAAAATATTTTTTTGTTATGTTTGCACCCACATTTAAATTTATGAGTTGGTGCTTACTAATTAAGACTGTTACTTTATGGTATAAGTAAGTTATGGCTTCAGGATCATGTTAGATGGTGGCTGAAGAAGCCGAAAGTAATGAGCCTAAAAGGACAAGAGCTTCATGGTGACCGAGTCATCACAGAGTTACGACATCAAGATTTGGTGCTAGTTCATCGCGTGAGCAGTCTATCGCTGGTTTAGGATAGACAAATCTTATGAGAAATATGATAGATTTGCTACAAAAAGCATCACATCTAGCTTTGTCTGGGCTACAATTTGAGAGGTTTAGGAACTTGGGGGCACCCGATTTCTATGGTAAACGAGAGGATGACCCCTCTCTGGTAGAGTTCTGGTTGGAATGGTTAGAGAGAATCTTTGACCAGCTGCATTACACCGACAAATAGAAGTATGAGTATGTAGTATCCTTATTGCAAGATCATGCTTATGATTGGTGGCGGTCAACATCACAAGGTTTAGAAGTTCCTGATCCCATTACATGAAAGTTCTTTTTAGAGAAATTCATGCCCCCTATCTACATAGATCATAAGAAGGTGGAGCTTCTGACCCTAAAGTAGGGGGATATGTCAGTGATAGAGTATGAAAGAGAATTCACACATCTATGCAAGTATGCTGAGTGTATTATATCTAAAAAGGTTGACAATTGCCGAAGATTTGAAGATAGGTTGAGAGATCCGATCAAGCTACAGGTTTCAGCCCTACGCTTGATGAGCTTCCCCAATTTACTAGCATTTGCTAGAATAGTTGATAGGGTTTTAATGGCACATTAGCCAACACAAGTGAGTGGGTTTAGTAGACCTGTACCACAATTAGTGGAGGATAGTCGAGTGGTAAGAAAGCCAGATCTTTTGATGGTCGATTTCAGGCTGGGGTTCTAGTAGACATCCTTTTTATAGGCGGGGACAACCCGCAAGATCTGTTTCATCAGCAGCCAGTACACCAACACTGGCATCCCACACATCTACCCCTTTACTAGTGTGTTAACACTGTGGTCATTCTCACCCAGAAGAGTATTGGTGGACAACAGAGCATGCTTGAGATGTAGCTCCAAAGACTATTTGAGATGAGATTGGTTGTTGTTACTGTATGGAAAGAGGTTCAGGAAGTGTCGAGCCAATACAAATACAGACTTTAGGTCAAGGCAGAGACCGAGGACAAGGTAGAGGTGGTTAAGCAGGGCCTACCCATTATAAATTAGAGACTATTGAGAGACTAGAGGGCAGTAGAGCTGAACCAGTAAGAGCTTATGCCATGTGAGGCCAAAGATAGTAGGATGTAGTCACAGTGGATAAATTCCTTTTCTTTGGATCTTTTATTTATGCATTGATAGACCCGGGGTCGATGCATTCTTACATATGCACACCACCACCAGGTCGAGTGGGTTTAGAACTTGAGGCTCTAGAATATGAGATCCTTATGACTAACTTATTGGGGCACAATATGCGGATTTGAAAAGTGTTCATGGGTTGCCTAGTCGAGATACAAGACAGGCAATTCCCTATAGACCTGATAGAGTTACCATTCCACGAGTTCATTGTGATATTGGGAATGGATTGGTTATCTCATCATGAGGTGAGAGTAGACTGCGGAAAGAGGCATATGAGGGTTAGAGTTTCAGAATAAGAAGAGACAGTAGTGAAGGGTGAGAATAAAGGTTATCTAGATAATGTGATATTGATGATGAATGCTCGAAAATGCATCAGTAAGGGATGTGAAGCCTACTTAGCATGTGAGATCGATACAAAAATGAGTAGTCCAAAGTTGGCCGACATCCCTACAGTTTGTGAATTTCCAGATGTTTTTCTAGAAGAGTTTCCAGGGTTACTGTTGGATTTTTAATATGCATCACATACATGGAATAACAAAAAATTAAAATTAATTGAACCCAAAACCATGGAACTCCCTATGAACATTAAAATTTGATGATACTATCAATATGGGAGAAGTTGATTACCTTTGTTTGTAATTCTTGATCTTCTAAGTTATGAGCTTTTTCTTTTTTGTTGGGTTGTAGCAAATCATAGCAATCCAAAGCTAGGATTTCCTCTAAGAGTGTCCATACGAAGGAAGAATAATAAAACCTCTTAGGAGATGGGGTGACAAAAATCCAAAGTGTTAGTGGAAAATTGTCATATGAAAAAAAAAGGGAGAAAAGAAAAATAACTCCTATTTTTCTTAATGGAGCAGCCACGAAATTGACTCCTTAAAAGGAGTATTTATACACTTTCTAATCCCTTTTAGGGTTGGAAAAGGAAAAGCCCTAATGGGCCTATTTCCCTAAGGTATAAGGTCTAATGTTGACCAAGTCAACAATCCTAATGAAATTTGGATTTGGCCTATTTTTATAACTCTTATAAAAGGCCCAATTCTCTTTCTCTCTCATTTGGATCTTATCAAAAATCCATTTTACATTTTCTTCATTCTCTCTATGTGTGTGACCTAATAGGTTTTCTGGTCATGTTGGCAGCTCAAGTCTTGAAAGGAATCCTAATTCAATTAGGATTCTACTAGTCAAACACTTTTGACCCATAATGAATTTCTAATCACTTTCCCTTGACTTAGCAGATCATGAGCGGTATCTAACAATATATCATGACCAACCAATTAACCAGAAAGTCAGTGGTCTGACTATAAATCCTTTCATAGATAATTACCATGCAATTTGTCCTTTCACCAAACTATACCTCATTTGGTTCAGAGTATGGACTACGTGTCAACTCCCACTAGACTGACTAAGTCACATCTAGTCCAAATGATATTAGTTCTTGTCTATGAGACTCATTACTCTTTTAGATATGTCCTTGAAGACCTTCTTCAAGACATGTCCACCTTTGCTAAGGATTTCTAAGCAATGATCTTTATAAGATGCCATAGGTATACTCTCATTCTATCACGAGTGGCAAATCTTTTATTGACTACTCAACTACCTTTGAATACCAATTGCTATATCCAATCACCACCCTATGAGCGACCCCTGAGAGACAACGAGGAATGGAGTCAAAGTGTAGAATTCAATATCCAAGATAACCTTGAGCATCTCAAGTCTAAGGATACTTGAACCATTGTTATGATGAGATATCATTGACATTGAATAGATATCCATGTGATTGTCTTATAGCAGGTCATCCAATGTACTTGCTACTCTTAGCAAGCATCCACATGTTAACTCTAAATATCTCATGTCTTCAGCTTATGAGATCAGCTATTTGACCTAGTCAAGGAGTATAACATGAGCTAGTCTATCCGGATTAACAATGTCCTGTCTTGTTAATCCTATGACTAGGGATCATTTAGGTATAAACACAATTACACATGACAAGAATCTCATCATGAATTCCTTCATGCTATGTTACATACCGTGGACTTCATTAAATAGTTTAAGATCTATATCAATTCATATGCAATGAATAACATATAATGAAAATGCCTTTTATTAATAATAAATAAGTACACATGTTCTTAAGGTGATTGTTGTTAGGGCACCTATCTAACATTTACCACCTAACTGAGAGATAGAGTTTGCTATCAAGTTGATGCCTATCATTGCTCCTATATCTATTACACCATATAGGATGGCACCTGTGGAGTTAAAAGAGTTGAAAGTGCAGTTGCAAGAACTGCTCAATAAGGGTTTCATATGATTTAGTGTATCACCGTAGGGAGCTCTGGTGTTGTTTGTAAAGAAGAAAGACGACACCTTACGGTTGTGCATCGATTACCGACAACTTAATAGGGTGACTATTAAGAATAAGTACCCGTTGCCTAGAATCAATGACCTTTTTGATCAGCTGAAAGGAGCAGGTATATTCTCAAAGATAGATCTTCGATCAGGGTATCATCAGCTAGAGATTAAGGAGTCAGATGTATCGAAGATGACATCCAAAACTTGTTATAGTCATTATGAGTTTCTGGTAATGCCATTTGGCTTGAAAAATGCACCAGTAGCTTTTATGGACCTGAAGAACCTAGTGTTCAAGCCATATCTTGATTAGTTTGTAGTGGTATTCATCGATGATATTTTGGTATACTCTAGAGATAAGGAAGAGCATAATCAACATCTAAGAATGGTACTGCAAACATTGAGGGAAAAATAACTATATGCTAAGCTATCAAAGTGTGAGTTTTGGCTAGAAGTAATCAGGTTTCTGGGTCATGTGGTATAAGAAGAAGGCATTCGAGTTGACCCTAGTAAGATTAAGGCTATTCTGAATTGGAAACCACCTCAGAATATGATAGAAGTGAGGAGTTTCCGTAGATTAGCTAGATATTATAGGAGGTTGGTGAAGGGATTTTCATCCTTAGCGACTTATTTGACTTGGTTACTATGAAAAGATGTTTGATTTGAATAGATAAATAAGTGACAAGAGAGTTTTGATAGACTCAAGGCAATGCTGACTGAAGCACCAGTCTTGACTCGACCTGCTCTAGGAAAAGATTATATTATGTACACTGATCCAAGTCACAATTGGATAGGTTGTGTTCTTATGTAAGAGGGAAAAGTTGTTGCTTATGCCTCCAAGCAACTTAAGCCTCTCAAGCTTAACTATTTGACGCATGATTTAGAGCTTGCAGTGATAGTTTTTGCTCTCAAGGTTTGGAGACATTACCTATATGATGCTATATCTATACAGACTATAAGAGTCTAAAGTATTTTCCTTCATAGAAAGAGTTAAACATGAGACAATAAAGGTGGGTGGAGTTAATTAAAGACTATGACTGTGTTATTGACTACCAGCTAGGAAAAGTGAATGTGGTGGTTGATGCCTTAAGAAAAACGATGATAGCTGAGATGCGACTGGAGTCTACCTTGATGCAGAGGATTAAAGAATCTCAGTAGAGAGATGAAAAGTTGGTGAAGATAGTTGAGATAGTGAAAAAGGGAGAAAAGTCTGAGTTTTCTCTAACAGACAATGGTACCGTGTATTTAAAAAACAAGATTTGTGTGCCAGGTGTAGAAGAGTTGAAGTTGAATATCATAAACGAAGCTAATGAGATTGTATATATGATGCATCTAGGAAGGAATAAAAATGTATCAAGATCTCAGGGCACAATATTGGTGGCCAAGAATGAATAAGGATATTACCGAGTAAGTGGCCAAGTGCTTAACTTGCCAGCAAGTGAAAGTTGAACATCAGTTACCCATATGATTGCTACAGTCGATACCTATACCAGAATGGAAGTGGGAAAAGATCATGATGAATTTTGTGTCTGGTTTACCGATGACGTAAAGGAAGCATGATGCAGTGTGGGTGATAGTGGATCGAATGACGAAGGCGACACATTTTCAACTAGTTTGGAAGGATTATACATTAAATAAGCTGCTCGAGATTTATGTGAATGAGATAGTAAGACTTCACGAAGTGCCAGTATCTATCATCTCAAAAAGAGATCCCAGGTTTACATCGCAATTCTGGAAGAGCTTATAGTAGGCTTTGGGAACTCAACTTATTTTCAGTATGACTTTCAATCCACAGATGGATGGACAGTGAAAACGAGTTATCCAATTGTTAGAAGACAAGATGAGAAGTCGTGTGCTCAATTTTGAGGGGAGTTGTGATCAATATTTACCTCTTATGGAGTTTACCTACAACAATAGTCATCAAACAAGTATTGGCATGGCTCCTTATGAGGCTTTGTATGGAAGAAAGTGCAGGACACCAGTTTTTTGGACCGAGTTGAGTGAAAAAAAATTGACAGGACTAGAGTTAGTGAAACAAATTGAAGAGAAAGTAAGAGTGATCAAGGAAAGATTAAAAGTAACACAAGATCGATAGAAGTCATATGCTGACCTTAAGAGGTGAGATATTGAGTATGCTATAGGTGATAAAGTTTTTCTTAAGGTTTCACCTTGGAAGAAGGTGTTGAGGTTCGGAAAGAAAGGAAAGTTGAGTCTGAGGTTCATTGGTTCTTATGATATTCTAGAAAGAATTGGATCAGTGGTTTATTGGTTAGCCATTCCACCAGAGTTGGATCAGATTCACAATGTGTTCCATGTTTCTATGCATCAAAGATATTATTTAGATTCGACTCATGTTATACCAGCTGAGGAGATATAAGTTGAAACTGATATGATATATGAATAGGAACTAGTGGCTATAATAGCATGTGAAGAGAAAATTCTCCGAAATAAGAGAGTTCCTTTAGTTAAAGTCTTATGGTAGAACCAGGCAGTAGAAGAAGCCATGTGGGAAAGTGAGGAAATTATGAAAATGATGTATCCTCAATTTTTCAACCCAGAATGAATAGGTAAACGTCGAGAACAAAATTCATTTTAAGGGAGAGAGAATGTCATATCTACTAATTTAGGTCTCGTGTCGCAAAGTTGACGCATTTTACTGATCAGAGTCTAAATTTAGATTTTGATAGGAATTAATCAAAATAATGATTAATTATGATGATATATGTCTAATAAAGTATTTAAAATGCTTAAAAGATGTTAAAAACGATAAATGATTAAATTGCAAAATATGATAAGTTTTGGGATCAATTTACAATTTACCGAAAATTGAAGGATTATATAAGATGTTGTTAATCCAACATGATTTTTGGACATGATTATATATGTTGGTCGGGTATTAAAAGAAAGAGATTGAGATTTACTTGTTAATTATGCTAAGTATTAAGTTTTGGTCTAGATAGTGGGACCCATAATAAGACTTTTAGTTTATTTTCTTCTTTTCTCTTTTCTTTTTCCTTTGTATTATATCTGGTCTTCTTTTTCTGGTTTTAGAACTAGTCACACCAGCCTCTTATGAACTCCATACCTAAGAACTTTTTCGAGAGAGAGAAAGGAAGAGGAGAGAGAAAAGAACAAGATAAAGTAGTTTTCATACACAACAAGGCTTGTAGAAGCTAAGGAGAGCAACAAGGAAGGAAAACAAGCAAGTTTTGAGGAGAGATAAATCTCCAAGGTGGTGATTAGGAGGAGAAAAGAGTATAGGTAAAAAGCTCTCCGTCTCCTCTTTTATCTTTTCTTAAGGAAGTCATAGTTTTGAGCTCTTATTGAGCTTATGAGGGATGAGAGAGGGAGAGAGAGTTTAGGGTTTTAGTAGGATTTTGGAACCTTGATAAAGGTATAGTTTTGATGGTAATCGTATGATGTTGTAGGAGTTCCAAGTGGCACAGAACAAGTTCAAGCAAGAAAAGGAAATGAGAAACCTACCTAGAGTAAGTGAAGGAGAAAAAATTATGGTTTGTGCATAATTTAAGGCAATAGTCTATAATTTGCTTGTAAATGGCATGATATGTATGTATAATATGTTAGTTAATGAATAAGTTGCATTGATCATGATTTATAGCATAAAACCATAGGTTTAGATATAAGGAAATAAGATTTCATGATATGTGATTCAAGTAATACATATTAGAGAATTGAATGTTGATTAAAGGAATTTAAATGAATTGAAATATGATAAGTTAAGTAAATGACTTTAGAAATGCATAATAGGGTATTGATATAGCTTTAGGAAGCTTGAAATGGGAAAGGAGTATGAATATGTAGATTTCCAACTGAAGTCATAGACGTGATGATCTGGTCATGGACATGAATTTTACTTGGAAATGGGACAAAAGTGTTCAAGATTTGAGTCATAGTTTAGAACATGAGCATAAACCTATTCATGGATGTGAACTTATTGACCACGATCGTGAAACTAGTTGTTCACAGGCGTGAATAAGGAATCACGACCATGAATGCTTTATTTCCATTAAATGTATTATTGATATGCAATAAAGGGATTCAATTAGTAAAGATCAAGAGATATTAGATGCTCAATGATATGAATGTTTATATGTTTAATCAAGGATGAATGAGATGTTATTTGATATATTATGTGATTTGAATATTCATGAATGAAAAGAAAAGATATGTAATTAATTTTTGAAATGAATATGCCCATTACTCTAATCTAGGACTAGAAATAGGATAGATGACACGCCATTATGGGGGAAAATGGTACTATAAAATATAAGATGTATTCCTCAGTCAATATGGCTTTAGCTCTGGGAGCGCCATTGGCTTGAGATGTTCTGTTGAGCATATATAGGTTGAGGACAAGGTGGCTTTAGCTCTGGGAGTGCCCTTGGTCCGGTAATTCATATGTAATTATATATTACTTAATCAATGAGTCTTTAGCTCTGGGAGCGCCATTGATTTGTGAAGCTCGGATGAGCCAGATAGTGGACAGGGTGACTTCAGCTCTAAGAGTGCCCCTGATCCATAACTCGTATCTAGTAAGTCCACTTTAGAGTGATATGGGAAAACCATTAGAGTTTAAGTTGAAAGTTAATGTATGGTATGATAAAAATAATGTAGTATACCAAAGAAATGAAATGTATAATTTATGATTGAAGGTAAAATGTGTATAACTTTGTATGTATATATAATGCTCATAATTAGCATGAAATAGAGATATGAGGAATAGAATTGCATGAAAAGATGTTTGTACATAAAATAACCTATGATAATGCTTGTTACATGACATAGTATATTGCCTGAGTTATATGCACCACTAAGCATAGACCTTAACACGAGAGTTTATCTCGCACAGTTATGGCAAGGTAGCCAAAGTTTGTTGATAAAGCTAGTGGTGATCCTAGTCATGTAAAGTAGCTGATCTTGAAAATGTGGGTCACAATCTTTTGAACTTTTGTATTTCATATTATATACTTTTAGATTTGTAAAATTAACTTCATAGTTTAATAATATTATATTATGTAAATAAATTGTACAATATTTCTCTTGTATATCTTAGGTGAAGAAAAAAAAATATGCATTGTGTTTCAATATTTATCAAGTAACTATTTGAGGAAGTCGGCATAGCGCTCCCTTATCCGGGCATGTGTTGTTGGGATGATGGGTGTTACAGAACATGTTGCGATAGAGTACTGGATATAAAAGATTGAGAGGGTCTGTGATGAGTTTGAGGTTGTTACTGACAATAAGGTAATGTATGTTGTATCTTTATTACAAGAGAATGCTTATGACTAGTGGAAGTCAGTCTTGTAGAAACCAAAGGTTCCTTAGCCAGTTATATAGGACTTCTTTATTATTGAGTTTAAGGAGTAATATGTTCGTTGAGTCTACATAGATGAGAAGAAGAGAGAGTTTTTGAATCTCAAGTAGGGCAAAATAACTATGATAGAGTATCAGAAGGAGTTTACTTGAGTGAGTAAATATGCTTCAGTGTTTATCACACATGAGATACATAAGTAAAAACGATTTGAGGATGGCCTTTGTAATATCCTTGACCTTCCCCACATGCATGTCATCGAACATAAGCATCTTGCATACAATTCAATTGAACACGTGCATTTCATACGTATTTTCGTAGGAACAAGTTTATGACACGCACTAGTTATGTGTCCTAGTATTTGGCACTTGTATCGAATCGCACATGTGTAATTATAACCTAAATGAGGATAACAAAGTATTAGAAATGAATTGAATAAGGTGTCTAAATTAAAGTAAGCAAAATGATTAGATTAAGATTAGTAAACAATTACATTGTTAATTTAGTTAAATCAGGTCAAATGATTAAGCTGTATCATTGTGTGAATTAGTGGAATTATAAATATATCTAAATAATAATAATAACAATATAAAATGAAATGAAAATGAAACAAAAGAGAAATAGAAGAGAAGAGAAATGAGAAATGAGAATAGAAAAGAGAAGAGAAAAAGAGAAAAAGAGAAAAAGAGAAAAGGACAAAAAACAAGTTGGCTTTATCTTCATCTTTCTTCCCTATTTCTGCCTCCTCACTTCAGCCCCGTTTTCTTCTTCAATTTCCTCCATTTCAGACTTCAATTCTTCTTTGTTTCACCTAGTATTTGCACCAAATTGATCCCTTACAGGTCACTGGCCGAGCCTCATCACTCTCTCTCCTTGCATTCCACACAAGCATGAAAATATGTCATATGTGTTTTGTATTTACGTGCTTGAATATGTATAGTCATTTTGGAATGAGTCTAAAAATGTATAAATGAAATTATAGGATATGAGACTTGCAAAGTCATTGAATTATATTACAGGATATAAAAAAAAAATTTACTACTATTGTTAACAGGGTATTTTACCTTTCTAGTATGCCATGTATGATTACTTGATATTTGGATAGGTTATACTCAAATGCATAAGGTGTGACGTTATATTTTTGGTATCAGAGCAGGGATAGGTTCCATGGGAACATGCATAAGCATAAGAGCATGATAACATATGCATCCTATGTGTTGAACATTATGTAGTGACATAATTTCATTTATTTTAGGGACATCATAAGACATAATTCACCAAGGAGGGAGAGGCCGGCCGAAATGCATTCTCATGAGGCATCACCTCATTTACATAGAGAGCAACCAGCAATAGGAGCTAGAGCTCCAGTACATGGATTACAGTCATCTCATGCAGAAGTACCCCATGAAAACCTAGAACAAAAAGTATATGGTCCTGAAATGTACAAGGAAAGACGTTATGACAAACTGAGGAAACATGGTGCAACTGATTTCAATGGCACAACAGACCCAGCAGAAGCTGAGACATGGCTGAAAAGGACACAGAGGGTACTGAATATGATGAGATGTACCCCAGATGAGAAATTTGATTATGCAGTATCCTTACTGCAAGGAAATGCTTATGAATGGTGGGAAATAGTCCCTGACAGTGATGCACAACCACCGGTGTTGACATGGAGTGATTTTCTCCTGGAATTTCAGAACAATTACATGCCTGAAGCATATAAAGATGAGAAGAGGAAGGAATTCCTGAATCTGAAATAGGAGAATATGTCTATTGTTGAGTATGAAGTACAATTTAACAAACTTTACCATTATGCCACCTTCATGGTCTCTACTGAAAGAGACAAATGCAGGAAGTTTGAGGAAGGCCTCAAATATGAGATCAAAAATAGAATTACAACTACTGATCTTGATAGTTATGCCAGGCTCAGAGCTAATGCAATCAGAGCTGAACGGTTAATGAAAGAAGCTGTGGAACAACAAATAAAAAGGCCATCACGTGAATTCTTTGGTGAGTCTAGCAGAAGGTTGGGGAAAAGAGGTAGATATATGCATGCACAATCTGGTAACAGAAGTGGGTACTCCAGTTCTAGAGGTCGAGGAATGACTTTCTCTTACCCAGGCAAAGGGCAGAGCCAATATGTTGAACAGAGGCCCACATGTAGTCATTGTGGCAGACATCATATGGGCGAATGTAGAAGGCTCACAGGAGCATGTTATTTCTGTGGATCGATAGAGCACATGTATAGAGACTATCCAAATAGAGCCAAACTAGCAAGACCAGCAGAGGTAAAGGAGTATCTGAGACTACTGTTGAGGCACTGAGGGTCTACCCTACTAGTGGGACACAAGGCAGAGGAAGAGTCAGGGGCAGGACTAGTACACTGGGCAGAGGAGTGACCAGATCTGAAGGTCAGAGTTCTAGACCTCCTACTCAGGCCAGGGTGTTTGCTATGACTAGACAAGAGGTAGTGGATGCTCCTGAAGTAGTCACTGGTAATATTTATATTTCTGAAATATTAGCATATGCATTGATTGACCCAGGCTCCACTCATTCATTTATATTATTGCATATGGCATCTAAATTGCATCAAATGCATGAGCCTTTGGGGATTGACATAAATGTGAGTACACCATTGGGAACAGTGGTAGCTGTGAATAATGTCTGTCGTGATTGCCTGATATGCATTGACAGACCTGAGTTAATAGCTGATATGATTTTATTGCCAATATATGAATTTGATGTGATATTGGGAATGGACTGGTTAACTAGACATCATGCAATAGTGAATTGCTTTACTAAGGAAGTAATTTTGGAATCACCAAACCAGCCAAGGGTAGTATTTCTAGGTCAAAGAAAACTTGTGCCTACATGTCTAGTTTCAGCTGTAAAGGCATTTTGAATGATCAAAGGGGGATGTGAAGCATATTTGGCATATGTGACTGATACTAGAACCACTGATAGCTTGCTTGAAAATATACCAGTGGTAAGGGAATTTGCTGATGTATTCCCAGATGATCTACCTAGTTTACCACCAGATAGAGAGATAGAATTTACTATTGAACTAGTACCTAGAACTGCACCAATATCAAGGTCACCCTACAGAATGGCCCCAGTTGAGTTGAAAGAACTAAAGGCCCAATTGCAGGAGTTACTTGACAAAGGGTATATTAGAACTAGTATATCACCATGGGGAGCTCCAGTGTTATTTGTTAAAAAGAAAGATGGAACTATGAGATTGTGTATCGATTACAGGCAACTGAATAAAATGACAGTGAAGAACAAATATTCGTTGCCCAGAATAGATGATTTGTTTGACCAGTTGCAAGGAGCCCAAATATTCTCCAAGATTGATCTGAAATCAGGTTATTACCAGCTGAAGGTAGCAGAAACGGATGTTCCAAAGACTGCCTTTCGAACCAGGTATGGGCATTATGAATTTTTAGTAATGCCATTTGGATTGACTAATGCTCCAGCTGCATTTATGGCTTTAATGAATAAGGTGTTTCAACCATATTTGGATAGGTTTGTGATAGTATTTATTGATGACATATTGGTGTACTCAAAGAATAGGGGAGAACATGAACAACATTTAAAAATTGTGTTGCAAACTTTGAGGGAGAAACAATTATATGCCAAATTGGGTAAATGTGAATTCTGGTTAGATCATTTGGTGTTTCTTGGACATGTGGTGTCGTGTAAGGGCATAGAGGTTGACCCAAAGAAAATTGAGGCTATGGTAAATTGGGAAGCTCCTAAAAATATTTCAGAAATGCGTAGCTTTAAGGGTTTAGCCGGATATTATCGGAGATTTGTTGATGGATTCTCCTTAATTGCTAGCCCTTTGACTAAATTGTTGAGAAAGAATGTGCCTTTCAAGTGGACTCCAGAATGTCAGAGGAGTTTCGATGAACTAAAACACAGGCTAACCTCAGCACCAGTGTTAACCATCCCTACAGGTACAGGTGGGTTTACAGTCTATAGTGATGCTTCTCACCAAGGATTGGGATATATTTTGATGCAACATGGTAAGGTGATAGCTTATGCATCTAGACAACTGAGACCACATGAGATCTCATATCCAGTGCATGATTTAGAACTGGCTGCAGTCGTATTTGCATTGAAGATTTGGAGGCATTATCTGTATGGTGAGACATTCCAAATCTTCACAGACCATAAAAGCTTGGGTTATTTGCTGACACAGAAAGAATTAAACATGAGGCAGAGATGGTGGTTAGAGCTATTGAAAGCTTATGACTGTACAATTGAATACCATCCAGGAAAAGCCAATATGGTAGCAGATGCATTGAGTGGGAAGGCTAGTAGCAGTGTATCTCACTTGCAAGTATCCTCTTTTCCATATTTGATTCAATTCCGATCTATGAATGTTAAATTAAATATACATGATGAAGGATCACTGATTGCTACTCTTCAAGTTAGACCTATACTAAAGGAGAGGATCAAAGAAGCACAAAGCAAAGATCCTAAATTGTGTGAGAAAATTGAATCAGTAAGGCAGGGAAACAGTAAAGATTTTCAATTGCAGGATGATGTACTGATGTTAAAGTCACGCATATGTGTTCCAGACACTGAGAACTTGCGTCAGGAAATAATGGAAGAGGCACACAATGCACCCTATGCAATGCACCCAGAGATGACAAAGATGTATCACAGTTTAAGGCCTCATTACTGGTGGCCAAGAATGAAAAAAGATATAGCATAATATGTTTCCAAATGCTTGACATGTCAGCAGATTAAAATTGAACATCAGGCACCAGTTGGTAAACTACATCCATTGCCAGTGCCAGAATGGAAATGGGAAAGAATAACGATGGATTTTGTTTATGGATTGCCAAGAACTCCACGGAAAAATGATGCAGTATGGGTAATTATTGACAGATTAACCAAGTCAGCACATTTTCTACCTATCAGATGGGGCTGTACACTTGAGAGTTTGGCCCAATTGTATGTGAATGAGATAGTCAGATTGCATGGCATTCCAGTGTCTATTGTGTCTGATAGAGATCCATGGTTTACTTCACATTTTTGGGTGAGTTTACAGAATGCATTGGGAACAAAATTAAACTTTAGCACTGCATTCCACCCACAGACTGATGGACAATCAGAAAGGACTATACAGACATTGGAAGAAATGCTTAGGGCATGTTCTATGGAATTCAGAGGTGTTTGGGATGAATATATAGCATTGATTGAATTTTCTTACAATAACCAGTATCATAGCAGTATCTAGATGGCACCATATGAGGCGTTGTATGGCAGAAAGTGCTCAAGCCCTATCATTTGGGATGAAGAAGGAGCACGTGCATTAGAAGGGCCAGAGATAGTGCAAGACACAGTGGATAAGATCAAGGTTGTCAAGAACAAGCTAAAGGCAGCACAGGATAGGCAGAAAAGTTATGTTGATCAGCATAGAAGGGAGATGGAATATGAGTTAGGTGAAAAGGTGTTTCTTCGTGTATCTCCATGGAAAGGGATAATCCGATTTGGCAAAAAGGGTAAATTGAGCCCAAGGTATATAGGGCCTTATGAAATTCTTGAGAAGATTGGTCCACTGGCATATAGATTGGCGTTACCACCCGAGATGGCTCAGATTCATAATGTGTTTCATGTGAGCATGCTTAGAAGATACAGGTCAGATCCTACACATGTACTTAAAGATCAAGCCATTGAGATTGCTGGGAACATGAGTTATGTTGAGGAACCAATGCAAATCATTGGATACAAGACTAAACAGCTAAGAAACCGAGAAATACCTTTGGTTAAAGTATTATGGCGTAACCATTTACAAGAAGAGGCAACATGGGAAATAGAAGAAAATATGAAAAAGAAATATCCACACCTATTTTCAAGTATTAATTTCGAGGATGAAATTTTTAAAAGGAGGGGAGAATTGTAATATCCTTGACCTTCCCCACATGCATGTCATCGAACATAAGCATCTTGCATACAATTCAATTGAACATGTGCATTTCATACGTATTTTCGTAGGAACAAGTTTATGACACGCACTAGCTACGTGTCCTAGTATTTGGCACTTGTATCGAATCGCACATATGTAATTATAACCTAAATGAGGATAAAAAAGTATTAGAAATGAATTGAATAAGGTGTCTAAATTAAAGTAAGCAAAATGATTAGATTAACATTAGTAAACAATTACATTGTTAATTTAGTTAAATCGGGTCAAATGATTAAGCTGTATCATTGTGTGAATTAGTGAAATTATAAATATATGTAAATAATAATAATAAAAATATAAAATGAAATGAAAATGAAACAAAAGAGAAATAGAAGAGAAGAGAAATGAGAAATGAGAATAGAAAAGAGAAGAGAAAAAGAGAAAAAGAGAAAAGGACAAAAACAAGTTGGCTTTATCTTCATCTTTCTTCCCCATTTATGCCTCCTCACTTCAGCCCCGTTTTCTTCTTCAATTTCCTCCATTTCAGACTTCAATTCTTCCTTGTTTCACCTAGTTTTTGAAGCTAATTGATCCCTTTCAAGGTTTTTCTTGGTAAGTAATCAATTCTTATTGCTATAGGGTTGATTTGAGTTGCTTAGATTCAATATTAGGCACTGCATTGCACCCAGATTTTGATGTTAATATAAATTGATTCTGGAAATCTGTAAAACACAAAAGTTGTTCTTTGATATCTTATATTTATGGATATGTAAACATATTTGCAAGATATTATGTATAGGGAGAGATATGCTCTTCGTAATGAAACTGGTCAGGGTGTAAACCCTAACCAAGTTAGCTACTGTGTGGTTTGATTTCGAATATGTTAAAACCCTTATTTGTCTCTTAAAACATACAAGTTATAGATATATGTGTTTTGTATTTGGATATCAAATTTCAGGTTCATAGACATTGTAAATTGTGAGTTATGGTGAATGGAACCATGACTGTTCCATGGTTTGAACTGCATACTGAGTGCCCTGGGAAGATACAGTAACCTGTTTGGCTAATTTGAGCTTGTTAGAGCTAGATTTTGTACATGCAAAAAGAATTATAGTTATAGGTATATGTCTTATCTAAATGTTGGTACTAATTTCAGCTTCATTGGTTATGTATAGACTAAGTTATGGCCTTTGGAAGCCATACTGGTCTGGAAGTCAATTCTATTCTGGACCAGTAAAATGTTTGGTATAAGTAGAAGACCTTAGAGACATAATTGGTAAAAGTGGTAAACATGAAACATGTTCCATATGAACCCATATAAGTTTCTGTAAAGTTTCATTAAAATAGGACTTATATATTATAAGTTATGTTGAACCCAAATGAGTACCCTAAAACTGCCTAAAGGAAAAAAACAAAACACTCTTAGCAATTCCACCAAATATTGTACAATGATCCAATTGGTCTGATATTTGAATATGTTATATAATTCTATGTTATTTTTAATTAGGAATAAGAATCATATTAATTGGTCAATTATAGAAAAAGTTATAGGCTAAACAGTCCTATAAGGTCACACTACCTCATAGGAAAAATCTTAACTATTGAAATGAACAATGCATATTAATTTGTTTAAGCCACATTAAGTCTCTCTAATCATGAGTTAATCGATTATGTTTTCATATTAGGCTCACAACATATTAGAGACCCACAAGGAGTAGATAGACAATAAGTTAGGGGCCGGAATCAAAGGAGAACGGTGAGTTTAATTATCGATTGAATTCTTTAGTGCAAATGAATGTTGCTTGCTATGTGATTCATGTGATTGTCATGATTGGTCCTTGATAATGTAATGATGGATAATTTGTGACATTGTGGTACATATAAATGGTATACTTGTGGTATATTTGAGGTATATGTTTGACAAATGTGACATATATACATGGTATATGCAAGGTATATGCAAGGTATATGCAAGGTATATGCTTGACATATGAGGTATATATGGAATATATGTATGTTGTATATGATAAAGATGCAATGGTTGATGAATGCTTAAATACAAGTGCATATGCATATGGGCTAAAAAGGCATTGTGACTAGTTAATCGATATTGTAAAGCAAAAGAAGAGGCCTATGGCCCAACAAATATGCAAATGAAACAAATGATAAAGCTAGCTAGCAAATGCAAATGCAAAGGTTCACATGGAAACCCGGAGCAATGTCTGTTTAACTTGGTCACAACAAAATGAAATAAGCAAAGCATTTGCATACATAAAGAGTAATGATTATATGTTTCAACTTTATTGATACTTATATGATACTGATGAATGGAATGGAATACATGGTATATATTGGAATTGTGATTTATGACTATGAGTTGTTTGGTACTTTAGAGCTCATTGGATGGTTATTCTCACTGAGCCGCAACTCATCAATTTGCATCATTTTTCAGGTAAAGAAAAGTGATTGCTCATTTTGAGTAGTGTATAAAAGACATGGAGCACAAGTCACTGGCCGAGCCTCATCACTCTCTCTCCTTGCATTCCACACAAGCATGAAAATATGTCATATGTGTTTTTTATTTACGTGCTTGAATATGTATAGTCATTTTGGAACGAGTCTAAAAATGTATAAATAAAATTATAGGATATGAGACTTGCAAAGTCATTGAATTATATTACAGGATATAAAAAAGAATTTTACTACTATTGTTAACAGGGTATTTTACCTTTCCAGTATGCCATGTATGATTACTTGGTATTTGGATAGGTTATACTCAAATGCATAAGGTGTGACGTTATAGCCTTAATATAGATATTAGGGACTATGAGATAGCACTCTAGCAAGTCAGTTTCACCAAACTGGTCTCATCTATTAGAGAGGTTCCCAAAAGGCAATCACCTTAGACACTTGATGTACTCATTTATTACTAATAAAAGGCATTTTTATTATATGGTATTCATTGCATATGAATTGATATAGATCTTAAACTGTTTAATGAAGTTCTTGGTATGTAACACAAAATGAAGGAACTCATGATGAGATCATGATAATGAGAATCTTATCATGTATAATTATATTTATGCCTAAATTATCTATAGTCATAGGATTAATAAGATGAGACATTGTTAATTTGGATAGATTAGTACATGTGATACTCTTTGACTAGGTCAAACAACTGATTTTAGATTCTATAAACATGAGATGTTTAGAGTTAAAATGTGGATGTTCACTGGAGTAGACAAACATTGGATAACCTGCTATGAGACAATCACATAGATGTCTATTCAATATCAGTGATAGTCCCATCATAGCAATGCAAGTATCATTAGACTTGAGATGCTCAAGGTTATCTTGGATACAGAATCTTATACTTTGACTCCATTCCTTGTTACCTTTCAGATGTTGCTTATAGGATGGTGATTGGGTATAACATGAGGTATTTGAAGGTAGTTGAATAGTCAATAAAGGATTCACCACTCCTGATAGAATAAGAGTATACCTATGGCCTTTTGTAGAGATTATTACTCAGAAATCCTTGGCCAAGGTGGATATGTCTTGAAGAAGGTATTTAAGGACATATCTAATAGTATAATGAGTTTCATAGACAATAAATAATATCATTTGGACTAGGTGATGTAGTCAGTCTAGTGGGAGTTGACACACATTCCATACTCTAAACCAAATGAGGTACAACTTGGTGAAAGGATGAATTGCATGGTAATTGTCTATGGAAAGGTTTATAGTCGGACCACTGACTTTCTGATGAATTAGGGGTCATGATATGTTATTAGATAACTCTTATGATTTGCTTTAAATTGTGTGATGATTTGAGCTGTCAACATAACTGGAAACCTAATGGGTCACATGCATAGAAGGAATAAAAGAAATGTGAAATAGGCCTTGGATTAGATCAAAAAATATGAGAGAGAAAGTTGCATTAAAGAGTTTCGTGTATGAGAGAAAAAGGGTTATGTGTCACATTCACATAATGGTTGTTGTGTGCAAAAGACAAGTGTTGAGTGCCATTTTGTCGCATGTGCAAGGATGCCTTTGTGCGTGAAATCGCAAGCCTTTTTGCATATGGTTATCTCGCGTGCAATGTCTCCCTCGTGCACTCGACTTTCTACAATTATGCAAAATTTCACTTTGAATGGTAAACCAAATGTAGGATTTTAAGTGTCCAACTCTAATTATGATTAGAGGACTTATAAATACCCTCAAAAGGGTTTAGAAAGAGAGTAGCCAACCTAGAGAAAATAAAAGTTATTCTCTCTTCTTCTTCTTCTCTCTCAAGTTGAATCACCATTGCTAGCACCTTAGTGTTTTAACTCCCTATAGTCGTTGAGGTTATTTCCTTCGCTCCTTCACGTACGTACTATAAGAGAAATCCAAAAGCTTTGGATTATTGTGGTTTGTGATAACTTAACAAGAAAGAAAGCTCACAACCTTGAAGATTGAAGTAATAATTAAAAGGTAGTTAAAACAGGTACATAATAAAAATTATTCCAATTTAACATAAGCCCACTAGAGAGAAGTCAAAACATAAGTTCCTATAGCTAATGCGGTAACCCTTGCTCCATTTCTAATGCATAGGTCTAACTCTCCCTTATTGAGCTGTCTACTGTTTGTTAGGCCTTGCATATCAGTGCATATGTGTGAGCCACAACTGATATCTAATACCCATATATCATTATTGGAAATAATATTAATTTCAATGACAAAAATACCTGAAGTAGATGGGGCATCAGATACATTCTTCTTCAAAGACTCCAAGTAAGCCTTACAGTTTCTCTTCTAATGCCCATCCTTGCCACAATGGAAGCATGTCCCCTATGGAGCAGTCTCCTTGGCCTTCTTCTTGGTCACACCTCCCTTAGGCTTCATGGACATCTTTTTCTTCTTAAAGTTCTTCTTCTTAGAACCAGAAGAGTCCATAAGCATCACAACCTTACTGTCCTTTTTGACAGATGGCCCAGCTATCTTGAGCATGTTGTGTAACGCCTACAAATTAGTCTAAATTAAAATAAGTATGTGGTATACATAGAAAACACATGATAGACATAAAAATTTAAATAAATTGAATAAATGACTAAATTAAAAATTAAAATAAATTAAATTTATTGATATGATAAATTTGATTAAATTATACCACATAATTAAATTATATTTTTGGTATAAAAAAAATTAAAGTTATTAGATATAAGGAAATATGTGAAAATAATAATAATAATAATAATAGTAATAATAATAATAATAATAATAATAATAATAATAATAATAATAATAATAATAATAATAATAATAATAATAATAAAGTGAACAGTAACAGTGAACAGTAAAAATGGGTCAGCAGAGAAGGAAGCAAAAAAAAAAAAAGAGCAAAAAAACAAAAACGTGATTTAAGAGGAAGTGGGTTGAAGTTTTTTTTTGGTCATTCTTCCAACTCTATCTCTCTTCTCCTTCTTCTTCTTCATCATCCCCTTTTCTTCCTTCATATCCCATATCAAATTACTCATCATTTTCTTCAAGATTTGTATCAAAAATCAGTTCAATTAAATCTGATCTTGGTAAGAAATATTTTCCCCATGATTATTGTGTTATTAGAACTCTTTAGGTTATATTTTTATAGGATATTGCACTCTATTTTTTATTATCTTGTGACTCGAATTTGGGGATGTGTTAAACATACAGGTTGTTCACATATGTCTTGTGTATCTTTCTGCCAAATTTGATTGAATGATTTTGAGTATATGAAGAGATATGGTTATTGGAGCGAAACTGGTTTAGGGAGACATATCAACTAAATAACCTACGGTTTTTGTAAAAATTGATTATCTTAATGGCTTAATATGAGGTTTTGTAAAACATGAAAGTTGTAGATAGGTCTCTGCCAAATATCGTATAAATTTCTTCTGTGTAGGTTGAGTTATTCTGAAATAAACTATGATTGTTCCTTGATTGAGCTGGTTTCATATATCTGTACAACTCTAGTAACGTTGTCCTTATATTTCACCTATTTGTAGATCGAATTAGCCAAAGTGTAAAACAGGAAATTTTTACTACTATGTCTTGTCTAAATTCCTGTGAAAATATCACCTTAAAATGTTATGTATTTTGTGAGTTATGAGCTAAACAATTGAACTGGTCGGGTTGATACTTCATGTTAAACCAGTTATAGATCCTCTAGTATTTGAGAGCCATAGAGACCGAATCTGGAAATACGTTAAACATGAAAAATGTTTCCAATTAACGTATATAAATATATAAAACTTTTCATAATAATTTAAGCTACAAATTGAAAGATATGAATTTTAAATATAGTACCCTGAAACTGCCTAAATGCAGACAACAAAGCAATATTTAAAAATATACCAAAACTCGTGTAATAGTTAAAAAATTCTGAAAGTCTAGTATGTTTTAGTTTTAGATGTTATATTTAATTAGGATTAAGAATCATATAAATGGGATAAGTGTAGAAAAAGTTATTCATCCAACAGTCCAAAAAGGTCATATTCCAGCTTATAAGAAATTGTAATTATTTATTTAAACTATATTAAGAATAAATATTTTATCAATGTATTAATTATTTATATTTTCGAATTAGGGTCTCAACAAGAAGAAAATCAATAAAAGTAGACAAGCTCCAAATTTTAGATTTTGGAAAAAAAGCTCCATTGAGGTTTGTACATATATGCATTTTAGTTTGCCTTGTTGCATGCTTGTGTGTTATTTGAATGAGTTGAATATTTAAATAATGTATTAAAATGTGTATATATGAAATGAATTAAGATACATAATCAATGAAATTTCATGTTAATGCATGTATAGACATATGGATGAATAATTGATTGATAAAATGTAGGAAATTTTGGTTTATAATATGTAACATAATATATTTTTCAATATAGATTAGTATATGATTGATTAAAAATGGGATAATTATTAATGGTAATTATTGAATAATGAGGACAATAAAGAGTGAAGTTAGAAATTCATGTATGACATATGTATTTGATATGAAAAGAGAGGTTATATGGCATACTTGTACTCATAAAGTTATTATAAATTTTGGTTTTGTATTTAAAATATTTGTTGGTTTTGATTGTATAGAAAACTAATTAAAGTATGTTAATATTACTTAAATAGTTATATATAATGGAATATCATATGATTATATGATTTTAAAATTTTATAATCATATTTTCATTATAAATGTAATGGGAATATTGATTCCAGCAAATTAATATATAAAGAAAATATATAAGTAATAACATTAATTGCCCAGTTCTCAACCTGTGGACTAATTAGGGATAGATGGTGCACCATTGCAGGGGCATTACGGTACCGATATTGAGATGGTTTAGGAACAGGATGGTATTAGCTCCGAGAGCACCCCTGTCCTAATTGTACACAGGTGATGTGATTATACTCGGTCATGAGGCTTAAGATCCGCGAGCGCTCTTGACTTGAGACTATAGTGAGTAGGGTGCTTAAGCTCAGCGAGCGGCCTTACTACACGCCCTATATCCGGACAGTCCGGGAATGAGATTTGGGTTATTTATATTAAAATATTATATATAAAATAATTAAAAGATATACATGTACTTGTTGAAAGATAAAATGTGTGAAATAACATGGATTATAAATATTTAGCATGAATTATAAATATTTATTAAGGTAATCCAAATTTATAATTGAGTGTTATATATATATTATCAATGAATTTGGTACTATTGTATAATCATGTGGTTGTCCCTCTATAATGTGTGTTAGAATATTGTGTACTGTATTATAAATTATCTACTATGCATTTTGGTAATTGTATGTTAAAATATTTATACTTATATGTATTGAGATTTGAGTTAATTAAATAATCATAATTTTAGAGAAATTAATTAAATTAAAATGAGTTATGGAAATATGAGAGGAGATAGAATGATTAATATTTTATATATTACATATGGTTGAATATATATACAGTTCATGTCCTGATACAAATATAATGATAATATAATGGAACGTAAATTTTATTTTAATATAATATTTTCTAAATTTTATGCAATAATTTATTTAAATTATATCATGATTATTATGACATATATTTGTGTGACTGCATGGGAAAACTTAAATGCTTATATGTACCACTAAGCTAGAAATGACTTAGCGTGGGTTTTTCCCGTGTAGGAACTGAAGCTTGAAAGTAGTAAACTGTGAAGTTGATAGATAAAGTACAAGCCCATACTAGAGGAGACGCGTCAGAACTGGTTGAGAGTCGAATGCATATTATTTTTGCATTTTCTTTATTATCATGCATATGGGTTTGTTGGACATGTCTTATATATAGTTAAAAACATATTTTGTACTTTGGTATTATATCTATATAGTTAGATGTAAGGTAAAAACCATTAACTTTGACAGTTAAAATGAAGTATAATATTTATGTAACATGATAATGTATTTGAAAATTGAATCCATATGTATAGTTGAATATTAAAAAAAATATCAATTTAGTTATTAAAAAAAAATTTAAATTCAGACTAGTTTCGTTCAGATTGTCTGTATCATTCCACTTATGTAATGGGATTATTCCTATTATATAGGAGGGATGTCACATGTTGATCATCTCAAGAATGGTGGTGGAGATTTGGTTCCTCCTGTTGCCCAGATATTGAACCAAGAAGGGGGGGTTGAATTGGATATTAAAAATTTTAACTTTTAAGTGTGGAAAGAAAAGTTAAGTTGAGTAGGGATAGAAAGATATCACACAGGAATTTTTATAGAGGTTCGGGTGTTAACAAACCCTACTCCTCTCCCCAATCTCAATTGGGAGTTTCACTAACACACTAAGTGTTACAATGGAGTTTTACAAGCTCACTCCCAACTATGGTGTTTCTAACAATGGATCACACCTAACCCAGAAATCCCTTGTGTTTTAATGGCTCACACAATAAACCAATTCCTTGTGTTTTAAGGGCTCACACAAATAACCCTTACAAGTGTTCTACTCTTAATCCAAAATATCCAAACTCACTTGAGTAGTTGATTACATAGAGAAACACTTACAAATCTATAATGCTCAGAGAATAATGAGCAAAAATATTTTCACAGAGAATAAATGTTTGTTTTGAAAGTATTAAATGCACAAATGGCTTACAACAAGATTTTGATTCGAAGTATTAGCTATTCTCTTGTTCTGGATTCATAAATGACTTGTATTTATACTTCCATGGCGAATTATAGCCGTTTGATTGCATTTAATGTGGAAATAGCCGTTGCACCAACTCTTAACTTCGCGCCTGACATGTTTCTCTTTTCTCTTTCATGGTCGTGAGTGTGAGTGTCACAGTCGTGACTGTTCTTCCAAGCCGTGACTTGAGTGGTGACTTTGGCCGTGAAACATTCTAAAAGGATTTGAAGTGTTTAATCACGGACCTGACATTATATAGTCACGGGCGTGAACATCCTTCCTAGTCGTGATCCAAGCAGTGACTTTGGCCGTTAAGCTCTCTAGAGGAATTTGTCATGTCTTCTCACGGGTGTGACTTTTTTTCACGGTCGTGACTGATATGATCATTTACGGTTGCTATCATTCTTCATGGCCATGAACTTTAAATGTTGGATAGTTGACGCTAAGCTTCATCACGGGCGTGACATATAAGGTCACGGGCATGAACATGTTATTTTTTCATTTTTTTGTCTTTTTAAGATTAGTCTTCCATTCTCCATTCTTGTTATCATGTTCCATATCCTGTTCAATAAACTTAGAAAACAAGTATGTTAAATACATTGCTATTTTATTTGTTAGCATCAAAATGACGGAAATACTCCTCAAGGTTCAACAATCTCCCCCTTTTTGATGGTGACAAATAATCTAGCAATATGTGCTTTTGAGAAGTTTCCCCCTCAAAAGATGCTTAAGATAAAAAATTACTGAAGTGCAAGAATTGTAAAGAATGATGAAGTGTAGCATCAAAATATGCTTCCTAGTTTTAGGTATATGCAAGTTATATGCAAGGTATATCCAATGTATACCAAAATTTTTCCTTAAAACAAGTTAAGTATATGCTAAGTATATTTAAGGTATATTCAAAGTATATCAAGTGCATATTCATTCATGTAACTTGCATCAAGGTATATGCAAAGTATACTTAAGGTATATTTAAGGTATATGAGCTCATTTGCATACTTGTATATTCATTTGATTCAAATAAGTATTTCAAATATATTGCATTTAACTTTAAATATAATATATTACTAGGTTCTCCCCCTTTTGTCATCAATAAAAAGAATAACAAAAAGATAAAACATAATGGAAAACAAAAGCAATTATATTAATATAAAAAGACAGATATAAGGATTTGAAAAGAAATTGAAATTCCTACATCAAACAAGCTAGAAAATAACATAGCTAACATATAGTATAGCCGGACATCCTATCTCTAAGGTGAGCTACTCTCGCCTCGAGGCTCTCCATGCGAGACTCCATGAAATCCTTGAGGTTCTCTAACCTCTCATCCATTGAAGCCTGCAATTGCTCAAACAGGGGTGCCAAGAGGTCAGCCACTTGTTGAGCCAAGTTTGGTGTGGAGTTAGAGGATTGTCCAATTTCCTGCTCAACCTTTGCAAATGCCATCTCAACTCGAACTCTCTTCCTCTGCTGGTTCCTTGGAGGCCAGCTTTGAAGTCATCTAAGTCATTGTCCTCCCAAATAATCTCACCAGCAGTGTTGGTGAAGCGGTAGTAGATGTTGTTTTCATGTACTATACAAACAACCGCTCCCATTTTAATAAATGACTCGACGTCTAGCTAGTCTCGAGGATGTGTTGGTATAAGGTTGAAGTTGTGCTCCTCCTGCTTCAAGTACCCCAGCTTGATAGCAAGGTGAGTCACGTACCCACCAATCAAAATGTCTCTGGAGGGCTTGGTGGAAACTAACAGAAGATGGTTTGCAAACCATTGAGATAAAGCCACTGTTAGGCCTCTCCGGGCCATCTCTAGGAGAAAGAGCTCTAATTTCCTAATCGATCCGTTGCTGTCTCCTCCAGCAAAAATGCTATAGGTTAGAAATCTATGCAAGTACTTTTGTGATGCCCCACTTATATAGTAGGAATAATCCCACATATATAAGAGGGATGTCACAAGCTTAACTTGATAAATCTGCTCGAATTAAATTTTTTTTTCATTTTAAATAACTTAATCTATTTATTTATTTATATTGGTTTAGGCATGTCATTCTAATTAATAATATATATATCATTATATTGTTCACACATATGGCACCCGATTATATTACTTACACAATATGAACATATGAGTCAAGTCCACCACAAACCATATACATAGTCAACCAAGAAAAGAAAAGAAAAAAAAACTATTAAATAACCAACCCTCTAATTATATCTCTTGTGTCTCTGCTGATATGGGCTTGGATTTCCTTTCTGACCACTTCACTTCCTACCGTCTATAGTTCCAATTCCTGCGTGAGAAAAACCCACGCTAAGCTATCTCTAGCTTAGTGGTACATATAGGCATTAAGTTTTTCCCAAGCAGTCACACAAATGCATATCTCAAATAATTCATGACGCACTGAAATGTTATTGCATATTTGTCATATAAAAGAATTAACCACATCACATAGCAGTATAAGCTTAATAATCATATTCAATAATTAAGTTCTCACTACCTCATATAAGCATTTCATTTCTTAATCATTTATGTCAATAATATAATTCCCACATTTCATTCCAAAGTCTTTAATTAGTATCAGCCCAAATCTCATTCCCGGACTGTCTGAATATGGGGTGTGAAATAGGGGCGCTCGCGGAGCTTATGTAACATCCTTGACCTTCCCCATATGCATTTCATCGAACATAAGCTTCTTGCATACAATTCAATTGAACACATACATTTCATACGTATTTCTATAGGAACAAGTTCATGGCATGCACTAGCTATGTGTCCTAGTATTTGGCACTTGTATCGAGTCGCACATATGTAATTATAACCTAAATGAGGATAACAAAGTATTAGAAATGAAATGAATAAGGTGTCTAAATTAAAGTAAGAAAAATGATTAGATTAAGATTAGTGAACATTTACATTGCTAATTTAGTTAAATGGGGTCAAATGATTAAGCCGTATTATTGTGTGAATTTGTGGAATTATAAATCTATGTAAATAATAATAATAATATAGACAAAATAAAATGAAAATGACACAAAAGAGAAATAGAAGAGAAGAGAAAAGAGAAATGAGAAGAGAAAAGAGAAGAGAAGAAGAGAAAATGAGAAAATGAGAAAATGAGAAAATGACAAAAAACAAGTTGGCTTTATCTTCATATATCTTTCCACATTTCTGCCTCCTCACTCCAGCCCGACTTCTTCTTCAATTTCCTCCATTTTAGACTTAAATTCTTCCTTGTTTTACCTAGTTTTTGAAGCTAATTGATCCCTTTCAAGGTTGTTCTTGGTAAGTAATCAATTCTTATTGCTATAGGGTTGATTTGAGTTGCTTAGGTTCAATATTAGGCACTGAATTGCACACCGATTTTGATATTAATAGAAATTGATTCTGGAAATGTGTAAAGATACTTACCGTTTGATACAAAATAAATTGTCCATCATTTTTTACCGACAGACGAACAGAGATCTCTTATTGAATTGCTCATTTAATGAGCATTCTCAATATTATGCCTTGAAGAGGACTCGAACCTCCCAATATCTTGATTTCGAATGGCAATACATCGTAGACCCATATATATATTGTCTGCTAATACACGAGCAATTAATGTTTAATCTAAATTCTAAATTTTCTATTATTTTATTTATTTTTATTTAATTTATTTTCTATTTCTATATTTATAATTTATATTCTATTCTATTTAGAATATATATTCTATTCTATTTATATATTTATACTATTCTATTTATATATTTATAAATATTTTAATTTATATATTTATAAATGCTTTTTCGTGGATTTCATTGTTTAATTAAAATAATTAAAAATAAAAATTAATTAAAATATTAAAATAATTAAATTAAAATATTATTGTTAGTGAAATTGAATTCAATTGATTTAACCCCATAAGTGGGACCACCACCCCATAGCATGTTGCCGCCAGAAGCAGAACCCCGCATTTCTTCTAGAAAAACACAAAATTTTTTCATTTATATCTTAGATTTGTGGATATATAAACATTTTTGCAAGATGTTATGTATAGGGAGAGATATGCTCTTCGTACTGAAACTGGTCAGGGTGTAAACCCTAACCAAGTTAGCTACTGTGTGGTTTGATTTCGAATATGTTAAAGCCCTTATTTAAAGTCTCTCAAAACATAAAAGTTATAGATATATGTGTTTTTTATCTTTATACCAAATTTCAGGTTCATAGATCTTGTAAATGGGGAGTTATGGTGAATGGAACCATGACTGTTCCATGGTTTGAACTGCCTACTGAGTGCTCTGGGCAGATCGAGTACATTGGTTGGCTAATTTGAGCTTGTTAGAGCTAGATTCTGTAAATTATCAAAACATGAAAGTTATAGTTATATGTCTTAGATAAATTTTGGTACTAATTTCAGATTAATTTGTTATATATAGACTAAGTTATGGCCTTTGGAATTCATACTGGTCCAGAAGCCAATTCTATTCTGGAATAGTAAACTGTTTGGTATAATTAGAAGACCATAGAGACATAATTGGTAAAAGTTGTAAACATGAAACATGTTCAAAATTAACCCATCTAAGTTTATGTATAGTTTCATTAAAATAGGACTTATATATTATAAGTTATGATGAACCCAAATGAGTACCCTGAAACTGCCTAAAGGCAGAAAACAAGGCAGAAAACAGAACACTCTTAGAAATTCCACCAAATATTGTACAATGATCCACTTGGTCTGAAATTTGAATATGTTTTATAATTATATGTTATTTTTAATTAGGAACAAGAATCAAATTAATTGGTCACTTATAGAAAAAGTTATAGGCTAAACAGTCCCATAAGGTCACACTGCCTCATAGGAAAAATCTTAGCTATTGACATGAACAATGCATATTAATTTCTTTAAGCCACATTAAGTCTCCCTAATCATGAGTTAATCGATTATTTTTTCATATTAGGCTCGTAATATATTGGAGACCTACAAGGAGTAGATAGACAATAACTTAGGGGTCGGAATCAAAGGAGAACGGTGAGTCTAATTATCGATTGAATTCTTTAGTGCAAATGAATGTTGCTTGCTATGTGATTCATGTGATTGTCATGATTGGTCCTTGATAATGTAATGATGGATAATTTGTGACATTGTGGTACATATAAATGGTATACTTGTGGTATATTTGAGGTATATGTTTGACAAATGTGATATATATACATGGTACATGTATAGTATATACAAGGTATATGCTTGACATATGAGGTATATAGGGAATATATGTATGTTGTATATGATAAAGATGCAATGGTTGATGAATGCTTAAATACAAGTGCATATGCATATGGGCTAAAAAGGCGTTGTGACTAGTTAATCGACATTGCAAAGCAAAAGAAAAGGCCTATGGCCCAACAAATGTGCAAAGAAAAAGAAGAGGCCATAGACAAATGTGCAAATGAAACAAATGATCAAGCTAGCTAGCAAATGCAAATGCAAATGTTCACATGGAAACCCGGGGCAATGTTCGTTTAATCTGGTCACAACAAAATAAAATGTACAAGCAAAGCATAAGTAAATAACAATTATTGAATACTTGATTTTATCTATATTTATATGTTATTGACTGATGAATGGAATGGAATACATGGTATATATTGGAATTGTGATTTATGACTATGAGTTGTTTGGTACTTTAGAGCTCATTGGATGGTTATTCTCACTGAGCCGCAACTCATCAATTTGCATCATTTTTCAGGTAAAGAAAAGTGATAGCTCATTTTGAGTAGCGTATAAAAGACATGGAGCATAGGTCACTGGCCGAGCCTCATCACTCTCTCTCTCCTTGCATTCCACACAAGCATGAAAACATGTCATCTGTATTTTGACTTATATGCTTGAATATGTATTATCACTCTAGATTAGTTTTGAAATGTATAAATGGAAACAACCCGTAATCCTCCGGATGGAAAGTTTATGTTTTAATATATGTGATATATCGTATTGTGGTTTTTAATGTTGACTTAAAAAGTCATTGAGTGATATTACAAGATATAAGACTTGTAAAGTCATTAGTTGATTTTACAGGATATGATCTGGAAAAAAATTTACTACCACTGTTATCAGGGTATTTTCTCTTTCCAATATGCAGGATGTGATTATTTGATACAGAAATAGGTTATATTTAAATGCATAAGATGTGGTGTTACATTTTTGGTATCAGAACAGGGATAGGTTCCATGGGAACATGCATATGCATAAGAGCATGATAACATATGCATCCTATGTGTTGAACATTATGTAGTGACATACTTTCATTTATTTTAGTGACATCATAAGACATAATTCACCAAGGAGGGAGAGGCCAGCCGAAATGCATTCTCATGAGGCATCACCTCATTTACATAGAGAGCAACCAGTAATATGAGCTAGAGCTCCAATACATGCATCACAGTCATCTCATGCAGAAGTACCCCATGAAAACCTAGAACAAGAAGTATATGGTCCTGAAATGTACATGGAAAGACGTTATGACAAGCTGAGGAAACATGGTGCAACTGATTTCAATGGCACAACAGACCCAGCAGAAGCTGAGACATGGCTGAAAAGGACACAGAGGGTACTGAATATGATGAGATGTACTCTAGATGACAAATTCGATTATGCAGTATCCTTACTGCAAGGAAATGCTTATGAATGGTGGGAGACAGTCCCTGACAGTGATGCACAACCACCTGTGTTGGCATGGAATGATTTTCTCCTGGAATTTCAAAACAATTATATGCCTGAAGCATATAAAGATGAGAAGAGGAAGGAATTCCTGAATCTGAAACAGGGGAATATGTCTATTGCGGAGTATGAAGTACAATTTAACAAGCTTTCCCATTATGCCACTTTCATGGTCTCTACTGAAAGAGACAAATGCAGGAAGTTTGAGGAGGGCCTCAAATATGAGATCAGAAACAGAATCACAACTACTGATCTTGACAGTTATGTTAGGCTCAGAGCTGCTACAATCAGAGCTGAACGGTTAATGAAAGAAGCTGGGGAACAACAAATAAAAAGGGCATCACGTGAATTCTTTGGTGAGTCTAGTAGAAGGTTGGGGAAAAGAGGTAGATATATGCCTGCACAATTTGGTAACAGAAGTGGGTACTCCAGTTCTAGAGGTCGAGGAATGACTTTCTCTTACCTAGGCAGAGGGCAGAGCCAATATGTTGAACAGAGGCCCACATGTAGTCATTGTGGCAGACAGCATATGGGCGAATGTAGAAGGCTCACAGGAGCATGTTATTTCTGTGGATCGATGGAGCACATGTATAGAGACTATCCAAATAGAGCCAAACTAGCAGAGACTAGTAGAGACAGAGGAGTATCTGAGACTACTGTTGAGGCACCGAGGGTCTACCCTACTAGTGGGACATAAGGCAGAGGAAGAGGCAGGGGCAGGACTGGTACACTGGGCAGAGGAGTGACCAGATCTGAAGGTCAGAGTTCTAGACCTCCTACTCAGGCCAGGGTGTTTGCTATGACTAGACAAGAGGCAGTGGATGCCCCCGAAGTAGTCATTGGTAATATTTATATTTCTGAAATATTAGCATATGCATTGATTGACCCAGGCTCCACTCATTCTTTTATATCATTGCATATGGCATCTGAATTACATCAAATGCATGAGATTTTGGGGATTGACATAAATGTGAGTACGCCATTAGGACTGTGGTAGTTGTGAATAAGGTCTGTCGTGATTGCCTGATATGCATTGACAGAGCTGAGTTAATAGTTGATCTGATTTTATTGCCAATATATGAATTTGATGTGATACTGGGAATGGACTGGTTAACTAGACATCATGCAATAGTGAATTGCTTTACTAAGGAAGTAATTTTGGAATCACCAAACCAGCCAAGGGTAGTATTTCTAGGTGAAAGAAAACTTGTGCCTACATGTCTAGTTTCAGCTGTAAAGGCATTTTGAATGATCAAAGGGGGATGTGAAGCATATTTTGCATATGTGACTGATACTAGAACCACTGATAGCTTGCTTGAAAATATACCAGTGGTAAGGGAATTTGCTGATGTATTCCCAGATGATCTACCTGGTTTACCACTAGATAGAGAGATAGAATTTACTATTGAATTAGTACCAGGAACTGCACCAATATCAAGGTCACCCTACAGAATTGCCCCAGCTGAGTTGAAAGAACTAAAGGCCCAATTGCAGGAGTTACTTGACAAAGGGTATATTAGACCTAGTGTATCACCTTGGGGAGCTCCAGTGTTATTTGTTAAAAAGAAAGATGAAAATGACGGTGAAGAACAAATATCCATTGCCTAGAATAGATGATTTGTTTGACCAATTGCAAGGAGCCCAAATATTCTCCAAGATTGATTTGAAATCACGCTATTACCAGCTGAAGGTAGCAGAAGCAGATGTTCCAAAGACTGCCTTTCGAACCAGGTATGGGCATTTTGAATTTTTAGTAATGCCATTTGGATTGAATAATGCTCCAGCTGCATTTATGGCTTTAATGAATATGGTGTTTCAACCATATTTGGATAGGTTTGTGATAGTATTTATTGATGACATATTGGTGTACTCAAAGAATAGGGGGAGAACATGAACAACATTTAAAAATTGTGTTGCAAACTTTGAGGGAGAAACAATTATATGCCAAATTGAGTAAATGTGAATTCTGGTTAGATCATTTGGTGTTTCTTGGACATGTGGTGTCGTGTAAGGGCATAGAGGTTGACCCAAAGAAAATTGAGGCTATGGTAAATTGGGAAGCTCCTAAAAATATTTCAGAAATGTGTAGTTTTTTGGGTTTAGTCGGATACTACCGCAGATTTGTTGATGGATTCTCCTTAATTGCTAGCCCTTTGACTAAATTGTTGAGAAAGAATGTGCCTTTCAAGTGGACTCCAGAATGTCAGAGGAGTTTCGATGAACTAAAACACAGGCTAACCTCAGCACCAGTGTTAACCATCCCTACAGGTACAGGTGGGTTTACAGTATATAGTGATGCTTCTCACCAAGGCTTGGGATGTGTGTTGATGCAACATGGTAAGGTGATAGCTTATGCATCCAGATAATTGAGACCACATGAGATCTCATATCCAGTGCATGATTTAGAACTGGTTGCAGTCGTATTTGCATTGAAGATTTGGAGGCATTATCTGTATGGTGAGACATTCCAAATCTTCACAGACCATAAAAGCTTGGGTTATTTGCTGACACAGAAAGAATTAAACATGAGGCAGAGATGGTGGTTAGAGCTATTGAAAGATTATGACTGTACAATTGAATACCATCCAGGGAAAGCCAATGTGGTAGCAGATGCATTGAGTGGGAAGGCTAGTAGCAGTGTAGCTCACTTGTAAGTATCCTCTTTTCCCTATTTGATTCAATTACGATCTATGAATGTTGAATTAAATATACATGATGAAGGATCACTAATTGCTACTCTTCAAGTCAGACCTATACTAAAGGAGAGGATCAAAGAAGCACAAAACAAAGATCCTAAATTGTGTGAGAAAATTGAATCAGTAAGGCAGGGAAACAGTAAAGATTTTCAATTGCAGGATAATGTATTGATGTTAAAGTCACGCATATGTGTTCCAGACACTGAGAACTTGCGTCAAGAAATAATGGAAGAGGCACACAATGTACCCTATGCAATGCACCCAGGGATGACAAAGATGTATCACAGTTTAAGGCCTCATTACTGGTGGCCAAGAATGAAGAAAGATATAGCAGAATATGTTTCCAAATGCTTGACATGTCAGCAGATTAAAATTAAACATCAGGCACCAATTGGTAAGTTACATCCATTGCCAGTGCCAGAATGGAAATGGTAAAGAATAACGATGGATTTTGTCTATGGATTGCCAAGAACTCCACGGAAAAATGATGCAGTATAGGTAATTATTGACATATTAACCAAGTCAGCACATTTTCTACCTATCAAATGGGGTTGTACACTTGAGAGTTTGGCCAAATTATATGTGAATGAGATAGTCAGATTGCATGGCATTCCAGTGTCCATTGTGTCTGATAGAGATCCACGGTTTACTTCACATTTTTGGGTGAGTTTACAGAATGCATTAGGAACAAAATTGAACTTTAGCACTGCATTCCACCCACAGACTGACGGACAATCAGAAAGGACTATACAGACATTGGAAGAAATGCTTAGGGCATGTTCTATGGAATTCAGAGGTGCGTGGGATGAATATATAACATTGATTGAATTTGCTTACAATAACCAGTATCATAGCAGTATCCAGATGGCACCATATGAGGCGTTGTATGGCAGAAAGTGCCGAAGCCCTATCATTTGGGATGAAGAAGGAGCACGTGCATTAGAAGGACCAGAGATAGTGCAAGACACAGTGGATAAGATCAAGGTTGTCAAGAACAAGCTAAAGGCAGCACAAGATAGGCAGAAAAGTTATGTTGATCAGCGTAGAAGGGAGATGGAATACGAGTTAGGTGAAAAGGTGTTTCTTCGTGTATCTCCATGAAAAGGGATAATTCGATTTGGCAAAAAGGGTAAATTGAGCCCAAGGTATATAGGGCCTTATGAAATTCTTGAGAAGATTGGTCCACTAGCATATAGATTGACATTACCACCAGAGATGGCTCAGATACATAATGTGTTTCATGTGAGCATGCTTAGAAGATACAGGTCAGATCCTACACATGTACTTAAAGATCAAGCCATTGAGATTGCAGAGGACATGAGTTATGTTGAGGAACCAGTGCAAATCATTGGATACAAGACTAAACAGCTAAGAAATCGCGAAATACCTTTGGTTAAGGTATTATGGCGTAACCATTTACAAGAAGAGGCAATATGGGAAACAGAAGAAAATATGAAAAAACAATATCCACACCTGTTTTCAGGTATTAATTTCGAGGACGAAATTTTTAAAAGGAGGGGAGAATTGTAACATCCTTGACCTTGCCCATATGCATTTCATCGAACATAAGCATCTTGCATACAATTCAATTGAACACATGCATTTCATACGTATTTCTATAGGAACAAGTTCATGGCATGCACTAGCTATGTGTCCTAGTATTTGGCACTTGTATCGAGTCGCACATATGTAATTATAACCTAAATGAGGATAACAAAGTATTAGAAATGAAATGAATAAGGTGTCTAAATTAAAGTAAGAAAAATGATTAGATTAAGATTAGTGAACATTTACATTGCTAATTTAGTTAAATGGGGTCAAATGATTAAGCCGTATTATTGTGTGAATTTGTGGAATTATAAATCTATGTAAATAATAATAATAATATAGACAAAATAAAATGAAAATGACACAAAAGAGAAATAGAAGAGAAGAGAAAAGAGAAATGAGAAGAGAAAAGAGACGAGAAGAAGAGAAAATGAGAAAATGAGAAAATGACAAAAAAGAAGTTGGCTTTATCTTCATATATCTTTCCCCATTTCTGCCTCCTCCCTCCAGCCCGACTTCTTCTTCAATTTCCTCCATTTCAGACTTAAATTCTTCCTTGTTTCACCTAGTTTTTGAAGCTAATTGATCCCTTTCAAGGTTGTTCTTGGTAAGTAATCAATTCTTATTGCTATAGGGTTGATTTGAGTTGCTTAGGTTCAATATTAGCCACTGAATTGCACACCGATTTCGATATTAATAGAAATTGATTCTGGAAATGTGTAAAGATACTTACCGTTTGATACAAAATAAATTGTCCATCATTTTTTACCAACAGACGAACAGAGATCTCTTATTGAATTGCTCATTTAATGAGCATTCTCAATATTATGCCTTGAAGAGGACTCGAACCTCCCAATATATTGATTTCGAATGGCAATACATCGTAGACCCATATATATATTGTCTGCTAATACACGACCAATTAATGTTTAATCTAAATTCTAAATTTTCTATTATTTTATTTATTTTTATTTAATTTATTTTCTATTTCTATATTTATAATTTATATTCTATTCTATTTAGAATTTATATTCTATTCTATTTATATATTTATTCTATTCTATTTATATATTTATAAATATTTTAATTTATATATTTATAAATGTTTTTTCGTGGATTTCATTGTTTAATTAAAATAATTAAAAATAAAAATTAATTAAAATATTAAAATAATTAAATTAAAATATTATTGTTAGTGAAATTGAATTCAATTGATTTAACCGCATAAGCATTGACATGAACAATGCATATTAATTTCTTTAAGCCACATTAAGTCTCCCTAATCTTGAGTTAATCGATTATGTTTTCATATTAGGCTCGTAATATATTGGAGACCTACAAGGAGTAGATAGACAATAACTTAGGGGTCGGAATCAAAGGAGAACGGTGAGTCTAATTATCGATTGAATTCTTTAGTGCAAATGAATGTTGCTTGCTATGTGATTCATGTGATTGTCATGATTGGTCCTTGATAATGTAATGATGGATAATTTGTGACATTGTGGTACATATAAATGGTATACTTGTGGTATATTTGAGGTATATGTTTGACAAATGTGATATATATACATGGTACATGTATAGTATATACAAGGTATATGCTTGACATATGAGGTATATAGGGAATATATGTATATTGTATATGATAAAGATGCAATGGTTGATGAATGCTTAAGTACAAGTGCATATGCATATGGGCTAAAAAGGCGTTGTGACTAGTTAATCGACATTGCAAAGCAAAAGAAAAGGCCTATGGCCCAACAAATGTGCAAAGCAAAGGAAGAGGCCTATGGCCCAACAAATGTGCAAATGAAACAAATGATCAAGCTAGCTAGCAAATGCAAATGCAAATGTTCACATGGAAACCCGGGGCAATGTTCGTTTAATCTGGTCACAACAAAATAAAATGTACAAGCAAAGCATAAGTAAATAACAATTATTGAATACTTGATTTTATCTATATTTATATGTTATTGACTGATGAATGGAATGGAATACATGGTATATATTGGAATTGTGATTTATGACTATGAGTTGTTTGGTACTTTAGAGCTCATTGGATGGTTATTCTCACTGAGTCGCAAATCATCAATTTGCATCATTTTTCAAGTAAAGAAAAGTGATAGCTCATTTTGAGTAGCGTATAAAAGACATGGAGCATAGGTCACTGGCCGAGCCTCATCACTCTCTCTCTCCTTGCATTCCACACAAGCATGAAAACATGTCATCTGTATTTTGACTTATATGCTTGAATATGTATTATCACTCTAGATTAGTTTTGAAATGTATAAATGGAAACAACCCGTAATCCTTCGGATGAAAGTTTATGTTTTAATATATGTGATATATCGTATTGTGGTTTTTAATGTTGACTTGAAAAGTCATTGAGTGATATTACAGGATATAAGACTTGTAAAGTCATTAGTTGATTTTACAGGATATGATATGGAAAAAAATTTACTACCACTGTTATCAGGGTATTTTCTCTTTCCAATATGCAGGATGTGATTATTTGATACAGAAATATGTTATATTTAAATGCATAAGATGTGGTGTTACAGCTTAAGCCACCCTACTCACCATAATCTTAAGTCAAGGCCGCTTGTGGAGCTTAAGCCACCTTGACCGAATATAATCATGTCATCTGTGTGTAATCAGGATCAGGGGCACTCCCAGAGCTTAAGGAATCATGTCATTTGTGTGTAATCAGGATCAGAGCCGCTCCCAGAACTTAAGCCACCCTATCCTTAAATCATATCCATAGCGGTACCGTAACGTCCCCCATAATGGTGCACCATCTATCCTATGTTAGTCCTCAGGTAGAGAAATGGGCAATTAACACCATTAATTTCTTGTTTCTATAACCAATACTCAATTCACATTAACACAATCATATACTCACCATTTATTTCAAAACCAAGTGATATCAGGATATTTTATCAAATATTAGCATAATGTTAAGTTCATAGTCAATAATATTTCTATAATTTTAGAACATGTCATAATATACTATTTCATCATTGTGACAAATAATTCATGTCATGCACACACGATCATGCATAAGGGCAAAACATAATATATATATGTACAAACCTCGACAGTTTTTTCCTTTTCCAAAATTTAAGTTCAGAGCTTGTTCACTTTTGTTGGTCTTCTTCTTGTTGAAATCCTAATTTAAAAATATAATTAATTAATAGCTTGATAAAATATTTATTCTTAATATAATTTAAATAAATAACTAGAATTTCTATTAAGCTAGAACAAGACCTCTAAGGACTGTTGGATTAATAACTTTTTCTATACTTATCCAATTTATATAATTTTTGATCCTAATTAAATATAACATGTAAAACTAAAATATACTAAAATTTCAGAAGTTTTTAACCTTTACATAATTTGTGGTATAATTGTAAATATTTCCCAGTTTTTTGCCTTTAGGCAGTTTCGAGGTACCCAATTAAAAAATTCATAGCGTTCATGTTTTAGCTTCAATTATTCTGAAAATTTTTATACAGTTATATAGGTTAATATGGAAATTTTGTCATTTTTAACTCATTTCCAGATTCAGTCTCTAAGATGCTCAAATATTGGCGGATCTATAACTGGTTCAACATAGAGTATCAACCCGACCAGTTTAACTGTTCAACTCATAACTCACAAAATACATGATATTTTAAGGTGACACTTTCACAGCTATTTAGAGAAGCCATAGGAGTAAAACTGTTATGTTTTTAACTTTGGCTAATTCGATCTAAAAATAGGTGAAATATAAGGATGAAGTTACTGGAACTGAACAGGTATATGAAACCAGCTCAATCAAGGAACAGTCATAGATCATTTCAAAATAACTCAACCTACACAAGAGATATTTATACGAAATGTTTTAGAGAACTCAATAACATATATACCTACAACTTTCATGTTTTACAAAACCTCGGATTAAGCCACTAAGATAATCAATTTGTACAAGAACCTTAGGTCATTTAGTTGATATGTCTCCCTGAACCAGTTTCATTCCAATAACCATATCTCTTCATATACTCAAAATAATTCAATCAAATTTGGCAGAGAGATACAACAGACATAGATGAACAACTTTTATGTTTTATACTTCTTCAAATGTGGTTGATAACTCACTCGAAAATCAAGTGCCAAATACTGATAATATACAGTCCTAATACTTTAAAAATACAAGAATAATTGAGAGATGATCACTTACCAAGAACAAATCTATTTGGAGTGAACTCCTTGAAAATCATGGAGGCTGGTGGTTGGAGGAAGAAGAAGAGTGGAGACAAGATTGGTGTGGAGATAAGGTTGATGTTATTATGACATTAAATGCATTTAACTCAAATACAATCCCCCCTTCCACAAAACCACATTCGACCCCCCTATCCTTTTTTTTTTTTAACTTGCTCTATTTTAATTAATTATTTATTTTTTTTTATTTTTTTTACATGTATTAAATTCCACTAACTTTTATTAAACTGTAATTTTACTACGATATGCCTAACCAAATTAAGTTTTATCAATCTATTTAGTTCATTTTTATTTCTTATTTAATAATTTACTCAATTTATTTTAATATCTTGTTGCCCAGATATTAGACCAAGAAGGGGGGTTGAATTGGAGTTTCAAAAATTAAACTTTAATGTGCGGAAATAAAATTGTTAATTTTAGAAAGGATAGAAAAAATCAGACACAAAGATTTATAGAGGTTCGGATATAAACAAACCCTACTCCTCTCCCCAATCGCAATTGGGAGTTTCACTAACACACTAAGTGTTACAATGGAGTTTTACAAGCTCACTCCCAACTATGGTGTTTCTCACAATGGCTCAAACCTAACCCAGAAATCCCTTGTGTTTTAATGGCTCACACAATAACCAATTCCTTTGTGTTTTACAGGCTCACACAAACAACCTACACTTTATGTTTTATAGGCTCACACAAACAACCTACACTTGTGTTTTACAGGCTCGCACAAACTACCTTTTAATTTGTGTTTTGGAGGTTCACACAACTAACCCTTACAAGTGTTCTACTCTTAACCCAAAACTACCTAATGCTCACTTGAGTAAAGATTACAGAGAGAACCACTTATAAATCTTTATTGCTCAATTATGAGGAGCAAAAAGATTTTTTACAGAGAATAGATTTGTTCTCAAAGTATAAAATTACAAGATAGCTTGTGATTTGAAGTATATGCTAATCTTTTGTTTTTATTGTCATTCTCTTGTTTCTTAATGTATAAATGACTTCCATTTATACTCCCATGGCTGAATATAGCCGTTGGGGTGCATTAAATAAGAAACTAGCCGTTGTACCAACTAAAAAATTGCGTCTGACATTTTTCTCTTTCATTGGTCACGGGCGTGAATATGCTTGTCACGGGGGTGACAGTTCTTCCCAAGCCGTGACTGAAGTGGTGACCTTGGTCGTGAAGCTCTCTGGTATGTTTTGACATATAGAGTCACGGGCGTGACATTAATCATTCACGGGCGTGACACTCTTCCCAGCCGTGAGACAAGTGGTGACTCTGGTCGTGAAGCTCTCTGGATGAAATTGAATGCAGCTTTACGGGGGTGACACCTAGCTTCATGAGGGTGAAAATCTTCCTAGCCGTGAGCCAAGTGATGACTCTGGTGGTGAAGCTCTCTAGATGAAATTGTATGAAGCTTCACGGGGGTGACACCTTTAGTCACGGGGGTGACTGAAATGCTTACTTCACGGTTTGTTTTTCCTTCATGGCCGTGAACTTCAAATGTTGGTTTTGGTAATGGTTAGCTTCCTTCACGGGAGTGACTCCTAGAGTCACGGCAGTGAACATGCTACTTCTTGCTTTTTGTTTCTCAAGGATTATTCTTCCAATTCTCCATTCTTGCTATTTTAATTCATGTCCTGTATAATATACTTACAAAAACAAGTATGTTAAATATAGTATTGCTATATTATTTGTTATCATCAAAATGGCGAAAATACCCCTCAAGGTTAACAATTTCCCCCTTTTTGATGGTGACAAATAATCTAGTAATATGTGATTTTGAGAAGTCTCCCCCTCAAAATATACTTAGGATAAAAATTATAATGTGCAAGAATAGTAAATAAAGATGTAGCATTAAACTAGATTTTAAGTATATGCAAGTTATATGAGAAGTATATCTAATACATACCATAATTCCTTTTCAAGACATAAAGTATATGTAAGGTATATTTAAGGTATATCATGGCATGTTTTTATTTGTAACTTGCTTTTAAGGTGTATGCAAAGTATACTTAGGGTATATTAAAAAACTCAGTTTTTCAATTATCTACTTTGCATCTGAAAAGTTGAATCAAGATTTTTAAATCAATTCAAAGTCTGTTCACTTTTTGATTCATAATTCTTATATTGCTAGTTCGATACTACTTTCCTTATCATATATTACCTATCATATATTGCTAGTTTTCTCCCCCTTTTGTCATCAATCAAAAAGAATATGTAGATTGAAGTAAACAACAAAAAACAAATATATATCATAAAGGAAAGGATACAAACTAAGAAAGGAAATTTAAGATTTCCTACATAAGAAAACATAAAACAAAACTAAAAATGATCAAATTTAGGCTACACTCTAGCCTATCTCCTAGCCAGACATTCTATCACGAAGCCTAGCTACTTCAGCTTTAAGGCTGTCTATCCGAAACTCCATGAAGTCCTTGAGGTTCTCGAACCTCTCATCCATGAAAGTCTGCAGTTGTTCGAGACGTGGTGCCAAGAGGTCGACCACCTGCTATGCTAAAGATGGTGTGGAAGCTGAGGACTGTCCAATGTTTCAAAACGATTGTTGGAGGTGCTTCCTCAATCCGAGCCCTCTTTTTCTGCTGGACTCCCTGGAGGCCTGCTTTAAAATCCTCCGTGTCATTATCTTCCCAGATAATCTCTCCAGTAGTATCAGTGAAGCTGTAGAAGATATCATTTTGAAAAACGATTCTGACAGCTGCTCCCATCTTGATGAATGACTCGACATCCAGCCTATCTCGAGGATGTGCAGGAATGATGTTGAAGTGATGGTCATCCAACTTCAAATAATTGAGCTTCACTGCAATATGGGTGACATATGCCCTAATCAAGATATCTCCTGTGGGCTTGGTGGCGATGGAGAGAAGATGGTTTGCAAACCATCTTCTAAGTGCCACTGTGACTCCCCTGCGAGCCATATCAAATAGGAAGAGTTCTGACTTCCTAATAGTTCCATTGCTTTCTCCCTGAGCAAAAATGCTATAGGTTAGAAACCTATGCAAATACCTGTGTACTGGGGCTATGAGATGAGTGCTCTTTGTCTTCTTGACATCCCAGCTGCAACCGGTGCCAAAATATGTCCAGGCTGGAGGAGCAAAGAATTCTACCTCAGTCTCATTTAGAACAACATCAGATGGTAGGTTGAACAATTCTCCAAATGCGATGGCGCTGAGGGTGTTTGCATTATTGCAGAGTTGGAATTTCACCACTCCAGTTGGTGAAACCTGCAAGGTGCTGAGAAATTCCAGCGTTGGCTCCCGCAGAGTTGGCAGATGAATTTCAACAAATTCTTTTAGATGATAGGCTTGAAGTTACTCTGTCATAGCCATCTCAACCTCGAGATTACGGACTGCCTGCCATTCGAAGGACCTTGATGATAAAATAGGTCTCTTCTTCAAAGTTGCATACCGAGGATGACAACTTTCTGGAATGATGTTCATGAGGTAATCTGAATACCTCTTCGGTGCATGGGACTTCTTTCTCTTTCCCTTTGATGAAGTAGACTCCATATTTGAAGAATTTAGTTATTGATGGAGTTGAAGAAAATTTTTGACAAATATTTTGATGAAAGACCCTAGAAGTGTATGATTTCTACCGAAGATTTGAACTTTTGGTGGTATTTATAGTGAAATTTCAAGTCTTTGGGGTTGGAATCTTCAATATTTCAATGAATGAGAGTAAATGAGAGCGGTTTTGGGAGATGGAGAGTTGAAATGAAGGTTGTAACCGGCTGTTTTCTTATATATTCGATACATTCACGGGCGTGACTTATGGTTTCACGGGCGTGAATAGTCGTGTTCACGGTTTGCTGAAGGAGTGTTCCACCCGTGAATGAAAGCGTGAATATGTTCACCGGCGTGATTGATGAAAATAATGGGCGTGAATGATCATAGCTCACGGGGGTGAATATAATGTCACGGGCGTGAACTGTTGAATTTCACTACTTATGCCCGTGAAGCAAGCCTTGACACAAGGCGTGAAAGCTTATGTGAGTTTTGGGTGTAATTCTTCACGGGCGTGAACGTTCTTACCCATGGGTTTGACTCAGGCCGTGAAACTATGTTTCACCACTTGAAGCCGTGAATCATGCCGTGAACCAAAGCGTGAAAGCTTCTCTGAGTTTTTGAGTCATAATTGTTCACGGGAGTGAAAATGCGTCACGGGCATGAACGTTCTTATCCACGGGCGTGACTCAAGCCGTGAAACTATGTTTCACCACTTGAAGCCGTGAAGCATGTCGTGAACCAAAGTCGTGAACGACACTGCCTCTTTGGGCCACTTAAGTCACGGGCGTGAGTATGAGTCACGGCGTGACTCCCCTATAATTTTCATCAAATTGAAATTAAGTTATGCAACAAGACTAAATCATTTCAACAAAGAATTTACTTCATAAAGCATGAATTCTCATCAAAATTTTTATCTTATAACTTGTGATATGTTTTAAGATCAACAATTAAAATTTCATATTCTTGTAATCACAAGGTTAATCCATCAATCATACCTAGTTCTCTTCTAATGAAATTAAATCTTTCCTCATTTAGAGACTTAGTGAAAATATCTGCTAATTAATTCTCTGTGCATACAAATTCTAATTCAACATCTCCATATTGAACATGATCTCTAATAAAGTGGTGTGTAATGTCAATATGTTTACTTCTAGAGTGTTGAATAGGATTCTTTGAAAGATTTATAGCACTAGTGTTGTCACATTTTATAGGTATATGGTTCATCTCATGACCATAGTCCTTAAGTTGTTGTTTCATCCAAAGAATTTGTGTACAGCAACATCCAACTGCTACATATTCAGCTTTAACAGTTGAGAGAGCAACTGACACTTGTTTCTTGCTAAACCAAGAAACCAAACATTCTCCAATGAAGTGACAAGTACCTGAAGTACTTTTTCTATCTAAAAGACTACCAGCATAGTCTGCATCTGAATATCCTATAATATAAAAAGATGAATTCTTAGGATACCATAAACCTAGATGCAATGTTCCATGTAAATATCTTAAAATCCTTTTTACAACATTTAGATGAGATTCTTTAGGACATGATTGAAAACGCGCACATAAGCAAACACTATACATGATATCGGGTCTATAAGCAGTGAGATATAAAAGTGATCCGATCATACCTCTATAAATCTTTTCATTAATGCTCTTACCCTTTTCATCTTTGTCCAATTTTGTTGATGTGCTTATAGGAGTCTTAGCATTTTTGCATTATTCCATACCAAATTTTTTGATTAAGTCTTTGGCATATTTGGATTGGTTGATGAATATGCCCTCATTGCTTTCTTTGATTTGTAGACCAAGGAAATACTTAAGTTCTCCCATCATGCTCATTTCAAATTCCCTAGTCATGCACTTAGCAAATTCTTGACAAAACAACTCATTAGTAGAACCAAATATTATATCATCAACATAAATTTGAACAATTAGTATATCATGCTTATGCTTTTTGATGAACAGTGTAGTGTCAACATTTCCCTTTGTGAAGCTATTTTCTAATAAAAAAGAACTTAGTCTCTCATACCAAGCTCTTGGAGCTTGTTTTAAACCATACAAAGCTTTTGAAAGTTTAAGAACATGATTTGGCAAATCATAGCTTTCAAAACCTGGTGGTTGTTCTACATACACTTCTTCATCTATATAACCATTTAGAAATGCACTTTTCACATCCATTTGAAAAAGTTTGAAATTCATATGATATGCATATGCTAACAGTATTCTTATAGCTTCTAATCTAGCTACAGGTGCATATGTTTCATCATAGTCTATACCTTCTTCCTGATTATATCCTTTTGCAACTAGTCTTGCTTTATTCCTGGTTATTAACCCTTGTTCATCTAACTTATTTCTAAATACCCATTTGCTGCCTATGATTGGATGATTCTTGGGTCTAGGTACTAGGTTCCATACCTTATTTCTCTCAAATTGGTTGAGTTCCTCTTGCATGGCAATTACCCAACTTTCATCATTAAGAGCCTCATCAATGTTTTTAGGCTCAATTTGTGAAATAAAAGCAATGTCAGTAACTAAATGCTTGAAATGAGATCTAGTACTTACTCCCCTTGATATATCACCAATTATTTGCTCTTTTGGATGATTTATGTTCATTCTCCATTCTTTTGGAAGTTCTTGCTCCATTTGTTCTTGATTTTGAGGTAGTAAATTTTCTTGATCGTTTTCTTCTTTTCCATTTTCAATGACAAGTTTTTCCATATTATCTACAACATCCTCAAGAGCACTACCTTTCACAAGATTAAGTCTACTAGATTCATTAAAAACAACATGCATGGATTCTTCCACTGTTACTGATCTTTTATTAAATACTCTATATGCTTTGCTGGTTGTAGAGTATCCTAAAAAGATACCATCATCAGACTTAGAGGCAAATTTTCCAAGATTTTCCTTGGTGTTCAATATAAAATACTTTCATCCAAATACTCTAAAGTATGATACCAAGGGCTTTCTTCCATTCCATAGCTCAAATGAGGTTTTGTTTAAAAGAGGTTTTTGAAAACTCGATTTGAAATATAACATGCAGTGTTTGTGGCTTCTGCCTAAAAATAAGTTGGTAATTCATATTCATTAAGCATTGTTCTTGCCATTTCAATTAATGTTCGATTTATCCTTTCAACTACTCCATTTTGTTGAGGTGTTCTAGGAGATGAGAAATTATGTGAAATGCCATGTTCAAGACAAACTTTCAAAGTTTTCATTTTCAAATTCTTTCCCATGATCACTTCTTATTTTTGAAATGCAGTACCATTTTTCATTTTGAACTTTTTTAGCAAAGTTTTTAAAATTTTCAAAAGCATCACTCTTTTGAGCTAAGAAAATTACCCAAGTAAATCTAGAGTAATCATCTACGATGACAAATGCATAATGTTTTCCTCCTAAGCTAGCAATCCTAGTAGGTCCAAATAAGTCTAAATGCAGGAGTTGAAGAGGTTTTGAAGTACTTACTATATTTTTGGCTTCGAAAGATGACTTGTGTTGCTTTCCTCTTTGACAAGGATCACATGTCTTGCCTTTTTCATATTTAACTCTTGGTAATCCTTTTACTAGCTCTCCTGTGCTGAGACTTTGTATTAAGTCCATGTTAGCATGACCAAGTCTTCTATGCCACAGCCAAGATTCATCACTAGTAGTCACAAGACACTTAGAGGAATGGTTAGATAGTTCATGTAAGTTTATTAGGTACGTATTGATATCTCTATTTCCTTTAAATATTTCTTGACCATCAATAGAGATTACAAGACATTCATTTGAAGTGAAGATTACTTTGTTTCCTTTATCACATAATTGACTTACACTTAACAAGTTATGTTTCAAGCCATCAACAAATAAAACATCCTTAATAAAAGTAATACCATTGACACCAATAGAACCAATGCCAATTACCTTACCCTTTGCATTGTTTCCAAAGGTAACTTTACCTTCGTCAATACTTTTGATTTCATTGAAGAGTTCTTTGTCTCCTGTCATATGCCTTGAACATCCACTGTCTACTAGCCATGCATTTTTGTTTATTGTGGACTTGAGGCATACCTACAGAATTACAAATTAAGTATGATATTTAGGTACCCAAATGAATTTGGGTCCTTGGGGGTTAGCACATGAAGGTTCCCAATGAGCCTTCCTTATCTAGCAATTTTTCTTTATATGACCCATTTTCATACAGTAATTACATTGTTTAGGTGTAAACTTGCTTTTTGGTCTTACAATGTATTTGAATGCAATAATTTGATTAGACTGATTTTGAGAACAATGGCATGCACAATCATGATTAATTTGTATTTTTCTAGATACATTCTTCCTATATATGAAGGCATGATTCTTTTTTTGTATAGAGGGTTTAACATTCTTATTTCTTAGTGCAGTTCTAACAGGTGTGGAGATGTTATGTTCTTTAGACTTAACAAATACTATTTTGTTAGAAGATGATGATGTGTCCTTAAACCCTAGACCATGTCTAACTAAAGGTGGTCTTTGAGACACAATGAGAGTATCTAAGCTCTCTTTACCCTTGTGAAATTTAGAAATGGAATTTCTAAGTTCCTCAACTTCATTTTTTAAAGTATTATTTTCTTTTAACAGTGAAGCTGTTGAGGGTCTTGATGAGTATTCATCTAATGACTTTTGAAGAGATTCATTAGATGATTTAAGCTTTATGTTTTCTTTTTCTAAACCATCTATCCTATTTTTCAAATTATAGATATTACTTCTATAGGTACTAAATTTAGTTCTATATTTCTCTACTTCTATATTTAATTCTTATATTAGGCTTTGCTCATCATCATCATCATCACTATCAGTATTACTATCATTATCACTACTATCATTATTGAAAGAATATGAGTGTAGTGATCTTAACTTATCCGAGATGTGATCCTCAATAACCATGAAGCATAGGTTGACCTCTTCACTTTCATTATCATCTTTTTCACTTGAAGAGCTTTCATCATCCCATGTGGCTTTGTGACCTTTCTCCCCATTGTCTCTTTGGTATTTGCTCTTATGCTTCTTGAGCCTTGGACATTCTGGTTTGATATGTCCTTTCTTTCCTCATTCATAGCATTTTACCTCTTCCTTACTTCTGTGTGTATCATTTGAAGTTTTTTTGAGGTTTCTTTGCCTGAATTTTCTGGAATTGCTCATTTTCTTCTCAATGATTCTTTTTAATCTCCTTGAAAGCATAGCGATGTCCTCATTTTCATCATCACTCATATCTTCATCATCTTCACTTTCTTCTTGAGATTTTGAAGTAGAGGCTTTGAGTGCTAAGGGTTTTCTTTTCTCTGGCTCTGCTTCAAGCTCTCTATCTCTTTTTACTGCCATCTCATGTGTGAGAAGCTTGCCAATCAGCACATCAGTATTCATGATGCTCATATCTTCATTTACTTCTTCTATGCCAGCAACTTTTGAACCATAGTCTCTAAGAGGAAGACTTCTCAGGATTTTATTGTTTACATCTTCCAAACTCAGATGCTTCCCAAGTTTCCTCATTCCATTTATAATGGATAGAAGACGGTTGGTCATGTCAGTGATTGACTCATTGGATTTCATCTTAAAGAGCTCATATTCTGAGGTTAGAAGTTGATTCTTCTTGGATTTGACTTGTTTAGTTCCCTCATGATAGTTCTCCAATGTCTTCCATATACTATATGCTTTTGAGCAGTGTTGTATTCTCCCACATTCTTTAATAGATAATGAGCTTGATAGGATTGTCATTGCCTTCTTGTTTTTGAAATTAGCTCTTCTTTGAGGCTCTGTCCAATCATCTCTTGATAAGATTTCTTCTTCACCATCAGCTCTTCTTCTGGTTGGTGGTGTCCATTTTTTTCGTACACTATCCTATACTTCAATTTCTTCACTATCCAAGTATGTCTCCATCCTAAACTTCCAATGGGCATAATTTGCTCCATCAAAGTAAGGTTTGAGACTCTGGAATCCTTCACTGGCCATATCTTACTCTTTACTATCGCTTTTTAGGCTTCGATGCTAGACAAAGCTCTGATACCAATTGTTGCCCAGATATTAGACCAAGAAGGGAGGTTGAATTGGAGTTTCAAAAATTAAACTTTAAGGTGCGGAAATAAAATTGTTAATTTTAGAAAGGATAGAAAAAATCAGACACAAAGATTTGTAGAGGTTCGGGTATTAACAAACCCTACTCCTCTCCCCAATCGCAATTGGGAGTTTCACTAACATACTAAGTGTTACAATGGAGTTTTACAAGCTCACTCCAAACTATGGTATTTATCACAATGGCTCACACCTAACCTAGAAATCCCTTGTGTTTTAATGCCTCACACAATAACCAATTCCTTTGTGTTTTACAGGCTCACACAAACAACCTACACTTTGTGTTTTACAGGCTCACACAAACAACCTACACTTGTGTTTTACAGGCTCACACAAACAACCTTTTAATTTGTGTTTTGGAGGTTCACACAACTAACCCTTACAAGTGTTCTACTCTTAACCCAAAACTACCCAATGCTCACTTGAGTAAAGATTACAGAGAGAACCACTTATAAATCTTTATTGCTCAATTATGAGGAGCAAAAAGATTTTTTACAGAGAATAGATTTGTTCTCAAAGTATAAAATTACAAGATAGCTTGTGATTTGAAGTATATGCTAATCTTTTGTTTTTCTTGTCATTCTCTTGTTTCTTAATGTATAAATGACTTCCATTTATACTCCCATGGCTGAATATAGCCGTTGGGGTGCATTAAATAAGAAACTAGCCGTTGTACCAACCAAAAAATCGCGCCTGACATTTTTCTCTTTCATTGGTCACGGGCGTGAATATGCTTGTCACGGGGGGTGACAGTTCTTCCCAAGCCGTGACTGAAGTGGTGACCTTGGTCGTGAAGCTCTCTGGTATGTTTTGACATATAGAGTCACGGGCGTGACATTAATCATTCACGGGCGTGACACTCTTCCCAGCCGTGAGACAAGTGGTGACTCTGGTCATGAAGCTCTCTGGATGAAATTGAATGCAGCTTTACGGGGGTGACACCTAGCTTCACGGGGGTGACAATCTTCCTAGCCGTGAGCCAAGTGGTGACTCTGGAGGTGAAGCTCTCTGGATGAAATTGTATGAAGCTTCACGGGGGTGACTGAAATGCTTACTTCACCGTTTCTTTTTCCTTCATGGCTGTGAACTTCAAATGTTGGGTTTGGTAATGGTTAGCTTCCTTCACGGGAGTGACTTCTAGAGTCAAGGCAGTGAACATGCTACTTCTTGCTTTTTGTTTCTCAAGGATTATTCTTCCAATTTTCCATTCTTGCTATTTTAATTCATGTCCTGTATAATATACTTACAAAAACAAGTATGTTAAATATAGTATTGCTATATTATTTGTTATCATCAAAATGGCGGAAATACCCCTCAAGGTTAACATATCTAATGTCAATCATATAGTTTCTATGCATATCAAACTTATTCTAACTAGATGGTAATTAGTGACCCTTACAATTCTCTCCCCGTTAAGATGTTTCATCCTCAAAACATACCTATTGTGTTGTCATTGAACAGGTGAGGGTATTGAGCTTTCATCACTTCCTCGCTTTCCCATGTGGCTTCTTCAACTATATGATTTCTCCATAACACTTTAACTAATGGTACTCGTTTGTTCCTAAGCTCCTTAATTTCCTTGGCTAGGATTTGAACTGGTTCTTCTTCATATGTCAAATCTTGTCTCACTTGAATGCTTTCAGCAGGTATGATGTGAGTAGGATCTGATCTATATCGTCTTAACATTGAGACATGGAAGACATTATGTATCAGACTCAACTCCGGTGGTAGAGCGAGTTTATATGCAACAGGTCCAACTCTTTCTAATATTTCATAAGGTCCGATGAATCTTGGACTTAACTTGCCTTTCTTTCCAAATCTCAGAACTTTCTTCCAGAGATATACTTTAAGAAAAACTTTATCACCCACTACATAATCAATGTCTCTTCTCTTAAGATCAGCATACGATTTCTGCCTATCTGTAGCTGTCTTAAGTCTTTCGCGAATGACTTTTACTTTCTCTTCTGTCTCTTGCACTAGGTCTGGTCCCATAAGCTTTCTCTCACTAAGCTCTATCCAATATAAAGGTGTTCGACACTTCCTACCATAAAGTGCCTCATATGGAGCCATCTGGATACTAGACTGATAACTGTTATTATAGGCGAATTCCATTAAAGGAAGATATTTGTCCCAGCTACCTTCAAATTCGATGACACAACTTCTCATCATATCTTCTAGAATCTGAATGATTCTTTCTGATTGTCCATCTGTCTGTGGATGAAAAGCCGTGCTGAAATTGAGCTTAGTACCTAGAGCTCGTTGTAGACTACCCCAAAATTGAGATGTGAAGCGGGGATCTCTGTCAGACACAATAGAAATAGGCACTCCATGAAGTCGTACAACTTCATTCATATAAATTTCTGCCAATTTATTCAGTGGATAGTCCTTTCTGACAGGTAAGAAATGTGCTGACTTTGTAAATTTGTCCACTATGACCCATACAATATCATGTTTCTTTGGAGTCAAAGGTAATCCAGTCACAAAATCCATAGTGATTCATTCCCACTTCCATTCTGGAATAGAAATTGGATGTAGCAACCCCGAAGGCACTTAATGTTCAGCCTTGACCTGTTGACAAGTCAAACATTGTGAAGTGTATTTCGAGATGTCCTTTTTCATACCTGCCCACCAATATCTGCTCTTCAACTCTTGATACATCTTGTTACTCCCTGGGTGCATAGCATATTTGCTTTCATGGGCCTCTCTAAGAATCCTCTGTCTAAGATCTTCGACATCGGGCACACATAATCTATCTTGATAGAACAATCCACCATCTAAATCCATAGTGAATCGAGGTCTCTCCCCCTTAGAGATCAACTCAGCTACTTCAATGAGCTTTTTATCCTGTCTTTGTGCATCCTTTATTTCCTGAGTAAGAGTGGGTTAAAGGTGCAACTCTGCCACAATCTTTCTGCTTAAAGCATCTGCTACTACATTAGCTTTGCCTGGATAGTAGTCAATCACACAATTATAATCTTTTATTAGCTCTAACCATCTTCTCTGCCTCAAATTCAATTCTTTCTATGAGGGAAGATATTTTAAACTCTTGTGATCTGTGTAAAAAAAACACTTCTCCCCATATAAATAATGGCGCCAAATCTTCAATGCAAAAGCTATAGCTGCTAACTCCATATCATGGGTAGGATAATTCTTCTCATGCGGCTTTAACTGCCTAGAAGCATAAGCAACCACCTTTCCATCTTGCATTAATACACAACCCAATCCATTATGAGAAGCATCACTATAAATGACATACTCCTTATTAGGAATCGGTTGTGTCAAAACAGGGGCCTTAGTGAGCATACTTTTGAGCTTATCAAAACTAGCTTGACACTTATCTGTCCACTCAAATTTAACATCCTTTCTCAATAGTCTTGTTAAAAGAGAAGCAATCATTGAAAAACCCTTGACAAATCTCCGATAATATCCAGCTAAACCCAAGAAACTTCTGACCTCGGTCACATTCCGTGGAGGTTTCCAACTCACAATTGCCTCAACTTTGCTAGAATCCACTTTAATGTCTTCCGCAGAGATAATGTGTCCCAAAAATGTCACCTCCTTTAACCAAAACTCACATTTTGAGAGTTTGGCATAAAGCTTATATTCTCTGAGAGTTTGCAACACTATTCTCAAATGCTTTTCATGTTCTTCTGAATCTTTAGAATATACCAAAATATCATCAATAAAAATGACCACAAATTGATCAAGATACAGCCTAAAGATCCTATTCATAAAATCCATAAATGCTGCTGGAGCATTGGTCAGCCCAAATGGCATAACCAAAAACTCATAATGGCCATATCTTGTTTTGAATGCAGTTTTAGCTATATCCTCCGTCTTTACTCTTAATTGATGATAACCAGATCTCAAGTCTATCTTGGAAAATACTCCTGCACCTTTCAATTGGTCAAAGAGATCATCAATCCGTGGTAACGGGTACTTGTTCTTGATGGTCACCTTATTCAACTGTCGATAATCAACACATAGCCTCAAAGTTCCATCCTTCTTTTTCACAAACAATACCGGTGCACCCCATGGGGATGTACTTGGTCTAATGAAACCCTTATCTACAAGTTCTTGCAATTGTGTCTTAAGTTCTTTCATTTCTGATGGGGCCATTCTGTATGGCGTCTTTGATATAGGCATAGTTCCTGGAACAAGATCTATAGCAAACTCTACTTCTCTCTCTAGAGGCAACCCAGGTAAGTCATCAGGAAACACATCTGGAAATTCATTTATCACCGGAATATCTTCAAGATTCGAACCCCCCTTTCTGGTGTCAATCACATGGGCCAAATAAGCTTCACACCCTTTTCTTATCAATCTCCTAGCTTTCATCATGGATATGACTCGAGGATGTTGTGAAAATAATTCACCTTTCAAAATAATTTCCTCCTGATTTTCTATCTTAAATACCACAAATTTAGACTTGCAATCCACCACTGCTCCGTGACGTGAGAGCCAATCCATGCCTAATATGACATCATACTCATGGAAAGGCAACTCAATCAAGTGTGCAGAAAACACCTTCCCATGCACAACCAGAGGACAATTCCTAAATACTTTATTCACTATTACACTGTGACCCAAAGGATTCTTAACTTCAATTCCATATTCTAGATTTTCTTTAATCATATTATGCTGACTAGGTGTACTAGTGCAAATATAGGAATGTGTGGAACCCGGATCTATGAGTGCACAAATATCAAAATCGTATAATGAAAACATACCAACAATAACATTCGTTGCCGCCTGATCCTCCTTAGCATTCATGGCATAGGCTCGGGCTGGAGCTCTGCTAGATCCAGGTCTATTCACTGTCTCTGAAACAGCCTGCTTCGGTCGGCCTGGTCCTCCTCTGAACTGAACTCCAAGCTGAGTCAGAGCTGACCTAGTAGTCTGAGTAGGAGTACCACCTGTCAAGAGTGGGCAATCCCTCCGTATATGTTCCTTGGACCCACATCTAAAGCAAGCACCTATGACATGCCAACATTCCCCTTGATGGCTCCTATTGCAAATGGTACATACCGGTATAGCTTCCTTGCTAACCTGAGATTGTGAACTGGTTGTAGCAGAAGGTGCCTTAGAGGGCAGCCCCCTCTTAAAAGACCCTGCTGGTGAATAGCTAGGACCCTTTCCCTGTCCTCTATTATGTGAGCGGCTAGTAAAGAAACGACCCTTCTTCCCAATGAATTGAGTCTCAGAAGTAGCTGACATTTTAAAAGATTCTTCTATTTTTCTCTTTTTCCTTTTCTCAAAGCTGAGCGCTGCTGAAACTAACTGAGAAAAATTGTTATGCTGAAGAGCAGTCACAATATCTCTAACCTCTTCATTAAGGCCATCTTTAAATCTTCTACATTTATCTCTTTCATTTGCAACTAATTCAGGGGCATACTTGCTCAGTCTAGTAAAATCCCGCTGATACTCAGTCACTGACATTTTACCTTGCTTGAGATTCATAAACTCTTTCTTTTTCTCATCAATATAGATCAACGAAATATATTGCTCTTTAAATTCAGAGAGGAAAGAATCCCATGAGACCGGTTCCACCATATCTGGCTTGGTAAGAACTGATTTCCACCAATCATATGCCTCATCTTGGAATAGAGAAGTAGCAAATCTAGCTTTGTCATCTGCTTCCACTTGCAACTCTTTAAAAATTCTTTCAGTCTTTTCCAACCAATACTCAGCTGCAGCTGGATCTTCATCTCTCTTACCATAGAAATCCGAAGCCCCATACTTACGAAGCTTATCAATTGTTACTTTTGGTTTAGGTGGTGGCACCGGCGTAGGTTGAGGAATGGCTCATACCATATGTTGGAATAATCCAGTCATCTGTTGAATAAATGAATTTTGACCAGGATCAATCTGTTCTGCTGCCTGTCGTGGGGAATTTGGAGCAGCATTTTGCCCTTGCATGCTCGCTGCACTAGGCTGATGAGGAGTCTCAGTATCAGGAGATCCGGTACTCTCAGCCATATCTCGTTCTTCCGAAGACATCTTTCCACAATCCTACAAGTTGCCAAGAAGAAAGCCCATATCAGAATTATATGAGACACATTAATATTTAACCTAATATCTCTTTCCCACCTAGGCCTAGAAACGCCTAAACCTGCTCTGATACCACTAAATGTGACGCCCCACTTATATAGTAGGAATAATCCCACATATATAAGAGGGATGTCACAAGCTTAACTTGATAAATCTGCTCGAATTAAATTTTTTTTTCATTTTAAATAACTTAATCTATTTATTTATTTATATTGGTTTAGGTAGGTCATTCTAATTAATAATATATATATCATTATATTGTTCACACATATGGCACCTGATTATATTACTTACACAATTTGAACATATGAGTCAAGTCCACCACAAACCATATACATAGTCAACCAAGAAAAGAAAAAAAAAACTATTAAATAACCAACCCTCTAATTATATCTCTTGTGTCTCTGCTGATATGGGCTTAGATTTCCTTCCTGACCACTTCACTTCCTACCATCTATAGTTCCAATTCCTACATGAGAAAAACCCATGCTAAGCTATCTCTAGCTTAGTGGTACATATAGGCATTAAGTTTTTCCTAAGCAGTCACACAAATGCATGTCTCAAATAATTCATAACGCACTGAAATTTTATTGCATATTTGTAATATAAAAGAATTAACCACATCACATAGCAGTATAACCATAATAATCATATTCAATAATTAAGTTCTCACTACCTCATATAAGCATTTCATTTCTTAATCATTTATGTCAATAATATAATTCCCACATTTCATTCCAAAGTCTTTAATTAGTATCAGCCCAAATCTCATTCCCGGACTGTCCGAATATGGGGTGTGAAATAGGGGCACTCGCAGAGCTTAAGCCACCCTACTCACCATAATCTCAAGTCAAGGGCGCTCGCGGAGCTTAAGCCAACTTGACCGAATATAATCATGTCATCTATGTGTAATCAGGATCAAGGGCGCTCCCAGAGCTTAAGGAATCATGTCATATGTGTGTAATCAGGATCAGGGGCGCTCCTAGAGCTTAAGCCACCCTGTCCTTAAATCATATCCATAGCGGTACCGTAACGTCCCCCATAATGGTGCACCATCTATCCTATGTTAGTCCTCAGGTAGAGAAATGGGCAATTAACACCATTAATTTCTTGTTTCTATAACCAATACTCAATTCACATTAACACAATCATATACTCACCATTTATTTCAAAACCAAGTGATATCAGAATATTTTATCAAATATTAGCATAATGTTAAGTTCATAGTCAATAATATTTCTATAATTTTAAAACATGTCATAATATACTATTTCATCATTGTGACAAATAATTCATGTCATGCACACACGATCATGCATAAGGACAAAACATAATACATATATGTACAAACCTCGATAGTATTTTCCTTTTCCAAAATATAAGTTCAGAGCTTGTTCACTTTTGTTGATCTTCTTCTTGTTGAAATCCTAATTTAAAAATATAATTAATTAATAGCTTGATAAAATATTTATTCTTAATATAATTTAAATAAATAACTAGAATTTCTATTAAGCTAGAACAAGACCTCTAAGGACTGTTGGATTAATAACTTTTTCTATACTTATCCAATTTATATGATTCTTGATCCTAATTAAATATAACATGTAAAACTAAAATATACTAAAATTTTAGAAGTTTTGAACCTTGACATAATTTGTGGTATAATTTTAAATATTTCCATGTTTTCTGCCTTTAGGCAATTTCGAGGTACCCAATTAAAAAATCATAGCGTTCAAATTTTAGTTTCAATTATTCTAAAATTTTTTATACAGTTATATAGGTTAATACAGAACATTTGTCATGTTTAACTTAGTTCTAGATTCGGTCTCTAAGATTCTCAAATATTGGCGGATCTATAACTAGTTCAACATAGAGTATCAACCCGACCAGTTTAATTGTTCACCTCATTACTCACAAAATACATGATATTTTAAGGTGAAAGTTTCACAGATATTTAGAGAAGAAATAGGAGTAAAACTTTTATGTTTTGAACTTTGGCTAAGTCGATCTAAAAATAGGTGAAATATAAGGACGAAGTTATTGAAACTGAACAGGTATTTGAAACCAGCTCAATCAAGGAACAGTCATAGATCATTTCAGAATAACGCAACCTACACAAGAGATATTTATACGATATGTTTCAGAGACCTCAATAACATATATACCTACAATTTTTATGTTTTACAAAACCTCGGATTAAGCCACTAAGATAATCAATTTGTACAAGAACCGTAGGTCATTTAGTTGATATGTCTCCCTGAACCAGTTTCATTCCAATAAATATATCTCTTCATATACTCAAAATAATTCAATCAAATTTGGCAGAGTGATACAACAGACATAGATAAACAACTTTTATGTTTTATACTTCTTCAAATGTGGTTGATAACTCACTCGAAAATGAAGTTCCAAATGCTGATAATATACAGTCCTAATACTCTAAAAATACAAGAATAATTGAGAGATGATCACTTACCAAGAACAAATCTATTTGGAGTGAACTTCTTGAAAATCATGGAGGCTGGTGGTTAGAGGAAGAATAAGAGTGGAGACAAGATTGGTGTGGAGATAAGGTTGATGTTATTATGACATTAAATGCATTTAACTCAAATACACTCCCCCCTTCCACAAAACCACATTTGGCCCCCCTATCCTTTTTTTTTAACTTGTTCTATTTTAATTAATTAATTTATTATTATTTTTTTTACATGTATTAAATTCCACTAACTTTTATTAAACTGTAATTTTACTACGATATGCCTAACCAAATTAAAATTTATCAATCTATTTAGTTCATTTTTATTTCTTATTGAATAATTTACTGAATTTATTTTAATATCTAATGTCAATCATATAGTTTCTATGCATATCAAACTTATTCTAACTAGATGCTAATTAGTGACCATTACAACTTGTGCACTGGGGATTGAAGGTGGGTGTTTTTCGTCTTCTTGACGTCCCAACTGTAGTCAAGCTCGAAGCGAGTCCATGCCTGAGTAGCATAGAACTCCACCTCACTCTCATTCAGGATACCATCAGAGGGAATGTTGAACATGTCTCCAAACTCTATGGCATTTAGGGTGTTCAGATACTTACAAAGTTGGAATTTTACCGTGTCAGTAAGAGAGACTTACAGGGTACTAAGGAATTCTAGAGTTGGTTCCCTTAGTGTCGATTGATGGATATCAATGAAATCTTTCAGATGACAAGCTTGGAGTTGTTCCATCATGCTTGTCTCCAGACCGATTGTTCTGATGGTTTTCCACTCAAATGATCGAGAGGAAAAGAGTGGTCTTTGTTTGAGAACCGAGTATCTCAGATGACAGTGCTCTGGAATAATGTTTAGAAGGTAGTCTGTGTACCTTCTTGGAGCATAAGACTTCTTTCTTATACCCTTGGAGGAGCCAATTTCCATTTTTGATTGAGAAATGTATTTTTGAAGAGTGAAAATTTGATGGAAATTTTGGAGTAGAACTTAAGGTGTTTGATTTATGATGATGGAAATGGTTTTTGAAGGTATTTATAGATGGAATGAGTTGCTAGGAGGCCAGAATCTTCAAAATAGTATTCAATGGTGATAAATGAGAGAAGTTGAGAGTTGGAAATGAGAGAAATAACGGCATAAAATTTTTATAGCCGATATCTTCACGGGCGTGAAATCTAAGTCACAGGCATGAAATGTCGTGTTCACGGTTTGTTGAAGAGATGCTTTGCCCGTGAAGAGGGATGTGAAACTATTCACGGTCATGACAATTAAAGGTAACGGGCGTGAATGATGAAATATCACGGTGGTGACAAACGAGTAACGGGCGTGAAGTACAATCTTTACTACTTGTGACTGTGAAACAGAGCGTGACACAAGGCGTAAATGCTTTTGTAAGTTTTTGGTGGAAATGTTCACGGTTGTGAATAAGAGTCACGGGCGTGAACAAAGGGTTTCACGGGGGTGATAGAAAAAGGTTATGGGCGTGAAATATAGTCTTCACTACCTTCAACCGTGAAGCATGTCGTGAAGCAAGGCATGAAAGCTACTAGAGCTTTTGGCGATTATGATCACGGCTGTGAATATATGTCACGACTGTGAATTGCCCAAAGTCTTCATTAAATAAAATTAAGTCTAAAACAAGACTAAAGCTTTTCTAAGAATCTTATATCCCATATAACATATATTTCTATCAAGTTATCTACTTCATATCTAAAAAATTGAGACAAAAAAACACAAGATTATCAATCAAGGTTCGACAATTTTGGCAATCATAAAGTTAATCCATCAATCATACCAAGCTCTCTTCTTATGAAATTAAATCTTTCCTCATTTAGAGACTTAGTGAAGATATCTGCCAATTGATTGTTTGTGCTTATAAATTCCAATACAACATCTCCATATTGAACATGATCTCTAATAAAATGATGTCTTATGTCAATATGCTTACTTCTAGAGCGTTGAATGGGACTCTTAGATAGATTTATAGCACTTGTATTGTCACATCTAATAGGTATATGGTTCATACTATGACCATAATCCTTAAGTTGTTGTTTCATCCAAAGGATTTGTGTACAACAACATCCTGCTGCCACATACTCCGCTTCAGCGGTAGAAAGAGCAACTGAAACTTGTTTCTTGCTAAACCAAGAAACTAAGCATTCTCCAATAAAGTGACAAGTACCTAAAGTACTTTTTCTATATAAAAGACTTCCAGCATATTCAGCATCTAAATATCCTATAATGTAAAAGGATGAATTTCTAGGATACCATAAACCTAGATGCAATGAGCCATGTAAATATTTTAAAATTCTTTTTACTGCATTTAAATGAGACTCTTTACGACATGATTGAAAGCGAGCACATAACCATACACTATACATTATGTCGGGTCTAGAGGCAGTAAGATATAAAAGTGATAAGATCATACCTCTATATAGCTTTTCATTAATGCTCTTACCCTTTTCATCCTTGTCCAATTTTGTTGATGTGCTCATTGGAGTCTTGGCATTTTTGCATCATTCCATTCCAAATTTCTTAAGTAACTCTTTGGCATATTTGGATTAGTTGATGAATATTCCCTCATTGCCTTGTTTTATTTATAGACCGAGGAAGAATTTTAGCTCACCCATCATGCTCATTTCGAATTCCCTAGTCATAAACTTAGCAAATTCTTGGCAAAGCAATGCATTAGTAGATCCAAATATGATATCATCAACATAAATTTGAACAATTAGAGTATCATGCTTATGCTTTTTAATGAATAATGTAGTTTCAACATTCCCCTTTGTAAAGTTATTTTCTAAGAGAAAAGAACTTAGTCTTTCATACCAAGCTCTTGGGGCTTGTTTCAAACCATATAAAGCTTTTGAAAGTTTAAATACATGATTGGGTAAATCATAGCTTTCAAAACCTGGTGGTTGTTCTACATAAACTTCTTCTTCTATAAAACCATTTAAAAAGGCACTTTTTACATCCATTTGAAAGAGTTTGAAATTCATGTGGCATGCATATGCTAAAAGTATTCTTATGGCTTCTAATCTAGCTACAGAAACATAGGTCTCATCATAATCTATTCCTTATTCCTGATTATATCCTTTTGCAACCAACCTAGCCTTATTCCTAGTTATTAAACCTTGTTCATCTAGTTTATTTCTAAATACCCATTTGCTTCCAATGATTTGATGCTCATTGGGTCTAGGTTCTAAGGTTGATACCTTACTTCTCTCAAATTGGTTGAGTTCCTCTTGCATAGCAATCACCCAACTTTCATCATTAAGAGCCTCATTAATATTTTTAGGCTCAATTTGAGAAATAAAAGCAAGGTCAGAAACTAAATATTTGAGATGAGATCTAGTACTTACTCCCCTTGTAGGATCACCAATGATTTTCTCTTTAGGGTGATCTTTTGTCAATCTCCATTCCTTTGGGAGCTCTTGCCTGTTTTCCTCTTGAGCTCGAGGTAGAGAATCATCTTGATGTGAATCTTCTTGATCATTTTCGAGATCAAGTCTTTCCATGGTACCTACAACATCATCAAGAACACTACCTTTCACAAGATCAAGCCTACTAGATTCATCAAAAACAACATGCATAGATTCTTCAATAGTTAATGACTTTTTATTGAATACTCTATATGCTTTGCTAGTTGTAGAGTATTCTAAAAAGATACCCTCATCATATTTAGAGGCAAATTTTCCAAGGTTGTGTTTGGTATTCAATATGAAACACTTGCATCCAAATACTCTAAAGCATGATATCAAGGGCTTTCTTCCATTCCATAGCTCAAATGAAGTTTTGTTTAAGAGGGGTCTTTTGAAAACTCGATTTGAAATATAACAAGAAGTATTTGTGGCTTCTGCCCAAAAGTAAATTGGTAAACCATACTCATTAAGCATTGTTCTAGCCATTTCAATTAAAGTTCAATTTTTCCTTTCAACTACCCCATTTTGTTGAGGTGTCCTAGGAGATGAAAAATTCTACGAAATGCCATGTTCAAGACAAAAAATTTCAATGTTTTCATTTTCAAATTCATTGCCATGGTCACTTCTTATTTTTGAAATACAATATCCTTTTTCATTTTGAACTCTTTTAGCAAAACTTCTAAAAGTTTCAAAGATATCACTCTTTTGGGCTAAGAAAATTACCCAAGTAAATCTAGAGTAGTCATCAACGATGACAAATGCATAGTGTTTACCTCCTAAGCTTGCAATTCTAGTAGGTCCAAATAGATATAGATGCAGGAGTTGTAGAGGTTTTGAGGTACTTATAATGTTTTTGGATTTGACGGATGACTTGTATTGTTTTCCTCTTTGGCAAGGTTCACATGTCTTGTCTTTTTCAAATTTGACTTTTGGCAGTCCTTTTACCAGCTCTCCTATGTTGAGGCTTTGAATTAAATTCATGCTTGTATGACTAAGCCTTCTATGCCACAACCAAGATTCATCACTAGTAGTCGCAATACACTTAGAGGAATGGTTAAATATTTTGAGTAAGTCTATTATGTAGGTATTGACATCTCTATTTCCTTTAAATATCTTTTGGCCATTTAGAGAGGTTACAAGACATTCATTGGAAGTAAAGATTACTTTGTTTCCTTTATTACATAATTGACTTACACTTAACAAGTTATGTTTCAAGCCATCAACAAGTAAGACATCTTTAATAAAAGTAGTACCATTAATACCAATAGAGCAATGCCAATTACCTTACCCTTAGCATTGTTTCCAAAGGTAACTTTACCTCCATCAATACTTTTGATTTCATTGAAAAGTTCTTTATCTCCTGTCATATGCCTTGAGCATCCACTGTCTACTAGCCAAGCATTTTTGTTTATTGTGGACTTGAGGCATGCCTATAGAATCACAATTCAAGTATGGTTTTTAGGTACCCAAATGAGCTTGGGTCCTTGGGGGTTAGCACATGAAGGTTCCCAATGAGCCTTCCTTATCCAACAATGTTTATTTATGTGACCAAATTTGATACAATAATTACATTGTTTAGGCCTAAATATGCTTTTTGGTCTTACATTGCGATAATTCTATTAGATTGAGTTTGAGAGCAATGACATGCACAATCATGACGAAATGGTGCTTTGCTAGGTGCATGCTTCTTATACATAAAGGTATGATTAGCCTTTTGAGATTTCTTTCTTAGGCTTACCAATCCTTGATCATCCCTCTTATGTATAGAAGATTTAGTGTATTTTGTGCATTTAGCCCTTGGGGCTGTTACAGCAAATGTGGAGCTGTGAGGTTCACTTGACTTAAGAAAAGTAGTCTTGTGAGAAGATGATGATGTACCCTTAAATCCTAGGCCATGTCTAATTAAGGGTGGTCTTTGAGACACAATGAGAGTATCTAAACTCTCCTTTCCCTTGTGAAATTTTGAAATCGAGTTTCTAAGCCCCTCAACTTCATTTTTCAAAATATTGTTTTCTTTAAGCAAGGATTTATTTGAGGGTCTTGAAGAGTATTCATCTAAAGACTTTTGAAGAGATTCATTATATGATTTAAGCTTAAAGTTCTCCTTTTCTAAAGCATCCATTTTGATTTTCATGTTAGAAACATTATTATTATAAGTATTGAATTTACTTCTATATTTCTCTAGTTCTAGATTCAATACTTCTATTAGGCTTTGCTCATCATCATTTTCACTATTACTATCATTGTCACTACTATCATTATTGAAAGAGTATAAGTGAAGTGATCCTACCTTATCCGAGATGTGATCCTCTATAGCCATGAAGCATAGGTTGACCTCTTCATTTTCATTGTCATCTTTTTCACTTGAAGAGGTTTCGTCATCCCATGTGTCTTTGTGACCTATCTCTCCATTGTCTCTTTGGTATTTGCTCTTGTGCTTCTTGAGCCTTGGACATTTCGGTTTAATATGCCCTTTCTTTCCACATTCATAGCACTTTACCTCCTATTTACTTCTTTGTGCATCATTAGAAGTTTGTTTGAGGTTTCTTTGCATGAATTTTCTAGAGCTGCTCATTCTCTTCTCAATAATTCTTTTCAGCCTTTTTAAGAGCATAACAATGTCCTCATTTGCATCATCACTCTTTTCTTCATCATCTTCAACTTTCTCTTGAGATTTTGAAGTAGAGGCTTTTAGTGCTAGAGGCTTTCTTTTTTCTGGCTCTGCTTCAAGCTCTCTATCTATTTTCACTGCCATTTCATGTGTAAGAAGTTTGCCTATTAGCACATCGGTATTCATGATGCTCATATCTTCATTTGCCTCTTCTATACCGACAACTCTTGAACCGTAATCTTTGAGAGGAAGACTTCTCAGGATTTTGTTATGAACATCTTCCAAGCTCAGGTGTTTCCCAAGCTTTCTCATGCTATTTATGATAGCTAGAAAATGGTTGGTCATGTCAATAATTGACTCATTGGATTTCATCTTGAAAAGTTCATACTCTGAAGTAAGAAGTTGAATCTTCTTGGATTTAACTTGCTTTGTTCTTTCATGATGGTTTTCGAATGTCTTCCACATGCTGTAAACAGTTCGGCAGTGTTGTATTCTGCCACATTCTTCAATGGATAATGAGCATGAGAGAATTGTCATTGCCTTTTTATTTTTGAAGTTTGCTCTTCTTTGAGGCTCTGTCCAATCATCTCTTGACAAGATTTCTTCTTCATCATCAACTCCTCTTCTAGTTGGTGGTGTCCATTCTTTTCGAACACTATCCCAGACTTCAATTCCTTCACTATCCAGATATGTCTCCATACGAAACTTCCAATGAGCAAAATTTGCTCCATCAAAGTAAGGCTTGAGACTTTGGAATCCTTCATTGGCCATAACTTGATCTTTGCTAGCGCTGTTTAGGCTTCGTTGCTAGACTAAGCTCTGATACCAATTGTTGCATAGATATTGAACCAAGAAGAGGGGTTGAATTGGATATTAAAAATTTTAACTTTTAAGTGCGGAAAGAAAAGTTAAGTTGAGTAGGGATAGGAAGATATCACACATGAATTTTTATAGAGGTTCGGGTGTTAACAAACCCTACTGCTCTCCCCAATCTCAATTGGGAGTTTCACTAACACAATAAGTGTTACAATAGAGTTTTACAAGCTCACTCCCAACTATGGTGTTTCTAACAATAGATTACACCTAACCCAGAAATCCCTTGTGTTTTAATGGCTCACACAATAAACTAATTCCTTGTGTTTTAAGGGCTCACACAAATAACCCTTACAAGTGTTCTACTCTTAACCCAAAATACTCAAACTTACTTGAGTATTTGATTATAGAGAGAAACACTTACAAATCTATAATGCTCAGAGAATAATGAGCAAAAAGATTTTCATAGAGAATAAATGTTTGTTTTGAAAGTATTAAATTCACAAATGGCTTACAACAAGATTTTGATTCAAAGTATTAGTTGTTCTCTTGTTTTGGATTCATAAATGACTTGCATTTATACTTCCATGGTGAATTATAGCCATTTGATTGCATTTAATGCGGAAATAGCCATTGCACCAACTCTTAACTTCGCGTCTCACATGTGTCTCTTTTCTCTTTCACGGTTGTGAGTGTGAGTGTCACGGTCATGACTGTTCTTCCAAGCCGTGACTTGAGTGGTGAGTTTGGCCGTGAAACATTCTGGAAGGATTTGAAGTGTTTAATCACGGGCGTGAACATCCTTCCTAGCCGTGGTCCAAGTAGTGACTCTAGCCGTGAAGCTCTCTGGAGGAATTTGTCATGTCTTCTCGCGGGTGTGACTTTCTTTCACAGTCGTGACTGATATGATCATTCATGGTTGCTATCATTCTTCATGGTCGTGAACTTTAAATGTTGGATAGTTAGTGCTAAGCTTCATCACGAGCGTGACATATAAGGTCACGAGCGTGAACATGCTATTTCTTCATTTTTTTGTCTTTTTAAGATTAGTCTTCCATTCTCCATTCTTGCTATCATGTTCCATACCCTGTTCAATAAAATTAGAAAACAAGTATGTTAAATACATTATTGCTATTTTATTTGTTAGCATCAAAATGATAGAAATACCCCTCAAGGTTCAACACCTCCTATAGTTAAGCATAAAATGTGAAAAACTATCGAACAAACTAGTTAGAATTAAGTCAATACTTAATTCATGATCCATCACAAAGCCCAAGGTGGCCAACCTCTCAATATAGCCATTCATCTTTAGTGCATATTGCACTCGAGATGTTCCTTCAACCATCTTAGTGTGGAAGAGCAACCTTGAAGTTTCAAACCTTTCAGAACGTGCTTGCTCATTAAAAAACTCTCTTAGATGGTAGACTATGGAATTAACATCCATAGCCTCATGCTGCTTTTGCAACTCAGCTGATATAGTGGTAAGCATAATACAGCTTGCCATCTCACTATCATCGAGATACTTTTGATATGCCTTCTGAACAGCTTCAGAAGCATTAATAGTAGGGGGATTCGAGAGTGCCTCATCTAGGACATAGCCAATCTTTTTAGATTTGAGAACTATTCTCAAATTCCTTAGCCAATCCAAAAAATTAGTCCCAGTCAACTTATTTGACTCCATTAATGATCTCAAATTTACACTTGTCATGATGATGATTTTAGCAAACTAGATGTAAAATAGAGCATATTAGAATGTACATGAAAATGCATATTTATTAGGTCTTTAATAAATTGCATTATGACTCATACTATTTTATTATAAATCCATAACCCTCAATATGAACACGAGAGAACCTATGTAACGCTTCCTTACCCTACTAATTGTTAATAGGATATGGAAGTGATATTAAACTCATTTGTTTTAAAACCAACGCTCAATTTATTGTATATATATATATTTTATTTCAATTTTCGAGTTTATTATTAGCGGAATATTTATTACCATATTTTTTTTATTTAAAATATGCAACTACTGATGTGAATAATTTGATTTATAAGAACTCATTCAATTAAACTATAATATTTAGAAATATTTTTACATAATACTAGATATATAAAATTACCAAATTCATTCCTTATAAATATTACATGCCACAAATTTATATCAAAAGAAATTCTTAAATTTAATATTTACAATATAATTTTCAAAACATACAAAAAAGAAATTAGATTGGTGTAATCTGATCTTAGGGTTCCCCTTATCTTCGGTCGCCCTAACGTAATAGTCTGTGCGTGAAACACACGCACTAAGCTACTAGCTTAGTGGTACGTTTGACAACTATCCAATAATTACATAAATATTTCTAAAAAAAAATTCTAGAAATTACAATTAATTTATTAAGCATGCCAAATATTCAATTAATAGTAAAACTATTTTCGTCATGCGAAAATATTTAATTCATCAATTATGACATTTCATTCATTAAATATGCTTGAAATTTTAACAATACTAGATATACAATTTGAACTATCAATTTAATAATTTACATTTTTTTCTATTATTTATTTGAAAGCCCACGACATCTTAGAGCATAACTAAACACTGGATACAGGGTTTCTACTCTCTAGCAGTATACTCGGCGCCTACATAATTATTTTATAATTCGACATTTAACGCCTACATTTCCAATAATAACTCATCACCTTTTTGGTGTCTACGTAATTTTGAACTCAAAACTATTTCTTAGTGCTTACGTAGTTTTAACTCAACACTATTATTTTTAGTACCTACATTTCTACCCTTTTATTGGCATACCAACTTATCCTAATTTCTAGTTCTCAATAAGATATTATAAGACTTAATTATATTTGTTACCTTTATTATTATTTATATAAATTATGTATGTAACACTAATATAAATTCCAAATAAATGCAATAATTCCCGTAAAATATTTTACAACCTCATACTTGCTCATTTAATTATTATAACAACAAGAAAATCAAATAATATATTTTTCTATCACAAAATTCCACAATCAACATAAATGTGCAAACTGTCATTTTCTGGACAACATTTCTTCTTTATTTTTCTCTGTATTGTTCGTCTATTTTTAGATGGAATGTGCACAAATGATCAACTAACAAAATATAAGTACATGTCTTATCTTTAAGTTCCAACTAGAATCACATTAAACTAAAGTTTTTAGCAAAAGTTATGGATTTTCTATGTTCATTTCAATCTGCCCATTATTTTACTGGACAGATTTCTACCTTATATGTCTCTATATTGTTTATCCATTTTTAGATAGAATTTGGACAAGTGATCATCTAGAAAAATGTAAGTACATGTCTTATCTTTAATATCCTACTAGAATCACATCAAACCAAATTGTTTAGCAAAAGTTATGAATTATTTTCTAAGCTGCATTCACTGCAATCTGTCCAGTATTTTACTGGATAGATTTCTAGTACAAATTTTGAGTCAATTTTCACCAAATTCTAGGATATTCAGGTCTAATTGTCTGAATGAAAGTTGAAGCCCTATGTCGTAGCTTTCCAACCCAATAGGAATCACTCAAAAAGCATTTTTATAACTCAAGTTATGATTAGAAAACTAGATACTGTTCTTAAGATGAATTTTCCAGCACATCAATTAATTCATACAATTTTCCATTTTCATACATCAACCTCATATTCTAATTTTTATCGTCACATTCATGGCATCATTTAATCACCGATTCATACAAAATTTCACAACATCACAAAATCAAAATCAACATTTTTCTACATTGAATTTTTGCCAAATGTACATACCTTACAAAATTCACTTCTCTTCACTTTTATCTTCTTCCTAGCTAGCTTTCTCTTTGCCCTTACTTCCTCTTTGATTTTGGTTCAAATTTTGTTTACTTCCTTGTCCTAACAAAAAATTTTACACTAATTAAGCGCTAATCATACTAGTCCACCCTTAATCACCATTAATATAGTAATAACCCTAAATTTCTAACTTTAATGACAACTAACCCCAAAATCAAAGAAAAGAGAAGAAGAAAAGTGAGAAGATGGAAAATCTAAACTCACATTTGATGATCTTTAAAATGACCCAAGTCTTCTTTCTCTTTTTCTCTTATTTTCTTCCTTTCTCTTCCTTAATTTTGCTTAGTTAGCTTTATTTCTTTGATGATCTTGCCTTAATCCCATTTTTTTTCCATCTAATCTTAGCTTGATTGAAGAAAACAAAAGAAGAATAAATGGGGGAGGAAGTCATGGCAAAAGGAGAAGAAAAGGGAGAGAAATGGGTTTGATTAAGATGAGGAAGAGGAAGAATAAATGCAAAAAGTGAAAATTGACTTTTATAGTTAGATTAGGTAGGTGGTTAGGATTAATTACTAATCTTGTTTCCTATTGGTCCATTAATTTAAATCACTCTTACTTTATTTTTAATCAAAATAATATTTCTTTCCTTAGAAAGACAATATTCTATTTTTATGCATTCTTAAAATATTTGTGCCAAAAACACTGCAATTTCTAATTTCGTTCAACCAAAAATTATTTTTTTTCCAAATTTTAATTCCACACTTCAAAATTCTCAATTAATAATATCCAAAATATTTTTCTCACATCTTATTATTATTTTAATTTATTTCTTTCATGTTCGAATTTAGACCCCGATCAGTTTGGAGAACCGAATTTCGGTCAACCGTGACTGTGGCCTAAATTATCGGGCATTACAATTTTCCCCTTCTAAAAAAAAATTTTTTCCTTAAAATTTACCTTTTTAACTGTAGTGGAATAAATGTGGATACTGAGCCTTCATCACCTCTTCATTTTTCCAAGTTGCCTTTTTTGAATTATAATTTTTCCATAGAATCGTTACCAATGGTATCTTCTTGTTCCGTAGCTCTTTCATTTCTCAAGCTAGAATTTTCGCTGGCTCCTCTTCATAAGTTAGATCTGGTCGTATCTCTTTAGGTTTTGCTGATATGATATGAGATGGATTCGATCAATATCTTCTCAACATGGGCACATGGAATACATTGTGAATCTTGTCTAACTCTGGTGGTAGAGCTAATTTGTACGCCACAGGACCTATGTGTTCAACTACCTCATAAGGTCCAATGAACCTAGGACTCAACTTTCCCATTCTTTTTAAATCAAAAAATCCTTTTCCAAGGTGAGACTTTTAAGAATACTTTGTCACCAACTGTATGCTCAATATCCTTCATTTTCAAATTTGCATATGATTTCTGTCTATCAATAGAAGCTTTCAGCCTATCTCTTATTACTCTCACTTTTTCCTCTGTCTGTTGTACTATATCTGGACCCACTACTTTATTTTCACTAAGCTTGATCCAACATAGAGGCGTTCTACATTTCCTCCCATACAAGGCTTCATATGGTGTCATACCGATACTGGCTTGGTGACTATTATTGTAGCCAAATTCTATCAATCGAACATGTTTGTCCCAACTGCCTTCAAATTCTATCACACAACTCCTCAACAAATCTTCCAATATCTGTATGACCCTCTCTGATTGTCCATCTGTTTGTGGGTGGAAAGCTGTGCTGACATTGAGTCGAGTACCCATGGCTTGATGCAAACTTTTCCAGAATCTTGAAGCGAACCTCGGGTCTCGATCTAAAATGATTGAAAATGGCACACAATGTAAACGGATTATCTCATTAACATAGATCTCTGCCAAATGGTTAAGTTGATAATCCATCTTGATCGGTAGAAAATGAACTGATTTAGTGAGTCGGTCCACCATTACCCATACTGAATCATGCCCCTTTTGTGTCAAAGGCAAACCAGAAACAAAATCCATTGTAACTCTTTCCCATTTCCACTCCGAAATTGAAATTGACTGCAATAATCCACTTGGTACTTGATGCTCAGCCTTCACTTGCTGACAATTTAAACATCTAGTAGTATACTTTGTGATATCTCTTTTCATTCATGGCCACCAGTAATATGCCTTCAAGTCATGATACATTTTGTTGCTTCCCGGGTGCATTGCATAAATAATATTGTGAGCCTCCTTCAAAATATCTTGTTTCAATTCTGGTATGTCTAGCACACATAACTTGCCAGTTTGCCTTAAACTCCCATATGATTCAGTAGTAAATTCTGGTTTTTCACCCTTTTATACCATTTCAAAGATTTCCTTTAATTTTGTGTCCTACTTCTGATTGTCCTTTACTTGTTGAATCAATGTGGGTTGAATCCGTAATTCTGCTCAAATAACATATAAAGAACTTATTATTTCTTTTTTTTTTTTATCTTGATCACTTAATAAATTTAAGTTTTAACATTTACTTGCCAGAGTTTTTCTACTTAGAGCATCAGCTACCACATTGGCCTAACCCGACTGATAATCAATCATACAATTATAGTTTTTGATTAATTCTAGCCATCGCCTCTGTCTCAAATTGAGTTCCTTTTGTGAAGGAAAATATTTCAGACTTTTATGGTCTGTATAGATATAACATTGCTCGCCATACAGGTACTGTCGCCATATTTTCAATGCAAATACAATGGCTGCTAGTTCCAAATCATGTGTCGGATAATTTCTCTCATAAGGCTTCAGTTGTCTAGAAGCATAAGTGATCATTTTGCCTTCTTGCATTAGTACACAGCCCAAACCATTAAGGGAAGCATCACTGTACACCACATAATCTTTTCCCGCAGTAGGCTGTGTCAACACTGGTGCCTCTGTCAACATTTTCTTCAACTTATCAAAACTAGTCTGGCACCAGTCTATCCACTCAAATCTGGTCTCCTTTCTAAGAAATTTTGTCAGTGGTTAAGCTATCATTAAAAATTCTTTCACGAACCTCCGATAATAACCAGCCAAACCAAGAAAACTTCTCACCTCTGTCACATTTCGAGGCGGTTTCCAGTTAAGGATTGCCTCTACCTTGCTGGAGTCGACTTTGATCCCATCGGCTGAGACCATATGCCCTAGAAAGGCCACTTCATCTATCCAGAATGCACATTTCGACAACTTCGCATATAGTTGATTCTTTCTTAAGGTATGAAAGACAATACGAAGATGTTGATCATGTTCTTCAGTACTTCTGGAGTTCACCAGAATATCATCTATGAACACCACCATGAACTGGTCCAAATAAGGCCTAAAGATTCTATTCATTAGATCCATAAATGATGCTGGGGCATTCGTCAAGCCAAAAGGTATCACTAAGAACTCATAATGACCATACCGTGTCCTAAATGTTGTTTTTGAAATGTCTGATTCTCTAATTCTCAATTGGTGATAACATGATTTGAGGTCAATTTTAGAAAATACCCCTGCTCCTTTCAACTGATCAAACAAGTCATATATTCTTAACAAGGGATATCTGTTCTTAATTGTCATCTTGTTCAACTGACGATAATCAATGCACAAAAGAAAGGTGTCATCCTTCTTTTTTACAAATATAACCGAAGCACCCCAAGGTGAGACACTAGGCCTGATAAACCCTTTCTCTAACAACTCCTGCAACTGCACTTTTAATTCTTTTAGTAGGTGCCATTCTGTAGGGAGTGATCAATATTGAGGTTGTGCCTGGCAAAACATCTATGGCAAACTCTATCTCCCTAACAGGTGGTAACCTTAGCAAGTCCTCAGGGAAGATATCTGAATATTCACATACTGTAGGAATCTCCCTGAGATCTAAACTCTCTTTCTTGGTATCTACAATATGTGCCAAAAATGCTTCACATCCCTTTTTGATAAGCTTACTTGCCTTCGTCACAGAAATGACATTAGTCAACTATGGTCGGTTCTCGCCTAGGACAATCACGTCATCTTGCCCTGAATTCTTGAAAGTCACTCTCCTATATTGACAATCCACCACTGCTTTATACTGAGTTAACCAATCCATTCTTAAGATTGCATCAAACTCACAGAATGGCAACTCTATTAGGTTAGCTGGGAATTCTATATTCTGAGCTTTGATTGGAGAGTTTTTATAGACTCGACTAACTTTCACTCTATGACCCAAAGGATTTGTCACTAATATATCATAATCTAATTCCTCTGCTACCATATTACCATGACTAGGTGGTGACATGCATAAATATGAATGTGTAGAACCCGGATGTATCAGTGCAAATAAATCAGTATCATAAAGAGAAAATTTACCGATTATCACATCAGGGGCATCCTGCTCCTCACGAGCTCGCATGGCATATGCTCGGCCTAGGGCTCGACTACCTTCTACTATATTCACTGATTCTGATACACTCTGCCCAAGCCTACCTCTTCTAGACTGTCATGTCCCCTGCCTCGAGTGACATTCTGAACCTGAACTGATATTACACCACCTGTACCTCTTCCTCTACGGCAATCTTTCTGTTTATGCTTTGTAGATCCGCAATGTAAGCATGCTCTAATAATCCACCAGCAATCACTTGCATGTGATCTCCCACAATGTTGACATGTGACAGATATGAATCTCTGGTTACCCAAAGCTGGTACACTAGCTGTAGACTCCTCTGGCCTCGACTGTTGGCTTTGCCTAGTTGAAAAGGTTGGTCCAAAACCCTATGACTGGAAAAACCTAGGCACTGTCTACCCCCTTTTACTTGATGTCTGGGCCATGCTAATTGTCGATCTCCATGGTGGCTCTTCTATCCTCTTTCTCTTTGACCTTTTTTCCACACTGCTGGCTAAGGATACTAGTTTAGCAAAATCCTCAAGCTGAAGGGCGGTAACCATATTCCCAATATCATCATTAAGCTCATCCTCAAATCTACGACATCTGTCTGCCTCATCAGCAATGATTCCAGTTGTATATTTACTCAGTCTAGTGAATTCCATCTCATATTCGGCCACTGACATGCTTCCTTGCTTCAAGTCTTGAAACTCCCTTTTTTTCATTCACATAAACTCTAGGCACATATTTCTTGCTAAATTATTCCTTGAAGAAATTCCATGAAGGTGGTTTCAGTGTTTGAGGTTTTGATAAGATTGATTTCCACCAATCATAGGCATGATCTTTAGGAACGGACACTACATATTTGACCTTCTGTTCCTCTAGACACTCAAGTTCCTCAAACACCCTTTCTGTGGACTCCATCCAAAACTCTAAAGCTACTGGGTCATCCTCTCTCCTTCCCATAAAATCTATGGCCCATATTTTCTCAACTTAGCAATTTGGGGTTTTGTCTGAGGTGGAGGAGGAGGTGGAGCTGGTTATGGAACTGCTTGTACTATCCATTGCAACAAATTTGCTATCTGTTCCATAAGAGGTTCCTATCCTAAATTAGCCTGTCCCTCTGCTCTCGGTGGAGCTACTACACTCGGATCAGAATCTCTCACTGATGGAGGTTGTCTGAGATTGGTTGAGTCTGAAAGACTGTTACTCAGTTTGTCTTCCAAGAAATCTTGTTCCGATCTCGAATCCATATCTACCTATAAATCAGAAGAAGGGACCCAGTCAGATAATTACAGCATTTTATACATATGCATGAGACACATATTATATTTTACACCCACTGATTAAGAATCTATTACCCTGAGCTCTGATACCACTAAATGTAACACTCCCTTACCCTACTAATCGTTAAAAGGATATGGAAGTTCTATTAAGCTCATTTGTTTAAAAACCAACGCTCAATTTATTGTATATATTTTTTTTATTTCAATTTTTAAGTTTATTATTAACGGAATATTTATTACCATATATTTTTTTTATTTAAAATATGCAACTACTGATATGAATAATTTCATTTAAAAGAACTCATTCAATTAAACTATAATATTTAGAAATATTTTTACAAATAATACTAGATATATAAAATTACCAAATTCATTCCTTATAAATATTACATGCCACAAATTTACATCAAAAGAAATTCTTAAATTTAATTTTTACAATATAATTTCCAAAACAAATAAAAAGAAACTATACTGCTGCAATATGATCTTGGAGTTTCCCTTATCTTCGGTCGCCCTAACATAACAGCTACGTTTATTTATCTACGCGTGAAACACACACGCTAAGCTACTAGCTTAATGGTACGTTTGACAACTATCCAATAATTACATAAATATTTCTAAAAAAAATTCTAGAAATTACAATTAATTTATTAAGAATGCCAAATATTCAATTAATAGTAAAACTATTTTCGTCATGTAAAAATATTTAATTCATCAATTATGACATTTCATTCATTAAACATGCTTGAAATTTTAATAATAGTAGATATACAATTCGAACTATCAATTTCATAATTTACATTTTTTTTCTATTATTTATTTAAAAACCCACGATATCTTAGAGCAGAACTAAACACTGGATACAGGGTTTCTGCTCTTTGGCAGTATACTCGGCGTCTACATAATTATTTTATAACTCGGCGTTTAACGCCTACATTTCCAATAATAACTCAGCACCTTTTTAGTGCCTACGTAATTTCGAACTCAGCACTATTTCTTAGTGCCTACCTAGTTTCAACTGAACACTATTATTTTTGGTTCCTAAATTTCTACTATTTTATTGGCATGCCAACTTATCCTAATTTCTAGTTCTCGACAAGATGTTATAGGGCTTAATTATATTTATTACCTTTATTATTATTTACATAAATTCTGTATGTAACACTAATATAAATTCCAGATAAATGAAATAATTACCATGAAACATTTTACAACCTCATACTTGCTCATTAATCATTATAACTACAAGAAAATCAAATAATATATTTTTCTATCACAAAATTCCACAATCAACACATATGTGCAAACTGCCCTATTTTGAACAGCATTTCTTCCTTATAGTTTCTTGTATTGTTCGTTCATTTTTAGATGGAATTTGTACAAGTGATCAACTAACAAAATGTAGGTACATGTCTTATCTTTAAGTTCCAACTAGAATCACATTAAACCAAAATTGTTAGAAAAAGTTAAGGATTTGCTTATAAGCTACGTTCATTAAAATCTACCAGTATTTTACTGGATAGATTTCTGCCTTATATTTCTCTATATTGTTTTATCTATTTTTAGATAGAATTTGAACAAGTGATCATATAGAAAAATGTAAGTACATATCTTATCTTTACTATCCAACTAGAATCACATCAAACTAAATTTTATAGCAAAAGTTATGAATTGTTTTCTAAGCTGCATTCACTGCAATCTATCCAGTATTTTACTGGACATAATTCTAGTACAACTTTTGAGTCCATTTTTCACCTAATTCCAGGATATTCAGGTCTAATAGTCTGAATGAAAGTTGAAGTCCTATATCTTAGCTTTCCAACCAAATAGGAATCGCTTAAAAAGCATTTCCATAACTCAAGTTATGATCAGAAAACTAGATACTTTTCATAAGACGAATTTTCCAGCACATCAATTAATTCATATAATTTCCATTTTCATGCATCAACCTCATATTCTAATTTTTATTTTCACATTCATGGCATCATTTAATCACCAATTCATACAAAATTTCACAACATCACAAAATCAAAATTAATATTTTTCTACATTGAATTTTTGCCAAATGTACATATCTCACAAAATTCACTTCTCTTCACTTTTATCTTCTTCCTAGCTAGCTTTCTCTTTGCCCTTACTTTCTCTTTGATTTTGGTTCAAAGTTTTTTCACTTCCTTGTCCTAAAAAAAAATTTTACACTAATCAAGCACTAATCATACTAATCCACTCTTAATCACCATTAACATAATAATAACCCTAAATTTCTAACTTTAATGACAACTAACCCCAAAATCAAAGAAAAGAGAAGAAGAAAAGTGAGAAGATGGAAAATCTAAACTCACCTTTGATGATCTTTAAAATGACCCAAGTCTTCTTTCTCTTTTTCTCTTCTTTTCTTCCTTAGTTTTGCTTTCTTAGCTTTATTTCTTTGATGATCTTGCCTTAATTTTATTTTTTTTCCATCTAATCTTAGCTTGATTGAAGAAAACAAAAGAAGAATAAATGGGGGAGGAAGTCATGGAAAAAGGAGAAGAAAAGGCAGAGAAATGGGTTTGATTAAGACGAGGAAGAAGAAGAATAAATGCAAAAAGTGAAAGTTGACCTTTATAGTTAGATTAGGTGGGTGGTTAGGATTAATTACAAATCTTGTTTCCTATTGGTCCATTAATTTAAATCACACTTAATGGATTTTGGACAAGTGATCAACTAAAAAATGTGCGTACATGTATTATCTTTAATTTCCAACTAGAATCACATTAAATCAAATTTTGTAGCAAAAGTTATGGATTTTCTTCTAAGCTATGTTCATTTCAATCTGCCCAATATTTTACTGGACAGATTTCTGCCTTATTTTTCTCTATATTTTTCATCCATATTTAGATAGAATTTGGACAAGTGATCATCTAGAAAAATGTAAGTAAATGTCTTATCTTTAACATTCAATTAAATATCACATTAAACCAAATTGTTTAGCAAAATTTATGAATTTGTTTCTAAGCTACGTTCACTACAATCTGTCCAGTATTTTACTGGACAGATTTCTAATACAAAATTTGAGTCCATTTTTCACCTAATTCCAAGCATATTCAAGTCTAATGGTCTGAATAAATGTTGAAACCCCATGTCTTAACATTCTAACCCAATAAGAATCACTCAAAAATCATTTGCAGAACTAAATTTATGATCAGAAAACTAGACACTATTTATAAGATGAATTTTTCAGCACATCAATTAATTCATACAATTTCCATTTTCATGCATCAACCTCATAATCTAATTTTTATTTTCACATTCATGGTATCATTTAATCACCAATTCATACAAAATTTCACATCACAAAATCAAAATCAATATTTTTCTACATTGAATTTTTGCCAAATGTACATACCTCACAAAATTCACTTCTCTTCACTTTTATCTTCTTCCTAGCTAGCTTTCTCTTTGCCCTTACTTCCTATTTGATTTTAGTCAAAGTTTGTTCACTTCCTTGTCCTAACAACAAATTTTACACTAATCAAGCACTAATCATACTAATCCACCCTTAATCACCATTAACATAATAATAACCCTAAATTACTAACTTTAATGGAAACTAACCCCAAAATCAAAGAAAAGAGAAGAAGAAAAGTGAGAAGATGGAAAATCTAAACTCAAATTTGATGATCTTTAAAATGACCTAAGTCTTCTTTCTCTTTTCTCTTCTTTTCTTCCTTCCTCTTCCTCAGTTTTGCTTACTTGGCTTTTATTTCTTTGATGATCTTGCCTTAATCCCATTTTTTTTCTATCTAATATTTGCTTGATTGAAGAAAACAAAAGAAGAATAAATAGGGGAGGAAGTCACGGAAAAAGGAGAAGAAAATGGAGATAAATGAGTTTGGTTAAGATGAGGAAGAAGAAGAATAAATGCAAAAATTGAAAGTTGACTTTTTATAGTTGGATTAGGTAAGTGGTTAGGATTAATTACTAATTTTACTTCCTATTGGTCCATTAATTTAAATCACTCTTACTTTATTTTTAATCAAAAGAATATTCCTTTCCTCAGAGAGAGAATATTCTATTTTTATACCTTCTTAAAATATATGTGCCAAAAACATTGCAATTTCTAATTTCATTCAGCGAAAAATTATTTTTTTTCCAAATTTTAATTCCACACTTCAAAATTCTCAATTAATAATATCCAAAATATTTTTCTCATGTCTTATTATTATTTTAATTTATTTCTTTCATGTCCAAATTTAAACCCCGATCGGTTTGGCGCGCCGAATTTCAGTCAACCGTGACCGTGGCCTAAATTATCGGGCATTACAACCTATATGGAAGTTCTCCTAGTGGGTCGATATCCAACTAACTAAGAATAACCTTGAGGTAACTCAACAAGCCATCATTATTTTGGTTGGCAGGTATCTAATCCATACTAATTCCATTATTCATGCAACTATAAAATCTTATGCTATCAACTAATTGATATGTGTAAATACATTGGGCTATCAACTCTTGATATGTGTACATCTTATGTACACTAACCCAACTTCGCCTCCAATACACATTAACCTTGGCGCAAATCCAACAAGTTAATGATATCGGTTAAATCCAACCCATTAATTGTGAAATCTAATTTCAATAGTTTGAAATATTCTTATAGAGCAAGCTTAAGGTAACTCAACAACCCTAACTCTATAAGAACTCTAGTTTTCCTCGTATTAATGGAAGGCATATGACTTAATTGTTTATTTAGTAAGAGATTTCTTTGTTAAGTTTGATCATGTTATAAGTGCATGTTTTTATATATCATACATTCATCACATGAAAATATAAAGATAGTTACATTAACTATATGGCATGATCATGGACATACTAAAGTCAATCTCTTAGGCCAAAGATAAATTGACTATATCTTACCTAGGTATATGCATGAGTTTACAACCCAAAATAGAAATCAAATTCCTATTTCTAGGTCTACTTGTTTATGACACCACCTCTTTTGCTTCTTGCTCTTTTGTATCTCCATTCTATACTAATTCTATGTAATCTTATTATATATTTGAAAGTATAAAAAACCTCAATTTATATTTGATAGGAGTAAGATGAGAAGAGAAATATATAAGAAAGAAAAAGAGATAGGAACACGCAAACCCTATTTACCATAAAACAAAAAAAATCCATGCTTGCTCAATCACATTGGGCCTAAGTCCATAATCATCCATCATGCGTTTACATACACCTCTAATATACATTATCTAATGTATAAAATAAAATAATGCCAATTTTGGATTTCAATTTGAAAATCGATTCAATGCTTGAACCAAAATTGCCTACTTGTATTGTTTCGGTTAATTTAATTTTCTATGTCATTTCAATGTGGAATTTAATATTTAATCAAATTAAATTAAATTTTATCTGTCCAGAATTAATTCACCTTACAATCAAAATATTATGATGTCAAAATTAAACATTTCAATTTTAATATATATACTAATTTCTGGTTATATTAGAATTACCATGACTCAACTTAAATTAATTTAAAAGTAATTTCCAAAAATTCTAAAAATTTTCAAAATTGCAAATCATCATTCTAATAATCTTTAGGCCAGCTCAAGTTTATCAAAATAATTTTGGCATAAGCCAAAATTACTAAAACAAATGAACCAACACACTTAGATGCTCAAAACGACTCATTTGATATCTATAATTTTTTAAAAAATTTTAAATTCAAGAAAAATAAGTTTGGCATATATCTAACATAAAAATAACATATTTTAAATTTTATAAAAATTATTTTAAGGTTCTAAAAACAAAAAAAATCAAACAAAACAATCCCAACAGGTATATCAAAACAATCTCGTTTTTGTGTTTGTTTGAAAAATTAATTAAAATAAAATTTAATTAATTATTGGATACTTCCAAAAGCTTAAACACATTATTAATTTATATGAATAATTTTGTTTATAATCAAATTACTAGAAAAATATAAACAACCCCATCAATTAAGCCAAACAACAATACATGTTCATAAACAAGGCAATTTTTAGAATTTTGAAATAAATCCGAAATTAATTATTTGAATCACATTTAAACTATTGTTGAATCAAAATAATCATCCCATGATCATATTAGAGAAAGACAAATGTGTAAAATATACTTTACAAATTAATTTTAATTTTTAAAACTTATTGATCCAAAATCATCAAAACCATACAATCCCATTGCATTTTCAATTAAAATTAATTTTAATGGAAACAAGAGGGTTTCGATACCACTGTTGGGTTTTGAAGATAAATCTCATTCATAAAACGCAGCAAAAAAAATAAAATTTTCAAAATCCCAAATAAGAATTTTGCTTGTGCCATTAAAACTAATTTATCAAAACATAGAGGTAAGAAATTATACCTTATAATTTCTTGATTTATTCTTCAAAATTTCACCTTGTTGGGTTGTTGCATGCAAGAATCTTGATTTAACAATTTTCATGCAATTATTCCTTTCACTATTTTATACCACTTGGTTCAAAGTATGGACATGTGTCAACTCCCACTAGACTGCCTACATCACATCTAGCCTAAGTAATGTTAGTTCTCGTTCCTAAGACTCATTACTCTGTTAGACATATCATTGAAGACTATCTTCATGACATTTTTACTCTGGCCAGAGATTCCCAAGTAATGACTCCGATAAGAGGCCATGAGTATATACTCCTTCTACTATGAGTGGTGAATCCTTTGTTGTTTACCCAATTACCTTTGAATACCTCAAATTGTATCCCACCACCACCCTATGAGCAACCTTCTTGAGACAACAAGAAATAGTGTCAAAATACAGAATCAGTATCCATGATATCTTTGAGTACCTCAAGTCTAAAGATACTTACACCATTGCTATGTTGAGACTATCATTGACATTTGAATAGATTATCCATATGATTGTCTTATAACATGTAACACTCCCTTACCCTATTAGTCGTTAATAGTATGAGGAATGCTACCTAGCTCTTTATTTGAAAACCGATGCTCAAATTATTGCATTATTTATTTTTTTTATTTTTTTAAAATATTTGAGTTTATTATTAGTAGAATATTTATTACCATTTAAATATATAAGTAGTGATGTAAATATTTTGATTTAAAAGTACTCATTCATTAAACTATAATATTTAGAAATACATTTACAAATAATACCAAATATATTAATTACAAATTCACACTTTTATAAATCTTACTTGCCACAAATTTACAACAAAAAGAAATTTTTAAAATTAAATTATACAAAAAAATACCCAAATATACAAAAAGGAAATTAAATTGCTGCAATTTGATCTTGGGTTCCGCTTTCTTCGATCGTCCTAATGCAACAACTACTTCTACTAACCTACACATGAAACACACGTGCTAAACTATTATCTTAGTGGTACGTTTGGCAACTATCTAATAATTATATAAATATCTCTAAAATAAAATTTTATTCAATTACAATTAATTTTCTAAGTATGCCAAAAATATTCAAATTATATAGAAACTATATGAATAATACAAAATGCATAATTTATCAATTATAACATTTCATTTATTAAACATATTAAAATTTATTAATAATAATACAAGACAATCATTTTAATAATTTACATTTTTTTATTTATTTGATAGCCCACAACATCTTAGATCGGAACTAAACAATGGATACAGGATTTCTGCTCTTCCACAGTATACTCGGTGCCTACTTAATTATTTATATTTTCAGTAATAACTCAACACCTTTTTAGTGCCTACGTAAATTTTAAACTCAATACTATTTCTTAGTGCCTACATAAATTAAAGCTTAGTACAATTTTCTAGTGTCTATAAAAATTAAATCTCAGTACTATTTTCTAGTGCCTACATTTCTACCCTTTTATTGTCATGCCAACTTATCCTAATTTATAGTTCTCGACTAGATGTTATAGGGCTTAATCACGTTTGTTACTTTTATTATTATTATTATTTACCTCAATTAGGTATGAAATGCTAATATAATTTCTCTTAAATGCAGTAATCTCCATTAAATATTTTACAACCTCATACTCACTCATTAAATCATTATAAATATAAGAAAAGACAAAAAATATATTTTTCTATCATAAAATTCAACAATAAACTCAAATATACAAGATGCCCTATTCCAGGCAGAATTTATATCTCATATTACTCTCTATTTTTCATCTCATTACCGGCGTAGATAACTGCGCCATTACCGGCGTAGATAAAAGTGTCATTACCTGCGTAGATAAAAGTGTCATTACCGACATAGATAATAGTGTCATTACCAGTGTAGATAACAGTGTCATTAATGGATTTAATCATTTTCATCATACTCCCCTCCTATTTGGCATGCCAAACTATCCTAAGTTGGTTCTAGTTAGGTGTTCTAGGGCTTATACAATCTCATTAAAATTCATAGTAATTAATTTCACACTTTTCATGCATGTAATATCTCACAATAATCACATAATCACTAAATTAAAATAATATTTACATAATATAACAAATTTCCCATCATTTTACTCATTTCATTCCTCAACTCACATGCTGCCCTGTCACTGGCAGATTCTATTCTCTATTTTGGACCTTAATTTTATTCTTGTTACATTCTGAATTTAGCTACATTATCTTCATAACAATTTTAGATATGGATCTTAGCTCTAATATGAAACTTGAATCACTTAATTTCGGTATCAAAAGATATGATAATATTAACACTAACGGGTCACTAATAATTCTGTCCAGAATTTTCTAGATAGATTCTAAGTCTAAACTTTATGAATTGTTTTTGGACAATTACAAACATATTAAGATGTTATGGTCTAAATAAAAATTATAGCCCTATGTCTTAGATTTTAAACCAAACAAATAACACACAAATTAAATCTCCATAACTCAAGTTATAATAGTTCAAGTACTTACTGCTCATTACTAACAATTCTGCCCAGAATTTCTGGACAGATTCTATGTCCGAACTTTATGAATTTTTCTAGACAATTATAGACATATTCAGGTTTTATGGTCTAAATGAAAGTTATATCCTTATATCTTATCTTTCAAACCCAACAAAGAACATGCAAAACCGAGTTCCATAAATTAAGTTATAATAGTTTAAGTGCTCACTGCTCATCCATTTCCAGCAAAGAACATACCAACTAATCACATTCAATTTTTACCAAATTAAATCCTAAGTCTAGGAAACATGCATCCCCAAGATTTTAATCACAAAATACTATAAATTCAGAATCATCAGCATGCCAAATAATTAAATTATGAAAATAAAAAAAATTAAAATAGGCTATTGCCTTAGGTTATGCACAAACCTCTATTTTTCTCTTTTCTTTCTCTTTACTTCTCTTTCTCCTTTCCTTTGCTCCCTTGATCTAGTTCCTTGTGAACTTGAGTTCCTAAAATTTAAAATCAGATTATGAAAACTTCATAAACCCTAATTTCTCTCTTTCTCCTTACTCTCTTAAGCTTCCTTGAGCATGAAAATGGAAGTTTCCTTACTTTTTCTCTCTTTTCTCACTTTCTTTCACTAGGATCAAGCTTGGCTATGGAGGAACAAGGGAAAACGTGGATGGTGTGGAGAACAGAATTTTCCTCAATGAAAATGGATAAGGAAGAAGAAGAAACAATCAAGAAGAAGAAACAATCAAGAAGAAGATGACAAAATTCATTAAGATGGAGGGACACCTAAGCTCAATCTAGAAGCTTTCATTAATGCTAAATGCATGTATGCTAATTAGCTTCTTAAACTTTGCCACTTGGTGTGTTATGCTTCAAGAAATGTGGAAGAAACTTAATGATGGGAAAATTATAGATCAAGAGTGATAATTAAGAAAGGATAAGAACTTAAAAATAAAGTGACAAAATTACTTAATTAATGGAGACACCTAAGCATTTTCTAGAAACTTTTCATTAATTTCTTATTCCTGTATGTCAATTGACTTCTTAAAATGTGCCACTTAGTGTGGTTGGCCTCCATATGCATTTTATGTCCCAATTCATGCATTTAATTTATGATTATCCCAATTAATCCTCAAATTTTCAGTAAATTGCAAATTGACCCCTAAACTATTCAAAATTTGCAATCTAGACCTTTACCGAAATTTAACATCTTTAAATTTTTTGAACACTTTATTAAGTATTTTCCATACTTAATTGCCATTATTTTAATTATTTTTTGATAAAAATCCAATTTTAGACTTTGGTCAAACCGACGAGTCGATTTAACAACTCGTGTGACTTGGGTCTAAATTAGTGGATATGACATAGTGCATGTACTCAGATTACACGGTTAGCTCCAGCTTAGACTAAACAAAATACTAGAGGAGGTCATACAGGTTCTACCCAGGCAACCTCAGAGACTGTTAATAGGCTTGGACTAGGATGAGTTCTAGCTAGAGCTTATGCTAAGAGGGCCATAAAGGACATTATAACTACCAATGTATTTGCTGGTATGTTTTCTCTTTATGACTCAGATATTTGTGCATTAATTGATATAGGCTCCACACATTCCTATTTATGAACAAACACACCTAGACAACAAAACATGGTTTGTGAGAAACTTGAATATGAGATTAAGGTTACAAACCCTCTAGGGCATAATATAATAGTGAACCAAGCATATAGAGGGTGTCCATTGTTTGTTCATGGGAAAGAATTCCCCCGTAGACTTTATAGATTTTCCATTCCATGAGTTTGACACCATTTTAGTCATGGATTGACTTTCATAGCTTGGAGTAATGGTTAATTGCACGACAAAATTCATGGTACTCAAAACACTTAAGTAGAGAGATGTAAAAGTGGAAGGCGAGTTGTTCCTATTGTTAGAGGAGTGCTCTAAAGGCAATCACCTTTAGCACTTATTGTAACACCCCCTCACCCAGTAGCTCGTGTCCAGATGAGAGAGTGCTACGCTGACTTCATCGGTTAAAATATCATTTTTAAATTTAAATATTTTATACATGGAAATCACTCGTATATTTTTTTCTTTATTTACTATTTATTTACTTTGCAATATAAAAGAAATATAACATGAAAGATAAACTACATTTTTATATAATAACATGTTCGTTACAAAATATACTGTTTATTTTGCAAATACTATGAAATAAAATTTAAAAGATAATATACAAAAGTTGTGTGACCCACGATGTGTGAAACAAACTGCTTTACTGAATTAGGTCACCGCTGGCTTTAACTACTATCTTCTATTTATTATTCACTAAATCTGTATGAGAGAACTCCCACGCTAAGCTCTTGGCTTAGTGGTGCATATAAATAAGGCAATAAACTATTTTAATGCCACATGCAATCATGCATTATCATATATCAACTCATGCTTAATCATATTCTCATGCAAACCATGGTATTCTAGCATGTATAGACATCAAATTATATTATATTATCTCATAATTATTTATTTTATTAACACATCATTACATAACCCGTCATAATTAACCATGTTACAATTCCTAATTCCATTTTTATTTCCCATAACTTCTTTATTTATGCCCAAAACACTCAATAATTTTTTTATTCATGTCACAAATCATAGTTACATTTTTATTTTCAATAATCCATTTATTTTCCATAACTTCTTTATTTACTATAAATTTTTTATTTATACCCAAGACACCTATGAACCACTGACTAGGATAACGGAGTTGTCATCTAAGCACTTAAGAGTTCCACCCAGGCAATATGATGTGCGCATATAGGTGCCATTACCGGTGTAAATAACAGTGTCATTACCGGCGTAGATAAAAGTGCCATTACTGGTGCAGATAAAAGTGTCATGACCGGCGTAGATAACAATGTCATTACCGGCGTAGATAATCATGTCATTACCGGCGTAGAGAACAGTGTCATTACCAGCGTAGATAACAGTGTCATTACCTGCTTCAATAATCATACCATTAATGGTTTTCATTTCATCATACTCCCCCCTATTTGCCATGCCAAACTATCCTAAATTGGTTCTAGTTAGGTGTTTAGGGCTTATACAATCTCATTAAAATTCATAACAATTAATTTCACAATTTTCATGCATGTAATGTCTCAAAATAATCACATAATCACTCAATTAAAATAATATTTAAATAATATAACAAAATTCTCATAATTTTACTCATTTCATTCCTCAACTCATATGCTGCCCTGTTACTGGCAGATTATGTTCTCTGTTTTGGACTTTAATTTTGATCCTATTACATTCTGAATTTAGTTACAAGGTTTTCTTAACAAATTTATTTTTGGATCTTAGCTTTAATAATAAACTTGAATCACTTAATTCTGAGTTCTGTAACAAAATATATGATAAAATGAATACTGACTGGTCACTAACAATTCTGTCCAGAATTTTCTAAACAGATTCTAAGTCCGAATTTTATGAATTTTTCTGGAACATTACAAACATATTCAGGCTTTATGGTCTATATAAAATTATAGCCCTATGTCTTAGATTTCAAACCCAACAAAGAACAAGCAAAACCGAGTTCCAGAAATTAAGTTACAATAGTTTAAGTGCATACTGCTCATCTATTTCCAGCAAGGAACATACAAACTAATCACATTCAATTTTTACCAAATTGAATCCTAAGTCTAGCAAACATGCATCCCCAAGATTTTCATCACAAAATAATATTAATTCAGAATAATCAACATACCAAATAATTAAATCATGCAAATAAAAATAAAATAAAATAGGCTATTGCCTTAGGTTATGCACAAACCTCTTTTTTCTCTTTTCTTTCTCTTTACTTTTCTTTCTCTTTTCCTTTGCTCCTTTGAGCCAAATCCTTGTGTCTTTGAGTTCCTAAAGTTCATTAATAGATTATTAAAAATTCATAAACCTAATTTCTCCCTTTCTCCTTACTCTCTTAAGCTTCCTTAAGCATGAAAAATGGAATTTTCCATGCCTTTTCTCTCTTTTTCACACTTTCTTTCACTAGAATCAAGCTTTGGTTATGGTTGATCAAGGGGGAAACATGGGCTGGTTTAGAGAACAAAATTTTCCTCAATGAAAATGGATAAGGAAGAAGAAGAAACAATCAAGAAGAACATGACAAAAGTTATTAAGATGGGGGGGACACATAAGCTCAATGTAGAAGCTTTCATTAATGCTAAATGCATGTATGTTAATTAGCTTCTTAAAATTTTCCACTTGGTGTGGTTGGTCTCCATATGCATTTTATGTCCCAATTCATATATTTAATTGATGATTATCCCAATTAATCCTCCAATTTTCAGTAAATTGCAAATTAACCCCTAAACTTTTTAAAATTTGCAATTTAGTCCTTTACTGAAATTTAACATCTTTAGATATTTTAAACACTTTATTAGAAAATATTCATACTTAATTGCCATTATTTTAATTATTTTTCAATAAAAATCCAAATTTAGACTTCGGTCTAACCGACGAGTCGATTCAACAACTCGCGTGACTTATATCTAAATTAACGGATATGACACTTATTGTACAAATTTATCTTATTAATAAAAGGCATTTTCATTAATTTAATATTCATTTAATATATGAATTGATAAGTGATCTTAAATCAATTAATGAAGTCCTAGATACATAACATAGCATGAAGGAAATCATGATGAAATCATGATATTGAGATTCTTATCATGTGTAATTATGTTAGTATCAAAATTATCTCTAGTCATAGGATTAACGAGACGAAACACTATTAATCCGGACAAACTAGCACATCTTACACTCCTTGATTGGATCGAGTAGTAGATCTCATAATCTATAAACATGAGATGTTTAGAGTTAACATGTGGATGCTTGCTAAGTGTAGCTAAGTATATTGGATGACCATCTATGAGACAATCATATGGATAATCTGTAACATCCAGTAATTTAGGCTCCGATTGCGCGTGACCGTAGTGAGGCGCGTAGCTTCAATCGGAGTCTAAATTTGAACCTATAAAAAAATGACTAATAATAAGAGAAAATAATTAAGGGTATTATTATTTGGAAATTAAAAAAATTAGGGGTAGAATTAGATAAAAATAAAATTTTCTATGGACAAAATCGGTATTATGGAGATTGTGCGGGGAAAAAGTGTGAATATGGAGGAAGATGTGGCAAATATGGAATTTCTCAAAGTTTAATTGTTAATCAAGATTAATTAACCTAATTAACTAATAAGAATTAAGATTAATTTTAATTAGTGGGACCCACTTCTTAATTTAGGTATAAAAGTCAAAAAGGAAGAACAAATTTCTCATTCTTCCATAAAGCCATCTCCATCTTCTCTTTTTCTCCTCTCTTTGCTGTCCACCATATGCTCCCTAAAGGTCCATTATTCTCTGCAAATCAAGCTTGAAAAAGTGAGGAAATAAATTAGTTTTGAGAGAGGAAAAATCAGAATTAAAGGAGTTCTTACCATAAAAGGTGCCAAAGGAGCAAGAAGGAAGGAAGAAAAAAAGAAGAAAAAGGGAGAAAAGTATGAGCAATTTCGGCCCACCTTGGAGAACACTTAAGGTTAGTTTATTCTTATTAAATTCAACCTTTTTCCTTCCATTTGAGATCCATATTGATGATAGATGTGATTAGGTTTGATAGATATAGGTTATGTTGCAAGATTGAACATAGAAATTTAAGTTTGTGATTAGTTGATAGAAGTGTAATTAAACTTTGAATTAATGATAATTGAAGTTAGTTAATTATTTTATGGCTTAAAAACTAAAGAAAATATGATGTTAATAGATGAATGAGGGGCTGCTATAGTTAAACAAATTTGGAAAAATTGAAATTAACATAGAAATACCACAATTGGTGATAAGTGAAGTAGGATTTGAGTGTTGAATTGAAGAAAATGAAATGGGAACTATGATGTGGTTTTTGGGCAGCCATGACATATGAAGAAGGAAGTTTAAGCTTAGCACATTTTAGCTCAATTAAGGTGTAAAACATATTAGGAGCATTAGCATACTATGTAGACATGAAAAGTATTGAAAATGGATATTGGAATTGAGATGTGGTATGGTTGTGTAGGAAAAACAAGTGAACAGGGGAGAGGCCCTCAAGAGGGTGACAAAGGCAAGGAGAAAGCTAGCTAATAAGGGAAGAAAAAGAAGGATTAAGAGAAGAGCCAAGACTGATTAGGTATGTGCTTCATTGATAAAAATTTTACATGACGTTTATATATGTGTAATTATGTGTTAAAGTTTAATATGATTGTGTGTTTGATGTGTGATGTAATTAGTTGTTGTTTTTTACATTTTATATGGAAATGGGACCAAATGGTATGAAATAATTGAGAAACATGAATGTAGTTGTAATTCTAGAAATTTTAGTATTAAAATGAATGCAAATGATAAATGTGGTTGAAATATGGATTGATGTCAATTGATGGCTCGGGTATAGAATTCTAGGAACAACCCTGACTATTTTGATGATAACTTGAGTTCTGGAACTCCTTTTTGTATTTTCTTTGTTGGAAATGAAACCTAAGACACAGGAATTTAATTGTTATTCAAACTATAACATCTAATTACGTCTAGATGTTCTCAAAAAAATACATGAAGTTCAAACCTAGAATCTGTCCAAAAAATTATGGGCAGAAATATCTGTGATGATTCAGTATTAAATTAACCATAACGTTTGATATAAAACTGGGATTTAAGTGCTTTTTGATGCATCTGAAAGCTAAGACAATAATCTACAAATTGTTAGAAGGACATAACTCTAAATTCGAATTATAAATGAGCTACAAATGAAGCCCAAAAATAGGTCTAAAATCTGTCATAGGTAAAAATATGAAATATTGATTTGTGCATGTGTTGTGATAATTATATATAATAATTAATGTGAATAATTATTTTAATGGTAGTTATGAATGTCTAACAAATTATTTTTGTGTGAGATTTTAGTGCAATAATAATGGGAATAAAGAACAAAAATAAATAAGCATAAATATGATAATTGAATAATATTGACATTTTTGAAAATATTGAGAATTAAAATAACAATAGTTAAGCCCAAAGACACCTAGGCTAGAACTAAAATAGAGAATAATTTGGCATGTCAATCAGGGGATTTTAGGCAATCGGTGCCAAATATAAAAGTCAGTAATGATAAATTGATAAATGCGCTCAGCACAAAATTATTAAGCCGGTAATGACAATATTATAAAAGCCGGTAATGACATTATTATGAAGCGCTCGGCGCAATATTATGAAAGCCTGAAATGACAACCCCGTTATTCCTATTAGTTAGTTCGGTTATAGGTGTTATGGGCACAAGAAAATAATAATAATAATAATAATAATAATAATAATAATAATAATAATAATAATAATAATAATATCGAAGTATGTGATTTTTATAAATGTTATATGAATTCAAGTTGTTAAATATTGAATATTTGCTAAAATTGTTTGATTTTATATAATTCCTTATTTTATGTCTTACTTGTTAAATTTATAAATGACATGTAATCAAATATGCATATGTAACATTTTTATCATTGAAGCACCACTAAGCTAGTAGCTTAGCGCGGGTAGTTTCCTTTCGCGCAGGTTATAAGGGTAGCCGTAGAAATTAGAATTGTCAGAGGAAGAAGGGTATCCGGAAGGAAGCAGCAAAAAGCTTTGGGTTTTCTTTTTGGTATATTTTATAAAAATATTTCTGTAAATTAAATTATGATTTTATTTCCTATAATATGTATTATACACATGAATTATAATGTAAATTAATGTACTTTATATATAAATAAAATTTTGAATATTTGTGCTTGTATTAATTTTTATTTCAGGGTCTGCAATATTTTCGTTAAAAAAATTATTCTTCATTTCATTAATTTTATGAAACAGTTAGACATGTAATACTCACTTACCTTGCTGAACGAAAGTGAGGCAAGAGGGTGTTACATAATTTATTCAAATATCAATGATAGTCTCATCATAGCAATGGTGCAAGTATCCTTAAACTTGAGGTACTCAAGGATATCTTGAATATTGATTTTGTATTTTGACACTATTCCTTCATGTCTTAGGGAGGTTGCTCATAGGGTGGTGATTGGATACAACTTGAGGTATTCGAAGGTAATTGGGTAACCAACAAAGGATCCACCACTCCTGATAGAAGGAGTGTATATCTATGGCCTTTTGTTGTGGTCATTACTCGGAAATCTCTGGCCAGAGTAGAAATGCCATAAAGATAGTCTTCAATGATATATCTAATAGAGTAATGAGCCTCAGGGACAAGAACTAACATTACTCAAACTAGACGTGACGTAGTCAGTGTAGTGGGAGTTGACACATGTTCATACTTTGAACCAAGTGGGGTATAGAATGGTGAAAAGAATAATTGCATGAAAATTGTCTAAGGAAAGATTCGTAGTCAAACCACTAACTTTTCGGTCAATTGGGGGTCATGATGTGTTGCTAGATGCCACTCATGACTTGCTTAAATTAATTGTTAATTTAAGTGGACAACATAACCAGGAACCTAATGGGTCACATGTATTGAAGATATGGAGAATGAGTAAAATGGTCTTGGATATGATCCAAAATATGAGAGAATTATTTCAGGATGGATCGCGATGAGATCGCATGGGTAAAATTGTTCGGGAGGGTCATGGGCCCGCGCAGGTTAGGCAGGCCTAGCGCGCTATTGCCTTCCTCCTGTTGGCCAACGGGTGAATTTGGCCTTAATTAGGCCAATTACTATTTATTCATTTCCTTTTTCTCCATTTTTGACTTTTCATCTTTTCTTTGAATTTGATTCAAATAGAAAAGACATCAAATGACAGAAAATAGACATGAAAATATTTTTTGTGAAAAAAATATTTTTAAGACAACAAAATTCTCTCAATAACACTTTCAAAGCTAACACTTTGAATTTGTTCAAACCATTTCTTTTGATATTTTCTTCTTCATTCTTCGTGTGGATTATCATTAGAGACATCCTAGTGTGAATTGTTGTGGTTTGCTACAACCAACAAAGTGATCATGACCCCCAATTGACTGAAAAGTCAGTGGTTTGACTTAGAACCTTTCCATAGACAATTTTCGTGCAATTATTCCTTTCACCATTCTATACCCTACTTGTTTCAGAGTATGGACATGTATCAACTTCCACTACACTAACTATGTCACGTCTACCCCACTTGTCATTGAAGACTATCTTTATGACATTTCTACTCCGGCTAGAGATTCTCGAGTAATGACCACAACAAGAGGCCATGGGTATACACTTTTTCTATCAGGAGTGGTGGATCCTTTATTGGTTACCCAATTACCTTAGAATACCTCAAGCTGTATCCAATCACCACCTTATGAGCAACCTCCCTGAGGCAACAAGGAATAGTGTCAAAATACAGAATCAATATTCAAGATATCCTTGAGTACCTCAAGTTTAAAGATACTTGCACCATTGCTATGATGAGACTATCATTGACATTTGAATAGATTATCCATATGATTGTCTCATAGTTGGTCATCCAATGTACTTAGCTACACAGAATAATAAAATATATCATGTATGAAAACCAATCCAATACTGGGTATGCTCTGATTGATCTCTGATTGGGCTTACCCCTTTTCAAGTCAACTTCCGTCTAACGGCTCCAAACCTGCATGTAAAAAACTCACATGCTAAGTAACATAATGCTTCTCACTATCTGTTTCCCATCCGAGCCCCTCAAGGTAAGAATGCTCACAACCGAAGCTTAAGCCTCATTGACTTAGAAATATAAACAATGCTAGCAAATCTAGGATCAATGGTACTCACAACTCTAGCTTAAGCCACCTTGTCCTAATATCAATATCAACGTATCTTATTGTATCCTAACCCCTTCAATGGTACAGGTGTTAACAAACCCTACATCCTCTACCCAAACACAATTGAGTATTTCACTAACTCATAGAGTTGGAGTTTTACCTAGCTCATTTCCAACTATGGTATTTTCACTCTTGGCTAACACAACCTAGAAAATTCTTGTGTTTTAACGGTTAACATGACAACCAAATTCTTGTATTTTGATGGCTTACATAAAAACTCTTATAAGTGTTTTACTCTCAACCCAAATCACTCAATCTTACTATTCAGTAATTGATTACAAGAATGAATATATTAAACTACCAAAAAAAGCTTAACAAATCTATGCAATAATGGTTAACAATAGAAAATACAAGAAGGCAGTTGAAGATATTGAATGCACAAGGCTTTACAAAGATTTAAGCTTGACAATTGGTTCTCTAATATTTGTAAGTCGTAAATTTGTTGTATTTATACTTCCTCTAAATAAAGTCATTTGGAGTGCATTTAATGCGAAAATTTTCATTCAACTACTTTTCCATTTGCACCTGATAGCTTTAATTTCATAGGTTTACGGATGTGACTAAATCTTCATGGATGTGAATATTCTTGATAAACCGTAATAGAAGTGATGAGGCTGACTATGAATGGATCCAAAGATTTTGGTAAGTTACTTCATGGGCATGACAATTCTTGTTTCATGAGAAGGCCACTTCTTCATAGCCGTAAACGATTGAATTTGAAACTTTGGCACGACAAGGCTTAACAAACGTTACCAATTCTTCCACGGGTGTGAAAAAGCTTATTTTGTGAGTGTGACTATTTGCTTTAATGGGCGTGAGTGATATTCATGGACATGACAAATATGTTACAGACATGAATGACTTTTGAAATTCACTCTTATAACTTCAATTGACTTGATTGAACTGACTTTAAAGGTTTAAGGAATATTTAACCTATCTAAATACACTAAATACAAAATATGGTTAAATTTTCTATTGCGTAATTATTTGTTATTATCAAAATAATGAAAATATATCTCAAAGTTCAACAATAATTATGTTATTTTAATTAATTAAACCTCACTTCTAATTGGTTCATAATCTTAATTAATTTTAATCATAAGAATATTCCTCCTTAATTCCTTGAATTTTCCATTTTCTACAAATTGATTCCAACAATTTTATTAATTCCAATTAAGTCCATAGGGAGATTTTATTTTTTCTGATTCTAGCACTACACTTTTTAATTCCCAGTTATTAATGTCCACAAATAATCTTCCTCATATTTTGTCATTTTTTATATGTCCAAATTTAGACTCCGATCATATCAGTATACTTGATTTTGGTCATATGGAATTAGGGTTTAAATTATTGGACATTACAATTAGCAACGGACACATTCGTCGCTACATTTTTAGTTTAACAACATATTACCTTCTATCGCTAAAAATCCATCACTCAACCATCGGTAAGTCTAGCGCCAATAATTTCTAGCAGCAAATTATCTGCTAAATTTGCTTGCTTATGTCCCGCAATTTTGTCGCTATATTAAGTGACAATTTTTGTTGCTAGATTTAGCCACCAACTTTAACAACAGATGGTTTCCGTTGATAAATCAGTCGCTTAGATCACTAATTTTTTTGTTGCCCAGATATTAAGCCAAGAAGGGGGGGTTGAATTGGAGTTTTAAAAATTAAACTTTAAAGTGCAGAAATAGACAGTTAATTTTAGAAGGGATAGAGAAAATTTGACACACAGATTTATAGAGGTTCGGGTGTTAACAAACCCTACTCCTCTCCCCAATCGCAATTGGGAGTTTCACTAACACACTAACTGTTACAATGGAGTTTTACAAGCTCACTCCCAAATATGGTGTTTCTCACAATGGCTCACACCTAACCCAGAAATCCCTTGTGTTTTAATGGCTCACACAATAACCAATTCCTTGTGTTTTACAGGCTCACACAAACAACCTACACTTTGTGTTTTACAGGCTCACACAAACAACCTACACTTTGTGTTTTACAGGCTCACACAAACAACCTACACTTTGTGTTTTACATGCTTACACAACTAACCCTTACAAGTGTTCTACTCTTAACCCAGAACTACCCAAAGCTCACTTGAGTAAAGATTACAGAGAGATCCACTTATAAATCTTTATTGCTCAAATATGAGGAGCAAAAAGATTTTTACAGAGAATTGATTTGTTCTCAAAGTATGAAAGTACAAGATAGCTTGTGATTTGAAGTATATGTTAATCTTTTGTTTTTCTTATCATCCTCTTGTTCCTTAATGCATAAATGACTTCCATTTATACTCTCATGGCTGAATATAGCCGTTGGGGTGCATTAAATAAGAAACTAGCCGTTGTACCAACCAAAAAATTGCGCCTGACATTTTTCTCTTTCATTGTTCACGGGAGTGACTATGCTTGTCACGGGGGTGACAGTTATTCCCAAGCCGTGACTGAAGTGGTGACCTTGGTCGTGAACCTCTCTAGAATGTTTTTGACATATTGAGTCACGGGTGTGACATACTCATTCACGGGCGTGACAATCTTCCCAGCTGTGATCCAAGTGGTGACTCTGGTCATGAAGCTCTCTGGATGAAATTGCATGAATCTTTCACGGGGGTGACACCTTTATTCATGGAGGTGACAATCTTCCCAGCCGTGAGTGAAGTGGTGACTCTGGTCATAAAGCTCTCTGGATGAAATTGCATAAAGCTTCACGGGGGTGACACCTTTATTCATGGGGGTGACTGAAATGCTTACTTCACGGTTTGTTTTTCCATCATGGCCGTGAACTTCAAATGTTGGTTTTTGTAATGGTTAGCTTCCTTCACGGGAGCGACTCCTAGAGTCACGGCAGTGAACATGCTACTACTTGATTTTTTTTTCTCAAGGATTATTCTTCCAATTCTCCATTCTTGCTATTTTAATTCATGTCCTGTATAATATACTTACAAAAACAAGTATGTTAAATACAATATTGCTATATTATTTGTTATCATCAAAATGACGGAAATACCCCTCAAGGTTTAACAATCTCCCCTTTTTGATGGTGACAAATAATCTAGCAATATGTGATTTTGAGAAGTCTCCCCCTCCAAGTATACTTAGGATAAAAAATTATAATGTGCAAGAATAGTAAATAATGATGTAACATTAAACTAGATTTTAAGTATATGCAAGTTATATGAGAAGTATATCGAATACATACCATAATTCCTTTTCAAGACATAAAGTATATGTAAGGTATATTTAAGATATATCATGGCATGTTTTTATTTGTAACTTGCTTTAAGGTATATGCAAAGTATACTTAGGGTATATCTAATGTATATAAAAACTTAATTTTCCAATTTTATACTTTGCATATGAAATTTTCACTTTCAATTCACAATTCTTATGTTGCTAGTTTGATACCATTCTCCCTTATCATATATTACCTATCATATATTGCTAGTTTTCTCCCCCTTTTGTCATCAATCAAAAAAGGATATGAAGATTTAAGTAAACAACAAGAATATATATATATATATATATATATATATATATATATATATATATATATATATATATATATATCATAAAGGAAAGGATACAAACGAAGAAAGGAAATTTAAGATTTCCTACATAAGCAAACATAAAAAATGACAAACAAGCTAAAAATGATCAAATTTAGGCTACACTCTAGCCTATCTCCTAGCCAGACATCCTATCATGAAGCCTAGCTACTTCAGCCTTAAGGCTGTCCATCCGAGACTCCATGAAGTCCTTGAGATTCTCCAACCTCTCATCCATGGAAGTCTGCAGCTGCTCAAAACGTGGTGCCAAGAGGTCGACCACCTGCTGCACTAAGGATGGTGTGGAAGCTGAGGACTGTCCAATGTCCTGCTCAACTGCTGGAGGTGTTTCCTCAATCCGAGCCCTCTTTTTCTGCTGGACTCCCTGGAGGCCTGCTTTAAAATCCTTCGTGTCATTATCTTCCCAGATAATCTCTCCAGTAGTATCAGTGAAGCGGTAGAAGATATCGTTCTGAAAAATGATTCTGACAGCCGCTCCTATCTTGATGAATGACTCGATATCCAGCCTATCTCGAGGATGTGCAGGAATGATGTTGAAGTGTTGGTCATCTAGCTTCAAATAATTGAGCTTCACTGCAATATAGGTGACATATGCCCCAATCAAAATATCTCCTATGGGCTTGGTGGCAATGGAGAGAAGATGGTTTGCAAACCATCTGGAAAGTGCCACTGTGACTCCCCTGCGAGCCATCTCAATGAGGAAGAGCTCTGACTTTCTGATTGTTCCATTACTTTCTCCCCTAGCAAAAATGCTATAGGTTAGGAACCTATTTAAATACCTGTGTACTGGGGCCACGAGATGAGTGCTCTTTGTCTTCTTCACGTCCTAGCTACAATTATATCCAAAATGAGTCTAGGCTAGAGGGGTAGAGAATTCAACCTCAGTCTCATTTAAAATGCCATCAGATGGTAGGTTGAACAATTCTCCAAATGCGATGGCGTTGAGAGTCTTAGGATTATTGCAGAGTTGGAATTTCACCACTCCAGTTGGTGAAACCTGCAAGGTGCTGAGAAATTCTAGTGTTGGCTCCCTCAGAGTCGGCTGATGAATTTCAACAAACTCTTTGAGATGACAGGCTTGTAGTTGCTCTGTCATAGCCATCTCAAGCCCGAGACTACGGACTGTCTGCCAATCGAAGGACCGTGATGATAAAAGAGGTATTTTCTTCAAAGTTGCATACCGAGGATGGCAACTCTCCGGAATGCGGTTCATGAGGTAATCTGCATACCTCTTAGGTGCATGGGACTTCTTTCTCTTTCCCTTAGATGAAGTAGACTCCATATTTGAAGAAATTAGTTGTTGATGGAGTTGAAGATAATTTTTGATAGAAAATTTGATGTAAAACCCTAGAAATGTAAGATTTCTGCTGAAGATTCAAACTTTTGGTGGTATTTATAGTGAAATTTCAAGTCTTTGGGGTCGGAATCTTCAATGTCTCAATGAGTGAGAGTAAATGAGAGCGGTTTTGGGAGATGGAGAGTTGAAATAAAGGTTGTAACCGACTGTTTTCTTATATATTTGATACATTCACGAGCATGACTTATGGTTTCACGGGCATGAATGGTCGTGTTCACGGTTTGCTGAAAGAGTGTTCCACCCGTGAATGAAGGTGTGAATATGTTCACGGGCGTGAGGTTTGAATCTCATGGGCGTGAATGATCATCGGTCACGGGGGTGAATAATTATTCACGGGCGTGAACTATTGAATTTCACTACTTATGCCCGCGAAGCAAGCCGTGATACAAGGCGTGAAAGCTTCTGTGAGTTTTTGGGGCATAATTGTTCACGGGAGTGAAATATCATCACGAGCGTGAAAGTCCATTTTCATGAGCGTGACTCATGCCGTGAAACTAAGTTTCACCATTTCAAGCCGTGAATCATGTCGTGAACCAAAGTCGTGAACGACACTGCCTCTTTGGGCACTTAAGTCATGGGCGTGAATATATGTCACGGGCGTGACTCCCCTATAATTTTCATCAAATTGAAATTAAGTTCTACAACAAGACTAAATCATTTCAACAAAGATTCTACTTCATAAAACATGAATTCTCATCAAAATTTCTATCTTATAACTTGTGATATGATTTAAGATCAACAATTAAAATTTCATATTCTTGCAATCACAAGGTTAATCCATCAATCATTCCTAGTTCTCTTCTAATGAAATTAAATCTTTCCTCATTTAGAGATTTAGTGAAAATATCTGCTAATTGATTTTCTGTGCTTATAAATTCTAATTCAACATCTCCATATTGAACATGATCTCTAATAAAGTGGCATCTAATGTCAATATGTTTACTTCTAGAGTGTTGAATAGGATTCTTTGAAAGATTTATAGCACTAGTGTTGTCACATTTTATAGGTCATCTCATGACCATAGTCCTTAAGTTGTTGTTTCATCCAAAAAATTTGTGTACAACAACATCCAACTGCTACATATTCAGCTTCAGCAGTTGAGAGAGCAACTGAAACTTGTTTCTTGCTAAACCAATAGACCAAACATTCTTCAATAAAGTGACAAGTACCTGAAGTACTTTTCCTATCGAAAAGACTACCAGCATAGTCTGCATCTGAATATCCTATAATATAAAAAGATGAATTCCTAGGATACCATAACCCTAGATGCAATGATCCATGTAAATATCTTAAAATCCTTTTTACAGCATTTAAATGAGATTCTTTAGGACATGATTGAAATCGTGCACATAAGCAAACACTATACATAATATCGAGTCTAGAAGCAGTGAGATATAAAAGTGATCCGATCATACCTCTATAAAGCTTTTCATTTATGCTCTTACCCTTTTCATCTTTATCCAATTTCATTGATGTGCTCATAGGAGTCTTGGCATTTTTGCATCCTTCCATACCAAATTTCTTGATTAAATCTTTGGCATATTTGGATTGGTTGATGAATATGCCCTCATTGCTTTGTTTGATTTGTAGACCAAGGAAATACTTAAGTTCTCCCATCATGCTCATTTCAAATTCCCTAGTCATGCACTTAGCAAATTCTTGACAAAGCAACTCATTAGTAGAACCAAATATTATATCATCAACATAAATTTGAACAATAAGTATATCATGCTTATGCTTTTTGATGAAACGTGTAGTGTCAACATTTCCCTTTGTGAAGCTATTTTCTAATAAAAAAGAACTTAGTCTCTCATACCAAGCTCTTGGAGCCTGTTTTAAATCATAACTTTCAAAACCCAGTGATTGTTCTACATATACTTCTTCATCTATATAACCATTTAGAAATGCACTTTTCACATTCATTTGAAAGAGTTTGAAATTCATGTGACATGCATATGCTAAGAGTATTCTTATAGCTTCTAATCTAGCTACAGGTGCATATGTTTCATCATAATCTATATCTTCTTCCTGATTATATCCTTTTGCAACTAGTTTTGCTTTATTTCTGGTTATTAACCCTTATTCATCTAATTTATTTCTAAATACCCATTTGCTGCCTATGATTGGATGATTCTTGGGTTTAGGTACTAGGTTCCATACCTTATTTCTCTCAAATTGGTTGAGTTCCTCTTGCATGGCAATTACGCAACTTTCATCATTAAGAGCCTCATCAATGTTTTTAGGCTCAATTTGTGAAATAAAAGCAATGTCAGTGACTAAATGCTTGAAATGAGATATAGTACTTACTCCCCTTGATAGATCACCAATTATTTGCTCTTTTGGATGATCTTTCGTCATTCTCCATTCTTTTGGAAGTTCTTGCTCCATTTGTTCTTGATTTTGAGGTAGTAAACTTTCTTGATCGTTTTCTTCTTTTCCATTTTCAATGACAAGTTTTTCCATATTACCTACAACATCATCAAGAGCACTACCTTTCACAAGATCAAGTCTACTAGATTCATTGAAAACAACATGCATGGATTCTTCAACCGTTAATGATCTTTTATTAAATACTCTATATGCTTTGCTGGTTGTAGAGTATCCTAAAAAGATACCTTCATCAGACTTAGAGGCAAATTTTTCAAGATTGTCCTTGGTGTTCAATATAAAACACTTGCATCCAAATACTCTAAAGTATGATACCAAGGGCTTTCTTCCATTCCATAGCTCAAATGAGGTTTTGTTTAAAAGAGTTCTTTTGAAAACTCGATTTGAAATATAACATGCAGTGGTTGTGGCTTCTGCCCAAAAATAAGTTAGTAACTCATATTCATTAAGCATTGTTCTAGCCATTTCAATTAATGTTCGATTTTTCCTTTCAACTACCCCATTTTGTTGAGGTGTCCTAGGAGATGAGAAATTATGTGAAATGTCATGTTCAAGACAAAAGCTTTCAAAGTTTTCATTTTCAAATTCTTTCCCATGATCACTTCTTATTTTTGAAATGCAGTACCCTTTTTCATTTTGAACTCTTTTTGCAAAGTTTTTGAAATTTTCAAAAGCATCACTCTTTTGAGCTAAGAAAATTACCCAAGTAAATCTAGAGTAATCATCTACGATGATAAATGCATAATGTTTTCATCCTGATCTAGCAATTCTAGTAGGTCCAAACAAGTCTAAATGCAGGAGTTGAAGAGGTTTTGAAGTACTTACTATGTTTTTGGCTTTGAAAGATGACTTGTGTTGCTTTCCTCTTTGACAAGGATCACATGTCTTGCCTTTTTCATATTTAACTCTTGGTAATCCTTTTACTAGCTCTCCTGTGCTGAGACTTTGTATTAAGTCCATATTAGCATGACCAAATCTTCTATGCCACAGCCAAAACTCATCACTAGTAGTCACAAGACACTTAGATGAATGGTTAGATAGCTCATGTAAGTTTATTATGTACGTATTGATATCTCTATTTCCTTTAAATATTTCTTGACCATCAATAGAGATTACAAGACATTCATTTGAAGTAAAGATTACTTTGTTTCCTTTATCACATAATTGACTTACACTTAACAAGTTATGTTTCAAGCCATCAACAAGTAAGACATCCTTAATAAAAGTAGTACCATTAACACCAATAGAACCAATGACAATTACCTTACCCTTTGCATTATTTCCAATGGTAACTTTACCTCCATCAATACTTTTGATTTCATTGAAGAGTTCTTTGTCTCCTATCATATGCCTTGAGCATCCACTGTCTAATAGCCACGCATTTTTGTTTATTGTGGACTTGAGGCATACCTATAGAATCACAAATCAAGTATGATATTTAGGTACCCAAATGAGTTTGGGTCCTTGGGGATTAGCACATGAAGGTTCCCAATGAGCCTTCCTTATCCAGCAATGTTTATTTATGTGACCCATTTTCATACAATAATTACATTGTTTAGGTCTAAACTTGCTTTTTGGTCTTACACTGTTTAAATGCCATAAATCTATTAGACTAATTTTGAGAACAATGGCATGCACAATCTTGACTAATTTGCATTTTTCTAGATGCATGCTTCCTATACATAAAGGCTTTATTCTTTTTCTGTACAGAAGGTTTAACATTCTTATTTCTTGGTGCAGTTCTAACATGTGTGGAGATGTGAGATTCTTTAGATTTAACAAATATAGTTTTGTGAGAAGATGATGATGTATCCTTAAATCCTAGACCATGTCTTATTAAGGGTGGTCTTTGAGACACAATGAGAGTATCTAAGCTTTCTTTACCTTTGTGAAATTTAGAAATGGAATTTCTAAGTTCCTCAACTTCATTTTTCAAAGTATTATTTTCTTTTAATAATGAAGCTATTGAGGGTCTTGATGAGTATTCATCTAATGACTTTTGAAGAGATTCATTAGATGATTTAAGCTTTATGTTCTCTTTTTCTAAACCATCTATCTTATTTTTCAGATTAGAGATATTATTTCTATAGGTACTAAATTTAGTTCTATATTTCTCTAATTCTATATTTAATTCTTCTATTAGGCTTTGCTCATCATCACTATCACTATTACTATCATTATCACTACTATCATTATTGAAAGAGTATGAGTGTAGTGATCTTACTTTGTCCGAGACGTGATCCTCAATAGCCATGAAGCATAGGTTGACCTCTTCACTTTGATTATCATCTTTTTCACTTGAAGAGCTTTCGTCATCCCATGTGGCTTTATGACCTTTCTCCCCATTGTCTCTTTGGTATTTGTTCTTATGCTTCTTGAGCCTTGGACATTCTGGTTTGATATGTCCTTTCTTTCCACATTCATAGCATTTTACCTCTTCCTTACTTCTATATGTATCATTAGAAATTTGTTTGAGGTTTCTTTGCCTGAATTTTCTGGAATTGCTCATTTTCTTCTCAATGATTCTTTTTAATCTCCTTAAAAGCATAGCGATGTCCTCATTTTCATCATCACTCATATCTTCATCATCTTCACTTTCTTCTTGAGATTTTGAAGTAGAGGCTTTGAGTGCTAAGGGTTTTCTTTTCTCTGGCTCTGCTTCAAGCTCTCTATCTCTCTTTACTGCCATCTTATGTGTGAGAAGCTTGCCAATCAGCACATCAGTATTCATGATGCTCATATCTTCATTTGCTTCTTCTATGCCAGCAACTCTTGAACTATAATCTTTAAGAGGAAGACTTCTCAGAATTTTATTGTTTACATCTTCCAAACTCAGATGCTTCCCAAGTTTCCTCATTCCATTTATAATGGATAGAAGACGGTTGGTCATGTCAGTGATTAACTCATTGGATTTCATCTTGAAGAGCTCATATTCTGAGGTTAGAAGTTGAATCTTCTTGGATTTGACTTGCTTAGTTCCCTCATGATAGTTCTCCAATGTCTTCCACATACTATATGCTGTTGAGCAGTGTTGTATTCTCCCACATTCTTCAATAGATAATGAGCTTGATAGGATTGTCATTGCCTTCTTGTTTTTGAAATTAGCTCTTCTTTGAGGCTCTGTCCAATCATCTCTTGATAAGATTTCTTCTTCACCATCAGCTCCTCTTCTGGTTGGTGGTGTCCATTCTTTTCGTACACTATCCCAGACTTCAATTCCTTCACTATCCAAGTATGTCTCCATCCTAAACTTCCAATGGGCCTAATTTGCTCCATCAAAGTAAGGTTTGAGACTCTGGAATCCTTCACTGGCCATATCTTACTCTTTACTAGCGCTTTTTAGGCTTCGATGCTAGACAAGACTCTGATACCAATTGTTTCCCAGATATTAAGCCAAGAAGGGGGGGTTGAATTGGAGTTTTAAAAATTAAACTTTAAAGTGCGGAAATAGACAGTTAATTTTAGAAGGGATACAGAAAATTTGACACACAGATTTATAGAGGTTCGGGTGTTAACAAATCCTACTCCTCTCCCCAATCGCAATTGGGAGTTTCACTAAAACACTAAGTGTTACAATGGAGTTTTATAAGCTCACTCCCAACTATGATGTTTCTCACAATGGCTCACACCTAATCCAGAAATTCCTTGTATTTTAATGGCTCACACAATAACCAATTCCTTGTGTTTTACAGGCTCACACAAACAACCTACACTTTGTGTTTTACAGGCTCACACAAACAACCTACACTTTTTGTTTTACAGGCTCACACAAATAACCTACACTTTGTGTTTTGGAGGTTTACACAACTAACCCTTACAAGTGTTCTACTCTTAACCCAGAACTACCTAAAGCTCACTTGAGTAAAGATTACAGAGAGAACCACTTATAAATCTTTATTGCTCAAATATGAGGAGCAGAAAGAATTTTACAGAGAATTGATTTGTTCTCAAAGTATGAAAGTACAAGATAGCTTGTGATTTGAAGTATATGCTAATCTTTTATTTTTCTTATCATCCTTTTGTTCCTTAATGCATAAATGACTTCCATTTATACTCTCATGGCTGAATATAGCCGTTGGGGTGCATTAAATAAGAAACTAGCCGTTGTACCAACCAAACAATCGCACCTGACATTTTTCTCTTTCATTGTTCATGGGCGTGACTATGCTTGTCACGGGGGTGACAGTTCTTCCCAAGCCGTGACTGAAGTGGTGACCTTGGTCGTGAAGCTCTCTGGAATGTTTTTGACATATTGAGTTACGAGTGTGACATACTCATTCACAGGCATGACAATCTTCCCAGCCGTGATCCTAGTGGTGACTTTGGTCGTGAAACTCTTTGGATGAAATTGCATGAATCTTTCACGGGGGTGACACCTTTATTCACGGGGGTGATAATCTTCCCAGCCATGAGTGAAGTGGTGACTCTGGTCGTAAAGCTCTCTGGATGAAATTGCATGAAGCTTCACGGGGGTGACACCTTTATTCACGGGGGTGGCTGAAATGTTTACTTCACGGTTTGTTTTTCCTTCATGGCCGTGAACTTCAAATGTTGGTTTTGGTAACGGCTAGCTTCCTTCACGGGAGTGACTCCTAGAGTCACGGCATTGAACATGCTACTACTTGATTTTTGTTTCTCAAGGATTAATCTTCCAATTCTCCATTCTTGCTATTTTAATTCATGTCCTGTATAATATACTTACAAAAACAAGTATGTTAAATACAATATTGCTATATTATTTGTTATCATCAAAATGACGGAAATACCCCTCAAGGTTTAACATTTTTTTATTTATTCTCTCATTATTTGGTAGCTCATCTCTCATTAATTAGCAATGGATTGAATCCGTCACTAATTTCTCTAGTTATATTATATTTGTCTTATAGTGCTTGAGATTGTAGCCATTTGAGCCTTGAATTTGATGTAATTTATGTTTAAGTTTTGTATAAGGAGTTTGGTAAAGAAGAGCGAACGAGGGATATGGTGCAAGAGAAAACAAGGGTTGAGAGTTTTTAATTTAATTTATTTTTTAATATTATTAGTTGGCCAAAAGTTTGTCCAAGTTCAGAGTCTGCTTTTTATTTCATGTTTTTGTGGCGATTAAATATTTTCTGCCATAAACAATAGTATTTTTATGGTGAAAAAATGTGACAACATTAAATATAGCCATCCTATCTTTTTTTTTTTTTTTGTGGCAAAATTTTTTCTTTCCATTAAAATTTCTCTACAGGAAATACGTTTTGTTGCAGTGATCGTGTACCTTATTATGCTACGGAGAAATGCTATCAACAATTTGTCGTACACTTTCAATGTAAAAAAGACATTTGTATTTTCACTTATAAAATACTATTACTTTTTATAATAAAAGTTCATGTTTTTAAAAAAAGAGACAATTTTTTTATATTGGAAGTGTATAGTGGGAAACGTATGAAAAAATATTGGTAACATTTCTCTTATGCTAAATCCTATTTTCAAAGTTTTGCCAGTTATGAGTTATAGCTTGTAAATTCAAATACAAAATTTTAAAAGCATTAACCTACATTTTTAAAAATGCCATGACAAAAATGTACGTTTACTCACCTACGGTGATTGATATTTATGCATGTGTGGTCATTTTGTGATCATTAGAAGTTCACTGCATCATTTTCAAATCACTAAATCTGCATTCTTGTATTACAAAAGAGAGTGAAAAAGGAAAAAAAAAAGAAGGAAAAATGGGGAAAAAAAACTAGATGGTGTTTTGCTTTAAGTAATGGATGAAAATGTGAAGTAAATCCAGTGGTAAGGTTTACTTCACAAGTTTTGAATAAGAAAACAAAGTAATATAACGAAAAACGAAAAGTAAAGAAATATAATATAATTCTTCTTAAAAAAACATAGTGAATTGCAGAGTGTGAATAGTGAGGTTTGGGTAGCTGACGGTCACCATCTACTTTGAATAAGTCTTCCAATTTGATTCCTTTCATTTTGATTACATTGATCTTAAATTGGAAATCATTCAATTTTAGGATTAATATTCCCTCAACTTGGCAAATGAGGTTGTTCTTTTTTTTATTATTACTGTTTTTAATCCACACACTGGAGAGAGAAATTTTTCGACTCTACACAGCTGGTTGCGGCCAAAAATACCAATTACCTAACATAAGTTTGAATGTCATTTGAAAATAAAAGATACAAACGAACATATTATGTTCGATAATGGTATTTATTTATAAATCAAGTCATCCATTATGGTATAGAAAGCTTAGTATAACAACAAACCCCATCATGTCCAATACAAAAATATGTAAATAAATAAATGAAAAGACAATTATCCCTTTTTTTCCCCTCCTTATAAGCTAGAATACCCTTCTGTTTTATATCTCTCAAAGAGAGATAGTGATATGCACGTGAAGCAGTCTTAGGTTAGCAAATGCCAGGCAAATTGTCCCAAGAGCAAGAGCCTAAGCTCCTGCCATGCTCTGCTGGGGGAAACAATGAGGCTATTTGCTGCATGTCAAACCCAATATTATCGTCCGTTACAACAGAAGATGGTCCGTTAGAGATGTCTGTACTATCGTTGTATAACTCCGGGTGCATTGGAGGGAGAGTGTTCAAAACCTTGCTTAAGTCTTCTGGCATGCTGTTCAGTTGCCCTACAACTTCAATCTTCTGATCCAACCCTGTATGTATCCGTCAAGGGCCATTAAAAACAATGTTGTGATTATCCAATCTAATTATATTCAATTATGGCTCATCAACTTTAAACCTAACTAGGCATCGATCATCCTCAGGAAAGCTAACAAAACATTAAAAACATTATGAATTAGCGACGACAAACCCTGTAAATGAAAGGCAATGCTTCCATTGTATGATGTTTCAAGATATATTTGACATTATTTAGGCAATGCTTTAACAAATTAAATAAAAAACATTCATATCTAGCTCAAGAAATAGAAATTAGACTTGTACGTCTTATTCATTGGAATTATTGCTAGTTTACGTAAAGATTTATAAGGTGCATAACAAAAACAATAACTAATTAAGCATTAAATTGAAAGAAAATAACAATGATGGTTAGTAACGAATGGAACAAATAAATATTAACTGCATCTATTCGACACAAAATTAATGCATAAGGACAAATAAACAGTAGTGTTTACATCAGCACAAAAATATATAGTAGCCAATTTCAATCACAAATAGCAGCAGTAATCATGAAATCATATGGCAATAAATTTGCACCAAAAACATATAATCATGAAAACCAACCTGAAGATAAACCAAGTGGATTGGATTCATCCCAATGCGCGGCAAATCCGTCGGACACGAGCATCTTAGGCTTCTGATCTTGCATAATCAAACCGCTTTGGTCTGTCGAACTCTGTCCACTTTCTGCCGATGTTTTAGCCTCTTGCAAAAGATCTTCCAATGCAAATCCCAATTTTCCATTCACGTTATCTTTAATACAATTAGCAAACTTCTTCTTAGTTATTCTTCTACCCAACTTACTACCAGTAGGAGCAGTACCAATCCCCATATTCCTATTCTGGTTTGGAGACAAGGAAAATTGGTACGAAGGGAGCTCTGGCTGAGTCACAGAAGCTAAAAGGGAACACATATCTTGATTCTCTTTCTGTAGTTCATTATGGAAATAACTGTTGCTGTTGTTGTTGAGGAAGCTCGGAAAGCAGGAAGACATCTGGTGACCCACAGGAGAAGTGTTAGATGGAGGCCTTGGTGATGATAAGATTGAGAAATGAGGATTATAATTGAAGTTAGATGGAGATGGAGGGGTGTTGCTGGCCAGAGTTGAAATATCAGAAGTCGAAGAGAAGCGTTTGAAACGAAGAGGTGTCTGAAGCATCGGAGGGGTTCTCGGGACATTGAAGTCGAAAAGAGGCAGAGTGGGAAAATTGGCAGTAGGAGTGGTGGAGGGAGAGGAAAGAGGAGATAAAGGAGGTGGAGTAGAAGCTGCAGTACGTGAATGAGTTGTTGGTAATTGGAGTTGAGTTGGGAATGAAAAACAAGAGGTGGGGGTGGCGGGTGTGGAATGAGAAGTATGGTGGTGGTGGTGCTGAGAGAAATCAAAGAGAGGGAGAGTAGGAAAACTAGAAGAAGTGGTGGTAGGGGAAAGAGGTGGAGGGGTAGCTGAAGTAGGAGTATGTGGAGTACTTTGACTAGTAAAATGAGTTTGGAAAGTGAAAGAAGAGGTTGGTGTAGGTGTGTTACAGGTGGTGGTGAGGGATATGGAGGGGGACTTTGAATGGTGGTGGTGGAAATGGGGACTCGATGGGTGTTGGGGTTGGATATCTGGTGGATAAAGCGGAAGACCTTGACGTTGGTGTCTCTTCACTCTTGTATTCCAGTAGTTCTTGATTTCATTGTCAGTTCTTCCAGGGAGCTATGGATGCAATTTTGAAGGATTAGATAAATGGAAATAAATTATTTATTTATTTAATTATTTTAATATATGATTAAAAAACAAAAATGTACAATAGAAAAAGATTTTTTTTTAATGTTTTCCTTGAGATGAAAAAACCAACACTGTACGTACATATATACGTTGTTCTCGTAAAAGAAAAAAAAAAAGGAAAAAAAAAAACAATGTTAATGGTACTCAAGGTATTTGAATTTTGAGCTATATAATTCAAGTTTAATTTGTAACAATTGATTTTAAAATTTTTAATTTGCTGCAATAGCAATTTTTTTGGCAAAAAAAAAAGGTTCGATATTTTTTTATTTAGTCCTTTTATAATCTATTAAGTTTCTAAATATTTTTTTAGCATATATATAAAATATGTCTCAATGGAAAAAAAAAATACTTCGTGTTAAAAAAAATATTATTATTATTATTATGTATCCTAAACTGCCATATCCTAAACTTTTTTTTTTAATTATTATTATTACGTCCTTACTTGGACTCAATGCAAGCAAAATAAATTTCTACAATCTAAATAGAAAAACATATAAGAGTTTAAGGGAAAAAAAAAAAAAAAGATCAGCCTAAAATTAATCTGTCCGATAAGATGGTTGTTGAGAACAAACTGAAGCCGTAAAACTTTACCATTACAAATTGATTTATAAAAATGTTTGGGGTTGTATGGTCCAAAGTTATGGCCTTTGAATGCAATTATTCCAAAAAAACACAGATGAATACATTAAAAAGCCTATTTCCAAAAACGAAAGACAAAAAAAAAAAAAAGAGAGAGAGAGAGTTGAATGATGGAAATTCATGATAACAAGATAAAAATTTGTAACCTAGAGAAAACCATAACAAAAAGGGTGGAAAACAATTAAGCAGGTAAACTAAATCATGAAAAACATATTGGAATCATTACTGAAGAAATTCGGCGAATGAGACCCCGAAATGGAAGAGCATAGAAAAAAAGATTTTAAGAAAAGAAGCGAAATGTAAAACGAAGTGGGAAACAAGTAAAAGAAAGAAAAATATACCAGACTAGCCATGCGAGCCCATTTGTTGCCAAACTTTGCATGCAACTCAACAATGCACCTCTCCTCTTCGGGTGAGAAAGCACCCTTTTTGAGATTGGGTCGAAGATGGTTAGCCCAACGGAGCCTACAACTCTTGCCGCACCGGGCCAATCCCGAATTCCTCTGCACCGCATTCCAATTCCCTTCACCATGTTTCCTCACATACTCCACCAATATTGCATCCTCCTCCGCCGTCCACGGTCCCTTCTTCAAATGTGGCTCGCCATTACCATCACAACCACCTTTACCTCCGCCGTTTTGTACACAACCACCGTGCATATCACCGTGATGAATACCAGTACCTACATCTCCAACCATCACACCACCGCCTGATCCTGTAGACACAACTTCGCTACACCCATTGCTATTGGGTATCATTTTCTAATAACAGATAGGCACTTAATTACTAACGGGTTTATGCATGAGTTTTAATGTTGTCTTTCTATATCTTAATTCGTCCCTCCCTCCCTCTCTCTTTCTCTCTCTCTCTTTCTCTCTCGTCTCTGTGTAATAAAATATTTTTTCCAGAATCTGGTTTCTGGGTTTTTGTTTGTTTTCTATTAGAAAAATTCTACGCTTTGTGGGTCACCATGAATGAAAATATAAAAAAAGTTTGAGAGTCACATTATTTTTTTGTTACAGGAAAATAAAATAAAGAAAAATTGTGGTATCTTGACTTGAAAAGGTAGACTTTTTTTGTGCCTAATAACAAAAACAAAGTCAGTACCTCGTGTTTTTCTTTTTGTGGTAAGGTTAATGGGAAATTAAGTTTGTTGGCAAAATTTGAGAGAGACAATGGAATCTGGCTTTTTAAGCATAGACAGGGGGGGGAAGGAATGATGGGTTTTGTTGGGGGAAGATTTTAGAGAGAGAGAGGTGACCCACAAAGGGTTAGGGCTTAGAGAAAAGTAGGCTTTTTAGAGGGAAGGAGATTTAGCAGAGAAATTATAAATTTAATTTTTTAATCTCCGACTAGTTCCCGTCTGTTCAATGGCAGAGAATAATAGGCGGAGAATGATTTTGTTTTTAATTTTTTTTCCTTTCATTTTCTATACCCTTTTTCTCTCACCCTCTCTCCCTCTATTTACTCTTATATGTTAACTTTTAATGTTTAACAGAATTTTAACAGCTCCTTTCTAGCTGTCACTCTTTTTTTGAATGTGTTTAAAAGTGGAATGGCCAGAGTTGTTAAAAAGGATTATCTTAGCAAAGAGATAACGCGAAAAAACTACTAATGAAAATTGAAGAGTATAATTGTGGAAATTCTATATTTGAACCCTAACCAACATACAAAACATTGATGCTCAGAATGCTTTTTACAATTTGACGAGGATTTTCTTTTGGCTTTTGCTACTATGCACTAGGTGCATAGATGAAATTAAGATTTTACCTATTACCTAGGTCATATAGTTAAATAATTGTATTAATTAGTTCTCTTTCTCGTGTATTACTTAGTTTTCTTTGTATTAATTGGTTCTCTTTCCCATATATTAATTAATTATCTTTCTTTTTACAAATTATTTAATAATTTAATGGTTGAAAATTTAATTTTACAGTTTATAATTATTCTTACAATACAAGAATAAAAATCAAATGAAATTTTAATTACTATATATTATTTATAAATATAAATTAATTTAATTCTTTGACCATTGAATATATACACAAATGAAATGCTTGTCGCAATAATAAAGAAAAAAAAAGATATTTTTGCTTATAAATTATGATCAAAGTATATCACAAATTCACCGGTCAAACACTAAATATAGATATTATATAATCCAAAAGTAGAGTCTCAAATCAATGATATAATTAACAATTAAACATAAATGACAAACAAAAATTAAATGAATAGATTGTGTACCAATTAATCCTATTATATGGAAATTTCGAGGAATGACATTGTAAATTATGCAAAATTAATATGCATTATTGTATATGGTAATATATGATTTTAGTTATATTAAACTTTTTTATCATTTTATTTGAAAGATTATATTGTCATATGAATTATTTATTGAAAAAAATATACATTGATTTATCTTTCAAGGTAAGCTATATTTTGTATTCATTTTCAATGTGATATCATATTTATTAATTAATATTGCAATGTACAATAGAAATAAAAGTTTAATTCTACCACCTATATATGTTTCAAAATTCTCATATGAGTTTGATTCGGGTTGAAAAAATTGTATTAAACTACTCCATATATAATAATTTTAATGTTATTTTTAATTTGAACTAGCTTTTTAAGTGAATTATATTTAAATGTCATTTAACAGGTTTTAGCTTTTAGGTGAATTTGATTTAAATTTGATTTGTAATGTTATTTATTCATGGCTTACTATAACTTAAAATAAAAAATTCAAATTAATGACTTTCCTCATACACTGTTAGATATATCCAAAAATTATAATTTTATTTTATATGTATATCCAATCTATTGCTTAACATATTGGAATAAACATGCTAATTAAATCAAATCATCCTTTAATTTTACTTTCTCATAAGAATTTGCACCACGCTGCACTCTTCTATGAACAATTTAGCTCTCATTTTTTAAATCAAAATCCTTTAATTTAATCCAAAAAATGATGAAAAAAATACAATTTGTGGAAGAAAAAAAAATTACCCCTAAAAGAAATCCATTGAAAACTAACTTATATTGGCTTACGTAGTCAAATGCTAAATGTATATATTACATAATCTAAAAGTAAAGTCTCCAATCAATAATATTGTTGGACTTTGTGGTATTGGACCGCCCATGTGGGCTTGACTCAGCTGAGTCATATCTTCTTATATATAAAGTTATGAAAAGATATAAATTTTAAGAAATCAAAAGAAGGAAATGATAATAACTTTTCATCAAAAAGTTTTCTCTGAAATTTGAAAATTCTCGAAAAGGAATTTATTCATCTCTGTTCAATCACAAGTGAATCAAAGCGTTTGTACTGTGAAATTGAGTCAAATTCTAATAATTTGTCTCTGCCTAAAACATTGAAAGCGCATGATCTATGCTCAACAAGTAAGTATCAGAGACTAGTTTGTGCATTATATGTTTAAAATTATAATTGTGATGATTTTTAAGAAATTTACTATGAAAATTCAAAATTTCTTCAATTTTCATAAAATTGATTCTTCAGTTTCATAGTTTGAATTTAGTATTGTTGGAAAGCTCTCATCACAAGCTTTCTAACGAGTATTTTTTCATATATTTTCTGATGAGTGGTTGATTTTTTATGATTTTTCAAAGTTTTTGAGTACATTTTTTTTGAAAACTGTCATTAAAACGATTCTCACACTCAAATCGTGTATGTGTTGTTCAAACAAGGCCAAATTGATGTTGAAAAGGAATAAAAATGGTCCCAGTGGTTTTAAAACAGTAAAAACTGTGTAAAATTTTAAAAATCGGTGCAAAACAACCCCGGAAAGACGGCGTGTGTACTGCACGCGCCGCCTAGACGCGTCACGCTCTAGCGGTTGAAAAAAAAATGGTTGCTGACGGTTGTGCCACGTGTCCATGACACGTAGCATGTTTGGCCACATGACTTCCTCTGGTTGGTCCATTAAATGCTGACGTGGAAAGGAACATGTGGTAGCGCGTGAGGCGCGTGGGAAAACTTTATTCGGCACGTGGGGGCGTGTGAACGAATATTTTTGATCCAATTTTTTTTTAAATTCTCAAAATTTAATTTCCAATTTAATGGATATTTTTTCAAAATTTTTTGTGAATGTTTTGATGAGGAATTTGAAGAAAAATTTGCAAATTGGAACATAATCATATGTTAATATTTTTTTTTGGACATGTAATTGATGTTTATCTTATTTTAATGCATATATATTATTATTGTTATATTACATTATATGATGAATGTATTGTGGGAATATTAGATTGGTAGATTAGTGAATCTCATCTAATATAAAATTAATTGGCGCATATTTAAATTAAACAATGATAACTGGACTATGTCAGTAGAAATTGATTGAGCTGTATATACAGTTTTTTTGTTTCTACTGCTTGTGTTAGGTTATTATTAATTAATTTAAAGCATTGTGACTTGAAATTGATAAAAGTAATAATGAGTTGTGCTAATCCTAATTATAATCATTGTTTCTAAATAGTTGAAATGGCTGCAACAAAAAACATTATTATTGACTTGAATCAAGGAGATAAGCTGAATGATAAAAACTATAACATTTGGCATCGTAAAATTCAATATCTCTTGGAAGAGCAAGATATGCTAGAAATAATGAACAACCAATGGCTGAGCCTGAGTATGGAAATACTGCTCAACATAGGCGGGATATGGAAGAATACCAAGCCTATAAGCACAAGGACAGAGTTGCTCAAATATTGATGCTCAGCAGCATGAGAAATGACTTGATGCTATGATTTGAGAAGCACCGCTCAGCCCAAGCAGTTTGGGATGCTGTTAAGGTTTAGTTTGGTGGAACCTCTACAATAAGGTTGCGTCAGTTAACTCTAAAGTTTGATGCCTATAAGAAAAATTATAATCGTACAATGAGGCAACACCTTACTGTCATGTCTAACATGATAAGTGAGCTGAAAGGTGCTGGCCATGAGATGACTGACGAGCAATAAGTCCAAGCTGTAATTCGCTCCTTTCCGAAAGCCTGGGAACACATGCGCGTCAACCTTATCCATAATGATAATATAAAAACTTTTGATGATGTTGCCCGACATGTTGAGCTAGAGGAGGATCGCCTTCTCGCTGATAAGCCTGAAGGAGAGGCTTATATGACTAAGACTAGAGGCAAAGGGGCTTCTAGCTCTGGGTAAAAGAAATGGAAAGGTAAGGGAAAATGGCAAGGCAAGGGAGAAAATAAGACAAAATTTAGTGGAAATAAGCATAAGCGTGGGAAACACGGCGAAAAGAAAGGCAAGAACATGAATTGCTTCAACTGTGGGAAGCATGGTCACTTTGCTCGTGATTGCACTCAGCCAAAGGTATTGTTTGACCAAATTAGTCCCTCGGATTTATATGTTAGTAGTTGCTTGATGTTAGCTGAAACGGTTCCTTATTGGACTATAGATTCAGCAGCAACAGACCACATAGCAAGGGACCAATCTGCCTTTGTGGAATTTCGTCGAATTCCAAAGGGGAGTAGAAAAATCTATATGGAGAATAATGCGTCGGCTGACGTGCTTGGGATCGGTTCATGCAAGCTAGTGCTGCGGGGAGGTCGCACTCTTTATCTTCATGATGTGCTTTATGCTCCTGATGTTCGACGAAATTTAGTTTCTATTATTGTTTTTCTTAGACTTAGCTTCAAAATTATTTTTGAAGATGGTTGTGTTAAAATACTTTTAGACATATGTTGAATGGTTTTATAGTGCTAGACATTATTTTTATGGATGTTAAGCAATCTATATTTCTTGTTGGAAATTCCAATAATGTTTCATTAATTGATGATACTAAATGGCATGCTAGATTAGGACACATTGGGCAAAATCATTTAAAAAGACTAGCAAAAGCTAGTCTTTTAGGATCAGTTAAGAAAATAGATTTGCCTATTTGTGAGCATTGCCTAGCTGGAAAAACAACAAGATTACCATTTGGCAAAGCCAAAAGAGTCACGTTTCCTTTACAGCTTATACATTCTGACATCTGTGCCCAATGAATGTTAGAGCAAGACATGGTGCTCACTATTTCATCACTTTCGTAGATGATTTCACCAGATACGGTCACGTTTATTTAATCTCCCATAAATCTAAAGCGTTAGATTGCTTCATACGTTATAGTAAATTGGTTGAGAATCAATTAAATTTAAATATAAAATCTTTATGGACCGATTGAGGGCGTTAATATCTATCTAATTTATTCAAAAGTTATTGTGATGATAAGGGTATAACTAGACAACTAACTATTCCTTCAACTCAGCAATAGAATGGCGTAGCAGAAAGAAGAAATAGAACCCTATTGGACATGGTTAGGTCAATGATGGCGCAAGCTAATTTACCTATTTCCTTTTGGGAAGATGCATTAATGACTGCTGCCTACATTCTAAATCGTGTACCATCAAAATCTGTTCATTCCACCCCATATGAATTGTTAAAAAGCGAAAAGCCTGACTTAAGCAATATGCGCTTTTGGGGTTGTGCAACTTATATCCAGAACACTTCCCATGAATATGGAAAGCTTGGTCCGAGGGGGAAGAAATGTATCTTTATAAGATACTCAGATTTCTCCAAAGGATATGTATTCTTGGGGGAAGACACAAATGGAAGAATAACAGAAGTTGAGTCACGAGATGTCATTTTCTTAGAAGAGAACTTTCCTAAAAGAGGTAAGATAAATAAGGATTTCCAATTTTATGAAATGGAAGATCCTAAGACTAGTGGGAGTGCAAGAATAATTGATTTAGCACTCATAGAGTAAGAATTTAATGCTCCTCCTGAAGCAAGTGGGAGTGAAAGGATGTTAGATTTTGTTCCAGTGGAGCAAGACCATGAAGAATCTCAACCTCGATGTAGTAATCGTGACAAGATTCCCTGTCATCGATTTGAGATTGAGGGGGAAGCTTTTATAATTGCTCCAAATGAAGAAGAGCCTAAAACAATATAACTAGCTCTTTCTGGTCCTAAAGCAAAAAAATGGATTAAAGCTGTTGAACCTTGAGGGGTATTTCCGTCATTTTGATGATAACAAATAAAATAGCAATATTGTATTTAACATACTTGTTTTTTAAGTCTATTGAACAAGGTATGATAGATATTAGCAAGAATGGAGAATGAAAGATTAAACTTCAAAAGCTAAAATTGAAGAAGTAGCATGTTCACGTCTGTGACCCTATGTGTCATGCCCATGATTATGCCTAGCGCCAACAAACCAACATTTAAAGCTCACGGCCATGAAGGAAGATTGCAATCATAAATGATCATATCAGTCACGCCCGTGAAAAGACATGAAAAATTCTTTCAGAGAGCTTCACCGCCAGAGTCACCACTTGGACCATGGCTTGGAAGATTGTCACGCCCGTGAAGATTAAATGTCACGCCCGTGAACAAATACTTCAAAACCATCCAGAATGCTTCACGACCATGGTCACTACTTAAGTCACGGCTTGGAAGAACAGTCACGACCGTGATACACATAGTCACGCCCATGAAACATGAAAGAGAAACATGTCTGGTGCGATTATTAGGGTTGGTGCAACGGCTATTTCCACATTAAATGCAATCAAACGGCTAGAATTCACCATGGTAGTATAAATGCAAGTCATTTATGAATCCAGAACAAGAGAATAACTAATATTTCGAATCAAAATCTTGTTGTAAGCCATTTGAGCATTTAATACTTTCAAAACAAATATTTTATTCTCTGTGAAAATCTTTTTGCTCATTATTTTCTGAGCATTAAAGATTTGTAAATGCTTATCTCTGTAATCATCTACTCAAGTGAGTTATTAGGTATCTTGGAATTAAGAGTAGAACACTTGTAAGGGTTAGTTGTGTGAGCCTTCAAAACACAAGGTAAATGTTATTTGTGTGAGCCTTCAAAAACACAAGGAATTGGTTATTTGTGTGAGCCACTAAAACACAAGGGATTTGTTGGGTTAGGTTTGATCCATTGTTAGAAACACCATAGTTGGGAGTGAGCTTGTAAAACTCCATTGTAACACTTACTGTGTTAGTGAAACTTCCAATTGCGATTAAGGAGAGGAGTAGGGTTTGTTAACACCCGAACCTCTATAAAAATCCTTGTGTCAAATTTCTCTATCCCTACTAAACTTAATTTTTATTTCCGCACCTAAAAGTTAAAATTAATTATATCCAATTCAACCCCCCCTTCTTGGCTCAATATCTGGGCAACAATTGTTATCAAAGCTTTGTCTAACATCGAAGCCTAAACAACGCTAATAAAGATCAAGATATGGCCAATGAAGGATTCCAAAGTCTCAAGCCTTACTTTGATGGAGCAAATTATGCCCATTGGAAGTTTCGGATGGAGACATATTTGGATAGTGAAGGAATTGAAGTCTAGGATAGTGTACAAAAAGAATGGACACCACCAATCATAAGAGGAGTTGGTGGTGAAGAAGAAATCTTATTAAGAGATGATTGGACCGAGCCTCAAAGAAGAGAAAACTTCAAAAATAAGAAGGCAATGACAATTCTCTCAAGCTCATTATCCATTGAAGAATGTGGAAGAATACAACACTGCCCAACAGCCTATAGCATGTGGAAGACATTGGAAAATTATCATAAAGGAACTAAGCAAGTCAAATCCAAGAAGATTCAACTTCTTACTTCAGAATATGAGCTCTTCAAAATGAAATCCAATGAGTTAATCACTGACATGACCAACCGTCTTCTAGCTATCATAAATGGAATGAGGAAACTTGGGAAGCATTTGAACTTGGAAGATGTAAACAAAAAAATCCTGAGAAGTCTTCCTCTTAAAGATTACGGTTCAAGAGTTACCGGTATAGAAGAGGCAAATGAAGACATGAGCACCATGAATACTGATGTGCTTATTGGCAAACTTCTCACTCATGAAATGGCAGTAAAATGAGATAGAGAGCTTGAAGCAGAGCCAGAAAAAAGAAAGCCTTTATCACTAAAAGCCTCTACTTTAAAATCTCAAGAAGAAGTTGAAGATAATGAGGAAATGAGTGATGATGCAAATGAGGACATTGCTATGCTCTCAAGAAGGCTAAAAAGAATCATTGAGAAGAAAATGAGCAAATCTAGAACATTCAGGCAAATAAACCTCAAACCTATTTCTAATGATGCACAAAAAAGTAAAAAAGAGGTAAAGTGCTATGAATGTGGAAAGAAAGGGTATATTAAACCAGAATGTCCAAGGCTCAAGAAGCATAAGAGCAAATACCAAATAGACAATGGGGAGAAAGGTAACAAAGCCACATGGGATGATGAAAGTTCTTCGAGCGAAAAAATGACAATGAAAGCGAAGAGGTCAACCTATGCTTCATGGCTATTGAGGATCACGTCTCGGATAAGGTAAGATCACTACACGCATACTCCTTTAATAATGATAGTAGTGATAATAATAGTAGTAGTGACGATGATGATGATGAGCAAAGCCTTATAGAAGAATTGAATATAGAATTAGAAAAATATAGGAGTAAGTTCTGTACTTATAAGAATAATATTTCTAATTTAAAAAAAATGGATGCTTTAGAAAAGGAGAACCTTAAGCTTAAATCATCTAATGAATCTCTTCAAAAGTCATTAGATGAATACTCATCAAAACCCTCAACTAAATCTTTGCTTAAAGAAAATAATACTTTGAAAAATGAGGTTGAGAAACTTAGAAATTCCATTTCAAAATTCCACAAAGGAAAAGAGAGTTTAGATACTATCATAGTGTCTCAAAGACCTTCCTTAATTAGACATGGTCTAGAATATAAGGGCACATCATCATCTTCTCACAAGACTACTTTTGTTAAGTCAAGTGAACCTCACACCTCCACATTTGCTGGAACAACACCAAGGAATAAGTACACTAAACCTTATATACATAAAAAGAATAATCATGCCTTTTTGTATAAGAAGCATGTATCTAGAAAAGCACCAATTAATCATGATTGTGCTTGCCATTGTTCTCAAAATCAGTCAAATAGAAATATGGAATTCAAAAGCATTATGAGACCAAAAAGTATTTTTAGACCTAAACTATGTAATTATTGCATGAAATTTGGTCACATAAATAAATATTGCTGGATAAGAAAGGCTCATTGGAAACCTTCATGTGCTAACCCCCAAGGACTCAAGCTCATTTGGGTACCTAAAAATCATACTTTAATTGTGATTCTATAGGTATGCCTCAAGTCCACAATAAACAAAAATGCTTGGCTACTAGATAGTGGATGCTCAAGGCATATGACAGGAGACAAAGAACTCTTCAATGAAATCAAAAGTATTGATGGAGGTAAAGTTACCTTTGGAAATAATGCTAAGGGTAAGGTAATTGGCATTGGTTCTATTGGTATTAATGGTACTTCTTTTATTAAAGATGTCTTACTTGTTGATGGCTTGAAACATAACTTATTAAATGTAAGTCAATTATGTGATAAAGGAAACAAAGTAACCTTTACTTCCAACGTATATCTTGTAACCTCTATTGATGGTCAAGAGATATTTAAAGGAAGTAGAGATGTAAACACCTACATAATAGAATTACACGAAATATCTAACCATTTCTTTAAGTGTCTTGTGACTACTAGTGATGAATCTTGGTTGCGGCATAGAAGGCTTGGTCATGCTAACATGGACTTAAACAAAGCCTCAGCACAGGAGAACTAGTAAAAGGACTGCCAAGAGTCAAGTTTGAAAAAGACAAGACTTGTGAACCTTGTCAAAAAGGGAAGCAACACAAGTCATCCTTTAAAGCCAAAAACATAGTAAGTACCTCAAAACCTCTTCAACTCCTGCATTTAGACTTATTTGGACCTACTAGAATTGCTAGCTTAGGAGGTAAACATTATGCTCTTGTCATTGTAGATGATTACTCTAGATTTACTTGGGTAATTTTCTTAGGTCAAAAGAGTGATGCTTTTGAAAATTTCAAAAACTTTGCTAAAAGAGTTCAAAATGAAAAGGGATATTGTATTTTAAAAATAAGAAGTGACCATGGCAAAGAATTTGAAAATGAAAACTTTGAAAGTTTTAGTCTTGAACATGGCATTTCGCAGAATTTCTCATCTCCTAGAACATCTCAATAAAATGGGATAGTTGAAAGGAAAAATCGAACCTTAATTGAAATGGCTAGAACAATGCTCAATGAGTATGATCTACCAACTTACTTTTGGGCAGAAGCCACAAATACAACTTGTTATATTTCAAATCGAGTTTTCAAAAGACCTCTTTTAAATAGAACCTCATTTGAGCTATGGAATGGAAGAAAGCCTGTGATATCATATTTTAGAGTATTTGGATGTAAGTGCTTCATATTGAATACCAAGGACAACCTTGGAAAATTTGCTTCTAAATCTGATGAAGGTATCTGTTAAACCTTGAGGGGTATTTTCGTTATTTTGATGATAACAAATAAAAGAGTAATATTGTATTTAACATACTTGTCTTCTAAGTCTATTATATAGGACATGGATTAAAATAGCAAGAATGGAGATTGGAAGAATAATCCTTGAAAGACAAAAATTCAAGAAGTAGCATGTTCACTGCCGTGACTTTATGAGTCACTCCCGTGAAAGAAGCTAACCATTACCAAAACCAACATTTGAAGTTCACGGCCATGAAGGAAGAACAAACCGTGAAGTGGGCATTTTAGTCACCCCCATGTATAAATATGTCACCCCCGTGAATGTTCATGCATTTTAATCCACAGAGCTTCACGACCAAAGTCACCACTTGGATCACGGCTGAGAAGCTTGTCACGCCCATGACCCAATGTGTCAAAACATTCTAGAGAGCTTCACGATAAAAGTCACCACTTGAATCACGGCTGGGAAGTTTGTCACGCCTGTGAATATGTATGTCACGCCCGTGACCCAATGTGTCAAAACATTCTAGAGAGCTTCACGACCACGGTCACCACTTCAGTCACGACTTGGGAAGAAATGTCACACCCGTGACAAACATAGTCACGCCCGCGAACAATGAAAGAGAAAAATATCAGGCGCAATTATTTAGTTGGTACAACGGCTAGTTTCATTTTTAATGCACCCCAACGGCTATATTCAGCCATGAGAGTATAAATGGAAGTCATTTATGCATTCAGAACAAGAGAATGAAAAGCAAAACAATAGAATAACATATACTTCGCATTTAATTCTTATTACAAGCTATTTGTACTTTCTTACTTTGAGAACAAAATCAATTCTCTGTAAAAATCTTTTTGCTCTTCATTTATTGAGCAATTAAGATTTGTAAGTGGTTATCTCTGTAATCTTTACTCAAGTGAGCTTTGGGTATTTCTAGGTTAAGAGTAGAACACTTGTAAGGGTTAGTTGTGTGAGCCTCCAAAACACAAATTAAAAGGTTGTTTGTGTAAGCCTGTAAAAACACAAAGTGAAGGTTGTTTGTGTGATCCTGTAAAAACACAAAGTAAAGGTTGTTTGTGTGAGCCTGTAAAACACAAGGAATTGGTTATTGTGTGAGCCATTAAAACACAAGGGATTTCTGAGTTAGGTGTGAGCCATTGTGAGAAACACCATAGTTGGGAGTGACCTTGTAAAACTCCATTATAACACTTAGTGTATTAATGAAACTCCCAATTACGATTGGGGAGAGGAGTAGGGTTTGTTAATACCTGAACCTCTATAAAAATCCTTGTGTCAAATTCTCTCTATCCTTTCTAAAATTAATCTTTTATTTCCACACATTATAGTTTAATTTTTGAAACTCTAATTCAACCCCCCTTCTTGGTTTAATATCAGAGCAACAATTGGTATCAGAGCCTTGTCTAGCATCGAAGCCTAAAAAGCGCTAGTAAAGAGTAAGATATGGCCAGTGAAGGATTCCAATGTCTCAAACCTTACTTTGATGGAGCAAACTATGCCCATTGGAAGTTTAGGATGGAGTATTACTCGGATAGTGAAGGAATTGAAGTCTGGGATAGTGTACGAAAAGAATGGATACCACCAACTAGAAGAGGAGCTGATGGTGAAGAAGAAATCCTATCAAGAGATGATTGGACAAAGCCTCAAAGAAGACCAAATTTCAAAAACAAGAAGGCAATGACAATCCTATCAAGCTCATTATCTATTGAAGAATGTGGGAGAATACAACACTGCCCAACAACATACAACATGTGGAAGACATTGGAGAATTATCATGAAGGAACTAAACAAGTCAAATCCAAAAAGATTCAACTTCTAACCTCAGAATATGAGCTCTTCAAGATGAAATCCAATGAGTCAATCACTGACATGACCAACCGTCTTCTAGCTATCATAAATGGAATGAGGAAACTTGGGAAGCATTTGAACTTGGAAGATGTAAACAAAAAAATCCTGAGAAGTCTTCCTCTTAAAGATTACGGTTCAAGAGTTACCGGTATAGAAGAGGCAAATGAAGACATGAGCACCATGAATACTGATGTGCTTATTGGCAAACTTCTCACTCATGAAATGGCAGTAAAATGAGATAGAGAGCTTGAAGCAGAGCCAGAGAAAAGAAAGCCCTTAGTTCTCAAAGCCTCTACTTCAAAATCTCAAGAAGATAGTGAAGATGATGAAGAAATGAGTGATGATGAAAATGAGGACATTGCTATACTGTCAAGGAGATTAAAAAGAATCATTGAGAAGAAAATGAGCAACTCCAGAAAATTCAGGCAAAGAAATCTCAAACAAACTTCTAATGACACACATAGAAGTAAGGAAGAGGTAAAATGTTTTGAGTGTGGAAAGAAAGAACATATCAAACCAAAATGTCCAAGGATTAAGAAGCATAAGAGCAAATATCAAAGAGACAATGGGGAGAAAGGTCACAAAGCCACATGGGATGATGAAAGCTTTTCAAGTGAAAAAGATGATAATGAAAGTGAAGAGGTCAACCTATGTTTCATGGCTATCGAAGATCATGTCTCAAATAAGGTAAGATCACTATACTCATACTCCTTCAATAATGATAGTAATGATAATGATAGTGATGATGATGATGATGAGCAAAGCCTGATAGAAGAATTAAATATAGAATTAGAGTAATATAGAAGTAAATTTAGTACCTATCGAAATAACATCTCAAATTTAAAAAATAAGATAGATGGTTTAGAAAAGGAAAACATAAAGGTTAAATCATCTAATGAAACTCTCCAAAAGTCATTAGATGAATGCTCATCAAGACCCTCAACAGCTTCCTTGCTAAAAGAAAATAATACTTTGAAAAATGATGTTGAGGAACTTAGAAATTCCATTTCTAAATTTCACAAAGGTAAAGAGAGCTTAGATACTCTCATTGTGTCTCAAAGATCACCCTTAATTAGGCATGGTCTAGGATTTAAGGACACATCATCATCTTCTCACAAAACCATATTTGTTAAGTCTAAAGAACCTCATATCTCCACACCTATTAGAACAACACCAAAAAATAAGCATGTTGAACCTTCTATACAGAAAAAGAATAATCATGCCTTTATATATACGAAGCATGCATCTAGAAAATCTAAAATTAATCATAACTTTGCATGTCATCATTCTCAAAATAAACTTGATGGAAAAACAATATTAAAAAATATTGTAAGACCAAAATAATGTAATTATTGTATGAAAATGGGTCACATAAATAAATATTGCTGGATAAGGAAGGCTCATTGGGAACCTTCATGTGCTAACCCCTAAGGACCCAAACCCATTTGGGTACCTAAAAATCATACTTGAATTGTGATTCTATAGGTATGCCTCAAGTCCACAATAAACAAAAATTCTTGGCTAGTAGACAGTGGATGCTCAAGGCATATGACAGGAGACAAAGAACTTTTCAATGAAATCAAAAGTATTGATGGAGGTAAAGTTACCTTTGGAAACAATACAAAGGGTAAGGTAATTGGCATTGGTTCTATTGGTGTGAATGGTACTACTTTTATTAAAGATGTCTTACTTGTTGATGGCTTGAAACATAACTTGTTAAGTGTAAGTCAATTATGTAATAAAGGAAACAAATTAATCTTTACTTCAACCGAATGTCTTGTGATCTCTATCGATGGTCAAGAAATATTTAAAGGAAATAGAGATATCAATACATACATAATAAACTTACATGAACTATCTAACCATTCCTCTAAGTGTCTTGTGACTACTAGTGATGAATCTTGGCTGTGGCATAGAAGACTTGGTCATGCTAACATGGACTTAATACAAAGTCTCAGCACAGGAGAACTAGTAAAAGGACTACCAAGAGTTAAATATGAAAAAGACAAGACATGTGATCCTTGCCAAAGAGGAAAGCAACACAAGTCATCCTTCAAAGCCAAAAACATAGTAAGTACTTCAAAACCTCTTCAACTCCTGCATTTAGACTTATTTGGACCTATTAGAACTGCTAGCTTAGGAGGAAAACATTATGCATTTGTCATCGTAGATAATTACTCTAGATTTACTTGGGTAATTTTCTTAGCTCAAAAGAAAATGAAAATGAAAACTTTGAAAGCTTAAAAGGTTACTGTATTTCAAAAATAAGAAAATGATCAAGAAAATTACTGTATTTCAAAAATAAGAAGTGATCATGGGAAAGAATTTGAAAAGGTTACTGTATAACCAGTAAAGCATATAGAGTATTTAATAAAAGATCACTAATGGTTGAAGAATCCATGCATGTTGTTTTTAATGAATATAGTAATCTTGATATTGTGAAAGGTAGTGTTCCTGATGATGTAATAGGTAATATGGAAATACTTGATATTGGAAATGGGAAAGAAGAAAATGATCAAGAAAATTTACTACAAAATGATTCTCTACCTCAAGATCAAGAACTTCCAAAAGAATGGAGAATGACGAAAGATCATCCAAAAGAGCAAATAATTGGTGATCTATCAAGGGGAGTAAGTACTAGATCTCATTTCAAACATCTAGTCACTGACATTGCTTTTATTTCACAAATGTAGCCTAAAAATATTGATGAGGCTCTTAATGATGAAAGTTGGGTAATTGCCATGCAAGAGGAACTCAACCAATTTGAGAGAAGTAAGGTATGGACCCTAGTACCTAGACCCAAGGATGATCAAATCATATGTAGTAAATGGGTATTTAGAAACAAATTAGATGAACAAGGGTTAATAACCAGGAATAAGGCTAGACTAGTCACAAAAGGATATAATCAGGAAGAAGGTATAGATTATGATGAAACATATGCACCTGTAGCTAGATTAGAAGCCATAAGAATACTTTTAGCATATGCATGTGACATGAATTTCAAACTTTTCCAATTGGATGTGAAAAGTGCATTTCTAAATGGTTATATAGATGAAGAAGTGTATGTAGAACAACCACCAGGCTTTGAAAACTATGATTTGCCAAATCATGTTTTTAAACTCTCAAAAGCGTTGTATGGTTTAAAACAAGCTCCAAGAGCTTGGTATGAAAGACTAAGTTCTTTTTTATTAGAAAATGGCTTTATAAAGGGAAATGTTGACACTACTTTATTCATCAAAAAGCATAAGCATGATACACTAATTGTTCAAATTTATGTTGATGATATAATATTTGGTTCTACTAATGAGTTGCTTTGTCAAGAATTTGTTAAGAGTATGACTAAGGAATTTGAAATGAGCATGATGGGAGAGCTTAAGTATTTCCTTGGTCTACAAATAAAGCAAAGCAATAAGGGCATATTCATCAACCAATCCAAATATGTCAAAGATTTAATTAAAAAATTTGGTATGGAAGGATGCAAGAATGGCAAGACTCCTATGAGCACATCCACAAAATTGGACAAAGATGAAAAGGGTAAGAGCATTAATGAAAAGCTTTATAGAGGTATGATCGGATCACTTTTATATCTCACTGCTTCTAGACCTGATATAATGTATAGTGTTTGCTTATGTGAACGATTTCAATCTTGTCCTAAAGAATCTCATCTAAATGCAGTAAAAAGAATTTTAAGATATTTACATGGATCATTGCATCTAGGTTTATGGTATCCTAAGAATTCATCCTTTTATATTATAGGATATTCAGATGCAGACTATGTTGGTAGTCTTTTAGATAGGAAAAGTACTTCAGGTACTTATCATTTCATTGGAGAATGCTTAGTTTCATGGTTTAGCAAGAAACAAGTTTCAGTTGCTCTCTCAACTGCTGAAGCAGAATATGTAGCAGCTGGATGTTGTTGTACTCAAATTCTTTGGATGAAACAACAACTTAAGGACTACGGTTATGAGATGAACCATATACCTATCAAATGTGACAGTACAAGTGCTATAAATCTTTCAAAGAATCCTATTCAATACTCAAGAAGTAAGCATATTGACATTAGACACCACTTTATTAGAGATCATGTTCAATATGGAGATGTTGCATTAGAATTTATAAGCACAAAAAATCAATTAGCAGACATTTTCACTAAGTCTCTAAATGAGGAAAGATTTAATTTCATTAGAAGAGAACTTGGTATGATTGATGGATTAACCTTGTGATTGCTAGATTATGAAATTTTAATTGGTGATTTTAATTCATATCACAAGATGTAAGATAGAAAGTTTGATGAAAATTCATGTTTTAAGGAATAGAATCTTCGTTGAAATGATTTAGTTTCATTTTAGGACTTGATTTTATTTGATGAAAATTTTAGGGGAGTCACGCCCGTGACTTAAATGGCCCAAAGAGGTAGTGTCGTTCACGACTTGGTTCACGACATGGTTCACGGCTTCAAGTGGTGAAGCTTATTTTCACACCCGTGAACCTTAACACCCCCAAAACTCACAGAGGCTTTCACGCCTTGAGTCATGGCTTGCTTCACGGGCATAAGTGGTGAAATTCAACAATTCACGCCCGCGACAATGTATTCACCCCCGTGATCGATGATCATTCATGCCCATGCTATTCAAAGATCATGCCCATAAATGTATTCACGCCTTCATTCACGGGTGGAACACTCCTTTAGTAAACCGTGAACACGACCATTCATGCTCGTGAACACCTACTTCACGCCCGTGAATGTATCGAGTATATAAAAGAATTTATATTTTACATTTCAACTCTCCAACTCCCAAAACCGCTCTCATTTACACACATTCATTGAGACATTGAAGATTCCGGCCCTCAAGACTCAAACTTTTCCTATAAATACCACCAAAAGCTCGAATCTTCATCAAATATTATACATTTCTAGGGTTTTCATAAGGAATTTCTGTCAAAAATTTTCCAACTCCATCACCAACCGAATTCTTCAAATCAAAATGGAGACTGCTTTATCCAAGGGAAAGAGAAAGAAGTCCCATGCTCCTAGGAGGTATGCAGATTACCTCATGAACCGCATTTCAGAGCAATGCCACCTCGGTATGCAACTTTGAAGAAGAGACCTCTACTGTCATCAAGGTCCTTCAAATGGTAGACAGTCCGAAGTCTCGGGCTTGAGATGGCTATGACAGAGCAACTACAAGCCTGTCATCTGAAAGACTTTGTGGAAATTCACTAGCTGACCTTGAGGGAGCCAACACTGGAATTCCTCAGCACCCTGTAGGTTTCACCCACTTGAGTGGTGAAATTCCAACTCTGCGACAATCCCAACACCCTCAGTGCCATCAAATTTGGGGAATTGTTCAGCCTACCATCTGATGGCATCCTGAATGATACTGAGGTAGAATTCTCTGCCCCTCGAGCCTGGACACATTTTGGCACTGATTGCAGCTGGGATGTCAAGAAAATAAAGAGCACACGTCTCAGGTCCCCAGTGCATAAGTATTTGCATAGGTTCTTGACCTATAACATATTCGCTAGGGGAGAAAGCAATGTGACTATCAGAAAATCGGAGCTCTTCCTCTTTGAAATGGCTCGCAGAGGACACACAGTGGCATTTTCTAGATGCTTTGCTAACCATCTTCTCTCCATTGCCACCAAGCCTACTAGAGATATTTTGATTGGGGCATATGTCACCCATATAGTAGTGAAGCTTGAGTATCTAAAGCTGGACGCGCATCACTTCAACCTTATCCCTGGACATCCTCGAGATCGCTTGGATGTTGAGTCCTTCATCAAGATGGGAGCGACTGTTAGAATCGTTTTCCAGAAAGATATCTTCTACCGTTTCACTGACACTGCTGGGGAGATCATCTGGGAAGATAATGACACGGAGGATTTTAAAGAAGGCCTCCAAGGAGTTTAGCAGAAGAAGATGGCTCGGGTTGAGGAAGCACCTCCAGTAGCTGAGCAGAACATCGGACAATCCTCGGCTTCCACACCGACCTTAGCGCAGCAGGTGGTTGACCTCTTGGCACCACGTTTTGAGCAGCTGCAGACTTCGATGGATGAGAGGTTGGAGAACCTCAAAGACTTCATGGAGTCTCGGATGTACAGCTTTGAGGCTGAAGTAGCTAGGCTTCATGATAGGATGTCCGGCTAGGAGTTAGGCTAGAGTATAGCCTAAATTTACTTGTTCTGCTTGTTTATTTTTTTTATGTTTGTTGGTGTGTAGGAAATGTTCAATTTCCTTTCTGAACATTTAACTTTGTTTGTATCTTTTCCTTTAATTAATGTATTTGCTTTTGCTTATCTCATTGATATTTTTTTATCCTTTTTTGATTGATGACAAAAGGGGGAGAAAACTAGCAATATATTATAAGGAAAATGGTATCAAACTAACAACATAAGAAGAAACTAGCAATATATATTAAGATAAATGAATTTTGAATCAAAAATTAAAATTGAATTATGAACTGACATTGATATAGATTAAAAGGGATTAGAAACTTTGATTCACGAATTCATATGCAAAGTATAAAATTGAACAATTGAGCTTTATATACATTAGATATACCTTAAGTATACTTTGCATATACCTTAATGCAAGTTACAAAAATAAATATGCCTTGATATACCTTAAATATACCTCATGCCTTAAAAAGGAATTATGGTATATATTGGATATACTTCTCATATAACTTGCATATACTTAAAATCTAGTAAGTTTATTTCAATGCTACATCATTCTTTACAATCCTTGCATTTTATAAATTCTTTATCCTAAGTATATTTTGAGGGGGAGACTTCTCAAAATCACATATTGCTAGATTATTTGTCACCAAAAAAAAGGGGGAGATTGTTAAACCTTGAGGGGTATTTCTGTCATTTTGATGATAACAAATAAAATAGCAATATTGTATTTCATGTACTTGTCTTCTAAGTCTATTATACAGGACATGGATTAAAATAGCAAGAATGGAGATTGGAAGAATAATCCTTGAAAGACAAAAATTCAAAAAGTAGCATGTTCACTGTCGTGACTCTATGAGTCACTCCCGTGAAAGAAGCTAACCGTTACCAAAACCAACATTTGAAGTTCATGGCCATGAAGAAAGAACAAACCGTGAAGTGGGCATTTTAGTCACTCTCGTGAATAAATATGTCACCCCCGTGAATGTTCATGCATTTTCATCCACAGAGCTTCACGACCAAAGTCACCACTTGGATCTCGGCTGGGAAGCTTGTCACGCCCGTTAATATGTATGTCACGCCCGTGACCCAATGTGTCAAAACATTTCAGAGAGTTTCACCACCAAAGTCACCACTTGAATCACGATTGGGAAGTTTGTCACGCCAGTGAATATGTATGTCACGCCCATGACCCAATGTGTCAAAACATTCCAGAGAGCTTCACGACCAAGGTCACCACTTCAGTCACGACTTGGGAAGAAATGTCATGCCCGTGAACAATGAAAGAGAAAAATGTCAGGCGCGATTATTTGGTTGGTACAACAGCTAGTTTCATTTTTAATGCACCCCAACGGCTATATTCAGCCATTGGAGTATAAATGGAAGTCATTTATGCATTCAGAACAAGAGAATGAAAAGAAAAACAATAGAAAAACATATACTTCGAATTTAATTCTTATTACAAGCTATTTGTACTTTCTTACTTTGAGAAAAAAATCAATTCTCTATAAAAATCGTTTTGCTCTTCATTTATTGAGCAATTAAGATTCGTAAGTGGTTCTCTCTGTAATCTTTACTTAAGTGAGCTTTGGGTATTTTTGGGTTAAGAGTAGAACACTTGTAAGGGTTAGTTGTGTGAGCCTCCAAAACACAAATTAAAAAGGTTGTTTGTGTAAGCCTGTAAAAACACAAAGTGAAGGTTGTTTGTGTGATCCTTTAAAAAGGGATTTCTGGGTTAGGTGTGAGCCATTGTGAGAAACACCATAGTTGGGAGTGAGCTTGTAAAACTCCATTGTAACACTTAGTGTGTTAGTGAAACTCCCAATTGCGATTGGGGAGAGGAGTAGGGTTTGTTAACACCCGAACCTCTATAAAAATCCTTGTGTCAAATTCTCTCTATCCCTCCTAAAATTAATCTTTTATTTCCGCACCTTATAGTTTAATTTTTGAAACTCCAATTCAACCCCCCTTCTTGGTTTAATATCTGGGCAACAATATCTTTTTAGGATACTCTACATCTAGCAAAGCATATAGAGTATTTAATAAAAGGTCATTAACTGTTGAACAATCAATGCATGTTGTTTTTAATGAATCTTGTAGACTTGATTTTATGAAAGGTAGTGTTCTTGATGATGTTGTAGGAATCATGGAAAGACTTGATCTTGGAAATGAAAGAGAAGAAAATGATCAAGAAAATTCACATCAAGATGATTCTCTACCTCAAGCTCAAGAAGAAAATGGGCAAGAACTCCCAAAAGAATGGAGAATGACAAAAGATCATCCAAAAGAGCAAATCATTGGTGATCTTTCAAGGGGAGTAAGTACTAGATCTCATCTCAAACATTTAGCTTTTGACCTTGCTTTTGTTTCTCAAATTAAGCCTAAAAATATTGATGAGGCTCTTAATGATGAAAGTTGGGTAATTGCCATGCATGAGGAACTCAACCAATTTAAGAGAAGTAAGGTATGGACCTTAGTACCTACACCCAAGGAGCATCAAATTATAGGTAGCAAATGGGTGTTTAGAAATAAACTAGATGAACAAGGGTCAAAAACTAGGAATAAGGCTAGATTGGTTGCAAAAGGGTATAATCTGGAAGAAGGGATAAATTATGATGAAACCTATGCTCATGTAGCTAGATTAGAAGCCATAAGAATACTTTTAGCATATGCATGTCACATGAATTTCAAACTCTTTCAAATGGATGTGAAAAGTGCTGTTAAACCTTGAGGGGTATTTCCGTCATTTTGATGATAACAAATAAAATAGCAATATTGTATTTAACATACTTGTTTTCTAAGTCTATTAAACATAGTATGGAATAAAATAGCAAGAATGGAGATTGGAAGAATAGTCCTTGAAAGACAAAATTAAGGAAGTAGCATGTTCACGCCCGTGACCCTATGTGTCACGCCCGTGAAAGAGATAACCGTTACCAAAACCAACATTTTAAGTTCACGACCATGAAGGAAGAACAAACCGTGAAATGGACATTTAAGTCACGCCTAAAATGTCACGCCCGTGAATGTTCATGGCATTTTCATCCAGAGAGCTTCACGACCAAAGTCACCACTTGGATCTCGGCTGGGAAGTTTGTCATGCCCGTGAAGAGGTATGTCACACCCGTGACCCAATGTTTCAAAACATTCCAGAGAGCTTCATGACCAAGGTCACCACTTCAGTCACGGCTTGGGAAGAAATGTCATGCCCGTGACAAACATAGTCATGCCCGTGAACGATGAAAGATAAAAATGTCAGGTGCAATTATTTGGTTGGTACAATGGCTAGTTTCATATTTAATGCACCCCAACGGCTATAATCAGCCAAGGGAGTATAAATGGAAGTCATTTACGCATTCAGTACAAGAGAATAGCAAATACTTTGAATCAAAATCTTATTACAAGCTATTTGTACATTCAATACTTTGAGAACCAATATCTATTCTCTGTAAAAATCTTTTTGCTTTTCATTCATTAAGCAATAAAGATTTGTGAGTGTTTCTCTCTGTAATCATTTATTACTCAATTGAGTTATGGGTATTTCTAGGTTAAGAGTAGAACACTTGTAAGGGTTAGTTATGTGAGCCTCTAAAACACAAATTAAAGGTTGTTTGTGTGAGCCTGCAAAAACACAAAGTAAAGGTTGTTTGTGTGAGCCTGTAAAATACAAGGAATTGGTTATTGTGTGAGCCATTAAAACATAAGGGATTTCTGGGTTAGGTGTGAGCCATTGTGAGAAACACCAGAGTTGGGAGTGAGCTTGTAAAACTCCATTGTAACACTTAGTGTGTTAGTGAAACTCCCAATTGCGATTGGGGAGAGGAGTAGGGTTTGTTAAGACCCGAACCTCTATAAAAATCCTTGTGTCAAATTTTTCTATCCCTTATAAAATTAATTTTTTATTTCTGCACTTTAAAGTTTAATTTTTGAAACTCCAATTCAACCCCCTTCTTGGCTTAATATCTGGGCAACAATTGGTATCAGAGCTTAGTCTAGCATCGAAGCCTAAAAAGCACTAGTAAAGATTAAGATATGGCCAGTGAAGGATTCCAAAGTCTCAAACCTTACTTTGATGGAGCAAATTATGCCCATTAGAAGTTTTGAATGGAGACATATCTGGATAGTGAAGGAATTGAAGTTTGGGATAGTGTACGAAAAGAATGGACACCACCAACTAGAAGAGGAGCTGATGGTGAAGAAGAAATCCTGTCAAGAGATGATTAGACAGAGCCTCAAAGAAGAGCAAATTTCAAAAACAAGAAGGCAATGACAATCCTATCAAGCTCATTATCTATTGAAGAATGTGGAACAATACAACACTGCCCAACAACATACAGCATGTGGAAGACATTGGAAAATTATCATGAAGGAACTAAGCAAGTCAAATCCAAGAAGATTCAACTTCTGACCTCAGAATATGAGCTCTTCAAGATGAAATCCAATAAGTTAATAACTAACATGACCAACCATCTTCTACCCATTATAAATGGAATGAGGAAACTTGGGAAGCATATGAGTTTGGAGGATGTAAACAACAAAATCCTGAGAAGTCTTCCTTTTAAAGACTATGGCTCAAGAGTTGCTGGCATAGAAGAAGCAAATGAAGATATGAGCATCATGAATACTGATGTGCTGATTCGCAAACTTCTCACACATGAAATGGCAGTGAAAAGAGATAGAGAGCTTGAAGCAGAGCTACAGAAAAGAAAGCCCTTAGCACTCAAAGTCTCTACTTCAAAATCGCAAGAAAGTGAAGATGATGAAGAAATGAGTGATGATGAAAATGATGACATTGCTATGATTTCAAGAAGATTAAAAAGAATCATTGAGAAGAAAATGAGCAACTCCAGAAAATTCAGGCAAAGAAACCTCAAACAAACTTCTAATGATGCACAAAGAAGTAAGGAAGAGGTAAAGTGCTATGAGTGTGGAAAGAAAGGACATATCAAACCTGAAGGTCCAAGGCTCAAGAAGCATAAGAGAAAATACCAAAGAGACAATGGGGAGAAAAGTCACAAAGCCACATGGGATGACGAAAGCTCTTCAAGTGAAAAGATGATAATGAAAGGGAAGAGGTCAACTTATGTTTCATGGCTATTAAAGATCATGTCTCAAATAAGGTAAGATCACTATACTCATACTCTTTGAACAATGATATAAGTGATAATGATGATGATAGTGATGATGATGATGATGATGAACAAAGCCAAATAGAAGAATTAAATATAGAATTAGAGAAATATAGAAGTAAATTTAGTAATTACAGAAATAACATCTCTAATTTGAAAAATAAGATATATGATTTAGAAAAGGAAAACATAAAGCTTAAATCATCTAATGAATCTCTCCAAAAGTCATTAGATGAATACGCATCAAGACCCTCAGCTGCCTCCTTGCTAAAAGAAAATAATACTTTGAAAAATGAAGTTGAGGAACTTAGAAATTCCATTTCTAAATTTCAAAAAGGTAAAGAGAGCTTAGATACTCTCATTGTGTCTCAAAGATCACCCTTAATTAGACATGATCTAGGATTTAAGGACACATCATCATCTTCTCACAAACTCATCTGTTAACCTTGAGGGGTATTTCTATCATTTTGATGATAATAAATAATATAGCAATATTGTATTTAACATACTTGTTTTTGTAAGTATATTATACAGGACATGAATTAAAATAGCAAGAATGGAGAATTGGAAGAATAATCCTTGAGAATCAAAAAGAAAGAAGTAGCATGTTCACTGCCGTGACTCTAGGAGTCACTCCCGTGAAGCCAACTAGCCGTTACCAAGAAACCAACATTTGAAGTTAACGACCATGAAGGAAAACCAAACCGTGAAGTAAGCATTTCAGTCACCCCCGTGAAGCTTCATGCAAATTTCATTCCAGAGAGCTTCACGACCACAGTCACCACTTGGTTCACGGCTGGGAAGAGTGTCACGCCCGTGACTAATTAAAGTCATGCCCGTGACTCTATATGTCAAAACATACCAGAGAGCTTCGCGACCAAGGTCACCACTTCAGTCACGGCTTGGGAAGAACTGTCACTCCCGTGACATGCATATTCACGCCCGTGAACAATGAAAGAGAAAAATGTCAGGCGCGATTTTTTGGTTGGTATAACGGCTAGTTTCTTATTTAATGCACCCCAACGGCTATATTCAGCCATGGGAGTATAAATGAAAGTCATTTATGCATTAAGAATAAAGAGAATGACAAGAAAAACAAAAGATTAGCGTATACTTCAAATCACAAGCTATCTTGTACTTTTATACTTTGAGAACAAATTCATTCTTTGTAAAAATCTTATTGCTCCTCATATTTGAGCAATAAAGATTTATAAGTAGTTATCTCTGTAATCTTTACTCAAGTAAGCATTGGGTAGTTCTGGGTTAAGAGAATAACACTTGTAAGGGTTAGCTGTGTGAACCTCTAAAACACAAAGTGTAGGTTGTTTGTGTGAACCTGTAAAACACAAAGTGTAGGTTGTTTGTGTGAGCCTGTAAAACACAAAGGAACTGGTTATTGTGTGAGCCATTAAAACACAAGGGATTTCTGGGTTAGGTGTGAGCCATTGTGAGAAACACCATAGTTGGGAGTGAGCTTGTAAAACTCCATTGTAACACCTAGTGTGTTAGTGAAACTCCCAATTGCGATTGGGGAGAGGAGTAGGGTTTGTTAATACTCGAACCTCTATAAATCTTTGTGTCTGATTTTCTCTATCCTTTCTAAAAATAACAATTTTATTTCCGCACCTTAAAGTTTAATTTATTGAAACTCCAATTCAACCCCCCTTCTTGGACTAATATCTGGGCAACAATTGGTATCAGAGCCTTGTCTAGCATTGAAGCCTAAAAAGCGCTAGTAAATAGTAAGATATGACCAGTGAAGGATTCCAGAGTCTCAAACCTTACTTTGATGGAACAAATTATGCCCATTGGAAGTTTCAAATGGAAACATATCTGGATAATGAAGGAATTGAAGTTTGGGATAGTATTCAAAAAGAATGGACACCACCAATTAGAAGAGGAGTTAATGGTAAAGAAGAAATCCTGTCAAGAGATGATTGGACAGAGCCTCAAAGAAGAGCAAATTTCAAAAATAAGAAGGCAATGACAATTCTCGCAAGTTCATTATCTATTGAAGAATGTGGCAGGATACAAAACTGTTCAACTGCATATAGCATGTGGAAAACATTAGAAAACTATCATGAAGGCCACAAAGCCACATGGGATGACAAAAGCACTTCAAGTGAAAAAGATGATAATGAAAGTGAAGAGGTCAACCTATGTTTCATGGCTATTGAGGATCACGTCTCGGACAAAGTAAGATCACTACACTCATACTCTTTCAATAATGATAGTAGTGATAATGATAGTGATAGTGATGATGATGATGAGCAAAGCCTAATAGAAGAATTAAATATAGAATTAGAGAAATATAGAACTAAATTTAGTATCTATAGAAATAATATCTCTAATTTGAAAAATAAGATAGATGGCTTAGAAAAGGAGAACATAAAGCTTAAATCATATAATGAATCTCTTCAAAAGTCATTAGATGAATACTCATCAAGACCCTCAACAGCTTCACTGTTAAAAGGAAATAACACTTTGAAAAATGAAGTTGAAGAACTTAGAAATTCCATTTCTAAATTTCACAAGGGTAAAGAGAGCTTAGATACTCTCATTGTGTCTCAAAGACCAGCTTTAGTTAGACATGGTCTAGGGTTTAAGGACACATCATCATCTTCTCACAAAACTATATTTGTAAAATCTAAAGAATCTCACATCTCCACACCTGTTAGAACAACTCCAAGAAATAATCATGTTAAACCTTCTATACAGAAAAAGAATAATCATGCTTTTATGTATAAGAAGTATGCATCTAGAAAAATGAAAATTAATCATGATTGTGCATGCCATTTTTCTCAAAATCAGTCTAATAGAATTATGGCATTCAAATACATTGTAAGACCAAAAAGCAAGTTTAGACCGAAACAATGTAATTATTGTATGAAAATGGGTCATATAAATAGAAATTGCTGGATAAGGAAGGCTCATTGGCAACCTTCATGTGCTAACCCCCAAGGACCCAAACTCATTTGGGTACCTAAATATCATACTTGATTTGTAACTCTGTAGGTATGCCTCAAGTCCACAATAAACAAAAATGCATGACTAGTATACAGTGGATGCTCAAGGCATATGACAGGAGACAAAGAACTCTTCAATGAAATCAAAAGTATTTATGGAGGTAAAGTTACCTTGGGAAACAATGCAAAGGGTAAGGTAATTGGCATTGGTTTTATTGGTGTTAATGGTACTACTTTTATTAAGGATGTTTTACTTGTTGATGGCTTGAAACATAACTTGTTAAGTGTAAGTCAATTATGTGATAAAGGAAACAAAGTAATCTTCACTTCAAATGAATGTCTTGTAATCTCTATTGATGGTCAAGAAATATTTAAAGGAAATAGAGATATCAATATGTACATAATAAACTTACATGAACTATGTAACCATTCCTCTAAGTGTCTTATGACTACTAGTGATGAATCTTGGTTGTGGAATAGAAGACTTGGTCATGCTAACATGGAATTAATACAAAGTCTCAGCACAGGAGAGCTAGTAAAAGGATTACCAAGAGTTAAATATGAAAAAGGCAAGACATGTGATCCTTGTCAAATAGGAAAGCAACACAAGTCATTTTTCAAAGCCAAAAACATAGTAGTGCTCTTGATGATGTTGTAGATGATATGGAAAAACGTGTCATTGAAAATGGAAAAGAAGAAAACGATCAAGAAAATCTACTACCTCAAAATCAAGAACAAATGGAGAATGAACAGAAATCATCCAAAAGAGCAAATAATTGGTGATTTATCAAGGGGAGTAAGTACTAGATCTCATTTCAAGCATTTAGTCACTGACATAGCTTTTATTTCTCAAATTGAGCCTAAAAACATTGATGAGGCTCTTAATGATGAAAGTTGGTTAATTGCCATGCAAGAGGAACTCAACCAATTTGAGAGAAATAAGGTATGGAACCTAGTACCAAGACCTAAGAATCATCCAATCATAGGCAGCAAATGGGTATTTAGAAATAAGTTAGATGAACAAGGGTTAATAACCAGGAATAAAGCAAGACTAGTTGCAAAAGGATATAATCAGGAAGAAGGTATAGACTATGATGAAACATATGCACCGGTAGCTAGATTAGAAGCTATAAGAATACTCTTAGCATATGCATGTCACATGAATTTCAAACTTTTTCAAATGGATGTGAAAATTGCATTTCTAAATGGCTATATAGATGAAGAAGTGTATGTAGAACAACCACCAGCTTTTGAAAGCTATAATTTGCCAAATCATGTTTTTAAACTTTCAAAAGCTTTGTATGGTTTAAAACAAGCTCCAAGAGCTTGGTATGAGAGACTAAGTTCTTTTTTACTAGAAAATAGCTTCACAAAGGGAAATGTTGACACTACACTGTTCATCAAAAAGCATAAGCATGAGATACTAATTGTTCAAATTTATGTTGATGATATAATATTTGGTTCTACTAATGAGCTGCTTTGTCAAGAATTTGCTAAGTGCATGACTAGGGAATTTGAAATGAGCATGATGGGCGAACTTAAGTATTTCCTTGGTCTACAAATCAAACAAAGCAATGAGGGCATATTCATCAACCAATCCAAATATGCCAAAGAGTTAATCAAAAAATTTGGTATGGAAGGATGCAAAAATGCCAAGACTCCTATAAGTACATCAACAAAACAGGACAAAGATGAAAAAGGTAAGAGCATTAATGAAAAGCTTTATAGAGGTATGATCGGATTACTTTTATATCTCACTGCTTCTAGACCCGATATTACGTATAGTGTTTGCTTATGTGCGCGATTTCAATCATGTCCCAAAGAATCTCATCTAAATGCTGTAAAAAGGATTTTAAGATATTTACATGGAATATTGCATCTAGGTTTATGGTATCCAAGGAATTCATCTTTCGATATTATAGGATATTCAAATGCAGACTATGCTGGTAGTCTTTTGGATAGGAAAAGCACTTCAGGCACTTGTCACTTCATTGGAGAATGTTTGGTTTCTTGGTTTAGCAAGAAACAAGTTTCAGTTGCTTTATCAACTGCTGAAGCTGAATATGTAGCAGTTGGATGTTGTTGTACACAAATTCTTTGGATAAAACAACAACATAAGGACTATGGTCATGAGATGAACCATATACCTATAAAATGTGACAACACCAATGCTATAAATCTGTCAAAGAATCCTATTCAACACTCTAGAAGTAAACATATTGACATTAGACATCACTTTATTAGAGATCATGTTCAATATGGAGATGTTGAATTAGAATTTGTATGCACATAAAAGCAATTAGTAGATATTTTCACTAAGTCTCTAAATGAGGAAAGATTTAATTTCATTAGAAGAGAACTAGGTATGATTGATGGATTAACCTTGTGATTACAAGAATATGAAATTTTAATTGTTGATCTTAAAACATCACACAAGTTATGAGATAAAGTTTTTTGATGAGAATTTATGCTTTATGAAGTAAAATCTTTGTTGAAATGATTTAGTCTTGTTGCAGAACTTAATTTCAATCTGATGAAAATTATAGGGGAGTCACGCCCGTGACTTATACTCACGCCCGTGACTTATACTCACGCTCGTGACTTAAGTGGCTCAAAGAGGCAGTGTCGTTCATGACTTTGGTTCACGACATGCTTCACAGCTTCAAGTAGTGAAACATTGTTTCACGGCTTAAGTCACGCCCGTGGATAAGAATATTCATGCCCGTGACGCTTTTTCACTCCCGTGAACCATTACGCCTCAAAAACTCACAGAAGCTTTCACGTTTTGCGTCACGACATGATTCACGGCTTCAAGCGGTGAAACATAGTTTCACGACTTTCATCGCGTCCGTGCCAAAGAACCATCACGCCCGTGATAGAGTGGCACTCCCGTGATTAATTACACCCAAAAACTCACAGACGCTTTCATGCCTTGTGTCACGGCTTGCTTCACTGGTATAAGTAGTGAAATTCAACAGTTCACGCCCGTGACAATATATTCACCCCCGTGACCGATGATCATTCATGCCCGTGATGTTCATAGATCACGCCCATGAACGCATTCACGATTTCATTCACGGGTGGAACACTGCTTCAGCAAACCGTGAACACGACTGTTCACGCCCATGACACCCCAAGCCACGCCCGTGAATGTATCGAATATAAAAGAAAACATCCGGTTACAATCTTCATTTCAACTCTCCATCTTCCAAAACCACTCTCATTTACTCTCATTCATTGAGACATTGAAGATTTCGACCCCAAAGCCTTAATATTTCACTATAAATACCATCAAAAGATCGAATCTTTAGCAGAAAACAGACATTTCTAGGGTCTTTTATCAAAATTTCTGTCAAAATCTTCTTCAACTCCATCAACTACTAAATTTCTTCAAATATGGAGTCTGCTTCATCAAAGGGAAAGAGAAAGAAGTCTCATGCACCAAAGAGGTATTCAGATTACCTCATGAACATCATTCCCGAAAGTTGTCATCCTCGGTATGCAACTTTGAAGAAGAGACCTAGTTTATCATCAAGGTCCTTTGAATGGCAGACAGTCCGTAATCTCGGACCCGAGATGGCTATGACAGAGCAACTTCAAGCCTGTCATCTAAGAGAATTTGTTCAAATTCATCTGCCAACCCTACGGGAGACAACGCTGGAATTTCTCAGCACCTTGCAGGTTTCACCAACTGGAGTGGTGAAATTCCAACTCTGCAAAAATGAAAACACCCCAGTGCCATCGCTTTTGGAGAATTATTCAACCTACCATATGATGGCATTCTGAATGAGACTGAGGTAGAATTCTCTGCCCCTGCAGCATGGACACATTTTGGCACGGATTGCAGCTGGGATGTCAAGAAAACTAAGAGCACACATCTCAGGACCCCAGTACACAGGTATTTGCATAGGTTTCTAACCTATAGCATTTTTACTCGGGGAGAGAGCAATGGAACTATTAGGAAGTCAGAACTCTTCCTCTTCGAGATGGCTCGCAGGGGAGTCACAGTGGCACTTTCCAGATGGTTTGCAAATCATCTTCTCTCCCTCGCCACCAAGCCTACAGGAGACATCCTGATTGGAGCTTATGTCACTCATATGGCAGTGAAGCTCAATTACTTGAAGCTAGATAACCATCACTTCAACATCATTCCTGCACACCCACGAGATAGGCTGGATATAGAGTCATTCATCAAGATGGGAGCAGCTGTCAGAATCGTTTTTCAGAACGATATCTTCTACCGCTTCACTGATACTGCTGGAGAGATTATCTAGGAAGATCATGACACGGAGGATTTTAAAGCAGGCCTCTAGGGAGTCCAGCAGAAAAAGAGGGATCGGATTGAAGAAGCAACTCCAGCCATCGGGCAGGACATTGGACAGTCCTCAGCCTCCACACCATCTTTAGCGCAACAGGTGGTCGACCTCTTGGCACCACGTTTCGAGCAATTGCAGACTTCCATGGATGAGGGGTTGGAAAACCTCAAAGACTTCATGGAGTCTCGGATCGATAGTCTTGAGGCTGAAGTAGCTAGGCTTCGTGATAGGATGTCTGGCTAGGATATAGGCTAGAGTGTAGCCTAAATTTGTTATGTTTGATCATTTTTTGTTTGTTATGTTTGCTTATGTAGGAAATCTTAAATTTCCTTTCATAGTTTGTATCCCTTCCTTCATAATATATTTATTTGCTTTTGTTTACTTTAATCTACATATTCTTTTTGATTGATGACAAAAGGGGGAGAAAACTAGCAATATATGATAGATAATATATGAAAGTAGTATCAAACTAGGAATATAAGAATTATGAATCAAAAAGTGAACAGACTATGAATTGATAAAACTGAGCTTTTATATATTTTAAATATAACTTGAGTATACTTTGCATACACCTTAAGAGCAAGTTACAAATAAAAACATGCCATGATACACCTTACATATACTTTATGTCTTAAAAAGGAATTATGGTATGAATTAGATATACTTCTCATATAACTTGCAAACTAGTTAAAATGCTACATCTTTATTTTCTATTCTTGCATATTATATTTTTTATTCTAAGTATATTTTGAGGGGGAGACTTCTCAAAATCACATATTGCTTGATTATTTGTCACCATCAAAAAGGGGAAGATTGTTAACCTTGAAGGGTATTTCCGTCATTTTGTTGATAATAAACAATATAGCAATATTGTATTTAACATACTTGTTTTTGTAAGTATATTATACAGGACATGAATTAAAATAGCAAGAATGGAGAATTGGAAGAATAATCCTTGAGAATCAAAAAGCAAGAAGTAGCATGTTCACTGCCGTGACTCTAGGAGTCACTCCCGTGAAGCCAACTAGCCGTTACCAAGAAACAAACATTTGAAGTTCACGACCATGAAGGAAAACCAAACCGTGAAGTAAGCATTTCAGTCACCCCCGTGAAGAAAGGTGTCACCCCCGTGAAGTTCCATGCAAATTTCATTCCAGAGAGCTTCACGACCAGAGTCACCACTTGGTTCACGGCTGGGAAGAGTGTCACGCCCGTGACTAATTAAAGTCACGCCCGTGACTCTATATGTCAAAACATACCAGAGAGCTTCACGACCAAGGTCACCACTTCAGTCACGGCTTGGGAAGAACTGTCACCCCCGTGACATGCATATTCACACCCGTGAACAATGAAAGAGAAAAATGTCAGGCACAATTTTTTGGTTGGTATAACGGCTAGTTTCTTATTTAATGCACCCCAACGGCGATATTCAGCCATGGGAGTATAAATGAAAGTCATTTATGCATTAAGAAATAAGAGAATGACAAGAAAAATAAAAGATTAGCATATACTTCAAATCACAAGCTATCTTGTACTTTTATACTTTGAGAACAAATTCATTCTCTGTAAAAATCTTATTGCTCCTCATATTTGAGCAATAAAGATTTATAAGTAGTTATCTCTGTAATATTTACTCAAGTAAGCATTGGGTAGTTCTGGGTTAAGAGAATAACAATTGTAAGGGTTAGCTGTTTGAACCTCTAAAACACAAAGTGTAGGTTGTTTGTGTGAGCCTGTAAAACACAAAGTGTAGGTTGTTTGTGTGAGCCTGTAAAACACAAAGTGTAGGTTGTTTGTGTGAGCCTGTAAAACACAAAAGAATTGGTTATTGTGTGAGCCATTAAAACACAAGGGATTTCTGGGTTAGGTGTGAGCCATTGTGAGAAACACCATAGTTGGGAGTGAGCTTGTAAAACTCCATAGTAACACCTAGTGTGTTAGTGAAACTCCCAATTACGATTGGGGAGAGGAGTAGGGTTTGTTAATACCCGAACCTCTATAAATCTTTGTGTCTAATTTTCTCTATCCCTTCTAAAAATAACAATTTTATTTCCGCACCTTAAAGTTTAATTTATTGAAACTCCAATTCAACCCCCCCTTCTTGGTCTAATATCTGGGCAACATCATCTTTGTTAAGTCTAGTGAACCTCACATCTGCACACTTGTTAGAATAGCACCATGAAATAAACATATTAAAACTTCTATACATAAACAGAATAATCATGCCTTTATATATAGAAAGCATGCATCAAGAAAATCTACAATTAATCATAATTGTGCATGTCATAATTCTCAAAATAAGTTTGATAGAAAAGTGGTATTCAAAAATATTGTAGGACCAGAAAACAAGTTTAGACCAAAACAATTTAATTATTGTATGAAAATGGGTCACATAAATAAATATTGCTGGATAAGGAAGGCTCATTGGGAACCTTCATGTGCTAACCCCTAAGGACCCAAGCTCATTTGGGTACCTAAAACTCATACTTGAACTGTGATTTCATAGGTATGCCTCAAGTCCACAATAAACAAAAATGCTTGGCTAGTAGACAGTGGATGCTCAAGGCATATGACAGGAGATAAAGAACTTTTTAATGAAATCAAAAGTATTGATGGAGGTAAAGTTACCTTTGGAAACAATGCAAAGGGTAAGGTAATTGGTATTGGTTCTATTGGTATTAATAGTACTTCTTTTATTAAAAATGTCTTACTTGTTGATGGCTTGAAACATAACTTGTTAAGTGTAAGTCAATTATGTGATAACGGAAACAAAGTAATCTTCACTTCCAATGAATGTCTTGTGATCTCTATCAATGGTCAGGAGATATTTAAATTAAATAGAGATGTCAATACATACATAATAAACTTACACGAACTATCTAACCATTTCTCTAAGTGTCTTGTGACTACTAGTGATGAATCTTGGCTGTGGCATAGAAGACTTGGTCATGCTAACATGGACTTAATACAAAGCCTCAGCACATGAGAACTAGTAAAAGGACTGCCAAGAGTTAAATATGAAAAAGGCAAGACATGTGAACCTTGCCAAAGAGGAAAGCAACACAAGTCATCCTTCAAAGCCAAAAACGTAGTAAGTACCTCAAAACCTCTTCAACTCCTGCATTTAGACTTATTCGGACCTACTAGAATTGCTAGCTTAGGTTTATGCATTTGTCATCGTAGATGATTACTCTAGATTTACTTGGGTAATTTTCTTAGCTCAAAAAGTGATGCTTTTGAAAATTTCAAAAACTTTGCTAAAAGGGTTTAAAATGAAAAAGGGTATTGTATTTCCAAGATAAGAAGTGATCATGGGAAAGAATTTGAAAATGAAAACTTCGAAAGCTTTTGTCTTGAATATGGCATTTCATATAATTTCTCATCTCCTAGGACACCTTAACAAAATGGGATAGTTGAAAGGAAAAATCAAACTTTAATTGAAATGGCTAGAACAATGCTCAATGAATATGATTTACCAGCTTACTTTTGGGCAGAAGCCACAAACACTGCATGTTATATTTCAAATCGAGTTTTCAAAAGACCTCTTTTAAACAAAACCTCATTTGAAATATGGAATGGAAGAAAGCCCTTGATATCATACTTTAGAGTATTTGGATGCAGGTGTTTTATATTGAACACCAAGGACAATTTTGGAAAATTTGCCTCTAAATCTGATGAATGTATCTTTTTAGGATACTCTACGACTAGTAAAGCATATAGATTATTTAACAAAAGATCATTAACAGTGGAAGAATCCATGCATGTTGTTTTTAATGAATCTAGTAGACTTGATCTTATGAAAGGTAGTGTTCTTGATGATGTTGTAGGTAACATGGAAAGACTTAATCTTGGAAATGGGAAAGAAGAAAATGATCAAGAAGATTCACATCAAAATGGTTCTCTACCTCAAACTCAAGAAGAAAATGAACAAGAACTCCCAAAAGAATGGAGAATGACGAAAGATCATCCAAAAGAGCAAATCATTGGTGATCTCTCAAGGGGAGTATGTACTATATCTCATTTCAAACATTTAGTCACTGACATTGCTTTTATATCTCAAATTGAGCCTAAAAATGTTGATGAGGCTCTTAATGATGAAAGTTGGGTAATTGCCATGCAAGAGGAACTCAACCAATTTGAGAGAAGTAAGGTATGGATCTTAGTACCTAAACCCAAGTATCATCAAATTATAGGTAGCAAATGGGTATTTAGAAACAAACTAGATGAACAAGGTTCAATAACTAGAAATAAGGCTAGATTAGTTGCAAAAGGATATAATAAGGAAGAAGGTATAGATTATGATGAAACATATGCACTTGTAGCTAGATTAGAAGCCATAAGAATAATTTTAGCATATGCATGTCATATGAATTTCAAACATTTTCAAATGGATGTGAAAAGTGCATTTCTAAATGGTTATATAGAAGAAGAAGTGTATGCAGAATAGCCACCAGGCTTTGGAAGCTATGATTTGCCAAATCATGTTTTTAAACTTTGAAAAGCTTTGTATGGTTTGGAACAAGCGCTAAGAGCTTGGTATGGGAGGCTAAGTTCTTTTCTATTAGAAAATAGCTTTACAAAGGGAAATGTTGACACCACATTATTCATTAAAAAGCATAACATGATATACTAATTGTTCAAATTTATGTTGATGATATAATATTTGGTTCTACTAATGAGTTGCTTTGTCAAGAATTTGGTAAGTGTATGACTAGGGAATTTGAAATGAGCATGATGGGAGAGCTTAAGTATTTCTTTGGTCTACAAATAAAGCAAAGCAATGAGGGCATATTCCTCAACCAATCCAAATATGCCAAAGATTTAATTAAGAAATTTGGTAAGGAAGGATGCAAGAATGCCAAGACTCCCATGTGCACATCAACAAAATTGGACAAGGATGAAAAGGGTAAGAGCACTAATGAAAAGCTTTATAGAGGTATGATCGGATCTCTTTTATATCTTACTGCATCTAGACCCGATATAATGTATTGTGTTTGCTTGTGTGCATGATTTCAATCATGTCCTAAAGAATCTCACTTAAATGCAGTAAAAAGGATTCTAAGATATTTACATGGATCTTTGCATCTAGGTTTATGGTATCCTAGAAATTCATCCTTTTATATTATAGGGTATTCAGATGCAGACTATGATGGTAGTGTTTTAGATAGAAAAAGTACGTCAAGTACTTGTCACTTTATTGGAGAATGCTTAGTTTCTTGGTTTAGCAAGAAACAAGTTTCAGTTGCTCTTTTAACTGCTGAAGCAGAGTATGTAGTAGCTGGTTGTTGTTGTACTCAAATTATTTGGATGAAACAACAACTTAAGGACTATGGTCATGATATGAACCATATACCTATTAAATGTGACAATACAAGTGTTATAAATCTTTAAAAGAATCTTATTCAATACTCAAGAAGTAAGCATATTGACATTAGACACCACTTTATGAGAGATCATGTTCACTATGAAGATGTTGCGTTAGAATTTATAAGTACAGAAAATCAATTAGCAGATATTTTTACTAAGTCTCTAAATGAGGAAAGATTTAATTTCATTAGAAGAGAACTTGGTATGATTGATGGATTAACCTTGTGATTGCTAAATTATGAAATCTTAATTGATGATCTTGATCTTGTATCATATCACTAGATATAAGGTAGTAATTTTGATGAAAATTTATGTTATAAGGGAAAAAATCTTTATTGAAATGATTTAGTCTTGTTTTTAGGACTTAATTTTATTTGATGAAAATTTTAGGGGAGTCACGCCCGTGACTTAAATAGCCAAAAGAGGCAGTGTCGTTCACGACTTGATTCACGACATGGCTCATGGCTTCAAGTGGTGAAGCTTATATTCATGACTTCATTCATTCCCGTGAAAAGCCTTGTTCACGCCCATGACTAATTTTCACGCCTGTGAACCTTTACACACCAAAACTCACAGAGGCATTCACACCTTGGGTCATGCCTTGCTTCACGGGCACAAGTAGTGAAATTCAACCTTTCACGCCCGTGACTATTGTTTCACCCCCATGACAGTTCATCATTCACGCCCGTGACATTCAATAGTTACGACCGTGGAAAGTTTCATGCCTTTATTCATGGGTAGAGCACCCCTTCAGCAAACCGTGAATACGACCATTCACGCCTGTGAAGACATAGTTCATGCTTGTGAATGTATCGAGTATATAAGAGAATAGCCGGTTAATTTTCTCATTTCAACCTTTCAACACCTTGAAACCGCTCTCATTTACACACATTCAATGAGTTATTGAAGATTCCGGCCCCCAAGTCACAAACTTTTCCTATAAATACCATCAAAAGTTCAATTCTTCATCAAAAATCATACATCATTAGGGTTTCCTTTAAATTTTTCTGTCAAAAATTTTCCAAACTTCACAAAGTTCACCTCTTCAAATCAAATGGAGACTGCCTCATCAAAGGGAAAGAGAAAGAAGTCTCATGCTCCTAGGAGGTATGCAAATTACCTTATGAACTGAATTCTGGAGCAATGCCATCCCCGGTACTCCACTTTGAAGAAAAGGCCTCTCCTTTCATCGAGGTCTTTCGAATGGAAAACCGTCCGAACTCTCAGGCTAGAAACGGCTATGACAAAGCAACTCGAGGCCTGTCATTTGAAAGAATTTGTGGAAATTCACCAGCCCACATTGAGGAAGCCAACACTGGAATTCCTTAGCACTCTGCAAGTGTCACCTACTGGAGTGGTGAAATTCCAACTCTACAACAATCCTAACACCCTTAGTGCCATTGAATTTGGGGAATTATTCAATTTACCATTAGATGGCATACTTAATGACAGCGAAGTAGAATTCTTCACCACTCGAGCTTGGACCCATTTTTGCACCGATTGCAGCTGGGATGTCAAAAAGACCAAGAGCACACATCTCAGGTCCCCAGTGCACAAATATTTGCATAGGTTCCTAACCTATAGCATATTCGCTCGGGGAGAAAGTAATGGGACCATCAGGAAATCGGAGCACTTCCTATTTGAGATGGCAAGAAGAGGACTCACGGTGGCACTCTTTAGATGGTTTGCAAATCATCTTCTGTCAATTGCCACCAAATCCACAGGAGATATACTCATTGGTGGTTATGTCATCCATATAGCCTTGAAGCTTGGCTATTTGAAGTTGAATGAGCATCATTTCAACCTCATCCCTGGGCATCCTCGAGATCGATTGGATGTCGAGTCCTTCATAAAGATGGGAGCAGTTGTTAGAATTGTTTACGAGGACAATATTTTCTACCGCTTCACAGACACTACTGGGGAGATAATATGGGAAGAAAATGACACGGAGGACTTTAAAGCCGGCCTCCAAGGGATCCAGCAGAAGAAAAGGGCTCGGGTTGAGGAAGAACCTCCAGTGGCTGAGCAGGACATCGGACAATCCTCGGCTTCCACACCGACTTTAGCGCAGCAGGTGGTTAACCTCTTGGCACCACATTTTGAGCAGCTGCAGGCTTCAATGGACGAGAGGTTGGAAAACCTCAAAGACTTCATGGAGTCTCGGATGGGCAGTCTTGAGGCAGAGGTTGCTAGACTTCGAGATAGGATGTCCGGCTAGGTGTTAGGCTAGATGGTAGCCTAAATTTGCTTGTTTGCTTATTTATTTACTTGTTTTTTGTTTGTGCGTAGGAAATTTTAAATTTCCTTTCAGAACTTTAATTAACTTTGATTGTATTTCACTTTATTTAATATATTTGCTTTGTTTATCCTTTGGTATCTTTATATTCTTTTTGTTTGATGACAAAAGGGGGAGACTTCTTAGTATCTTTTGAGGGGGAGACTTCTCAAAAGCACATATTGCTAGATTATTTGTCACCATCAAAAAGGGGGAGATTGTTAAACCTTGAGGAGTATTTCCATCATTTTGATCATAACAAATAAAATAGCAATATTGTATTTAACATACTTGTTTTCTAAGTCTATTAAACAGAGTATGGAATAAAATAGCAAGAATGGAGATTGGAAGAATAATCCTTGAAAGACAAAATTAAGGAAGTAGCATGTTCACACCCGTGACCCTATGTGTCACGCCCGTGAAAGAGATAACCGTTACCAAAACCAACATTTGAAGTTCACGACCATGAAGGAAGAACAAACCAAGAAATGGACATTTAAGTCACACCCGTGAATGTTCATGGCATTTTCATCCCGAGAGCTTCACGACCAAAGTCACCACTTGGATCACGGCTGGGAAGTTTGTCACACCCGTGAAGAGGTATGTCACGTCCGTGACCCAATGTTTCAAAACATTCCAGAGAGCTTCATGACCAAGGTCACCACTTCAGTCACGGCTTGGGAAGAAATGTCATGCCCGTGACAAACATAGTCACACCCTTGAACGATGAAAGAGAAAAATGTCAAGCGCGATTATTTGGTTGGTACAATGGCTAGTTTCATATTTAATGCACCCCAACGGCTATAATCAACCAAGGGAATATAAATGGAAGTCATTTATGCATTCAGTACAAGGGAATAGCAAATACTTTGAATCAAAATCTTATTACAAGCTATTTGTACATTCAATACTTTGAGAACCAATATCTATTCTCTATAAAAATCATTTTGCTCTTCATTCATTGAGCAATATCGAATTAGTCATTTTGAGCGTCTAAGTGTGTTGGTTCGTTTGTCTTAGTAATTTTGGCTTGTGCCAAAACTATTTTGATGAAATTGACCTAACCTAAAGATAATTAGAATGGTGATTTGATGTTCTGGAAATGTTTAGAATTTTTGGAAATTAATTTTGAATTAATTTAAGTTATGCAATTGTAATTCTAGTATGACTAGAAATTGGTATGTATATTAAAATTAAATTGTTTAATTTTAACATCATAATATTCTGATTTTAAGAAGAATTAATTTTGAATTATTTCTGGAAATATAGAATTTAATTTAATTTGATTAAATATTAAATTCCACTTTAAAATGACATACAAAATTAAATTAACCGAAAGAACACATATAGGCAATTTCGATTCAAGTGTTGAATTGATTTACAAATTGAAATCCAAAATTGTCATTTTTATTTGTGCATTAGACAATGCATATTAGGGGTGTATGAAAAGGCATGATGGATGACTATGGACTTAGGCCTAATGTGATTGAGCATGCATGGAATTATTTTGTTTTATGGTAAATAGGACCTGCGTGTCCCTACCTCTTTTTTCTTTCTTATGTATTTCTCTTATCATCTTACTCCCCTCAAATGTAAATTGAGTTTTTCTATAATTTGAAATATGTAATTAGATTACATAGGATTAGGATAGAATGAAGATACAAAGGAGAAAGAAGCAAAGGAGATGGTACCATAAACAAGAAGACTTAGAAATAGGAATTTGATTTCTATTTTGGGTTGTAAAGTCATGCATATACCTAGGTAAGACCTAGTCGATCTCTCTTTGGCTCAAGAGATTGACTTTAGTATGTCCATAATCATGCCATATAGTTAATGTAACTATCTTTATATATCAATGTGATGAATGTATGATATATAAAAGCATGAAATAATAACTTGATGAAACTTAACAAAGAAATCCCTCACTAAATAAACAATTAAGTCTTACGCCTTCCAATAATATGGGGAGAACTAGAGTTCTTCTAGAGTTAGGGTTGTTGAGTTGCCTCAAGCTCACTCTATAAGAATATGTTCAATCTATTGAAATTAGATTTCACAATTAATGGGTTAGACTTAACCGATATTATTAACTTGTTGGATTTGCGACAAGGTTAATGTGTATTGGAGGTGAAGTTGGGTTTGTATACATGAGATGTACACATATCAAGAGTCGATAGCCCAATGTATGTGCACACATCAATAAGTTGATAGCACAACATTCGATAGTTGCATGAATAATGCAATTGGTATGGATTAGATACCTACCAACCAAACTAAGGATAGCTTGTTGAGTTGCCTCAAGGTTATTCTTAGCTAGTTGGATATCGATCCACTAGGAGAACTTCCATATAAGTTCTCTCGGGTTCATAGTGAGGGCTATGGATTCGCTATAAAATAGAGGGAGCCATAATGCGATTTCTTAAAGACCTAATAAACATGCATTTTATGTACATTCTAACATGTTTTATTTTACATCTAGGTTGCTAGAATCATCATCATGACAAGTGTGAATTTGCGATCGCTAATGGTATCAAATAAGTTGACTGGGCCCAATTTTTAGGATTGGCTAAGGAATCTGAGAATAGTTCTCAAATCCGAAAAAGATTGGCTATGTCCTAGATGAGGCACTCCCTAATCCCCCTACTGCTAATGCTTCTGAAGATGTTCAGAAGGCATATCAAAAGCATCTCGATGTTAGTGAGATGGCAAGCTGCATTATGCTTGCTACTATGTCAGCTGAGTTGCAAAAGCTATGGATGCTAATTCCATAGTATACCATCTAAGAGAGCTTTTTGATGAGCAAGCATGTTCTGAAAGGTTCGAAACTTCAAGGTTGCTCTTCCGCACTAAGATGGTTGAGGGGACATCTCCAATGCAATATCCATTGAAGATGAATGGCTATATTGAGAGGTTGGCCACCTTGGGATTTGTGATGGACCATGAATTAAGTATTGACTTAATTCTAACCGATTTGTCTGATAGTTATTCACATTTTGTGCTTAACTATAGGATGAACCAAATCTCTACCACTATTCTTGAGCTGATTAACTTGCTTAAAATAGTTGAGCCATCTGTCAAGAAGGACAGTAAGGCTGTGATGCTGGTGGACTCTTCAAGTTCTAAAAGGAAGAACCTTAAGAAGAAGAAGAAGTCCATAAAGCCTAAGGGAGGCGTGGCCAAGAAAAAGGCAAAGGAGATTGCTCCAAAAGGGACATGTTTCCATTGTGGCAAGGATGACCATTAGAAGAGAAACTGTAAGGCTTACTTGGAGTCCTTGAAGAATAAGGCATCTGATGCCCCATCTACTTTAGGTATTTTTGTCATTGAAATTAATACTGTTTCCAATAATAATACATGAGTATTAGATGCCGATTGTGGCACACACATATGCACTGATATACAGGGCCTAAGGAACAGTAGACAGCTCAATAAGGGAGAGTCAGACCTACACGTTGGAAATGGAGCAAGGGTTGTTGCATTAGCTATAGGAACATATGTATTGACCCTCCCTAGTGGGCTTATATTAAATTTGGAGAATTGCTATTATGTACCTGCTTTGACTAAAAACATTATTTCTGTTTCAAGTCTAAATAAAGATGGTTTCCTTTTAGCTTTTAGTAACAATTGTTGTTCTATTATGTTGAATGGAATTCTTTATGCTAATGGTACATTATGCAATGGAATATACATATTAGATATATCAAATCCAATTTTAAACATTAATGATAATAAAAGGCAAAAACAAGATATGTTGAAATCATCTTATTTATGGCATTGTCGTCTTGGTCATATAAGTGAGAAACGCATGGCTAAGCTACACAAAAGTGGTAGTTTGGGGTCATTTGATTATGAATCATATGACACATGTGAATCTTGTTTACTAGGCAAGATGACTAAATTACCCTTTAAGGGAAAGGGTGAATGTGCTTTGTCTATTACCCAATTACCTTCGAATACCTCAAGTTGTATCCAATCACCACCCTATGAGCAACCTCCCTGAGGCAACAAGGAATAGTGTCAAAATATAGAATCAATATCCAAGATATCCTTGAGTACCTCAAGTCTAAGGATACTTGCACCATTGCTATGATGAGATTATCATTGTCATTTGAATAGATTATCCATATGATTTTCTCATAGCTAGTCATTTAATGTACTTAGCTACACCTAGCAAGCATCCACATGTCAACTCTAAACATCTCATGTTTACAAATTATGAGATCTTTTACTCGATCCAATTAAGGAGTGTAACATGTGCTAATCTGTCCGGATTATCAATGTCCTGTCTCATTAATCCTATGACTAGGGATAATTTTGATACTAACATAATTACATATGATAAGAATCTCAATATCATGATCTCATCATGATTTCCTTTATGGTATGTTATGTATCAAGGACTTGATTAATTGATTTAAGATCACTATCAATTCATATATCAAATGAACATCAAATTAATGAAAAAGCCTTTTTTTAATCAAATAAATTTGTACAATAATTGCTAAAGGTGATTGCCTTTAGAGCACTCTTCTAACATCATATCCTTCTCATATTGTTCCAGTTTATAACATTGAGGTCAAGGGACTCATGAACAAGCAAGTACCATTAGTCATGATCCTATGGAGATATCATACAACAGAAGAGGCTACTTGGGAAAGTGAAGAAGTGATGAAATCCAAGTATCCACAACTATTTAGACATAGTACAATAGGTACTTTTGGGGATAAGATTCTTTAAAGTGGAGAGAAATGTAACACTCTCAAGTTAGGGATTAGAAATAACATGTTAATAAAATGTTGAACCTTGAGGGGTATTTCCGTCATTTTGATGCTAACAAATAAAATAGCAATAATGTATTTAACAATGCTTTTGTTCTAAGTATGTTGAACAGGATATATCTTGAATAGAATATGAAAGACAACTTTTGAAGATCAAAATCAGAAGAAATAGCAAAGTCACGATCGTGAGTACTTATGTCACGCCCGTGAATATAGCTTAGCGCCAACTTTCCATCATTCAAATTTTACGGCCATAAAGGATTATATCAACCGTGAATGATCAAATTAGTCATGCCCGTGAGATAACATGTCAAATTTTTCTAGAGAGTTTCATGGCTAGTGTCACCACTTGGACCATGGCTTGGAAGAATATTCACGCCCGTGATCAAACACTTCAAATTAATCTAGAGAGCTTCATGGCTAGAGTCACCACTTGGACCACGACTTGGAAGAACATTCATGATCGTGACACATATATTCACGCTCATGAATGAGGACAAAGAAACATGTCAGGCAAGAAGTTAAGAGTTGGTTCAACGGCTATTTTCGCATTAAATGCACCCAAATGGCTATAATTCGCAAAGGAAGTATAAATGTAAGTCATTTATGAATCCTAACAAGAAGAACAACAATTACTTTGAATCTTTAATCTTGTTGTGGCCTTGTGCATTAATTAATTTTCAGCAAAACCTTTATTCTTTGTAAAAACCTAATTGCTCATAATTTCTGAGCATTGTGGGTTGGTGAGTGTTTTCATTGTAAAAAATTACTCAAGTGAGTTTGGGTATATTGGGTTAAGAGTGAAACACTTGTAAGGGTTTATTGTGTGAGCCATAAAACACAAGGAATTGGTTTATAGTGTGAGCCATAAAACACAAGGAATTGGTTTATTGTGCGAGCCATTAAACCACAAAGGAATTTCTGGGTTAGATGTTAGCCATTGAGAGAAACACCATGTACTCAGAAGATACCATTTGATTAGAGAAATCATTGGTAGGAATGATGTAAATATAGAAAGAGTGTCCACTTATCAGAATATTGCTGATCTTTTAACTAAGCCACTTCCCTAAAAGAAGTATGATTCTCATGTACTCGCCTATGGAATTAAATACAAAGGCAATTGGCTTTAGTGCAAGTGGGAGCTTGTTAGAGGAGTGCTTTAAAGGAAATCACTTTTAACACTTATTGTACAAATTTGTTTGATTAATAAAAGGCTTTTTCATTAATTTGATGTTCATTTGATATATGAATTGATAAGTGATCTTAAATCAATTTATGAAGTCCTTGATACATAACATTGCATGAAGGAAATCATGATGAGAACATGATATTAAGATTCTTATCATGTGAAACTATGTTAGTATCAAAATTATCCATAGTCATAGGATTAATGAGATGGGACATTATTAATCCAGATAGACTAGCACATGTTACACTCCTTGATTGGATCGAGTAGTAGATCTCATAATCTAAAAACATGAGATGTTTAGAGTTAACATGTGGATGTTTGCTAAGTATAGCTAAGTACATTAGATGACCAACTATGAGACAATCATATGGATAATCTATTCAAATGTCAATGATAGTCTCATCATAGCAATGGTGTAAGTATCCTTAGACTTGAGGTACTCAAGGATATCTTGAGTATTGATTCTGTATTTTGACACTATTCCTTGTTGCCTCAGGGAGGTTGCTCATAGGGTGGTGATTGGATACAACTTGAGGTATTCAAAGGTAATTGGGTAACCAACAAAGGATTAACCCCTCATGATAGAAGGAGTGTATACCCATGGCCTCTTGTCATGGTCATTACTTGGGAATCTCTGCCGGAGTGGAAATGTCGTAAAGATGGTCTTCAATGACATATCTTATAGAGTAATGAGCCTCAAGGATAAGAACTAATATTACTTGGACTAGACGTGACTTAGTCAGTCTAGTGAAAGTTGACACATGTCCATACTCTGAACCAAGTGGGGTATAGAATGGTTATAGAATGGTGAAAGGAATAATTGCACGGAAATTATCTATGGAAAGGTTCGTAGTCAAACTACTGACTTTCCAGTCAATTGGGGGTCATGATGTGTTGCTAGATACCGCTCATGACTAACTTAAATTAATTGTTAATTTAAGTGACCAACATAATCGGGAACCTAATGGGTCATAGGCATTGAAGATATGGAGAATGAGTAAAATGGTCTTGGATAGGATCCAAAATACGAGAGAATTATTTCGGGATGGATCACGATGGATCGCGATGAGATCGCACAAAAAAATCTTTCGGGAGGGTCACGGGCCCGTGCAGGCTAGGCAGGCTGCTGGGCTGCCCAGCAACAGCCTGTAGCAGGCCCAGCACGCTGCTGCCTCCCTCCCGTTGGCCAACGGTAGAATTTGGCCTTATTTAGGCCAATTATGACCAATTACTATTCATTCATTTCCCTTTTCTCCATTTTTGACTTTTCATCTTTTCTTTGAATTTGATTCAAATAGAAAAGACATCAAATGGCACAAAATGGACATGAAAATATTTTTTTTATGAAAAAAATATTTTTAAGAAAACGAAAATTCTTTCAAGAACACTTTCAAAGCTAGCACTTTGAATTTGTTCAAACCATTTTCTTTTGATAGTTTCTTCTTCATTATTCGCATGGATTATCGTTAGAGACATCCTAATGTGGATTGTTGTGGTTTGCTACAATCCAACAAAGTGATGGTTTGAAGAACAAATAAGAAATTACAAGGTATAATTTCTAACCTCTATATTTATATAAATTAGTTTTAATGGCATAACTATGATCTTTTGTTTCGGGTTTTGAAAATTTTATTTTTCCACTGCGTTTATGTATATGATTCATTCTTCAAAACCTAACATTATATACACACTTGATATGTTTAAATGAGATTATATGCAATAAGATAATATGATTGAGAGCTGTGAATATGTACAAGGTGCTTGTAAACGCAAAGTAATATGTGACGATTATATAAGGATATGAATTGTGACATATATGATAATGATACTTGGAATGTCATTAAATATGCCTATTCACTATTCGAAGACTAGTTAGGATATGTGGCATGCCATTAAGGGGGATATGGTACTATAGAACATTTATGCATACGGTTTGTTACTTATTTGGGTGGCTAAAGCTCGGGTAAGAGCGCTTCTGATTTGAGATACAGAATTTGCACATATGCATGCATTTATTATATTGCTTATTAGGGTGACTTAAGCTCGGGTAAGAGTGCTCCTTATTTGAGATGTGAAATTTGCAATACAGACAGACATAGATGGTGAGCAGGATGGCTTAAACTCAGGTAAGAGCGCTTTTATTTCACAACTAGCATCCAGGTAGTTTGAGTCTAGAGTATTGGGCTCAAAAACCAGAATTTGGTAACACAGTATATGAAAATTGTGTTAAGAAATCAAAATTTTTCAACACAATACAATGAAATTTGTAATACACTAATTGTTTATACAGTATATAGAAAGCAGTGGATTAGAATACAGATACATCCTAGACAAGGGATGTGAAAACCAGTAATCAGATTTATATAAAAAACATGTAATATGAATATGTGCTCTACATTATGAATTTTACTATGCTTATAATGATATAAAAATGTTATGAATGAGTTCATTTCTGAATAGCCATATATATGACAATGTCATCAGGTACACAAGTATGTTCAAATTGTGATTGCTATATTAATATGTGAATGCATGTGAGAATTTAAATATTTATATGTACCACTAAGCTTTTAGTAGCTTAGCATGTAGACTTTCCTACATATAGGTTTGGAGTCGTAGACTATTAAGTGATGCGAAAAGAAAAGAAAGCCAATCAGAGTGACCCGTGTTGGGCCTGTATTATCATTTCATGCATTTTATGTATTTTTTCACATATCATGGGATAGAGACAATAAATTTACATTTTAATAAAGGCATGTATCTGCAATTTAGGAAATTTGAATTATTATGAATTTTTGTAATAAGGGTAGTTGTTGCCCAGGATAGGTATGGTTTGATTATTTTTATTAATACTTAGATATAGGTAATGGTTTTATATAGATTGAGTTAAATGAATTATCGATATAAAAACATGTTAGAAAAAAGTTTTAATTTAGACAGGTAGATTCAATTCTAATCATGTGGCATCCTTCTATACAATGAGGGTTTGCCCTATATGTGCAGAGGGTGTTATATTTAGTGGTATCGGATCTTAGGTTTAGGCGATTCTAGACCTAAGTGGATTATAGGGTTATCAGTCATGCATACATGTCTCGTCTCACTCTGACTTTGTCTACTTCTCTATCAACTTGTAGGATTAGAGTGAGATGGCATTTGAATCGAATGATGTGGCTAAGAGCCAGAGCTCTCCACATAATAGAGCACCGAACCAGTCTAATGCAACTAGTATTCAGGGTCCACAGTATAGTACCAGTCCTTGACCCATGGCCTTATAAACAAGCTATCCTAGACCAGATTCCATTGATGCATCAAATAAAAGGTCTACTGCAATAGATAGTTAGAGTTGTGCCACCAACACCAATTCCTCACCTCCACTATTGAGGCCGAGGGTACGATTGGACAAGCTCATATATTTGGAGCTACTGATTTTTTGGGAACAAAGGATGATGATCCTGCTGCTGCTAAATATTGGATTGAAAAGATAGATAGGGTCTATGACGAATTTGATATGGCCACTGATCAAAAGGCCAAGTATGTTGTCTCTTTGTTACAAGAAGATGCCTATGACTAGTGGAAGATAGTTTTGTTGAAACTAGATGTTCCATAGCCTATGACTTGGGACTTATTTGTGATTGAATTTAAGGAACAATACGTTCCTTTGATTTATATGGATGAGAAGAAGAGAGAATTCCTGAGCCTTAAGTAGGGCAATATGACAGTGACAGAGTATTAGAGAGAGTTTACTCAACTGAGTAAATATGCTTATGAGATGATCACAAGTTAGAGAGCCAAGTACAAGAGGTTTGAGTATGGACTCAATGTAGAGATAGGCAATTTTGTCACTACACTTAAGCATGATAGCTTCACTAAGCTAATTTCAGCTGTCGTTAGTGTGGAACAGATGAAGAAGAAGAGATTTGAGGAAGATACTAGATGGATAGTGACTCTAGTGAACCAGTCTTCAGGCAAGAAGGGTCGATTCCACCTATAGTCTCATGGCAGGAGTCAGGGATAGAGTAAGGGTTATACTCAGGGCAGTTCATCTAGGAGGGGACAACCCTCTAGGTCTACATCTGTAGCAGGTAGCAATCAGACACAGGCTACCAAGGATAGCATTCCAGTTTATGGTACCTACCATAAGAGTCACAGAGGAGAGTGCTGGAAGTACACAAATGTAGGTCTAAAAATCATATGAAAAGAGATTGTCCTCTAATGACTGACAGTGTACTAGCGCAGACTACATGGTCAACTCTATTTTAGCCCAGGAAACAGACCAAAGGTTGTATAGGACCTATCCAGGCAATCTCTAAGACTGTCAATAGACCAGGACTAGGCCGAGCGCCAACTATAGCTTATGTTATGAGGGCTAAAGATGACCATGAGGCTATAAATGTGTTTGTTGGTATGTTTTCTCTTTATGACTCTAATATATGTGCATTGATTGATTCAGGTTCAACACACTCATATATATGCACAAACACTCCTAGACTAAACAATATGATTAGTGAGAATCTTGAATATGAAATTGAGGTTAGCAATCCCTTAGGGCACAGTATAATTGTGAATTGGGTATATAGATGTTGTCCTTTGATTGTACAAGGGAGAGAGTTCCCAGTAGACTTGATAGAGTTTCCTTTTCGGGAATTTGATGTTATATTAGGCGTGGATGGGTCATTTCAATGATGACGATAAAGAAAATGTTGAGAAAGGGATGTGAGGCCTATTTGGCTCATTTTGTGGATACTAGAAAAGGAAGTCCAAAACTTCAGGATATCCCCACAGTACATGAATTTCCAGATGTATTCCCTAAAGATATATTGGGATTACCACCTCATAGAAAGGTTTAGTTCTCTATAGAGCTCACTCTGGGAACAACACCTATATCTGTAACGCCATACAGAATGGCACCATCAAAATTGAAAGAGCTCAAGGCTCAGCTACAGGAATTATTAGCGGAGGGTTATATTAGACCGAGTGTATCACCATAGGGTGCACCAGTGTTATTTGTGAAAAAGAAATGTTAACCTTGAGGGGTATTTCCGTCATTTTGATGATAATAAATAATATAGCAATATTGTATTTAACATACGTGTTTTTTTAAGTATATTATACAGGACATGAAATAAAATAACAAGAATGGAGAATTGGAAGAATAATCCTTGAGAAACAAAAAGCAAGAAGTAGCACGTTCACTACCGTGACTCTAGGAGTCACTCCCGTGAAGCCAACTAGTCGTTACCAAGAAACCAACATTTGAAGTTCACGACCATGAAGGAAAACCAAACCGTGAAGTAAGCATTTCAATCACCCTCATGAAGAAAGGTGTCACCCCCGTGAAGCTTCATGCAAATTTCATTCCAGAAAGCTTCACGACCAGAGTCACCACTTAGTTCACGGCTGGGAAGAGTGTCATGCCCGTGACTAATTAAAGTCACGCCAGTGACTCTATATGTCAAAACATACCAGAGAGCTTCACGACCAAGGTCACCACTTCAGTCACAGCTTGGGAAGAACTGTCACCCCCGTGACAAGCATATTCACGCCCGTGAACAATGAAAGAGAAAAATATCAGGCGCGATTTTTTGGTTGGTATAACGGCTAGTTTCTTATTTAATGCACCCCAACGGCTATATTCAGCCATGAGAGTATAAATGGAAGTCATTTATGCATTAAGAAAAAAGAGAATGACAAGAAAAACAAAAGATTAGAATATACTTCAAATCACAAGCTATCTTGTACTTTTATACTTTGAGAACTAATTCATTCTCTGTAAAAATCTTATTGCTCCTCATATTTGAGCAATAAAGATTTATAAGTAGTTATCTCTGTAATCTTTACTCAAATAAGCATTGGGTAGTTTTGGGTTAAGAGAATAACACTTGTAAGGGTTAGTTGTGTGAACCTCCAAAACACAAATTAAAAGGTTGTTTGTGTGAGCCTGTAAAACACAAAGTGTAGGTTGTTTGTGTGAGCCTGTAAAACACAAAGTGTAGGTTGTTTGTGTGAGCCTGTAAAACACAAAGGAATTGATTATTGTGTGAGCCATTAAAACACAAGGGATTTCTGGGTTAGGTGTGAGCCATTGTGAGAAACACTATAGTTGGGAGTGAGCTTGTAAAACTCCATTGTAACACTTAGTGTGTTAGTGAAACTCCCAATTGCGATTGGGGAGAGGAGTAGGGTTTGTTAATACCCGAACCTCTATAAATCTTTGTGTTTGATTTTCTCTATCCCTTCTAAAGTTAACAATTTTATTTCCGCACCTTAAAGTTTAATTTTTGAAACTTCAATTCAACCCCCCTTCTTGGTCTAATATCTGGGCAACAATTGGTATCAGAGCCTTGTCTAGCATTGAAGCCTAAAAAGTGCTAGTAAAGAGTAAGATATGGCCAGTGAAGGATTCCAGAGTCTCAAACCTTACTTTGATGGATTAAATTATGCCCATTGGAAGTTTAGGATGGAGACATACTTGGATAGTGAAGGAATTGAAGTCTGGGATAGTGTACGAAAAGAATGGACACCACCAACCAGAAGAGGAGCTGATGGTGAAGAGGAAATCCTATCAAGAGATGATTGGATAGAGCCCCAAAGAAGAGCAAATTTAAAAAACAAGAAGGCAATGACAATTCTATCAAGCTCATTATCTATTGAAGAATGTGGGAGAATACAGCACTGCTCAACAGCATATAGTATGTGGAAGACATTGGAGAACTATTATGAGGGAACTAAGCAAGTCAAATCCAAGAAGATTCAACTTCTAACCTCAGAATATGAGCTCTTCAAGATGAAATCAAATGAGTCAATCACTGACATGACCAACCGTCTTCTATCCATTATAAATGGAATGAGGAAACTTGGGAAGCATCTGAGTTTGGAAGATGTAAACAATAAAATCCTGAGAAGTCTTCCTCTTAAAGACTATGGTTCAAGAGTTGCTGGCATAGAAGAAGCAAATGAAGATATGAGTATCATGAACACTGATGTACTGATTGGCAAGCTTCTCACACATGAGATGGCAGTAAAGAGAGATAGAGAGCTTGAAGCAGAGCCAGAGAAAAGAAAACCCTTAGCACTCAAAGCCTCTACTTCAAAAGAAGAAAGTGAAGATGATGAAGAGATGAGTGATGATGAAAATGAGGACATCGCTATGCTTTCAAGAAGATTAAAAAGAATCATTGGAAAAAAGATGAGCAATTCCAGAAGATTCAAGCAAAGAAACCTCAAACAAACTTCAAATGATACACACAGAAGTAAGGAAGAGGTAAAATGCTATGAATGTGGAAAGAAAGGACATATCAAACCAGAATGTCCAAGGCTCAAGAAGCATAAGAGCAAATACCAAAGAGACAATGGGGAGAAAGGTCACAAAGCCACATGGGATGATGAAAGCACTTCAAGTGAAAAAGATGATAATGAAAGTGAAGAGGTCAACCTATGTTTCATGGCTATTGAGGATCACATCTCGGACAAAGTAAGATCACTACACTCATACTCTTTCAATAATGATAGTAGTGATAATGATAGTGATAGTGATGATGATGATGATGATGAGCAAAGCCTAATAGAAGAATTAAATATAGAATTAGAGAAATATAGAACTAAATTTAGTATCTATAGAAATAATATCTCTAATTTGAAAAATAAGATAGATGGCTTAGAAAATGAGAACATAAAGCTTAAATCATCTAATGAATCTCTTCAAAAGTCATTAGATGAATACCCATCAAGACCCTCAACAGCTTCACTGTTAAAAGAAAATAACACTTTGAAAAATGAAGTTGAAGAACTTAGAAATTCCATTTCTAAATTTCACAAGGGTAAAGAGAGCTTAGATACTCTCATTATGTCTTAAAGACCACCTTTAGTTAGACATGGTCTAGGGTTTAAGGACACATCATCATCTTCTCACAAAACTATATTTGTAAAATCTAAAAAATCTCCATCTCCACACCTATTAGAACAACTCCAATAAATAAGCATGTTAAACCTTCTATACAGAAAAAGAATAATCATGCCTTTATGTATAAGGAGTATGCATCTAGAAAAATGAAAATTAATCATGATTGTGCATGCCATTGTTCTCAAAATCAGTCTAATAGAATTATGGCATTCAAATACATTGTAAGACCAAAAAGCAAGTTTAGACCGAAACAATGTAATTATTGTATGAAAATTGGTCACGTAAATAAAAATTGCTGGATAAGGAAGGCTCATTGGCAACCTTCATGTGCTAACCCCCAAGGACCCAAACTCATTTGGGTACCTAAATATCATACTTGATTTGTAACTCTATAGGTATGGCAAAAGTCCACAATAAACAAAAATGCATGGCTAGTAGACAGTGGATGCTCAAGGCATATGACAGGAGACAAAGAACTCTTCAATGAAATCAAAAGTATTGATGGAGGTAAATTTACCTTTGGAAACAATGCAAAGGGTAAGGTAATTGGCATTGGTTCTATTGGTGTTAATGGTACTACTTTTATTAAGGATGTTTTACTTGTTGATGGCTTGAAACATAACTTGTTAAGTGTAAGTCAATTATGTGATAAAGGAACAAAGTAATCTTCACTTCAAATGAATGTCTTGTAATCTCTATTGATGGTCAAGAAATATTTAAAGGAAATAGAGATATCAATACGTACATAATAAACTTACATGAACTATGTAACCATTCCTCTAAGTGTCTTGTGACTACTAGTGATGAATCTTGGCTGTGGCATAGAAGACTTGGTCATGCTAACATGGATTTAATACAAAGTCTCAGCACAGGAGAGCTAGTAAAAGGATTACCAAGAGTTAAATATGAAAAAGGCAAGACATGTGATCCTTGTCAAAGAGGAAAGCAACACAAGTCATCTTTCAAAGCCAAAAACATAGTAAGTACTTCAAAACCCCTTCAACTCCTACATTTAGACTTATTTGGACCTACTAGGGTTGCTAGCTTAGGAGGAAAACTTTATGCATTTGTCATCATAGATGACTACTCTAGATTTACTTGGGTAATTTTCTTAGCTCAAAAGAGTGACGCTTTTGAAAATTTCAAAAACTTTGCTAAAAGAGTTCAAAATGAAAAAGGATACTGCATTTCAAAAATAAGAAGTGATCACGGTAAAGAATTTGAAAATGAAAACTTTGAAAATTTTTGTCTTGAACATGGCATTTCACATAATTTCTCATCTCCTAAAACACCTCATCAAAATGGAGTAGTTGGAAGGAAAAATCGAACATTAATTGAAATGGCAAGAACAATGCCTAATGAATATGAATTACCAACATATTTTTGGGCTGAAGCCACAAACACTGCATGTTATATTTCAAATCGAGTTTTCAAAAGACCTCTTTTAAACAAAACCTCATTTGAGCTATGGAATGGAAGAAAGCCCTTGGTATCATACTTTAGAGTATTTGGATGCAAGTGTTTTATATTGAACACCAAGGACAATCTTGGAAAATTCTCCTCTAAGTATGATGATGGTATCTTTTTAGGATACTCTACAACCAGCAAAGCATATAGAGTATTTAATAAAAGATCATTAACAGTGGAAGAATCCATGCATGTTGGTTTTAATGAATCTAGTAAACTTGATCTTGTGAAAGGTAGTGCTCTTGATGATGTTGTAGATGATATGGAAAAACTTGTCATTGAAAATGGAAAAGAAGAAAACGATCAAGAAAATCTACTACCTCAAAATCAAGAACAAATGGAGCAAGAACTTCCAAAAGAATGGAGAATGAACAGAAATCATCCAAAAGAGCAAATAATTGGTGATCTATCAAGGGGAGTAAGTACTAGATCTCATTTCAAGCATTTAGTCACTGACATAGCTTTTATTTCACAAATTGAGCCTAAAAACATTGATGAGGCTCTTAATGATGAAAGTTGGGTAATTTCCATGCAAGAGGAACTCAACCAATTTGAGAGAAATAAGGTATGGAACCTAGTACCAAGACCTAAGAATCATCCAATCATAGGCAGCAAATGGGTATTTAGAAATAAGTTAGATGAACAAGGGTTAATAACCAGGAATAAAGAAAGACTAGTTGCAAAAGGATATAATCAGGAAGAAGGTATAGACTATGATGAAACATATGCACCGGTAGCTAGATTAGAAGCTATAAGAATACTCTTAGCATATGCATGTCACATGAATTTCAAACTTTTTCAAATGGATGTGAAAAGTGCATTTCTAAATGGCTATATAGATGAAGAAGTGTATGTAGAACAACCACCAGGTTTTGAAAGCTATAATTTGCCAAATCATGTTTTTAAACTTTCAAAAGCTTTGTATGGTTTAAAACAAGCTCCAAGAGCTTGGTATGAGAGACTAAGTTATTTTTTACTAGAAAATAGCTTCAGAAAGGGAAATGTTGACACTACACAGTTCATCAAAAAGCATAAGCATGAGATACTAATTGTTCAAATTTATGTTGATGATATAATATTTGGTTCTACTAATGAGCTGCTTTGTCAAGAATTTGCTAAGTGCATGACTAGGGAATTTGAAATGAGCATGATGGGAGAACTTAAGTATTTCCTTGGTCTACAAATCAAACAAAGCAATGAGGGCATATTCATCAACCAATCCAAATATGACAAAGAGTTAATCAAAAAATTTGGTATGGAAGGATGCAAAAATGCCAAGACTCCTATAAGTACATCAACAAAACTGGACAAAGATGAAAAGGGTAAGAGCATTAATGAAAATATTTATAAAGGTATGATCGGATCACTTTTATATCTCACTGCTTCTAGACCCGATATTATGTATAGTGTTTGCTTATGTGTGCGATTTCAATCATGTACCAAAGAATCTCATCTAAATGCTGTAAAAAGTATTTTAAGATATTTACATGGAACATTGCATCTAGGTTTATGGTATCCTAGGAATTCATCTTTCGATATTATAGGATATTCAGATGCAGACTATGCTGGTAGTCTTTTGGATAGGAAAAGCACTTCAGGGACTTGTCACTTCATTGGAGAATGTTTGGTTTCTTGGTTTAGTAAGAAACAAGTTTCAGTTGCTTTATCAACTGCTGAAGCTGAATATGTAGCAGTTGGATGTTGTTGTACACAAATTATTTGGATAAAACAACAACTTAAGGACTATGGTCATAAGATGAACCATATACCTATAAAATGTGACAACACCAGTGCTATAAATCTTTCAAAGAATCCTATTCAACACTCTAGAAGTAAACATATTGACATTAGACATCACTTTATTAGAGATCATGTTCAATATGGAGATATTGAATTAGAATTTGTATGCACAGAAAAGCAATTAGCAGATATTTTCACTAAATCTCTAAATGAGGAAAGATTTAATTTCATTAGAAGAGAACTAGGTATGATTGATGGATTAACCTTGTGATTACAAAAATATGAAATTTTTAATTATTGATCTTAAAACATCTCATAAGTTATAAGATAAAGTTTTTTGATGAGAATTTATGCTTTATGAAGTAAAATCTTTGTTGAAATGATTTAGTCTTGTTGCAGAACTTAATTTCAATCTGATGAAAATTATAGGGGAGTCACGCCCGTGACTTATACTCACGCCCGTGACTTAAGTGGCTCAAAGAGGCAGTGTCGTTCACGACTTTGGTTCACGACATGCTTCACGGCTTCAAGTAGTGAAACATTGTTTCACGGCTTGAGTCATGCCCGTGGATAAAAATATTCACGCCCGTGACGCTTTTTCACTCCTGTGAACCATTACGCTTCAAAAACTCACATAAGCTTTCACGCTTTGGGTCACGGCATGATTCACGGATTCAAGTGGTGAAACATAGTTTCACGACTTTCATCACGCCCGTGGCAAAGAACTATCACGCCCGTGATAGAGTGGCACGCCCGTGATTAATTACACCCAAAAACTCACAGACGCTTTCACGCCTTGTGTCACAGCTTGCTTCACGGGTATAAGTAGTGAAATTCAACAGTTCACGCCCGTGACAATATATTCACCTCCGTGACCTATGATCATGCACGCCCGTGATGTTCATGGATCATGCCCGTGAACACATTCACGATTTCATTCACGGGTGGAACACTGCTTCAGCAAACTGTGAACATGACTATTCACACCCATGACACCCCAAGCCACGCCCGTGAATGTATCGAATATATAAGAAAACATCCGGTTACAATCTTCATTTCAACTCTCCATCTTCCAAAACCGCTCTCATTTACTCTCATTCATTGAGACATTGAAGATTCTGACTCCAAAGGCTTGATATTTCACTATAAATACCATCAAAAAGTTCAAATCTTCAGCAAAAATCATACACTTCTAGGGTCTTTTATCAAAATTTCTGTCAAAATCTTCTTCAACTCCATCAACTACTAAATTTCTTCAAATATGGAGTCTACTTCATCAAAGGGAAAGAGAAAGAAGTCTCATGCACCAAAGAGGTATTCAGATTACCTCATGAACATCATTCCCAAAAGTTGCCATCCTCGGTATGCAACTTTGAAAAAGAGACCTATTTTATCATCAACGTCCTTCGAATGGCAGACATTCCGTAATCTTGGACTCGAGATGGCTATGACAGAGCAACTTCAAGCCTGTCATCTAAGAGAATTTGTTCAAATTCATCTGCCAACCCTACGGGAGCCAACGCTGGAATTTCTCAGCACCATGCAGGTTTTACCAACTGGAGTGGTGAAATTCCAACTATGCAAAAATGAAAACACCTTCAGTGCCATCGCTTTTGGAGAATTATTCAACCTACCATCTGATGGCATTCTGAATGAGACTGAGGTAGAATTCTCTGCCCCTGCAGCATGGACACATGTTGGCACGGATTGCAGCTGGGATGTTAATAAAACTAAGAGCACACATCTCAAGACCCCAGTACACAGGTATTTGCATAGGTTTCTAACCTATAGCATTTTTACTCGGGGAGAGAGCAATGGAACTATTAGGAAGTCAGAACTCTTCCTATTCGAGATGGCTCGCAGGGGAATCACAGTGGCGCTTTCCAGATGGTTTGCAAACCATCTTCTCTCCATCGCCACCAAGCCTACAGGAGATATCCTGATTGGAGCTTATGTCACTCATATGGCAGTAAAGCTCAATTACTTGAAGCTGGATAACCATCACTTCAACATCATTCCTGCACACCCACGAGATAGGCTGGATATAGAGTCATTCATCAAGATGGGAGCAGCTGTCAGAATCATTTTTCAGAATGATATCTTCTACTGCTTCACTGATACTGCTGGAGAGATTATCTGTGAAGATCATAACACGGAGGATTTTAAAGCAGGCCTCCAGGGAGTCCAGCAGAAAAAGAGGGCTAGGATTGAGGAAGCAACTCCAGCCATCGGGCAGGACATTGGACAGTCCTCAGCCTCCACACCATCTTTAGCACAGCAGGTGGTCGACCTCTTGGCACCACGTTTCGAGCAGCTGCAGACATCCATGGATGAGAGGTTGGAAAACCTCAAGGACTTCATGGAGTCTCGGATCGACAGTCTTGAGGCTGAAGTAGCTAGGCTTCGTGATAGGATGACTGGCTAGGATATAGGCTAGAGTGTAGCCTAAATTTGTTATGTTTGATCATTTTTTGTTTGTTATGTTTGCTTATGTAGGAAATCTTAAATTTCCTTTCATAGTTTGTATCCCTTCCTTCATAATATATATTTGCTTTTATTTACTTTAATCTACATATTCTTTTTGATTGATGACAAAAGGGGGAGAAAACTAGCAATATATGATAGATAATATATGATAAGGGAAAGTAGTATCAAACTAGCAATAATAAGAATAGTGAATCAAAAAGTGAAACAGACTTTGAATTGATTTAAAAATCTTGATTCAACTTTTCAGATGCAAAGTAGAAAAACTGAGCTTTTATACACTTTAAATATAACCTAAGTATACTTTGCATACACCTTAAGAGCAAGTTACAAATAAAAACATGCCATGATACACCTTACATATACTTTATGTCTTGAAAAGGAATTATGGTATATATTGGATATACTTCTCATATAACTTGCATATACTTAAAAACTAGTTAAAATGCTACATCTTTATTTACTATTCTTGCATATTATATTTTTATTCTAAGTATATTTTGAGGGGGAGACTTCTCAAAAACACATATTGCTAGATTATTTGTCACCATCAAAAAGGGGGAGATTGTTAACCTTGAGGGGTATTTCTGTTATTTTGATGATAATAAATAATATAGCAATATTGTATTTAACATACGTGTTTTTGTAAGTATATTATACAGGACATGAAGTAAAATAGCAAGAATGGAAAATTGGAAGAATAATCCTTGAGAAACAAAAAGCAAGAAGTAGCACGTTCACTGCCGTGACTCTAGGAGTGACTCCCGTGAATCCAACTAGCCGTTACCAAGAAACCAACATTTGAAGTTCACGACCATGAAGAAAAACCAAACCGTGAAGTAAGCATTTCAGTCACCCCCGTGAAGAAAGGTGTCACCCCCGTGAAGCTTCATGCAAATTTCATTCCAGAGAGCTTCACGACCAGAGTCACCACTTAGTTTACGGCTAGGAAGAGTGTCATGCCCGTGACTCTATATGTCAAAACATACCAGAGAGCTTCACGACTAAGGTCACCACTTCAGTCACGGCTTAGGAAGAACTGTCACCCCCGTGACAAGCGTATTCACGCCCGTGAACAATGAAAGAGAAAAATGTCAGGCGCGATTTTTTGGTTGGTATAACGGCTAGTTTCTTATTTAATGCACCCCAACGGCTATATTCAGCCATGGGAGTATAAATGGAAGTCATTTATGCATTAAGAAAAAAGAGAATGACAAGAAAAACAAAAGATTAGCATATACTTCAAATCACAAGCTATCTTGTACTTTTATACTTTGAGAACTAATTCATTCTCTGTAAAAATCTTATTGCTCCTCATATTTGAGCAATAAAGATTTATAAGTAGTTATCTCTGTAATCTTTACTCAAGTAAGCATTGGGTAGTTCTGGGTTAAGAGAATAACACTTGTAAGGGTTAGTTGTATGAACCTCCAAAACACAAAGTGTAGGTTGTTTGTGTGAGCCTGTAAAACACAAAGTGTAGGTTGTTTGTGTGAGCCTGTAAAACACAAAGGAATTGGTTATTGTGTGAGCCATTAAAACACAAGGAATTTCTGGGTTAGGTGTGAGCCATTGTGAGAAACACCATAGTTGGGAGTGAGCTTGTAAAACTCCATTGTAACACTTAGTGTGTTAGTGAAACTCCCAATTGCGATTGGGGAGAGGAGTAGGGTTTGTTAATACCCGAACCTCTATAAATCTTTGTGTTTGATTTTCTCTATCCCTTCTAAAATTAACATTTTATTTCCGCACCTTAAAGTTTAATTTTTGAAACTCCAATTCAACCCCCCTTCTTGGTCTAATATCTGGGCAACAAGAAAGATGGGTCTATGAGGCTATCCATAGACTATAAACATCTAAACAAGTTAACAATCAAAAATAGATATCCGTTAGCATAGATTGGTGACCTATTTGATCAGTTAAAGGGTGTATGTGTGCTTTCAAAATTTGATTTGAGATCAGGATATCACTGTTGAGAGTTAGGACAAAATATATAGCCAAAGTGTTGTTCAGAACTAGATACAGGCATTATGAATTTGTAGTTATCCCTTTTGGATTAACCAATTCCTAGACAGTCTTTATGGACTTAATGAACAGGGTGTTCAAACCCTAGTTAGAGCAGTGTATAATGGTCTTTATTGATGACATTCTGGTGTATTCTAAAACACTTGAGTAGCATGATCAACACTTGAGAATAGTATTACAGACATTTAGGGAGCAAAAATTGTATATCAAGTTCTCAAAATGTGAATTTTGGCTTGATGAGGTAACTTTTCTAGGACACATTGTGTCATCAGATGGTATTCAAGTCGATGCTAGCAAGGTAAAGGCTATTATGAGTTTGAAGCCTCATTGCAATGTGATAGAGATTAGAAGTTTCCTTAGATTAGCTGGTTACTACAGAAGGTTTATTAAAGGATTTTGTATGATTGCTTCTCTTTTAATCAGACTATTAAGAAAGGATGAGAAATATGAGTGGACCGAGAAATGCCAGGAGAGTTTTGATAGTTTCAAAAAGATGTTAACAGAGGCTCCAATTTTGACGCAGTCAGTTCTTGATAAGGAATATATAATCTATAATGATGCTTCTCAAAATGGATTGGGGTGTGTACTTATGCAAGAAGGCAAGGTAGTGGCATACGCATCCAGACAGCTAAAGGTTCATGAGAAAATTTATCCCACATATAACTTAGAGTTGGCGGCCATTATATTTGCACTAAAGATATGGTATCCTTATCTTTATGGGGAGAGATGTTTCATCTATACAAACTATAAGAGTCTAAAATACCTGCCTACATAGAGAGATCTCAACTTAAGATAGAGATGGTGATTAGAGCTGATAAAAGATTACAACTGTGTTATTGATTCCCACCCAGGTAAGGCCAATGTTGTGGCTGATGCATTGAGTAGGAAGATGGTGGCCGAGTTGCACATCCAATGACACTTAATTAGGAGATTATTAACATGCAGAGACAAGATAGTAGGCTTGTGGAAATAGTTGAGTCGATCTCTAAGGGGGGAGAGATCATATTATACAGTTGAATATGATGGTGGAATATACTATCAAGGTTGTTTATGCATGCCTAGTGTTGTTGAGCTAAAACAGAGGATACTACATCAAGCACATGAGACCAGGTATACTATGCATCCCAAAAGTATGAAGATGTATAATGACCTGAAGAGTAAGTACAGGTGGATAGGAATGAAATGAGATGTTACAAAATATACAACCAGATGCCTGACATGTCAACAGGTCAAGACAGAACATCAGGTACCAACAGGACTACTGCAACTTATCGATGTACTAGAATGGAAATGAGAGCAGATTTCTATGGATTTTGTGATTGGGTTGCCAGTAACTTCTTGGAAATTTGATGCTATATGGGTTATTGTGGATAGGCTTACAAAGTCAGCTCATTTCTTGCCTATTATGAGGGATTTTCCTTTGAACAAACTAGTAGAACTTTATGTCAATGAGATAGTATGACTTTATAGAGTGCTAGTCCCCATTGTTTTAGATAGAGATCCCAAGTTTACTTCTCAGTTTTAGAGTAGTCTATAGAGATCTTTGGGTACCAAGCTCAGTTTCAATACAGCTTTTCATCCCTAGATAGATGGTCAATCAGAAAGGGTCACACAAATCCTAGAGGATATGATGAGGAGTTGTGTGATTGAATTTAAGGGTAACTGAAATAAATATATTCCATTGATGGAATTTTCTTATAACAACATCTATCATTCTAGTACCAATATGGCTTTGTATGAGGCACTATATGGCAAGAAGTGCCGAACACCTTTGTATTGGATAGAACTTATAGCGAAGATTAGTGGGGTCAGACTTAGTACAAGAGATAGAGAAAAATGGACGGGTTATTCAGGAAAGATTGAAAATAGTTTTTGATAGACAAAAGTCATATGCAGCTTTCAAAAGGAAATATGTTGAGTATGCAGTGGGAGACCAAGTTTTCCTTAAAGTCTCTCCATGGAAGAAGTTTCTGAGATTTGGGAAGAAAGGCAAATTGAGCCTGAGATTCATTAGGCCTTATGAGATACTAGCGAGAGTGGGACCAATTGCTTATAGACTTGCTTTACCATTAGAGTTGAGCAAGATCCATGATGTGTTCCATGTATCCATGTTGAAAAGATACAAATATGATCTTTCTCATATTGTTTCAATAGAGGACATTGAGGTGCGACTGGACTTGACCTCTGATGAAGAACCAGTTCAGATTCTAGCCAAAAAGATCAAGGAACGCATGAACAAATGAGTACCATTAGTCAAGGTATTATGGAGAAATCATGTTATAGAAGAGGTTATATGGGAAAGTGAAGAAGTGATGAAAGCCCAGTATCCACAACTATTTAGAGACATATTAGGTAATTTCGAGGAAGAAATTTCTTTAAGGGGAGAGAAATGTAACACCCACAAATTAGGGCCTGGAAGTAATAAGTTAAATAAATATATTAAGGGTATATGGGAAGCATATGTGAGGTTAAGAGTATTAGAAACCATAAAATAATGAAAATATAAAAAAAAAAACTAAAGTTCCTAGCATTCACGTCTGTGACAAAGTTAATCACGGCCGTGAATGTCATGAATTTCAGTTTCACAAGCTGAAAAACTTCATGGTCGTGACACTAGTGTTCATGCTCGTGAAAACCTGTGGGTTTAAATATGGCAATGTTGTATTATTGATAGAAACTCACATAAATTCCAATCAGAAACCCTAGCCACCAACCTTGAAACCCAATAAATGAATTTCCTTCATTCCCTTTCAATTCCAGTTGATTAAACACAATATTTCTACCATAAATAGAGTAAAACTTGATTAAAAACGAAGCTTTTCCATCAAATATATTGAAATCGGAACTACGAATAATATAAAACACGTTCTGAAACTCTTGAATCAATCTATTTTCATGAAAATGAGGTAAGAATTCATGTTCCTATGTGTTCTTTGATTCATTCAATTTGTTGTTAGTGGGGGAATAAGGTTTAAGGGTTTAAGATAGATTTACAAGTTGTTCATGAAATGAATGTCAGTATAGAATGTATTGTGGCCTCTATTTTCATTCTAGGGACTGAGACTAACAGTGGAGACACCCACCAAACACAGTAAATGCATGAGAGTTGAGTTTTAAGGCTCCAATATTAAGGTTTGTACATAGATGCATTTTTATTCGATTTGGTATACTTGTAATGTGAATTATGGTTTCTAACATGTTAAGTGAATTGAACTGAAGATTTGGTATTGCTGAAAGCATGTTAATTAAATTGTTCAATCATGGAACACGTATGAAATTGATATATTGATAAATGAATATGTTTTGATGGTGTGATACTGATGAATGAGGCATTAAGCCTAGTTTGATGAATTAAAGTACGAATAAATGCATGTTGGTTGTTGATTTTACATTCTGAAATATGGGATGTGTTGATAGGTGTGGCTAACATTGGTTAGATTTAGAATTTTGCATGATTGTGTGTGATATTGGTTGACAACAATACTGCAATTTTGTTTCTGCATGATGTATCATGCCATGAAGCCAAGCTTCATGCCTATGAAAGGAATTCACCCCCGTGAAGCCAAGCTTCACTCCCATTAAAGTATGAATTTCTATGAAAGTTCAAGAGTTAATCATGGTTGAGTCATAAGTAGAAAACCGTGATAGAAGGCTTCATGCTCGTAAATATACTTTTCACGCCTGTGAAATGCCCTGTATCCAGAAATGAATAATTGAATGATATGATTGAGTTACCTGAAGATGATTTATATACACACTCGATATGTTTAAATGAGATTATATGCAATAAGATAATATGATTGAGAACCATAAATATACATTAGGTGCTTGTAAATAAAAAATAATATGTGACGACTATGTAAGGATATGAATTGTGACCTATATGATAATGATACTTGGAATGTAATTAAATATGCCCATTCTCTATTTGAGGACTAGCTAGGATAGGTGGCATGCCATTAAGGGGGTTACAGTATCGTAGAACATTTATGCATACGGTTTGTTACTCATCAGGGTGGCTTAAGCTCGGGTCAGAGCGCTCCTGATTTGAGATGCAGATTTGCACATATGCATGCAATTATTATGTTGCTCATCATGAAGGCATAAGTTCAGGTAAGAGCGATCCTGATTCGAGATGCAGAATTTGCAATACAGACAAATATAGATAGTGAGCAGGGGTGGCTTAAACTCAGGTAAGAGCGTTTTTATTTCACAACCAGTATCCAGGTAGTCTGAGTCTAGAGTATTGGGCTAAAAAACTAGAATTTGGTAACATAGTATACAAAAATTGTGTTAAGAAATCATAATTTGTCAATACAATACAATGAATTTTGTAATACACTAATTGTTTATACAGTATACAAAAAAGCAGTGGATTAGAATACAAGTACATCCTAGAGAAGGGATGCAAAAACTAGTAATAAAAAACCTGTAATGTGAATATGTGTTATACATGATAAAGTTTACTATGCTTATAATGATATAGAAATGTTATGAATGAGTTCATTTGTGAATAGCCATATATATGAAAATGTGGTCAGGCACACTAGTGAATGTTATATTAATATGTGAAAGCATATGATAATTTAAATGTTTATACGTACCACTAAGCTTTTAATAGGTTAACGTGTGGGTTTCCCTACATGCAAGTTTGGATCCATAGACTGTTGAGTGAGACTAAGAGAAGATAAAGTCAGTCAGAGTGACCATGCTGGGTCTGTATTATCATTTCATGCATTTTATGTACTTTTTTGCATATCATGGGATAGAGATAGTAAATTTACATTTTAATAAGGGCATGTATCTAAAATTTAGAAATTTTGAATTATTATGGATTTTTATAATAAGGTCAGTTGTTGCCTAGTATAGATATGGTTTGATTTTTGATTAATACTCAAATACAGGAAATGGTTTTATACAAATTGAGTTAAATGAATTATCAACATAAAAACATGTTAGAAAAAGTTTTAATTCAGACAAGTAGATTCAGTTCTAGTTGTGTGGCATTCATCTATAATCAGGTTATACGCATCTATCGTTTAGTAATAACAGATGTATATAATCAAGTTATACGCATCTGCTATTTTTAACAACAGACATGTATAATCATATTATACGCATCTGCTATTTTTAATGACAGACACATATAATCAAGTTATACACGTCTGTCACAACAAATTGACAGACACCTATTGTCTTTTCTTTTTTTTTCTCAATTAAAGCTCATATTATACTACCACCATTCATATATAACCTGCTTCAAAATTCATAATAATCTGCTTCAATATTGCAAGCCACAATAGGCATCCAACATTCAAGTCACAAATACTCAATAATCAATAATTCACAAAATATTCACAAGACAACACAAACTACAAAAATTAAATAAATCAAAGTAACACAACATGCTTAAAACAATTCACATGAAAATAATTAATCCACTAGTTCTTCAAAATTCATTAATTTAAAATTTCATTTCTCATTAATATGAAATATTTTACAAAAGTAAATAAAAAGATTACATACACTCTCTTATAAAGTAATTTGACCACATATGTCGAATTTTATCTATTTGATCTTGACTATATGATCCATTTGCAAAAGCCTACGAGACAAATCAAACAAAAAATAGAAAATATGTTAAAAATTAATAAATTAATAGCTAGTTATGTATCATACTTGTAATATAAATTGACTAGTATTTGAAATAACATACTTTAAGTAATGTTGTATCACTGTTATGATATACGATAATTTCGTACATATACCTCATGATGTAATATCTGCATTCAACACCTCTTTGTTGTTGAGGGCACTTAAAATAGAAAAAATGACAAAGAAAAGGCAAAATAAAATATTATAAAATCATTAAAACTTTAATCTAACTAGTAATTAGGAATATAAAATTCTCACCAAAATGTCATTCCATTTTAACTTTTCACCATTATTTTTTCCACCTTCTATAGCATAAGTTCTATAGGCTCTAAAAAATAAGTGTATATCAAAATTGGCATTAATATTGAAAACGCTACAAACATTGTAGAAACTATTGACTAATAGTATTATAACTTACAGGTTAATGTAAGGTTTCAGACTTATATCGCGGCTGCCACGGGCTAGAGGATCCATAAAAAATGTCTCACTGCATTCACATCAAAATACAATCAACATCCAATGGTTACTAGTGATATACAAATATGTTGAAGTTAGTAAAAATGTTGATAATAAAAATTATGCAAACATGAATGTAAATGTTTCTTACTCCTGGAAGTATGGTAGTAAAATGAAATGTTTATCTCTTTGTTCCTTCAAAGCTTCTATAATATATCTTTCTGCTGCGTTAGTCTCTGTGAACATTAAATGAAGCATTGCTGGACAAAGAAATCCGATCGATAATATAAAGAATGTATTGCATAAGTTATGAAGGTACCTGCATGCATGAATCACAATGCATACATAAGTAATTATTTTCATATTTTTTAAATCGATCTTATACTATTAGTAATAAATAGTAAAATCTTACATCATAAATATATGAATGATCGAGACATCAAGCCATTCCATGGAGAAGAGTTGAGCAATGTCTTCCATACCGATATGAATCATTAGATTATCTACTGGATACTGTAATGTCTGCAGGAACTTCAAAAATGTACCCAGTAGGCAATTTAGTAACCATCTCATGCATCAACCTCATGTCATCACTCAAAATTGCCAAAATTTTCTCATTAACTAAAGGCCTATGTTGCTTTGTAGCTGATTTTTTCGATAAACCGCTACCTTGTTTATTCTTTGGAGCCTTCTTTAATGGGTTGGATTTAATTTCCTATCAATTAATAATAAATTATGACATATTATGATATATGAAATGTGATAATCTAAATTTTATTGTTTTATAAGTTTAGGAATTATTACCTCTCCAAGAACCATGAGATGTTATGGCATTAAACAAAGCTACCTTCTGTTTTCCCAACTATAGTTAAGTATTCAGTAGGCACAGGAAGTTGGGCTTCATGACAACCAGATAATACTTCATCTACAAATATCTTGACGTGATTGGGCATGATAGGTCGATTGTGCACTATAGCATCAATAAGGGATGGATAAACCATCCCCCTTGCCACAATCACCTGCTTACCTTCATTAATACTAGTAGCAAGACTGCATGATGTAGGTGTCTGCAAAAACACAAAAAATCAATATTAGCTAGAATAAAGTGGAAGTGGAAGTAATGAAATTCAAAATTTGTACCTGTAATTCTAATATTGGAAATGGTGGATCCACAGAATGACAACTACTAGGAGTTGGGTGAGAAAATGAAGGACCCATCTCCACCTCCATATTAGGGCCAAATTGAGATGACTTCTAGTCCTTTACTCTATCATACTCTCAAGATATGCAATATGTGCCAAGAATTTAGCAAATAATTTGGCCTTTATTTTAGTCTCAAGCTTTTCTACAACTTCAGGTGAGACGGATGTTGATAGCTTCCTTTTTCCAGGATTACCATAAAATTTCTAGATGGTCACAGCACTTCCAACACCTCTCACATAGCCAGAATGTTCAGGCTTTTCAAGTGCATGTGGCAATATGTCATCATGCCTCTCTGGTACCCAACTACCTTAGGCAACTTCTTCCCGTAATATCTCTTATTCACCATATAAACAATATGTTATAAGAAATCACAAATAAAAAAAGATAATTGTAATTAATGTTTGTTTAGCAAGTTATACTTACAATTTTTGTTGCCTCCTCTTTTGCCTTTTTTACTTGGATTATATAATTTCCTTTTTCTGTCCTTTTTGTTCTAGCTCTTACCCAATTGAGACTTCGATAATATGATGATGTAACATTAGAGCTTATAGATGGTGATGCTGAAAAAAAAAAGATGTTGAAACTTGAAGGGTATTTATGTCATTTTTATGCTAACAAATAAAATAGCAATAATGTATTTAACAATGTTTGTGTTCTAAGTATGTTGAATAGGATATATCTTGAATAGAATATGAAAGACAACTTTTGAAGATCAAAATCAAAAGAAATAGCAAAGTCACATTTGTGACTACTTATGTCACACCCATGAATATAGCTTAGCGCCAACTTTCCACCATTCAAAGTTCACGGCCATGAAGGATCATACCAACTGTAAATGATCAAATCAGTCACGCCCGTGAAAGATAGTCACGCCAGTGAGATAACATGTCAAATTCTTCTAGAGAGTTTCACAGTCAGTGTCACCACTTGGAGCATGACTTGGAAGAATATTCACGCCCGTGAAAGTATAAAGTCACGCCCGTGATCAAACACTTCAAATTCTTTCAGAGAGCTTCACAGCTAGAGTCACCACTTGGACCACGACTTGGAAGAACATTCACAACCATGACACATATATTCACGCCCGTGAATGAAGATAGAGAAACATGTATGGCGCGAAGTTAAGAGTTGGTTCAACGGCTATTTTCGCATTAAATGCACCCAAATGGCTATAATTCGTAGACGAAGTATAAATGCAAGTCATTTATGAATCCTAAAAAGAAGAACAATAATTACTTTGAATCTTTAATCTTGTTGTAGCCTTAAGCATTAATTAATTTTCAGCAAAACCTTTAATCTTTGTAAAAACCTAATTGCTCATAATTTATGAGCATTGTGGGTTGGTGAGTGTTTTCATTATAAACAATTACTCAAGTGAGTTTATGTATATTGGGTTAAGAGTAAAACACTTGTAAGGGTTTATTGTGTGAGCCATAAAACACAAGAAATTGGTTAATTGTATGAGCTATTAAAACACAAAGGAATTTCTGAGTTAGGTATTAGTTATTGAGAGAAACACCATAGTTGGGAGTGAGCTTGTAAAATTCCATTATAACACTTAGTGTGTTAATAAAACACCCAATTGAGATTGGGGAGAGGAGTAGGGTTTATTAATACCTGAATCTCTATAAATCTTGTGTGTGATATCTTTCCTTCCCTACTCTATTTAATTTTATTCTGCACTTAAAGTTAAGAAAGTTTTATTTCATAACCAATTCAACCCCCTTCTTGGTTCATTGCCTAGGCAACAGAAGAGATGGGATCTTCAATTATCCACATAGCCCTTTTCCCGGCATAGCCTACACAACCCAAGAAATGTGGATGCACATTCTTTGCTTGCTTTGCCTTCGCCTTGGCACTGATTTGCTGTTAACAAAAAAAAATAATGAAGAAGTCATTATCATGTCTTGCATAACTGTAAATGTAAATTGCATTAATCTACTTCATAATTAGTACCTCAAATTCTTCAGATTTATGTGCTTATTTAAACTACTCCAAATCTTTCTCAGTGATGAAGTCATATAATTCCAATGGTGACTTTTTCATGGATTTATTCTTTATGTACTTAACCCCCAATCGATATTTAAAATCCTTTCACCTCATTTCAACAGTTTTTAGTACAATATTTTTCTTATCATCCGGAATGTTGAACTCTTTCTGCTAAATAATATTTTAGATTAATTAGTTTTAATCATTTTTATCAAATTTGTTAATAATTTTGAAGGAAAGTTACCTTGATATTTTCCCAAATTGTATTTTTAAGACCCTTATTGACCATATCCCAGCTTTTTATCGTGATGTTCACATGGGAATGTGCTACAAGGCCAACGTAGGAACTAAAACTGTTGGCGTATGTTCCTATTGGGCGATCAAACTCATCGAAATCTATTGTCCTTTGTTCATCCCCTTTCTTCTTCATTTTTTTGCACGTGGTAGTTCCCCAAGTTTTCCTTTTTATCATGCTACTTGATGGCTCATAATCTAGTTGTTCATTCAACATGATTTCCTGTAACATAAGCATAACAAAGAAACATGTTAGTATAATCCACAATAATAACACTTTATTTCAATGGAAAATAAAAAGAATAGATTTATTTGATAAACAATAACAAAAGCTGGTAATTATGAGTATAAACCACATTAATCATATTACATATTTCTAAATAAACTTACCATAAACATATATGCATCAATTATTGGGGATTTTCAATCCATAAGCCTTCAGTATGATCATCACGCATGTAATTTGAATCTAAAATATCTTCCCCAACTGGCATAAGTAACCTAATATAAAATAGAGGAGTCTCATCAAACTAATCATATTATTCCTCATCTACCACATCATTGATACCAGCAATACGCCTCTTACCTTGAAGAACAAAAAACCACTTACTATTGTCAGGGTCAACAATGTAAAATACTTGTTTGGCCTGTGAAGCAAGAATGAATGGATCATCTTGATAACCCAACCGATTAAAATCGACCAAAGTGATTCCTAACTCATCCACTCGAACACTGCATCAGTTTTCAATCCATTTACATCAGAATAGAGGAATCCTAAATTTCATGTAATCAAGCTCCCAAATTTCTTCAACTACACCATAATATGACATCGTAGCATCCATTGGCATGGTGTCTTTAGCACTAGAAAATTCTCGTGATGAAGCTATGAAAGTTACTCCACTATTTTGCATTGTGGTTTTGTCATCCTGGCGTTTAGTGTAAAAGGTATATTCGTTGATGTCATATCCTTCATAAGATCATATATTCAACCCAGGGCCATAAGCTAACTATTTTATGGTATCAGTTACATCTTCTGGCACTTCTGATAATGGACACATCACTCGGTCTTTAAACCATCCAATAAAAGAACAATTATGTTCATTTGTCAACCATATTTCACCTTTGGATGGATTCAGACGCCTTAAAATGGACATATGCTCTTCTAAATATGGATGAACTTGTGTAAGGTGGTGCAACACAAGGAGATGTGCTTTCTCACGCATCTGAGCATCGGGTAATACCATTTTAAATCCAATTGTTCCTTTACCTCTAACTCTTCCCTTGTGATGAGACTTAAGAATGCCAATAGGTTCAACACCTAATAAGTAGTCTATGCAAAATTCAATACCCTCCTCAACCGAGTAACCTCCAATAATACTACCTTCAGGTCGATATTGGTTCCTCACATACCCTTTTAAGATACCCATGAATCTCTCAAAACGATACATATACCTCAAATACACTGGACCACACAATTTAATCTCTCTTACAAGATGAACAACCAAATGCACCATTATGTCAAAAAAGGAAGGTGGAAAATAAATTTCAATTTGACATAGAGTAGCAACAATTTTGGCTTGCAACTCATCCAAATTCTCTGGATCAACGACCTTACAACAAATTGCGTTGAAGAAAAAACAAAGTCTTGTAATAACATTCCTCACATGATTTGGTAGTATGCCTTGAATTGCTATTGGTAAAAATTGTTGCATCAAAACATGACAATCATGAGACTTCATACCTATCAACTTCAATTTTTTCATTGACACAAGACTTTTTTATATTTGATGAAAATCCATATGGAACTTTAACACTATAAAGAAACTCATAAAAGCTTGTTTTCTCTTTTTTAGACAACGTATAACAAGTTGGGGGAAGATATGTTCATTTCCCTGTATCTTGAGGTGCTAACTCCATCCATATGCCCATTTTTAATATGTCCTTTCTTACTTTGATACCATATTTTGTTTTTTCTGGTATATTCAACAATGTCCCTATTAAAGAATCACAAACATTTTTCTCCATGTGCATAACATCAATACAATGACGAACCAGTAAGTATTTCCAATATGGAAGATCCCAGAATATAGATCTCTTCTTCCAAGGACTTTTTTGAGCAGGCTTAAAAGGTTTACCAAATGCATTATCAATATCTCTAACTTGTTCAAAAACCTTATTTCCTGTTAACGGCAAATGAGCTACTCGCATTTCAGTATGTCCATTGAAAGACTTTTTCTTCTTACGATAAGGGTGATTAGAAGGAAGAAATGTCCGATGACTCATATAAACATTTTTCTGGCTATGATTTAAACGTTGGTCCATTGTGTTGTCCTCAAAAATCGAACATGCTTTTGATCCTTTCATGGTGTACCCAGATAAGTTACCATAAGCCAAAAAATTATTTATAGTGCAAAATATCATGACATGTAAGGTAAACATGCTTTCACTATATGCATCATACACCGGCACACCTTCATCCCACAACAGTTTCAAATCATCAATAAGTGGTGCAAGGTAAACATCAATATCATTTTCTTGTTGTTTAGGCCCTGATATCAACAACAACAACATAATATACTTACGTCTCATAGTCAGCCAATGAGGCAAATTGTAAACCTCAAGAAGAACTGACCACATGCTATGTTTACTACTGAGTGTGCCATAAGGATTGATTCCATCCGTACAAAGTCCAAGCCTCAGATTCCTAACTTCACCACCAAATTCAGGGAACATTCTATCAATTGTTCTCCACTGAGGAGAATCTGCAGGATGTCTCAATTTTCCATCATGTTTTCTGCCTTCTACATGCCACCTTATGTTTTTTGCATCTTTTCCATTTGCAAACAGGCATTTGAATCTTGGTATTATAGGTAAATACCATAATAATTTAGTTGGAGGCCATTTTTTTATCCTTAGAAGAAACTTTCCCACGTTTGTAGCGTGACGCTCCACACCTTGGACACTCATGCAAGTCCTTATATTCATTTCAGTATAATACACAATCATTTGGACATGCATGCATCTTCTTATATTCCATACCCATGGGACACAACATTTTCTTAGCCTCATATGTAAATGTGGGAAGCTCGTTTCCCTCTGGAAGCATGTCTTGCAACAGTTCTAATAGTGTTGCGAAACTCTTATCACTTCATCCATTTTTTGCTTTCATGTTATAGAGTTTAAAAACGGCAGACAATTTTGTGAAATTAATGCAACCGGGATACAAAGGTTTATCAACATCGTTTAACATTCTCTTAAGGTATTTCGGCCTTTCCACAAAATGTTTCGTATCATCTATCATCTCATCTATACAGTCATTCTCTTCATTATCAATGTTATTTTCTCCTTGACTTTCAAATTCGTTATTATTAGAACATGTCCCAGTTAAAACACTCTCACCATGCCATATTTATCGTGTGTAACCTTTCTTAAAACCACCCCTTATTATATGAGATTTCCCTATATGAACATCTCGAAATTTTTTCATGTTCTTACAATCAACACAAGGACATACAATCATTTCTTCTCTTTCCCTTATTTGCTTTTCCTCTACAACTTCATTCAAATATTCAAATGTAGTGCATCTACCATACATCCAACTTCGATCTATATCTAACCACACAAAAAAAAGTTCAATATATATAAGCCTCATTGCTTTTAATCAGGAGAAACATTATATATAATATCCTTATCGCTCCAACCTAACCCATCCTTAAACATCTAATGAGTAAATCTTGAATGGGTATCTAGGCTAATTAAAATTTTCATATTTTTTATGTTCTCAATGCAAAAGGTTCAATTAAATTTAAGTTGAAAGCAAATACTATATCAAAAAACCAATGATTTCTAATTATTGATTTTATAATTTTATTTGTTTCATTAATATGATATAATGCTAAAATATGATAAGGTGGAGGATGCCTCTACCTTGTATAATATGGCTTTCAAGGGGAGAGGAATAGTTGATCATTTGATAGGATAGGACTTGTTCCGAGATGAAACTGGCAATTATGAGGAGATTTTTACTTGTGGTTTTTTGGCTCTTTCTCTTTCTTTAGGCACTTTTTTCTTTTCTAGTTTGTTGATGCAAGCCGTCTTTGGCTTTATTTTTATCCTTTTTGTTACTGGTCTTTTGTTTTTCTTCCCTGTTTTATTTTTAGCATTCTTTTTGTTTGTCCTATGGTGCTGGTTGGTTTAAGTGTTATTTGTTACTTATCAACAAAGGAAAATGGAGGAAATTTTGATACACGGAATGCCTAATGAAGGAAATTGTGATAGACAAAAGGCCTGTTTTGATAGCCAAAAGGCCTATTTTGATAGCTACAATTTTGATAGATGGGAGACCCATCTACACCTCTATATCAGGGCCAAATTTCCATTCCTCCATAACTCATCCAACAACTCTAAAGCTGCACCTATATTTCTTTTCTCACAAAGCTTATCCACAAGTTTGCATAAATCAAAATTCCTTCGCAAAACCCCTTTTCTTGAAAAATCAATCAACAATTCATAAGCCTCTAAGTTTCTTTCTTCTCTACAAAGCCCATCAACCAAAATCTCATAAGTCACAATTGAAAACTCACAACCTAAATCAATCATCTCATATGCCATCTTAACCCCTTACTCAAACTTCCTTTATCTAAATAACCCTTTAATCAATGTATTAAAACTAACCACATTAGGATTGCATCCTTTCTCCTTCATCTCCCTAAACAATTCCAATGCCAACTCAAACATTTTATTCTTGCAATAGCTACTAATCAAGATATTGAAAGTAAACATATCAGGCTTAACTCTATCCTTCAACATCCACAACCCTATCATGTTGGTCATATTTCCGTACCCATGAATTAAAACATTATAAACAGCTGCATTAGGCCTTTCGTCTATCAATTTCCTCATTCAAATTTAAATTCAATGATTTGTGCATTGGAGACCATGTCTAGGCATATTCTTTTAATATTTTGGAACCGGTAGATAGCAATTTATTATAGTGGACATATAAAAACATGACTCTATCACTTTTCACATTTTTGCTATCCTTGAATGTAGATGCTCCTTTACTATATATATCAAGTTTTTGTAGATTACCAATTGCCTGGATAATTTCAAGTTATGGTTATAAATTTTAAGGAGATTTATAAACAAAATGAATCAAATTTTTAGGGAGATTATACTAGTAATCCCCTCTAAAACCAAGATTATACCAAACTGAAAATTTGCTAACTAATCAAAGGAACAATAGATACAAAATAAGCACTTCATCACATAAGCATTTCATCAAAAACTTTGCATACCAAAATAAAAGATACAAAACAAAAATTACCTAAAAATGGCTCAACACTCACTTCTTTTCAGCAGAAACTAAACACCCAATCTCTTCACCCCAATATCATCGATGAACAGATCCTAGTGTGGGAGAAATGGTGGTCGAACATGATTTGTTGAGACGAAATGTATGAAAGAGTTTCAGAGTAGCACAATTTGTTACAGATGAAATGCGTGTATATATAGTACTGTTAGAGACTACAGATGAAAACGCCCATTTTTGGTTTTAAAAAAACTTATAGGCGTCTGTCTTAAAGGATAACAAACGCCTATTATATAGCATATGCGTCTGTCATTAAATAAATACAAACATCTAAAACTTTATATGTCTGTCATTTATATTAACAGATGCATATAACTAACATATAGCTTATTTACAAAAATGTCACCGCTTATTATATAGAATATGCATCAGTCATTAAATAAATACAGACGTCTATAACTTTTTTATGTGTCTTGCATTAGATAAAGCCAGACGCCTATTATATCTTTATTTAATATTTAATATATCATATAAAATTAAGCTTAATTTTATGCATAATAATAATAGGGATTAAGATCTATTAGTCAAATTTTGGCTTTCTAAGAATTTCTCCATGAAAGACCTTGGAAAAACAACTTATATACTAGGGATTAAGATCTATAGAGATAGATCTAAAAGGTTGCTTGGTCTTTCTCAGTCTACATGCATAGATAAGATGCTAAAGAGGTTAAGTATGGAACATTCCAAAAGAGGATTAATTCCAATGACTCATGGATTACTCTCTCTAAGTCCATATGTCCAAAGACACAGGATGAATGGACATGCATGAGTAGGATTCCATATGCTTCAGCTATTGGATCCATCATGTATGTTATGTTATGTACTAGACCTGATGTATCATATGCTCTGACCATCATGAGCAAATATCAGACAAATCCCAAATAGGGGCATTGGGTGGGTGTTAAAAACATCCTTAAGTACTTGAGAAAAACTAAGGATGCATTCTTGGTTTATGAAGATGGTGAGCTTAAAGTAAGTGGGTATACAGATGCCATCTTTCAAACTAACAATGATGACTCCAAATTCCAGTCAAGCTATGTTTTCACGTTGAATGGCAGAGTAATCAGTTAGAAGAGTTCCAAATAGGAGACGATTGTGGATTCCACAACTGAAGCAAAGTACATTGTTGCTTCTGAAGCAGCTAAGGAAGCAATTTGGATAAGAAAATTCATCACAGAGTTAAAAGTGGTTCCTAGCATTATTGATCCAATACCCTTGTATTGTGATAACAATTGAGCCATTACACTAGCAAATGTCTCATCAAAGATCCAAATATGTACTTAGACATTACCATTTGATTCGGGAAATCATAGGTAGACATGATGTAATGATAGAGAGAGTTCCCACTGATCAGAATATAGTCAATCCTCTTACTAAGCCATTTCCCTAAAAGAAACATGAGAGTTATGTACTCGCCTATGGTATAATGTATAAAGGCGATTGGCTTTAGAGCAAGTGGGAGATTGTTAGAAAGGTTCCCTAAAGCCATCACCTTAAGCACCTAATGTACTTATTTATTATTAATAAAAGGCATTTTCATTATATGGTATTTATTGCATATGAATTGATATAGATCTTAAATTGTTTAAGAAGTCATTGGTATGTAACATAGCATGAAGGAATTCATGATGAGATGAAGATGATGTGATTCTTATCATGTGTAATTGTGTTTATACCTAACTGATCCCTAGTCATAGGATTAACAAGATGAGACATTATTAATCTAGATAGACTAGCACATGTTATACTCCTTGACTAGGTCAAGCAGCTGATCTCATAAAGCTGAAGACATGAGATGCTTAGAGTTAAAATGTTAATGCTTGCTAAGAGTAGCAAGTACATTGGATAAGCTGACATGAGACAATCACATAGATATCTATTCAATGTCAGTGATAGTCTCATCATAGCAATGGTGCAAGTATTCTTAGATTTAAGATGCCCAAGGTTATCTTGGATATTGAATTCTATACTTTGACTCCATTCCTCGTTGCCTCTCAGATGTCACTCATAGGGTGGTGATTGGGTATAACATTTGGGATTCGAAGGTAGTTGAGTAGTCAATAAAGGATTCACCACTCTTGATAAAAAGAGAGTATACCTATGGCCTCTTGTAGAGATCATTGCTTAGAAATCCTTGGCCAAGGTGGACATGTCTTGAAAAAGGTCTTCAAGGACATATCTAAAAGAGTAATGAGTCTCATAAACAAGAACTCATATCATTTGGACTAGATGTTACGTAGTCAGTCTAGTGGGAGTTGACACACAGTCCATGCTCTGAACCAAATGAGGTATAGTTTGGTGAAATGACAAATTGCATGGTAATTGTATATGGAAGGGTTTATAGTCAGACCACTGACTTTCGGGTTAATTGGGTGGTCATGATGTGTTGCTAGATACTGCTCATTATCTACTAAGTCAAGAAAAATTGATTAGAAATTTATTATGGGTCAAAAGTGTTTGACTCATAGAATCCTAATTGGATTAGGATTCCTCTCGAGACTTGAGCTGCCAACATGACCAGAAAACCTATTAGGTCACTCGCATAGAGGGAATGAAGAAAATGTAAAATAGGTTTTGGATAAGATCCAAATTAGAAAGAAAGAGAATTGAACCTTTTATAAGAGTTATAAAAATGGGCCAAATCCAAATTCGATTAGGATTGTTGACTTGGTCAACATTAGACCTTATAACTTAAGGAAATAGGCCCATTAGGGTTTTTCATTTTTCAACCCTAAAAGGGATTAGAAAGTGTATAAATACTCCTTTTAAGGAGTCAATTGGCTGCTCTATTAAGAAAAATAAAGAGTTATTTTTCTTTTCTCCCTTTTCTTTTTCATAAGACAATTTTCCATATCACTTTGGATTTTTGTCACCCCATCTCCTAAAAGGTTTTCTTCTTCTTCCTTCATGTGGATACTTTTAGAGGCAATCCTAGCTTTGGATTGTTTTGGTTTGCTACAACCCAACAAAAACGGAAAAGCTCACAACTTGAAAGATCAAGAGTTGCAAACAAAGGTAATCAACTTCTCCCATATTGATTGTATGATCCAACTTTAATGTTCATAGGGTGTTCGATAGTTTTAGGTTCAATTAATTTTAATTTTTTGTTGTGACATGTATGTGATGCATGTTAAGAACCCAATAAGTACTAGATCTAATCTTATGTTTTTAGATTCTAATCTAACTTTTGTCTCTCAAAATGAGCCAAGGAATATTGATGAGGCTCTTAGTGATGAGAGTTAGGTGATTGCTATGCAAAAGAAACTTAACCAATTTGAGAGAAATAAGGTGTGGACTTTAGTTCTAAAACCTAAGGACTATCCAATCATTGGTGGTAAATGGGTCTTTAGGAACAAGTTAGAAAGGCAAGGTCATATAACTAGAAATAAAGCTATATTGGTTGCCAAAGTGTACAACTAAGAGGAAGGCATAGATTATGATGACACTTATTGTAACAACCTTGACTTTTCCCATATACATTTCTATAGCATCTCATTTGTACATATACATTTTGCATATATATACATATCACTTGAACACATGCATAATATGCATTTTTATTTAAATATATTTCAATATTAGGCTCAAGACAAATTGGAGATATACAAGAAGGGGGTAGACAATAAGTTAAGGGTTGGAATCAAAGGAAAAAGGTGAGTCGAATTATCGATTGAATTCTTTAGTGCAAATGAATGTTGCTTGCTATGTGATTCATATGATTGTCATGATTGGTCCTTGATAATGTAATGATGGATAATTTGTGACATTGTGGTACATATAAATGGTATACTTGTGGTATATTTGAGGTATATGTTTGACATATGTGATATATATACATGGTATATGTATAGTATATGCAAGGTATATGTGTGGCATATGAGGTATATATGTGGTATATGTATATTATATGTGATAAGATACAATGGTTGATGAATGCTTAAATACAAGTGTATATGCATATGGACTTAAAAGGCGTTGTGACTAGTTAATATATATTGTAAAGCAAAAGAAGAGGCCTATGGCCCAACAAATGTGCAAATGAAACAAATGATCAAGCTAGCTAACAAATGCAAATGTTCACATGGAAAATGTTCACATGGAAACCCGGGGCAATGTCTGTTTAACTTAGTCACAACAAAATGAAACAAGCAAAGCATTTGCATACATAAGGATTAATGATTATATGTTTCAACTTTATTGATATTTATATGATACTGATGAATGGAATGGAATACATGGTATGTATTGGATTTGTGACTTATTATTATGAGTTGTTTGGTACTTTAGGGCTCATTTGATGGTTACGCTCACTGAGCCGCAACTCATCAATTTGCATCATTTTTCAGGTAAAGAAAAGTGATAGCTCATTTTGAGTAGTGTATAGAAGACATGGAGCATAGGTCACTGGCCGAGCCTCATCACTCTCTCTCCTTGCATTCCACACAAGCATGAAAACATGTCATTTGTATTTTGGACTTATATGCTTGAATATGTATTATCACTCTAGATTAGTTTTGAAATGTATAAATGGAAACAACTCGTAATCCTTCGGATGGGAAGTTTATGTTTTAATATATGTGATATATCGTATTGTGGTTTTTAATGTTGACTTGAAAAGTCATTGAGTGATATTACAGGATATGAGACTTGTAAAGTCATTGAATAGAATTACAGGATATAAGACTTGTAAAGGCATTAGTTGATTTTACAGGATATGATATGAAAATAAATTTTACTACCTCTGTTATTAGGGCATTTTCTCTTTCCAACATGCAGTATGTGATTACTTGATACAGAAATAGGTTATACACAAATGCATAAGGTGTGACGTTACATTTTTGGTATCAAAGAAGGGATAGGTTCCAAGGGAACATTCATATGCATATAAGCATGATAACATATGCATAATATGTGTTGAACATTATGTAGTGACATAATTTCATTTATTTTAGGGCCATCATAAGACATGATTCACCAAGGAGAGAGAGGCCGGCTGAAATGCATCCTCATGAGGCATCTCCTCATTTGCATAGAGATCAACCAGTACCAGGAGCTAGGGCTCCTGCACGTGCATCACATTCATCACATGCCGAAGTACCTTATGAAAACCTAGAACATGAAGTGCATGGTCCTGCAATGTATAGGGAAAGACGATATGATAAGCTAAGAAAACAGGGTGCAGTTGATTTCTACGGCTCGACTAATCCAGTTGAAGCAGAAACATGGCTTAAAAGGACATAAAGGGTATTGAATATGATGAGATGCACTCCAGAGGAGAAGTTTGATTATGCGGTATCTTTGCTTCAAGGCAATGCTTATGAATGGTGGGAGACAGTTCTGGATAGTGATGCACAACCACTAGTTCTGACATGGAATGATTTCCTCCTGGAATTTCAGAACAATTACATGCCTGAGGCATATAAAGATGAGAAGAGAAATGAATTCCTGAATCTAAAACAGGGAAACATGTCTGTTGCGGAGTATGAAGTACAATTTAATAAACTTTCCCATTATGCCACCTTTATGGTCTCTACTGAAAGAGACAAATGCAGAAAGTTTGAAGAGGGCCTCAAGTATGAGATCAGAAATAGAATCACAATTATTGATCTCGATAGTTATACCAGACTCAGACCTGCTGCAATTAGAGCTGAAAAGTTAATGAAAGAAGCTGGAGAACAACAAGTAAAAAGGGTGACACGAGTGTTTGCTGGAGAGTCTAGTAGAGGATATGGAAAAAAAGCTAGATATATGTCGAGTCGGTCTGGCAACAAAAGTGGGTACTCCAGTTCAAGAGGTCGAGGCATGACTTTCTCTTACCCAGGTAGAGGACAAAGCCAGTATACAGAACAGAGGCCTACTTGTATTCATTGTGGTAGGCAACACACCGGTGAATGCAGAAGGCTCACAAGAGCTTGTTATTTCTGTGGGTCCTTAGATCACATGTATAGAGATTGCCCAGAAAGAGCTAAATTAGTAGAAACCAGCAGAGGTAGAGGAGTATCTGAGACTACAATTGAAACACCAAGGGTTAACACTATCGGTGGGACACATGTCAAAGGCAAAGGCAGGGGAAGAACTGGTGCAGTAAGCAGAAGAGTGACCATATCTGAGAGATAGGGTTCTAAACCCCTTCCACAGGCCAGGGTATTTGCTATGACTAGGTAAGAGGTAGTTGATGCTCCTGAAGTGGTTACTGGTAATATTTACATTTATGATATGTTAGCATATGCATTGATTGACTCAGGCTCCACTCATTCATTTATATCATTGCATATGGCATCTAAACTGCATTAAATGCATGAGCCTTTGGGGATTGACATAAATGTGAGTACACCATTGGGAACAGTGGTAGTTGTGAATAATGTCTCTCGTGCTTGCCTGATATGCATTGACAGTGCTGAGCTAATAGCTGATATGATTTTATTGCCAATATATGAATTTGATGTGATATTGGGATTGGACTGGTTAACTAGACATCATACAATAGTGAATTGCTTTACTAAGGAAGTAATTTTGGAATCACCAAACTAGCCAAGGGTAGTATTTCTAGGTGAAAGAAAACTTGTGCCTACATGTCTAGTTTCAGCAGTAAAGGCATTTCGAATGATCAAAGGGGGATGTGAAGCATATTTGGCATGTGTGACTGATACTAGAACCACTGATAGCTTGCTTGAAAATATACCAATGGTAAGGGAATTTGCTGATATATTCCCAGATTATCTACCTGGTTTACCACCAGATAGAGAGATAGAATTCACTATTGAACTAGTACCAGGAACAGCACCAATATCAAGGTCACCCTATAGAATGGCCCCAGTTGAGTTAAAGGAACTTAAAACTCAATTGCAAGAGTTACTTGATAAGGGATACATTTGACCGAGCGTATCACCTTGGGGAGCCCCAGTGTTGTTTGTAAAAAAGAAAGATGGAACGATAAGATTGTGTATAGACTATAGACAACTTAATAGAGTGACAGTGAAGAATAAATATCCTTTACCTAAAATTGATGACTTGTTTGATCAGTTACATGGAGCTCAAGTATTTTCTAAGATTGATATGAAATCGGGCTATTATCAGCTTAAGATAGCTGAGGTAGATATTCCTAAAACTGCATTTCGTACTAGATATGGCCATTATGAATTTCTAGTCATGCCATTTGGATTATCCAATGCACCGGCTGCTTTCATGGCTTTGATGAATAAGGTATTTTAGCCTTATCTGGATAATTTTGTTATTGTCTTTATAGATGACATTCTGGTGTACTCTAAAAGTAAAGAGGAATATGAGATGCATTTAAGAACATATCATTTATATTTGGGGATTGAATACTTGAAATTTACTAACTTTTAAACGTAATGTTTAAGTTATTAATATATGTGATTTTATAGGCTATAATTAAAGCTTCCGCATTGATTGTGAAATTATTGTTGATAATATGAGATGAGTTAAAAAAACAAATTACTCTCGCCGTAAATATGAATTTTATTTAATCTTGTTTTATACGGGATAATAATATAAAATCAGTATATATGCAGTATATAGATGTATAAGGTGTTAGGTATTATACTTATGCTCCATTGGCTAGATCATAATTAATTAGAATTCTTTTAGCTTTTGTATGCCACATAAACTTTAAATTTTTTTCAAATTGATGTAAAAAGTGCCTTTTTAAATGGTTTTATAGAGGAAGAAGTTTATGTTAAACAACCTCCCGGTTTTGAAAGCCATACATTGTCAAATCATGTATTTAAACTCTCTAAGGCATTATATGGTCTAAACAAGCTCCAAGAGCTTGGTATAAGAGACTTAGTGCATTTCTCTTAGAAAATAATTTTTTAAAAGGACATGTAGACACTACTCTTTTCATTAAAAAGCACTAGAATGATATATGACTTGTTCAAATTTATGTTGATAATATTATTTTTGGATCTACTAATGAATTTATTTGTCAAGAATTTGCTAAATGTATAACTAGAGAATTTAAAATGAGCATGATAGAAGACCTCAAATTCTTTCTTGGTCTTCAAATCAAGCAAGGCAAGGATGACATCTTCATCAACTAATTCAAGTACACCAAAGAGCTATTAAAGAAATTTGGAATGGAAGAATGTAAAAGTGCCAAAACTCCAATGAGCACCTCAACTAAATTGGACAAAGATGAAAAGGGTAAGGCTATAAATGAAAAGCTTTATAAAGGTATGATCATATCTTTTTTATACCTTACAACTTCTAGATCTGATATAATGTATAGTGTAAGTTTATGTGCTAGATTTTAATCATGTCCTAAAGAATCTTGTTTACATGCTATGAAAAGAATTTTGAAATATATACAAGGCATAATGCACTTAGGTTTATGGTATCCTAGAAACACTTCATTTCATATCATTGATTTTTCAGATATCGATTATGCCGAAAATCTTCTAGATAGAAAAAGCACATCTAAAACTTGTCACTTCATTGGTGAATATTTAGTTTCTTGGTTTAGTAAGAAATAAGTTTCAGTTTCCCTATCTACTGCTGAAGTAGAATATGTTGCAGTGGGTTGTTATTGCACTCAATTTCTTTAGACGAGACAACAATTCAAGGATTACGGTTAAGAGATTGATCATATTCCCATCAAATATGACAATACAAGTGCTATAAATCTTTCTAAAAATCCCATTTAGCATTCTATGGGCAAACACGTAGACATTAGGTATCATTTTATAAGAGATCATGTCCAAAATGGTGATGTGTTTTTAGAATTTATTGACACAAATAATCAATTGGCTCATGGTCGTGAATATTCATGGTCGAGATAAGTAAATATTCATGGTCGTGAAAATAGTAGCCAAAAACGGCAAAAGCGTTCACGTTTTGGATCATGCCTTGGGTCATAGTTTGATCCTATGAATATCCTCTTTCATGCCTGTGACTATTTTATGTCACAGCCATGAACTTAACATGCTTCAAACTACATAAGTGTTCACCCCTTTAGTCACAAGATGGGTCACTATTTGGTCTTCCCATGAATCGATCGATATATGGCCTGAAACTTCATTGTTTCTCTCATTTCTCTCTCTTCAAAATCACGATAGTCGCTCCCTTTTTCCCTTTTTCGGCCAATTCCGACCTTCCAAACACTTTTCACCTAAAATATTTGTTGGATTCATCATTTAAACATCAAAAACACCTATTTCATCCATTTTTCCTCAAGTTTCTTTGAGTTCTTCATAGGAAAATCAAACCCTATATATTTTTCATCTCTTTCGTTCTTCTTCAAAGACTTCGACCACTACCATGGCCTCCTGAGTCGATTCCTTTAAAGAGAAGAAAAAGAGCACGACCCCAAAGCTCTATCAGACTATCTTCTCAATGTTCTACCCTAGCACTTCCATTAGAAGTATGCTTCTCTCAAGAAGCAACTTATTTTTTCCACCCGAACATTTGATTGGGGTTGAGTCAAGGTTCTTGGCCTTAAATCAGATGTGAAACTCTGGCTTCAATAATTTGGATTGCTAGAATTCATAGACATCTAGAGGCCCATAATCAAGTAGCCAACCCTAGAATTTCTGAGCACCTTGCAAGTATCTCTTGTTGGTAAGGTCTCCTTCTAGCTCTCCAGGCAAAAGAATTCTCTCACCGCCTCAGAATTTGCATAAATCTTCAAGCTACCATATGAGGACTTGATAAATGAGAATGAGGCAAAGGATTTTAATTCCTCTGTAGATTGGCACAACTTTAGTAGTGACTACATTTGGGATGTCAAAAAGACAAAGAGCTCTCACCTGAAGAACCCAGTCCTCTGCTATGATCGACTAGACATTAAATCCTTCATCACGATGGGAGCTGTAGTGAGAATCCTCATTTAGGATGACACCTACTATAGGTTTATCACCCATATAGGTGAGATTGCATGGGAACTAGAGGATTCAAAAGCTTTTTAGGCTATCCTTCAAGAGCCACAGTAGAGAAAAAGAGCTAGAGTCGAGCCTCTTAATGTTTCGATAAATATACTAGATGCTCCAATAGTTGGTGAAGCATCTTCATCACAACCAGACATGGCTCCGCAGCTTAAGGCACTTATCACTCCTCGCTTTGACATGTTTCAAGCAAGCATGGATTCCTTTCAGCAATCCATTGATTAGAAGCTAAAGAATCTTAAGGATTTTGTAGAGTCGAGAGTTGATAGCCTCGAGGAGGAGGTAGCTTGTCTTCGTGAGCAAGTATCTAGCTTCAAGCCATGATTTATCTTAGCATTAGTTTCATGCCTTAGAATTTGGCTTTAGGATCCTTAAGATCATTTGGTAAATATTATTTGTTCTTAAACTCATATATGTATTTTTTTTATTGTGTAATGAAATATAAGATTTGCCTTATATTGTCTATTTTCTTCTCTTAATTGTCTTTTTTTTATTGTGACAAAAGTGGAGACGAAATGCAATATGTTTAACATAAAATATACTTGACATATACTTTGAATATACTTAACATAAATGCCATTTAACATAAAATATACTTGATATATACCTTCCATATACTCGGCATAAAATGTTATGATCAAATGCTTAATTGAATTTCTTTTGAAAATTCATTTCTTATATGCTTATGGTTTGAAATGTGGTATTCTTATGCTCTTTAAAATTCATATTTATTAAGCATCTTTTGAAGGGGAGAAATTCATTTCTCCTTAAACCACATTTTACAAAATTACTTATCACCATCAAAAAGAAGGAGATTGTTGAACGTTGAAGGGTATTTCCATCATTTTGATGATCACAAATAATTAGGCAATAAGGAATTTAACCACATTTTGTGTTCTAAGTGTATTAGTTGGGTTACATATTCTTAAAACCATGAAGCAAGTTGTTTGAAATTGGTTGAAGTTTAAAAGAATGAAAATCAGCAAAGATTCATACCCGTGAGGCATATATTCATACCAGTGAACAATATCATACCCGTGGTGAAGAATTGCCACAATTGTGAAAAGAGAAATTCATGGTTGTGACTCATAAGTAACGCCCATGAATGAGTTAGCGGCAAGAGTGTTCTTTTAAATGTTCATGGCAGTGAAGCATTGGCCCACTCGTGAAGCTTGACTAAGTTATGTCTATGAAGAAATTTGTCAAGTCTGTGAAAGATGTCGGGTTTTAAAGAATGAATCACATTCATAAACGCAGTGGAAAAATAAAATTCTCAAAATCCGAAACAAAATATCATACTTGTTCCATTAAAACTAATTTATATAAATATAAAGATTAGAAATTATACCTTGTAATTTATTATTTGTTATTCAAATCTTCATTTTATTAGGTTATATTAAACCACAATAATTTACACTAGGATGTCTCTCATGATAATCCACACGAATAATGAAAAAGAAACTATCGAAAGAAATGGTGTGAACAAATTCAAAGTGTCTTATGAGAATTTTATTTTATCTTAAAAATATTTTTTTCACAAAAAAATATTTTCATATCCATTTTCTGCCATTTGATATCTTTTCTATTTGAATCAAATTCAAAGAAAATATCAAAAGTCAAAAATGGAGAAAAGGGAATCGAATGAATAGTAAATGTGCTTAATGGCCATAATTAGCCTAATTAAGGCCAAATTCACCCGTTTGTCAACAGGAGACACCAGCGCACATGTTGGGCCTGCTGCGGGCTGCCGCTTAGCCTCCAATACTCATTAACCATGGCATAAATCCAACAAGTTAATAATATCGATAGTTTGACTACAAACCTTTCCATAGACAATTTCCGTGCAGCTATTACTTTCACCATTCTATACCCCAGTTGGTTCAAAGTATGGACATATGTCAACTCCCACTAGACTGACTACATCACATCTAGTCCAAGTAATGTTAGTTCTTGTCCCTGAGGTTCATTACTCTATTAGATATGTTATTGAAGACTATCTTTATGACATTTCCAATCCAACCAGACTATCTACAACAAAATTTTGAACTTTCTTTGCTGGTTCCTTCAATTCTTTTCCACTCTGCAATGTAATTGCACTGACATTCTACTTTGGATTCACTTTTGGTTGAGAAGGTAAGCATCCATAAATTTGATTCTCCAATCTTTCAACTAAAGTAGCTAGTTGGCTAATATGATTTTCCAAGTTTTGGTCTCTTGTTGGAAGGTAAGAGTATTTTGCTAAAATTGTTAAACATTAATAGCTAAAGTTGATACAACTTGTTCCAAAGACATACTGGCTTTTGAGAAGGTTGAGGCACATGGGTTGATGATGTCGGTTAAAATTCGGGTTGTTGAAGGTTATTTGATATTTGTCCATAGCTAAAATTTAGATAGTCTCTCCATCTGGGATTGTTGGTGATATTATTGCCCTTGGAACCTTCTTACAAAATTAACATGTTCTTCTTTCTAGAGAGTAGGATATATATCAGTTGGATGACTATTGTTTGAACAAACTTCACAAACCTTCGCTTGTTGATTTCCTACCACCTTTTTCTATATAAGAGAAACAAAATTGTCAAGTCCTTATTCAATAGCATTAATATTTACCTCATTGACTTTTTTGGTTGGTGGTTCATATCTAGTGCCAAATTGTTGAGTGTTAGTAGCAACTTTGGAGATTAAATCCTTAGTTTGGGAAAGAGTTTTATCAACCAAAGCTCCTCCACTTGCAGCATCAATTAACTTCCTATCAGCCTATGTCAAACCTTTATAAAAATATTGAATTAGTAAATTATCAGAAATTTGATGGTGATGACAGCTTGCACAAAACTGATTAAACTGTTCCCAATACTCATAAATAGTTTCTCCATTATATTGACGAATTCTACAAATCTCTTTTTTGATTATTATGGATCTAGAGGCAGAAAAAGTTTTTCAAGAACTTGTCTTTGTAATTTGTCTCATGTTGTAATTGATCCCAAAGGAAGGTTATACAACTAATCTTTTGCTTTTTTGGTCAAAGAAATAGAAAGGCTATCAATTTGATTTGTTCTTCCGTCACTCTTTGTGGTTTTATAATACAACATACCACATGGTACTCCTTGAGATGCTTGTGAGAGTTTTCTCCAGCAATACCTTGAAAAGTAGATAATAAGTGAATCAAACTATATTTTAATTCAAAACTTATTTCAAGATTTGGAAGCTCAATGCATAACTGCTGTTGATGCACGTTTGGATTGGTCATTTGCCTTAAAATTTGCTCAACACCATCCATAATTTCTTCTTCAGAATCACTATATATGAAATTTGAATCTAATATTATTGCAGATAAAGAGGAGGCTGATTTTTGCTTAGTTTTCTTCCTAAATTTATAGGTTATCTTTTCAATTTTTGAATCAACAATTAGTTCACCTGAAGGAGAAGATTGTGCCATAAACACAAAAATTTAGATTTAAAAATATTGTAAATCCCCGACAACCACACCAAAATTTGATAGCTATCGAAACTAATCAAAATAAATTCCTACTCTTGGAAAATAGTATTTGAAATAGTGACAGCAGGCTCAAACCCACATGATTGGATAATTAGCAAATCTAAATTTTTAAAACAAAGAAATAAATTTTGGGGAATTTTAGATTTATTGGAAATAAAATGCAAACTAACAAAATTAAATCAATTAAGAAAAATTTAGCCAAGGTGTATCTTAGAATTCGTTTAAAAATATGATAATTGAAAAAAATAATTTTTCAAATAAACTAAATTGATTATAAATATTAACAAGCTCTGATATTTTACCTTTCCTTAATTGTAATTTAAGTGAGCATGTGCTATAAATAAATCCTATTGATCAATCAACCTTAACCAAACTCTTAAAATTTAGATTGTAAATAGCATAAAGAATTAGAAAAGTCATCAATTATATTCAATAAAATACAAACTCAATTATTTAAAATAGATTGATATTTCTATTAACACTCATTAATGATTTAATTCACTAAGAGTGTTGATTTACTATTGTATTGGATCAATTAAACATATAAAATAACAAAATTTATTCATCAAGTTAATAAATAAATTAAAAACAGAAAACACTCAAATACTTAAAATGGAAAATAAATGAACAACAAAATTTTCACAATTTATTTAAAGTCAATCTTTGATAACTTTGACTAGAAAGAATAAAATTAGTCATACATGGATGAAAATAAAATGCAGAAAATTAAAGATGAAAACTAGAGAAAAAAAGATTGATTTCTCCTACTCAATTCATCCCTCTATTTATAAGGAAAAAGTTCTAAGCTAACTAAACTTCTAAAATAACTAAATAAGAATTATAGTATCTCATAAAGTAACTAAAATTGAGATCACACTTATCTGAAAATATAAATAAGAAAATGTCTCTAAAAAAATTGGAATTAATCTGGACAAAATTTTATCTGCTTTCATTTCTCCTTCAGGAGTGAGCACGTTGGAACTCTTTTTCTTTAATAACTATAGATAGTCAGGTCAATTAGTTCAATCATAATTTTTGTCTCTTTTATTTCCTTTAAATCCTCAAATTTAGCTTAATCCTTCCTTATTTAATAAAATCATTCATAAAAACAAAATATGCTATTAATTTATGTATTATAAATTATGCTATAAATGCTAACTCTTGTCTATAATGAGTTTAAAAGATGTAATTAATGCAATGTGGGGGAATGTAATAAAGGTGCGAATGTGCATTTACAAGGATAATGAATGATGATGACTTTAGTGGTTGAAAGAAGTAGTTATTATGTAATGGCTTAAATACTGGGTTTGTCGTAAATTGTAGTTCCCAGTGAGTCAAAAATACACATGTGAGTGCAAAATATTTTATTTGATAATCAGAAAATATAGGTTTTGACTTGTCCGGAAGTAAAATTTAGAGTAAAAATGAGGTCAAATAAGTTCTTAAAAGTCAAAACTAAGAAAACAATGAGACTCGATTTAATTAATAAATTGGTTAACCGTACTTTGACCAAGCTATAAAAAATAGCAAATAATATCCAAAAATTTATTTTAAGATATTTATAGACTCTAAATAATATTTAGGATTATTTGACAGTAAAATAAGAATTTTAGGATAACACCAAAAATTGAATTATCAGTCCAGTTTGAGTGAGCTGGACAGAAAATGGATTCCGATTAAGTTGAAAACTTTTTTGTAGACATATAAAAATATTTTATGAATTATGGAATCAAAATTGGATGAAATTGAGCTTAAGAAGTAAGAGAAATAATTTATAGTACTTAATTAGACCTAAATGGGTTGGACTTTGTTTAACCCAAGCCCACCCAACTTAAGCCACTATAAATAGACTCAATTATCAGAATTCTCTAGATAAAATTCTGCTATATCATCTTCTTCCTCTCCTCCCTTTTGGCCAAAACTTGTCTTCCCATTTTTTTCTCCAAAATTCTTCCATTTTCTCCAATTTTTACACCAAAATCAACCACCCTAAAATAATTTTAGCCTCTCTAGTAGCTAATAGAAGCCTTTAATATTTATTTGGAGGGCTAGAGTGAAAGAAAATCAAATGATACAAGTTAGAATATAAATTTGAGATAAGTGAAATTTATAGTTTTAAATTAGTTTAATGGTTCAAATAGGTAGTTTAAGGTATGTAGATGATAGTTATGAAGTTAGATTGAGTTAGAAAAGCAAAATATTGACAGATTAATGATGAATGAATTTCGGCAATGGTAGGTTCAAAGGAAAGTGAAGATGCTTTCAATGAAAATACTAAGGAAAATGAAGTTTACGAAGGCCAAAGCAAGAAAATAAGGTTAGTAATTTCAAAATTTACTTATTTTCATTGATTAAACATGATTTAAGGTTATAAAAATTAGGAAATTTGTGTGTTTTGCATGTAATTGATAATTAATGCTTAAAATATGATTAAGGGATGATAAAAAAAAATCAATTTGAATGGTTAATTTCATTTAAAAAAAAGTAATTAGTGGAAATTGAAAAATATGACCCTATTTTGTGAAAAATGCAAATTAAGGTATAATTATATTTTAGTGTAATATTATAGTATATATGGAACAATGAAAGTATAAATTAATGAAATGAATATTTAGAAGGTGAAAGAAAAATTTTAATAATGAAAATTAAATATAGGTCGAAATATGAAGAAGGAGAAATTAATATTTTTCTTGTTAATTAAATGAAAATTTAGTCATAAAATGCAAGAGAATAAAATTTTAAGTGTGTTAAAATTTATTGGAAATTTTTAAATTATATATTGAATATTTTTCTAATTATTAATTATATTATGTATGAAATGAAAAATAATGAATACAGTGTGTTTAGTGAGCTTAATAACTTAATTGATTATTCATAATGAAATATTGATATATTAGAATGGAAAGTGTAAAAAATTATAGTAGTGATAAAATTATATGGATGAATAAAATGTTAAGTGATTAATAATGTAAAAATAATATAATTTATGAATTTAATGGAAATTGAACTAAAAGAATAAAATAATACCCTTAGTTATTTTTTTTATGTTAAATCTAAGTTAGAATATAATTGGCTAGTCATAGGGACATCACTACCGCGGTGCGAGTCATGACGACTCGCTTATATAGGCTAATGACTGTCTACTTCAGTGATAATGATTTAGTGATCAATGTACAGTACAATGATCGGGTGGTCTGTCGGGATTACTTTTCAGTATAATGGACTTTCGGGTCTATGTCCTATGTATCTGGTCCAAAAATTTTCTATTGGATTAAAACTAGGGGCAAATGTGAATAAAAGTAGTAAAAATGAATAATAAGATAAAAATGATTGAAGTAAAAAAAATGATAAGAAAATATACAAGTGAAAAATATGATAAAAATGAAATAAGTGAAAAATGTGAGAAAAATGAGATAAGTGATAAATATGATAAAAGTAATAAAGATGATAAAAAATGGTATAATAATAAAAATGATAAATGTGATAAATGTGACAAAAATAGTAAAACTAAAAAATAAAATATAAGTGGAGAAAAATGTTAAAATTATGTAATAAATAATAAAATAAAATAATTAGTGGCAAAAGTGTAAATAAATGTATAGTGATATAATTGTAAATAAATGGAAATTTAGGAATTAAAGTGAAATTTGTAGCTAATTAAATGAAAGATTGAAAAGAAGAAAGAAAATAAGAGTTAATTAAAGAAGTAAAGTGAAAAATGATTAAATTTAAAGGAATTAAAAGTTCAGGAAAAAAAACTATAAGATTAATTGAGAAATATCGTTAATTGAATAGAGATATCAAATAGTAATGTAAGAGTAAAGAATAATAAAGTCTTGATAAAAAGTATAATAAATATAATAAAGAGAAAATTTGAATAGTGTATTAAAAATGTTATTACATATATAGATGCATAAAAATATAAGTCAATGAAAATTTTTAGATTAGTAATCACCACTGAGTATATTAATGTTTTACACATAGTTATTTGACTGCTTACAGGTAGTAGCGGGGAAGGCAGGAACAAGCGTACAAGTTTTAGAAGCAAATGGAAGAATATATAATAGTAGGTTAGTATAAAAAATGACATATATATATATATATATATATGAAGTTGTAGGAATAAAATTATGTACATATTCTGATAAAAAATATTTTTGAATTATTTTATTTATAAAGAATGAAATGTCGATATTATGGTTGAATGAAAAATATTATATATTATATTGGTATTGGTGTGCCCAAAAATAGGTTGTGAATTGTTTGTATTGTTGGTAGAATAGTTAATTTATATTCGTTATGCTGCCGAAATTTTTGAAAAATAAAAAGAAAAAATTAAGTGTTAATAATATTATGGTCATTAAAGTAAATTAAGAAAAAAAATGTGGCACATATCGGCTATAATCGTATTAACCCACGTAGTACAAAATGATTCTTATTAAGGTAGCATATGTTGGGTTTTGAACATGCATTTCATATATGGTACAACAAAAATATAAAATTTAATCAAAACTAAAACCCAAACAACACCCTATGTAATTTAAAATGGGATCATACCATCTAATGAGAGAAGTTGATTAACTTTGTTTGCAACTTTTGATCTTCCAAGTTTTGAATTTTTCTTTGTTGGGTTGTAGTAAACCACAACAATCCAAAACTAGGATTGCCTCTAAGAGTATCTACATGAAAGAAGAAGAAGAAAAACTCTAAGGAGATGGGGTGACAATGGTTCAAAATGCTAACTATGAAAATTATCTTATGAAAGAGAAAAGGGAGAGAAGAAAAATAACTTTTATTTTTTTTAATGGAGAAGCCACGAAATTAACTCTTTAAAAGGTATATTTGTACTCTTTCTATTCCCTTTTAGGGTTGGAAAAAGAAAAGCCCTAATGGACCTATTTTTCTAAGGCATAAAGCCCAATGTTGACCAAGTTAACAACCTAATCTAAATTGGATTTGACCCATTTTTATAACTCCTATAAAATGCTCAATTCTCTTTCTTTCTTATTTGGATCTTATCCAAAACCGATTTTACATTTTATTTATTTGCTCTATGCGTTTGACCTAATAGGTTTTCTAGTCATATTGACAGCTCAAGTCTTAGGTGAAATCCTAATCCAATTAGAATTCTACAAATTAAAGTCTTTTGACCCATATTTGATTTCTAATTAATTTCTCTTGACTTAGCATATCATGAGCGGTATCTAACAACACATCATGACCATCCAACTAATAAGAAAGTTAATGGTTTGACTTTTAACCCTTCTATAGACAATTACCATGCAATTTGTACTTTCACCAATCTATACATCATTTGGTTTAGAGTATGAACTATGTGTCAACTCCCACTAAACTGACTACATCACATCTAATCCAAATGATATTAGTTCTTATATATAAGACTCATTACTCAAATTAGATATGTCCTCAAAGACCTTCTTCAAGACATGCCCATTTTGGCCAAGAATTCTTGAGTAATGATCTCTACAAGAGGCCATAGGTATACACTCCTTCTATCAGGAGTGATGAATCTTTTATTGACTACTCAACTACCTTCGAATACCTCATGCTATACCCAATCACTACCCTATGAATAACCTCTTAAGAGGCAACAAGGAATAGAGTTAAAGTATAGAATTCAGTATCCAAGATAATCTTAAGCATCTCAAGTCTAAGGATACTTGCACCATTACTATGATAAGACTATCACTAACATTGAATATATATCAATATGATTATCTCATAGCAGGTCATCCAATATACTTGACTACTTTAGTAAGCATCCATATGTTAACTCTAAATATCTCATGTCTTCAGCTTATAAGATCAACTATTTGACTTAGTTAAGAAGTATAACATGTGCTAGTATATCCGGACTAAGATCTATATCAATTCATAAGCAATGAATACCATATAATGAATTTTTTTAATAATAATAAATGAGTACATCAAGTGTCTAAGGTGATTGCCTTTAAGGCATCTCTCTAACAATCTCCCACTAGCACTAAAGTCAATCATCTTTATACATTATACCATAGGCAAGTACATGACTATCATATTTCTTTTGGGGAAATGGCTTGCTAAAAGGATCAACTATATTTTGATCAATGGGAACTCTCTCTATCTTTACATCATGTCTACCTATGATTTCCAAAATTAAATGGTAATGTGTGAGTACATGTTTTGATCATTGATGAGACCATGGTTCCTTTACGTGTGCAATGGCTCCATTGTTATCTCAATACAAGGGTATTAGATCAACAATACTAGGAACCACTTCCAATTCTATGATGAATTTTTCTTATCCAAACCACTTCTTTAGCTACCTTAAAAGCTATAGTATATTATGTTTTGGTGGTGGAATCTACAGTCATCTCCTGTTGGAGCTCTTCCAACTAAATTCTTCATTATTTAACGTGAATATATAGCCTGATTGAGATTTAGAGTCATCCTTGTCAGTTTGGAAGTTGGCATCCGTATACCCGTTTACCTTAAGTTCACCATCTCCATAAAACAAAAATGTATCCTTAGTTCTTTTCAAGTATTTAAGGATATTATTAATAGACACCCAATGCCCCTCGCCGAGATCTGACTAATATCTGCTCGTGACACTTAAAGCATATGATACATCGGGTCTAGTACATAGCATAGCATACAAGATAGATCCAATAGCCAAAGCATATGGAATCTTACCTATGTTTGTTCGTTCATCTTGTGTCTTTGGACACATGGATTTAGAAAGGCTAATCCCATGAATTATAGGATTAATCCTCTCTTGGAATGTTCCATGCTAAACCTCTTTAGCATCTTATCTATGTATGTAGACTAAGAAAGACCAAGTAACCTTTTAGATCTATCTCTATAGATATTTATCCCCAGTATGTAAGTCATTTCTGCAAGGTCTTTCATGAAGAAATTCTTAGAAGGCTAAATTTTAACTAATTGAAGAACTGAGACGTTATTTCCTATAAGAAGTATGTCATTTACATACAATGCTATGAATACGAATGCACTCTAACTAACCTTCTTATAAACACAAGGTTCATCCATATTTTGTAAGTAATCAAACTATTTGATTGTCTTATCAAATCGGATATTCCAACTCTTAAATTCTTGCTTCAATCCATAAATGGATCGTTGCAATTTGCATACTTTTTTGCCATCACTTGATGTGAAACCCTCAGGTTGTGTCATGTACACATCCTCAATCAGATTTGCATTAAGGAAAGCTATTTTCTCATCCATTTGCCAGATCATATAATAATAATGAGCAACAATGGCTAGGAGTATCATGATGGATTTAAGTATAGTAGCTCGAGAAAAAGTTTCGTCATAGTCAACACCTTGTCTTTGACGATATCTTTTAGCTACCAGCCTAGCTTTATAAGTAACTATATTACCTTTTATGTCAGTCTTCTTCTTGAAGACCCATTTGCACCCAATGGGTTTAATCCTTTTAGGTGGGTCAACCAAAGTCCATATTTAGTTTTCAAACATGGAATCCATCTCTGACTATATGGCTTTTAGCCATCTGTCAGATTTTGAACAATTTAGAACTTCTTCATAGGAAATAGGCTCATCATCTTCTATGAGCAATACATCATTATGTTCACTTATGACAAATCCATATCTCTCAGGAAAAATGTGTATCCTACTAGATCTATGAAGTTCTTGTATTTCAAAAGGTGTAGCTGTTACTTCATTGTATGAATAACATATTTGGGTTCAGTCAGTTGAATTGCATATGTTTGAGCATCTTGAACTTCAATAAAAATTTTCTCATACTATCTTTTTTTAGAAGAAACTCTTTCTCTAAGAAGACAACATGCTTTGAAACAAGTACCTTTTGTTCCAAAGGGTGGTAGAATTGATATCCAAATGACTCTTTTGGATATCCCACAAGCAGACAATTATCAGACTTAGCTACTAGGTTGTTTGACATTGTCCTCTTCACATAAGCAGGACAACCCCATACTTTTATATGTGAAAGAATAGGTCTCTTGTTATTCCATATCTCATATGGAGTAACATCAATTGACTTAGAAGGGATTCTATTTAGTATATAAATAGAAGTCTCTAATACATAATCCCAAAAGGACTTAGGTAAATCTGTAAAGCTCATCATATACCTCACCAGGTCTTAGGTTTGGTTTCTCCTTTCTGCCACACCATTGTGTTGTGGCATGTAAGGTAGAGTCCATTAAGGTAAAATCTCATTATCTCTCAGATAACCTTAAAACTCTTAGCTTAAGTATTCTCCACCTCGATATGATCTAAGTGTTATAATACTTTTGCTAAGTTGATTCTCTACTTTATTTATGAATTCTTTTAACTTTTCAAATGCTTTAGATTTGTATCTCGTCATATACAAGTACCCATATCGTGAATAATCATCAATGAAGGTAATGAAGTAGCCTCTGGGGTGCACTGACATTGGTCCACATATATTTGTATGTACAAGGTCCAATAATCCGTTGGCATGTTCACCCTTTCTACTAAAAGGTGATTTTATCATCTTTCCTAATAAGCAGGATTGACATGTGTCATATGATTCATAATCAAATGACTCTAAGTCATCATTCTTGTGTAACTTGGTCATGCGCATCTCATTTATATGACCAAGGCAACATGCCATAAATATGATGGTTTTGGATTATCAAACTTTTATCTTTTATAATTGATATTGAGGATTGAATTAGACATGTTATGAATGTAAATCCCATTACATAATGCACCAGTTCCATAAAGAATATCATTCAACCATATAAAGCAACCATTGCCATTAATTATCAAATGACAGCATTTTCTATTTAAACAATAAACAAAAATAATATTCTTTGTTAAAACTGGAACATAATAACAATTATCTAATTCTAATACAAGCCCACTAGGGAGTGTCAATACATAAGTTTCTCTAGCTAATGTAGCAACTCTTGCTCCATTGCCAACACATAGATCTGACTCTCATTTCTTAAGCTGTCTATTGTTCCTTAGGCCTTTTATATCTGTGCATATATGAGACCCACATCTGGTATCTAATACCCATGTGTTATTAATAGAAACAATATTAACCTCAATAACATAAATACTTGAAGTAGAGGTGCATCTAATGTCTTATCCTTCTTCATCTTTAAAGACTCTAGATAGGTCTTGCAGTTCATCTTTCTTTGGCAACTCTTGCCATAATGGAAGCAAGTCCCTTTTGATGTCGTCTTTATGCCTTTCTTCCTAATCTTCAATGTACATTGCATTGGAGATGTCTCTTCTGCCATCTTGGAAATAAAGAGCAATTTAGATATCTCATATCACTTAGTTCGAACTTGCTTATCGAAAAGCTCCCTTAGATGATACACAATGGTATTTGCATCCATAGTCTCATGTTGTTTTTGAAGCTCAGGTGACATAGAGACGAGCATAATGCAACCCTCTAACTCACTATCATCTATATGCTTCTTGTATGCCAACTGTTCATCAACATATGCATCACTGGTAGGAGGGAAGGGAAGTAGCTCTTCCAAGACATAGGCTATCTTTTCGGTTTTGAGACTATTCACAAATGCTTTAGCCAATCAAGGAAGTTCGGACTAGTCAATTTGTATGATTCTAGAATTGAGTGTAAGTTCACGTTTGATAACATGATTCTAGCAACCTAGATGTAAAGAAAGATCATGTTAGAGAATGTACTAAATGCATGATTATTAGTTCTTTAATAAATGTGCATTATAACTCCCACTATTTTATATGAATCCATAGCCCTCACTATGAATCCAAGAGAACCCGTTGGATACTGACCCACTAGGAGAGCTTACAACAAGCCAGTATCCAACATCACTAAGAATGACCTTGGGTGTATCCAACAAGCCACCGTAGGTCAATTGGTAGGTATCTCATACCAATTGCATCATATCATACAACTACTGAATCATTGGGCTATCAACTTTTGATATGTGCACATCTCATGTACACTTACCCAATACCGCCTCTAATTCACATTGACCTTGGGCGTACCCAACAAGTTAATGTAATTAGTTAAAGCCAACCCATTAATCATGAAATTATATTTCAATGGTTTGAACATATTTGTGAAGAGCGGGTTAGGTGTGCCCAATAACCCAAACTCTAAAAGAACTCTAGTTCTTTCCATATTCATATAAGGCATTTGCCTTAATATTATTAATGAGGGATTTCTTTAATTTTAGGTCTCATCATGGCAATTTGGCATGCATAATATATCCATTCATCACATATAGATATATAAAGATAATTACACTAATTATATGGTTATGATTATGAACATAAACTAACATCAATTATTTGAGTCATGAAAGGATTAACTAGGTCTCATCTAAGTAGAGGCATGAAATTACAACACCAAAATAGAAAACAATTTCATATTCTAATGCTCATTTGCTTTTGGCACCATCTCATTGGCTTCTTACTCCTTTATACTTCAATTCTATTATAATCCTATATAATCTAATTACATAAATTTTTCATAAGAAAACCTCAAGTTTCATTGGAGGGAAGTAAGATGAGAAGAGAAATACAATAGATTGAATAGAAAAGGCAAGGACTCACATGCCTTATTTACCAAAAACAAAATTCCATACATGATCAATCATATTGGTCAAGTCCATAATCATACCATCATGTCATTCCATACACCCCTAGCATGCATTCTCTAATGCATAAATAAAGGTAATCTATTGAAGAAACAATTTGGATTCCATTTGTTTCAACTCTTGAAACATTGTTTTGATTGTTTGGCCTTAATGAAATTCATCAAAAAATTATTATTTAATCTCATTAAATATTCATATGAATATTTATAAACACTTTCTAAAAGTAAATCACGTAAATTAGGCATATATTTGATCATATAAAAAAATTTCCTAAAATTGCCTACTTTGCTAACTAGGTTACTTCCAATATAATGCATGCAATATTAAATCCGAATTTAATAATTAAATCACATTAAATATTAAATTATATATAACCAATAATTAAATCATAATTAAATTACCTTAATTATTTATTTGTTTGATGCCAAATAGGATTAAACAATCCTAATTGAAATTGTATACTAGAATCCTAGTCAAACTAAGACTTTAGAAAATCCTTTTTTCATCAAATCAATTTCCATTTAAAAATTCTCAAAATTTTCAGAATTCATGCTCATCATTATAGAAACCTTATAATTATTTTATACCAATTAAATTCATTCATTATATAATCTAAATCATTATTCATTCAACTAGCAAACCAATTACTCAAAAATTATCTAAATTGAATTATACATGAATTAGGATTCTTTAGGAACTTAACCACGAATTTAATTTGACTTTAGCATGAAATTGATATCAAAATAATATCATGAATATCTCATACACATGAATTAAGGTTTTGGTCATCATGTTACATTCTATTAAATCAAACAATACAAAACAGTCTCATCACATGGTAAGATTTTTTACCTAGTTACTTATTTTGATTGTTTCATGATCAAAAACGATTTTTGTATCATTATAGGTTCTGTCCAGAAGTTAAAACACATTATAAATATATTATAAAATAATTTTATTAATCAAATTAACAAAACAAATTCGAACAACTCCATTGGCAATACTAGGTTTGACAAACCCTAGAAATTCAGCAACTATGTATAACTTTGAATTTCATATTTAAATCAAATTCAAATCTTTTAATTATCATCAAAAACATCTAATATCATCATACTAACAAGTCATTGAATTTAAATTAAAATTTTATGCCAAATATAATCAAATTCATTTTTAACGAAAAGAGTGAATCCAAGTTGTTCCTTTTTAATCAATCTCATTGATACTTTAATTAAATCCAAAACTATTTTACATAGGGTGGATATTATACCATTGTTGGTTTTTGAACATGTATATCATACATAGCACATTGGAAAAGTAAAATTTAATCAAAACCAAAATCCAAAAAATACTCTATGTACTTTAAAATCGGATCATACCATCTAATGGGAGAAGTTGATTACATTTATTTGCAACTCTTGATCTTTCAAGTTGAGAGATTTTACTCCTTTGTTGGATTATATAAAACCACAAAAATTCAAAGCTAGGATTGTCTCTAAGAGTATCAATGTGAAAAAAGAAGAAGAAAACCTCCAAGGAGATGGGGTGACAAAGATCCAAAGTGCTAGTTATGGAAATTTGTTTTATGAAAGAAAAAAAGGGAGAGGAAAAAATAACTCATATTTTTATTAATGGGGTAGCCACGAAATTAACTCTTTAAAATGAGTATTTATACTTTCTCTAATCCCTTTTAGGGTTGAAAAAAGAAAAGGCCTAATGGGCCCATTTCCTTAAGGTATACGACCCAATGTTGACTAAGTCAATAATCCAAATCCAAATTGGGTTTGGCCCATTTTTATAATTCATATAAAATGCTCAATTCTCTTTCTTTCTCATTTGAATCTTATCCAAAATCTATTTTACATTTTCATATAATTCATGTTGGCAGCTCAAGTATCGGGAGGAATCCTAATCCAATTAGGATTCTATAAGTCAAACTCTTTTGACCCATATTTGTATCATGAGTGGTATCTAGCAACACATCATGACTACCTAATTAAACCAGAAAGTCAATGGTTTGACTTTTAACGCTTCCATGGACAATTACTGTGCAATTCATCCTTTCACCAATCTATACCTCATTTGGTTCAAAGCATGAACTGTGTGTCAACTTCTACTAGACTGACTATATTGCATCTAGTCTAAATTATATTAATTCTTGGCTATGAGACTCATTACTCTGATTAGATATGTCTTGAAAGACCTTCTTCAAGACATGTCCACCTTGGCTAAGGATTTTTGAGTAATGAGTTTTATAAGAGACCATAGGTATACTGTCCTTATATCAAGAGTGGTGAATCCTCTATTGACTACTCAACTACCTTCTAATACCTCATGCTATACCCAATCATCACCCTATGAGCAATCCCTTAAGAGGCAACTAGGAATAAAGTCAAAGTATAGGATTCAGTATCCAAGATAACCTTGAGCATCTCAAATCTAAAGATACTTGGACCATTGCTATGATGAGACTATCACTGACATTGAATAGATATCCATATGAATATCTCATAGCAGGTCGTCCAATATACTTGACTACTCTAACAAGCATCCACAAGTTAACTATAAACATCTCATGTCTTCAGCTTATAAGATCAGCTGCTTGACCTAATCAAGGAGTATAACATCTGCTAGTCTATCTGAATTAACAATATCCCATCTTGTTAATCCTATAACTAGGGATTATTTAGGTATAAACAAAATTGCACATGATAGAAATCTCATCATCATGATTTCATCATGATTTTCTTCATACTGTGTTACATACCAAGGACTTCATAAAATGATCTAAGATCTATATCAATTCATATGTAATGAATACCATATAATGAAAATGTCTTTTATTAATAATAAATGAGTACATCAAGTACCTAAGGTGATTACCTTTAGGGCACCTCTCTAACAGTAATTAATGATGCATTAATGCCTATGGAATCATGGATGAGTGTTGATATGTATAATGAACGTAAAAGAGGGAAATTGATTGATTAGGTGTTCTTTTCAGTTTAATGGGTTATATAGCATGATAATATATGTTTGATGAGAATGTTAATAGAAAAATATTTTCATGCAGCAACCATAAAATTCCTTGCATGTGAATTGTATTAAATGCCTTATTTTATGTTGTCATTGCTGGAAAACCCAAATTCATGTCTGTGACTAGGTGTTCGCGACTGTGAATCTTTATACCACAAATATAGTCATGCTCGTGACTATTTCTTCATGCCTTTGAAGAAATGTGCTAGTTTTTGGACAAAGATGTTCATGACTTAGTTCACAATTTGGTTCCTAGGTACTGGTGCCCGTAAATGAACCTTTACGGCCATGAACATATAGTTTAGGCCCATGAAGCATATTTAAAATATTATATGTTGGTTCTTACATGATTGCTATGTATTGGATATGCATATGTTTCCATAATGGTATGTTATAAATAGAAAACACATGATTATATGATGATTCATGCATAAATGTACATGGTGTTTTTCATATACTCCAAACATTATGTTAAAAGATAAAGGTTTATACATGTTGGGTTTTTAACATGTATCTCATACATGGAACAACATAAATATAAAAATTAATCAAAACTAATACTCAAGGAACGCCCTACGTAATTTAAATCAGATTATACCATCTAATGTGAGAAGTTGATTACCTTATTTTTTGAATCTTTGTTCTTCCAGGTCGTGAGTTTTTCCTTCATTGTTGGGTTGTAGCAAACCAAAATAATCCAAAGTTAGGACTATCTATAAGAGTATCCATATGAAGGAAGAAGAAAATATCCAATGAGATGGGATGACAAAAGTCCAAAGTGCTAGTTATGGAAACTTATCTTATGAAAGAGAAAAGATAGATGAGAAAAATAACTCTTATTTTTCTTTAGAAGGTAACAACAAATTTGATTCCTAAAAGGAATATTTATACTCTTTCTAATATTTTTTAGGGTTAGAAAAGGAAAAACCCTAATAGGCCCATTTTTCCAAAGTATATAGTCCAATGTTGACCAAGTCAACAATCCTAATCTAAATTGGATTTGACCCATTTTTATAACTCTTATAAAAGGCTCAATTCTCTTTCTCTCTAACTTAGATCTTATCCAAAACCCATTTTACATTTTCTTCATTCCTTCTATCCAATTAGGATTCTACGAGTCAAATACTTTTGACCCATAATTGATTTCTCATCAATTTCTCTTGACTTAGCAGATCATGAACGATATTTAGCACACATCATGGCCACCCAATTAATTAAAAAATCAGTAATTTAACTTGAACCCTTCCACAGACAATTATCGTACAATTCGTTCTTTCATCAAGCTATACCTCATTTGGTTTAGAGTATGGATTGTGTGTCAACTTCCACTAGACTGACTACATCACACCTAGTCTAAATGATATTAGTTCTTGTCTATGAGACTCATTACTCTATTAGATATGTCCTTGAAGATCTTCTTCAAGACATGTCCACCTTGGCTAAGGATTTTTGAGTAATGATCTCTATAAGAGACCGTATGTGTACTCTCCTTTTATCAGGAGGGATGAATCCTATATTGACTACTCAACTACCTTTTAATACCTCATGTTATACCCATCACCACCCTATGAGTAACCTCTTAAGAGGGAACAAGGAATATAGTCAAAGTATAGGATTCAGTGTCCAAGATAACCTTAAGCATCTCAATTCTAAGGATACTTGCACCATTGCTATAATGAGACTATCATTGACATTGAATAGACATCCATGTGATTGTCTCATAGCAGGTCATCCAATGTACTTAAGTACTCTAGCAAACATCCACATATTAACTATAAACATTTCATGTCGTTAGCTTATGAGATCAGCTGCTTGACCTACTCAAAGAGTATAACATGTGCTAGTCTGTATGGATTAACAATGTCTTGTCTTCTTAATCCTATGACTAGAGATCATTTAGGTATAAATACAATTGCACATGAAAGAAATCTCATCATCATGATTTCTTTCATATTGTGTTATATACCAAGGACTTCATTAAACGGTTTAAGATCTATATCAATTCATTTGTAATGAATACCGTATAATGAAAATGCCTTTTATTAATAATAAATGAGTGTTGCCCAGATATTAAGCCAAGAAGGGGGGTTGAATTGGAGTTTTAAAAATTAAACTTTAAAGTGCGGAAATAGATAGTTAATTTTAGGAGGGATAGAGAAAATTAGACACAAAGATTTATAGAGGTTCGGGTGTTAACAAACCCTACTCCTCTCCCCAATCGCAATTGGGAGTTTCACTAACACACTAAGTGTTACAATGGAGTTTTACAAGCTCACTCCCAACTATGGTGTTTCTCACAATGGCTCACACCTAATCCAGAAAACCCTTGTGTTTTAATGGCTCACACAATAACCAATTCCTTGTGTTTTTACAGGCTCACTCAACAACCTACACTTTGTGTTTTACAGGCTCACACAAACAACCTTTTAACTTGTGTTTTGGAGGTTCACACAACTAACCCTTACAAGTGTTCTACTCTTAACCCAGAACTACCCAAAGCTCACTTGAGTAAAGATTACAGAGAGAACCACTTATAAATCTTTATTGCTCAAATATGAGGAGCAAAAATATTTTTACAGAGAATAGATTTGTTCTCAAAGTATGAAAGTACAAGATAGTTTGTGATTTGAAGTATATGCTAATCTTTTGTTTTTCTTATCATTCTCTTGTTTCTTAATGCATAAATGACTTCCATTTATACTCTCATGGATGAATATAGCTGTTGGGGTGCATTAAATAAGAAACTAGCCATTGTACCAACCAAAAATCGCGCCTGACATTTTTCTCTTTCATTGTTCACGGGCGTGACTATGCTTGTCACGGGGGTGATAGTTCTTCCCAAGCTGTGACTGAAGTGGTGACCTTGGTTGTAAAGCTCTCTGGAGTGTTTTGACATATTAAGTCACGGGCGTGACATAATCATTCACGGGCGTGACAATCTTCCCAGCCGTGATCCAAGTGGTGACTCTGGTCGTGAAGCTCTCTAGATGAAATTTCATGAATCTTCACGGGGGTGACACCTTTATTCACGGGGGTGACTGAAATGCTTACTTCACGGTTTTTTTTCCTTCATGGCCATGAACTTCAAATGTTGGTTTTGGTAATGGTTAGTTTTCTTCATGGGAGTGACTCCTAGAGTCACGGCAGTGAACATGCTACTACTTGAATTTTATTTCTCAAGGATTATTCTTCCAATTCTCCATTCTTGCTATTTTAATTCATGTCCTGTATAATATACTTACAAAAACAAGTATGTTAAATACAATATTGCTATATTATTTGTTATCATCAAAATGACGGAAATACCCCTCAAGGTTTAACAATCTCCCCCTTTTTGATGGTGACAAATAATTTAGCAATATGTGATTTTTGAGAAGTCTCCCCCTCAAAATATACTTAGGATAAAAAATTTGTCATGTGCAAGAATAGTAAATAATGATGTAGCATTTAAATAAACTTTAAGTATATGCAAATTATATGAGAAGTATATCCAATTCATACCATAATTCCTTTTCAAGACATAAAGTATATGTAAGGTATATTTAAGGTATATCATGGCATGTTTTTATTTGTAACTTGCTTTAAGGTATATGCAAAGTATACTTAGGGTATATCTAAGATATATAAAAAACTCAATTTTCCAATTATATACTTTGCATATGAAATGTTGAATCAAGATTTTTAAACCTTTTCAAAGTCAATTCAATTTTAATTATTTGATTCAAAATTCATTTATCTTAATATATATTGCTGGTTTGATATCATTCTCCCTATCTTATATTGCCTATCATATATAGCTTATCATATATTGCTAGTTTTCTCCCCCTTTTGTCATCAATCAAAAAGGATATGAAGATTGAAGTAAACAAAAGCAAATATATATCGCATAAAGGAAAAGGATACAAACTAAGTTAAAATATTCAGAAAGGAAATTTAAAAATTTCCTACACAACCAAAACATAAAAATGACAAACAAGCTAAAAATGATCAAATTTAGGCTACACTCTAGCCTATCTCCTAGCCAGACATCCTATCATGAAGCCTAGCTACTTCAGCCTTAAGGCCGTGTATCCGAGACTCCATGAAGTCCTTGAGGTTCTCCAACCTCTCATCCATGGAAGTCTGCAGCTGCTCAAAACGTGGTGCCAAGAGGTCGACCACCTGCTGCGCTAAGGATGGTGTGGAAGCTGAGGACTGTCCAATGTCCTGCTCGACTGCTGGAGATGCTTCCTCAATCCGAGCCCTCTTTTTCTCCTGGACTCCCTGGAGGCCTGCTTTAAAATCCTCCGTGTCATTATCTTCCCAAATAATCTCTCCAGCAGTGTCAGTGAAGCGGTAGAAGATATCATTCTGAAACACGATTCTGACAGCCGCTCCCATCTTGATGAACGACTCGACATCCAGCCTATCTCGAGGATGTACAGGAATGATGTTGAAGTGATGGTCATCCAGCTTTAAATAATTGAGCTTCACTGCAATATGGGTGACATATGCCCCAATCAAAATGTCTCATGTGGGCTTGGTGGCAATGGAGAGAAGATGGTTTGCAAACCATCTGGAAAGTGCCACTGTGACTCCCCTGCGAGCCATCTCAAATAGGAAGAGTTATGACTTCCTAATAGTTCCATTACTTTCTCCCCTAGCAAAAATGCTATAGGTTAGGAACCTATGCAAATACCTGTGTACTGGGGTCCTGAGATGTTTGCTCTTAGTTTTCTTGACATCCCAGCTGCAACCGGTGCGAAAATGTGTCCAGGCTGGAGGAGCAAAGAATTCTACCTCAGTCTCATTTAGAATGCCATCAGATGGTAGGTTGAACAATTCTCCAAATGCGATGGCGCTAAGGGTGTTAGGATTATTGCAGAGTTGGAATTTCACCACTCCAGTAGGTGAATCCTGCAAGGTGCTGAGAAATTCCAGCGTTGGCTCCCTCAGAGTCGGCTGATGAATTTCAAAAAACTCTTTGAGATGACAGGCTTGTAGTTGCTCTGTCATAGCCATCTCAAGCCCGAGACTATGGACTGTCTGCCAATCGAAGGACCTTGATGATAAAAGAGGTCTCTTCTTCAAAGTTCATTACGAGGATGGCAATTCTCCGGAATGATGTTCATGAGATAATTTGAATACCTCTTAGGTGCATGGGACTTTTTTCTCTTTCCCTTAGATGAAGCAGATTCCATATTTGAAGAAATTTGTTGATGGAGTTGAAAATAATTTTGACAGAAAATTTGATGTAAAACCCTAGAAATGTATGATTTCTGATGAAGATTCGAACTTTTGGTGGTATTTATAGTGAAATTTCAAGTCTTTGGGGTCAGAATCTTCAATGTCTTAATGAATGAGAGTAAATAAGAGCGGTTTTGGGAGATGATGAGTTGAAATGAAAGTTGTAACCGACTGTTTTCTTATATATTTGATACATTCACGGGCGTGACTTATGGTTTCACGGGCGTGAATGGTTGTGTTCACGGTATGCTGAAGGAGTGTTTCACCCGTGAATAAAGGCGTGAATATGTTCACGGGCGTGAGGTTTGAACCTCACGGGCGTGAATGATCATCGGTCACGGGGGTGAATAACTGGTCACGGGCGTGAACTGTTGAATTTCACTACTTATGCCCGTGAAGCAAGCCGTGACACAAGGCGTGAAAGCTTCTGTGAGTTTTTGGGGTGTAATTGTTCACGGGAGTGAAAATTCATCACAGACGTGAAAGTCCATTTTCACGGGAGTGACTCAAGCCGTGAAACTAAGTTTCACCATTTGAAGCAGTAAATCATGTCGTGAACCAAAGTCGTGAACGACACTGCCCCTTTAGGCCACTTAAGTCACGGGCGTGAATATATGTCACAGGCGTGACGCTCCCTAAAATTTTCATCAAATTGAAATTAAGTTCTACAACAAGACTAAATCATTTCAACAAAGATTCTACTTCTTAAAACATGAATTCTCATCAAAATTTCTATCTTATAACTTTTGATATGATTTAAGATCAACAATTAAAATTTCATATTCTTGCAATCACAAGGTTAATCCATCAATCATACCTAGTTCTCTTCTAATGAAATTAAATCTTTCCTCATTTAGAGACTTAGTGAAAATATCTGCTAATTGATTTTCTGTGCTTATAAATTCTAATTCAACATCACCATATTGAACTTGATCTCTAATAAAGTGGTGTCTAATGTCAATATGTTTGCTTCTAGAGTGTTGAATAGGATTTTTTGAAAGATTTATAGCACTAGTGTTGTCACATTTTTATAGGTATATGGTTCATCTCATGACCATAGTCCTTAAGTTGTTGTTTCATCCAAAGAATTTGTGTACAACAGCATCCAACTGCTACATATTCAGCTTCAGCAGTTGAGAGAGCAACTGAAACTTGTTTCTTGCTAAACCAAGAAACCAAACATTCTCCAATGAAGTGACAAGTACCTGAAGTACTTTTCCTATCCAAAAGACTACCAGTATAGTCTGCATCTGAATATCCTATAATATAAAAAGATGAATTCCTAGGATACCATAAACCTAGATGCAATGATCCATGTAAATATCTTAAAATCCTTTTTACAGCATTTAAATGAGATTCTTTAGGACATGATTGAAATCGTGCACATAAGCAAACATTATACATAATATCGGGTCTAGAAGCAGTGAGATATAAAAGTGATATGATCATACCTCTATAAAGCTTTTCATTAATGCTCTTACCCTTTTCATCTTTATCCAATTTCGTTGATGTGCTCATAGGAGTCTTGGCATTTTTGCATCATTCCATACCCAATTTCTTGATTAAATCTTTGGCATATTTGGATTGGTTGATGAATATGCCCTCATTGCTTTGCTTTATTTGTAGACCAAGGAAATACTTAAGTTCTCCCATCATGCTCATTTCAAATTCCCTAGTCATGCACTTAGCAAATTCTTGACAAAGCAACTCATTAGTAGAACCAAATATTATATCATCAATATAAATTTGAACAATAAGTATATCAAGCTTATGCTTTTTGATGAAAAGTATAGTGTCAACATTTCCCTTTGTGAAGCTATTTTCTAATAAAAAAGAACTTAGTCTCTCATACCAAGCTCTTGGAGCCTGTTTTAAACCATACAAAGCTTTTGAAAGTTTAAAAACATGATTTGGCAAATCATAACTTTCAAAACCTGGTGGTTGTTCTACATACACTTCTTCATCTATATAACCATTTAGAAATGCACTTTTCACATCCATTTGAAAGAGTTTGAAATTCATGTGACATGCATATGCTAAGAGTATTCTTATAGCTTCTAATCTAGCTACAGGTGCATATGTTTCATCATAATCTATACCTTCTTCCTAATTATATCCTTTTGCAACTAGTTTTGCTTTATTCCTGGTTATTAACCCTTGTTCATCTAATTTATTTCTAAATACCCATTTTCTACCTATGATTTCATGATCATTGGGTTTAGGTACTAGATTCCATACCTTATTTCTCTCAAATTGATTGAGTTCCTCTTGCATGGCAATCACCCAACTTTCATCATTAAGAGTCTCATCAATATTTTTAGGCTCAATTTGTGAAATAAAAGCAATGTCAATGACTAAATGCTTGAAGTGAGATCTAGTACTTACTTCCCTTGATAGATCACCAATTATTTGCTCTTTTGGATGATCTTTCGTCATTCTCCATTCTTTTGGAAGTTGTTGTTCCATTTGTTCTTGATTTTGAGGAAGTAAATTTTCTTGATCATTTTCTTCTTTTTATGTTTTTGGCTTTGAAAGATGACTTGTGTTGCTTTCCTCTTTGACAAGGATCACATGTCTTGCCTTTTTCATATTGAACTTTTGGTAATCCTTTTACTAGCTCTCCTGTGCTGAGACTTTGTATTAAGTCCATGTTAGCATGACCAAGTCTTCTATGCCACAGCCAAGATTCATCACTAGTAGTCACAAGACACTTAGAGGAATGGTTAGATAGTTTATGTAAGTTTATTATGTACGTATTGATATCTCTATTTCCTTTAAATATTTCTTGACCATCAATAGAGATTACAAGACATTCATTTGAAGTGAAGATTACTTTATTTCCTTTATCACATAATTGACTTACACTTAACAAGTTATGTTTCAAGCCATCAACAAGTAAGACATTCTTAATAAAAGTAGTACCATTAACACCAATAGAACCAATGCCAATTACCTTACCCTTTGCATTGTTTCCAAAGGTAACTTTACCTCCATCAATACTTTTGATTTCATTGAAGAGTTCTTTGTCTCCTGTCATATGCCTTGAGCATCCACTGTCTACTAGCCACACATTTTTGTTTATTGTGGACTTGAGGCATACCTATAGAATCACAAATCAAGTATGATATTTAGGTACCCAAATGAGTTTGGGTCCTTGGGGGTTAGCACATGAAGGTTCCTAATGAGCCTTCCTTATCCAGCAATGTTTAATTATGTGACCCGTTTTCATACAATAATTACATTGTTTAGGTCTAAACTTGCTTTTTGGTCTTACACTGTGTTTAAATGCCATAAATCTATTAGATTGATTTTGAGAACAATGGCATGCCCATTCATGATTAATTTGCGTTTTTCTAGATGCATGCTTCCTATACATAAAGGCATGATTATTCTTTTCCTGTATAGAAGGTTTAACATTCTTATTTCTTGGTGCTTTCTTAACAGTTGTGGAGATGTTAGGTTCTCTAGACTTAACAAATACAGTTTTGTTAGAAGATGATGATGTGTCCTTAAATCCTATACCATGTCTAAATAAAGGTGGTCTTTGAAACACAATGAGAGTATCTAAGCTTTCTTTACCTTTGTGAAATTTAGAAATGGAATTTCTAAGTTCCTCAACTTCATTTTTCAAAGTATTATTTTCTTTTAACAATGAAGCTGTTGAGGGTCTTGATGAGTATTCATCTAATGACTTTTGAAGAGATTCATTAGATGATTTAACCTTTATGTTCTCTTTTTCTAAACCATCTATCTTATTTTTCAAATTAGAGATATTATTTCTATAGGTACTAAATTTAGTTCTATATTTCTCTAATTCTATATTTAATTCTTCTATTAGGCTTTACTCATCATCATCATCATCATCACTATCACTATTACTATCATTATCACTACTATTATTATTGAAAGAATATGAGTGTAGTGATCTTACTTTGTCTGAGACATGATCCTCAATAGCCATGAAGCATAGGTTGACCTCTTCACTTTCATTATCATCTTTTTCACTTGAAGAGCTTTCGTCATCCCATGTGGCTTTATGACCTTTCTCCCCATTGTCTCTTTGGTATTTGCTCTTATGCTTCTTGAGCCTTGGACATTCTGGTTTGATATGTCCTTTCTTTCCACATTCATAGCATTTTACCTCTTCCTTACTTCTATGTGTATCATTAGAAGTTTGTTTGAGGTTTCTTTGCCTGAATTTTCTGGAATTGCTCATTTTCTTCTCAATGATTCTTTTTAATCTCCTTGAAAGCATAGCGATGTCCTCATTTTCATCATCACTCATTTCTTAATCATCTTCACTTTCTTCTTGAGATTTTGAAGTAGAGGCTTTGAGTGCTAAGGGTTTTCTTTTCTCTGGCTCTGCTTCAAGCTCTTTATCTCTTTTTACTGCCATCTCATGTGTGAAAAGCTTGCCAATCAGTACATCAGTATTCATGATGCTCATATCTTTATTTGCTTCTTCTATGCCAGCAACTCTTGAACCATAGTCTCTAAGAGGAAGACTTCTCAGGATTTTATTGTTTACATCTTCCAAACTCAGATGCTTCCCAAGTTTCCTCATTCCATTTATAATGGATAGAAGTCGGTTGGTCATGTCAGTGATTAACTCATTTGATTTCATCTTGAAGAGCTCATATTCTGAGGTTAGAAGTTGAATCTTCTTGGATTTGACTTGCTTAGTTCCCTCATGATAGTTCTCCAATGTCTTCCACATGCTGAATGCTATTAAGCAGTGTTGTATTTTCCCACATTCTTCAATAGATAATGAGTTTGATAGGATTGTCATTGCCTTCTTGTTTTTGAAATTTGCTCTTCTTTGAGGCTCTGTCCAATCATCACTTGATAGGATTTCCTCTTCACCATCAGCTCCTCTTCTGGTTGGTGGTGTCCATTCTTTTCGTACACTATCCCATACTTCAATTCCTTCACTATCCAAGTATGTCTCTATCCTAAACTTCCAATGGGCATAATTTGCTCCATCGAAGTAAGGTTTGAGACTCTGGAATCCTTCACTGGCCATATCTTACTCTTTGCTAGCGCTTTTTAGGCTTCGATGCTAGACAAGGCTCTGATACCAATTGTTGTCCAGATATTAACCCAAGAAGGGGGGTTGAATTGGAATTTTAAAAATTAAACTTTAAAGTGCGGAAATAGATAGTTAATTTTAGGAGGGATAGAGAAAATTAGACACAAAGATTTATAGAGGTTCGGGTGTTAACAAACCCTACTCCTCTCTCCAATCGCAATTGGGAGTTTCACTAACACACTAAGTGTTACAATGGAGTTTTACAAGCTCACTCCCAACTATGGTGTTTCTCATAATGGCTCACACCTAACCCAGAAAACCCTTGTGTTTTAATGGCTCACACAATAACCAATTCCCTGTGTTTTTACAGGCTCACTCAACAACCTACACTTTGTGTTTTACAGGCTCACACAAACAACCTTTTAACTTGTGTTTTGGAGGTTCACACAACTAACCCTTACAAGTGTTCTACTCTTAACCCAGAACTACCCAGAGCTCATTTGAGTAAAGATTACAGAGAGAACCACTTATAAATCTTTATTGCTCAAATATGAGGAGCAAAAAGATTTTTATAGAGAATAGATTTGTTCTCAAATTATGAAAGTACAAGATAGCTTGTGATTTGAAGTATATGCTAATCTTTTGTTTTTCTTATCATTCTCTTGTTTCTTAATGCATAAATGACTTCCATTTATACTCCCATGGCTAAATATAGCCATTGGGGTGCATTAAATAAGAAACTAGCTGTTGTACCAACCAAAAATCGCGCCTGACATTTTTCTCTTTCATTGTTAACGGGCGTGACTATGCTTGTCACGGGGGTGACAGTTCTTCCTAAGCCGTGACTGAAGTGGTGACCTTGGTCGTGAAGCTCTCTGGAATGTTTTGACATATTGAGTCACGGGCGTGACATAATCATTCATGGGCGTGACAATCTTCCCAGCTGTGATCCAAGTGGTGACTCTAGTCGTGAAGCTCTCTGGATGAAATTTTATGAATCTTCACGGGGGTGACACCTTTATTCACGGGGGTGACTAAAATGCTTACTTCACGGTTTGTTTTTCCTTCATGGCCATGAACTTCAAATGTTGGTTTTGGTAACGGTTAGCTTTCTTCACGGGAGTGACTCCTAGAGTCACGACAGTGAACATGCTACTAATTGAATTTTGTTTCTCAAGGATTATTCTTCCAATTCTCCATTCTTGCTATTTTAATTCATGTCCTGTATAATATACTTACAAAAAGAAGTATGTTAAATACAATATTGCTATATTATTTGTTATCATCAAAATGATGGAAATACCCCTCAAGGTTTAACAATGAGTACATCAAGTGTCTAAGGTGATTGCCTTTATGGCACCTCTTTAACAATCTGCCACTCGTACTAAAGTTGATCGCCTTTATACTATTCCATGAGCGAGTATATGAATATCATATTTTCTTAGGGAAATGGTTTATTAAAAATATCAGTTATATACTGATATTTGCGAACTCTCTCTATCATTACATCATGTCTACCAATGATTTCCAAAATCAAATGGTAATGTGTGAGTATATGTTTGAATCTTTGATGAGACTGTGGTTCCTTTACTTGTCAAATGACTCCATTGTTATTTTAATACAAGGGTATTAGATCAACAATGCTAGAAACCACTTCCAATTCTATGATGAATTTTTTTTATCCAATTTGCTTCCTTAGTTGCCTTAGAAGTTGTAATGTACTCTATTTCGGTTGTGGAATCTACAGTCGTCTCTTGTTGGAACTCTTTCAATAGACTGCTCTGCCATTTAACATGAATACATAGCCTGACTGGGATTCGGAGTTATCTTTGTCAGTTTGGGAGTTGGCATTTGTATACTTGCTTACTTTAAGCTCACCATCTCTATAAACCAAGGATGCATCCTTAGTCCTTCTTAAGTACTTAAGGATATTCTTGACACCCATCCAATGTCCTTCACTAGGATCTGAATAATATCTACTCGTGATACTCAGAGCATATGTTTCATCATGTCTAGTACATAACATAGCATACATGATAGATCCAATAGTTAAATCATATGGAATCTTACTCATGCGTGTTTGTTCATCCTGTGTCTTTGGACACATAGACTTAGATAGGATAATCCTATGAGTCATAGGAATTAATCCTCTCTTGGACTGATCCATATTAAACATCTTTAGCATCTTATCTATGTATGTAGATTGAAAAAGACCAAATAACCTTTTAGATCTATCTCTATAGATCTTAATCCCTGGTATATAGGTTACTTCTCCAAGGTCTTTTATGGAGAAAATCTTAGAAGCCAAATTTTGATAAATTGAAGACTTGAGGAATCATTTCTTATAAGAAGTATGTCATCTACATACAATACAAGGAATATGACTGCATTTTCACTAACCTTCTTATAAACACAAAGTTCATCCATATTTTGTGAGAAACCAAACTCTTTGATTGTCTTATCAAATCAGATTTTCCAACTCCTAGATGTTTGCTTCAATCCATAAATTGATCTTTGCAATTTGCATACCTTTTTGTCATCCTAGGATGTGAAACCCTCAGGTTGTGTCATGTTCACATCCTCAGTTAGATTTCCATTAAAAAAGTTATTTTCATATCCACTTGCCAAATTTCATAATCTTAATGAGCAGTAAAGGCTAGGAGTATCATGATGGATTTAAGCATAGCAACTGGAGAAAAGGTCTCATCATAGTCAATACCTTGTCTTTAACGATATCCTTTAGCTATCAGCCTAGCTTTATAAATAGTAACATTACCTTCTAAGTCAGTCTTTTTCTTGAAGACCTATTTGCACCCAATAGGTTTTATCCCTTTAGGTAGATCAAACAAAGTTTATACTTGATTTTCATACATAGAATCCATCTCTGATTGCATAGCTTTTAGTCATCTATCAGATTCTGAACTATTCATAACTTCTTTATAGGTAGTATGTTCATCATCCTCTATGAGCAATACGTCATTCTATTTACTTATGAGAAATTCATTTCTCTCAGGAATAGTGCATATCCTACTTGATTTACGAAGTTCTTGTGTAACATCCTTGACCTTCCCCACATGCATTTCATCGAACATAAGCATCTTGCATACAATTCAATTGAACACGTGCATTTCATACGTATTTTTGTAGGAACAAGTTTATGACACGCACTAGCTACGTGTCCTAGTATTTGGCACTTGTATCGAATCGCACATGTGTAATTATAACCTAAATGAGGATAACAAAGTATTAGAAATGAATTGAATAAGGTGTCTAAATTAAAGTAAGCAAAATGATTAAATTAAGATTAGTAAACAATTACATTGTTAATTTAGTTAAATCGGGTCAAATGATTAAGCTGTATTATTGTGTGAATTAGTGGAATTATAAATCTATGTAAATAATAATAATAATATAGACAAAATAAAATGAAAATGACATAAAAGAGAAATAGAAGAGAAGAGAAATGAGAAATGAGAAGAGAAAAGAGAAGAGAAAAAGAGAAAAAGAGAAAAAGAGAAAAGGACAAAAAACAAGTTGGCTTTATCTTCATCTTTCTTCCCCATTTCTGCCTCCTCACTTCAGCCCCGTTTTCTTCTTCAATTTCCTCCATTTCAGACTTCAATTCTTCCTTGTTTCACCTAGTTTTTTAAGCTAATTGATCCCTTTCAAGTTTTTTCTTGGTAAGTAATCAATTCTTATTGCTATAGGGTTGATTTGAGTTACTTAGGTTCAATATTAGGCACTGAATTGCACCCTGATTTTGATATTAATAGAAATTGATTCTGGCAATGTGTAAAACACAAACGTTGTTCCTTTATGTCTTGGATATTTGGATATGTAAACATTTTTTCAATATGTTATGTATAGGGAGAGATATGCTCTTCGTACTGAAACTGGTCAGGGTGTAAACCCTAACCAAGTTAGCTACTGTGTGGTTTGCTTTAGAATATGTTAAAGCCATTATTTGAAGTCTCTAAAAACATAAAAGTTGTAGATATATGTGTGTTGTACCTGTCTACAAAATTTCAGATTCATAGGTCTTGTAAATGTTGAGTTATGGTGAATGGAACCATGACTGTTCCATGGTTTGAACTGCCTATTGAGTGCCCTGGGCAGATATAGTAAATTGTTTGGATAATTTGAGCTTGTTAGAACTAGATTCTGTAAATGATCAAAACATTAAATTTATAGGTATTTGTCTTATCTAAATTTTGGTACTAATTTCAGATTCATTGGTTATTGATAGACTAAGTTATGGCCTTTGGAAGCCATACTGGTCCGGATGTCAATTCTATTCTGGACCAGTAAAATGTTTGGTATAATTAGAAGACTATAAAGACATAATTGGTAAGAGTTGTAAACATTAAACATGTTCCATATTCACCCATATAAGTCTTTAAATTTTCATTAAAATAGGACTTATATAGTATAAGTTATGATGAACCCAAATGAGTACCCTGAAACTGCCTAAAGGCAGAAAACAGAACACTCTTAGAAATTCCACCAAATATTGTACAATGATCCAATTGGTCTGAAATTAGAATATGTTCTATAATTATATGTTATTTTTAATTAGGAACAAGAATCAGATTAATTGGTCAATTATAGAAAAAAGTTATAGGCTAAACAGTCCCATAAGGTCACACTGCCTCATAGGAAAAATCTTAACTATTGACATGAACAATGCATATTAATTTGTTTAAGCCACATTAAGTCTCTCTAATCATGAGTTAATCGATTATGTTTTCATATTAGGCTCGCAACATATTGGAGACCCACAAGGAGCAGATAGACAATAAGTTACGGGTCGGAATCAAAGGAGAACGGTGAGTCTAATTATCGATTGAATTCTTTAGTGCAAATGAATGTTGCTTGCTATGTGATTCATGTGATTGTCATGATTGGTCCTTGATAATGTAATGATGGATAATTTGTGACATTGTGGTACATATAAATGGTATACTTGTGGTATATTTGAGGTATATGTTTGACAAATGTGATATATACACATAGTATATGCAAGGTATATGCTTGACATATGAGGTATATATGGAATATATGTATGTTGTATATGATAAAGATGCAATGGTTGATGAAAGCTTAAATACAAGAGCATATGCATATGGGCTAAAAAGGCGTTGTGACTAGTTAATCGATATTGTAAAGCAAAAGAAGAGGCCTATGGCCCAACAAATGTGCAAATGAAACAAATGATCAAGCTAACTAGCAAATGCAAATGCAAATGTTCACATGACAAATGTTCACATGGAAACCTGGGTCAATGTCTGTTCAACTTGGTCACAACAAAATGAAATAAGCAAAGCATTTGTATACATAAAGAGTAATGATTATATGTTTCAACTTTATTGATACTTATATGACACTGATGAATGGAATGGAATACATGGTATATATTGGAATTGTGATTTATTACTATGAGTTGTTTGGTACTTTAGAGCTCATTGGATGGTTATTCTCACTGAGCCACAACTCATCAATTTGCATCATTTTTCAGGTAAAGAAAAGTGATAGCTCATTTTGAGTAGCGTATAAAAGACATGGAGCATAGGTCACTGGCCGAGCCTCATCACTCTCTCTCCTTGCATTCCACACAAGCATAAAAAAATATGTCATCTGCATTTTTTATTTATATGGTTGAATATGTACAGTCAGTTTGGAATGGGTTTTAAAAATGTATAAATGAAATCAACTCGAAATTACTTATGTGTAAAGTTTACGTTTTGTTATATGTGATATATTATATTGTGGTGAAAACCTCAGTGTTAACTTTGCAAAGTTATTGAATTATATTACAGGATATGAAAAAATAATTTACTACTATTGTTAACAGGGTATTTTACCTTTCCAGTATGCCATGTATGATTACTTGATATAGGGATAGGTTATACTCAAATGCATAAGGTGTGACGTTACATCTTGTGTTTTAAAAGGTATAATTGTTACTTCATTTGTTTGAGTAATATATTTGGGTTCTATCAATTGATCTGCATTTGTTTGGGTATCTTGAACTTCATCAAATTCAATCTTGCTCGCACTATCTTCTTTTAAAAGAAACTTTTTCTCTAGAAAGACAACATGCTTTGAAACAAACACTTTTTGTTCCAAATGGTGGTAGAATTGATATCCAAATGACTCTTTTGGATATCCCATAAATAGACACTTATCATACTTAACTTCTAGCTTGTCTGACATTATTCATTTCACATAAGCAGGACAAATCCCATACTTTCATATGAGAAAGAATATGTCTCTTGTTAGTCCATATTTCATATGGAGTAATATCAACTAACTTAGAATGGACTCTATGTAATATATAAATAGAAGTCTCTAATGCATGACCCCAAAAGGACTTAGGTAGTTCTGCAATACTCATCATAGACCTCACTATGTCTAACAAGGTTCAATTTTTCCTTTCAGCTACACCATTGTGTTATGATGTGTAAGGTAGAGTCCATTAAAATAAAATCTCATTATCTCTTATATGACCTTGAAACTCTTGGTTGTGGTTCCTTTACTTATATGAGTAGTCTCCGATCAAGTGTTATAATACTTTTTGTTGGGTTTTGAAGAATGAATCATATTCATAAACGTAGCAGAAAAATGAAATTTTCAAAACCCGAAACAAACGATCATACTTGTGTCGTATCTCATAATCATAAAGAGTAGACTGTGAAAGACCAAACAATCTTTTAGATCTATCTCTATAGATCTTTATCCCCAAAATATAGACTGCTTCTCCAAGGTCTTTCATAGATAAAATTCTTGGATAACCAAATTTTGACTGATTGTAAGGCTGAGACATCATTTCCCATTAACAATATGTCATCTACATATAACACAAGAAATACAATTTCACTGCCACTAACCCTCTTGTAAACATAAGGTTCATCCGGATTTTGTAAGAAACCAAACTGTTTGATTGTCTCATCAAACCGAATATTCCAACTCCTGGATGCTTGCTTTAATCCATAAATGGATCTTTGAAGCTTACATACCTTTTTTCCATCTTTGGATATGAAGCCTTCTGGTTGTGTCATGTACACATCCTCAGTTAGATTTCCATTAAGGAAAGCTGTCTTCATATCCATTTGCCATATCTCATAATCATAATGAGTAGCAATGGCTAGGAGTACCCTTATGGATTTAAGCATAGCTACTGGGCTAAAAGTTTCATCATAGTCAATTCCTTGTCTTTGACGATAACCTTTAGCAACAAGTCTAGCTTTATAGGTAATCACATTACCATCCATGTCAGTTTTCTTTTTGAAAAGCCACTTGCACCCTATAGGCTTTATCCTTTCGGGTGGGTCAACCAAAGTCCATACTTGGTTTTCATACGTGGAATCCATTTTTGACTTCATGGCTTGAAGCCATTTCTCATATTTTGAACTATTAAGAACTTCTTCATAGGTTGTAAGCTCATCGTTTTCTATGAGTAATACATCGTTCTGTTCACTAATGAGAAATCCATATCTCTTTGGAATAGTACGTCTCCTACTTGACCTACGAAGCTCTTGTGCTTCAGAAGGTTAAGCTGTTATATCATATGCATGAGTAACAATCTTGGGTTTAGACAGTTGATTAGCATTTGTTTGAGCATCTTGAACTTCCTCAAGTTCAATGTTGCTCCCACTATCTACTTTTAGAAGGAATTGTCTCTCTAAAAAGATAGCATGTCTTGAAACAAAAACCTTTTGTTCCAAGGGGTGGTAAAATTGATATCCATATGATGCTTTTGGATATCCCACAAATAGACATCGATCAGACTTAGCTTCTAGCTTATCTAACATTGTCTGCTTCACATAAGCAGGACAATCCCAAATTCTCATGTAAGAAAATGTGGGCCTTTTGTTATACCATATCTCATATGGAGTAACATCAACTGACTTCGAAGGAACTCCATTTAATATATAAATGGTTGTCTCTAATGCATAACCCTAAAAGGATTTAGGCAGTTCTGCAAAACTCATCATAGACCTTACCATGTCTAACAAGGTTCGGTTTCTTCTTTCAGCCACACCATTGTGTTATGGCGTGTAATGTGGAGTCCATTGAGATAAAATCCCATTATCCCTAAGATAATCTAGAAACTCTTGGCTCAAGTATTCACCTCCTCAATCTGATCGAAGTGTTTTAATACTTTTTCAAAGTTGTTCCTCTACTTCACTTCTAAATTCTTTGAACTTTTCAAAAGCTACAAATTTGTATCTCATAAGATACACGTACCCATATCGTCAGTGGTCATCGATAAAAGTAATCAAGTAGATAAAACCACCTCTTGTGTGTGTAGACATTGGACCACATACATCTGAATGTATTAAGTCTAAAAGTCTATTAGCACGTTCACCCTTTCCCTTAAAGCGTAATTTAGTCATCTTGCGTAATAAGCAAGATTCACATGTGTCATATGATTCATAATCAAATGACCCCAAACTACCACTTTTATGTAGCTTAGCCATGCGTTTTTCACTTCTATGACCAAGGCGACAATGTCATAAGTAAGATGATTTCAACATATCTTGTTTTTGCCTTTTATTATCATTAATGTTTAAAATTGGATTAGCATATCTAATATTCCATTGCATAATGTACCACTAGCATAAAGAATTCCATTCAATATAATAGAACAACAATTGTTACTAAAAGCTAAAAGGAAACTATCTTTATTTAGACTTGAAACAGAAATAATGTTTTTAGTCAAAGCATGTACATAATAGCAATTATCCAAATTTAATATAAGCCCACTAGGGAGGGTCAATACATATGTTCCTATAGCTAATACAACAACCCTTGCTCCATTTCCAACGCGTAGGTCTGACTCTCCCTTATTGCGCTGCCTATTGTTCCTTAGGCCTTGCATATCAGTGCATGTGTGTGAGCCACAACCGGTATCTAATACCTATATATTATTATCGGAAACAGTATTAATTTCAATGACAAAAGTACCTGAAGTAGATGGGGCATCAGATGCCTTCTTCTTCAAGAACTCCAAGTAAGCCTTGCAGTTTCGCTTCCAATGGCCATCCTTGCCACAATGGAAGCATGTCCCCTTTGGAACAATATCCTTGGCCTTCTTCTTGGCCATGCCTCCCTTAGGCTTTATGGACTTCTTCTTCTTATTACGGTTCTTCCTTTTACAACTTGAAGAGTCCACCAACATCACAGCCTTACTGTCCTTCTTGATAGATGGCTCAGCTGTTTTGAGCAAGTTAATCAGCTCAGGAATAATGGTAGAGATTTGGTTCATCCTATAGTTAGGCATAAAATGTGAATAACTATTAGACAAACTGGTTAGAATTAAGTCAATACTTAATTCATGGTCCATCACAAATCCCAAGGTGGCCAACCTCTCAATATAGCCATTCATCTTCAATGCATATTGCACTAGAGATGGCCCCTCAACCATCTTAGTGCGAAAGAGCAACCTAGAAGTTTCAAACCTTTCGAAACGTGCTTGCTCATCAAAAAACTCTCTTAAATGGTATATTATGAAATTAGCATCCATAGCCTTATGCTGCTTTTGCAACTCAGCTAACATAGTAGTAAGCATAATGCAGCTTGTCATCTCACTATCATCGAGATGCTTTTGATATGCCTTCTGAACATCTTTAAAATCATTAGCAACATAGGGATTAGAGAATGCCTCATCTAGGACATAGCCAATTTTTTCAGATTTGAGAACTATTCTAAGATTCCTTAGCTAATCCAAAAAATTTGGCCTAGTCAACTTATTTGATTAGTGATCGCAAATTCACACTTGTCCTGATGATGATTCTAGCAACCTAGATGTAAAATAAAACACGTTAGAATGTACATAAAATGCACGTTTATTAGGTCTTTAATAAATCGAATCCATAACCCTTACTATGAACTCGAGAGAACTTATATGGAAGTTCTCCTAGTGGGTCAATATACAACTAGCTAAGAATAACCTTGAGGCAACTCAACAAGCTATCCTTAGTTTGGTTGGTAGGTATCTAATCCATACCAATTGCATTATTTATACAACTATCGAATCTTGTGCTATCAACTTATTGATGTGTGCGCATACATTGAGCTATCAACTCTTGATATGTGTACATCTCATGTATACAAACCCCACTTCGCCTCCAATACACATTAACCTTGGGAAAAATCCAACAAGTCAATAATATCGGTTAAGTATAACCCATTAATCGTGAAATCTAATTTCAATGGATTGAACATATTCTTATAGAGTGAGCTTGAGGCAACTCAACAACCCTAACTTTAGAAAAACTCTGGTTCTCTCCATATTAATGGAAGGCGTATGACTTAATTGTTTATTTTACGAGGGATTTCTTTGTTAAGTCTCATCAAGTTATTATTTCATGCTTTTATATATCATACATTCATCACATGGATATATAAAGATAGTTATATTAACTATATGGCATGATTATGGTCATACTAAAGTCAATCTCTTGAGCCAAAGAGAAATTGACTTGGTCTTACCTAGGTATATGCATGAATTTACAACCCAAAATAGAAATCAAATTCCTATTTCTAAGTCTTCTTGTTTATGGTACCACCTTCTTTGCTTCTTGCTCATTTGTATCTTCATTCTATCCTAATCCTATGTAATCTAATTACATATTTTAAACTATAGAAAACCTCAATTTACATTTGAAGGGAGTAAGATGATAAGAGAAATACATAAAAAAAAAGAGAGGTAGGGACACGCAGACCCTATTTACAATCAAACAAAATAATTTCATGCATGCTCAATCACATTGGGCCTAAGTCCATAATCATCCATCATGCCTTTTCATAAACCCCTAGCATGCATTCTCTAATGCACAATAAAAATGACAATTTTAGATTTCAATTTGTAAATTGATTAAACGTTTGAACCGAAATTACCTATTTGTGTTCTTTTGGTTAATTTAATTTTGTATGTCATTTTAAAGTGGAATTTTCATATTTAATCAAATTAAATTAAATTTCATATTTTCAGAATTAATTCAAAATTAATTGTCCTTAAAATTATAATATTATGATGTTAAAATTAAACAATTTAATTTTAATATACATACCAATTTCTAGTCATACTAAAATTACAATTGCACAACTTAAATTAAGTCAAAATTAATTTTCAAAAATTTCAAAACATCAAATTATCATTCTAATCATCTTTGGGTCAGCTCAAGTTCATCAAAATATTTTTGGCACAAGCCAAAATTACTAAGACAAACGAACGAACACACTTAGACACTCAAAATAACTCATTCGATATCTAGAATTTTTTAAAATTAAAAATGCATGAAAAATAATTTTGGCATGCATCTAACATGAAAATAACATATTTTTAATCACATAAAAAATATTTCAAGATTCTGGAAAATAAAATAAACATATACAAAAAAATTAAACAAAACAACCCCATCGGGTATGCTAAAACAGTCTCCTTTTTGTGTTTGTTTGAAAATTTAATTAAAATAATTTTTAATTAATTATTGGACACTTATAGGAGCATAAACATATTCTTAAATTAAATTATAAGAAAAATATAATCAGCCCCATCAATTAAGCCAAATAACAACACATGTTCATAAACAAGGCAATTTTAGGCATTTTTGAAATAAATCCGAAATTAATTATTTGAATCACATTCAAATCATTTTTCAATAAAAATAATCATCCTTAATCATCCCATGATCAGATTAGAGAAAGAAAAATATGTAAAACATATTTTAAAAATTAATTTCAATTTTTCAAAACCTATTGATCCAAAATCATCAAAACCATGCAATCACATTGCACTTTCAATTAAAATTAATTTTAATGGATACAAGGGGGCTCTGATACCACTGTTGAGTTTTGGAGAATGAATCATATTCATAAACATAGCAGAAAAATAAAATTTTCAAAATCCGAAACAAAAGATCATACTTGTGCCATTAAAACTAATTTATATAAATATAGAGGTTAGAAATTATACCTTGTAATTTCTTATTTGTTCTTCAAATCTTCACTTTATTGGGTTGTAGCAAATCACAACAATCTACACTAGGATGTCTCTAATGATAATTCATGCGAAAAATGAAGAAGAAACTATAAAAAGAAATTGTTTAAACAAATTCAAAGTGCTAGCTTTGAAAGTGCTCTTGAGAGAATTTTTGTTGTATCTTAAAAATATTTTTTCTGCAAAAAAATATTTTTATGTCTATTTTTTGTCATTTGATGTCTTTTCTATTTGAATCAAATTCAAAGAAAAGATGAAAAGTCAAAAATGGAGAAAAGGAAAATGAATGAATAGTAATTGGCTATAATTGGCTTAAGGGCAATTTTTGTCGTTGGCTAGGACACAGCAGCGCGCTAGGCCTGTTGCGGGCTGCTACTGGGTAGCCTAGCTGGCCTGCTTAGTAGTTGGCTATAATTGGCTTAAGGCCAAATTTTGTCGTTGGCTAGGACACAGCAGCACGCTAGGCCTGTTGCGGAGCCTGCTAGGCAGGCCAGCAGCCTGCCTAACCCGCGCGGGCCCGTGATCCTCCCAAATGATTTTTTCCATGCGATCTCATCACGATCCATCCCAAAATAATTCTCTCATATTTTGAATCCTATCCAAGACCATTTTACTCATTCTCCATATCTTCAATGCGTGTGACCCATTAGGTTTCCGGTTATATTGGCCACTTAAATTAACAATTAATTTAAGCAAGTCATGAGTGGTATCTAGCAACACATCATGACCACCAATTGACCAGAAAGTCAGTGGTTTGACTACGAACCTTTCCATAGATAATTTTCGTGCAATTATTCCTTTCACCATTCTATACCCCACTTAGATCAGAGTATGGACATGTGTCAACTCTCACTAGACTAACTACATCACATCTAGTCCAAGTAATGTTAGTTGTTGTCCTTGAGGCTCATTACTCTATTAGATATGTCATTGAAGACTATCTTTATGACATTTCTACTCTGGCCAGAGATTCTCGAGTAATGACCACGACAAGAGGCCATGGGTACACACTCCTTCTATCAGAATTGGTGAATCCTTTGTTGGTTACCCAATTACCTTCAAATACCTCAAGCTATATCCAATCACAACCCTATGAGCAACCTCTCTGAGATAACAAGGAATAGTGTCAAAATACAAAATCAATATTCAAGATATCCTTGAGCACCTCAAGTCTAAGGATACTTGCACCATTGCTATGATGAGACTATCATTGACATTTGAATAGATTATCCATATGATTGTCTCATAGCTGGTCATCCAATGTACTTAGCTACACTTAGCAGGTATCCACATGTTAACTCTAAACATCTCATGTTTATAGATTATGAGATTTACTACTCGATCCAATCAAGGAGTGTAACATGTGCTAGTCTGTCCGGATTAACAATGTCCCATCTCATTAATCCTATGACTAGGGATAATTTTGATACTAATATAATTACACATGATAAGAATCTCAATATCATGATCTCGTCATGATTTCCTTCATGCTATGTTATGTATCAAGGACTTCATTAATTGATTTAAGATCACTTATCAATTCATATATTAAATGAACATCAAATTAATGAAAAAGTCTTTTATTAATCAAATAAATTTGTATAATAAGTGCTAAAGGTGGTTGCCTTTAGAGCACTTCTCTAATACTTTTTTCAAGTTGTTTCTCTACTTTCTTTATGAATTCTTTTAATTTTTCAAATACTTTAGATTTGTAACTTGTCAAATACAAGTACCCATATCGTGAATAATCATCAATGAAGATAATGAAATAGATAAATCCACCTCTAGTGTGCACTAACATTGGTCCATATATATCTGCATGTATAAGGTCCAATAGCCCTGTAATACCCCCTCACTCCAGCAACACATGCCTAGATAAGGGAGTATTATTCTACTTCATTGATTAAAATATCATTTCATATATATATATAGGGTAGTAGCTTGTATATTTTTTTCTTTATTATATATTAGTTATTATTATTATTATTATTATTATTATTATTATTATTATTATTATTATTATTATTATTATTATTATTATTATTATTATTAGTAGTAGTAGTAGTAGTAGTAGTAGTAGTAGTAGTAGTAGTAGTAGTAGTAGTAGTAGTAGTATAAAAGAAATCATAATAAGGAAACAAATTACATTTTATATAATAAAGTATTATTTACAAGACGTGCAGTTATTTTACAAATACTATAAAAAAAAACTTCAAAGTAAAAGTACAAAAAGTTGTGTAACCCACAGTGTCAGGAGTGAACTTCTTTACTAGGTCGGGTCACCGTTAGCTTTATCTGCTATATTTGGATTATTTTTCTCTATATCTGCACGAGAGAAACTCTCACGCTAAACTTTAGGCTTAGTGGTGCATATAAATAGGACAATAAACTATACTCATGTAATATGCCATAATGTGTCATGATACATATATGTCCAATTAAATAATATATTATTATTATTATTATTATTATTATTATTATTATTATTATTATTATTATTATTATTATTATTATTATTATTATTATTATTATTATTATTATTATTATTATTATTATTTTGCATATTCTTTATACATATACAAATGTAAATTTTTCATGTATAAGCATTACATAATCATCTTATGCAAATAAATTATTCTTTAAATTCATATTTATGAATAACTAATTCATTCATAAAATTCCTTATACTAGGTTAACGTATTTAAGCTCATAACACCTACAAACTAATAATTAGGATAACGAAGTTGGTCATCTAGGCATAATAAAGTTTCCACCCGAGCATAGTGGTATGAGCATACAAGTATCATCACTGGCATTAATATGAGTGTTATCACCGACATTAATATATGTGTCATCACCGGCATTAATATGAGTTGCAAATGTGTTTTCTGAAGACTTGTCAGGGTTACCACTAGATAGGGAGATAAAGTTTGCTATTGATGTGATTCCTGGTACAACCCCAATATCAATTGCTCCTTATAGAATGACACTTGCAGAATTGAGAGAGTTGAAGGTTCAATTACAGGAATTGCTAGACAAGGGGTTCATAAGACCCAGTGTGTCACCATGGGGTGCTTCGATGTTGTTTGTGAAAAAGAAAGATGACACCTTTCGATTATGTATTGATTACCAACAATTAAACAAAGTGACAATTAAAAATAAATACCCACTACCTAGAATTGATGATTCGTTTAATCAATTGAAGGGAGCAGGAGTATTCTCTAAGATTGATCTAAGCTCTGAATATCATCAACTAAAAATCAAGGAATCAAATGTACCCAAAATAGCCTTCGGGACTCGGTATGGCCACTATGAGTTCCTGATTATGCCTTTTGGCTTAACGAATGCACCAACTGCATTTATGGATATGATGAATAGGATTTTTAAGCCTTACCTTGATCAATTTATGATAGTTTTTATAGATGATATCCTGGTGTATTCAAGGGACAAAGAATAACATGACTAACATCTCAGAATAGTGCTTCAAACTTTGAGGGAAAATCAATTGTATGCAAAACTGTCAAAATATGAGTTTTGGTTGGAAGAATTAGGATTCTTAGGGCATGTTGTGTCAGTTGAAGGAATTCTTATGGATCCTAGCAAAATAAAAGTGATTTTAAGTTGGAAGCTTCCTCGCAATGTGACAGAAGTCCAGAGTTTCCTTGGATTAGCTAGCTACTACAGAAGGTTTGTGGAGGGATTTTCAAGCATAACAGCACCAATTATAAAGCTGCTCGGAAAAGAAACTAAGTTTGAGTGGACAGATCGGTGTCAGACAAGTTTTGAAAAACTAAAAGTCATGATGACCAAAACACCTATTTTAACCCAACCTACTATAGGGAAAAATTTTGCAATATACTGTGATGTCTCTCATACTGGACTTGGCTATGTATTAATGCAAGAGGGTAAAGTAGTTGCTTATGCATTTAGACAATTAAAGCCTCATAAGCTAAATTACCCTACTTATGATTTGGAGTTGGTAGTAATAGTGTTTGCTTTAAAAATATGGCAACATTATTTGTATGACGAGCGGTGCTACATATATAAAGATCATAAGAGCCTTAAATATTTGCCCACACAAAAGGAGTTGAACTTAAGGTAAAGACACTGTTTGGAGTTAATTAAGTATTACAATTTGTATTATTGATTATCAGCCAGGCAAAGCCAATGCAGTAGCTGATGCCTTGTAGAAAAACACTGGCAGGTATAGCTTATAATTTCCTCATTATAATATAATATATACTAATCAACAATAAATTAATAGGAGACTCATATTTTATTTTGGTAGAGTTATGAGTTCAACCTACTTTAAGGCAACAAGTGAGAGAAGCTCAGAGGCAATATCAGAATTTGATGATAACTGCTGAGGCAGTTAAAAAGAGGGAGAGACATGAATTTAAGATTGAAGATGATGGAAGTATAAGTTATAAGAGAAGATTATGTGTGCCAAATTACAGTGGATTAAAACAAATAATTCTAAAATAGGCACATAATACAACTTATTCCATGCATCTAGGAAGCAATAAGATGTATCAAGACCTGAAGACTCGATATTGGTGGTCAGGAATGAAGAAGGATATCGTGGAATAAACTACAAGATGCTTGACATGCCAACAAGTGAAAGCAGAGCACCAAGTACCATCTGGATTGTTGCAACCTATTGTTATCCCAAAATGGAAGTGGGAAAGGATTATGATGGATTTTGTGTCTGGTTTTCCTTTGACACAAAAGAAGCATGATGTAGTATGGGTAATTGTTGACAGGCTTACCAAGTCAGCTCACTTTTTTCCAATTCGAATGGATTATTCGTTGAGCTAGTTAGTAGAAGTATATGTTGATGAGATAATTCGACTACATGGGGTGTCAGTATCTATTATTTAGGATCGAGACCCATGATTCACATCAAAATTTTGGAAAAGTTTACAATAAGAATTTGGGATTCGACTTATTTTTAGTATGACATTCCACCCATAAACAGATGGGCAATCTGAACGGGTTATTCAATTGCTGGAAAACATACTTAGAAGTAGTGTAATTGACTTGGAGGGTAGCTAGGATAGGTATTTACCATTGATGGAATTTGCATATAACAATAGCTATCAAACTAGTCTCAACATGGCTCTATATGAAGTTTTGTATAGGACAAGATGTAGGACACCTTTATGTTGGACAAAACTTGGTGAAAGGAAGTTAATGGGCCCATAATTGGTGCAACAAATAGAGGAGAAGATGAAATTAATCCAAGATCAATTAAAAGCTACAACAGATTGACAAATATCCTATGTTGATTTCAAGAGGCAAGATATTGAATATGTTGTCATAGACAAGGTATTTTTAAAAGTCTCGCCTTTGAATAAAGTACTTCATTTTGGTAAAAAGGGAAAACTAAGTCCTAGGTTTATTAGACCATATGAACTACTTGAACATGTGGGTCTAGTGGTTTACCGGTTGGCCTTACCATCAGAATTGGATAAGATTCACAATGTGTTTCATGTCTCAATGCTAAGAAGATATCTGTTAAATCTTGAGGGGTATTTCCATCATTTTGATGTTAACAAATAAAATAGTAATAATGTATTTAACAAAGCTTGTGTTCTAAGTGTATTGAACAAGATATATCTTGATTAGAATATGATGCAAGATTGAAAGGCAACATTTGAAGATCAAAATCAGAAGAAATAGCAAAGTTACGACCGTGACTACTTATGTCACGCCTGTTAATATAGCTTAGCACCAAATTTCCACCATTCAAAGTTCACGGCCATGAAGGATCATACCAACTGTGAATGATCAAATCAGTCATGCCTGTGAAAGATTGTCATGCCCACGAGATAACATATCAAAATCTTTCAGAGAGTTTCACGGTCAGAGTCACCACCTGGACCACGACTTGGAAGAATATTCATACTCGTGAAAGTATAAAGTCACGCCTGTGATCAAACACTTCAAATTCTTCCAGAGAGCTTCATGGCCAGAGTCACCACTTGGACCACGACTTGGAAGAACATTCACGTGACACATATATTCACTCCCATGAATGAGAACAAAGAAATATGTCAGGCGCGAAGTTAAGAGTTGGTTCAATGGCTATTTTCGTATTAAATGCATCCAAACGAATATAATTCGCAGAGAAAGTATAAATGCAAGTCATTTATGAATTATAACAAGAATGACAACAATTACTTTGAATCCTTAATCTTGTTGTAGCCTTGTGCATTAATTATTTTTTCAGCAAAACCTTTATTTTTTGTAAAAACCTAATTGCTCATAATTTCTGAGCATTGTAGGTTGGTGAGTGTTTTCATTGTAAACAATTACTTAAGTGAGTTTGGGTATATTGGGTTAAGATTGAAACACTTGTAAGGGTTTATTGTGTGAGTCATAAAACACAAGGAAATGGTTTATTGTGTGAGCCATTAAAACACAAGAGAATTTCTGGGTTAGGTGTTAACCATTGAGAGAAACACCATAGTTGGGAGTGAGCTTGTAAAACTCCATTGTAATACTTAGTGTGTTAGTAAAACACCCAATTGAGATTGGGGAGAGGATTAGAGTTTATTAATACTCGAACCTCTATAGATCTTGTGTGTGATATCTCTCATTCCCTACTCTATTTAATTTTATTTCACACTTAAAGTTAAGAAATTTTTTTATTTCATAACCAATTCAACCCTTTTCTTGGTTCATTATCTGGGCAACAATTGGTATCAGAGCTTGTCTAGTTACAAAGCCTAAAAAGCACTAGCAAAGATCAAGAAATGGCCAGTGAAGAATTTTGAAGTCTCAAGCCTTACTTTGACGAGTAAACTACGCTCATTGGAAGTTCCGGATGGAGACATATCTCGATAGTGAAGGAATTAAAGTTTGGGATAGTATTCAAAAAGAATGGACACCACCAACCAGGAGAGGAGTTGATGGTGAAGAAGAAGTTCTTTCAAGAGATGATTGGACAGAGCCTCAACGTAGAGCAAACTTCAAAAACGAAAAGGCAATGACAATTCTCACAAGCTCTCAATCCATTGGAGAATGTGGCACAATCAAACACTGCCCTACCGCATATAATATGTGGAATACATTGTAGAATTATCATGAAGGAACCAAGCAAGTTAAATCCAAGAAGATTCAACTTCTCACTTCAGAATATGAACTCTTCAAGATGAAATCCAATGAATCTATCACCGATATGATGAACCGTCTTCTAGCCATCATAAATGGCATGAGAAAGCTTGGAAAGCACTTGAGCTTGGAAGATGTAAACAAAAAAAATTTGGGAAGCCTTCCTCTCAAAGACTATGGTTCAAGAGTTGCGGGTATAGAATAAGCCAATGAAGACATGAACATCATGCCTACCCATGTGCTTATTAGCAAACTTCTAACGTAATGCCCACTAATTAGAATTTAATTAGAATAAGTATGTGGTATACATAGAAAACACATGTAGATAATAGAGATTAAAATAGATGAAATAAATTACTAAATTAAAAATTAAAATAAAGTAAATTTAATTAATTAACATAATAAATTTGATTAAATTAAAAATTTGGTAAAAAAATTAAAGGGACTAAATATAAGTAAATATGTGAAAATAAATAAATAACAAAATAAAATAAAATAAAAAGAGGGAAAATTTTTATTAAAAAAAGTGAACAGTAAAATAGTGGACACAGCAGAGAGAAAACTAAAAAGAAAAGAAGAAAAGAAGATGAAAACGGGAGAAGGGAGGGGGAGGGGAAAGTCAATTAAGACATTGCCCTATTTTCTTCCAACTTCAACTCTCTTCTTCTTATCATCATCATATCTTTCCTTTCTCCATATCATGGCCCCAATTCTTCATCATCTCCTTCATGATTTGCAAGAAAATTCGGTCCAAATAAATATGATCTTGGTAAGTAATATGTTTCCCATTATTATTGTGTTATTAGAACTTTTTGGGTTAAGTTACTGCAGGATATTTCACTCTATTTGTGATTATTTTGTAAATCGAATTTGGAGAAGTATTAAACATAAAGGTTGTTCATTTATGTCTTCTGTATCTTTCAGTCAAATTTTGTTGAATGATTTTGAGTATATGAAGAGAAATGGTCATTTGAGTGAGATTGGTCCCTAAAAGAGTATCAACAGGATACTCCACAGTTTTTGCTCAATTTGATCATCTTAAGGGCTGAATCTGAGGTTTTGTAAAACATAGAAGTTGTAGATATATGTGTTATTTAGGTTTTTGCAACATTTCGTATAAACATCTCTTGTGTAGGTTGAGTTATAGTAAAATGAAATATTATTGTTCCTTAATTGAGTTGGTTTCATATACCTATACAGCTTCAGTAACTTCGTCCTCATATTTGACCTATTTTTAGATCAACTTAGCCAAAGTTCAAAACATGAAAGTTTTATATCTATGTCTTATCTAAGTTTCTATGAAAGTATCACATTAAAATGTCACGTATTTTGTGAATTATAAGCTGAACAATTGAACTGGTTGGATTGATACTTTATATTGAACCAGTTATAGATCCTTCAGTATTTGAGAACCTTAGAGACCGAATCTAGAAATGAGGCAAACATAAACAATTTTCCAAATTACCTTATATAATTGTATAAAAAATTTCATAATAATTGAAGCTACACATTGAAAGATATGAATTTTTAAATATGGTACCCCAAAACTGCAAGGGCAGAAAACATAACAATATTTAAAATTATACCAAAACTTATGTAATGGTCAAAAATTCTGAAATTTTAGTATGTTTTAGTCTTACATGTTAAGTTTAATTAGGAACATGAATCATATAAATTAGATAAGTGTAGAAAAAGTTATTATTTCAATAGTCCTAAGAGGTCATATTCCAACTTAAAAGAAATTGTAGTTATTTATTTAAATTATATTAAGAATAAATATTTTATCAAGGTATTAATTAATTATATTTTTAAATTAGGATCTCAGCAAGAAGAAGAACAACAAAAGTGAACAAGCTTTGAGTTTATATTTTGGAAAAGAAAAACACTATCGAGGTTTGTACATATATGTATTCTAGTTTGCTTCTTGTGAATAATTGTGTACGCATAACATGAATTATTTGTCATAATAATGAAATATTATATTATGGCATGTTTTAAAATTATAGAAATGTTATTAACTATGAACTTAACATTATGCTAATATTTGATAAAATATCATGCTATTACATGGTATTGAAATAAAATTGTGAGTATATGATTATGTGAATATGAAATGTGTTTTGGTTATAGAAACAAGTAATTAATATTGTCAATTGCCCATTTCTCTACCTGAGGACTGACATAGGATAGATGGTGCACCATTATGGGAAAGTTACGATACCGATATGGATATGATTTAGGGATAACGTGGCTTAAGCTCTGAGAGCGCCCCCTGATCCTACACAAATGACATGATTATATTCGGTCAAGGTGGCTTAAGTTCTAGGAGCGCCCTTGACTTGAGATTATAGTGAGTAGGGTGGCTTAAGCTCTGCGAGCGCCCCTATTTCATATCCTATATTCGGATAGTCCGGGAACGAGATTTTGGGCTAATAAAGCATATAATAAAATATAAAAAATTATTAATTGATGTAAGTAACAATGTGTAAAATGCTTACATCAGGTGGTGCAAATTTAATTAGTGAATAAGGTTATTATGTTTATTCTTTTATGTTATGTATTTATTTATTTTATATGACAAATATGTAATAAAATTTGATGTGCCATGATTTTATTTGAGACATGCATTTTGTGTGACTGCCTGGGGAAAACTTTAATATTTATATGTATCACTAAGCTAGAGATAGTTTAGTGTGGGTTCTTCTCACACAGGAATTGAAGTTATAGCTAGTAGATAGTAAAGTTGATCAAAAAGAAATCCAAGCCCATATTAGCGGAGATACAAAAGACATAGTTAGAGGGTTGGTTACCTATTATGTTTTTTTTAGTTTGACCATGTATATGGTTGTGGTAGACATATCTCATATGTTAATATTGTATAAATAAATAATTATGTAATATAATCAGATGCCATATGTGTATACAATATAATGATAAATATATATTGTTAATTAGAGGACTTGCCTAAACCAATATAAATAAATAGATTAAGTTATTTAAAATGAAAAGTTTTAATTCGAATAGATTTATTTAGTTAAGCTTGTGACATCCTTCTTATATATGTGGGATTATCCTTAATATTTAAGTGGGGCGTCACATTTAGTGGTATCAGAGCTAGGTTTAGACGTTTATAGGCCTAAGTGGAAAAAAGGATATTAGGCATAAATATACATGTGTCTTATATAATTCTGATATGGGCTTTCTTGTTGGCAACTTGTAGGATTTTAGGAAGATGTCTTCGGATGAACGGGATATGGCTGAGAGTACCGGGTCTCCTGAGACTAGCACTCCTCATCAGCCTATTGCAGCAAGCATGCAAGGGCAAAATGCTGCTCCAAATCCCCTACCGCAAGCAGTAGAATAGATTGATCCTGGTCAAAATCCATTTATACAACAGATGACTGGATTATTCTAACAGATGGTACGAGCTATTCCTCAGCTTACCCTAGTGCCACCACCTAAACCAAAGGTAACAATTGATAAACTTCGTAAGTATGGGGCTTCGGATTTTTATGGTAAGAAAGATGAGGATCCAAATGCAGCTGAGTATTGGTTGGAAAAGATTGAAAGAATTTTTAATGAGTTGCAAGTGGAAGCATATGACAAAGCTAGATTTTCTACTTCTCTACTCCAAGATGAGGCATATGATTGGTGGAAATCAGTTCTTACTAAGCCAGATATGGTGGAACAGGTCTCATGGGATTCCTTTCTCTCTGAATTCAAAGAGCAATATATTCTGTTGATCTATATTGATGAGAAAAAGAAAGAGTTCATGAATCTTAAGCAAGGTAAAATGTCAGTGACTGAGTATCAGCGAGATTTTACTAGACTAAGCAAGTATGCCCCTGAATTAGTTGCAAATGAAAGAGATAAATGCAGAGAAAGGGTCCTAGCTATTCATAAATAGGGTCTATTAGGAGGGGACCGCCCTCTAAGGCACCTTCTGCTACAACAAGTTCACAACCTCAAGTTGGCAAGGAAGCTATACCAATATGTACCATTTGCAATAGGAGCCATTGGGGGGAATGTTGGCGTGTCACAAGTGCTTGCTTTATATGTGGGTCCAAGGAACACATATAGAGGGATTGCCCACTCTTGACAAATGGTACTCCTACTCAAACTACTAGGTCAGCTCCGACTCAGCCTGGAGTTCAGTTCAAAGGAGGACTAGGCCGACCGAGGCAGGCTATTTCAGAGACAGTGAATAGACCTAGATCCAGCAGAGCTCTAGCTAGATCCTATGCCATGAAAGCTAAGGAAGATCAGGCGGCAACAAATGTTATTGTTGGTATGTTTTCATTATATGATTTTGACATTTGTGCACTCACAGATCCGGGTTCTACACATTCCTATATTTGCACTAGTACACCTAGCCAACATAACATGGTTAGAAAGAACCTAGAAAATGGAATTGAAGTTAAGAACCCCTTGGGTCATAGTGTAATAGTGAATAAAGTATTCAGGAATTGCCCTTTAGTTGTGCATGGGAAGGATTTTTCTGTAGACTTGATTGAGTTGCCTTTCCATGAGTATGATGTCATATTAGGCATGGATTGGCTCTCACATCACGAAGCAGTGGTGGATTGCAAGTCTAAATTTGTGGTACTTAAGATAAAAAATAAGGAGGAAATTATTATGAAAGGTGAATTATTTTCACAACATCCTCGAGTCATATCCATAATGAAAGCTCAGAGATTGATGAGAAAATGGTGTGAAGCTTATTTGGACCATGTGATTGACACCAGAAAAGGAGGTTCAAATCTTGAAGATATTTCGGTGGTAAATGAATTCTCAGATGTGTTTCCTGATGACTTACCTAGGCTACCTCTAGAGAGAGAGGTAGAGTTTTCTATTGATCTTGTTCCAGTAACTATGCCTATATCAAAGACGACATATAGAATGGCCCCATCAGAAATGAAAGAACTTAAGACACAATTGCAAGAATTACTTGATAAGGGTTTTATTAGACCAAGTATGTCCCCATGGGGTGCATCGGTATTGTTTGTGAAAAGAAGGATGGATCTTTGAGGTTATATATTGATTATCGACAATTGAATAAGGAAACCATCAAGAATAAGGAAACCATCAAGAACAAGTACCCATTACCGCGGATTGATGATCTCTTTGACCAACTTAAAGTTGCAGGAGTATTTTCCAAGATAGATTTGAGATCAGGTTATCACCAATTAAGAGTGAAGACAGAGGATATAGCTAAAACCGCGTTCAGAACCAGATATGGCCATTATGAGTTTTTGGTTTTTCCATTTGGGCTGACCAATGCTCTAGCAGCATTTATGGATCTTATGAATAGGATCTTCATGCCGCATCTTGATCAATTTGTGGTCATTTTCATTGATGATATTTTGGTATATTCTAAAGATTTAGAAGAACATGAAAAGCATTTGAGAATAGCGTTGTAGACTCTCAGAGAATATAAACTTTACGCCAAACTCTCAAAATGTGAGTTTTGGTTAAAGGAGGTGACATTTCTAGGACACATTATCTCTACAAAGGGCATTAAAGTGGATTCTAGCAAAGTTGAGGCAATTGTGAGTTGGAACCCCCATGGAATGTGACTGAGGTTAGAAGTTTCTTGGATTTAGCTGGATATTATCAGAGATTTGTCAAGGGTTTTTCAATGATTGCTTCTCCTTTAACAAGACTATTGAGAAAGGATGTTAAATTTGAGTGGACAGATAAGTGTCAAGCTAGTTTTTATAAGCTCAAAAGTATGCTCACTAAGGCCCCTGTTTTGACACAGTCGATCCCTAAGAAGGAGTATGTCATTTATAGTGATGCTTCTCATAATGGATTGGATTGTGTATTGATGCAAGATGGAAATGTGGTTGCTTATGGTTCTAGGCAATTAAAGTCGCATGAGAAGAATTATCCTACCTATGATATGGAGTTGGTAGCTATAGTTTTTGCATTGAAGATTTGGCATCATTATTTATATGGGGAGAAGTGTTTCATTTACACAGATCACAAGAGTTTAAAATATCTTCCCTCACAGAAAAAATTGAATTTGAGGCAGAGAAAATGGCTAGAGCTAATAAAGGATTGTAATTGTGTGATTGACTACCATCCAAGCAAAGCTAATGTAGTAGCAGATGCTTTAAGCAGAAAGATTGTAGCAAAGTTGCACATTCAACCCACTCTTATGTAGGAAATCAAGGATGCACAAAGACATGATAGAAAACTGATTGAATTAGCTGAGTTGACCTCTAAGGGGGAGAGACCTGGATTCACTATGGACTTAGATGGTGGACTATTCTATAAAGACAGATTATGTGTGTCCGATGTAAAAGATCTTAGACAGAGGATTCTTAGAGGGGCCCATGAAAGCAAATATGCTATACACCCAGGGAGTAACAAGATGTATCAAGAGTTGAAGAGCAGAAATTGGTGGGTAAGTATGAAAAATGACATCTCAAAATACACTTCAAAATGTTTGACTTGTCAGCAGGTCAAGGCTAAACATCAAGTACCTTTGGGGTTCCTACAACCAATTTCTATTCCAGAATGGAAGTGGGAATGAATCACTATTGATTTTGTGACTAGATTGCCTTTGACTCCAAAGAAACATGACACTGTATGGGTCATAGTGGACAGATTTACAAAGTCAGCACATTTCTTACCTATCAGGAAGGACTACCCACAGAATAAATTGGCAGAAATTTATATGAATGAAGTAGTACGACTTCATAGAGTGCCTATTTATATTGTGTCTGACAGAGATCCCCGCTTCACATCTCAATTTTGGGATAGTCTACAGCGAGCTCTAGGCACTAAGCTCAATTTCAGCACGACTTTTCATCAACAAACAGATGGACAATCAAAAAGAGTCATTCAAATTATAGAAGATATGATGAGAAGTTGAGTCATTGAATTTGAAGGTAGCTAGGACAAATATCTTCCTTTAATGGAATTCGCCTATAATAACAGTTATTAGTCTAGTATCCAAATGGCTCCATATGAGGTACTTTATGGCAGAATGTGTTGAACACCTTTATGTTGGACAGAGCTCAGTGAGAGGAAGGTTGTAGGACCAGACCTAGTGCAAGAGATGAAAGAAAAAGTGAGAGTCATTCGCGAAAGACTTAAGGCAGCTACAGATAGGTAGAAATCATATGCTGATCTTAAGAGATGAGACATTGATTATACAGTGGGTGATAAAGTTTTTCTTAAAGTTTCTCCATGGAAAAAAATTATGAGATTTTGAAAGAAAGGCAAGTTAAGTCCAAGGTTCATCGGATCTTATGAAATATTAGAAAGAGTTAGACTTGTTGCTTATAGACTCACTCTACCACCGGAGTTGAGACAAATACATGATGTTTTTCATGTCTCAATGTTAAGACGGTACAGATCAGATCTTAATCACATCGTACCTGCTGAGAGCATTCAAGTGAGACAAGATTTGACATATGAAGAACCGGTCCAAATTTTAGCAAGAGAAATTAAGGAGTTGAGGAATAAGCAAGTACCACTAGTGAAAGTACTATGGAGGAATCATGCAATCGAAGAAGCAACATGGGAAAGCAAGGAGGTGATGAAAGCTCAATACCCTCAATTGTTCAGTGACGATGCATTAGGTATGTTTCGATGACGAAACATTTTAAGGGGGAGAGAATTGTAACGCATACTAATTAGAATTTAATTAGAATAAGTATGTGGTATACATAGAAAACACATGTAGATAATAGAGATTAAAATAGATGGAATAAATTACTAAATTAAAAATTAAATTAAATTAAATTAAATTGATTAACATGATAAATTTGATTAAATTGTATTATTGGTAAAAAAATTAAAGGGACTAGATATAAGTAAATATGTGAAAATAAATAAATAATAAAATAAAATAAAATAATAGGAAAAAAATTTATTAAAAAAAAAAAGAAAAGAAGATGAAAACGGGAGAAGGGAGGGGGAGGGGAAAGTCAATTAAGACTTGGCCCCATTTTCTTCCAACTTCAACTCTCTTCTTCTTATCATCATCATCCCTTTCCTTCCTCCATATCATAGTCCCAATTCTTCATCCTCTTCTTCATGTTTTGCAAGAAAATTTGCTCCAAATAAATCTGATCTTAGTAAGTAATATCTTTCCCATTATTATTGTGTTATTAGAACTTTTTGGGTTAAGTAAATGTAGGATATTTCACTCTATATTTGATTGTCTTGTAAATCGAATTTGGAGAACTGTTAAACATAAAAGTTGTTCATTTATGTCTTTTGTATCTTTCTATCAAATTTTATTGAATGATTTTGAGTATATGAAGAGAAATGATCATTTGAATGAGACTGATCCCTGGAAGAGTATCAACAGGATACTCCACGGTTTTTGCTCAATTTGATCATCTTAAGAGCTGAATTTGAGGTTTTATAAAACATAAAAGTTGTATATATATGTATTATTTAGGTCTTTGCCATATGTTGTATAAACATCTATTGTGTAGGTTGAGTTATAGTGAAATGAACTACGACTGTTCCTTAATTGAGCTGGTTTCATATACTTGTACCGCTCTAGTAACTTCATCCTAATATTTGACCTATTTTTAGATTGAATTAGCCAAAGTTCAAAACATGAACATTTTATTTATATGTATTATCTAAGTTTCTGTGAAATTTTCACCTTAAAAGGTTATGTATTTTGTGAGTTATGAGCTGAACAATTGAACTGGTCGGGTTGATACTCTATGTTGATCCAGTTATAGATCCTCTAGTATTTGAGAACCTTAGAGACCGAATCTGAACATGAGTTAAACATGCCAAATGTTCCAAATTAACCTATATAACTTTATAAAAATTTTCATAATAATTGAAGCTACACATTGAAAGATATAAATTTTAAATATGGTACCCCGAAACTGCCTAAGGGCAGAAAATAGAGTAATATTTAAAATTATACCAAAATTTATGTAATGGTTCAAAAATTCTGAAATTTTAGTATGTTTTAGTCTTACATGTTAAATTTAATTAGGAATATGAATCATATAAATTAGATAAGTGTAGAAAAAGTTATTATTTCAATAGTCCTAAGAGGTCATGTTTCAGCTTAAAAGAAATTGTAATTATTTATTTAAATTATATTAAGAATAAATATTTTATCAAGGTATTAATTAATTATATTTTTAAATTAGGATATCAACAAGAAGAAGAACAATAAAAGTGAACAAGCTCTAAGTTTATATTTTGGAAAAGAAAAACACTATCGAGGTTTGTACATATATGTATTCTAGTTTGCTTCTTGTGAATGATTATGTGCACATGACATGAATTATTTGTCACAATAATGAAATATTATATTATGGCATGTTTTAAAATTATAGAAATGTTATTAACTATGAATTTCACATTATGCTAATATTTGATAAAATATCATGCTATTACATGGTATTGAAATAAATTGTGAGTATATGATTATGTGAATATGAAATGAGTTTTGGTTATAGAAACAAGTAATTAATGTTGTTAATTGCCCATTTTTCTATCTGATGATTGACATAGGATAGATGGTGCACCATTATGGGGAATTTATGGTACTGATATAGATATGATTTAGGGACAGCGTGGCTTAAACTCTAGGAGTGTCATTGATCCTGATTAGACACAAATGATATGATTATATTCGGTCAAGGTGGCTTAAGCTCTGAGAGCACCCTTGACTTGAGATTATAGTGAGTAGGGTGGGTTAAGCTTTACGAGTACCTCTATTTCACATCCCATATCCGAACAGTCCGGGAATGAGATTTTTGGCTAATAAAGCCTAGAATAAAATATGAAATTTTATTAATTGATGTAAGTAACAAAGTGTAAAATGCTTACATGAGGTGGTGCAAATTTAATTGTTGAATAAGGTTATTATGTTTATTCTTTTATGTTATGTATTTATTTATTTTATATGACAAATATGTAATAAAATTTGATGTGCCATGATTTTATTTGAGACATGCATTTTGTGTGACTGCCTGGGGAAAACTTTAATATTTATATGTATCACTAAGCTAGAGATAGTTTAGTGTGGGTTCTTCTCACACAGGAATTGAAGTTATAGCTAGTAGATAGTAAAGTTGATCAAGAAGAAATCCAAGCCCATATTAGCGGAGATACAAAAGACATAGTTAGAGGGTTGGTTACCTATTATGTTTTTTTTTAGTTTGACCATATATATGGTTGTGGTAGACATGTCTCATATGTTAACATTGTATATGTAAATAATTATTGTTAAATCTTGAGGACCTTGAGGAGTATTTCTATCATTTATATGCTAACAAATAAAATAGCAATAATGTATTTAACAATGTTTGTATTCTAAGTTTGTTGAACATGATATATCTTAAATAAAATATGATGCAAGAATGAAGGACAACCTTTGAAGGTCAAAATAAGAAGAAATAGCATGTTTACGCTCGTGACTGATTATGTCACTCCCGTGATATAGCTTAGCACCAACTCTCCAACATTTAAAGTTTATAGCCATAAAGGATCATACCAACCATGAATGATCAAATCAGTCACGCCCGTGAAAGATAGTCATGCTCGTGAGATAACATGTCAAATTCTTCTAGAGAGCTTCACGGCCAGAGTCACCACTGAGACTACAACTTGGAAGAATATTCATGCCTATGAAAGTATAAAGTCACACCCATGATCAAACACTTCAAATTCTTCTAGAGAGCTTCATGGCCAGAGTCACCATTTGAGCCACAGCTTGAAAGAACATTCACGACCGTGACACATATATTCACGCCCGTGAATGAGGAAAGTGAAACATGTCAGGCGCAAAATTAAGAGTTGGTTCAACGGCTATTTTCGCATTAAATGCATCCAAACGGCTATGTTGCCTAGATATTGAACCAAGAATGGGGGTTGAATTGGATAATAAAAATTCTTAACTTTTAAATGTGGAAAGAAAAGTTAAGTAAAGTATGGATAGGAAGATATCACACAAGATATTTTATAGAGGTTTGGGTGTTAACAAACCCTACTCCTCTCCCCAATCTCAATTGGGAGTTTCACTAACACACTAAGTGTTACAATGGAGTTTTACAAGCTCACTCCCAACTATAGTGTTTCTATCAATGGATCACACCTAACCCAGAAATCTCTTGTTTTTTAATGGATCACACAATAAACCAATTCCTTGTGTTTTAATGGCTCACACAAATAACCCTTACAAGTGTTCTACTCTTAACCCAATATACCCAAACTCACTTGAGTAGTAGATTACAAAGAGAAATACTCACAAATCTATAATGCTCAAAAAATAATGAGCAAAAAGATTTTTACAGAGAATTAATGTTTGTTTGAAAGTAATAAATGCACAAATGGCTACAACAAGATTTTGATTCGAAGTAATTGTTATTCTTTTTTTCTAAATTCATAAATGACTTGCATTTATACTTCCATGGCGAATTATAGCCGTTTGGTTGAATTTAATGCGAAAATACCATTGCACAACTCTTAATTTCGTGTCTGACATGTTTCTCTTTCCTCTTTCACAATCGTGAAAATGTGTGTCACGGTCGTGCATGTTCTTTCAAGTTGTGACTCGAGTGTGACTCTGGCCGTGAAGCATTCTGGAAGTATTTGAAGTGTTTGATCACGGGCGTGACATTGTTCTTTCAAGGGCGTCAATTTCCTTTTAAGCCATGGTCCAAGTGGTGACTCTGGCCGTGAAGCTCTCTAGAGGAATTTGACATGTTTTTTCACGGGCGTGACTAACATGATCATTCACAGTTGCTATGATCCTTCATGGCCGTGAACTTTAAATGTTGGGTAGTTAGCACTAAGCTTCATCACGGGCGTGACATAAAAAGTCACGGGCGTGAATATGCTATTTCTTCATTTTTTGTCTTTTAAAGTTAGTCTTCTATTCTTGCATCATATTCCATACCCTGTTCAATAAACTTAGAAAACAAGTATGTTAAATGCATTATTGCTATTTTATTTGTTAGCATAAAAATGACGGAAATACCCCTAAAGGTTCAACAGGCTATAATTTGCTGAGGAAGTATAAATGCAAGTCATTTATGAATCCTAAACAAGAGAACAACAATTACTTTCAAATAAAAAATCTTGTTGTAGCCATTGTGCATTAATTACTTTCAACAAAACCTTTATTCTATGTGAAAACCTATTTGCTCATAAATTCTGAGCATTATAGGTTGGTGAGTGTTTTCATTGTAATCTATTACTCAAGTGAGTTTGGGTATATTGGGTTAAGAGTGAAACACTTGTAATGGTTAATTGTGTGAGCCATAAAACATAAGGAATTGGTTTATTGTGAGAGCCATTGAAACACAAGGAAATTTCTGGGTTAGGTGTTAGTCATTGATAGAAACACGATAGTTGGGAGTGAGCTTGTAAAACTCCATTGTAACACTTAGGGTTTGTTAATACCCGAACCTCTATAAATATCATGTGTGATATCTCTTCATCCCTACTCCATTTAATTTTATTTCGCACTTAAAGTTAAGAAATTTTTTATTTAACATCCAATTCAACCCCTCTTCTTGGTTCATTGTCTGGGCAATAATTGGTATTAGAGCTTAGTCTAGCATCAAAGCTTAAAAAGTGCTAGCAAAGATCAATAAATGGCCAATGAAGGATTTCAAATTCTCAAGCTTTACTTTGATTGAGAAAACTACGCTCATTGGAAGTTTTGGATGGAGACATATCTCGATAGTGAGGGAATTAAAGTCTGCGATAGCGTTCGGAAAGAATGGACACCGCCAACTAGAAGAGGAGTTGATGGTGAAGAATAAATCCTTTCAAGAGATGATTGGACAGAGCCTCAACGTAGAGCAAATTTCAAAAACATAAAGGCAATGACAATTCTCGCAAGCTCACTATCCATTGAAGAATGTGGCAGAATCCAACACTGCCCAACCACATATAGTATGTGGAAAACATTGGAGAATTATCATGAAGGAATAAAACAAGTTAAATCCAAGAAGATTCAACTTCTCACTCCAGAATACAAACTCTTCAAGATGAAATCCATTGAGTCAATCACCGATATGACGAATCGTCTTCTAGCCATCATAAACGTCATGAGAAAGCTTGGAAAACACTTGAGCTTGGAAGATGTAAACAACAAAATTCTGAGAACCCTTCCTCTCAAAGATTATGGTTCAAGAGTTGTTGGTATAGAAGAAGCCAACGAAGACATGAGCGTCATGAATGTCGATGTGCTTATTGGCAAACTTCTAATGCATGAAATGGCAGTAAAGAGAGATAGAGAATTTGAAACCCAGCCAGAAAAAAGAAAGCCTCTAGCACTAAGAGCCTCTACTTCAAAGTCTCAAGAAGAAGTTGAAGATGATGAAGAAAAGAGTGATGATGCAAATGAGGACATTGCAATGCTCTCGAGAAGAATGAAAAGAATAATTGAAAAGAGAATTGGCAACTCTCAAAATTTCAAACAAAGAAATCTCAAACACTCCTCAAATGACTCTCAAAGGAATAAAAAGGAGGTAAAATATTATGAGTGTAGGAAGAAGGGACATATCAAACCAGAATGTCCAAGGCTCAAGAAACATAAGAACAAATATCAAAAAGTTAATGGGGAGAAAGGTCACAAAGCCACATGGGATGACAAAAGCTCTTCAAGTGAAAAAGATGACAATGAAAGTGAAGAGGTCAACGTATGTTTCATGGCTATAGAGGATCACATCACGGATAAGGTTGGATCACTTTACTCATATTCATTCAATAATGATAGTAGTGATAATAATAGTGATAGTGAAGATGATGATGAGCAGAGTCTAATAGAAGTATTGAACCTAGAATTAGAAAAATATAGATGTAAATTCAATACTTATAAAAATAACATTTCAAGTTTGAAAAACAAAATGGAAGTTTTAGAAAAGGAAAATCTTGAGCTTAAATCTTCTAATCAATCTCTTCAAAAATCATTAGATGAGTACTCCTCTAGACCCTCGACTAAATCCTTGCTTAAAAAGTGTTGCCCAGATACTAAGGCAAGAAGGGGGGTTGAATTGGAGTTTTAAAAATTAAACTTTAAAGTGCGGAAATAGATAGTTAATTTTAGGAGGGATAGAGAAAATTAGACACAAAGATTTATAGAGGTTCGGGTGTTAACAAACCCTACTCCTCTCCCCAATCGCAATTGGGAGTTTCACTAATACACTAAGTGTTACAATGGAGTTTTACAAGCTCACTCCCAACTATGGTGTTTCTCACAATGGCTCACACCTAACCCAGAAATCCCTTGTGTTTTATTGGCTTACACAATAACCAATTCCTTGTGTTTTATAGGCTCACACAAACAACCTTCACTTTGTGTTTTTACAGGCTCACACAAACAACCTTTTAATTTGTGGTTTAGAGGCTCACACAACTAACCCTTACAAGTGTTCTACTCTTAACCCAAAAATATCCAAAGCTCACTTGAATAATGATTACAGAGAGAAACACTCACAAATCTTAATTGCTCAATAAATGAAGAGCAAAAAGATTTTTATAGAGAATAGATTTTGTTCTCAAAGTATTGAATGTACAAATAGCTTGTAATAAGATTTTGATTCAAAGTATATGTTATCCTGTTGTACTAAATGCATAAATGACTTCCATTTATACTCTCATGGCTGATTATAGTCATTGGGGTGCATTAAATACGAAACTAGTTGTTGTACCAACAAAATAATCGCGCCTAACATTTTTCTCTTTCATCATTCACGGGTGTGACATTTCTTCCTAAGTCGTGACTGAAGTGGTGACCTTGGTCGTGAAGCTCTCTAGAATGTTTTGACACATTTAGTCACAGGCGTGAAATACACCTTCACGGGCGTGACACACTTTCCAGCCGTGATCTAAGTGGTGACCTTGGTCGTGAAGCTCTCTGGAATGTTTTGACACATTGAGTCACGGGCGTGACCTACACTTCACGGGAGCGACAAAAATGTCCTCTTCATGGTTTGTTCTTCATTCATGGTCGTGAACTTCAAATGTTGGTTTTGGTAACGGTTAGCTTCTTTCACGGGCGTGACACATGGAGTCACGGCAGTGAACATGCTACTTCCTGAATTTTGTCTTTCAAAGATTATTCTTTCAATCTCCATTCTTGCTATTTTAATTCATGTCCTATTTAATAGACTTAGAAAATAAGTATGTTAAATACAATATTGCTATTTTATTTGTTATCATCAAAATGACGAAAATACCCCTCAAGGTTTAACAATCTCCCCCTTTTTGATGGTGACAAATAATCTAGCAATATGTGTTTTTGAGAAGTCTCCCCCTCAAAATATACTTAGGATAAAAAATTTATAAAGTGCAAGAATTGCAAAGAATGATGTAGCATCAAAATAACCTTACTAGACTTTAAGTATATGCAAGTTATATGAGAAGTATATCCAATATATACCATAATTCCTTTTTAAGTCATGAAGTATATGTAAGGTATACTTAAGGTATATCATGGCATATTTATTTTTTATAACTTGCATGAAGGTATATGCAAAGTATACTTAAGGTATATCTAATGTGTATAAAGCTCATTTTCTCAATTTTATACTTTGCATATGAATTTTTTATCTTTTTCAATGTCAATTCATAATTCAATTTTAATTTTTGATTCAAAATTCATTTACCTTAATATATATTTCTTAGTTGCTAGTTTGATACCATTATTCTCCCCTATAATATATTGCTAGTTTTCTCCTATATTGCTAGTTCATTCTTCTTCCCCTTTTGTCATCAATCAAAAAGGATATTAAAAAGATAAACAAAGCAAATATATTATATAAAGAGAAATACAAACAAAGTTAAATAAAGTTCAGAAAGGAAATTGAAAATTTCCTACACAACAACAAACATAAAAGAAATAAACAAGCAAAACAAGCAAATTTAGGCTACACTCTAGCCGGACATCCTATCACGAAGCCTAGCAACTTCAGCCTCAAGGCTTTCCATCCGAGACTCCATGAAGTCTTTGAGGTTCTCTAACCTCTCATCCATTGAAGTCTACAACTGCTTAAAATGTGGTGCCAGGAGGTCAACCACCTGCTGCGCTAAAGTCGGTGTGGAAGCCGAGGACTGTCCGATGTTCTGCTCAACTACTGGAGGTGCTTCCTCAACCCGAGCCCTCTTCTTCTGCTGGACTCCCTAGAGGCCTACTTTAAATTCCTCTGTGTCATTGTCTTCCTAGATGATCTCCTCAGCAGTGTCAGTGAAGCGGTAGAAAATATCATTCTCAAAAATGATTCTGACAGCCGCTCCCATCTTTATGAAGGACTCGACATCCAAACGATCTTGAGGATGTCTAGGGATGAGGTTGAAGTGATGTTGATCCAGCTTCAAGTAGCCATGTTTTACGGCTATATGAGTGACATATCCACCGATCATAATATCTCCCGTGGGTTTGGTGGCGATGGACAGAAGATGGTTTGCAAACGATCTTGAGAGTGCCATGGAGAGTCCTCTGCGAGCCATCTCAAAAAGGAAGAGCTCCGACTTCCTGATAGTCCCATTGCTTTCTCCCCTAGCAAATATGCTATAGGTTAGGAACCTATGCAAATACCTGTGCACTGGGGACACGAGATGTGTGCTCTTTGTCTTCTTGACATCCCAGCTACAATCATAGCCAAAATGTGTCCAAGATCGAAGGGCAGAGAATTATACCTCACTGTCATTTAGGATGCCATCTAATGGTAAGTCGATCAAATCCCCGAATTCTTTGGTATTTAGGGTGTTGGGATTGTCACATAGTTGGAATTTCACCACACCAGTAGGTGAAACCTACAGGGTGCTGAGGAATTCCAGTGTTGGCTCCCTCAAGGTTGGCTGGTAAATCTCCACAAATTCCTTTAGATGACAGGCTTAGAGTTGCTCTGTCATAGTCGTTTCGAGCCCTAGTGTTCGTACTGCTTGCCATTTGAAGGACCTTGATGACAATAGAGGTCTCTTCTTCAAAGTCGAGTACCGAGGATGGCATTGCTCCGGAATGCGGTTCATGAGGTAATCTGCATACCTCATAGAAGCATGGGACTTCTTTCTCTTTCCCTTGGATGAAGCAGTCTCCATTTGAATTGAAGAAATCAGTTTGTGATGGATTTGGAAAGCTTTTGACAGAAAATCTTTATGGAAACCCTAAAAATGTAAGATTTCTGATGACGATTTGAACTTTTGGAGGTAATTATAGGAGAAGTTTGAGACTTGAGGGCCGAAATCTTCAATATCTCAATGAATGTGTGTAAATGAGAGTGGTTGTGGGAGTTGGAGAGTTGAAATGAGAAATATAATCGGCTGTTCTTTTATATACTCGATACATTCACGGGCGTGAAGTGTGTCTTCACGAGCGTGAATGGTCGTGTTCACGGTTTGCTGAAGGAGTGTTCCACCCGTGAAAGAAGGCGTGAATAAGTTCACGGGCATGACCTTTGAAACTCATGGGCATGAATGATGAACTAGCACGGGGTGAACAAATAGTCACGGACGTGAAATGTTGAATTTCACTACTTATGCCCGTGAAGCAAGTCGTGAAAGCCTCTGTGAGTTTTGGGGTGTTAAGGTTCACGGGAGTGAAAATGTGTCACGAGCGTGAAAGTCTCTTTTCATAGGAGTAAATGAAGCCGTGAAAATAAGCTTCACCACTTGAAGCCGTGAACCACGTCGTGAACGAAGTCGTGAACGACACTGCCTTTTTTGGCCATTTAAGTCACGGGCGTGAACATATGTCACGGATGTGACTCCCCTAAAATTTTTATCAAATAAAATTAAGTCCTAAAAACAAGACTAAATTATTTCAATAAAGATTCTATCCCTTAAAACATAAATTTTCATCAACATTTCTATCTTATGTCTTGTGATATGAATTAAAATCATCAATTAGAATTTTATAATTTAGCAATCACAAGGTTAATCCATCAACCATACCAAGTTCTCTTCTAATGAAATTAAATCTTTCCTCATTTAGAGACTTAGTAAAAATGTCTGCTAATTGTTTTTATGTGCATATAAATTCTAATGCAACATCTCCATATTGAACATGATCTCTAATAAAGTGGTGTCTAATGTCAATATACTTACTTCTTGAGTGTTGAATAGGATTCTTTGAAAGATTTATAGCACTTGTATTGTCACATTTAATAGGTATATGGTTCATCTCACGACCATAGTCCTTAAGTTGTTGTTTCATCCAAAGGATTTGAGTGCAACAACATCCAGCTGCTACATATTCTGCTTCAGTAGTTGAGAGAGCAACTGAAACTTGTTTCTTACTAAACCAAGAGACTAAGCATTCTCCAATGAAGTGACAAGTACCTGAAGTACTTTTTCTATCTAAAAGACTACCTGCATAGTCTGCATCTAAATATCCTATAATATAAAAGAATGAATTCCTAGGATACTATAAACCTAGATGCAAAGATCTATGAAAATATCTTAAAATTCTTTTTACTGTATTGAAGTGAGATTCTTTAGGACATGATTGAAATCGTGCACACAAGCAAACACTATACATTATATCGGGTCTAGAAGCAGTGAGATATAAAAGTGATCCAATCATACCTCTATAAAGCTTTTCATTAATGCTCTTACCCTTTTCATCCTTGTCCAATATTGTTGATGTGCTCATTGGAGTCTTGGCATTCTTGCATCCTTCCATACCAAATTTCTTAATTAAATCTTTGGCATATTTGGATTGGTTGATGAATATGCCCTCATTGCTTTGCTTTATTTATAGACCAAGGAAATACTTAAGCTCTCCATCATGCTCATTTCAAATTCCCTAGTCATACACTTAGCAAATTCTTGACAAAGCAACTCATTAGTAGAACCAAATATTATATCATCAACATAAATTTGAACAATTAGTATATCATGCTTATGATTTTTGATGAATAATGTAGTGTCAACATTTCCCTTTGTAAAGCTATTTTCTAATAGAAAAGAGCTTAACCTCTCATACCAAGCTCTTGGGGCCTGTTTTAAACCATACAAAGCTTTTGAAAGTTTAAAAACATGATTTGGCAAATCATAGTTTTCAAAACCTGGTGGTTGTTCTACATACACTTCTTCATCTATATAACCATTTAGAAATGCACTTTTCACATCCATTTGGAAAAGTTTGAAATTCATGTCACATGCATATGCTAAAAGTAATCTTATAGCTTCTAATCTAGCTACAGGTGCATATGTTTCATCATAATCTATACCTTCTTCCTGATTATATCCTTTTGCAACTAATCTAGCCTTATTCCTGGTTATTAAACCTTGTTCATCTTATTTTTTTCTAAATACCCATTTGCTACCTATAATTTGATGATACTTGGGTCTAGGTACTAGAGTCCATACTTTACTTCTCTCAAATTGGTTGAGTTCCTCTTACATGGCAATTACCCAACTTTCATCATTAAGAGCCTCATCAATATTTTTTGGCTCAATTTGTGAAATAAAAGCAATGTCAGTGACTAGATGTTTGAAATGAGATCTAGTACTTACTCCCCTTGAGAGATCACCAATAATTTGCTCTTTTGGATGATCTTTCGTCATTCTCCATTCTTTTGGAAATTCTTGTTGATTTTCTTCTTGATTTTGAGGTAGAGAATCATTTTGATGTAAATCTTCTTGATCATTTTCTTCTTTCCCATTTCCAATGTCAAGTCTTTCCATATTACCTACAACATCATCAAGAACACTACCTTTCACAAGATCAAGTCTACTATATTCATTAAAAACAACATGCATGGATTCTTCAACCGTTAGTGATCTCTTATTAAATACTCTATATGCTTTGCTGGTTGTAGAGTATCCTAAGAAGATACCTTCATTGGATTTAGAGGCAAATTTTCCAAGATTGTCCTTGGTGTTCAATTTTTCACTTGCATCCAAATACTCTAAAGTATGATATCAAGGGCTTTCTTCCATTCCATAGCTCAAATGAAGTTTTGTTTAAAAGAGGTCTTTTGAAAACTCGATTTGAAATATAACAAGTAGTGTTTGTGGCTTCTGCCCAAAAATAAGTTGGTAATTCATATTCATTGAGCATTGTTCTAGCCATTTCAATTAAAGTTCAATTTTTCCTTTCAACTACCCCATTTTGTTGAGGTGTCCTAGGAGATGAAAAATTATGTGAAATGCCATGTTCAAGACAAAATCTTTCAAAGTTTTCATTTTCAAATTCTTTCCCATGAGCACTTCTTACTTTTGAAATACAGTACCCTTTTTCATTTTGAACTCTTTTAGCAAAGTTTTTGAAGTTTTCAAAAGCATCACTCTTTTGAGCTAAGAAAATTACCCAAGTAAATCTAAAGTAATCATCTACGATGACAAATGCATAATGTTTTCCTCCTAAGCTAGCAATTCTAGTAGGTCCAAACAAGTCTAAATGCAGGAGTTGAAGAGGTTTTGAAGTACTTACTATGTTTTTGGCTTTGAAAGATGACTTGTGTTGTTTTCCTCTTTGGCAAGGTTCACATGTCTTGCCTTTTTCATATTTAACTCTTGGCAGTCCTTTTACTAGTTCTCCTATGCTAAGACTTTGAATTAAGTCCATGTTAGCATGACCAAGTCTTCTATGCCACAGCCAAGATTCATCACTAGTAGTTACAAGACACTTAGAGAAATGGTTAGATAGTTCATGTAAGTTTATTATGTATGTATTGATATCTCTATTCCTTTAAATATCTCTTGACCATCGATAGATCACAATACATTCATTTGAAGTAAAGATTACTTTGTTTCCTTTATCACATAATTGACTTACATTTAATAAGTTATGTTTCAAGCCATCAACAAGTAAGGCATCTTTAATAAAAGTAGTACCATTAATACCAATGGAACCAATGCCAACTACCTTACCCTTTGCATTGTTTCCAAAGGTAACTTTCCCTCCATCAATACTTTTGATTTCTTTAAAAAGTTCTTTGTCTCCTGTCATATGCCTTGAGCATCCACTGTCTACTAGCCAAGCATTTTTTTTATTGTGGACTTGAGGCATACCTATAAATTTATTTATGTGACCCATTTTCATACAATAATTACATTGTTTTGGTCTAAATTTATTTTCTGGTCCTACAATATTTTTTAATACCATTTTTCCATCAAATTTATTTTGAGAATGATAACATGCACAGTGATGATTAATTTTAGATTTTCTAGATGCATGCTTCCTATATATAAAGGCATGATTATTCTTTTTATGTAAAGAATGTTTAATATGCTTATTTCTTGGTGTTGTTCTAACAGATGTGGAGATGTAAGGTTCTTTAGACTTAACAAATATGGTTTTGTGAGAAGATGATGATGTATCCTTAAATCCTAGACCATGTCTAATTAAGGGTGATCTTTGAGATACAATGAGAGTATCTAAGCTCTCTTTACCTTTGTAAAATTTAGAAATGGAATTTCTAAGTTCCTCAACTTCATTTTTCAAAATATTATTTTCTTTTAGCAAGCAAGCTGTTGAGGGTCTTGATGAGTATTCATCTAATGAATTTTGGAGAGATTCATTAGATGATTTAAGCTTTATGTTTTCCTTTTCTAAACCATCTATCTTATTTTTTAAATTAGAGATGTTATTTCTATAGGTACTAAATTTACTTCTATATTTCTCTAATTCTATATTTAATTCTTCTATTAGGTTTTGCTCATCATCACTATCATCATCATTATCACTACTATCATTGTTCAAAGAGTATGAGTATAGTGATTTTACCTTATTCGAGACAAGATCTTCAATAGCCATGAAGCATAGGTTGACCTCTTCACTTTCATTATAATCTTTTTCACTTTAAGAGCTTTCATCATCCCATGTGGCCTTGTGACCTTTCTCCCCATTGTCTCTCTGGTATTTGCTCTTATGCTTCTTGAGCCTTGGACATTCTAGTTTGACATGTCCTTTCTTTCCACACTCATAGCACTTTACCTTTTCCTTACTTCTATGTGTCATTTGAAGTTTGTTTGAGGTTTCTTTGCCTAAATTTTCTAGAGTTGCTCATTTTCTTCTCAATAATTCTTTTTAATCTTCTTGAAAGCATAGCAATGTCCTCATTTTCATCATCACTTTCTTATTGAGATTTTGAAGTAGAGGCTTTGAGTGCTAAGGACTTTCTTTTCTCTGGCTGTGCTTCAAGCTCTCTATCTCTCTTTACTGCCATCTCATGTGTGAGAAGTTTTCCAATCAGCACATCAGTATTCATAATGCTCATATCTTCATTTGCTTCTTCTATGTCAGTAACTCTTGAGCCATAGTCTTTAAGAGGAAGACTTCTCAAGATTTTGTTGTTTACATCCTCCAAACTCAGATGCTTCCCAAGTTTCCTCATTCCATTTATAATGGCTAGAAGACGATTGGTCATGTCAGTGATTGAGTCATTGGATTTCATCTTGAAGAGCTCATATTCTGAGGTCAGAAGTTGAATCTTCTTGGATTTGACTTGCTTAGTTCCTTCATGATAATTCTCCAATGTCTTCCACATGTTGTATGCTGTTGGGCAGTGTTGTATTCTCCCACATTCTTCAATAGATAATGAGCTTGATAGGATTGTCATTGCCTTCTTATTTTTGAAATTTGCTCTTCTTTGAGGCTCTGTCCAATCATCTCTTGATAGGATTTCTTCTTCACCATCAGCTTCTCTTCTGGTTGGTGGTGTCCATTCTTTTCGTACACTATCCCAGACTTCAATTCCTTCACTATCCAAGTATGTCTCCATCTGAAACTTCCAATGGGCATAATTTGCTCCATCAAAGTAAGGTTTGAGACTTTGGAATCCTTCACTGGCCATATCTAAATCTTTACTAGCGCTTTTTAGGCTTCGATGCTAGACAAGAATCTGAAACCAATTGTTGCCCAGATATTAAGGCAAGAAGGGGGGTTGAATTGGAGTTTTAAAAATTAAACTTTAAAGTGCGGAAATAGATAGTTAATTTTAGGAGGGATAGAGAAAATTAGACATAAATATTTATAGAGATTCGGGTGTTAACAAACCCTACTCCTCTCCCCAATCGCAATTGGGAGTTTCACTAACACACTAAGTGTTACAATGGAGTTTTACAAGCTCACTCCCAACTATGGTGTTTCTCACAATGATTCACACCTAACCTAGAAATCCCTTGTGTTTTAATGGCTCACACAATAACCAATTCCTTGTGTTTTACGGGCTCACAAAAACAACATTCATTTTGTGTTTTTACAAGCTCACACAAACAACCTTTTAATTTGTGTTTTAGAGGCTCACATAACTAACCCTTACAAGTGTTCTACTCTTAACCCAAAAATACCCAAAGCTCACTTGAGTAATGATTAAAGAGAGAAACACTCACAAATCTTAATTGCTCAATAAATGAAGAGCAAAAAGATTTTTACAGAGAATAGATTTTGTTCTCAAAGTATTGAATGTACAAATAGCTTGTAATAAGATTTTGATTCAAAGTATATGTTATCCTCTTGTACTGAATGCATAAATGACTTCCATTTATACTCTCATGGCTGATTACAGCCGTTGGGGTGCATTAAATACAAAACTAGCCGTTGTACCAACCAAATAATCGCGCCTAACATTTTTCTCTTTCATCATTCACGGGCGTGACATTTCTTCCCAAGTCGTGACTGAAGTGGTGACCTTGGTCGTGAAGCTCTCTGGAATTTTTTGACACATTTAGTCACGGGCGTGACATACACCTTCACGGGCGTGACACACTTCCCAGCCGTGATCCAAGTGGTGACCTTGGTCGTGAAGCTCTCTAGAATGTTTTGACACATTGAGTCACGGGCGTGACATACACTTCACAGGCGTGACAAAAAGGTCCTCTTCATAGTGTGTTCTTCCTTCATGGCCGTGAACTTCAAATGTTGGTTTTGGTAACGGTTAGCTTCTTTCATGGGCGTGACACATGGAGTCACGACAGTGAACATGCTACTTCCTGAATTTTTTCTTTCAAGGATTATTCTTTCAATCTCCATTCTTGCTATTTTAATTCATGTCCTGTATAATAGACTTAAAAAATAAGTATGTTAAATACAATATTGCTATTTTATTTGTTATCATCAAAATGATGGTAATACCCCTCAATGTTTAACAAAGAGAACAATATTTTGAAAAATGAAGTTGAGGAACTTAGAAACTCCATTTCAAGATTTCATAAAGGCAATGAGAGTTTAGATACTCTCATAGTGTCTCAAAGACCACCTTTAATAAGACATGGTCTAGGATTTAAGGGAACATCATCTTCATCTCACAAGACCACTTTTCTTAAGTTAAGTGAACCCCACATCTCCATATTAGAGGTAATAGCCCCAAGGGCTAAGTGCATAACAAACACTAAATCCTCTATATATAAAAGGAATGGTCAAAGGTGGTAAGCCTATGAAGGAAACCTCAAAAGGTCAATCATGCTTTTACGTATACGAGGCATGCACCTAGGAAAGCACCAAGTCATCATGCATGTGCATGTCACTGCTCACAAACTCCACCTAATAGGAAAATGGTAGCTAAAAGCATGGTAAAACCGAAAAATATATTTAAAGCTAAACAATGTAATTATTGTATGAAATTTGGTCATATCAATAAACATTGTTGGATAAGGAAGGCTCATTGGGAACCTTCATGTGCTAACCCCCAAGGACCCAAGCTCATTTGGGTACCTAAAAACAATACTTGAATTGTGATTTTATAGGTATTCCTCAAGTCCACAATAAAAGAAAATGCTTGGCTAGTGGATAGTGGATGCTTAAGGCATATGACCGAAAACAAAGAACTATTCAATGACATTAAAAGTATTGATGGAGGTAAAATAACCTTTGGAACAATGCTAAGGGTAAGGTAATTAGCATTGGCTCTATTGGTATTAATTATACTACTTTCATTTAAGAGGTTTTACTTATTGATGATTTGAAACATAACTTGTTAAGTGTAAGTCAATTATGTGATAAGGGAAACTAAGTAATCTTTACCTCTAACAAATTTCTTGTAACCTCTTTTAATGGCCAAAAGATATTTAAAAGAAGTAGAGATGTCAATACCTACATAATAGACTTACATAAAATATCTAACATTTCCTCTAAGTGTCTTATGACTACTAGTGCTAAATCTTGGCTGTGGCAAAGAAGGCTTGGTCATGCAAATATGGATTTAATTCAAAACCTCAGCAAAGGAGAGCTGGTAAGGAGACTACCAAAATTCAAATTTGAAAAAGACAAGACATGTGAACCTTGCCAAAGAGGAAAATAACACAAGTCCTTCTTCAAATCAAAAAATATTGTAAGTACCTCGAAACCTCTACAACTTTTGCATCTAGATCTATTTGGACCTACGAGAGTAGCAAGCCTAGGAGGTAAACACTATGCTTTCGTCATCGTCGATGATTACTTTAGATTCACTTCGGTAATTTTCTTAGCTCAAAAGAGTGACGCTTTTGAATCTTTTAAAAACTTTGCTAAGATAGTTCAAAACGAAAAAGGATATTGTATTTCAAAAATAAGAAGAGATCATGGCAAAGAATTTGAAAATGAAAACTTTGAAATTTTTTATCTAGAACATGGTATTTCACATAACTTTTCATCTCTTAGGACACCTCAAAAAAATAGGGTGGTCGAAAGGAAAAACCAAACTTTAATTTAAATGGCTCGAACAATGCTCAATGAGTATGGGTTACCAACCTACTTTTGGACCGAAGTCACCAATACTGCATGTTATATTTCAAATCGAGTTTTCAAAAGACCACTCTTAAACAAAACTTCTTTTGAGTTATGGAATGGAAGAAAGCCCATGATATCATACTTTAGAGTATTTGGATGCAAGTGTTTCATATTAAATACCAAGGACAACCTTGGAAAATTTGCCTCTAAATCTAATGAGGGTATCTTTTTAGGATACTCCACCGCTAGCAAAGCTTATAGAGTCTTTAATAAGAAGTCATTAGTTGTTGAAGAATCTATGCATGTTGTTTTTGATGAATCTAGTAAGCTTGATCTTGTGAAAGGTACCCTAGCAAATTCACATCAAGATGACTCTCTACCTCAAGCTCAAGAGGAAAACGAGCAAGAGTTCCCAAAAGAATGGAAAATGACAAAAGATCACCCCAAGGAACAAATCATTGGTGATCCTACTAAGGGAGTAAGTACTAGATCTCATCTCAAACCTTTAGATTCTAATCTTGCTTTTGTCTCTCAAATTGAGCCTAAAAATATTGATGAGTCTCTTATTGATGAAAGTTGGGTGATTGTTATGCAAGAGCAACTCAACCAATTTGAGAGAAGTAAGGTATGGACCTTAGTTTATAGACCCATTTTTTATTTTTCATCTTATTTTTGAATTTGATTCAAATTGAAAAGAGATTAAATGGCAGAAAATAGACATGAAAATATTTTTTGTAAAAAAAAATATTTTTAAGACAACAAAAATTTTCTTAAGAATACTTTCAAAGCTAGCACTTTGAATTTGTTCGAATCATTTTCTCTTGATAGTTTCTTCTTCATTATTCGCGTGGATTATCATTAGAGACATCCTAGTGTGGATTGTTGTGGTTTGCTACAATCCAACAAAGTGAAGATTTGAAGAACAAATAAAAATTACAAGGTATAATTTTTAACATTTACATTTATATAAATTAGTTTTAATGGTACAAGTATGATATTTTGTTTTGGGTTTTGAAAAATTTTATTTTTCGCTGCGTTTATGAATATGATTCATTCTTCAAAACCCAACATTGGTATCAGAGCCTCCTTGTATCCATTAAAATTAATTTTAATTGAAAGTGCAATGGGATTGCATGTTTTTTATGATTTTGGATCAATAGGTTTTGAAATATTGAAATTAGTTTGTAAAATATAATTTACACATTTTTCTTTTTTTAATCTGGTCATGGGATGATTAAGAATGATTATTTTGATTGAAAAATGATTTAAATGTGATTCAAATAATTAATTTCGGATTTATTTCAAAAATACCTAAAATTGCCTTGTTTATAAACATGTGTTGTTGTTTGGCTTAATTGATGGGGCTGGTTGCATTTTTCTTATAATTTAATTATGAAAAACTTATTTATATATATTGAGAATATGTTTATGCCTCTGGAAGTATCCAATAATTAATTAATAATTAAACAAGCACAAAAATTATTTTAATTAATTTTGCAAACAAACACAAAAACGGGACTGTTTTAGCTTACCCAGTTTATTTTATTTTCAGCACCTTGAAATAATTTTTATGTCATTAAAAATATGTTATTTTGATGTTATATGCATGCCAAAATTATTTTGCAAGCATTTGAAATTTTAAAAATTATAGATATCGAATTATTCATTTTGAGCGTCTAAGTGTATTGGTTCGTTTGTCTTAGTAATTTAGGCTTGTGTCAAAACTATTTTGATGAACTTGAGCTGACCTAAAGATAATTAAAATGGTGATTTGATGTACTGGAAATTTTTAAAATTTTTGGAAATTAATTTGAATTAATTTAAGTTGTGCAATTGTAATTCTAGTATGACTAGAAATTGGTATGTATATTAAAATTAAATTGTTTAATTTTAACATCATTCTCTTCTACTCCTTTCTCTGCGGATGAAGCTTTAGTTAATATTAACCATGGCTTATGGTGTGACATTAAAATGTGCTAGGATGAATGTATGCTATGTGTATTTTTTAGATCATGTCGTTTGCTCGTTTTGTATTCTTAGTATAAGATTTTTTTTTTCTTTTTATTATGATTTCGTTATATTTTTTTTCTAAGGATGTAATTTTTGGATGTAATTTTTAATAAACTTTCATTATTTTTAGGGATGTATAATGGACATTTTAAACATTTGTTTGATTTTGTATGCATGATGTGTATGCTTTGTTTTGAACAAAATATGTTATGCTACATGTTTTAGGATTTTATAATAACTACTTATGTGTGGTATATACATAAATATAAGTATATTGTTAATCTAAAATCATCTTCTCTAAAAATTGGCAGTTGATGTCTTTTATAGGATCAAATTAATTTTCAGTTCCTACCAATAGCATTGTTAGAATAAGTGGTCTCAAGATACTCCTGCTAAGTTAATTTTATCCAGAGTCGTTGAACTTTGCATCACTTGCTACAAAAATAATATTAAATTTTTTATACCATAAAAATAACAAAACAATTTATTTCTTATAAAAATAATTTCTAACCACTTTTGTTGAGTCAGCAGTCAGAATTGTGACAGGGTGTATGATGTGGCACCTATTTTTTTTGTACGTTATGTCACTCCACGCCATGTAGAATGACACATAACTATAATCTCTAATTTCGATTATCACGTCAAATGTTAATATAGCAGTATCATATGGACAAAATGACAAAAAATTATCTATCATTCACATTCTAGATTATTTCATCCACTATCATTGAATTTATATCATAATTACATTTTAGTCAGAAAAAAAAATTCAATTTATTTCTTTGTACTCAGAATATTCGAAGTATTTTTTTTTTATATCTCCTCTTCAATCCCCACTACAACACTTGTGTATTCAACTTCGAAAAACATAATCTACTAAGAAAATATTAAATGCTAGCACAAAATAAATAAAGTTTCCATCAAAGGAGATGACTCCCATGACATGCTAACACAAAAGCCCCATATGAAAAAAAATTCAATTCAAGACATGTAAAAAGTACTTGAGCCCTTGTTGTTTCAAATTACTATATATTACTAAAACGCTTTGTGAAGTTACTAATAACAGTAACTTCATCTTTTGTTTTTTGGGTACATTAGCTAGTGGCTCAAATTAGGTTTCAAATTAAGGAAAAGCTTTCTTATAGAAAGGGGCCAATGGCCTCCCAATATTCAAATTTTTTTTGAAGAAAATATTATCCACTGAAAAATTTTTAAAAAGTGAAAAAAAAATGTTTGAGAGTTTTGGTAATTGGTAGGCCTTCATAATCGAAGTGATTTTAGTATCTTTAGAAAAAATTAAAAAAATTAATAATACACTTTAAAATAATATTTTGATTGATATGTAATTATAAAACTTTTAATTCTAAATTTCTGACTTAAATTTCATCTACTATACATATATAATAAACATATGAGGACATAAACTCCAACTAAGAACATATAATATCCCAATCCTCAAAGTTAATTAATTAATTTTCATAATTAGTAATGAAACATTATTATATTTTAATTTGATATAAATTCAATTCCTAATATGATGAAATTTGAGCGGATTAACATAAATTCAAAAAATTGTTTGATATTTGAAAGTTGAGTTAACTCGATTGATGATCTATTCAATTAATTCAACCCGAACTTATTCCACTTGAATTGATTGCAAGATATAAATATTATATTATTAAACCTTTTAGTTGAATTAGAAATCCTTTTTGAGGTAAGAATTACATTTATATTGAACTCTAACCACACAACTATAAATAAAAACAAAAAACAAAAAAAAAAACAAAAAACAACTCCAATATAGTATTATGTCAACATTTATTGACAATGATCTTTGTTTGAATTCATGTTATTGTACTATCTCTCTCTTTAGTTTGCTCATTTCATTTTTAGATAAGTTCAAATTTTATTTTATAGCAAAAAAGTTGAAATTAGTCATTTTTTTTTTTCTATTATTGACTTCAATTAGGATTTTTATTCTATTTTCTCTTTATTAGTTGAAATTAGAAACAAGTCTTAAAATTTTGTACCACTGCATATAAGCATGAGGGATTATAAGGTAGATATATTTAATTTTACAAAAATGAAAAGTGAATTATGATATTTATTAAATAAACAAATGATTATAATATGGAAGACAACTTCGATTTGAACTATTTGAGAAATTACATAGATTGTTTTTGGTAAAATTATATATATAATCTAACTTTCTTAATCTGGTTATTAATATAAAATTTGAATTTGTCTTTATTTTATTTAGTTTTTCTATAAAATTTGTCTTATTTAATTTTTGAATTATTTAATTATATTTAACTTTCTTTAAATCATGGGAGAAAAAAAAGTATTGATCCCTTACAAACACCCATATTCAATGACTATTAAAAATTAATTGTTTGATGGTAATTATAGTATACTTGCATCAATTATTGTAAATATTTTGGTATGTGTAAATATTATGACAAAAATAGTACACCACAAAGACCTCTAATGACCACTACTGAGGTCACATCATAAACAACAGATATGTTAGTCCATACGGCCTCTCTTGGATACTAAATGGCTTGCCTTTTAGTTATTTATTTTGGTGCATCAATAGCATCATCCAGAGGCCAGAATGATCTCTGCTATAGCTATTTGAGAAAAGAAATCATAATATGTATATATAAAAATTATCTTAGTATTAAAAAAAGGAAAATATTCAAAAATACATTGTTGAGGGAATAATATATTTTTATTACCCAGAAAAACTTATCCTTACAAACTAAAGAGTCTCCTTATATAGAATGCTCTCCCATAATACAAACAAACTCAAATTATTAAAGCAAAGATAATATTCTTTACTTTAATAAAGCAAACTAATTATAAAAGACACATCGACTAAAGACACAACGATAAATTGTAAAATTAATTATACAAACGATAAGGTTTGAGGGACCATTTTAGTCCTTGTCTCGAATTGGCTCATGACTGGGAGAGAGATTCATTTCTTTGTAGTCATCCAAGTCATAGTTGATTAAGGGTCTCATATTGTTGAACCTTGAGGGATATTTTTGTCATTTTGATGACAACAAATAATTAGTCAATAAGGAATTTAATCACATTTTGTGCTCTAAGTGTGTTAGACAGGTTATGCATTTCTAAAACCTTGAAGCAAGTTTAAAGAGAAGAATTAAAATTCAAGATATTGAAAATATGCAAAGAGTCACACTCGTGAATCTAAAAGTCACACCCGTGACTAATGTCACGCCTATGGGGTAAAATTACCACTCTATGAAAATAGTTCTTAATGCCCATGAATACTTAATCACTCCCATGAAACCAGTAAGCATCATGACTGTTCATTCAAACGTTCACGGTAGTGAAGCATTGGTCCAACCATGAAGATTGATAAAGTCACGCCCATGACCATTCATTTTCAGACATAATGAGTCATGGCCAGAGTCACGACTTTCATTCATGGCTACAAAGAACAGTCACGCCCGTGAACTTGAAGAGAGAAACTTGTCAAACGCGAACGAAAAAGTAGTTGAACAACTATTTTCACATTAAATGCACCCCAAAATGGCTATATTTAATCTGGAAGTATAAATACAACACATTTATAACTTATACAAGTTAAAAAATAATCATTTAATCTTTTAATCTTGTATAGCTTTGTGCATTTATTTTTGCTTCAACAACTTTCATTAATTTGTGATTGTAAAATAATAATTGCTCATAATTATTGAGTTGTAACGCTCCCTTACCCTACTAGTCGTTAATAGTGTATAGAAGTGCTACTAAGCTCATTTTTTTTGTAAAATCCAATGCTCAAATTATTGTATAATTTTCTTTTCAATTTTTCGAGTTTATTATTAGCTGAATATTTATTTCTATATTTCTTTTCTTTTCTTATCATTTAAATATATAATTAGTGATGGAAATATTTTGAGTTAAAAGAACTCATTCATTAAACCATAACATTTGGAAATACATTTACAAATAATACCAAATATATTAACTACAAAATTCACATTTTTATAAATCCTACATGCTACAAGTTTATGTTAAAATGAGTTTCTTAATATTTAATTATACAATACAATTCCCAAAACATACAAAAAGAAAATAAACTGCTTCAATCTAATCTTAGGATTTCCTTTTTTTTGTTGTCCTAACGCAACAGCTACGTCTATTAATATGTGCGTGAAACAACCGCGCTAAGCTACTAGCTTAGAGGTACATTTGACAACTATCCAATAATTATACAAATATTTCTAAAATAAAATTTTAGAAACTACAATTAATTTACTAATCATGCCAAAATATTCAAATAGTATCAAAACGATTTACGTCATGCAAAAATATACAATTCATCAATTATCACATTTCATTCATTAAGTATGCTAAAATTCTTTAACATTACAAGACATGCAATTTAAAATACCAATTTAATAATTTGCACATTTTTTTCTATTTATTTGATAGACCACGACATCTTAAACCGGAACTAAACACTAGATACAGAGTTTCTGCTCTCCGGAAGCATAATCAGCGCCTACTTAATAATTTTATAACTCAGCTATTAACGCCTATATTTTCCATAATAACTCAGAATATTTTTGGTGCCTACATAATTTCGAACTCAGCACTATTTCTTAGTGCCTACGTAATTTCAACTCAGCATTATTTCTTAGTGTCTACATAAATTAAATCTCAACACTATTTTTTAGTGCCTGCATTTCTATCATTTTATTGGCATGTCAATTTATTCTAATTTCTAGTTCTCGACTAATGTTATAGGGTTTAATTATATTTGTTACCTTTATTATTATTTACTTAAAATTATGTATGTAACACTAATATAATTTCAAATAAATGAAATAATCTCCATTAAATATTTTACAACCTCATATTTGCTCATTTAATTATTCTAACTATAAGAAAAGTCAAACAATATATTTTTCTATCACAAACTTCCACAATCAACACATATATACAAGTTGCCCTATTCTGGACAGTATTTTTGTCTTATATTGCCCTGCATTTTTCATCAATTTTTATATAGAATTTGGATAAGTGATCATCTAACAAAATATAGGTACATGTCTTATCTTTAATTTCCAAATAGAATCACATTAAACCAAAATTTTTAGCAAAAGTTATGAATTTTTCTCTAAACTACATTCATTCCATTCTGCCTAGTATTTTACTAGACAGATTTATAGATTGAACTTTGAGTTCATTTTACACCTAATTTCAGGCATATTCAGGTCTAATAGTCTAAATGAAAGTTGAATTCATATGTCTTAAATTTCCAAATCAATAAGAAACACTCAAAAGTCATTTCAAAAACTCAAGTTATGACCAGAAACGTAGACAATATTCTTAAGACGAATTTTTCAGCACTTCAATTAATTTCTACACTTTCAATCTTCATGCATCAACCTCATATTTAAATTTTTATTTTCACATTCATGACATCATTTAATCATCAACTCCTCACTCAATCAAAATATCAAGAATTATATACACAATTACACATAATCTCACAAAATCAAAAATCAACATTTTCCATATTGAATTTTTGCCAAATGTACATACCTCAAAAAGTCTACTTCACTTTACTTTTCTCTTCTCCTAGTTAGCTTTCTCCTTGCCCTTACTTCCTCTTTGATTTTGGCCTAAAGACTGCTCACCTTCTTAGCCTAACAACAAATTTCACACTAATCAATCACTCAACACACTAATCAACCCTTAACCACCATTAATATACTAATAACCCTAAATTACCAACCTTAATGGTAACTAACCCTAAAATCAAAGAAAAGAGAAGAAGAAAAGTGAGAAGATGGAAAATCTAACCTCGCCTTTGTAGAACTTGCAAAAGACCAAAATCTTCCTTCTCTTTTTTTGTTATTTTCTTCTTTCCTCTTCCTTTGTTTTGCTCACTTTGCTTCACTTTCTTGTTGATCTTGCTTTAATCCAACTTTTTTTCATCTAACCTTAGCTTTGATTGAAGAAAAAAAAGAAAAAATTGGGGAAAGAGGTCACAGTAAAAGGGAAGAAAAAGAGAGAGAATTTGGTTTGTTTAAGATAAGGAAGAAGAAGAATAAAGGCAAAAAGTGAACTTTGACTTTTTATAGTTGGATTAGGTGAGTGGTTAGGATTAATTAGATAATCTTGTCCCTCATTGGTCCATTAATTTAAATCACTCTTACTTTATTTTAATCCAAAGGATATTCATTTCCTTAGATAAAGAATATTTTATTTTTATACCTTCTTAAAATATTTGTGTCAAAAACATTGTAAATTCCAATTTCGTTTAGCAAAAAATTATTTTTTTCTAAATTTTAATTCCAAACTTCAAAATTCTCTCATATTTATTTTTTTTCATGTTCGAATTTAGACCCTGATCGGTTCAGCGCGCCAAATTTCGGTCAACTGTGACCATGGCCTAAATTATCGAGCATTACAATTTTTTCCTCCTTAAAAAAATTTTGTCCTCGTAATTTACCTTTTTAACTAGAGTGGAACAATTGTGGACACTAAGCCTTCATCACCTCTTCATTTTCCCAAGTCGCCTCTTTCGAATTATGATTTTTCCATATAACATTTACCAATGGTACCTTCTTGTTCCGTAACTCCTTCATTTCTCGTGCTAGAATATCCACTGGCTCCTCTTCATAAGTTAGATCTGGTCGTATCTCTATAGATTCTGCTGATATAATATGAGATGGATCCGATCAATATCTTCTCAACATGGACACATGGAATACGTTGTGAATCTTATCTAACTCTGGTGATAGAGCTAATTTGTATGCCACAGGACCTATGCATTCAAGTACCTCATATAGTCCTATGAACCTAGGACTCAACTTTCCTTTCTTTCCAAATCGGAAAATATTTTTCCAATTTGAGACTTTTAAGAATACCTTATTACCATCTTTATACTCAATATCCCTCCTTTTCAAATCTGCGTATGATTTCTATCTATCAGCAGCAGCTTTCAGCCTATCTCTTATTACTGTCACTTTTTTCTTTGTCTGTTGCACTAACTCTGGACCCACCACTTTTTTTTCACTAAGCTTAGTCCAACATAGAGGTGTTCTACACTTCCTCCCATACAAGGCTTCATATGGTGCCATACCGATACTGGCTTGCTGATTATTATTGTAGGCAAATTCTATCAATAGAAGATGTTTGTCCCAACTGCCTTCAAATTCCATCACACAACTCCTCAACATATCTTCCAATATCTGTATGACCATCTCTGATTGTCCATCTGTTTGTGAGTGAAAATTTATGCTGAAATTGGGTTGAGTACCCATTGCTTGATGCAAACTTTTCCAGAATTGTGAAGTGAACCTCGGGTCTCGATCTGAGATGATTGAAACTGGCACACCATGTAAATGAATTATCTCATTAACATAGATCTCGGCCAAATGGTTAAGTGGATAATCCATCTTAATCGGTAGAAAATGAGCTAATTTTGTGAGCCAGTCCACCACTACCCATACTGCATCATGCCTCTTTTGTGTCAAAGGTAAACTAGAAACAAAATTCATTGTAACTATTTCCCATTTCCACTCCGAATTGAAATTGACTGCAATGATCCATTTGGTACTTAATGCTCAGCCTTCACTTCCTGAAAAATTAAACATCTAGTAGTATACTTTGTGATATCTCTTTTCATTCCTAACCGCCAATAATATGCCTTCAAGTCATGATACATTTTGTTGCTTCCCGAGTGCATTGCATAAATAACATTGTGAGCCTGTTTCAAAATATCTTGTTTCAATTCTGGTATGTCTGGCACACATAACCTGCCCTTATGTCTTAAACTCTTATTTGCTTCAATAGTAAATTATGGTTTTTCACCCTTTTTCACCATTTCAAAGATTTCCTTTAATTTCATATCTTGCTTCTAATTGTCCTTTGCTTATTGAATCAATGTGGGTTGAATCCGCAATTATGCCAAAATAATATATATAAATTACTTATTATTTCATTTTTTTAATCTTATTCACTTACTAAATTTAAGTTTTAATGTTTACCTGCCAGAGTTTTTCTACTCAGAGCGTCAGCTACCACATTGGCCTTACCCCGCTGATAATCAATGATACAATTGTATTCTTTGATTAATTTTAGTCATCGCCTCTGTCTCAAATTGAGTTCTTTTTGTGAAGGCAAATATTTCATACTTTTATGGTCTATATAGATATAACATTGCTCGCCATACAGGTAGTGTTGCCATATTTTCAATGCAAACATAATGGTTGCTAGTTCCGGATCATGTGTCGAATAATTTCTCTCATGTGGCTTCAATTGTCTGGAAGCATAAGCGATCACGTTATCTTCTTGCATTAGTACGCAGCCCAAACCATTAAGGGAAGCATCATTGTACACCACATAATCTTTTCCTGTAGTAGGCTGTGTCAACACTGGTGCCTCTGTTAATATTTTCTTCAACTTATCAAAACTAGTCTGGCATCGGTCTTTCCACTCAAATCTGGTCTCCTTTCTAAGCAATTTTGTCAATGGTGAGGCTAACATTGAAAATCCTTTAACGAATCTCGATAATAACTAGCCAAACCAAGAAAACTTCTCACCTCTGTCACATTCCAAGGTGGTTTCCAATTGAGGATTGCCTCTACCTTGCTGGAGTGGACTTTGATCCCATCAGCTGAGACAATATGCCCTAAAAAGGCCACTTCATCTAACTAGAATGCATATTTCGACAACTTTGCATATAATTGATTCTCTCTCAAGGCATGGAAGATAATACGAAGATGTTGATCACGCTCTTCTCTGGTTTTAGAGTACACCAGCATATCATCTATGAACACCACCATGAACTGGTCCAAATAAGGCCTAAATATTATATTCATTATATCCATAAATGTCGTTAGGGCATTCGTCATGCCAAAAGGCATTACTAAGAACTTGTAATGACCATACCGAGTCCCAAATGTTGTTTTTGAAATGTCTGATTCTCAAATTCTCAATTGGTGATGACCTGATCTAAAGTCAATTTTAGAAAATACCCCTACTCCTTTCAACTGATCAAACATGTCACCTATTCTCGATAATGGATATTTGTTCTTAATTGTCATCTTGTTCAACTGACGATAATCAATGCACAAATGAAAGGTGTCATCCTTCTTTTTCACAAATAGAACCAAAGCACCCCAAGGTGAGACACTGAGTCTGATAAACCCTTTCTCTAACAACTCTTGCAACTGCACTTTTAATTCCTTTAGTTCAGCAGGTGCCATTCTGTAGGGAGTGATCAAACCTCAACAAAAGATGATGATGATCAAGAGGAGTAACAACAAGATAATTCACTACCTCAAACTCATGATCAAGTAACCTAAGAGCTTTTAAAGGAGTGGAAATTCATAAGAAACCACCTCATAGAACAAATCATTGGTAATCCTACCAAGGGTGTTAGTACTAGATCTAATCTTAAAATTTTAGATTCTAATATTGCTTTTGTCTCTTGAATTGAGCCAAAGAATATTGATGAGGCTCTAAATGATGAACATTGGGTAATTGTTATGCAAGAGGAGCTCAACCAATTTGAGAAAAATAAGGTTTGGACCTTATTTCCTATACCCAAGGACTATCTAATCATTGGTAGTAAATGGGTGTTTAGAAACAAGTTAGATGAACAATGTCTTATAACTTAAAATAAGGCTAGATTAGTTGCCAAAGGTATAATCAAGAGGAATGCATAGATTATGATGAAACCTATGCTCTGGTTACTTGATTAAAAGTAATTAGAATACTTTTAGTTTTTGTATGCCATATGAATTTATAAAATTTTTCAAATAGATGTCAAAAGTGCCTTTTTAAATGGCTTTATAGAAAAGGAAGTTTATGTTGAACAACCTCCCGGTTTTGAAAATCATACATTGCCAAATTATATGTATAAGCTTACTAAGGCCTTATATGGTTTAAAACAAGTTCCAAGAGCTTGGTATGAAAGGCTTAGTGCATATCTATTAGAAAATGAATTTTCAAAAGGACATGTAGACACAACTCTTTTTATTAAAAAGCACAAGCATGATATATTACTTGTTCAAATTTATGTTGATGATATCATTTTCAGCTCTACTAATGAATTATTTTGCCAAGAATTTGCTAAGTATATGACTAGGGAGTTTGAAATGAGCATGATGGGTGAGCTCAAGTTCTTTCTTGGTCTTCAAATCAAGCGATGCAATGATGTCATCTTCATCAACCAATCCAAGTACACCAAAGAACTATTAAAGAAATTTGGAATGTGAATGGTAAGAGTATAGATGAAACACTTTATAGAGGTATGATTGGATCTCTTCTATACTTTACTGCATCTAGACCTGACATTATGTATAGTGTATACTTATGTGCTAGATTGCAATCGTGTCCTAAAGAATCACATTTGAATGCTGTTAAAAGAATCTTAAAATATTTACATGGCTCTTTACATCTAGGTCTATGGTATCCTAAGAATACTTCTTTTCATATCATTGGCTTTTCGAATGTTGATTATGTCGATAGTCTATTAGATAGAAAAAGCACTTTGGGTACTTGTCACTTCATTGGAGAATGCCTAGTTTCTTGGTTTAGCAAGAAACAAGTTTCAGTTGCCTTATCAACCGCTGAAGTGGATTATGTGGCAGCAGAATATTATTGCAGTCAAGTTCTTTGGATGAGCAATAACTTAAACATTATGGTCAAATAATGGATCATATTCCCATCGAATGTGATAATACTAGTGTTATAAATCTTTCTAAGAACCTTATCTAGCAGTTTAGAAGCAAACATATAGACATTAGGCATCACTTCCTAAGAGATCATGTCCAAAATAGAGATGTGTTAGAATTCATTGACATAAATAACCAATTGGCTGATATTTTTACCAAGTCTCACAATTATGAAAGGTTCTGCTTTATAAAAAAAGAGCTTGGAATGCTTGACAACACCACATTGTCTTAAATGATAATTCTTATGTCATGAGTATACTTTGATTTTTTTTAAAATCTTACATTGTGAACTTTGAGTGATATTGTGATTATTTGATGATTTGCATGATCATATTATATGACAAAGTGTTTATTTTTATGTTTAAAATGTTTAGGAAATGTTTGGATATCATATACTCTTGAATAGGACTTAGTTTTATTTTTTATAAATTTTTAGATATTCACACCCGTGAATAAATCTTCACAGCCGTAAAAATGGTAGCCAAAACCAACAGATTTGATCACGGCTTGTTTCATGCCTTGGATCATGGTTTGATCCTGTGACAAACTTTTATTCATGCCCGTGATTGTTTAGCGTCACGACCATAAAAATGCCTCAATTTTTAGGTAGTATCGTTCACGCCCTGAGTCATAGTTTAAGTCACTACTTTGCCTAACAATGAATACGATCGTTCACACCATTGAACATTCAATCACACCTGTGAATTGATCAAAATATAACCTGAAATTCATTGTTTTCTCTCTCTTTCTCTCTCTTCAACCTCGTGATAGTAACGATTCCTCATCTTTTTCAGCCAAATCCGACCTCCCAAACACCTTGTTACCACATTTCCTCGCCAAAATCAATCACCAAACACCTCTATCATTTTTGTTTCTGACTTTTAGGGTCCAAGCTAGAGTTTCTTTCTCTCTCTCAAACCTTCAAACTCTTCAATGGCTTTAGGATTCGGTCAATCAAAAGGGAAGAAGAAGAGTTCAGCCCCAAAGCTACACACGGATTATTTATGTAATGCCATACCCCAACATTGCCATTCAAGATATGTTTGCCTCAAAAAATGGCCTCTCTTATCTATAAGGACCTTCGATTGGAGGTGTGTCAAGACATTAGGCCCTACCTCTAACATGAAGGTTTGGTTATGCAAGTGCGGCCTACTGGAGTTTGTTAACATCTATCGACCCATCTTTTGGGAGCCGACTTTGGAATTTCTTAGCATATTGCAGGTCTCTCCGGTTGGGAAAGTCTCTTTCCAGCTCTGCAAGCAGGATAAAACCCTGACCGCCGCTGAATTCAGAGAGATTTTCAAGCTCCCACATGTGGGATTGATCCATGATAATGAGGCTAGATTTTACCCTCACAATGTCTAGTCCTATTTTGGCAGTGACTGCAGCTAAGATGTCAAAAAGATAAAAAGCACACACCTGAGATCACCAGTGCTTCGCTACATTGATCAGTTTCTCACTATAGCATATTTGCTCAGGGTGATAGCAACGGCTCAATTCAGAAGTCTAAATTTCTTCTATTTGATATGGCTCGAAAGAATAAGCCCGAGGCACTATACCAGTGGTTTGCTTCTCACCTTCAGTCCATTACCTTCAAGCCTTTAAGAGACATTCTTATCAGAGGTTATGTGACTCATTTGGCGATAGAGCTAGGATTTTTGGACCTCAACAATCATGTTTACAATATCGTTCCAACTTATCCCAAAGATCGACTTGACATTGAATCATTCTTCAAGATGGGAGCAGCAGTGAGAGTCCACCATAAACATGAAGTGTCTTACCACTTCATCACCCTAGAATAAAAGGTGGCATGGGAGCCTGAAGACTATGAGGAATTCAAAGCAAGACTTCAAGGGCTCCAACAGAGGAAGAGAGCCCGTGTTGAGACTCCACCTCCAACTGTTCCAGATGCTCCTCCTACCACTAAGACCTCTTCGGCACCTCCACCAAACTTGGCATAGAAGATTGTTGAACTCCTAACTCCTCACTTTGACATGTTTTAGGAAAGCATGGACACCTTTCAAGACTCGATTAATGCAAAGCTAGAAAACCTCAAGGACTTTGTCGAGTCCAGGATTGATAAGCCTCAATGAGGAGGTAGCTTATCTTCACGAGTAGATGTATGGCTTCAAGCCATGATTTTCATTATCTTTTTTTACTTTTTATGTCTTAGGATCCTTAGGATCATGTTATCGTAGTACTTTTTTATATTTAGGAAAGTCTCTTTTATATTTTACAACTCATGTGACTTGCAAATCTTTTGTTAATGCAATGATATATATTTTATTTTATTCTCTATTGTCTTATCTCTTTTTGATTGTGACAAAGGGGAAGAATAAGTAAGCAAATGAAAATATTAAGTTAAATGTAAATGAAAATGTTAAGTTGAATGCAATATATGACAGTATACTTTGAAATATATATTACATATACTTGACATATTCCTTGCATATAAAGTATAAAATGCCTAATCAACATATCATATACTTGCAATATACCCTTCATATACTTGGCATGAATACTTTGTTTATATTGATATGAATGTTATGTTTATTACTTATTTCAATCTCTTTCGAAGCTTCTCTTGCATCTGTACTTCTTATGATTCATGTTTATTAAGTATCAATTGAGGGGGAGAAATTTGATTTTCTCTTTAGACTCCATATTGCTTAATTATTTGTCACCATCAAAAAGAGGAAGATTGTTGAACCTTGAAGCATATTTCTGTCATTTTGATGATAACAAATAATTAGGCAACAAGGAATTTAACCACATTTTATGCTCTAAGTATGTTAGACAGGTTATGCATTCCTAAAATCTTGAAGCAAGTTGAAAGAGAAGAATTGAAGTTCAATATATTGAAAATATGCAAAAAGTCACGCCTATGAATATAAAAGTCACACCCATGACTAATGTCACACCCGTGGTGCAAAATTACCACCCCGTGAAAATAGCTCTTCACACCCATGAATACTTAATCACACCTATGAAACCAGTAAATGCCAAGACTGTTCATTCAAATGTTCACGGCAATGAAGCATTGGCCCAACCGTGAATATTGATAAAGTCATGCCCGTGAAGATTTTGTTACACCTGTGAATGACCATTCATTTTCAGACAGAATGTGTCATGGACAAAGTCATGACTTTCATTCACAACAAAGAAGAACAGTCATGCCCATGAAGAATCAGTCACACTCGTGAACCTCGAGAGAGAAACTTGTCAGGCGCGAACGAAAAAGTAGTTGAATGACTATTTTCACATTAAATGCACCCCAAAACGGCTATATTTGATCTGGAAGTATAAATACAACACATTTATGACTTCTACAAGTTAGAAAAACAATCATTCAATCTTCTAATCTTGTATAGCTTTGTGCATTTATTTTTGCTTTAACAACTTTCATTAATTTGTGATTGTAAAACCATAATTGTTAAGCATTTTGGTTGGTGAGCGTTTTCATCTTGTAACCAATTACTCAAAAGTGAGTTTGAGTGAGTTGGGTTAGGAATGAAACACTTGTAAGGGTTTTTGTGTGAGCCATAAAAAATACAAGGATTTAGTTGTTGTGTTAGACATTAAAACACAAGGGTTATTTCTGGGTTAGGTGTTAGCCAAGAGAGAAACACCATAGTTGGGAGTGAACTAGAGATAAATCTCTATTGTAACACTTGAAGTATTAGTGAAACACCCAATCGAGATTAGAGAGAGGAGTAGGGTTTGTTAATACCCGAACTTCTATAAATCTTGTGTGCACTATATTCCTCTTCCTTTCACCATTCATTATTTAGCTTCTTCTTTCTTCAAGTAATATTTATTTTCCAACCAATTAAACCCTTCTTTTTGGTTATTATTTTGGACAACACATATCGTGATCATGTGCTGGTGAAGTGGATTATTGAGCAGAAACAATTGCCTGATGTATCTTTTTTTCTCGTCTTAGTCCTTCCATGTAGGCTGATGGAATAGCCTCCTATGGAGCCTCATCTTCATATTTTGGCCATATTTCTCATGGAATGTACTGATTTCTTACTGCCATGGATCTCTGAAGTTCTCTGACATTTATAGGGTGTGAATCACAATTTCCCTAAAGAGAATAAGGAAATGTCCTATAAACTTCAAATGTTGAGAAGTGTTCATCCTAATGTAAAATGATAATGGAATGCATTTGATTGGCTTGAACTCTCACATCCAAATTTTCTTACAGAAAACGAAAAAGAGAATGTTGTCAGGTTGCAATGGGTTTAAACCATCCTAAGAATTTTTTGAATTTTCTAGCAGTCTTTGCTACAATTGAGTTATATCAGCGTACTGGACAAGATTCAAAAGCCATATAGTACATGACACTCATGTACCATCACATCTGGAGGGATTCTTCAAGGAATTGTCTAAAAAGAGGAATTTTATAAACATCCATAAAAGGGTAGTCTGGAGGAATGCTTCTGGCTTAAGAAAGGTATCTCCATATTTTATGATGGCACTAGCTAACTATCAACTATTAAACTTTTCCTCTCATCTTTATTCATCATCCTTAATGGAATAGTTTGAGTTTCAGTTATCATACTCAATTTCTTTAATGGTGGTCTGGATAAGAAATCAGGAATAAGGTTCTTATCTCCTTTTATATGCTCAACTTCGAAACTGTATTTTGAAGACCAATCATTTCATCTCAATAATTATGAATGTGGCACCTGCTTCCCATTGAAGTTAAGAATCTTTGGGAAGGATAAGCAATCCATCAAAACTGTAAAGTTATGGTCAATTAAATGAAATTCAAATTTTTTGATTTCATACTCTACCACTAGTATCTCCTTAAATGTCGAGTGGCAGTAGCATTTTGAGTCTTTGAAACAACCAGTAGCATATGTACAGATTTGATGTTGTCTATCTTTTTCTTCCAAAAGAATTGCTCCCCAGTACTCATCACTAGCGTCTGTCTAGAGAATTCTTTTTCCCTCTGTCGGGATGTGCAAAATGGGAAGATCTCTGCATATTTCTTTTATCTTCATTACAACTGTCAATTGAGCTTATGACTATGGTGGGGCATCCTTTTTCAATAATTGTCGCAGTGGTTGAGCCACTTTTGTGAAGTGGGGAATAAAGTCTCTAACATAATTGGTGATTCCAAGAAATTGTTGTATTTGCTTTACCAACAATTCATTGTCAAGAAACTTTAATAATTCAAGACCAATATGAGGACACGGCTAATATGAACCATTTTTAAATTTCATCCCTAGAAAGTCTATTTCTTCTTTTCCCAAATGCATCTTCTTTTCTGAAAGCATTATTTCATACTGTATCTTTTGAGAAAAACAAGATATCATCAATGTATATTAATGTTGAAGATAAGATCAATGCATAGATCTTAGTCATAGCTTTTTGGAAAAGTGATGTTTGAGACCAAAAAGCATGACCGTCCATTGGTAATGATGATTTGGAATATATAATGTAGTTTTATAACGATCATTTGGATGTATTTTAATTGCCAAAACCCATATTTGAGATCAAACTTTGAAAATATTTGTAACATCCTTGACCTTCCCCACGTGCATTTCATCGAACATAAGCATCTTGCATACAATTCAATTGAACACGTGCATTTCATACGTATTTTTGTAGGAACAAGTTCATGGCATGCACTAGCTACGTGTCCTAGTATTTCGCAATTATATCGAGTCACACGTGTATCCTTATAACCTAAATGAGGATAACAAAGTATTAGAAATGAATTGAATAAGGTGTATAAATTAAAGTAAGCAAAGTGATTAGATTAAGATTAGTAAACAATTACATTGTTAATTTAGTTAAATCGGGTCAAATGATTAAGTTGAATTATTGTGTGAATTAATGGAATTATAAATATATGTAAATAATAATAATAATATAGACAAAATAAAATGAAATTGACACAAAAGAGAAATAGAAGAGAAGAGAAAAGAGAAATGAGAAGAGAAAAGAGAAGAGAAGAAGAGAAAATGACAAAATGACAAAATGACAAAAAACAAGTTGGCTTTATCTTCATCTTTCTTCCCCATTTCTGCCTTCTTCTCTAGCCCGACTTCTTCTTCAATTTCCTCCATTTCAGACTTCAATTATTCCTTTTTTCACCTATTTTTTGAAGCTAATTGATCCCATTCAAGGTTTTTCTTGGTAAGTAATCAATTCTTATTGCTATAGGGTTGATTTGAGTTGCTTAGGTTCAATATTAGGCACTGAATTGCACCCCGATTTTGATGTTAATAGAAATTGATTCTAGAAATGTGTAAAACACAAAAGTTGTTCCTTTATATCTTATATTTATGGATATGTAAACATTTTTGTAAGATGTTATGTATAGGGAGAGATATTCTCTTTGTACTGAAACTGGTCAGGGTGTAAACCCTAACCAAGTTAGCTACTGTGTGGTTTGATTTTGAATCTGTTAAAGCCCTTATTTGAAGTCTCTCAAAACATCACAGTTTTAGATATAGGTGTTTTGTATCTTTCTACCAAATTTAAGGTTCATAGACCTTGTAATTTGTGAGTTATGGTGAATGGAACCATGACTGTTCCATGGTTTGAACTGCATACTGAGTGCCCTAGGAAGATACAGTAACTTATTTGTCTAATTTGAGCTTGTTATAACTAGCTTATGTAAATGATCAAAACATGAGAGTTATAGGTATATGTTTTATCTAAAATTTGGTACTAATGGAAACTTCATTGGTTATGTATAGACTAAATTATGGCCTTTGTAAGCCATACTGGTCCGGAAGTCAATTCTATTCTGGACCAGTAAAATGTTTGGTATAATTATAAGACCTTAGAGACATAATTGGTAAAAGTTGTAAACATAAAACATGTTCCATATCCACCCTTATAAGTTTCTCTAAAGTTTCATTAAAATAGGACATATAGATTATAAGTTATGATGAACCCAAATGAGTACCCTGAAACTGCCTAAAGGCAGAAAACATAACACTCTTAGAAATTCCACCAAATATTGTACAATGATCCAATTGGTCTGATATTTGAATATGTTCTATAATTATATGTTATTTTTAATTAGGAACAAGAATTAGATTAATTGGTCAATTATAGAAAAATTTATAGGCTAAACAATCCCATAAGGTCACACTGCCTCATAGGAAAAATCTTAATTATTGACATGAACAATGCATATTAATTTGTTTAAGCCACATTAAGTCTCTCTAATCATGAGTTAATTGATTATGTTTTCATATTAGGCTCGCAACATATTGGAGACCCACAAGGAGCAGATAGACAATAAGTTAGGGGTCAGAATCAAAGGAGAACGGTGAGTCTAATTATCGATTGAATGCTTTAGTGCAAATGAATGTTGCTTGCTATGTGATTCATGTGATTGTCATGATTGGTCCTTGATAATGTAATGATGGATAATTTGTGACATTGTGGTACACATAAATGGTATACTTACGGTATATTTGAGGTATATGTTTGACAAATGTGATATATATACATGGTATATGTATAGTATATGCAAGGTATATGCTTGACATATGAGGTATATATGGAATATAGGTATGTTTCATATGATAAAGATGCAATGTTTGATGAATGCTTAAATACAAGTGCATATGCATATGGGCTAAAAAGGCGTTGTGACTAGTTAATTGATATTGTAAAGCAAAAGAAGAGGCCTATGGCCCAACAAATGTGCAAATGAAACAAATGATCAAGCTAGCTAGCAAATGCAAATAAAAATGTTCACATGGAAAATATTCACATGGAAACTCGGGACAATGTCTGTTTAACTTGGTCACAACAAAATGAAATAAGCAAAGCATTTGCATACATAAAGAGTAATGATTATATGTTTCAACTTTATTGATACTTATATGATACTGATGAATGGAATGGAATACATGGTATATATTGGAATTGTGATTTATTACTATGAGTTTTTTGGTACTTTAGAGCTCATTGGATGGTTATTCTCACTGAGCCGCAACTCATCAATTTGCATCATTTTTCAGGTAAAGAAAAGTGATAGCTCATTTTGAGTAGCGTATAAAAGACATGGAGCACAGGTCACTGGCCGAGTCTCATCACTCTCTCTCCTTGCATTCCACACAAGCATGAAAATATGTCATATGTGTTTTGTATTTACGTGCTTGAATATGTATAGTCATTTTGGAATGAGTCTAAAAATGTATAAATGAAATCAACTCGAAAATACTTAGGTGTAAAGTTTATGTTTTGATATATGTGATATATTATATTGTGGTGAAAACCTCAGTGTTAACTTTGCAAAGTCAGTGAATAATATTACAGGATATGAGACTTGCAAGTCATTGAATGAAATTATAGGATATGAGACTTGCAAAGTCATTGAATTATATTACAGGATATGAAAAAAAAATCTACTGCTATTGTTAACAGGGTATTCTACCTTTCCAGTATGCTATGTATGATTACTTGATACAGGGATAGGTTATACTCAAATGCATAAGATGTGGTGTTACAATATCTTAGCATCTTTAAGAAATGAATATAATGAAGAGATTTTTGGCAAAGGGAATTTGTCATCCTTTAAGGTGCGATTAAGAGGTTTGTAATCAATGACTAATCTCCTTTTCCCTTGAATCTGTTCAGACCTTTTATTCACATAGAATGTTTGACATACCTACTTGAATAGCTATAAATTGATCATCTGGATTCATTTCAGGATGAGTTTCCTTTGTGGGATTGATATCTTCATTCTTCTTAAAAGGTAATGAGATATAGAATTCTTGTCTGGTCCAAAGAGGATTTTGACATTTATGAATAAATTTTGTATGACTATCTGCACAGTTGTGATTGATGATTTGGGCCAGAATATCACAAAATGGGGAAAAATGGAAGCCTTGAATAAATTTGGAGTGGAGGTATAGGGTAAAAACCAATTGTTTTTGCTTTGAAACCTTGTGCAATGATTGATAGTTGCATTAATAATCTAAGGACATCAAAACCAATGATAATGTCTTTTTTAGGGAGATATGAACCTAAGACTTTGGTCCATATAAAACAATTTGGAAGAATTTGAATTTTGATGGGCTTTGATGTTATCCAATCTGTTGAAAACAATTCACCATCTACTGCTTTGAAAAATTCTTTATTGGCTTTCCATAACTGGTCTGAAAAGAGTTTTGGGTTAGCAAGCTCTCGTATCTATGAAGGTTATTGCTTTAATAGGCCTTTCAAATTTTTATATGAATAATTGAACATGGCAGTAAGGAACTACCTGTAGTTTGGATCTTTGGGCTATAACAATCTCTTGAATCGAGTCTGGACTTAAGCCTTAATAGGAAAAATATTCTTCTTTTGAATCTGAAGAGAATGATAGAGCTTCAATTCTTATGAGAGAATCTTCATTGAGTTCATTATCAACAGAAAATAATGACTCAATATCAGCATCTTCAAGATTAACATCAAATTGATGTTCTAATTGCTGAATAAGTTGAACACTTGCTTTGGTCTGTTTGGACATCATTTTGCAAAATGATCTTTTCTTTCCATAAAGATAGCATCAATCAAATCATTTGAACCTTCGATTCTTCTTCTTGAAGTATTTGAACTTTTTGTATTTATTACAGGAATGACTACCTTTGTATTTGTACTTCTTGTAGTGTTTTCCTTTCTGCACTATTTATAATCACAGTTTCTTTTGTCATAACATTTGATGGTTAGGTCTGGTACTGGTTCTAAGCTTTTATCATTTGTCATCCTCAAAGTTTCCTTAATCTGCTTTCTGCTAGAACATAAATCTTCAAAGACTAATAACATCTTTTGATAAATTTGAGCCAATGAATAATCCTTAAGAGTTGTTCCTTGCTTTCTGAAATATCTGAGAGTAACATCTCCAGGTTCTATTAAGACTAAATTGACAAACTATTGTTTAAGATTGATATCACCAAAACCAATTTGATAATACCTTTCAGTTGCACGCATGTAATGTTTGTCAAGATCTTTCCTTTTGAAAGAACAACATTTCAATTGGAAGAATTCACTTCTAGTTGTTTCAAGAGAATCTTCAGGTTTACCTATGAATTCTACTTCAATATAAGCCAAGGCAGCCAAATGGTTGGAGTTTGACAAAATTGAAGTTTATGAAAATATGGTACCCTGATCCACCATTCTCATAGACTACCAACAAATTTGGTAGTAAATTTATGAAGAACATCTTGTAATAGGAAACCAGCCTGAGTTTTTGATTATAACCAGGCATACATTTCTAGGAGTCTGGTTCTCCTTTGACTTGAATTTATATTATCCATAGTAATCCAAGGACCATTAAAAGCCTTTGGAACATAGGAAGATTCATCTATTTGTTCCTCACATGGTTCTTCAACAATAGGAGTGGAATTGTTTACATGATTCATCCATAGTAATCCAAGGACCATTTCAAGTGGCCTGGACTATGTTTGTCTAGATTGTGCTGACGATTTTGCTGGACCAACCATTTTTATAAATGGAATTGTTGCATTTATATTGATAGACTCAGTTTTAGAAAAGGAATCTGAAAAAATTAATTGTAAGTGAGCTTGATGAATTTGTTATGGGTTTTCCATGCAAGTCTAAAGAAAAGATGTAATCTCATTTGGTGAAGAGGACTGAGCCATAAATGCATATGGATCCTAAGAATCTCGAAAAGGATCAAGAGTTGGTTGTTTATCAAGTCTTTTTGATACATGTGGTATTTCTTATGGTAAAAGGGGTAGAATATTAACAATTATTGTTGGTAAATAAAGAACATGTTTTTTCTTTGGAGGTTTTTAGGTGGAAGAAGATTTAATTCTCATAATTCTCTAAAAATTTTCATATTCAAGGAAGACAGGATCAACCTTTGGTTGAGTGAAAATGTATTGCACATCAGGAACTAGTAACGAATGAGTACTAGTAAAAGAGAAATGATCAAAAGGTGTCTTTACTTGTAAGTCTCTTTCAACTTGAACTAGTTATTGTTTCAACTGAGATATTTCTTCTTGTTTCCTTTGGAAAAGAGGTCCATAAATTCGATTATGGATCATTTGCATTGATTCTTGATGAAGAGACCAACTTTGCTTTTGTAGACGAACCATGAATTCTTATTGCCAACTGAGTTATTTGTTGATATTACCGACATTAGATTCAAGCTGATTCAAGTTGATTTTTTAACACAAGAATCATAATAAGCATCATGTCTACAATCTTGACAATCACAATCAATGTCTAATACCTTATGTGTTCCTTGGTACATAAAGTAGATCGGTTTTCTATTTGCATTAAAGCTTATGATTGCAAGATTTTCTTCTTGATCCCATGGTTGGATCATGAATTATGTAGTGAACATGGAAGTATTTGGAGTAGGTTCTGTAGAGCAGATAAATTTTATCTCCACGGTTCCATCTACTTTTTTAATGAACTATGAGTCTTGTGTTTGTTCAGGTTGTGCATTACTTTGGTGATCCTCAAGTTATGATAGCAACACTTCACTATCAACTGGTTTATATGGTTCAAAACCATGCTCTAGACTTAGCTATTCCGATGTCCAATTATGCTCTGTTAATAATGGCAAATTGTGATTGTAAGATTTTCTTCTTGATCCCATGGTTGGATCATAAATTGTGCAGTGAACATGAAAGTATTTGGAGTAGGTTCTGTAGAGCAGATAAATTTTATCTCCACAGTTTCATCTGCTTTTTTAATGAACTGAGTCTTGTGTTTGTTCAGGTTGTGCATTACTTTGGTGCTCCTCAAGTTATGATAGCAACAGCAGCAACACTTCACTATCAGCTAATTTATATGGTTCAAAACCATGCCCTAGACTTAGCTATTCCGATATCCAATTGTGCTCTATTAATAGTGGCAGATCATAAGAATGTTTATACATGTGTGCATATTTTTAGACAAATCTCAAGGAATGAACTTATCAATAATATTTTATTTTAATTTTCTCAATGTAAAATAATATAAAATATTGGAAACCGTGAGTTTTCCGAGATTCTCGGCTTGTAAATGACTAAATAAAAATTTGCTAATTTAGTATAGCAAGTAATCCAATGTTTTAAAATCAAATTTCAAGGGATTTTTTCAATTAAACCTTTAAATATGATTATACATAATCTACAAGTGAACATGGCCTCAAATATAACCTTAATCAAATCCTTCATAATCTCCCACGAACGCAATGACGAGTAGAGAGAAAAAATACACCCAAAATGATTTTTTTTTTTCTTTTTCCTTTTTAATCTTAAATTTCAATAGATTTTCCCGTTCTGATATGAGCTATCTTCATCAACGTTTCGGTTGCCGCTGGTTGCCGGAGGAATTGTAGATTGCACCCTCCAGTGATGAACAGTAGCATGGGTAATGGGGATGAGGACTGAAAACGATTCCTGACGAGGGCTAGAGGAGAGAGAATTTGGCAGCATGAGAGAGAAGACAAATTAAAAAAAAAAATTGAAACATCAGCTTCATGTAAAAATTTTAGGTAATTTTGTATCACAAATTAAAATTTGAGACCCAAAATGTTACATCGAAGCTTAAGGGCTTTAAAATTGAAAACACCCCATGCTTTAAAATGAAGACTTACCTTTCGATTTAGAACTTCAATATTAGCATATGACGAAAATTATCCCCCCTAAGGTAAAAAATTAAATAAATGAAAATGAAAGCTGGCGACCCAAACCCGCATGCGAAATCCATTCCACTCGAACCAATGGAGCAGGCCGATAGGCGATAGGGCTAGGATTTAACCCCCCAAAACGCACACATAACAATATCGGACACCAAGTTAAATAGAACTATTCCCATTTCGATTTCTAAGTTTATTTACCAGAACCAGACACATCCCAAAGCTTCGTTAGAAGCCAAACAGGGAGTTTAAAGAGCTGCCATAGCATATCCTTGGATAACTTGAAACAAGAACACTTCTTAAAATGCACCTTGATTCAACAAACACTTCCTTAACACCACTTCACAAATATGAAACCTGTATTATATTTCTACAATAACTGTAACCCAGAAAGTTGAACAGTTACACAAACATTATAAATAATCTTGAGCAGATTCCTTAGCCACTCACAAGGTTGCCATCAACATGGCTCGGATCTTAGCTCTAAGGTCATCAGAAACTTCAGCAGTTACAGAGGACTGAGATGGGGGCCTTACCTCTTGGTACAATTTTGACAAGTCTACTGAAGCTTCCCTACTAGCAGCATCACCACCCTCACTAGCTTTCGATTGATCTGATCTTATAAGTATCTCTCCTTCCTCCAAGTCTGCCTCTCTTTCTGAGTGGGAGGTCTTTCTGTGTTTCGCAGATTTGGCTCGATACCAACGCTCTTCATCAGAGGAGTCATCATGCTTGTGCTGATGTTCTGAGTGTCGACGCTCATCATCATGACTGTGCCTGCAACTATGTTGAGAGCGCATATGCTCATCGTCAGAGGAGCTATAGCATTTGGTCCTGCGTCGGGAGCATCTATGCTCATCATCAGCATCAGAACTTCCATGCTGGTGCCTCCATCCAGAATGCCTATGACCATCATCTGACGAGCTATCATGCTTATGCCTATATCTAGAGTGCCCACGTTCATCATCTAAGGAGCTATCATGCTTGTGCCTATGTCTGGAATGCTTGCGCTTACCTTCAGAAGTGCGATCTTGCTTTTGCTTATGCTCATCTTCCAGGTTGCCATTGTCCTCATGCTGATGTTGAGACTCTCTGTCCTGGGATGAAGTATGTCTTTTCCTGTGCCTATGCCTGTCACTACTGCGATGTGATGAGTGATGCCTCTTTTTCCGAGAGTGCTTGTGATCTCTGTTTTGCTTCAAGTCCTCTTCCTCTTCCTTTTCTTCTTCTTCTTCTTCAAACCTTTTAGATCTAGAACGGTAGCTCCTCTTTAATCTTCGTTCATTATGTTCTTCAGCAGAACCTTTCTTTTCAAATTTCTCAAATTTATTATTGCTATCAACATTTATAGGAACTGAACTGCTCCGCTTTTCTTGGTCTGCAAGAAGAATAAGCCAAGAATCTGACCCCGAAAACCCAGATTCAGATTGTTCTACAGATAATCCACGCAGAGGTTCACTTTTAAGTGGTGCAGCTCCGCTTTTTATCATTGCTGCAAACATCTTCGCTCGCTTCAGCCTCTCAGCCTTTAACTTCTGCTCTCTGGTAAGGCTAGCTTCAGAAGAATCACCCTCATTCGGTGCAGCAACAGCAGCTGTCATTGCAATGGCTTTATCTACAGGAACAGAAACACCAGGCTCCCCATTTTTATCTGGCTTATGGTTGTTGGAACTTTGAGCCCGCGATGAAAGGTGGCTGTCTCCACCTTCACTGTTAGGAACTTGACTAATACCACTAATTGTCTTAGCCAGTATTTCTAAATTGGGATTCTTGATGCCTTTTGTGGCAGCCTGAAGAATAGCAGCCGCAGCTGCTGCATCCACACTGACTCCAACTTGCTGCAGATTGGCTTTTGAAGGTGGATCCTGTCCATCCTTCTTTGACTTTCCAATTACCATTTTAAACTTTTCTTTCCTGTCAAGTTCATATGGTATATCAGATGCCAAGGACAGTGAATCATTTTCTTTACTTCCAGTTTTCTTGTCCATCCCACGCCCCAATGAATCATGCTTCTCCGAAATGCCACTCTTGCAAGCTAATCTTGACTGTAACCAGAGATTTTGAAATAAACATCAGGAAGCTAGGCCGATACACATTCACCCTTGTGGCAGCATTTGAAAATCAAATAGTGTGAATGATTTAAAACAAATTTAATCTAGGACAACTGCAACTAATTTTAGATATAAAATGAATTTAATCAATGAATAAGTTTGAAGAATGTTCCAGAAAATCAGATTACTATATAAGATCCACCCTAACCACAAGGGAACAACCATAGTTGACTTAAAACTGAGATCAAAATAAAATTTTCCACTTTCATAATTTAAGGTTGCCATAAAACATCCAGACTAAAAATGGAATTACTATATGCAATTGCAACTAATAAATACAAGGTAGATTCCAGGCTAAAAATGGAATTACAACATTTAATTGCAACTGATTAATACAAGGTAGATTTGTAGTATACACAGTATAAGCTATACAAGTGTAATTTAATTCTATTTATACACAAGAATCCAATGCAAATCGAAGAACCCAAAATTATAATGATAGAAGATACCAGAAGAACACACCTCTTGAGCTTTTTCCAGAGCCTTTAGATAGTAAGGATGGAATTGGTTGGATGGCAGAAGGAATGGAAATCTCCCATGCTTAGTGTCCTGCTGAACAAGTACAGCCTCAAATTCTTTCCCGTTTCTCAGTATGAACTCAACCATCTTATCAACTACTCTCTTCAGATCAGACGGAGGCTCCAAAATAGACGGCTCAACCTTGGACATTCTAGGAGAATTGGAAGGCTGCAATTTATCCACGGTAGAAGAAACTGTACCTGTGGAATCACCATCTTTCTTTACCCCAGTTGTGGTTCCAGACTTTACCGCACTGACAGAACGGTTTCTTTTTATGACACGAGACCTTTCTTTCAATGATGGAAATGAAGGCTTGGAAAGGGCCTCATCTTCGCCAGCTACATTTAAAGAATTATTTTGTTCTGTTCCATGAGATACAGTTACAAGATCATCATTAATAGCTGCCTCATAGTCATTTTTTGCAGGGGCATCCTCAGCTACAGCTTCTTCATCCTCCCCAGACCCGTATACAGAACCAAGCAACGACAACGCACCACCTACACCACCCATCTGATCAAGACCACTATCACCTTTGTTCTCTTCTTCTATAGATTTTCCATCAATATCAGACTTTAGAAGTTCCTTGTTATCTACAAGAAATCTGAAGTAGGGATGAAGATTATGATCAGGTAGCAAAAACCCAAATGTCGGATTGTCTCCCTGTTTAACTCTCAAAACAATTTCAGATTGCCCACCATGTTTGCTCACAAACATAGCAGTCCTTGCAATGATCAGGTGCACCTTCTCAGTTGGAGGCTGAAAAAAAAAAATTTTAAAAAAATTAATTCTATTTCAACCACAGAAAATTAAAGAATAGAGAAAAGCTAGAAAAAGACATCTTACTAAATTATGGTAAGGGAAAAAAGATTACTGATTTTCATACATATATTTACATAAGAAAATTATTTACGTCAAGTTAAAGAACTCTATGAAGATATCTATCCTCTGATCTCTAGAGGATGCCTGATAAAGTAACAAATTCATATCATCCTAATCCCACCTGCGCGACACCTTGTCAAGACATCAAAAGAAGACAAGGTGCCTTTGTATAGCAACCTTGAAGAACTCCCACCCTGCTCCAAGCATCTGAAACTTCGACATGGTAAGCCTTAGAAAAACACATGCACCTTAGACATCTATCATGTCGCCACACTAGATAAGCATCAAACAAACAACAATAGATCAGGACAAATAGAAAATGTAAAATGCAGATCAAGAAGGATATCCACTAACCAGGTTCTGAAGCAGGGGTTCAGGCACAGAGAAAGGCGGTCGAAAACCAGATTCAACATCAGTACTCTTTTGCTCAGAAGATTCACTAGGGGCTCCATATGAAAAAGCAACTGCATGACAGCCAACAGGATTCTCCCTTTCTGCTTCATTTTCTAAATCTGAAAAAAAAAATGATCAAATGAATAACTGCGATGCTATCAGTTTGTAGCAGCAGCAGAAGATATCAAGGGGAACGCAAGAATGAGGCAAGGAAATTCTTACTTGGCACTCTGAAAGATGAAACCTTAGGAAACAAAATCTGATCCTGCAAACTTGGATAAGCAATCCAAAGAATAAAAAGAAAAGCTATGCTCCCGTGTTCAGCTAAATACCACATCAGAAATATCCATATCCAAAATGTGCTTGAAACTATTTATTAAGCAGCAATGATAGCTGTTGCTAGTGCATGTCAAAGTAGTGACCAGCTATTAGATATTTTCGCTTTAGCATTCTAATCCTCCCACGAGGCACCAATAATTCCAACATATATAGAAGTTATAAAAGCAACTGAAATTAAGAATTAACAATGTGTACGGACAAAAGGTGGTTTAGAAACAAAATGTGGGGTTGAGAGGCTTTTTTTAAAAAAAAAAGAAACATCAATTGTTTGGATATTTAAGTGGGAAGAGAACAGAAACTATAAGGTGTCATGCTACTAACTACTCCCCAAAAATCAAAAGATTTTGAGAAAAATAACACTGATAATATAAGTTTTTTTTATATATTTTCTCCAAATATATATAAAAAAAAAAGGGGGAGAGATAAATGGGGACCTATTCTATAAGAAAACCATTTTTTTTTTCAACTCCTTTCTCACATCGTACAAAAAATTCAAGTTCCTCACATTAACTCATTTCCATCCAACTCCCTCTTTCCATATCCCTAAAATTCTCCCTTAACATATATTTTCTAATTCCAAATGAAGAGCCTTCAGAAGTATACATATTAACCAAGTATGTGAAAACTGGGAAAAAAAAAAAACAATTTTAAGCTATACGTCAAAAGCCACGACACACGAAATAGGAGATGTAATCTCTAAGATATTTACCACGATATCAAAGCACAGCTTCCACTATATTGGAACATTATCCATAAGCAATATTTGTAAGATAGAGCTTATACATTAAAAAAATAAATAAATCAATAAATGTCAGGAAAAAGGACTTGAAAAAAATATACCTTGCTCCTCGGATGGCATGGGCAAATTGAGGTAGCGCTCGTGATAGAGCTCTGATTCAAGGGAATCGCCGTCAAGATTAGGAGACGGAGAATAGAGGTGGCGTAGACGACTGCGAGAAGGGGGAGGGGCGGAAAGGAGGTGGCGCACGTCATAGCGGTCGATAAAGAGAGAGTTCCAGTCAACAAGCGCGGCGGCCGAGTTCACGAACGCCGCCATGGCGTCGTCGTCGAAGAGAAGGGCGTGGCGGCCTACCACTTCGAGATCCATCTGGTACCGCGATGGAAAGATGAGAGAAGGAGCAATATATCTGAAGAAACCCTAAGAAATGATTGTGTCAATTTATGTAGGGAGGTGAATCAGGTGAGGTTATGTTACGCAGGGCATGAATCTCGACTTTTCAAACTAATGATTTTATTTTTGTTAATAAAAAATAAAAACTGTTATAAAAATAAACAAAATAAAGCAAGAATAAATGGGTAACAATAATAATGTGATAACTTTTATATATCTTTCTCTTCCAATTTGTATCTTTAAGAATAGACTCTTGATTATAAATACATATAAGTTACATTGCAATTTAATAGACAAATTTTATAATTCAAAATTAATACATTTTCTTATTTATATATAATAGATAAATTTTTTAACTCACAATTGATAAATTTTCTTATTTATATTTTTATAAATTGTAACTTATATGAGTTATGAACATTCATAATATCAATAATATTTCCTCTTAAATGTACATAACAAATAATATATCTCATTAAAATTTTAGTAGGAAAAAACCTATGGAAAAAAAAACTTTAGTGAAGGAAAATGAATATATTAATAATACACATATTAAGTTGTCTCATTAAGGAAAAAGAGAATAAGGTAGGCTCACGGTTACAATGTCTTATTTTGATGATAATAAAACCCTATAAAAGTTTGTTATTTTATATTTAAATTAGGAGTGTTCACGGGTTAGTTTTGTATGGGTTAGATACAACATTCAATCCAATAGATTGTTATATCAGGAATCTCGGTTTATACTGTATTTCCTTCATATGTGTGAAACAAAAACAAAACATATTCTTTTTTCAAAATTGGATTTGTAATGCCTAAAAATTATGATCTATAAATAATATGTAATAAATGTATTTTAAATACATATAAGTGGCTATTGGTTTTAAAACATGAAAATAGTTTAAAAGACAAAAAATAAATAAAGTTACACAATGTTCACTCCCGTAAATACAAAGTCATAACTGTGAACAATCGTTAAAATCGGTTTTCAGGATTTGGGTAGATTTACCACTATGAATGAATATTCACGCCAATGAAGTTTTGTAGTGTAAATTTGACAATTTTGTCTGTTTGACGCACAAACACGATTTTTCACCCATAAATCCTATCCACTAGACCTCTGAACTCCTGAATTGTTTTCCCTTCAATTCTTCTCAATTTTAATTGATAAAACACGGAATGTTCATTATATAAGAGTTTAAAAATGAATTAGAAAAAGGTTTTCATTATAAAAATCAAAGTTAGAATCAATGAGTATTAGAACACAATTTTTAATCCTTAGAACCAATCTGAAATTGTCAATACATAGGTAAGTGATTATGTTTTCTATTATTCTTTCAATTGTTCAATTCGCTTTCAATATGAGGATGATGTTTAAGGGGTTTAGGTTAGGATTTTATATTGTTAATGGTTTAAATAACTAGAATGACATAAATATATTATGTTTTGGTCTCTAATATTGTATTAGGGACTGAGGTTGAATGTGGAGACAACCACCAGAAGTAGTAGGCATGCGAGAGATTGAGATTAAGGCTCCACTTTAGGGTTTGTATATATACGCATCTAAACTCGGACTTAAGTATGCTTGTATGTTGTATTATGAAACTGACTTATAATTTGGTATGATTTGATACCTTGAATCCTATATTGAAACTTGGTGAAATTATATGATAGGGTTGTTTAAGGAATTATGACAATTGAGTATGTATTGATGTATAGTCTTGATAAATAGGGCATTGAACATAGTTTCATTGATTAAATACGATAATATGTATGTTCATGGTATGTAAATATTATAGTATGTTGTAAAGTGTTGATCGAAATTGCAAACATTAGTTAGCCTCAATGACTTTGAGTCGTGCGAGATGAAAATATCATTATATAATAAACAAATAAACTATATTATAACTCTATAAATAACTATAACTCTATAAAATAAATTAAATAACTAGAAATTATATAAAATATGTTAATACTCTATATTAGAAATATTCTAATATTCTAATCTAATATTTCTAATATATGCCAAAACTTGATATTTGCTTCGGATATTTGATGATAACTGTAGGTTCATGGTCGTGACATGATCGTTCACGATCGCGATATGTAAGATTCATGACCATGACTAAATATTTACACTTGTGAATATTTTTGTGGCAGAAAATAGATAGAAACGTTCACAATTTTGGTCACAACTTGAGTCAAAGGGAGATAATCTGTGAATCCCTGAAACATAATTTTATACTGAATTTGATGATAAATAAGACGAAACTAGTATGGACACACCCAATAAGATGAGTTAATACTGAATATAGTATGAATACAATAATATGTATATGGATATGCATTATATGCCCTAAATTACTAGTTATTATGTGGTAATTATGGAATATGATGAATAACCATATTTTGAGTATTGAATGTTCATTCTTTATTCGAGAACTAGCTTATGATATATGATATGTTATTGAGGAAGTTACGATATCGTAAGATATGATTGTGTGTTTAAATCAGGGTAACTTAAACTTGTGTTAGAATGCTCCTGATTACTTCAAAACAAATTGGCTTAAGCTTAGATTAAAACATTCATGATTTGAAAAGTTCAGTTGAGCACTACATAGACAAATACAAATAGTGGGCACAGTGACTTAAACTCAGGTCAGAGCATATTTGTTTCACAACCTGCATTCGGATAGTCCGAGTCTAGAACATTAGGCAGTGAAATATAATTCAGTAATAAGAAAAGTGAATCAGGAATATGAAAACTTGATTCAGTTACATCTTACAAAAGAAATAAGAAAAACCGGAAATTTGTACTTAAAAACAAGACAAATTTGTTATATATTATGAATGTCAAATGGATTCAATTATGTGAATTATGACATGTTTGTACTTTAACTTAGTAAATTTAGTATGTATGAAATATACAGAAATATGATAACAGGTTGGAGTACTTAAGTACACATTCAATATACATATACGTGTTAAGATAATATGTGAATGCATGTAATAATTTTTATGCTTATATATACCATTAAGTTTTCAGTAGTTTAACGTGTGAATTTTTCTGCATAAAGTTTGGAGTCGTTAGATAGTTGAGTTGACGTGAAGATGAGTTCAAGCCAGTTAGAGTTAAGACCTATGTTTGGGTCTAATTTTTTATTTCGTTTATTTCATTTGTTGATTATTTTTCATGATATGTGATAAAAACAAATATATATTTCATATATTTTTTAAATCAATAAAAACTTTTTATTATAATATTTAACCTTAATAAAGTTGATTCTATAATAAAAGGGCAAATGTGGTGAATCAATTTAAATATGAATAAAGATTTGGTTTTATTTAGATTTAGGATTTTTTTTATAATATATAGAATATGGACGTTTTGATTATATATGTGATACAGGTTTGGAACATTATGCTCATATAACGAATGAGATAGAAAAAAATTTTAAATAGAAAAGGTTTACAAGAAATTTAATTGTGTGACATCTGCTTGTATAATGGAATTATATCTTACTGTATGGGTAGGCGTTATTGGATTTTGGTGAGCTAATGAATATAGAATATATTTACCAGTTATAATTTATGGATTTATTGTTTTGAATTTATAAGTTTATCATTTATAACATACAGATTTATCATTTTGAATTTAGAGGTTCATTATTTAGAACTTACAGATTCATTATTTAGAACTTACAGGTTCATTATTTAGAACTTACAGGTTCATCATTTAGAAGTTATTGTTTTATTACTTACAGATTCATCGTTTATAACTTATATATGCATCATTTGGAACTTGAGATTCATCCTTTAAAAGTCACAAATTCATCGTTTAGAACCAACAGTTTCATCATTTACAACTTACAGATTCATCATTTTAAACTTTCAGGTTCATCCTATAAAATTTACAGGTTCATCGTTTAAAAATTATAGATGCATCATTTAAAACTTGCAGGTTCATCATTTTTCATTATTTTTACCAAAATCAATCGTCTTCAACTTCCAACAACTCGATTTTCTCTTTATATATTTTATATTTTTCGTTCAAATATCTTTATTTTCAACCGTTTTATTCTACAAATATATCAAAACTAGTATTTTTCATTCCAAATAATAATAACAATACCTAAAATATTAAGAAAATACTAAAAATAAAATCAAATATGCAAATTAAAAGTTTTCTCTCTAAAAAAAATTTAAAATATATAGAGAAACTTTGAAAAAAATAGATAGAGAAAGAAGAAGAAGAAGAAGAAGAAGAAGAAGAAGAAGGTAATAATGATGAAAAAATACATTGGACACTAAAAATATGTCATGTATATGAATCATTAAATAATGTAGTGTTGTTTTGAAATTGAAACCATGTTGCATAGTGAATACAAGTTCATGGTATAATTTATGCAATCCAATTCATAATTTGTGAATTAAAAAATTTATCAATCTAATTCAACCCACGAATATAAAAAAAACCAATTTAATCTAAACCACAATTACGGATTTGATTGAATCGGTATGCAATTTAGCTTTATATACTTATTACTTTTTAATTAATTAATTGATAATAATAATAATAATAATAATAATAATAATAATAATAATAATAATAATAATAATAATAATAATAATAATATCTCACAAACATCCATAATATCTGAAAAATCTTTAGTTTGTTACATAAACTACTTAATAGCAAACCATAATATGAAAATTACAATATAATTTTTTTTAAAAAATACAGTAATAAATTATTAAAATACTTCATTCAAGATCAGGAATCTACAATACCAATAATTAAATACTATAAGTGATATTACAACAATAGAACCTACAATAAAAATAAGCACAAGAAATACAATTTTTTTCAAATTGAATTAAAGATAGAAATAATATAAATGACTTTGACTATTGCAATATGCACAAATTCAATTTGATTTAAAAAATATCGTTTACCTCTTTTACCATTTATCATCGATCATCATCATCATCATTTTCAACTTCATCATTTGTTGTGGTAATTATACTAGGCCAAAAATTTTTTTATTAAAAAAGTACCAATATTAAAACTTGTTCATCAAAGAGATAATTTTACTTTTTTAGAAAAAAAATTCATTATTTTGTGCAATTTTTTTAAAATTTTCTATATTATCCAATATTTTTTAAAAGTTAAAAGAGATAGTATCGGATCACAACAAATTTTATACACACATAAGGGCCTCAACTATTTTACGAGCCAATGAACTTCTAAATACATAAATAATTCTTCCACTTATGCTAAAAGTGGATTTGGAGACAACCATTAAAATTAAAATTGTTAAGATATCTCTCATAATTTTTGAAAAGTATAGGAAATTTTGAAGAATTAAGTTTTCACTAATATAATATATTGTGTACTTTAATCAATTGTTCATAAGTGCTCCATCAAATGCCTACCTAACTTTATTTTTATCTCGATTGATGGCTCATTCGCTAATATTTGAAAAATTTATAATTTTAATTTTGTATAATGGAATTAAAAAAATAGTACAAATAAATACATATTTAAAATATTGGTAATATATCCTAAATTGCATGCAAATTGAAATATAAAAAAATCAATCAAATCCATAAAATGTGGTTTGAAAAAAAAAATCAATCAAATCTAGTACTTTTATTAAATCATAGTTTGATTGCAGATTGGTGCGGTTTATATGGATTAGACGGTTTTTGAATACCCCTAATTTAAATGATTTCAATTTCGGATTAAAAATTAAACTATTGAAGCATGATAGGAATTAAAAATAGAAGAGTCATCAATTAATTTTTTTATTGAAGAAATTTTTGGGAACATGAGAACTCAAATTTCTTAGAAAATACATGTAAAATTAAAATTTGAGGAATTGAAGTCGTGCATCATTTATTTAAAATTGCATTCAAATCTATTTTTACATGCAGTAAATTAATTTTTCATAAATTATATTTATTTTGATATATTAAAATCATATTCTAAAAGTTTTTCTATGATTTATATGTTTATCTAAAATTAGTGTCTCAAAATAGAACACAAAACAATGTTCAAATTTTGAAAATGTTACTGTTAGCTAAAAGCCAAAACATCAATATTGTTTTAGCTTTTTAGAAAAATGTGACAATATGTAACAACTATTTTTTTAAAGAAAAATTATAAATAACAATTCATTTGAAGTGTTTTATGGTTGAATTTTTTTTTGAAAAAGCATAAAAATATTTTATCATCTTTGAAGTATATTATGTTCTGATCACTCATCTTATGCTTGTGTTTTATTAATTTTTTTTTTATCTTCCTGAAAATTTTATTCTAGTTTTTGGTTGTAATCATCATTGTGAGGATATATAAGTTGTATTTTTGGAGTGATTGGATTTGTAAGGTTGGCTAGTACCCGCTAGTAAATTTTTTTGGTAATCTTTACTTTATCAAATGGTAGCATTCATAGGCTTTAAAAAGGTTTGTAATTGATTTGATTCTTACCCCTTAAAAAGAGTCTGCTCGCAAGTTAAAGTCTAAAAATAATATGTAATCACAATATATTGTATATAAGTAGTTATGAGTTTTAAAATAAAAAATAGTTAAAAAGACGTTTCACTATAAAGTGAAAAGTATATTATAAGTATATATTTACTATATGTAAAATATGTATGAATTATTATTTATTAAATATACAAAAAATTATGATAAATAATAAAAGTATATGTAAAGTATATATGTGATCTGCATCATTTTCTTTTAGATAGATAAAATTCATCCTCGAATTCAATGAAAAGTAAATGATAAGTATATATTTACTATATATAAAATATGTATGAATTATTATTTATTAAATATACAAAAAAATTATAATAAATAATAAAAATATATGTGAGGTATATTTGAGTATATATGTGATCTTCATCATTCTCTCTAGATAGACAAAATTCGTCCTCAAATTCACAACAACATCATCAAAGGAATATATATATATATATATATATATATATATATATATATATATAACTTTATGAAGAGTATACATAATAACATATTTTATATATATAAGTATCATATAATTTAAGTATATTTTTAATTAAACTCAATTTCATGAAAAATACAAAGAAGTAGCAATACAAAGAGCAAAAATAACTATATGCATAAACGAAAAAAGAAAAATAGTAATGATTTTTCTAGAGGATTGGGGAATAGGCATTAGAGTATTTGAAGTGCTTGGATAGGCCGACAGGTATCGCAGGCGCAACAGAGCCTCGCGTGCGCGATGAGTTCAGGCCACTTGAGGAGGTTGTTTCTGTCACGGACATGGCGAAGGCTCACACGCGTGTAACGCAAGTTGCTGAAAGGTTCATACATTTCTGTCATGTGCACAACACATTGTCACACTCACGATGCAGATGCTGAAGGGAAGACACATTTCTATTGCGTGCGATACACATGGTCACCCAGGCAACATGTTGTTCTACAAAATTTTGTTTGTTTTGTTTTGTTTTGTTTTTTTTTTAAATTTCTTTAGTTATGTTTGGCTTTATTTTGGATTTTAATAATTAGGGTTATTTTGGAACACTATAAATATGTCATTTTCAGTTTTGTTGGACAATTTTACAATTTTGAATAAGAAAACCTTAATTTTCATTCCAATTTTGATATTTTTTGTGTGAAATAAAATATTTTAATATCTATTTTCTAGTATTTATAGAATCAACAAGATAGAAAAGATCATCTCCGGTATTCACAAGCAAATCAACGAATTTGATTGGCTTCCCATACAGCACATTTAATCAAAATCCTGATGGACCAAAAAATTACCTAGAAGGAAGAAAGAGATTAACAATCCTCGACCCTCAATTTACATCAAATTTAGAGCAAATAATAAAAATTCACATGACTCTAACTATCTTCACAAAAAAGACATATGAAATTGAAATGCGTACAACTCTTAACTTCTAATGTGACAAAAATATTATAGAATTTATTGCTTGGATTTGAAGAAGGTTTTATCTTCATCAAATATAATATTGCAGGATAATTATTACATGTATAAACAAACAATCAATTATTCGATTTAGCTTATCAAACGCCTCCATGAATGGTGGACGCAATTGCAGAGACTACAAACCCAATTGTCTATCGCCCTGCTCTAAAATTGGAAATATTAAAATACCAAACAATGGAGAGAGATCTTATATTTGGGCAATAATGGAAACTAAATCTACATATATATATATAGAGGGCGTCTGATTCGTTTAGAGAGAGAATAAGAGCATGTCGATAGTATTCTTTATTTTAAATAACATTTTATAAAAGTTTAATAAAACTATTTATATATTTACTATTTATTTTATTTTATTCAATATAAATTAATATTTATTAAAAAATAAATGTCTTTTATTATAAAAATAATAATTTTTTTAAAAACACGCCACATGTACAGAAGTGTAAGTACATTAATTAAATTAGAATAAAAATTGAAGTTTAACTCAAACTCACTTTAATTTTTAAAAATAAAGAGTATATTGAAAATATTTTTTTGAAATGATTATTTAAAATAAAAGGTATAACTGAAATGAAGAGTTTATTAGAGATATTCTAAACATAGTTAGATTTAAATTAAAATAGTTATTATTAAATATTTTAATATAAAATTTATTGCTATTGATTGAAAAGGAATGGTTGAGATTGGGTAAACATGGCTTAAAATGTTCAAAAACAACTTAGGGATCTAATTCCAACTTAAAATTGAATCAAATTTACCTGCGAATGTATATATTTTTTTAGTTGCAATTATACCTCTGGAAATATGTATATATTTTAAATATCAGACCTGCGAATATATTTTTTTGAGTTCAAATGCAGCTACAAAATTGGCAAAAAAAAAAAAAAAAGAAGTCATATAAGATCAAGTTAATTAAAATCAGATTAAGGAAAAGAAAATTTCCTGTAAAGTTTGCCGAAAAGATGAATTTGCTTCCGGATTTTTTACTGACCAATTTATTCTAAAATTAATTTTTGAGTGTAATTAATATTTACTGTCAATTTATCCAATTCTAACATAAAAATACTTATATATTTTTTGAAAATCCTTGTATGTTATGAGTTTCCATTGCAAATTAAAAATTTAAGAACTAATTAGTTCTAATTATTTATTTAAGAAAAATATGTTGCCACTAATAAATTCGGAGAATAAATTAATACTTAATCCGCCACTTTTTTTTTTCTTTTTTTTGTTGGTAAATACATCCCTTCTTAATTAAAAGTAAAATTAACATTTTCGTCACAAGGTTAGAGGATCTAATATCAAAGGGCACAAAACGACTTTTCATTGCAGTGGCTGGCTACAGGGACAGCTCCCAATTGATGATAGACCACCCTGGGTATCAAAATGGTCGACTTTGAAGAAATATTGCCATGCTGTATGGGAGAAGCAAAGTGGGACATTGCCATTTAAGAAAACAATTAGAACCAAATTAAAAATTAACAAAACTTAACCCCAAATTTGGGTTGTTTTTCTGTACAATCTATTGGTCAAACACTTCATTGCAAGAAAACTAGCTATCAAGTATTAATATCACACGGTCTATATTGAGTGTCATATAATAAACTCATATCACAGTACTTAGGGGATGAATGAAATTGCACCAAGTGTCAATAGACAGGCAAGTTTGACCTTCTTTTTCGTTTTCTCTTTTGGATTATTCTAAACATTAGCTTATCATATATAATGATAGCAATACTTTTTTTTTAAAATTTGTTCTATAATTAACGTTGTGAAATTTAATTTATTAAATAAAATAGTAAATTTTGTAAATTAAAATTTTGATGATATATATTAAATATAGAGTAACTATCTAAAAAAGTAAAAAATATTAAATATAAAGTATTACTAATATTTCTATATTATTTACCAAGAGTACTAGAAACTAATAGAAATTGGTGGTTAACATTTTTAAAAATTAATATATGTCAGTCATGTCTTGTCCCCTATAGTCTAAGAGTAAAACTAGACATTTTCCATCATTAATTATTATCATGAAATTTATATTTATATATTTTACATGCGGGACGAAGTATTTAAATTATATCATCTTGCATCTGAAACCATCATAACTAGTTGTAATTTACAACTGAAGTATGTAATCATTTGTTAAACATAGATTGGAGTAGTTATTTGTGTGAAGGAATTAACGTTGACTTCAACCCGTATGGAACCTAAATATTTGACTTTTTTAGGCTTCGATTAAAAAATAAACAATCGATAACTGAAAATTACTCAAATTTATTATTTTTTTTTACCAGTTGATAGGTTAAATTACTTCTCATAATCTTTACAAAGATAATCTGGGTTTTTTTTTATACTTGGTATGAAGTTTTTTATTGTTGACAATATGCATGGCTGGCTTTTGCTTTTGTTTCCCTTTCAATAATCACTACATAAAACTCTTAGCCAAATTGAAATGACAAAATTTCCTACAGCTCTTGATATTAGACAATATTTATTATTAGGTTCTTATATTTTCATAACTCAATGAAATAATTTCTGAAATCTGTTATTGTCATTTGTAATCAATTAAGATTTCATGTAAAAAAACCGATATCAATCAAAACGTAATAGTGAAATGTTTATATTCTTATATTATATGCTAGCTTAAAATGCCCTTACCTTTTATTTTTGGATTTATTTTAGGTAATTTTTATTTATTTTTATTTTCTTTAGCGTGTTTGAACTACTGCTTCTATTACAATATAATTTCCCAATGACTAAACCACAACTAATAATTTCTCTGTTGATAAAAATGGAGAGGAGGCATACAATGGTCCATAATTATGTAGATATATGAGGCATGAAGAAGAGGAAAACTGATGTAAATTTATATAGTTGACCTAAAAAATAAAAGCCTATGAATGGAAAAACAGAAGATAAGATTTGGTATACAATTCCGGAAGGAATTCACCGGTTAATTCCACGAAGTTTTCCTAGAAGGGGGAGCATCAATTTTGGTTATGTTAGTGAATGGTAGAAATCACTTGTGTTAGAGAAATGTCTTAAAAGGCAATTATCTTAGAACACTATTTGCTCACATTTTATTATTAATAAAAATATTGTTTATCATTAAATTATGAACTTGATATAAGATTTTAAACTGTTTAGTGAAGTTTTTGACATGTAACACAACATGAGAGAAATCGTGATGTGACAATGATAATGAAATTCTCATCATATGAAATTGTATTTATATCTAAACTATCCATAGTTAAAGCATTAACAAAATAAGACATTATTAATGTAAATAGAATAGCACATGTTATATTTTTTTTTTACTATGTCAAACAATGAATCTCATAAATTGTAAATATGAGATATTTATAGTTAACATATGAATATTTGATAAATTAGTCAAATACATTAGAGTATTAAATTGTGTAAGTATCATTGGACTTGAGATTATCATGGATAACAAATGATGTGTTTTGACTCATTCCTTATTATCTCTTAAAGATCACTCATAGGGTGGAGATTTAGTATAATATGGGGTATTAGAAGGTAATTGAGTTATCAACGAATGATTTACCATTCTTGATAGAAGGAGAGTATACTTTGATTTCTTGTAGGAGATCATTACTTAGAAATTCATGGCTAAGGTGAACCTGTCTTGAAAATAGTCTTCAAGTACATATCTAATAGAGTAATATAACTCAAAAATAAAAACTAATACCATTTGAATTAGATGTGATATAATCAATCAAGTGGAAGTTAGCACAAAGTCTATGCTTTGAATTAAATGAGATATAATATAGCAAAATGATGAATTGCATGGTAATTTTCTATGAAAGGGTTAAAAGTGAAACCATTGACTTTTTATTTAATTGAGTGGTCATGATGTATTATTAAATATTACTCATGATCTACTTTGTTAAGGAAATTGATTAGAGATAAAAATGGATTGAAAGAGTTTGACTCATGGAATTCTAATTGGATTAGGATTCCTCTTAGAACTTGAGCTGCCAATATAACTGGAAAATATATTAGGTCACATGCAAAAAGGGAATAAAAGCAGTGTAAAATAAGTTTTTGATTGGATCCAAGTAAGAGAGAAAAAGAATTAGATCATTTATAAAAGTTATAAATGGGTCTAGTTCAATTAGAAATGGATATGTTGACTTTGGTCAACATGGGTTAGTAGGAAAAAGTCCCATTATAATTTTTCCTTCTCCAACTCTAAAAATGATTAGAGGGTATAAATACATTTTTTTTTAAAAAAAAAGGGACTTTTTGAAGCCCCTTTACACAAAGAAGAAAATATTTTCTCTCAAACTCTCTCTGGACCGACTACATGAAGCTAGAACTTTAGTGCTTTTGATTGCCCATCTTTATTAAAAAGTTAGTGGTTTTGGCTTTATTCTTTCACATGGATACTACTAGAGTCAATCATAGTTTTGGATTGTTGTTGTAACACCCATTACATTTCCGTACACCCATCTGTGTACCGGACGGATAAGAATTGCTATAGAAAATAGAATTTTTTTTATTTTTTTATCATGAAAATTTAAAAACTTGTGTATATATATATATATCAACATCTAACAAAAAGACCCACCCGCTCTGGGTGGCTGTCACTGCTACTGTTGTGCTCCATTATGTGGGTCCCCAAGTCAGCGTTTCTATTTACAAGTCCAGACGCTGTCTACTATTCTGGTCACCTATGCGAGAGAAATCAAACTCCCGCGCTGAGTATATAATTCAATGATGCAAAAATTCTTATAATAATAGTCATTAAAATAAAACACACATTTAAAATAACCAATTCAAAATTTAAATCTCTTTTGTAAATGTAATAATATAATATCAATCTTTTTTTTTTAGTTATCCTTTTGAGTTCATAATACATAATATCTCTGATTTCTTAATAATGTCTTTTTCATATACCCACATATTATAACATCCTAGACTTGCTCCTAAAGAATCAAAGAGGTATCATATTACATATCAACTTAGGATCCACAAAAATGCATAGGATCCAATTGTAATATGACTCAGTCCACAGAAATGCACACGACTAAAAAATGTATCAGGTGATTCACAGAAATGCACAAAATAACAATATTTCATTGGTCCACAGAAATACACAGGATCACAATATTTCATTGGTCCACAGAAATGCACAAGACCATATTTTCTATCCTATTGGCATGCCAACAATACCCTAGTTCACGTTTAGGCTAACATGTGGGAAAAATTCTCATATTCATAATTCAACTTATTTTTCCATAAAATCAGTAAATAGTATTTTCATGCCAAAATAAATATCATAAATCATTTTAATATGAAAATTTTCCTATTACTTCATACTTTTCCAATTTTCTTTAAATTTCTTAATTATATATACATGGCTAATATTATAAAAATAATTGCACTAACCTTTTTTTTATGCTTTGTCGGTGTCTGCAGGCTCCTTTCCTTTATCTTGAGGTGATGCTTGCCCCAACGTCGCACTTAAAGATAGAAAATTCAAATTAGCTATTGAACCCTACACGATATAAAATTTAACAAAATTTAAATTTCTCAACGATTCTCTGCTCTTACGTATATCGAGATCCTATAATTAAATTTTTTTTACTATACATTTTAACGCATAAATCACGATTTTGGTCGCCATCATGCTTTCCGGTGGGACTAAAAATTCAAATATAATTTTTCTTTTATAGTATTTTATTTTCTTTATTTTTCCGCCTCAAACTATTTTTTTTCTATTTTTTTCTTTTATTCTTCTAATGTCCATTTCCAATTCAAGAATTTTCATTAATCAAATAAATATTCTAAAAATTCCAAATAAATTCCTCTCATCGTTTTAACACATTTTCTTTCATTTTCCACCATCAATTTCACCAAAGTAATATTCAATAACTCCCAATAAATTTTCCCATAATTAGACTAATAATCTAAAAATTCACCAAAAATTCTAATAAATATTCCTTCAATTCCAAAATTTATTTTCCACTTCTAAACACTCCAATTAACTCCATAATTAATAATCCTCGATTATTAATTTAATTACCTAATATATCAATATTCTAACTTAACTAATAATCACCTCCATTTAATAATATAAAATCTAATTATTCACAAAATAATCTCCAATAAACTCCAATAATTATGCAATTAATCATGAAATTCAACTAAATTAATTAATCACTTTAATAACAAAAATTATATCTAAACTTCACAAATAAATTTATATCTCATTATCTAAAAATGACTAGAAGGTGTGGTTTGTACCAGATGACTCGGTTTAACGAGCCAAAAATTCTATCCAAAATACTCGATTAGTGGTTATCGGACTCCGGTCACCGGAAAATTTTCGATGGCGGCGGATCGACGATCGGATGGCACCAAAAGAAAGCTTGAGGTGTGAGGAGTCCAAATATATATGTTTCGTGGCCTGGAAGTGGCTGAAAATGTGTAGATCTACAAAAGTTCACGGCGGCACCGACGAGGAATTCCGGCTCTGATCAGCCCTCAAATCGCGGTTCCTGGAGCTCAAATTACCCATATCAAGGTTTTTTGATGTCTTGAGTCCATTTTTGGTGTCAAATTTAAGAAAAGAAGCCAGGAAATATGCGAAATGGAAGGGCAGTCCGAAATTCGACTTTCGCTAGTTCGATTCAGAAAATCCAGTCAGTTTTTGGAAAATCAGACGTTGCCGGAGTGATAATGACTTGGAGAACTACTTCTGGTTAGAATTTAGCGAAGATCAGATGTCGTTTGGTTGATGAAGGGAGTTGCTGATCGTGCAGGGAGAATAAGAGAGAAAATGAATTTTTATGATTTTAATATTTGAAATCTCTCTCTTTATATATATACTCAGGGGCAATTTTGTAATTTTTTACAAAAATCAAATTTTTAATAAAATTTTATTCAGATAAAATTATTAAGTCACCAAAATAATTAAGAAAAATCTTAATTAAGCAAAATTAAAAATATAGGGTGTTACAGTTGTGGTTTAGAACAACCTAACAAGAATGATGGTTTAGAAACAAGAGAGAATTAAAGTTGCAAGATCAATGGTAATCATTATTTTTGCAGATAAGTAGGAAATTCCAATTTTGAAATACACAAGTTGAATGTTAATTGGATTTTAATTTTAATTTTATGTTGTTTTTTGATGTATGAGATACATGTTAAAATCCAATAGTAGTATTAGAGTTAACCTATATATGTCAATTTTAGATTAAATCAATGAATCAATGATATTGATTGAAAACAATAATTTAGCCTCTTTTATATCTTCATGAATTTGGACTTCTTTTGGTATATTTTTTTAATATTTTTTTGATTGATTTCAATGCGATATGATAACATTAGACTATATTAATTTGATACAAAATGATTTGAATAAATTAATTTTTAAAAATTTGAGCTATGCAAGAATCCCCAAATTTTAGGGTTTATGAAATCCTAGTTGGTTCAATAGGGTAATTAAGAGGTCATTCAATTTTTTTTTTAATTTGATTAAACAAATATATTTTTTCAATATTTTGAATGTGCTTTCAAATCTACTGAGCATCCAAATTGGATCAAAAAATTTCTTTTTTATCAAAGTACAAACCGAAATAGAGTTAGGTTCCTTGACTATGTGATTGAATTGTTTTTTGTTTATATTTAATTTTAATTCATTTTTGTGACTAGAACCTTAATTATATGTTTATGATATGCACATAATATTAATCTAATGGCAATTGCATGTAGGAGCCGATTTTAATTCAAGATTTAATTTCATGAAAAATTCAAGTTTTGTGTATGATTCAATTTTGACAAATTTTGTGTTGTTGGTTTTCTAGTTAGATTTATTGTGATTTAGAACATCTAATGAATTTATTTGATTAGAATATACTACTTATTAATTGCCTAAATTGATGATAATGAACTATAAAATTTTGAAATTTTTGTAATTATATTAAAATTCAAGTAGAAAAATGTTTTCTACACCTTGTTGGATTCAGTTATAATGTACAATTATGATTAAGTTGTTTAATCCTACTTGACATTATTTTCATAATCAATTTTGGTGAGTTAATTACTAATTAGCTACTGGTCATATTAATTTTTGTATTTAATATGATTGAATGACTAAAATTAAATTTGAAAATAAAATGCATTAAATGGATAAAAACCTAATCGACTAAGTTGATAATTTTAGGAAACTTTTTCTTGTGACGAAATGATTACCTAATTTGCATAGTTTCTTTTAGAAATTATTTCTAAATGCTTATGTGTTCATTTAATAAGATTAAATGATAGATATATGAAAATTTTCACAAGAGGCCGAATAGTCATGAGGCATAGTTTCAAGAGTTGAAATAAACTATTAGAAAAGGAAACTCAAATGTTGTATTCTTAATTACCTTTATTTTATACATTAGAGAATGTATGTTAGGAGGTGTATGAAATGACAAGATGAAATGATTATGGAAGTTTAATGTAATTAATCATGCATGGATATTTTGTTTTTGATAAATAAAGTTTGCATGTTATGCCTTATACACTTTTCTATTGTATTTCTCTTCTTATTCTACTTCTCTCAATTGTAACTTGAGATTTTATTATAAAGAATTTATGTAATTAGATTATATATGATTATGATAAAATTGAAGTGTAAATGAGAGAGAAGATGGAATTGGCGCTATACGACATAGAATAGGAAATTGTTTTATATTTAATGTGTGATTTCATGCATCTATTAGGATATAATTTCTTGAACCTTGAGGGGTATTTATGTCATTTTGATGATAATAAATAAAATATCAATAATGTATTTAACAATATTTGTGTTCTAAGTGTATTAAACAAGATATACTTTGATTAGAACATGAAGCAAGACTGAAAGATAACATTTGAAGATAAAAATAAAAAAAATAGCAAAGTCACGCCCATGACTACTAATGTCATGCTCATGAATATAGCTGAACGCTAACTCTCCACCATTCAAAGTTTACGGCCATGAATGATCAAACCAATCGTGAATGATCAAACAAGTCACGCTTGTGAATGATAGTCATGCCTGTGACTAAATATGTCAAATTCTTCCAGAGAGCTTCACAGCTAGAGTCACCATTTGGACCACGGCTTGGAAGAATATTCATGTCTGTGAAAGTATTAGTCACGCCCATGAATAAACACTTCCAATTCTTCCAGATAGCTTCACGGCCAGAGTCACCACTTGGACCACGGCTAAGAAGAACATTCATGACTGTGACACATATAGTCATACCTGTGAACTAGGACAGAGAAACATGTGAGGTGTGAATTAAGAGTTAGTTCAATGACTATTTTTGCATTAAATGCACCCAAATGACTATAATTCATAGAGAGAGTATAAATACAAGTCATTTATGAATCCCAACAAGTAGAACAACAATTACTTTACATCTTGAATCTTGTTGTAGCCTTATGCATTAATTATTTCTCAACAAACCTCTATTTCTTGTGAAAAACCTAATTGCTCATAACTTCTGAGCATTATAGGTTGGTGAATGTTTTCATTATAATCAATTACTCAAAAGTGAGTTTGGGTATATTGGGTTAAGAGTGAAACACTAGTAAGAGTTTATTGTGTGAGCCATAAAATACAAGGAATTGATTTTTGTGTGAGCTATTGAAAAATATAAGAAAATTTCTTGATTAGCTGTTAGCCATTGAGAGAAATACCATAGTTGGGAGTGAGCTTGAAAAACTCCATTGTAACACTTAGTGTGTTAGTGAAACACCCAATCGAGATTGGAGAGAGGAGTAGGGTTTGTTAATATTCAAACCTCTATAAATCTTGTGTGTGATATCTCTCATTCCTTACTCTATATTATTTATTATGTACTTTCAATTAAGCAATTTTTTATTTGCTAACTAATTCAACCCCCTTCTTGGTTCATTGTCTGGGCAACAATTGGTATAAGAGCTTGTCTAGCAACAAAGCTTAATAAGCGCTAGCAAAGATCAAGAAATGACCAGTGAAGGATTTCAAAGTCTCAAGCCTCACTTTGATGGAGCGAACTATGCTTATTGAAAATTCCAGATGAAGACATATCTTGATAGTGAAGGAATTGAAGTTTGGGATAGTGTTCGGAAAGAGTGGACACCACCAACTAAGAGAGGAGTTGATGGTGAAGAAGAAGTTCTTTCAAAAGATGATTGGACAGAGCCTCAACGAAGAGCTAATTTCAAAAACAAAAAGGCAATGACAATCCTCACAAGTGTAACACCCCTTTACCCTACTAATAGTAGCAAAGCAAAGGAGTGCTACCTTACTCTTGACTCCCAGTCTAACTTGCTTATACAAACATTTTGTATATTCTCATTTTAAAATATATGAATATAAATTCAAAATATAGTCTCCAATTTTTTAATTTTTTAAAATACATATACTTTATACCAATTTAAATAATTCATCCATAATAAACCATTTCATTTTCTAAAGGATTACATACAAAGTTCTATTAATTAATATTTTATTTACAAACCCAAAATATGCGTATCACACAATATGAAAATAAAACTTGCTATTATATTTTACAAAAGTTAATACATGAGAACAAAAAGATCTTCAAATGCTGCTATCCACTATCTGGCGTTCTTCTCTTTCTAGCACATTCATCCTTTACTTACTAACTACTTTAGTACCTACGCGTGGGAAAAACCACACACGCTAAGCTACTAGCTTAGTGGTGCTTTATATGAAAAAAGCTTAATATGCAATTTATAAAATCTCACATATTCATACATTTAAAGTCAAATAAAAGAAATATCATAAATTTATCAGCAATAAATTAATTTGGAAGTTAATTGCTAGTACACAATTTCTTTTACATATGATAATTATGTTAATTGCATAATATCATTGCATAATATTATTGTTAATATCACCATAATTTACTCATTTTATTATTCAATAATTATTCACAACAAGTAAAATTGTATCATATCTTATTTTGTCTTGTTTATTCAAATTTATGCCCAACACCAATAACTAGAACTATCAGATAGGATACAGGGCATTATTTGCCGACAAATCTTAACTCGGCGCATGACGCCTACATAAATAAACTCGGCACAATGTGGTGCCTACATATATCAACTCGACACATTTAGTGCCTACATATATCAACTCGGCACATTTAGTGCCTACATAAATCAACTCGGCACATGTAGTGCCTACATAAATTAACTTGACGTTTTACGCCTACATATCCTACCCCTTATTGGCATGCCAATCTATCCTTTACCCTAGTTCCCAGCTAGGTGTTTTAGGCCTTAATTATTTCATCTCAATTTATTCAAATAATAATTTCATTATAGTTAAATATACCCCAAACAATTATTTCATAGTTTTATTTTCTCAATAAATTTTTTATGGACTTATTGGCTTATATCACATAATAATCACTCATATCAGTATCATTCATCTCATATCATAAGACCCAAATCAATTTACATGTAAAACTCTCACTTTTTCAACAGCCCTGTTCTGGACAGATTTCGGGCTCTGTTTTGGGTCTCACTTTTTACCCTGTTATTGGCCGAATTTAATTAAGTAGTCTTCTACTATATTTTAGCCACAGATCGTATCTTTAATTTCCATTTTGAATCAACTAAGTCTGATCTCTGTAGACAAAGTTATGATTGATGAGTACTGACTGCTCAGCTAAAATCTGTCCAGGAAATTTCGAGATAGATTCCAAGTCTCATATTTGTGTCAATTGTTAACATAGTTTCATTCATAATTAGATCTTAAGTCCTTCATCAAAGTTTTAGATATATGTCTTAAGTTTCCAAAACATCAAAGAAAACGAAATTTAGAGTTCCATAACTTAAGTTATCAAATTTGTAATGCATGCTGCTCCATGATAAAATTTCCAGCTACTCTTATAACAACACAACTACTCATTTAATCATGCAATAAACATAAGATTTAACAATAAAGTTAACATATTAAATTTTTGTCATACAAGCACATACCTTACTAATCTCTTCTCCCTTTCCTAGGCTTTTTCCTTTCCTTTCCCTTCCTCAAGATTGCTTCTACCTTTGTCTTTGGTTTGCCCTAAAACCATCAAACATATCTCATATCATCAAACTAATTTCTTTTTGTTTCAACCCACCATCACCTAGACAGCCCCTTCTTCCTCATTTCTAACCTTAATTATCATCACTTCAATCTCAATTAATAAAGAAAAGTAAGAGAATTGAAAGAAGAAAACTTACCCAAAGAATTTTTTTTCTCTTTTCTTTCTTCCTTCTACCCTTTGTAGGGGGCTTCCTTTTTATTTTCTTGAGTTTTCTCTCTTAGATCCTCTCTTCCTCTCTTTTGCTAGCTAAGTTGGGAACAAAATGGTTGAGAATTGATGGAGATGGTGGTCGGCCATACAAGATAAGAATGAGGGAATTTTGTTTTTCAATTGCTTTTAATGTCTAATTAATGAAGAATCTTCTAGGCTAAGCTAAGGTTCATTGAATTTTAATGTCATTAATTAGTAAGATAAGGATTAGGATAAGGCTCATTAATGAAGAAACTTCTAGGCTCATGACAAGGATTAGAAGATAAGATTCATGAATGTCTCATTAATGAACAAAATTCTAGAATTTGGTGAGTAGGCATATGATTCATCAATATTAATTAATGCTCATTAATGTATAAGATGAATATTAGGTTAATATTCCTTAATAATAATAATAAAATATTCTAGATTTGTTTCCTATTGGTCAATTTGATTAATTAATTATAATAAATTTTTAATCTTTAAATAATACATCATTTAACTCATAATTTCCTCTTTGTGCAAAATAATCCCAAACCATTCCATAAATTCTCATTTAATCCAAAGAGAAATTTTATTTCAACTAATTCTGGCACTAAACTTTTAAATTCCCAATTAATAATATCCTTAATAAATTTTCTAAAATATTATTATTTTTCTGTACACCCGGATTTAGACTCCGATCGATCTGGCGTGCCTGACTCGGTCACATGCGATCAGTGTCTAAACGATCGGGCGTTACAACAAGCTCTTTATCTATTGAAGAATGTGGCAGAATCCAACATTGTCCAACCGCATATAGCATGTGGAAAACATTGGAGAACTATCATGAAGGAACCAAGCAAGTAAAATCCAAGAAGATTCAACTTCTTACTTCGGAATATGAACTATTCAAAATAAAATCAAATGAATCCATCATCGACATGACGAACTGTCTTCTAGCCATCATCAATGGCATGAGAAATCTTGGAAAGCATTTGAGCTTAGAAGATGTGAATAACAAAATTCTAAGAAACCTTCATCTCAAAGACTATGGTTCAAAAGTTATGGGTATAGAAGAGACCAATGAAGATATGAGCATCATGCCTACCGATGTGCTTATTGGCAAACTTCTAATGCACGAAATGGTGATAAAAAAGATAGAGAACTTGAAGCCAAACCAGAAAAGAGAAGGCCTCTAGCACTCAAAGCCTCTACTTCAAAATCTCAAGAGATAATTGAAGATGATGAAGAAAAAAATGATGATGTAAATGAGGACATTGTCATGCTCTCAAGAAGAATAAAAAGAATAATTGAAAAGAGACTTGGCAATTCTCGAAACTTCAAACAAAGAACGCTCAAACACTCATCAAATGACTCTCAAAGAAATAAAGAGGAGGTAAAGTGTTATGAATGTGGGAAGAAAGGACATATCAAACCAGAATGTCCAAAGCTCAAGAAACACAAAAGAAGATCTCAAAAAGATGATGGGGAGAAAGGCCACAAAGCCACATGAGATGACGAAAGCTCTTTAAGCGAAAAAGATGATAATGAAGGAGAAAAGGTCAACCTATGCTTCATGGTTTTAGAGGATCACTTCATGGATGAGGTAGGTCATTCTTACTCTTACTTTTTTAATGATAATAGTAGTGATAGTAATATTGATAGTGAAGATGATGATGATGAACAAAGTTTATTAGAAGTATTGAACCTAAAATTAGAAAAATATAGAAGTAGACTTAAAACTTATAAAAATAATATTTTAGATTTGAAAAATAAAATGGAAGTTTTACAAAAAGAGAAATTTGATTTTAAAACTTCTAATGAAACTCTTCAAAAATCATTAAATGAGTATTCCTCTAGACCCTCAACTAAATCTTTGCTTAAAGAAAACAATATTTTGAAAAATGAAATTGAGGAACTTAGAAACTCAATTTCAAGGTTTCATAAAGGAAAAGAGAGTTTAGATACTCTCATAGTTTCTCAAAGACCACCTTTAATAAGACATGGTCTAGGATTTAATGAAACATCATCTTCATCTCACAAGACTACATTTGTTAAGTCTAGTGCACCACAAACCTCCATAATTGAGGTAATAGTCCCAAGGTCTAAGAGCATAGCACACACAAAACCCTCTATTCAAAAGAAGAATAGTCAAGGGTCACTTGGCTTAAAAGGGAAACCTTAAAAGGCCAATCATGCTTTTATGTATAAAAGGCATACACCTAGAAAAACACCTATTCATCATATGTGTATGTCATTGAACACAAACTTATTCTAAAAGCATGTTAAGATCGAAAAACATATATAGAACTAAACAATGCAATTATTGCATGAAATTTGGTCATATCAATAAACATTTTTGGATAAGGAAGGCTCATTGGGAACCTTTAAGTGCTAACCCCCAAGGACTCAAGTTCATTTGAGTACCTAAAAATCAAACATGAATTATGGTTTTATAAGTATGCCTCAAGTCCACTATAAAGGAAAATGCTTGACTTATGGATAGAGGATGCTCAAGGCATATGACCGGCAACAAAAAACTCTTCAATCGCATAAAAAAATTGATGATGGTAAGGTAACCTTTGGGAACAATGCTAAGGGTTAGGTAATTGGCACTGGCTCTATTAATATTAATAATACAACTTTTATTGAAGATGTTTTGTTTGTTGATGGCTTGGAACATAATTTGTTAAGTGTAAGTCAATTATGTGATAAGGGAAACCAAATTATCTTTAGCTCAAATGAATGTCTTGTAACTCCTTTAAGTGACCAAGAGATATTCAAAGGAGATAGAGATGTCAATACTTACATAATAGACTTACACAAAATATCTAACCTTTCCTCAAAGTGTCTTATGACTATTAGTGATGAATCTTGGCTATAGCATAGAAGGCTTCGTCATGCAAGCATGGAATTAATTCAAAGCCTTAGCAAAGGAGAGCTAGTGAGTGGACTTCCAAAAGTCAAATTTGAAAAAGATAAGACATGTGAACCTTGCCAAAGAGGAAAATAGCACAAGTCATCTTTCAAATCCAAAAATATTGTAAGTACCATTAAACCTCTACAACTTTTGCATTTAGATCTTTTTGGACGTACTAGAGTTGCTAGTTTAAGAGGTAAACACTATGCTTTTGTCATTGTTGATGATTACTCTAGATTCACTTGGGTAATTTTCTTAGCTTAAATCAGTGATGCTTTTGAATCTTTCAAAAAGTTTGCTAAAAGAGTTCAAAATGAAAAAGGCTATTTTATTTCCAAAATAAGAAGCGATCATGGTAAAGAATTTGAAAATGAAAATTTGAAAAATTTTGTTTAGCATATGGTATTTCACACGATTTTTCAACTCCTAGGACACCTCAACAAAATGGGGTAGTAGAAAGGAAAAATCGAATTTTAATTGAAATGGCTCGAATAATGCTCAATGAGGGCTGAAATCTAGGGGGTGTTTGGGATTGCTGTTAGGCGTCCAAAAAGCAGGTTTAGAATTTTTTTGATTTAATTGACTGATTTTTTAAAATTTTTTACAAACTGCTTTTCTCAAACCTGCTTCTGGAAAAAATATCTATTTACCTGCTTATCCCCAAAAACAGTTTTCAAAACTCAAAAAATTTAAAACTAAAATTTTTTCTCCAAAAGCGCTTTTGGCAAATGTAATGCCAAACGAGCCCTAATATTGTGTGTTATATTTCAATTCGAATTTTTAAAAGACCACTCTTAAACAAAACCTCTTTTGAGCTATGGAATGGAAAAAAACCCATGATATCTTACTTTAGAGTATTTGGATGCAAGTGTTTTATATTAAACACCAAGGACAACCTTGGAAAATTTGCCTCTAAATCTGATGAAGGTATCTTCTTAGGATACTCTACTACTAGCAAAACTTATAAAGTCTTTAATAAAAGGTCTTTAGTTGTTGAAGAGTCTATGTATGTTATTTTTGATGAATCTAGTAAGCTTGATCTTATGAAAGGTAGTGTTCTTGATGATATTGTAGGTATGATGGAGAAATTTGATCTTGATCATAAGAAAGATGATGATGATCAAGAGAAACAACAACAAGATATCTCTCTACCTCAAGCTCAAGAGCAAGACAACTAAGAGCTTCCAAAGGAATGGAAAATGATAAAGAATCACCCCAAAGAACAAATCATTGGTGATCCCACTAAGGGAGTAAGTACTAGATCTCATCTCAAACTCATAGATTCTAACCTTGCTTTTGTCTCTTAAATTGAGCCTAAAAATATTGATGAGGCTCTTAATAATAAAATTTGGGTGATTGTTATGCAAACGGTACTCAGCCAATTTGAGAGAAGTAAGGTATGAACCTTAGTTCTTAGACCCAAAGACCGTCAAATCATTGGTAATAAATGAGTGTTTAGAAATAAGTTAGATGGACAAGATTCAATAACTAGGAATAAAGCTAGGTTAGTTGCCAAAGGTTATAATCAAGAAGAAGGTATAGACTATGATGAAACCTATGCTCTGGTAGGTAGATTATAAGCCATAAGAATACTTTTAGCATTTGCATGCCATATGAATTTTAAACTTTTTCAAATGGATGTCAAAAGTGCATTCTTAAATGGTTTTATAAAAGAGGGAGCATATGTAGAACAACCTCCGGGTTTTGAAAGCCATAACTTGCCTAATCATGTTTTAAAACTTTCAAAAGCCTTGTATGGATTAAAACAAGCTCCAAGAGCTTGGTATGAAAGACTAAGTTCTTTTCTTTTAGAAAATAATTTTTCAAAAGGACATGTTGATACAACCTTGTTTATTAAAAAACATAAGCATGACATTTTAATTGTTCAAATTTATGTTGATGATATCATATTTGGGTTTACTAATGAATTGCTTTGCCAAGAATTTGCTAAGTGTATGACTAGGGAATTTGAAATGAGCATGATGGGTGAACTTAAGTTCGTTTTTGGTCTACAAATCAAGCAAAACAATGAAGACATATTCATTAACTAATCCAAGTACACCAAAGAGTTAATCAAAAGATTTGGAATGGAAGGATGCAAAAATGCTAAAACTCCTATAAGCACATCAACAAAATTGGACAAAGATGAGAAGGGCAAGAGCATAAATGAAAAGCTCTATAGAGGTATGATCAGATCAATTTTATATCTTACTGCATCTAGGCCTGATATAATGTATTGTAACACCCCTTACCCTTTCATACATCCATCCGTATACCGGACGGATAAGAGGTGCTACAGAAAATAAAACTCTCCAAAAATACTTCTTTAATTTTAAACATATTTAATATAAGAAATTTAAAATATATACTAAAATATTATACATGTTGTAATGAAATTTAAAAACTTGTATATATACATATCAAAATATAATAAAAAGATCAACCCGCTCTGGGTGGCTACCACTGCTATTGCTGTGCTCCATAATGCGGTCTCCAATCAACATCTCTATCTACAAATCAGGACGCTCTCTGCTACTTTGGTAACCTACGCGAGAGAAAACAAACTCCCGCACTGAGTATATAACTCAGTGGTGCAAAAACTCTTATAATAATAATCATTAAAATAAAACATATATTTGAAATGAAATCAATTCAAAATTTTCATCTTTTTCTGTAAATATCACAATACAATATTTTTATAATTCAAATATAGCTGAATTCTTAATAATATATTTTTCATATACCCACATATTATAACATCATATACTTGCTCATAGGGAATCAAAGGGGTATCATATTACATTCCAACTTAGGATCCACAGAAATGCACAGGATCCAAATGTAATATGACTCAGCCCATAGAAATGCACAGGACTGACAATTTTATCAGGTGATCTACATAAATGCACAGGATCACAATATTTCATTGGTCCACAGAAATGTACAGAACCATAATTTTTACCCTATTGGCATGCCAATAATACCCTAGTTCACGTCTAGGCTAACATGTGGGAAAAATTCTCAAAATCATAATTCACTTCATTTTTCATAACATTAATAAACATTCTTTCCATACTAAAATAATTATTATCATATTGAAATTTTTAACAATTAAATTTTTTGGAATACAAAAATATATTTTCAACTCAATAATTGCAAAAATTCCAATTTTCACATAAAAATACATTTATATGACTAATATTATAAAAGTAGTTGCACTGACTTCTTTACACTCTGCCGGTATCGGCCGGCTCTTTCCCTTTATCTCGGATTGGCGTCTGGTTCAACGTCGCGCCTAGAGATAAAAATTTTAATTAGCTATTGAACCATTTACGACTTAAAATCTAGCAAAATTTAAATTTTCCGCTCTCACGAATATCAAGATTTTATAATTAAAAATTTTCTTATTATGCATGTTTAATGCATAAATTCCGGTTTTAGTCGTCATCACACTTTCCGGAGCGACCAAAATTCAAATATTAATTTTCTTTTATAATAATTTATTTTCTTTATTTTTTTGCCTCCAAAACTATTTTTCTCCATTTATTTCTTTTATTCTTCTAGTGTTCATTTCCAATTCAACAATTTTCATTAATTCAATAAATACTCTAAAAATTCCAAATAAATTCCTATCATCACTTTAACTCATTTTCTTTCATTTTCCATCATCAATTTCACCAAAACATTATTCAACAACTCCCAATAAATTTTTCCATAATTAGGCCAAAAATCTAAAACTTCACCAAAAATTCAGTTAAATTTTTCTTCCATCCCAAAATTTATTTTCTACTTCCATACATTTCAATTAACTCCATTATCTTCAATTTAAGGCAAAATTCTTCCAAACTAATTTTTCCAAAATTTAACCATAATTATGGAAATTCTCTAAAAATTCCACAAAAATTCCTAAAATTTATTTTCATCAAATTTTCACTCAATCCATCATCCTATCCAAAAGAATCATATGGATATCAATTTTACCACCCTTTGGAACAAAAGATTTTTGTTTCAAGACATGTTATCTTTTTAGAGAGAGAATTCCTTCTAAAAGGAGATAGTGGGAGCAAATTTGAACTTAAGGAAGTTTAAGATGCTCAAACAAATGCTGATCAACTACCTGAACCCAAGCTTGTTACTCATGTAGATGATATAACAGCTCAACCTTTTGAAGCACAAAAGCTTCAAAGTCAAGTAGGATACGTACTATTCTAGAGAGATATGGATTTCTCATTAGTGAACAGAACGACATATTGCTCATAGAAAATGATGAGCCTACAAACTATGAAGAAGTTCTATATAGTTTAGAATCTGACAAATGGCTTCAAGCCATGAAGTCAGAAATGGATTCCATGTTTAAAAACCAAGTATGGACTTTGGTTGACCCACCCGAAGGGATAAAGCCTATAGGTGCAAGTGGGTTTTCAAAAAGAAAAAAATGACATGGATGGTAATGTGATTACCTATAAAGCTAGACTTGTTGCTAAAGGTTATTGTCAAAGATAAGGAATTGACTATGATGAAACTTTTAGCCCAGTAGCTATGCTTAAATCCATAAGGATACTCCTAGCAATTGCTACTCATTATGAAATGAGATATGACAAATGGATGTGAAGACATCTATCCTTAATGGAAATCTGACTGAGGATGTGTACATGATACAAACAAAAGGCTTCATATCCAAAGATGGCAGAAAGGTATGTAAGCTTCAAATATCCATTTATGGATTAAAGCAAGCATCCAGGAGTTGGAATATTTGGTTTGATGAGACAATCAAATAGTTTGGTTTCTTACAAAATCTGGATGAACCTTATGTTTACAAGGTTAGTGGGAGTGCAATCGTATTTCTTGTGTTATATATAGATGACATATTCTTAATGGGAAATGATGTCTCAGCCTTACAATCAGTCAAAATTTTCTTATCCTAGAATTTCTCTATAAAAGACCTTAGAGAAGCAGTCTATATTTTGGGGATAAAGATCTGTAGAGATAGATCTAAAAGATTGCTTAGTCTTTCACAATCTACATACATAGATAAGATGTTAAAAAAGATTAGCATAGACTAGTCCAAAATTGGATATATTCCCATGGCCCATGGGATTACTCTCTCAAAGTCTTTGTGTCCAAAGACATATGATGAGAGGACACACATGAGTTTGATTCCATATGCTTCAGCTATAGGATCAATCATGTATGCTATGATATGTACAAGACCCGATGTATCATATGCTCTGAGTGTCACGAGCAGATACCAATCGGACCGTGGTGAGGGTCATTGGGTGGCTGTCAAGAATATCCTTAAGTACTTAAGAAGGACTAAGGATGTATTCTTGTTATATGGAGATGGAGATCTTATTATTAGCAGGTATACCGATGTCAGCTTCCAATCTGACAAGGATGACTCAAAATCTCAGTTAGGTTATATATTCACACAAAATGGTGGAGCAGTTAGTTGGAAGAGTTCCAAATAGGAAACGACTGTTGATTCCACAACTGAAGCAGAGTACATTGCAGCTTCTGAAGCAGCAAAAGAAGCAATTTGGATAAAAAAATTCATCACAGAACTTGGAGTGGTCCCAGCATTATTGATCCAATACAATTGTATTGTGATAATACTGGAGCCATTGCGCAAGCAAAGGAGCCACAGTCTTATTAGAGATCCAAACATGTACTCAGAAGATACCATTTGATTAGAAAAATCATTGGTAGGAATGATGTAAAGATAGAAAGAGTGCCCACTGATCAAAATATTGCTGATCCTTTAACTAAGCAACTTCCCCAAAAGAAATATGATTCTCATGTACTCGCCTATAAAAATAAATACAAAGGTGACTGGCTTTAGTGCAAGTGGGAGCTTGTTAAAGGAGTGCTTTAAAGGCAATCACCTTTAGCACTTATTGTACAAATTTATTTGATTAATAAAAGGCTTTTTATTAATTTGATGTTCATTTGATATATGAATTGATAAGTGATCTTAAATCAATTAATAATGTCTTTGATACATAACATAGCATGAAGGAAATCATGATGAAATCATGATATTGAGATTCTTGTCATTTGTAATTATGTTAGTATCAAAATTATCCCTAGTTATAGGATTAATGAGATGGGACATTATTAATTAGGACAGACTAGCACATGTTACACTCCTTGATTGGATCGAGTAGCAGATCTCATAATCTATAAACATGAGATGTTTAGAATTAACATGTGGATGCTTGCTAAGTGTAGCTAAGTATATTAGATGACCAACTATGAGACAATCATATGGATAATCTATTCAAATGTCAATGATAGTCTCATCATAGCAATGGTGCAAGTATCCTTAGACTTGAGATACTCAAGAATATCTTGAATATTGATTCTGTATTTTGACACTATTTCTTATTACCTCAGGGAGGTTGCTCATAGGGTGGTGATTGGATATAGCTTGAGGTATTCAAAAGTAATTGGGTAACCAACAAAGGATTAACCACTCCTGATAGAAGGAGTGTATACCCATGACCTCTTGTTATGGTTATTACTCGAAAATATCTGGCCAGAGTGGAAATGTCATAAAAAATAATCTTCAATGACATATCTAATAGAGTAATGAGCCTCAGGGATAAGAACTAACATTACTTAGACTAGACGTGATGTAGTCAGTCTAGTAGGAGTTGACACATGTCCATACTCTGAACCAAGTGGGGTATAGAATGGTGAAAGTAATAATTGCAAGGAAATTGTCTATGGAAAGGTTCGTAGTCAAACCACTGACTTTCTGGTCAATTGGGGGTCATGATGTGTTGCTATATACCGCTCATGACTTGCTTAAATTAATTGTTAATTTAAGTGACCAACATAACTGGGAACTTAATGGGTCACACGCATTGAAGATATGGAGAGTGAGTAAAATGGTGTTGGATATGATCCAAAACATGAGAGAATTATTTCAGGATGGATCGCGATGAGATTGCATAGAAAAAGTCGTTCGAGAGGGTCACGGGCCCGCGCAGGCTAGGCAAGCTGCTAGCCAGCCTAGCGGTCCAGTTGGATCTCAGTAGGAGCTTTCCAAAAAAATAGCTTAGTAGCCACATTAGCAGCGCTTGGGATGATTTTAGGCGCGGCCTATTCCCTTTGGCTATATAATCGTGTGGTTTCTGGAAATTTAAAACCCGATTTCCTCCATAAATTCTCCGATTCGCTCGTTTTCGTTCCTCAATTATTCATATATTAAGTATTCTCTTTCATAGCTCAAGCTTGTTGGTAGGACCCGATCTGTATTAAAATTAAATATTAAATAATATTAATATTTAATAATAATTTAATATTAATATTAGGCTCACCCGGCGGGGGACAAAAAGAGAGTATAGTCAGTCAAATGTAGTTTTAGAAAATTCCTCGATTACTTACTATAAATTATTTATTGTTTTATTTATTTTAAAAAAAATCCAGATAGAATCGTGGAAGCATTTACTGAGACCTGAATTAGCAGTTCTTAGGCCTCGCAACAGGCCCAGCACGCTACCGCCTCCCTCCCGTTGGCCAACAGCAGAATTTAGCCTTAATTAGGCCAATTACTATTCATTCATTTCCCTTTTCTCTATTTTTGACTTTTCATATTTTCTTTGAATTTGACTATAATAGAAAATGCATCAAATGGCAAAAACTAGACATTAAAATATTTTTTTATGAAAAAAAATATTTTTAAGACAACAAAATTCTTTCAGGAACACTTTCAAAGCTAGCACTTTAAATTTGTTCAAACCATTTCTTTTGATAGTTTCTTCTTCGTTCTTCGCGTGGATTATCATTAGAGACATCCTAATGTGGATTGTTGTGGTTTGCTACAAGCCAACAAAGTGAGGATTTGAATAACAAATAAGAAATTACAAGGTATAATTTCTAATCTCTATGTTTATATATATTAATTTTAATGGCACAAGTATGATCTTTTGTTTCGGATTTTGGAAATTTTATTTTGCCATTGCGTTTATGAATCTGATTCATTCTTCAAAACCCAAAAAAAAATTCTCCATTGGCCATTTGTTGATCTATGCTAGTGCTGATTAGCCTTTAATGCTAGACTTAGCTCTAATTCCAATTATTGCCTAGACAATCACTAAAAAGATAAGGGATGAATTGGTGGATAATTAAAATTTTTTGCAGAGACAAATATAAAATAAAAAAAATATTAAACACATGATTTGTAGAGGTTCAGGTGTTTACTAAGCATACTTTTCTCCCTAACTGTAATTGAAAATTTTTACTATCTACTTAATGAGATACATTGGAGCTTTACTAGCTCACTCTAAACCATTTGTTTCACATGAATTACACCGAACCCAAATTCCCTTGTGTTTTCCCTAGTTAACACAAAAACCAATTTCTTGTGTTTTATGGATCACACAACAACCCTTACAAATGTTTTAATCGCAACCCAACTTACCCTAACACAGTCTTGAGTAATTCCTTGATAGAACAAAACACTCACACTCAAGATCACTTGAGCTTTACAAAATCAAAATGAGAATAAGCTGAAGTGATACAAAGAATTATTGCATAAATTCTCAAATAAGATTTCTAAAGGATTTCTCAATTAATGAAGCTCTTTTTGCTCTAATTCATGTTTTGCCTTCAAGATACTGAGCTATTTATAAAGTTCGTTCGAAATCTAGCCATTAGAAATGTAACATCATACCTTATGCATTTTAGTAAAACCTATCCCTATGTCTAGTAATCACAAATGGCATACAGATAAGTTAAACGAACCTGTTAACATTTATAATGATTTTTTTTATCACATCCATATCATCCTTCAATAAATCTGCATACCACCATTTCTCATATATATTAAAACTTAAACTTTACATCTCAAGTTTACTAGTTGCATCCATTTACATATCATTTAACAACTCTGAGTAAATATACATGTATATTGATATAAATCCAAAATGTAGATGACATGATTCCATGTTCGTATGGAATGTAAGGAGAGAAAGAATGGTGAGGCTCAGCCGATAACCTGTACTCCATGTCTTATAGATGCCACTCAAAATAAGCAATCATTTTCCTTTACCTAAAAAATGATGCAAATTGATGAGTTGCGGCTCAGTGAGAATAATCATCAAATGAGCTCTAAAGTACCAAACAATTCATAGTAATAAATCACCACCCATTGCATATTATGTATTCCATTCCATTCACCATTATCATATAGATATCAGAAAAATTGAAGCATATAATCAATACTCTTTACGTATGCATATGCTTTGCTTATTTCATTTTGTTGTGACCAAGTTAAATAGACATTGCCCTGGGTTTCCATATGAATATTTGCATTTGCTAGCTAGCTTGATCATTTGTTTCATTTGTATATTTGTTGGGCCATAGGCCTCTTCTTTTGCTTTACAAAAACGATTAACTAGTCACAATGCCTTTTTAGTCCATATACATATGTATTTGTAACTAAGTTGTTGAACCTTGAGGGGTATTTCCATCATTTTAATGCTAACAAATAAAATAGCAATAATGTATTTAACAATGCTTATGTTCTAAGTTTGTTGAACATGATATATCTTGAATAGAATATGATGCAAGAATGAAAGACAACTTTTGAAGATCAAAATAAGAAGAAATAGCAAAGTCACGCCCGTGATATAACTTAGCGCCAACTCTCCAACATTTAAAGTTCATGACCATGAAGGATCATACCAACCGTGAATGATCAAATTAGTCACGCCCGTGAAATAACATGTCAAGTTCTTCTAAAGAGCTTCGCAGCCAAAGTCACCACTTGAACCACAACTTGGAAGAATGTTCACGCCCGTGAAAGTATAAAGTTACTCCCATGATCAAACACTTCAAGTTCTTCTAGAGAGCTTCACGGTCAGAGTCACCACTTGGACCACGACTTGGAAGAACATTCACGACCATGACACATATAGTCACGCCCGTAAATGAGGATAGAGAAACATGTCAGACGTGAAGTTAAGTGTTGGTTCAATGACTATTTTTGCAGTAAGTGCACTTAAACGACTATAATTCGCTAAGGAAGTATAAATGCAAGTCATTTATGAATCCTAACACGAAGAACATCAATTACTTTGAATCTTTAATCTTGTTGTAGCCATTGTGCATTAATTATTTTCAACAAAAACCTTTATTCTTTGTAAAAACCTAATTGCTCATAATTTCTGAGCATTATAGGTTGGTGAGTGTTTTCATTGTAATCAATTACTCAAGTTAGTTTGGGTATATTGGGTTAAGATTGAAACACTTGTAAGGGTTTATTATGTGAGCCATAAAACACAAGGAATTGGTTTATTGTGTGAGCCATTAAAATACAAGGGAATTTCTAGGTTAGGTGTTAGCCATTGAGAGAAACACCATAGTTGGGAGTGAGCTTATAAAACTCTATTGTAACACTTAGTGTGTTAGTAAAACTCCCAATTGAGATATTGGGGAGAGGAGTAGGGTTTGTTAATACCTAAACCTCTATAAATCTCATGTGTGATATTTCTCCATCCCTACTCTATTCAATTTTATTCCACACTTAAAGTCAAGAAATTTTTATTTCATAACCAATTCAACCCCCCTTTTTGGTTCATTGTTTGGGCAACAATTGGTATCAGAGCTTATCTAGCATCAAAGCCTAAAAAGCACTAGTAAAGATCAAGAAATGGCCAATGAAGGATTCCACAGTCTCAAACCTTATTTTGATGGAGCAAACTATGCTTATTGGAAGTTTCGGATGGAGACATATCTCGATAGTGAGGGAATTGAAGTTTGGGATAGCGTTCGGAAAGAATGGACACCACCAACCAAGAGAGGAGTTGATGGTGAAGAAGAAATCCTTTCAAGAGATGATTGAACAGAGCCTCAACATAGAGGAAACTTCAAAAACAAAAAGGCAATGACAATCCTCGCATGCTCTCTATCCATTGAAGAATGTGGCAGAATCCAACACTGTTCTTCCGCATATAGTATTAGAAGACATTGGAGAATTATCATGAAGGAACAAAACAAGTTAAATCCAAGAAGATTTAACTTCTCACTTTAGAATATGAACGCTTCAAGATGAAATCCAATGAATTCATCACTGATATGACGATCCGTCTTCTAGCCATCATAAACGACATGAGAAAGCTTGGAAAGTACTTGAGCTTGGAAGATGTAAACAACAAAATTCTGAGGAGCCTTCGTCTCAAAGACTATTGTTCAAGAGTTGCTGGTATAGAAGAAGCCAACGAAGACATGAGCGTCATGCTTACCGATGTGCTTATTGGCAAACTTCTAACACATGAAATGGCGGTAAAGAGAGATAGAGAACTTGAAATCGAACTAGAAAAAAGAAAGCCTCTAGCACTCAAAGCCTCTACATCAAATCTTAAGAAGAAGTTGAAGATGATGAAGAAAAAAGTGATGATGTAAATAAGGACATTGTCATGCTTTCAAAGAGATTAAAAAGAATAATTGAAAAGAGAATTGGCAACTCTCGAAACTTCAAACAAAGAAACCTCAAACACTCCTCAAATGACTCTCAAAGGAATAAAGAGGAGGTAAAATGTTATGAGTGTGGGAAGAAAAGACATATCAAACCAGAATGTCCAAAGTTCAAGAAACACAAGAAAACATATCAAAAAGATAATAGGGAGAAAGGTCACAAAGCCAATGGGATGACGAAAGCTCTTCAAGTGAAAAAGATGACAATGAAGGTGAGGAGGTCAACCTATGCTTCATGGCTTTAGAGGATCACTTCATGGATGAGGTAGGTCCTTCTTACTCACATTCATTTAATAATGATAATAGTGATAATAATAGTGATAGTGAAGAAGATGATGAGCAGAGTCTAATAGAAGTATTGAACCTAGAATTAGAAAAATATAAATGTAAATCAATACTTACAAAAATAATATTTTAAATTTGAAAAACAAAATAGAAGTTTTACAAAAGGAAAATCTTGATTTTAAACTTCTAATGAATCTCTTTAAAAGTCATTAGATGAGTACTCCTCTAAACCCTCAATTTAATCCTTACTTAAAGAAAATAATGTTTTGAAAAATGAAGTTGAGGAACTTAGAAACTCCATTTCAAGATTTCATAAAGGCAATGAGAGTTTAGATACTCTTATAGTGTCCTAAAGACCACCTTTAATAAGACATGGTCTAGGATTTAATGGAACATCATCTTCATCTCACAAGACCACATTTGTTAAGTCTAATGCACCTCATATCTCCACATTAGAAGTAATAACCCCAAGGGATAAGTGCACAACACACACTAAACCCTCTATTTATAAGAAGAATGGTCAAGGGTCGATTAGCCTAAGAGGGAAACCTCAAAAGGTCAATCATGCTTTTATGTATAAGGGGCATGCACCAAGGAAAGCACCAATTCATCATGCATGTGCATGTCACTACTCACAAACTCCATTTGATAGGATAATGAGACCTAAAAGCATGGTAAAACTGAAAAATATGTTTAGAGCTAAACAGTGTAATTATTGCATGAAATTTTGTCATATCAATAAACATTGTTGAGGAAGGCTCATTAGGAACCTTCATGTGCTCCCTAAGAACCCAAGTTCATTTGGGTACCTAAAAATAATACTTAAATTGTGATTTTATAGGTATGCCTCAAGTGCACTATAAAAGAAAATGTTTGGCTTATAGATAGTGGATGCCCAAGGCATATGACCGAAAACAAAGAACTATTCAATAACATTAAAAGTATTAATGGTGGTAAGGTAACCTTTGGAAACAATGCTAAGGGTAAGGTAATTGGCATTGGCTCCAATGGTATTAATAAAACTACTTTCATTGAAGATGTTTTACTTGTTAATGGTTTGAAATATAACTTGTTAAGTGCAAGTCATTTATGTGATAAGGGAAACCAAGTAATCTTTACCTTAAATGAATGTCTTGTCACCTCTTTTAGTGGCCAAGAGATATTCAAAGGAAGTAGAGATATCAATACTTACTTAATAGACTTACACAAAATATATAATCTTTCCTCTAAGTGTCTTATAACTACTAGTGATGAATATTGGTTGTGGCATAGAAGGCTTGGTCATGCAAAAATGGATTTAATTCAAAGCCTTAGCAAAGGAGAACGAGTAAGTGGACTACCAAAAGTCAAATTTGAAAAGAATAAGACATGTGAACCTTGCCAAAGGGGAAAACAACACAAGTCCTCCTTCAAATCCAAAAATATTGTAAGTACCTCGAAGCCTCTACAACTTTTGTATTTAGATATTTTTGGACCTACTATGCTTTTGTCATCATCGATGATTACTCTAGATTCACTTAGGTAATTTTCTTAGCTCAAAAGAGTGATGTTTTTGAATCTTTTAAAAACTTTGCTAAAAGAGTTCAAAATGAAAATGGATATTTTATTTCAAAAATAAAAAGCAATCATGGCAAAGAATTTGAAAATAAAAACTTTGAAGACTTTTGTCTAGAACATGGTATTTCACAAAATTTTTCAACTCCTAGGACGCTTCAACAAAATGGGGTAGTCAAAAGGAAAAATCAAACTTTAATTGAAATGGCTCGAACAATGCTCAATAAGTATAGGTTACCAACCTACTTTTGGGCCGAAGCCACTAATACTGCATGTTATATTTCAAATCGAGTTTTCAAAAGACCACTCTTAAATAAAACTTCTTTTGAGTTATGGAATGAAAGAAAGCCCATGGTATCATACTTTAGAGTATTTGGATGCAAGTGTTTCATATTAAATACCAAGGAAAACCTTGGAAAATTTGCCTCTAAATCCGATGAAGGTATCTTTTTAGGATACTCCACCTCTCGTAAAGCTTATAGAGTCTTTAATAAAAGGCCATTGGTTGTTGAAAAATCTATGCATGTTGTTTTTGATGAATCTAGTAAGCTTGATCTTGTGAAAGGTAGTGTTTTTGATGATATCGTAGGTACAATGGAAAAGTTTGATCTTGATTATAAGAAAGATGAAAATGATCAAGAAAACACATATCAAGATGTCTCTCTACCTCAAACTGAAGAGCAAGACAAACAAGAGCTTCCCAAGGAATAAAAAATGACAAAAGATCACCCTAAGGAACAAATCATTGGTGATCCTACTAAAGGAGTAAGTACTAGATCTCATCTCAAACTTTTAGATTCTAACCTTGCTTTTGTCTCTCAAATTGAACCTAAAAATATTGATGAGGCTCTTGATGATGAATATTGTGTGATTGCTATGCAAGAGGAACTCAACCAATTTGAGAGAAGTAAGGTGTGGACCTTAGTTCCTAGACCTAAAGAGCATCAAATCATTGGTAGTACATGGGTAATTAGAAATAAACTAGATGAATAAAGTTCAATAACTAGGAATAAGGCTAGGTTAGTTTTAAAGAGTTATAATCAATAAGAAGGAATAAATTATGATGAGACCTATACTCCGGTAGCTAGATTAGAAGCCATAAGAATTCTTTTAGCATTTGCATGCCATGTGAATTTTAAACACTTTCAAATGGATGTCAAAAGTGCTTTCTTAAATGGTTTTATAGAAGAAGATGTTTATATAGAACAACCACCAGGTTTTGAAAGCCATAAATTGTCCAATCATATTTTTAAACTTTAAAAAGCTTTGTATAGTTTGAAACAAGCTCAAAGAGCTTGGTATGAAAGACTAAGTTCTTTCCTTTTAGAAAATAATTTTTCAAAGGGAAATGTTGACACAACATTATTTACTAAAAAGCATAAGCATAATATTCTAATTGTTCAAATTTATGTTGATGACATCATATTTGGGTCTACTAATGAATTGTTTTGCCAAGAATTGGCTAAGTGTATGACTAGGGAATTTGAAATAAGCATGATGGGTGAGCTTAAGTTCTTCCTTGGTTTACAAATAAAACAAAGAAGTGAGGGCATATTCATCAACCAATCCAAGTATGCCAAAGACTTAATCAAGAAATTTGGAATGGAAGGATGCAAAAATGTCAAGACTCCAATAAGTGCATCAACAAAATTGGAAAAAGACGAAAGGGTAAGAGCATTAATGAAGAGCTCTATAGAGGTATGATCGGATCACTCTTATATCTTACTACCTCTAGGCCCGATATAATGTACAGTGTATGCTTATGTGCTAGATTTCAATCGTGTCCTAAAAAATCACATTTGAATGCTGTGAAAAGAATCTTAAAATATTTACATGGAACATTGCATCTAGGTTTATGGTATCCTAGAAATTCATCCTTTCATATCATAGGATATTCAGATGCAGACTATGCCGACAGTTTTTTGGATAGAAAGAGTACTTCAGGCATTTGTCACTTTATTGGTGAATGCTTAGTTTCTTGGTTTAGCAAGAAACAAGTTTCGGTTGCTCTTTTTACCGCTGAAGTGGAATATATGGTAGTACGATGTTGTTGTACTCAAATCCTATGGATGAGACAACAATTTAAGGATTATGGTCATAGTTTGGACCATATACCCATCAAATGTGACAATACAACTGTCATAAACCTATCTAAGAATCTCATTCAACACTCTAGAAGTAAGCATATTGACATAAGACATCATTTTCTTAGAGATCAATTCAATATGGAGATGTTGTATTAGAATTTATCGATACAAACAATCAATTGACAGATATTTTCACGAAGTCTCTTAATGAAGAAAGATTTAACTTTATAAGAAGAGAGATTGGTATGCTTGATGAATTAACTTTATCTTAAGTATGATTGTCTATTGTCAACCTTGAATGTTAATTTCCTTCATATGATGTCTTTCATTATCTAATCTTTTAAAGTATGAAGTGGTTAACATGATGGGAATATATGTTATAAGGCATAGAAGCATCTTAGAAATCTTTTAATCTTATTTTTGACTTAGTTTTATAAATTGAAAGATTTAAGGAAATTCATGCCCGTGACATATAGTCACGACCGTGATCATAATCGCCAAAAGTTCTTGTAACTTTCACGCCTTGCTTCATGACATCCTTCACGGCTGGAGGTAGTGAAGACTATTTATCACGCCATTAACTCTTTTCTTTCACTCCCTTGAAACTCTTTATTCACACTCGTGATATTTTTTCACGACCGTGAACATTAACATCAAATAATTACAGAACCATTCACGCTTTGTTTCACGCGTTGGCTCACGGTCAGAAGTAATGAAGATTGCACTTCACGATCGTGACTCTTTTTATCACCACAGTGAGATTCATAACTAACGCCCGTGACTATTTAATGTCATGACTGTGAATCGATTCATATCCTTTATCACAGCTAGAGTTCCTCTTTAACAAACTGTGACCACGACTATTCATGCCCGTGATGGACGATTCATGACCGTGAATTTGTCAACTATAAAATAGGATTTTTGCCATTTTTCTCACTTTCAACTTTAAAAATTCTCTCAATTAAAGCTCTCATTCAATATTTCTCACAAAATCCAGCCTCCTCATATCCTTCTCCATCTATAAAATACTTCAAAACTCTTTCTCTTTAAAGAATCATAACATCTCAAGGTTGTTCTCAAATCCTTGGTCAGAAATTCATTCTCCAAAATCCCTTTCCAAAATTATCAATGGAACCCGGCTTATCAAAAGGCACAGGGAAGAAATCCCATGCTCCGAGATGCCACACGGACTACCTTCTCAACATCATTCAGGGGCATTGTCATCTAAGATACGTTGTTCTAAAAAACAGACCCTTACTTTCGTCGTGTTTCTTCTAGAGGAGTGCTGTCAGGACTCTCGGTCTTGAGACAAGCATGACAGAACAATTGCAAGTTTTTCACTTTAAGGAATTTGTAGACATTCATTGGCCAATGCTAAGGGAACCAACTCTCGAGTTCCTTAGCACTTTGCAAGTCTCTCCCACCGGAATAATCAAATTCCAACTCCGTAAGCATCTGAACACTCTCATAGTGGCAGAGTCTAGCACTATCTTCAAACTTCCCTTAGATGGCATTCTCAATGAGAGTGAAGTGGAATTATATGCCAATCCGGCATGGACTCATTTTGGGTTGGAATGTAGCTAGCATGTGAAGAAAACAAAAAGCACACATCTTCGGTCTCTTGTGCATAAATATTTACATAGGTTTCTTACCTATAGTATCTTTACTAGAGGAGATAGCAATGAGGCCATCCAAAAATTAGAGCTTTTCCTATTGGAGATGTCACAAAAAGGTCTAACCGTGGCTCTGTCTCGCTGGTTTGCAAATCATTTTCTCTCAATTGCAATAAAGCCATTGGGATATATCTTGATTAGAGGGTATGTGACTCACGTTGCAATTGAGCTCAGGTATCTAAAACTCGATGAGCATAATTATAATCTAATTCCAGCACATCCTCGAGAGCGGCTAGATGTGGAGTCTTTCATAAAGATAGGAGCAGCTGTTAGCATTATTTATGAGAATAATGTCTATTACAATTTCACCACTTCAGTTGGTGAAATTGATTGGGAAGACCAGGATTCTGATGATTTCAAAGGTGGTCTTCAGGGTATCCAGCAACAAAAATGAGCCCGAGTCAAAACAGCAACCCCAGAGGTTGAGCAAGAGGTTGGTAAAACATCGGCTTGTACCACACTAAGCTTGGCGCAGCAGGTTGCTGATCTTTTAGCACCTCACTTTGACCTAATGCAGGCTTCCATTGATGAGAGGTTGGAAAACCTCAAAGACTTTATGGAATCTCGTATGGATAGCCTTAAGGCAGAGGTAGCATGCCTTAGAGATGGTCTGTCAGGTTTGAAACCTAATTAGAGTCCTAGTTTTTTCGTGTACTAGTTTTTTCATGTACTAGTTTTATTTTTAAGGATGTAGGACTTTAATTTATATTTTTAAACTTTGTAATCTTTCTCTTTCTTTTAATACAATTACCTCATTATCATTTTATTTTTTATGGTTTGTTGATGACAAAAGGGGGAGAACCTAGCAAGATATGCAAATGTGTAGAAAAAGGCAAATGTGTCGTATAACATATACCTCACATATACCTTGCATAATACTTAACTAGTTAGCAAACAAATTTGACATACCTAACATATACCTCACATATACCTTGCATAATACCTAACTAGTTAGCAAACGACTTTGATATACCTAATATATACCTCACATATACCTTGCATAACACCTAACTAGTTAGCAAACAACTTTGATATACCTAACATATACTTTGAATATACCTAACTAGTTAAGCAAACAACTTTGATATACTTTGGATATACCTTGCATATACCTAACTAGTTAGCAAACAACTTTGATATACTTTGAATATACCTCGCATATACCTAACTAGTTAGCAAAGATCCATGTTATACGTCGTTCAATTCTCACACTCTATTATTTTTGTCTTAAGCATCTTTTGAGGGGGAGACTTCTCAAAAGCACATATTGCTAGATTATTTGTCACCATCAAAAAGGGGGAGATTGTTAAACCTTGAAGACCTTGAAGGGTATTTCTGTCATTTTGATGCTAACAAATAAAATAGCAATAATGTATTTAACAATGCTTATGTTCTAAGTTTGTTGAACAGGATATATCTTGAATAAAATATGATGCAAGAATGAAAGACAACTTTTGAAGATCAAAATAAGAAGAAATAGCAAAGTCACGCCCGTGACTACTTATGTCATGCCTGTGATATAACTTAGCGCTAACTCTCCAACATTTAAAGTTCACAGCCATGAAGGATTAGCAACATGCTCTGAGCATTTCTTCTACTGTTTGTATAGTCCTCTCTGATTGGTCATCAATTTGTGGGTGGAATGTAGTACTGAAGTTCATTTTTGTTCCCAATGCATCTTGTAGACTCACCCAAAAATGTGAAGTAAACTATGAATCTCTATCAGACACAATTGATGCTGGAATACCATGTAATCTGACTATCTCATTCACATATAATTTTGCCAAACTCTCGAGTGTACACCCCCATCTAATATGTAAAAAATGTGCTAACTTGGTTAATTGTCAATAATTACCCATATTGCCTCATTTTTTCGTGGAGTTCTTGGCAATCTATAAATAAAATCCATCATTATCTTCTCCCATTTCTATTTTGGAATTGGCAATGGATGTAGCTTACCAACTGGTGTCTGATGTTCAATTTTAATATGCTGACATGTCAAGCATTTAGAAACATATTCTGCTATGTCTTTCTTCATTCTTCGCCACCAGTAATGAGGTCTTAAGCAATGATACATCTTGGTTATCCCTCGGTGCATTGTATAAGGTGTATTATATGCCTCTTATATTATTTTTCTAGCCCAAATTATCAGTGTCTGGAACATATATGCACGACTTCAACATCAGTGTATCATCCTGCAAATAAAACTTCGTATTGTTTCCCTTCTTTACCATCTCAATTTTCTCACACAATGGAGGATCTCTACCTTATGATTCTTTGATCCTCTCCTTTAGTATAGGTTTGACTTGAAGAGTAGTAATCAGTAATCCTCCATCATGCATATTTAATTCAACATTCATAGATCATAATTGAATGAAATATGGAAAAGAGGATGCTTGCAAGTGAGCTACACTGCTATTGGACTTCCTGCTCAATGAATTGGCTACTACACTGGCTTTCCCCATATGATATTTAATTGTGCAGTCATAATCCTTCAATAACTCTAACCATTGCCTCTATGTCATATTTAACTCTTTCTATATCAATAAGTAACCCAAACTTTTATGGTTTGTAAAGATCTAGAATGTCTCACCATACAGATAATGCCTCCAAATCTTCAATGCAAATACAATTGCGGCCAATTCTAAATCATGCACTAGATATGAGATATCATATGGTCTCAGTTCTCTGGATGCATAAGTTATCACCTTGCCATGCTGCATCAATACACATCCCAAGCCTAGGTGAGAAGCATTACAATATATTGTAAATCCACTTGTACCTGTAGGAATAGCCAACACTTGTGCTGAGGTTAACCTCTTTTTTATCTCCTCAAAAATCCTTTGGCATTTTCAAGCCCATTTAAAAAGCACATTTTTTTCTAAGTAATTTAGTCAAAGGGCTAGCAATTAAGGAGAATTCATCAACAAGTCTACGATAGTATCTGGCTAAACCCAGAAAACTACGCACTTCTAAAATATTTTTAGGAGCTTCCCAATTTACCATGACCTCTATTTTCTTTGGGTCTACCTCTATGCCCTTACTCGATACGATGTGTCCAAGAAGAACCAAATGATCTAACCAGAATTCGCATTTACTCAATTTAGCAAACAGTTGTTGCTCTCTCAAAGTTTGCAACATAATTTTTAAATGTTGTTCATGTTCTCCCCTATTCTTTGAGTACACCAATATGTCATCAATAAATTATATCACAAATTTGTCCAGATATGGTTAAAAAAATTTATTCATTAATGTCATAAATGCAGCTGGAGCATTTGTTAACCAAATGGCATTACTAAAAATTCATAATATCCATACCTGGTTTAAAAGGCAGTCTTTGAAACATCTATTGCAACCACCTTAAGCTGGCAATAGCTTGATTTCAAATCAATCTTGGAGAATATTTACGCTCCTTGCAACTAATCAAACAAATCATCTATTCTGGGCAATAGATATATGTTCTTGAATGTCATTTTGTTAAGTTGTCTATAGTCAATGCACAATCTCATGGTTCCATCTTTCTTTTTAACAAATAATATTAGAGTTCCCCAAGGTGATACACTAGGTCTAAGATACCCTTTATCAAGCAATTCCTGCAGTTGGATCTTCAATTCTTTCAACTCAATTGGGGTCATTTTATAAGGTGACATCAATATTGGCATTGTTTTTTATATCATTTCAATAGTGAATTTTCTCTCTTTATCTGGTAGTAAACCATGTAGATCATCTGAGAATACATCAAAAAATTCTCTTACCACTGGTATATTTTCAAGCAAGCTATCAGTGGTTCTAGTATCAGTCATATAATGGCCCGAATACTGGGTTAGTCATAAACTGTAGTTTCCGAAATTGGTCAGTATACATTTGGGGGTCAAAAATACACTCGTGGGTGAAAAGTGTTTTATTTAATCATTGGAAAATAAAGGTTATGACTAGTCCAGGGGTAAAAATTGGAGTGAAAATGAGGTCAAATAAGTCATCAAAAGTCAACACTAAGAAAAAAAGGGATCCGGTTTAATTAATAAAGTAGTTGACCATACTTTGATTAGACTATGAAAAATAGCAAATGACATGGAAAAATTTATTTTAAAACATAGATAGACTCTAAAAAATATTTAGGATTATTTGACAGTGAAAAAGAAATTTTACGGTAACACCGAAAATTGATTTATCAGCTAATTGAGTTGAAAATTTTTTTGTAGGCATATAAATATATTTTATGAATTATGAAATTCAATTTGGGTGAAATTGAGCTTGGAAAGTGAGAGAAATAATTTATAGTGCTTAATTAGGCCTAAATGGGTTGAGTTTTGTTTGGCCTAAGCCTACCCATCTTAACTCACTATATAAAGGCTTAAATATCAGAATTATCTAGAGAGAATTCTGCAACTCCTTCGCCAAACTCCCTTGCTTGGCAGAACCATATTTTTCCCATTTCTGCTCTAAATTTCTTCCATTTTCTTCAATTTTTACACCAAAATCAAATACCCTAATATAAATTTAGCCTCCCTAGTAGCTAGTGGAAGTCTCTAATCTTTATTTGGAGGGCTAGAGTGGAAGAAAATAAAAGGAGACAAATTAAGATATAAATATTAATGGTTCAAATAGGCAATTTAAGGTATGTAGATGATAATTATGAAGTTAAATTGAGTTAGAAAAGCAAAATAATTATGGATTAATAGAGTGTGAATTTCAGCCATGGTAGGTGCACAAGGAAGTGAAGGTGCTTCCAAGGAAAAGGCTAAGGAAAAGGAATCCTAGGAAGGCCAAAGGAAGAAAATAAGGTTAGTGATTTCCAAATCTACCTATTTCCATTGTTAAACTATGAATTAGGGTTATAAAAATTAGAAATTTTGTGTGTTTTCCATGTAATTGATAATTGATACTTAAAACATGATTAGGAGATTATAAAAAGTGGATTATAATGGTTAAATTCAATTAAAAAAATTATTTAGAGAAACTTTGAAAATATGACCATATTATGTGTAAAAATGAATATTAAGACATAATTATATTTTAGTGTAATATTATGATATATATGGAATAATTGATGTATAAATTAGTGAAATGAATATTTAGAAGGTGAAGTAAAACTTTTAATGATGAAAATTTAATGTAGGCCAAAATATGAAGAAGAAAAAGGAATTATTAATTTCTTTGCTAATTAAATAAAAATTAAGTCATAAAATGTAAGAAAACATGATATTGAGTATGTAGAAATTTATTGCAAATTTTTAAAATATATATTGAATATTTTTCTAATTATTGATTATTTTATGCATGAAATAAAATAAAATAGATAAAGTGTGTTTAGTGATTTTAATGATTTAATTGATTATTAATGATGAAATCTTGATAGATTAGAATGGAAAGTGTGGAAAAAGACTATAGTTATGGTTGAATAAAATGTTAGGTGATTAATAATGTTAAATAAATGGAACTTATAAATTTAATGGAAATTGAATTAAATGAATAAAGTATTGTCCTTAATTATTTTTCTAATGGTTAAATCTAGCCCATGATATAATTAGCTAGTCATAGGGACACCATTACCATGGTACAGGTCATGGCAACTCGCTTATGTAGGTCAATGACGATCTACTTTGGTGATAGTAATTTAGTGATCAGTGTACAATGTAATGCTCGGATGGTCTTTCGGGGTCACTCTTCAGTATAGTGGACTTTTGGAGTCCATATTCCATATATCTGGTCCGAATATTTTCTATCAGATTGAAATTAGGGGCAAATGTGAATAAAAGTAGTAAAAATGATAAATATGAAAAAAAAATAAAATAAAAGCGGAAAATATGATAAAAGTGATAAATATGGTAAAAATGATTTAAGTGAAAATTATGATAAAAATAATATATGTGATAAATATGATAAATATGATAAAAGTGATAAGAATGATAAAATTGGTATAATAATAATAATAATAATGATAAAAGTGATTAATATGACAAAAATAGTAAAATTGCAAAATGAACTTTAAGTGAAAGAAAAATGTTAAGTTATGTAGTTAAAAGGAAAATAAATAAAATAGTTAGTGACATGATTGTAAATAATTGGAAATTTAGGAACCAAAATAAAATTTGTAGCTAAGCAAAAATTAAAAAGAAAAAAAAAAGAAACAAGAAAAGAATGATAGTAGCGGGAAAAGAATAGGAGCAAACGTATAAACTTTGGGAGCAGATGGAAGAACAAAATAATAGTAGGTTATTATTAAGTATGACATGTATATATATATGTATGGATATGGAGTTTTAGGAATGAAATTTTGTATATATATATTATGATAAAAAATATTTATGAATTATTATATTTATAAAGAATGGAATGTTGACTTGTAGTTGAATAGAGAATATTTTGTATTATATTTGTACTATTGTGCCCAAAAATGGGCTGTGAATTATTTGCAATGCAGGTGAGTAATTAATTTATAGCCGTTATACTGCCGAAATATTTGAAAAATAAAAATGATTAATAAAGTGCTAATAATATTATGGTCATTAAATTAAGTAAAAGAAAAAAATTGCACACGTCGCCTATAATCACATAAGCTTAAGTAATGTATGTATAGAATGATTGTGGCTAGAAAAATTGCATTGTTTGAGGTTGATGCCATAATTTTGGATCTCTCTAAGGTTGTGAAGCCTCATGTAAAGGGAGATAGGCCCTAATGCGAAATGTAGGTCCCGAAATATCTCAAGAGGGGAGGAATTTAGCTTTTAAGAATTTCTTATCTTTTCAAAATGACTCACATTTTTCAATATGCTAATAATATTCTAATACTAGGCAGAAAATATTCACAAAAATAATTTAAAATTTCTTTTCACAAAATCAAAGTTTGTAACTAGAAATATTTATCAACCTCTAAAATCAGTTTTTGTCAAATAAATCACCTTTTTTATGTACAACAAAAACATCAAACAAATTTAAGCAAAAATATTTTTGCTAAAACATTTTTAAAACACCTTTTGATATAAAAGTCAAATCTAAATTTTTTCTAGAAAATCATAATATTCAAGATGAAAATGAGAAAAAGGAGAATAGCTTGACAATCTTGAATTTATAGTAGTTCTATGACGCCCTACTTATATATATTAGGAATAATCTCATATATATAAATAGAATGCCACAAGATTTACTAAATACATTTGTTCGAATTAAAACTTTTTCATTTTAAATAATTTAATCCATTTATTTATATTGGTTTAGGTAAGTCGTTCTAACTAACAATATATATGTATATCATCATGTTGTATACACATATGGCACCAGATTATATTACATAATTGTTTACATATACAATATTAATATATGAGACATATCTACCACAATCCATACCCATAGTCAAATTCAAAAAAAAACATGATAAGTAACCAACCCTCTAACTACATCTTTTGTGCTTCCGCTGATATGGACTTGGATTTCTTCTTGACCAACTTTACTCTTGACCAACTTTACTATCTACTATCTACAGCTCCAGTTTCTGCGTGAGAAGAATCCATGCTAAGCTATCTCTAACTTAGTGGTACATATAAGTATTAAAGTCTTCCCTAGGCAGTCACACAAATGCATGTCTCAAATAAAATCATGGCACATTAAATTTTATTACATATTTGTCATATAAAATAAATAAATACATAATATAAAAGAATAAACATAATAACCATATTCAATAATTAAATTCGCACCACCTCAGATAAACATTTCATATTTTGTTACTTTTATCAATTAATAAATTTTCATATTTCATTCTATGGTTTATTAGCCTAAAATCTCGTTCCCGGACTGTCTGGATACGGGGTGTAAAATAGGGGCGCTCGCGGAGCTTAAGCCACCCTACTCTCTAAAATCTCAAGTTAAGGGCGCTCGTGGAGCTTTAGCCACCTTGACCTAGTATAATCATGTTATTTGTGTGTAATTAGGATTGGGGTGCTCTCAAAGCTATAACCACCATGTCTTTGAATCATATCAATATCGATACCATAATTCCCCCTTAATAGTGTACCATCTATCCTATGTTAGTCCTCAGGTAGAGAAATGGGCAATTAAAACTATTAATTAATTGTTTTTATCATGTTATTACTTGCCATAATCAATTCTCATTTCGTATTAACGTAATTACAAGTTCACAATTTATTTCAAACCCATGTAATAACATGATATTCCATCAAATATTACCATAGCATTAAATTCCTAATTAATAAATTTTTTTATAATTTAAAACAATGTAATAATATATTATTTTATCATGATGATATATAATTTGTTATGCACACATAAACATGCATCAGGGCAAACCATAATACATATATGTACAAACCTTGATAGTTTTTTTTTTCTTTTCCAAATCTACACTCAGAGCTTGTTCACTTTTGTTGTTCTTCCTCTTGTTGAGATCCTAATTCAAAAATATAAATAATTAATACCTTGATAAAATACTTCTTCTTAATATAGTTTAAATAAATAGCTACAATTTCATTTAAGTTGGAACAAGATCTCTTAGGACTATTGGATCTATAACTTTTTCTAAACTTATCCAATTTATATGATTCTTATTTCTAATCACATTTAACATGTAATACTATAGAATATTAAAATTTTAGAATTTTTGAAGTATTACACAATTTTTAGTATAATTTTAAATGTTGCTCTATTTTCTACCCTTAGGCAGTTTTGGGATACTATCTTTAAAAATTTATATCTTTTACTGTGTCTATTCAATTATTATGAAACTTTTTAGAAAGTTATATAAGTTAATTTAGAATATTTTTTATATTTACCTTATTTTCATATTCCACCTCTAAGGTTCTCAAATACTAGAGGATCTATAATTGGTTCAAAATCGAATGACAACCTGACCAGTTCACTTGTTAAGGTCATAACTCACAAAATAAATAAAATTTTAAGGTAAGACTTTCACATAAACTTAGATAAGATATAAAAATAAAACTTGTATGTTTTGAACTTGGCTAATTCGGTCTAAAAATAGGTCAAATATGAGGACGAAATTACCAGAGCTACACAGGTATGTGAAACTAGCTCAATCAAGGAACAATCATAGTTCATTTCACTATAACTCAACCTACACAAGCGATATTTATACAAAATTTGGTAGAGACCTAGAACACAATTAGGGATACAAATTTTATGTAAGTAACCTTAGATTCAGCCCTTAAGATGATCAAATTAAGCAAAAACCATGGAGTATCTTGTTGATACTCTTCTAGGGACCAATCTCACTCAAATGACCATTTCTATTCATATACTCAAAATCATTCAATAAAATTTGGTAGACAGATACAAAAGACATAAATGAACAACTTTTATGTTTGACATTTCTCCAAATTTGGTTCATATGGCAGTAAAACATAGAGTGACATATACTGCAGTAACATAACCTAAAAAGCTCTAATAACATAATAACAATAGGAAAGAGATTACTTACCAAGAACATATTTATTTGGAATGATTTTGATATAAATATTGAGTGAAATCATGAAGAATTGGGGCTGTTATTGGGAGGAACGAAAGTGATGATGATAGATAGATAGAAGAGTGTAGAAGTTAGGATAAAATGGAGTAAAGGAAATCTTAATTGACTTCAGCCCCTCTTCTCCCAATTTTTTTTTCTCCTTTGCCCTTTTCTATTATTATTATTATTATTATTATTATTATTATTATCACATATTTACTTATATCCAGTCCCTTTAATTTTTACCAAAAGTACAATTTAATTATATGGTCTAATTTAATTAAATTTATCATGTCAATTATTTTATTTTATTTTAATTTCTAAGTTAGTCATTTATTCCATCTATTTTAATTTATATTGTCCATCATGTGTTTTCTATGTATACCACATACTTATTCTAATTAAACTCTAATTAGTGGGTGTTACAAGTTTGACCTTTTACCTACATCTACTCCTTAAAACACACTCTTTAGAGTTTTTCCTTCACTAATGATTCTTTTCAAGGGCAAGAATCAAGCTAAATACAGCCGAAGAGTTCTATCTAACTCTCTTGAGCCTAAACCCAAGCTTTTACAAAATAAAATTTGAAAACACTTGATTAGCTTTTATCCCAAATATGTTAACCAACCCAACAACCAAGTTTTTAATCTTAACTTGGAAACTAATCCATAAATAAATTACTTACAAGCTCAAAAACAATTCTACAATTGATGAACTAGATCTAAGATGGAGAATATCTAAGAATGAAGCTCAAATGGAAGGAAAATAATTTAAGGAGAGTATAAGACTTTTCTCTTGTGAAATCTTTGATTTTCCAACATTTGAAATGTTCTTTCAACAAGTATTTATGGTTTTGGTGCCAAAAACTAGCAAATAGAGACATTCGTATTTTATAAAAACTAGTCGTTATTTTGTCTTTTTGTAAAAAAACTGTCAGTTATAAAATTAGAATACTCGATTAGAATATTCGACTAGAATATACTATTATAAAACTACTTTTCTAACTAAAAAAATACTTCATCTTAAAAACTTTTATACTTTGAGCTAAACTTTTAAACACTAATCAATATGACTTTACATTCAATAACCTAATGCACCTCTTCTTGCATATGTGTCCATTTGTTAGAGGAGTGCTCTAAAGGCAATAACCTTTAGCACTTATTGTACAAATTTATTTGATTAATAAAAGGTTTTTTCATTAATTGGTTGTTCATTTGATATATGAATTGATAGTGATCTTCAATCAATTAATGAAGTCCTTGATACATAATATAACATGAAGGAAATCATGATGAGATCATGATATTGAGATTCTTATCATGTGTAATTATGTTAGTATCAAAATTATCCCTAGTCAAGGATTAATAAGACGGGACATTGTTAATCCGGACAGACTAGCACATGTTACACTCCTTGATTGGATCGAGTAGTAGATCTCATAATCTGTAAACATTAGATGTTTATAATTAACATGTGGATGCTTGCTAAGTATAGCTAAGTATATTTGATGACCGGCTATGAGACAATCATATGGATAATCTAATCAAATGTTAATGATAATCTCATCATAGCAATGGTGCAAGTATCCTTAGACTTGAGGTACTCAAGGATATCTTAGATATTGATTATGTATTTTGACATTATTCCTTGTTGCCTCACCGAGGTTGCTCATAAGGTGGTGATTGGATACAGCTTGAGGTATTCAAAGGTAATTGGGTAACCAACAAAGGATTCACCACTATTAATAGAAGGAGTGTATACCCATAGCCTTTTATCGTGGTCATTACTCGGGAATCTCTGGCCGGAGTGGAAATTGTTAGAGGAATGCTCTAAAGGCAATCACTTTTAGCACTTATTGTACAAATTTATTTGATTAATAAAAAGTTTTTTCATTAATTTGATGTTCATTTGATATATGAATTGATAAGTGATCTTAAATCAATTAATGAAGTCCTTGATACATAACATAGCATGAAGGAAATCATGATGAGATCATGATATTGAGATTATTATCATGTGTAATTATGTTAGTATCAAAATTATCCCTAGTCATAGGATTAATGAGACGAGACATTATTAATCCACACTCTTTAATTAGATCGAGTAGTAGATCTCATAATCTATAAACATGAGATGTTTAGAGTTAACATGTGGATATTTGCTAAGTGTAGCTAAGTACATTGGATGACCAACTATGAGACAATCATATGGACAATTTATTCAAATGTCAATGATAGTCTCATCATAGAAATGATGCAAGTATCCTTAGACTTGAGGTACTCAAGGATATCTTGAATATTGATTATGTATTTTGACACTATTCCTTATTGCCTTAGAGAGGTAGCTCATAGGGTGGTGATTAGATACAGCTTGAGGTATTCAAAGGTAATTGGGTAACCAACAAAGGATTCACCACTCTTGATTGATGGAGTGTATACCCATGGCCTCTTGTCGTGGTCATTACTAGGGAATTTCTGGCTGGAGTGGAAATGTCATAAAGATAGTCTTCAATGACATATCTAATAGAGTAATGAGCCTTAAGGACAAGAACTAACATTTCTTGGACTAGACGTGATGTAGTCAGTCTAGTGAAAATTGACACATGTCCATACTCTGAACCAAGTGGGGTATAGAATGGTGAAAAGAATAATTACACGGAAATTGTCTATGGAAAGGTTCGTAGTCAAACCACTGACTTTCCGATCAATTGGGGGTCATGATGTATAGCTAGATACCGCTCATGACTTGCTTAAATTAATTGTTAATTAAAGTGGCCAACATAACTGGGAACCTAATGGGTCACACGCATTGAAGATATGGAGAATGAGTAAAATGGTTATGGACAGGATCTAAAATATGAGAGAATTATTTCGGGATGGATCGCGATAAGATCGCATGAAAAAATCGTTCGGGAGGGTCACGGGCCCGTACGCACCCATGCGGGCTAGGCAAGCTGCTGGCTTGCCTAACGAGCCAGCTGGGCTACCCATTAGCACTCCACAGCAGGCCCAACCCGCTGCTGCCTCCCACCCGTTGGCCAACGGCATATTTTGGCCTTAATTGGGCCAATTATGGCCAATTACTATTCATTCATTTTCCTTTTCTCCATTTTTGACTTTTCATCTTTTCTTTGAATTTGATTCAAATAGAAAAGACATCAAATGGCAGAAAATAGACATTAAAATATTTTTTTTGTGAAAAAAATATTTTTAAGACAACAAAATTCTCTCAAGAACACTTTTAAAGCTAGCACTTTGAATTTGTTCAAACCATTTCTCTTGATAGTTTCTTCTTCATTCTTCACGTGGATTATCATTAGAGACATCCTAGTTTGGATTGTTGTGGTTTGCTACAACCCAACAAAGTGAAGATTTGAAAAATAAATAAGAAATAACAAGGTATAAATTAGTCTCAGGGACAAGAACTAACATTACTTGGACTAGACGTGAGGTAGTCAATCTAGTGGGAGTTGACACATGTCTATACTCTAAACCAAATGGGGTATAAAATGGTGAAATGAATAATTACATGGAAATTGTCAATGGAAAGGTTCATAGTCAAACTATTGACTTTCCAGTCAATTGGGGATCATGGTGTGTTGCTAGATACTGCTCATAAGTTGCTTAAATTAATTATTAATTTCAGTGGCCAATATAATTGGGAACTTAATGGGTCACACGCATTGAAGATATGGAGAATGAGTAAAATGGTTTTGGATGGGATCCAAAATATGAGGGAATTATTTTGGGATGGATTGCAATGTGATCACATGGAAAAAAAGTTCAGGAGGGTCACGAGCCTGTGCGGGCTAAACATGCTGCTGGCCTGCCTAGCGGGATAGTTGGGCTGCCCAACGGCAGCCCGCAGCAGGCCCAACACGCGTTTGTTTGCTTCCCGTTAGCCAACGGGTGAATTTGGCCTTAATTAGGCCAATTATGGCCATTAAGCACATTCACTATTCATTCAATTCCTTTTCTTCATTTTTGACTTTTAATCTTTTCTTTGAATTTGATTCAAATAGATAAGATATCAAATGACAGAAAATAGACATGAAAATATTTTTTTCGAAAAAAATATTTTTAAGACAATAAAATTCTCTCAAGAACTCTTTCAAAACTAGCACTTTGAATTTGTTCAAATCATTTCTTTTCATAATTTTTTCATCTTTCTTCGCATGGATTATCATTAGAGACATCCTAGTGTGAATTGTTGTGGTTTTCTACAACCCAACAAAGTGAAGATTTTAATAACAAATAAGAAATTACAATGTATAATTTCTAACCTCTATATTTATATAAATTAGTTTTCATGGTACAAGTATGATCTTTTGTTTCGGATTTTGAAAATTTTATTTTTCTACTGCGTTTATGAATGTGATTCATTCTTTAAAACCCAATAATGGTATCAGAGCCCCTTTGTGTCCATGAAAATTAGTTTTAATTGAAAGTCTAATGGGATTACATATTTTTGATGATTTTGGATCAATAGGTTTTGAAAAATTGAAATTGATTTTTAAAATATGTTTTACACATTTTTTTCTTTCTCTAATATGATCATGGGATGATTAAGGATGATGATTTTGATTGAAAAATGATTTTAATGTGATTAAAATAATTAATTTAGGATTTATTTCAAAAATGTCTAAAATTGCCTTGTTTATGAATATGTATTATTGTTTGACTTAAATGATGGGGTTGGTTATATTTTTTTTTTGTAATTTGATTATAAAAAAAATTATTTAGACATATTGAAAATGTGTTTATGCCTTGGATTAAAAATTATTTTAATTAATTTTTCAAACAAATACAAAAAAGGGATTGTTTGAGCATACTCAGTGAGACTATTTTGTTAGATTTTTTTTGTATATATTTATTTTGTTTCCAACACCTTGTGGATGTTATATGTATGCTAAAATTATTTTGCACATATTTAAAATTTTAAAAAAATTCTAGATGTCGGATGAGTCATTTTGAGTGTCTAAGTATGTTGGTTCATTTGGCTTAGTAATTTTAGCTTATTCCAAAAATATTTTAATTTTGGCTTGTTTCTAAAATATTTTGATGAACTTGAGTTGACCTAAAGATGATTAGAATGATGATTTGAAGTTTTAGAATTTTTGGAAATTAATTTTGAATTAATTTAAATTGAGCGATTGTAATTCTAGTACGACTAGAAATTGGTATGTATATTAAAATTAAATTGTTTAATTTTAACATCATAAAATTATGATTTTAAGGAAAATTAATTTTGAATTAATTCTAGAAATATGGAATTTAATTTAATTTGATTAAATATTAAATTTTACTTTAAAATGACATACAAAATTAAATTAACTGAAAGAACACAAGTAAGCAATTTCGGTTCAAGCATTGAATCGATTTACAAATTGAAATCCAAAATTGTCATTTTTTATTTTATGTATTAGAGAATACATGTTAGGGGTGTATGAAAAGACATGATGGATGATTATGGACTTAGGCCTAATGTGATTAAGCATGCATGGAATTGTTTTGTTTATGGTAATGTAACACCCCTTTACCCCACTTTCGTTCGGTAAGGTAAGTGAGCATTATCGGTCTAACTGTTTCCTACCAGATGTCTGGGCCACACTAGCTGTCGATTTCTTGGAGAACTCTTCTGTCTTCAGCTTTTTCCTTCTTTCAACACTAATGGCAGAGGACACTAGCATAGCAAAATCTGTATGCTACTAGGAAGCCACTAAATATCCAATATCCTCATCAAGGCCATCTTCAAATCTACGAAATTTGTCAGCTTCATCTCCAATAATCCTCGTGGCATACTTGCTCAGCCTGGTAAACTCCATCTCATACTCAACCACTGTCATACCCCTTTGCTTCAAATTCAAAAATTCTTGATTTTCCTCATCTACATAAACTCTTGGCACATATTTCTTTTTAAACTCTGTCACAAAGAAATCCCATGTCTGAGGGTTTGGAGTTTGGGGTTTTGATAATACCAACTTCCACTAGCCATAAGCATGCTCCTGAAGGAAGGACACTACATATCTAATCTTGTACTCCTCTGGACATTGCAACTCCTCAAAAACTTGCTCTGTCTTTTCCAACCAAAATTCTGTTGCGGCTGGGTCATCCTCTTTCTTGCCCATAAAATCCGTAGCCCTATATTTTCTTAATTTATCAAACTGGTGGTGGCACAACTTGTGTTGTCTGCTATAACAAGGTAGACATCTGTTGCATAAGGGGTACCTAGCCCGGATCAATTTGGTCTTCAGCATGTTGTGGAGCTATCACACTTGGCTCCGAAGCTCTAATTGATACTGATTGTCTATAAGTAGCTGAATTAGCTATATTATCACCCTCCTGTTGTTCGTGACTTTCTCTTGATTCTGCATCCATTAAAACCTATATTGTCAGAAGAAGGGTCTCTTATTAGAATATAACAGCTTAAAACAATGCAAATGCTGAAAACATGCACTTATTTTCCTATATTCACTAAATAAGAATCGTTAAAACCTGTAGCTCTGATACCAAAAATTGTAACACTCCTTTACCCCACTTTCGTTCAGCAAGGTAAGTGAGTATTACTCATCTAACTGTTTATAAAATTAATGAAATGAAGTATAATTTTTTTTTTGAAAAAATATTGCAAATATTGAAATAAAAATTATTACAAGCACAAGTATCCAAAATTTTAGCTGCTTCCTTCGGAGTACCCTTCTTCTTCTGACAATTCTACTATCTACGGCTACCCTTCTAAAACCTGCGTGGGAGGAAACCACCCGCGCTAAGATATTGGCTTAGTGGTGCTTCAATGATAAAAATTTTACATACACATATTTTCTTACATGTCATATATATATTTAACAATTTAAGCATCAAATGAAGAATTATATAAAATCAAATAAATTTCCTTCAATATGTAATAGTTAACAAATTTAATTAGTATAACATTCTCAAAATAACATACTTTAACATTATTATTATTTTTCATTTTTTTTCTTGTACCCATAGCACCTATAACCGAACTAACTAATAGGAATAACGAGGTTGTCATTTATGGCTTTCACAATATTGCCCCGAGCACTTTTATAATAATGTTATTACCGGCTTTTGTAATATTGTCATTAACAGCTTAATATTTGGCACCAAGTGCCTTATATCACCTGATTGGCATGCCAAACTATTCTCTATTCTAGTTTTAGACTATGTGTCTTTTGGCTTAACTATTTTTTAATTTACAATATTTTCAAAAATGACAATATTATTCAATTATCATAATTATGTTTATTTATTTTTGTTCTTTATTCCCATTATTATTGCACTAAAATCTCACACATAAATAATTTGTTAAAAATTTATAATTACCATTAAAGTAAATATTCACATTAATTATTATATATAATTATCACAACACATGCAAAAGCCCAATATATCCTATTTTTACCTATGACAAATTTCGGACTTGTTTTTTGGCTTCATTTTTAGCCCATTTATAATTCGAATTGGAGTTCTGTTCTTCTAACAATTTTTAGTTTATTGTCTTAGCTTTCAGACGCATCAAAAATAACTCAAATCCTAGTTTTCTATCAAAATTTATGATCACTTAAACTCTGTATCATCACAGAAATTTTTGCCTAGAATTTTCTGGACAGATTCTAGGTTTGAACTTCATGCATTTTTCTGGGCAAATTTAGACATAATTAGATTTTATGGTCTAAATAAAAATTAAAACCTTGTGTCTTAGATTTCATTTCCAATAAAGAATATATAAAACAAAATTCCAAAACTCAAGTTATAATCAAAATAGTCAAGACTATTCCAGAGTCCCTATAGTAGGGTCATCAATTAACATCAATCCACTTTTTAACCACATTCATCATTTGCATTCATTTTGATACTACAATTTCTAGATTTTAACTACATTCATATGTCTCAATTATTTTACACAATTTGATCCCATTGCCATATAAAATATCAAAAGCCACAACAAATCACATAACATATCAAAAACACAATCAAATCAAACCTTAATACATAATTCCATACATATTAACAACATGTAAGATTTTTATCAATGAAGCACATACCTATTCATCCTTGGCTCTTCCCTTAATTCTTATTTTTCTCCCCTTATTAGCTAGGTTTCTTCTTGCCTTTGTCACCCTTTTGATGGCCTCTCACTTGTTTATTTGATTTTCCTACACAACCATATCATATCTCAATTCCAATACCCATTTTCAAAGCTTTTCATGTCTACATAATCTTCTAATGCTCCTAATATGTTTTATACCTTAATTGAGCTAAAATTTACTAAGGTTAAACTTCCTTCTTCATATGTCATGGTTGCCCAAAAACTATATCCTAGTTTCCAATTCATTTTTTGCAATTCAACACTCAAATCATACTTAATCTATCACCAATTGTGGTGTTTCTATGTTAATTTCAATTTTTTTCAAATTTATTTTAACTATGGCAGCCCCTTCTTCATCCATTAGCATCATATTTATTTAATTTTTAAGTGATAAAACAATTAATTAACATCAATTATCATCAATTCAAAGTTTAACTATAACTTTCCTTAACTAATCACAAACTTAAATTTCTACTTCCAATCTTGCAACATAAGCTCAATCTACCAAACCTAATCACATCTATCATCATTATCTCCAATGGAAGGAAAAAGGTTGAATTTAAAAAGAATAAACTCACCTTAAGATCTTTCCAAAACTGGCCGAATTTCCCCTCAATTTTTCTCTTTTATTTCTCTTCTTTCTTCTTCCTTTCTTGTTTTTATACTCTACTTTTGGCAAGAACTCTTTAATTTATTGATTTTTCCTTTCTCAGAACTCATTTTTTTTTTCTCTCTTTTTCAAGTTGTTGTTGAAGCAAAAATGGAGGTTTTGGGGCTATGGTGGGACAACAAAGAGAGGAGAAAAGGAAATGAAGATGACTTATGGAAGAATGTGGAATTTCCTTCATCTTTTTGACTTTTATACCTTGATTAAGGTGTGGGTCCCACTAATTAAAATTAATCCTAATTCTTATTGGTTCATTAGGTTAATTAATCTTGATTAACATTTAAACTTTAAGAAATTCCATATTTGCCACATCTTCCTCCATATTCACACTTTTCCCCCAATAATTGCCATTATACCAATTTTGTCCATAGAAAATTTTATTTTTTTCTAATTCTAGCACTATTCTTTTTAATTCCCAAATAATAATAGCCTTAATTATTATCCCTTATTATTAGTCATTTTTTATTAGGTTTAACTTTAGACTCTGATTGAACCAGCGCACCTCACTACGGTCACGCACAATCGGGGCCTAAATCACTGGATGTTACAGGTAAATAGGGTATGAGTGTCCCTACCTCTCTTTCTTTCTTATGTATTTGTCTTCTCATCTTAATCCCCTCAAATGTAAATTGAGGTTTTCTATACTTTGAAATATGTAATTAGATTACATAGGATAAAGATAGAATGAAGATACAAAGGAGCAAGGAGCATATGAGGTGGTACCATAAACAAGAAGACTTAGAAATAGGAATTTGATTTCTATTTTGGGTTGTAAATTCATGCATATACCTAGGTAAGACCTAGTCAATTTCTCTTTGGCTCAAGAGATTGACTTTAGTAAGTTCATAATCATGCCATATAGTTAATGTAACTATCTTTATATATCCATGTGACGAATGTATGATATATAAAAAAATGAAATAATAACTTGATGAGATTTAGCGAAGAAATCCCTCGCTAAATAAACAATTAAGTCTTACGCCTTCCATTAATGTGGGGAGAACCAGAATAATTCTAGAGTTAGGGTTGTTAAGTTGCCTCAAGCTCACTCTATAAGAATGTGTTCAAACCATTGAAATTAGATTTTACAATTAATGGGTTAGACTTAACTGATATTATTAACTTATTGGATTTGCGCCAAGGTTAATGAGTATTGGAGGCAAAGTTGGGTTTGTATATATGAGATGTACACATATCAAAAGTTGATAGCCCAATGTATGTGCACATATCAATAAGTTGATAACACAAGATTCGATAGTTGCATAATAATGCAATTGGTATGGATTAGATACCTACCAATCAAACTAAGGATAGCTTGTTGAGTTGCCTCAAGGTTATTCTTAGCTAGTTGGATATTGACCCACTAGGAGAACTTCCATATAAGTTCTCTTGGGTTGATAGTGAGGGCTATGGATTCGCAATAAAATAGTGGGAGTCATAATGCGATTTATTAAAGACCTAATAAACATGCATTTTATGTACATTCTAACATGTTCTATTTTACATCTAGGTTGCTAGAATCATCATCATGAAAAGTGTGAATTTGCGATCACTAATGGAATTAAATAAGTTGACTGGGCCTAATTTTTTGGATTGCCTAAGAAATTTGAGAATAGTTCTCAAATCTAAAAAGATTGGCTATGTCCTAGATGAGGCACTCCCTAATTCCCCTACTGCTAGTGCTTCTGAAGATGTTCAGAAGGCATATCAAAAGCATATCGATGATAGTGAGATGGTAAGTTGCATTATGCTTGCTACCATGTCAACTGACTTGCAAAAGCAGCATGAGGCTATGGATGCTAATTCCATATTATACCATCTAAGAGAGTTTTTTGATGAGCAAGCGCATTCCGAAAGGTTCAAAACTTCGAGGTTGCTCTTCTGCACTAAGATTGTTGAGGGGACATCTCCAGTGCAATATGCATTGAAGATAAATGACTATATTGAGAGGTTGGCCACCTTAGGATTTGTGATGGACCATGAATTAAGTATTGACTTAATTCTAACCTATTTGTCCGATAGTTATTCAAATTTTGTTCTTAACTATAAGATGAACCAAATCTCTACCACTATTCCTTAGCTGATTAACTTGCTCAAAATAGCTGAGTCATATGTCAAGAAAGACAGTAAGGTTGTGATGCTAGTGGACTCTTCAGATTCTAAAAAGAAGAACCTTAAGAAGAAGAAAAAGTCCGTGAAGCCTAAAGGAGGCATGGCTAAGAAAAAGGCCAAGGAGATTGCTCCAAAGGGAACATGCTTCCATTGAGGCAAGGATGGCCATTGGAAGAGAAACTGCAAGGCTTACTTGGAGTCATCGAAGAAGAAGGCATCTGATGCCCCATCTACTTTAGGTATTTTTGTCATTGAAATTAATATTGTTTCCGATAATAATATATGGGTATTAGATACCGGTTGCGGCTCACACATATGCACGGATATGCAGGGCCTAAGGAACAGTAGGCAGCTCAATAAGGGAGAGTCAGACCTACGCATTGGAAATGCAGCAAGGGTTGCTGCATGAGATGTAGGAACTTATGTATTGACCCTCCCTGGTGGGCTTATGTTAAATTTGGATAATTGCTATTATGTACTTGCTTTAACTAAAACCATTATTTCTGTTTCAAGTCTAAATAAAGATGGTTTCCATTTAGCTTTTAGTAACAATTTTTGTTCTATTATGTTGAATGAAATTCTTTATGCTAGTGGTACATTATGCAATGGAATATACATATTAGATATGTCAAATCCAATTTGAAACATCAATGATAATAAAAGGCAAAAACAAGATATGTTGAAATCATATTACTTATGGCATTGTTGTCTTGGTCATATAAGTGAGAAACGCATGGTTAATTTACACAAGAGTGGTAGTTTGGGGTCATTTGATTATGAATCATATGACACTTGTGAATCTTACTTATTAGGAAATATGAATAAATTACCCTTTAAAGGAAAGGATGAATGTGCTAATGGACTTTTAGAGTTAATACATTCAGATGTATGTGGTCCAGTGTCTACACACGCCAGAGGTGGTTTCATCTACTTCATTACTTTTATCGATGACTACTCACGTTATGGGTACGTGTATCTTATGAGATACAAATTTGAAGCAGATACCAATCGAACCCTGGTGAGGGCCACTACGTGGCTGTCAAAAATATCCTTAAATACTTAAGAAGGACTAAGGATATTCTTGGTATATGGAGATAGAGATCTTATTGTGAGCGGGTATACCGATGCCAACTTCCAATTTGACAAGGATGACTCAAAATCTTAGTCAGGTTATATATTCACATTAAATGATGGAGCAGTTAGTTGGAAGAGTTCCAAACAAGAAATGACTGTTGATTCCACAACTGAAGCTTTAGTACATTGCAACTTCTGAAGCAATAAAGGAAGCAGTTTGGATAAAGAAATTCATCATAGAACTTGGAGTAGTTCCCAACATTATTGATCCAATACAATTGTATTGTGATAATAATAGAGCCATTGCGGAAGCAAATGAGCCACAGTCTCATCAGGGATCCAAACATGTACTCAGAAGATACCATTGATTAGAGAAATCATTAGTTAGAATGATGTAAGGATAGAAAGAGTGCCCACTGATTAGAATATTGGTGATCCTTTAACTAAGCCACTTCCCCAAAAGAAATATGATTTTTATGTACTCGCCTATGGAATTAAATACAAAGGCGATTGGCTTTAGTGCAAGTGGGAACTTGTTAGAGGAGTGCTCTAAAGGCAATTACTTTTAGCACTTATTGTACAAATATATTTGATTAATAAAAGGTTTTTTCATTAATTTGATGTTCATTTGATATATGAATTGATAGTGATCTTAAATCAATTAATGAAGTCTTTGATACATAACATAGCATAAAGGAAATCATGATGAGATCATGATATTGAGATTCTTATCATGTGTAATTATGTTAGTATCAAAATTATCCCTAGTCATAGGATTAATGAAATGGGACATTGTTAATCCGGACAGACTAGCACATGTTACACTCATTGATTGGATCGAATAGTAGATCTCATCATTTGTAAACATGAGATGTTTAGAGTTAACATATGGATGTTTGCTAAGTATAGCTAAGTACATTGGATGACCAACTATGAGACAATTATATGGATAATCTATTCAAATGTCAATGATAATCTCATCAAAGCAATGGTGCAAGTATCCTTAGACTTGAGGTACTCAAGGATATCTTAGATACTGGTTATGTATTTTGACACTATTCCTTGTTGCCTCACCGAGGTTGCTCATAGGGTGGTGATTGGATACAGCTTGAGGTATTCAAAGGTAATTGGATAACCAACAAAGGATTCACCACTCCTGATTAAAGCAGTGTATACCCATGGCCTCTTGTCGTGGTCATTACTTGGGAATCTTTGGCCGGAGTGGAAATGTCATAAAGATTATCTTCAATGACATATCTAATAGAGTAATGAGCCTCAGGAACAAAAATTAACATTACTTGGACTAGACATGATGTAGTCAGTCTAGTTGGAGTTGACACATGTCTATACTCTAAACCAAGTGGGGTATAGAATGGTGAAAGGAATAATTGCACGGAAATTGTCTATGAAAAGGTTTGTAGTCAAACCACTGACTTTTCGATCAATTGGGAGTAATGATGTGTTGCTACATACCGCTCATGACTTGCTTAAATTAATTATTAATTTAAGTAGGCAACATAACTAGGAACCTAATGGGTAACACGCATTGAAGATATGGAGAATGAGTAAAATGGTTTTGGATAAGATCCAAAATATAAAATAATTATTTTGGGATGGATCGTGATGAGATCGCATGGAAAAATTATTCAGGAGGATCACGGGCCCACGCGAGCTAGGCAGGCTACTGGCTTGCCTAGCGGCATCCCGCAGTAGGCCCAGCGCGCGCGCTGGTACCTCCCATTGGCCAACAGGTGAATTTGGCCTTAATTAGGCCAATTATGGCCATTAAGCACATTCACTATTAATTCAATTCCCTTTTCTCCATTTTTGACTTTTGATATTTTCTTTGAATTTGTTTCAAATAGAAAAAACACCAAATGGCAAAAAATAGATATGAAAATATTTATTTATGAAAAAAATATTTTTAAGACACAATAGGATTCTCTCAAAAACACTTTTAAAGCTAGTACTTTGAATTTGTTCAAATCATTTCTTTTGATAGTTTCTTCTTCATTCTTCGCGTGGATTATCATTAGAGACATCCTAGTGTAGATTGTTGTGATTTGCTACAACCCAACAAAGTGAAGATTTGAATAACAAATAAGAAATTAGAAGGTATAATTTCTAACCTCTATATTTATATAAATTAGTTTTAATGGCACGAGTATGATCTTTTGTTTTAAGTTTTGAAAATTTTATTTTTCCGCTGCGTTTATGAATGTGATTCACTCTTCAAAACCCAACACTATTTTTCTGAATGCTCATCTTGCTTCCAACTTTTTGAATATTAAAATATAAAATAATAATAATAATAATAATAATATAACAAATTATAACACTTCAATCATGGTTTTAAAATCATAAAACAAGAATTGTGGCTTTTGAGCCAACATTCTCCCCCTTTTTTATGATAATAAAACCTTGATTATATTATTTAGAATTTGTACCATGTTAGTACATAAAAATCTCCCCCTTAACCATAGATATGAATAAAATTTCTGCAAAGTATCTCCTATATGCACTTTCATTTGAATGTAATAATCTAAATTCTATCAAAATACCACTTATAAATTAAGAAGCATTCTATTAGAATTAAGTTTTTTCTAGTAAGCATGCATTCCCAAATCATTTATTTTTCTCCTTTTTTTGTCATGTACCACAATCATAATTCACGTAGCATACAAAAATTCTCCCCCTTAATCTATGCCTAGGGGGTAATTAAACGTATGAATAAAATTTCAACAAAGTATCTCCTATTTACACTTTCATTTAAATGTAATAATCTAATGTAACACCCTCTTACTCCAGTAACTAGTGCCCTAATAAAATGATGTTATGCTAGCTCTTTAGATAAAACGTTTATAAATCAAGGTAAATTGAATATAGGTAACTTATACAATAATATATTATTTATTTATTTATTTTTCATATTTTTTTCTTTCTAAAACAAAACATATAATAACATTATAATAAAAGATAACTACATGATTTTTACACAAAAATATTATTTACAAAATGTTCATCCTTGCTTAAAAGCTAAGTTTAGTCACATAAATCATAAAAGATAAATAAAAACATGAAACCCACGGTGTCAGGATATAGCTGTTGTACTGGATTAGATCTCTGTTAACAGTTTCTACTATCTTCTGACTATTTTTCGTTATATCTATGCAAGAGGAACTCTCATGCTAAGCATAAGACTTAGTGAAATATATAAATAAGACAATATACTATATTCATGTAATACACTTATCTACCATCATATATATATATATATATACACACACACATATGCCTTTACCATATGATTATTTTACACAAGTGCATTACTTTTTTTTCATACATAAATACATGTCATTGCACATATAAATCTCCTTTACACATATCATATCATTACCTTACAGTTGCATTATATTATATTAGTTTGATTAACACACACATCAACAATTATTAATTATAATTTATATAAGAATATTGTGTCATTGTTAAGTTGTTTATGCCTATAACACCTAGAAACTAATAATCAGGATAACAAGATTGGTCATCTAGGCATAATAAAATTGTCATATGGGCATAGTAATATATGCATACAAATGTCATCACCGGTATAATATAAGTGTGCCATCACTGCATAAATATGAGTGTCATCACCGACATAAATATGAGTATTATCACCGGTATAAATATAACTCCTAATTATTATGTCAAATTATCTAAAACTCTAGTTATAGACTAGGTATTTTAAGGCTTACCTTTGTCATTATAAAATTTGTAACTCTTTTATTTCATACATTTCATTGGTCTAATGGTTCAATTAATCACATAATTACTCAGTGTATATATTATATACATAATATAACAAATTATAAATTATTTTCCATATTAAATTACTTAATTTATATCATGCCCTGTTGTTAGAAAATTCTATACTCTGTCTTAGATCTCAATTTTGGGAAATCCAAATTAAATTTAATGGTCTTCTTAAGAATTATATTTATGGATCTTATATTTAATATAAAATTTTAATCACTTAATTTGGAGTTCTGTAATAAAAGTTATGATCATTTGATCGCTGACTGATCACTAACAATTTTATTCATAATTTTTTGGATAGTTTTTTGGTCCAATATTTGTGCCCAATTTAAGTATAGTTAAAGTTAGAATTAGGTTATATGTTATTACGAAAGTTTTATATCTATGTCTAAGATTTCAAACCCAATAAAGAAAATATTAATCTGATTTCTAGAACTTAAGTTAAAGCAATTTATATACAGGTTGTTCCACAAAATCCTGCAAAACTCCCACAATCAACATAACTCAATTTTTATCAAATATCATCATAAGTCTAGCAAACATGCATCCTCAGAAATTTAATATAAAATACTACTACTTTACAATTATTTACATAATAAATGCTCAAATCATGCAACTTAATAATAAAATATAGGTTATTTCCTTAAGTTATGCACTTACCTTTTTTTTCTCTTTGGTCTTTTATATCTCCTTTTCCTTTCTCGTATCTTTTCTCTCTTCTTGAGTACCTAAAACATACAAGAAAGTAAGCAAATGCCTTTCTTCCATCATATATCTCTAACTCATATTTTCTCTTTCTACAACCCTTAAAATCTCTCTCTTTAAGACCAAGATCCAAATGAGCTTAAAACCTCATCTTCCTTTAGAGAAACTTAAAGAGAAAATGAAAAACACTTACTTCAAGCTTTTTCTTGCAATGAAAAAAACTTTGTGGATTTCTCTCTTTTATTTTCTTGCTTATCTTCCTTTTTTTTTGCTCCTATAAGCTTCCTTAAGCTCTTTTATGCATGAAATAGTTTTTCTCACTTTCTCTCACTAGAAGGAAGATTTGGCTATGGAGGAATGGTGGAAACATAGGGCTGGTTTAGAAATACAGAAAATTCTAGATTAAAAGTGATAAGGAAGAAAGAAGGAAAAGGAAAAGAGAAGAAAATACCAAAATAATTAATAATGGGTCTCATTTTCATATAAATATATAGATATTTATATGTTAATTTGCATATTAATGCATGACACTAAGTGTCGCTGGTCATCACATGTACAATGTATCCAAATTATATCAACTAGTTCTCAAATTTTTTGTAAATTGCAAATTAACCTCGAAACTTTCCAAATTTTGCATTTTAGCCACTCATCATAATCCAACATCTTTAAATACTTAATTAAGCATTTTTCGTAATTATTTGCTATTATTTTAATTATTTTTTAGTCAAAATTTAAATTTAGACTCCGATCGATTTAACACGTTGTCTTAGTGACACGCGTAACTCAAGACCTGAATTAACATATATGATATCTAAATTCTACCAAAATGCTACTTATAAATTAAGAAGCATTTTTTTAGAATTCATCTCTATTCCTAGTAAGCATGCATTCTCAAATCATTTATTTTTCCCCCTTTTTGTCATGTATCATAATCTCAATTCACTATTCACTATTCACATACTTCTCCCACTTTTTGTCATCAATCATAAAGGGGTGTGCAATCACAAAAATACTTGAAATAAGTACAAACTAAATTCAACATATGCATATCTAAATCCTACTATTTTAAATTTCAACCATATGCAACATATAAATTCAATCTGTTATCAAGATGATTTCAGCGTATACTATCATTCAAGTCTCAACATATTCACTTCCATTAAAAAATCAGCCATCCAATACATAAATTCAAATATGTCAATATTTCACATCACCATTCAAAAATTTAACCAATCCAATAACTTGTCATCAACATATTACAATCTCAAAAATTCATCAAAAATGTCAAAATATCATATTTAACTAAAAAATCAACAATTTCAATTCAATTTGTCAATGATATATCAAAAAAAATATTTCAAATATCTAGTTCAAAAACCCAAAGGTTTAAATAATGCAAATACAATACATTTCAATTTGTCAACAATGCATCCTAACTTAAAGGTTTAACAACCGGTCCAATATATCCAACACTTAATAAATTCAATCATTCAATGACATTTTTCATTTCAATATAAATTCAATTTATTTAATACCATTTTAATTATCCAATGTGCTAAAAAATTTCAACTATCACATTGCAAACACAAGCATTATAATCCAACAAAAGCCTATATCAAACACAATCAAAACCAAGTTAAAAGTTCAGCTTCATATATAATTCAAATATTCATCAAGTATCCAAATACATTCTCAAACAACTCAAAAATCCAAACATATCACAAAATATCATAATATAAAATCAGAACACATCATATCAGAATATCAATTGTGTCTCTCCCCTTTTTAGCAAAACTTTAAAATATTGCTGTATGTTTCACTATCAAAATTGTAACATTTCTATCTCATGAACAAACAATTAATTGTTATTTTATACCAATTTAAAAGTTCAAAACATATGGGCAAGCACAAAATACTTCAAGATCAATTCCAAATCCAAAATATTAGGTATTTAAAATCAAAGATCAACCTATTCAAATATATCCAATACATATATAAGTTTAACCTGTCAATTTTAATATATCACAAGCTTAATTTATAACCAAAACAAGTGCAAGGGATTCCAAACCATAAATTTAGAATGACATAATAAAGTTTTATTGCAAAATCAGTCCCAAAATGAGTTCAAACACCATTAATGATCATTAGTTGAGTTTAAATATCCAAAATAAGTCCAACCTTCTATACAACACAACTTAAAGTACAAATTTTGCATTATTTTTTTAATATAATTCTAGTTATATTTCAACTTCCAAATTAAAAGTATTTTATTTCCGAATAATCTTCATTTTGTTCTCAGATACAACATTATATTATCAATAAATTTTCCAACCAAAGTAAGACAAAATTATCTTTTCAGCCACTAGTTTTTGAAAATTTTGCTCTTTGATTTATTTTTAAGAATTTTGCAATCCACAAGTTTCAAAATCAGTAGAAAATGAAATTACCTAGTCAGTGACTACACTTTGATTCTCTAATTTTTCAATCTTGGAATTAGACCCATTTTTCAGTCCACTTGGTTCTCTATTACCTCATTTTTGCTTGATAAATCTTCACTGAAGTACAGATATCATTGAGCGGTAGAAAATTTTAATGAATTTTCACTACCCAAAATAGATATATCATGGTTTTTGAACTTTTTTTTGTGAATGACCAAGATCTGAGCACCTTTTTAGCCTTCAATTTGTTGTATTTATGCAAATATTGTTGTTCAATACAAACCCATCATGTTTTGATCATCTTCTTGTAAATAATCAGCATTTGAGCCATTTTAACTCTCTAATCCATTGTCATTTTGAGAAGAATATGATCATAGTTCACTTTTACTTAAAAATTAGATTTGTCATCCATTTGGTTTGAGAATTCGCTGCAGTGTAACTAGTTTAGATGATATCGACTTTTTATTTTCATATTCAAAGCTGCAAACATGGGAGCACACATCTGGAGTTGTCAGAGTCACCCTCATATGAGGAAAGACCTGTGGTTGATGATGTATCTGGTTTAGATGAAATCACATCTTCCTTTGAGATTTAGAAATGTCATTGCCAGTGGTTAAGTCACTATTGGTTGTCGTTCTTGGTCAATGTCATCACTGGTCAAAGAAGAACTAGTGATGTTGTAGCTTATAACATTAACAATAAAATGAAGATGGACTTATTTTTTTAAAAAGGAAAGAGAAACATGGGTTAGGAGGTGAACTATTTTCAATAGCAATTGGGAAAGAGAAAGGTTGAAGGGGAGCTATGTGAGGAGAGAGAGAATTGAGAGTGGCAAAGAGTTTGGGTAAATATGATTACGCATTTTTGGACAACTATAAATCTATTTTTCCATTTTTATATAATTTTTAATTAAAAGCTATTATCAACACTACACCATCTAAAAAGCTTATATTTTATAGATTTGAAAGAAGATGTGATCTTTAACTTTAAAAAAAATCAGGAGAATAATTGTAGATGAGAGAGAATTTTAAAGAAATAAAAATTATATCAACAAACAAAAATTGAAGACATTTTCACATTTTCACATCTATTGTTAAACCTTGAAGGGTATTTCCGTCATTTTGATGATAACAAATAAAATAGCAATATTGTATTTAACACATTTGTTTTCTAAGTCTATTAAACAGGACATGGAATAAAATAGCAAGAATGGAGATTGGAAGAATAATCCTTGAAAGATAAAATTAAGGAAGTAGCATGTTCACGCCCGTGACTCTATGTGTCACGCCCGTGAAAGAGCTAACCGTTACCAAAACCAACATTTGAAGTTCACGACCATGAAGGAAGAACAAACCGTGAAATGGACATTTAAGTCACGCCCGTGAATCAAAATGTCACGCCCGTGAATGTGCATAGCATTTTCATCCTGAGAGCTTCACGACCAAAGTCACCACTTGGATCACGGCTGGGAAGTTTGTCATGCCTGTGAATATGTATGTCACACTCGTGACTTAATATTTCAAAACATTCTAGAGAGCTTCACGACCAAGGTCACCATTTCAGTCACGGCTTGGGAAGAAATGTCACGTTCGTGACAAACATAGTCACGTCCGTGAATAATGAAAGAGAAAAATGTCAAGCGCGATTATTTGGTTGGTACAACGGCTAGTTTCATATTTAATGCACCCCAATGGCTATAATCAGCCATGGGAGTATAAATGGAAGTCATTTATGCATTCAGTACAAGAGGATAGCAAATACTTTGAATTAAATTCTTATTACAATCAATTTGTACATTCAATACTTTGAGAACTGAATTCTATTCTCTGTAAAAATCTTTTTGCTCTTCATTTATTGAGCAATTAAGATTTGTGAGTGTTTCTCTCTGTAATCATTACTCAAGTGGGCTTTGGGTATTTCTGGGTTAAGAGTAGAACACTTATAAGGGTTAGTTGTGTGAGCCTCTAAAACACAAATTAAAAGGTTGTTTGTGTGAGCCTGTAAAAACACAAAGTGAAGGTTGTTTGTGTGAGCCTGTAAAACACAAGGAATTGGTTATTGTGTGAGCTATTAAAACACAAGGAATTTATGAGTTAGGTGTGAGCCATTGTGAGAAACACCATAGTTGGGAGTGAGCTTGTAAAACTCTATTGTAACACTTAGTGTGTTAGTGAAACTCCCAATTGTGATTGGGGAGAGGAGTAGGGTTTGTTAACACCCGAACCTCTATAAAAATCCTTGTGTCAAATTTCTCTATCCTTCCTAAAATTAATTGTTTATTTCCACACTTTAAATTTAATTTTTGAAACTCTAATTCAACCCCCCTTATTGGCTTAATATCTGGGCAACAATTGGTATCAGAGCTAAGTCTAGCATTGAAGCTTAAAAAGCGCTAGTAAAGATTAAGATATGGCCGGTGAAGGATTCTAAAGTCTCAAACCTTACTTTGATGGAGCAAATTATGCCAATTGGAAGTTTCAGATGGAGACATATCTGGACAGTGAAGGAATTGAAATCTGGGATAGTGTACGAAAAGAATGGACACCACCAACCAGAAGAGGAGCTGATGGTGAAAAAGAAATCCTATCAAGAGATGATTGGACAGAGCCTCAAAAAAGAGCAAATTTCAAAAACAAAAAGGCAATGACAATCCTATCAAGCTCATTATCTATTGAAGAATGTGGAAGAATACAACATTGCCCAACAGCATACAACATGTGGAAGACATTGGAAAACTATCATGAAGGAACTAAGCAAGTCAAATCCAAGAAGATTCAAATTATTACATCAGAATATGAACTCTTCAAGATGAAATCTAATGAGTCAATCACTGACATGACCAACTGTCTTCTAGCCATTATAAATGGAATGAGGAAACTTGGGAAGCATCTGAGTTTAGAGGATGTAAACAACAAAATCCTGAGAAGTCTTCCTCTTAAAGACTATGGCTCAAGAGTTGCTGGCATAGAATAAGCAAATGAAGATATGAGCATCATGAATACTGATGTGCTGATTGGCAAACTTCTCACACATGAGATGGCAGTGAAAAGAGATAGAGAGCTTAAAGCAGAGCCTGAGAAAAGAAAGCCCTTAGCACTCAAAGCCTCTATTTCAAAATTTCAAGAAGAAAGTGAAGATGAAGAAATGAGTGATGATGAAAATGAGGACATTGCTATGCTTTCAAGAAGATTAAAAAGAATCATTGAGAAGAAAATGAGCAACTCCAGAAAATTCAGGCAAAGAAACCTCAAACAAACTTCTAATGATGCACAAAGAAGTAAGGAAGAGGTAAAGTGCTATGAGTGTGGAAAGAAAGGACATATCAAACCAGAATGTCCAAGGCTCAAGAAGTATAAGAGCAAATACCAAAGAGACAATGGGGAGAAAGGTCACAAAGCCACATGGGATGACGAAAGCTCTTCAAGTGAGAAAGATGATAATGAAAGCGAAGAGGTCAACCTATGTTTCATGGTCATTGAAGATCATGTCTCGAATAAGGTAAGATCACTACACTCATACTCTTTGAACAATGATAGTAGTGATAATGATGATAGTGATGATGATGATGAGTAAAGCCTAATAGAAGAATTAAATCTAGAATTAGAGAAATATAGAAGTAAATTTAGTACTTATAGAAATAACATCTCTAATTTAAAAAATAAGCTAGATGGTTTAGAAAAGGAAAACATAAAGCTTAAATCATCTAATGAAATTCTTCAAAACTCATTAGATGAATACTCATCAAGACCCTCAACTGCTTCCTTACTAAAAGAAAATAATGCTTTGAAAAATGAGGTTGAGGAACTTAGAAATTCCATTTCTAAATTTCACAAAGGTAAAAAGAGCTTAGATACTCTCATTGTATCTCAAAGATCACCCTTAATCAGACATGATCTAGGATTTAAGGACACATCATCATCATCTCATAAAACCATCTTTGTTAAGTCTAGAGAACCTCACATCTCCACACCTGTTAGAACAGTACCAAGAAATAAGCATATTAAACCCCCTGTACATAAACAGAATAATCATGCCTTTAGATATAGGAAGCATGCATCTAGAAAATCTACAATTAATCATAATTGTGCATGTCATAATTCTCAAAATAAATTTGATAGAAAAATGGTATTCAAAAATATTGTAAGACCATAAAACAAATTTAGTCCAAAACAATGTAATTATTGTATGAAAATGGGTCACATAAATAAATATTGCTGGATAAGGAAGGCTCATTGGGAACCTTCATGTGCTAACCCCTAAGGACCCAAACTCACTTGGGTACCTAAAAATCATATTTGAATTGTGATTCTATAGGTATGCCTCAAGTCCACAATAAACAAAAATGCTTGGCTAGTAGACAGTGGATGCTCAAGGCATATGACAGGAGACAAAGAACTCTTCAATGAAATCAAAAGTATTGATGGAGGTAAAGTTACCTTTGGAAACAATGCAAAGGATAAGGTAATTGGCATTGGTTCTATTGGTATTAATGGTACCACTTTTATTAAAGATGTCTTACTTGTTGATGGCTTGAAACATAACTTGTTAAGTGTAAGTCAATTATGTGATAAAAGAAACAAAGTAATTTTTACTTCAAATGAATGTCTTGCAACCTCTATCGATGGTCATGAGATATTTAAAGGAAATAGAGATATCAATACATACATAATAAACTTACATGAACTATCTAACCATTCCTCTAAGTGTCTTGTGACTACTAGTGATGAATCTTGGTTGTGGCATAGAAGGCTTGGTCATGATAACATGGACTTAATATAAAGTCTTAGCATAGGAGAACTAGTAAAAGGACTGCCAAGAGTTAAATATGAAAAAGGCAAGACATGTGAACCTTGCCAAAGAGGAAAGCAACACAAGTCATCCTTCAAAGCCAAAAACATAGTAAGTACCTCAAAACCTCTTCAACTCCTGCATTTAGACTTGTTTGGACCTACTAGAATTGCTAGCTTAGGAGGAAAACTTTATGCATTTTTCATCGTAGATGATTACTCTAGATTCACTTGGGTAATTTTCTTAGCTCAAAAGAGTGATGTTTTTGATAATTTCAAAAATTTTGCTAAAAGAGTTCAAAATGAAAAAGGGTATTGTATTTCAAAAATAAGAAGTGATCATGGGAAAGAATTTGAAAATGAAAACTTTGAAAGCTTTTGTCTTGAACATGGCATTTCACATAATTTCTCATCTCTTAGGACACCTCAACAAAATGGGGTTGTTGAAAGGAAAAATCAAACTTTAATTGAAATGGCTAGAACAATGCTCAATGAATATGATTTACCAACTTATTTTTAGGCAGAAGCCACAAACACTGCATGTTATATTTCAAATCGAGTTTTCAAAAGACCTCTTTTAAACAAAACCTCATTTGAGCTATGGAATGAAAGAAAGCCCTTGATATCATACTTTAGAGTATTTGGATGCAAGTGTTTTATATTCAATACCAAGGACAATCTTGGAAACTTTGCCTCTAAATTGGATGAAGGTATCTTTTTAGGATACTCTACAACCAGCAAAGCATATAGAGTATTTAATAAAAGATCATTAACTGTTAAAGAATCCATGCATGTTGTCTTTAATGAATCTAGCAGACTTGATCTTGTGAAAGGTAGTGTTCTTGATGATGTTGTAGGTAATATGGAAAAACTTGATCTTGGAAATGGGAAAGAAGAAAATGATCAAGAATATTTACATCAAAATGATTCCCTACCTCAAAATCAAGAAGAAAATGAACAAGAACTCCCAAAAGAATGGAGAATGACGAAAGGTCATCCAAAAGAGCAAATCATTGGTGATCTCTCAAGGGGAGTAAGTACTAGATCTCATTTCAAACAGTTAGTCACTAACATTGTTTTTATTTCTCAAATTGAACCTAAAAATGTTGATAAGGCTCTTAATGATGAAAGTTGGGTAATTGCCATGCAAGAGGAACTCAGGACCCTAGTACCTAGACCCAAGGATCATCAAATTATAGGTAGCAAATGGGTATTTAGAAACAAACTAGATGAAGAAGGTTCAATAACTAGGAATAAGGCTAGATTAGTTGCAAAAGTATATAATCAGGAAGAAGGTATAGATTATGATGAAACATATGCACCTGTAGCTAGATTAGAAGCCATAAGAATACTTTTAGCATATGCATGTCACATGAATTTCAAACTTTTCCAAATGGATATGAAAAGTGCATTTCTAAATGGTTATATAGAAGAAGTGTATGTAGAACAACCACCAGGCTTTGAAAGCTATGATTTGCCAAATCATGTTTTTAAACTCTCAAAAGCATTGTATGGTTTGAAACAAGCCCCAAGAGCTTGGTATGAGAGGCTAAGTTCTTTTCTATTAGAAAATAGCTTTATAAAGGGAAATGTTGATACCACATTATTCATCAAAAAGCATAAGCATGATATACTAATTGTTCAAATTTATGTTGATGACATAATATTTGGTTCTACTAATGAGTTGTTGTGTCAAGAATTTGTTAAGTGTATGACTAGGGAATTTGAAATGAGCATGATGGAAGAGCTTAAGTATTTCCTTGGTCTACAAATAAAGCAAAGCAATGAGGGAATATTCATCAACCAATCCAAATATGCCAAAGATTTAATTAAGAAATTTGGTATGGAAGGATGCAAGAATGCCAAGACTCCTATGAGCATATCAACAAAATTGGACAAGGATGAAAAGGGTAAGAGCATTAATGAAAAGCTTTATAGAGGTGTGATTGGATCACTTTTATATCTTACTGCTTCTAGACCCGATATAATGTATAGTGTTTGCTTGTGTTCACGATTTCAATCATGCCTTAAAGAATCTCATTTAAATGCAGTAAAAAGAATTCTAAGATATTTACATGGATCTTTGCATTTAGGTTTATGGTATCCTAGAAATTCATTCTTTTATATTATAGGATATTCAGATGCAGACTATGCTGGTAGTCTTTTAGATAGAAAAAGTACTTCAGGTACTTGTCACTTTATTGGAGAATGCTTAGTTTCTTGGTTTAGCAAGAAACAAATTTCTGTTGCTCTCTCAACTGCTGAAGCAGAGTATGTAGCAGCTGAATGTTGTTGTACTCAAATTCTTTGGATGAAACAACAACTTAAGGATTATGGTCATGAAATGAATCATATACCTATTAAATGTGACAGTACAAGTGCTATAAATCTCTCAAAGAATCCTATACAACACTCAAGAAGTAAGCATATTGACATTAGACACCACTTTATTAGAGATCATGTTCAATATGGAGATGTTGCATTAGAATTTATAAGCACAGAAAATTAATTAGCAGATATTTTCACTAAGTCTCTAAATGAGGAAAGATTTAATTTCATTAGAAGAGAACTTGGTATGATTGATGGATTAACCTTGTGATTGCTAAATTATGAAATTTTAATTGATGATCTTAATTTTGCATCATATCACGAGATATAAGGTAGAAATTTTGATGAAAATTTATATTTTAAGGGATAAAATCTTTATTGAAATGATTTAGTCTTATTCTTAGGACTTAATTTTATTTGATGAAAATTTAAGGGGAGTCACGCCCGTGACATATGTTCACGCTCGTGACTTAAATAGCTAAAAGAGGCAGTGTCGTTCACGACATGGTTCACGGCTTCAAGTGGTGAAGCTTATTTTCACGGCTTCATTCACTCCTGTGAAACGAGCTTTTCACGCCCGTGACAAATTTTCACTCCTGTGAACTTTTACACCCCAAAAATGCACAGAGGCAATCACGCCTTGAGTCACGGCTTGCTTCATGGGCATAAGTAGTGAAATTCAACCTTTCACGCCCGTGACTATTATTTCACCCCCGTGATAGTTCATCATTCACACCCGTGACATTCAAAGGTCATGACCGTGAATATATTCACGCCTTCATTCACGGGTGGAACACTCCTTCACGTCCGTGAACACACGTTTCATGCCTGTGAACACACGTTTCACGCCCGTGAATGTATCGAGTATATAAAAGAACAGCCGGTTATTTTCTCATTTCAACTCTTCAACTCCCTAAAACCGCTCTCATTTACACACATTCAATTAAACATTGAAGATTTCGGCCCCCAAGTCACAAACTTTACCTATAAAAACCACCAAAAGTTCAATTCTTCATCAAAAATCATACACTCTTAGGGTTTCCATAAAAAAAATTTCTGTCAAAAATTGTCTCAAACCCTCACAAGTTCACTTTTTCACATCAAATGGAGACTGCCTCATCAAAGGGAAAGAGAAAGAAGTCTCATGCTCCTAGGAGGTATGCCGATTACCTCATGAATCGAATTCCGGAGCAATGCCATCCCCGGTACTCCACTTTGAAGAAAAAGCCTCTACTGTCATCGAGGTCCTTCGAATGGCAAATGGTCCGAAGTCTCGGGCTCGAAATGGCTATGACAGAGCAACTCTAGGCCTGTCATTTGAAAGAATATGTGGAGATTCACCAACCGACCTTGAGGGAGCCAACACTGGAATTTCTTAGCACTCTGCAAGTGTCACCTACTGGAGTGGTAAAATTCCAACTCTGTGATAATCCCAACACCCTCAATGTCATTGAATTTGGAAAATTGTTCAATCTACCATCAGATGGCATCCTAAATGACAGTGAAGTAGAATTCTCCGCCCCTCGAGCTTGGACTCATTTTGGCATCGATTGCAGCTGGGATGTCAAGAAGACCAAGAGCACTCATCTCAGGTCCCCAGTGCACAAGTATTTGCATAGGTTCCTGACCTATAGTATATTCTCTAGGGGAGAAAGCAACGGGACCATCAGAAAATCGGAGCTCTTCCTACTTGAGATGGCTCGAAGAGGACTCACTGTGGCAATTTCTAGATGGTTTGCAAACCATCTTCTATCCATTGCCACCAAACCCACAGGAGATATACTGATCGGTGGATATGTCACCCACATAGCCGTGAAGCTTGGCTAGTTGAAGCTGGATGAGCATCATTTTAACCTCATCCCTGGGCATCCTGAGATCGCTTGGATGTTGAGTCATTCATAAAGATGGGAGCAGCTATCAGAATCGCCTTCGAGAATGATATTTTCTACCATTTCACAGACACTGCTGGGAAGATCATTTGGGAAGATAATGACACGGAGGACTTTAAAGCAGGCCTCTAAGGAATCCAACAGAAGAAAAGGGCTCTGGTTGAGGAAGCAACTCCAGTGGCTGAGCAGGACATCGGACAGTCCTCGGCTTCCACACCGACTTTAGCGCAGCAGGTGGTTGACCTATTGGCACCACATTTTGAGCAGTTGCAGGCCTCGATGGACGAGAGGTTAGAGAACCTCAAAGACTTCATGGAGTCTCAGATGGACAGCCTTGAGGCAGAAGTTACTAGGCAGAAGTCTTGGATGGATAGCCTGGAGTCTCAAATAGGATGTCCGACTAGGAGATAGGCTAGATTGTAGCCTAAATTTGCTTGTTTATTTACTTGCTCGTTGTTGTGTATAGGAAATTTTAAATTTCCTTTCTGAACTTTATTTAACTTTGTTTGTATATTCCTTTAATTAATATATTTGCTTTTGTTTATCTTATTGATATCTTTATATCCTTTTTGATTGATGACAAAAGGGGGAGAAACTAGCAATATATTATAAGGGAGAAACTAGCAATATATTAAGGTAAATGAATTTTGAATCAAAAATTATAATTGAATTATGAATTGATATTGAAATAGATTAAAAGGGATTAGAAACTTTGATTCAAAATTAATATGCAAAGTATAAAATTGAGAAATTGAGCTTTATACACATTAGATATACCTTAAGTATACTTTACATATACCTTCATGCAAGTTAACAAAAATAAATATGTCATGATATACCTTAAGTATACTTTACATATACTTCATGCTTTAAAAGGAATTATGGTATATATTGGATATACTTCTCATATAACTTGCATATAATTAAAATATAGTAAGTTTATTTCAATGCTACATCATTCTTTACAATTCTTGTATTTTATAAATTTTTTATCCTAAGTATCTTTTGAGGGGGAGACTTTCCAAAAGCACATATTGCTAGATTATTTGTTACCATCAAAAAGGGGGAGATTGTTAAACCTTGAGGGGTATTTCCGTCATTTTGATGATAATAAATAAAATAGCAATATTGTATTTAACACATTTGTTTTCTAAGTCTATTAAACATGACATGGAATAAAATAGCAAGAATGGAGATTGGAAGAATAATCCTTGAAAGAAAAAATTAAGGAAGTAGCATGTTCACGCCCGTGACTCTATGTGTCACCCCCGTGAAAGAGCTAATCGTTACCAAAACCAACATTTGAAGTTCACAACCATGAAGGAAGAACAAACCATGAAATGGACATTTAAGTCACACCCGTGAATCAAAATGTCACGCTCGTGAATGTGCATGGCATTTTTCATCCATAGAGCTTCACGACCAAAGTCACCACTTGGATCACGGCTGGGAAGTTTGTCACGCCCGTGACTTAATGTTTCAAAACATTCCAAAGAGCTTCACGACCAAGGTCACCACTTCAGTCACGACTTGGGAAGAAATGTCACGCCCGTGACAAAAATAGTCACGCCCGTGAATGATGAAAGAGAAAAATATCATGCACGATTATTTGGTTGGTACAACGGCTAGTTTCATATTTAATGCACCCCAATGACTATAATCAGCCATGAGAGTATAAATGGAAGTCATTTATGCATTCAGTACAAGAGGATAACAAATAGTTTGAATTAAATTCTTATTACAATCAATTTGTACATTCAATACTTTGAGAACCAAATTCTATTCTCTGTAAAAATCTTTTTGCTCTTCATTTATTGAGCAATTAAGATTTGTGAGTGTTTCTCTCTGTAATCATTACTCAAGTGAGCTTTGGGTATTTCTGGGTTAAGAGTAGAACACTTGTAAGGGTTAGTTGTGTGAGCCTCTAAAACACAAATTAAAAGGTTGTTTGTGTGAGCCTGTAAAAACACAAAGTGAAAGTTGTTTGTGTGATCCTGTAAAAATATAAAGTGAAGGTTGTTTGTGTGAGCCTGTAAAACACAAGGAATTGGTTATTGTGTGAGCCATTAAAACACAAGAGATTTCTTGGTTAGGTGTGAGTCATTGTGAGAAACACCATAGTTGGGAGTGAGCTTGTAAAACTCTATTGTAACACTTAGTGTGTTAGTGAAACTCCCAATTGCGATTGGGGAGAGGAGTAGGGTTTGTTCACACCCGAACCTCCCAATATTATATTTGGATCATTTGCATTAATGTGGATCCTATGTTGATATATAATATGATACTCATTTGATTTCCATAAGACAAGTCTAGGATATTATAATATGTGGGTGGATGAAAAAAATATTATAAAGAAATCCGAGATATAATATATTATGAATTCAAATGGATAAAAAATATTATATAATTTTCTTTTTATGGAAAGTGATTTGAATTGTTTTCACTTTAAATATATATTTTATTAAAATGATTGCTTTTATAAGGCTTTTGCATTACTAAGTTATATATTTAACGCGAAAATTTGTTTTCTCTCGCATATGTTACAAGAGTAGCCGACAGTGTCTGGACTTGTAGATAAAAGACGCTGATTAATGGACTCATATGATGGAGCTCAGCAGTAGCAGTGATAGCCATCTGAAGCGGATTGGTATTCTCATTGTATTTTGTTATTTTGATGTACTGAAATGCATATAAGCTTTTAAATTTTATTCCGTCATGTATATATATAAGTAAAAATGAGTTGTAATTAGAGAGTGTATGCATAATATTTTATTTTATATATTTCAATTTCTTATTTGTAATATGTTTTAAAAGAATGTTTTTTAAAAGGATTTTATTTCTTGTAGTACTTCTTATTCGTCTTGTGTATAGAAGGGTATAAAGAATGGTAAGGGGTGTTACATTTTATTGGTATCAGAGCGAGATTTAGGCGGTTCTAAGATAGCAAGAGGTATAATCAAGATTGTCTACTGATGCATTGGTTTTTGAAATATGATTTGAATGCATAAATTAAATGTTATTGCTTCTTAATCTAGGCCACTATTTTGCTTTATAGGATGATAGATTTCAATTGCAAAGAGACATAGAAGAGACCCTAGATACTTATGAGCTGCTTAGCACAGATGCCTCATACCCTTTATCCCGACATAGAACAACTGAAAGCAGTGCATCCACCTATTGAGCTAATAGCCCACATCGACATGATAGACATACTACGGTTTCGGGTTCTGCCAGAGAGGAGCTGCTGAAGGATATGTTTGAGATCTTACGACATTCTGCTAGACCAGCCACTACTGAGATGAGGTTCAAAAGGCTCCAAAATTTTTGAGCTCCAAAAGTTTCGAGCTCCATATTCTTACGACCACAAGGATGATGATGCAACGGTTGCAAAGTATTGGCTAGAGAGGGTAGAGAAAGTGTTTCAATAGATGGATTGCATGCCTTTATAGAAATATAAATATGTGTGTCTCTACTATAGAATGAGACTTGCAATTGGTGAAAAACGATATTGCAACGCCTTTAGACACCCGACCCACCTTCATGGAAATTCTTTTTGGAGCAGTTCAGGGAGAAATACATCCCTAAGGCTTATACTGATCAAAAGAGGTGGATGTTTCTCAATCTCCAGCAGGGTGATATGTCTATGACCGACTATGAGAAGCAGTACACCCGCCTTAGTAAGTATGCAAGAGGTGTCATTAGTGATGAGATCAACAGGTATAGAAGATTCAAAAAGGAATTTCGACTGTCTATTAGAGCTGGAGTTGTGGGGTCTCAGATTAAGGACTTCACAAGTTTAGTGACATCTACTAAGGCTGTGAAGGAGGCAATTGTTGTAAAGTTGAAGACAATAACTCATAGCTAGAGTAAGAGATCTTTTTATCAGTAGGGTGCAAGTTGTTCAACCAATAAGAAAGCTAGATTTTCTTATGGTTGATTTAAGAGTGGATCTAGAGGTTCTAGTGCACAAGCTAGGCAAGGCCAACCCGTGAGATTTGCACCATTAGTTGCTAGTACTCCAAGCATAGTTAAAGGAAGACCTATTGCATATACAACATACCAGCAGAGTGGCAGGTATCATGTTGGTGAGTGTTGGCTGACATCTAGAGTTTGTTTCATTTATAGGTTAACAGGCCACTTCAGAAGGGATTTCCCATACCCATATCAGATTGCAGAGCCTATAGGGGTATGACCCACTCCAATTCAGGGATCAGTATCTACTAGAGGCCAAAGTAGAGGTCAGAGTATGAGAGGTTAGACTAGATTGGTGCAAGTCGAATCAGAGAATGCATATCATCAATTGAAATAAAATTTGCATATTTCATTATATAATGACACATTGCATATTGCATATTCATGCCATCATATATTGAACACATATATGCTTGTTTCTCCCCCTTTGTCACCAGCAAAAAGATTAAAATGTAAATAAGATAGTTGTATTAAAATTAAAGGACAAAGATTACATGAAAATTAAAATGCATAAAGATAAATTCCTATTACAACAAAGGTAAAGCTACTACATGATAACTAGGACTTTAAGTAGGCTTAAAGCCTGACAAATCATCCATAAGGTGTGCTACCTCCGCCTCAATGCTTTCCATAGGAAACTCCATAAAGTCTTTGAGGTTCTCCAACCTCTCATTGATGGAAGTCTGCATCATGTCAAGGGGATGTGCTAGAAAATCAACAACCTATTGTGCCAAAGTGGATGTCGAAGAGGCTGATGTCTAACCAATATCCTCAGCTGCCACTAGTGTTGATGTCTCGACACGAGCTTGCTTCCATTGCTCGACACTCTGGTGGCTAGCTTTGAAAGCTTCGGAATCATTATCATCCCAAGCAATTTCACTACCGGGAGTGGTGAAACGATAGTAGACTTCTCGTTCATGAAAAATACGGGCAACTTCTCCCATTTTTATAATTGACTCGATATCGAGTCAATCTCGTGGATGTGTCAGAATGAGAGTGTAGATATGTTTGTTGAGGTTCAAATAACCTAGCTCAATGGCAAGGTGTGTCACATATCCTCCAATCAAAATGTCTCCTGACGGCTTTGTTGCGATGGAGAGGAGGTGATTTGCAAACCATCATGATAGGGCTATGGTCAATCCTCTACATGCCATTTCCAACAAAAAGAACTCCGACTTTCTAATAGCACCGTTGCTATCCCCATGAGAAAATATACTATAGGTGAGAAACCTATGTATATACTTGTGCACAAGAGTCCGAATATGGGTGCTCTTCTTTTTTGCATCCCAACTGCATTCCGTGCCAAAATGAGTCCAATCTAAATGGGCAGAGAACTCTACCTCACTCTCGTTGAGGATGCCATTGGAAGGGAGCTTGAAAATGTTGCCAAATTTCGTTGCAGAGAGAGTGAAAGTATGCTTCATAGCTGGAATTTGACAATTCCAGTGGGTGAGACTTGCAACGTTCTAAGGAATTTGAGAATGGGTTCCCTTAGCGTTGGACGATAGATGTCCACAAACTCTCGAAGCTAACATGCTTTTAGTTGTTCGATCATGCCCATGTCAAGACCAAGAGTCTTGATACAACTCCACTCAAAGGGACGTGATGAGAGCAGAGGTCGTTTCTTGAGAATGGCATAGCGCGAATGGCAATGGTCCGGAACTACGTTGAGTAGGAAATCGGTATAGCATTTAGGAGCATGTGTTATCTTTCTAGTGCCCTTGGAGGAACCAAAATCCATCTTTTTGATAGCTTGAACAAAAGAAGAGAAGAGATTTATAAAAAAAAAAAAAAGATTGAAACCCTTGAAAAACTTGTGATTCTTTAATGAAAAAGGGGTTTGAGAGGATTTTATAGAGGGAAAAGAAAGTGAGGAGGCCGGATTTTTTGAGAAATATTGAATTGGTATGTTAAATGTCAAAATTTGGAGAGATGGAAATGAAAAAAGACAAAAACTTTCGTGAAGCATCAGGGTCACGGTTTGTTAAAGAGGCACTCTAGCAGTAAAAAGGAAAGTGAAACAAATCACGGTCGTGACATTAAACAGTCACGAGCGTGAAGAAGGCTTTTCACGGATGTGACAAAATATAGTAATGGGCGTGAAGCTTAGTTTTCACTACCTCTTCCCGTGAGGCAAGTCGTGAAGCAAAGCATGAAAACTTATGGAACTTTTTGCTATCTTTGTTCAAGGCCGTGAATATATGTCACGGGCGTGAACCACCTCAAATCTTCAAAAAAATAAAACTAAGTCTAAAACAAGACTAGAAGATTTCTAAAAAAGTTTATATGCCTTAAAATATGTATTTATATCATGTTAACCACTTCATACCATAAAATCAATCATGTAAAATGCATCATATGAAGGAATTAACATTCAAGGTTCACACGATATACAATTGGCAAAAAAATTAATTAAGACAATGTTGATCCATCAAGCATACCAAGCTCTCTTCTTATAAAACAAAAACTTTCTTCATTAAGAGGTTTGGTAAAAATATCTACCAATTGGTTATTTGTATCAATAAATTCTAACACAACATCTCTATATTAAACATGATCCCTAAGGAAATGATGTCTAATGTCAATATGCTTACTTCTAGAGTGTTGAATGGGATTTTTAGATAGATTGATGGCACTAGCTCTCCTTTGCTAAGGCTTTGAATTAATTCCATGCTTGCATGACCAAGTCTTCTATGCTATAGCCAAGATTCATCACTAATAGACATAAGACACTTAGATGAAAGGTTAGATATTTTGTGTAAGTCTATTATGTAAGTATTGACATCTCTATCTCTTTTGAATATCTCTTGGCCACTTAAAGAGGTTACAAGATATTTATTTGAGGTAAAGATAACTTGGTTTCCCTTATCACATAATTGACTTACACTTAACAAATTATGTTTTAAATCATCAACAAGCAAAACATTTTCAATAAAAATTGTATTATTAATACCAATAGAGCCAATGCCAATTACCTTACCCTTAGCATTGTTCCCAAAGGTTACCTTCCCACCTCAATTCTTTTGATGTGATTGAAGAATTCTTTGTTCCCGTTTATATGCCTTGAGCATCCACTATCCATAAGCCAAACATTATCTTTTATAGTGGACTTGAGGCATACCTATAAAACCACAATTCAAGTTTAGTTTTAGGTACCCAAACGAACTTGGGTCCTTAAGGGTTAGCACTTAAAGGTTCCCAATGAGCCTTCTTTATCCAACAATGCTTATTGATATGACCAAATTTCATGCAATAATTGAATTGTTTAGCTTTATATATGTTTTTCGGTTTTGACATGCTTTTAGGTTTTAACATCTTTTTAGAATGAGTTTGTGTGCAATGACATACACATGCATAATGAATAAGTGTTTTCCTAGGTGTATGTCTTTTATACATAAAAGCAAGATTGGCCTTTTGAGGTTTTCCTCTTAAGCCAAGTGACCCTTGACTATTCTTCTTTTGAATATAGGGTTTTGTGTGTGCTATGCTCTAAGCCCTTAGGACTATTCCTCAATTGTGGAAGTTTGTGGTGCACTAGACTTAACAAATATAGTATTGTGAGATGAAGATAATATTTCATTAAAGCCTAGACCATGTCTCATTAAAGGTGGTCTTTGAGAGACTATGAAAGTATATAAACTCTTTTTCCCTTCATGAAACTTTGAAATTAAGTTTCTATGTTCCTCAACTTCATTTTTCAAAATATTGTTTTCTTTAAGCAAAGATTTAGTTAAAGGTCTAGATGAGTACTCATCTAAAGATTTTTGAAGAGTTTCATTAGAAGTCTTAAAATCGGAATTCTCTTTTTGTAAAACTTTCATTTTATTTTTCAAATCTAATATATTATTTTTATAAGTTTTAAATCTACTTTTATATTTTTCTAATCTAGGTTCAACACTTCTATTAAACTTTGCTCATCATCATCATCTTCACTATCATTATTATTATCACTACTATTATCATTAAAAGAGTATGAGTAAGAAGAACCTACCTCATACGTGAAGTGATTCTCTAAAGCCATGATACATAAGTTGACCTTTTCTCCTTCATTATCATCTTTTTTGCTTGAAGAGCTTTTGTCATCCCATGTGGCTCTGTGACTTTTCTCCCCATCATCTTTTTGAAATCTTTTCTCATGTTTCTTGTGCTTTGGACATTTTGGTTTGATATGTCATTTCTTTCCGCATTCATAACACTTTACTTCCTCTTTATTTTTTTGAGAGTCATTTGAGGAGTGTTTAAAGGTTTTTTGTTTGAAGTTTTGAGAATTGCCAAGTCTCTTGTCAATCATTCTTTTTATTCTTCTTGAGAGCATGACAATGTCCTCATTCTTATCATCACTCTTCTCTTCATCATCTTCAATTACCTCTTGAGATTTTGAAGTAGAGGCTTTGAGTGCTAGAGGCTTTCTCTTTTCTGGTTCGGCTTTAAGTTCTCTATCTTTTTTTACTATCATCTCGTGCGTTAGAAGTTTTCCAATAAGCACATCAATAGGCATGATGCTCATGTCTTCATTGGCCTCTTCTATACCCGCAACTCTTAAACCATAGTCTTTGAAAAAAAGGCTTCTTAGAATTTTGTTGTTCACATCAGTTGAACCTTGAGGTGTATTTCTGTCATTTTGATGATAACAAATAAAATAGCAATAATGTATCTAACAATACTTGTATTCTAAGTTTGTTGAACATGGTAAAGAATATGATGCAATAATGGAAGACTACCTTTGAAAGTCAAAATATAAAGAAATAGCATGTTCACGCCCGTGATATAGCTTAGCGCCAACTCTCTAACATTTAAAGTTCATGGCCATGAAGGATTATAACAACCGTGAATGATCAAATCAGTCACGCTCGTGAGATAACATGTCAAATTCTTCCAGAAAGCTTCACGACCAAAGTCACCATTTGGACCACGGCTTGAAAGGATATTCACGCTTGTGAAAGTATAAAGTCACGCCTGTGATCAAACACTTCAAATTCTTCCAAAATGCTTCACGGCCAGAGTCACCACCTGAGCCATGGCTTGGAAAAACTTTCACGACCGTGAATGAGGAAAGAGAAACATGTCAGGTGTGAAATTAAGAGTTGGTTCAACGGCTATTTTCGCATTAAATGCATCCAAACGGCTATAATTTGCTAAGGAAGTATAAATGCAAGTCATTTATAAATCCTAAACAAGAGAAAAAACAATTACTTCGAATCAAAATCTTGTTGTAGCCATTGTGCATTAATTATTTTCAACAAAACTCTTATTCTCTATAAAAAAAATCTATTTGCTCATAAATTCTGAGCATTATAGGTTGGTGAGTGTTTCTCTTTGTAATCTACTACTCAAGTGATTTTGGGTATATTAGGTTAAGAGTAAAACACTTGTAAGGGTTATTTGTGTGAGTCATAAAATACAAGGAATTGATTTATTGTGTGAGCCATTAAAACACAAGGAAATTTCTGGGTTAGGTGTGAGCCATTGATAGAAACACCATAGTTGGGAGTGAGCTTGTAAAACTCCATTGTAACACTTAGTGTGTTAGTGAAACTCCCAATTGAGATTGGGGAGAGAAGTAGGGTTTGTTAATACCCGAACCTCTATAAATTTCTTGTGTGATATCTCTCTATCCCTACTCTATTTAACTTTTTATTCTGCACTTAAAAGTTAAGAAATTTTTTAATATCCAATTCAACCCCCTCTTCTTAGTTCATCATCTGGGCAACAACATCTTCCAAGCTCAAGTGCTTTCCAAGCTTTCTCATGTCATTGATGATGGCTAGAAGATGGTTCATCATGTCGGTGATGGATTCATTGGATTTCATTTTGAAGAGTTCATATTCCGAAGTAAGAAGTTGAATCTTCTTGGATTTTACTTGCTTGGTTCCTTCATGATAATTCTCTAATGTTTTCCATATGCTATATGCGGTAGGACAATGTTGGATTATGCCACATTCTTCAATAGATAAAGAGCTTGCAAGGATTGTCATTGCCTTTTTGTTTTTGAAATTAGCTCTTCGTTGAGGCTCTGTCCAATCATCTCTTGAAAGAATTTCTTCTTCACCATCAACTCCTTTCTTGGTTGGTGGTGTCCATTCTTTTTGAACATTATCCCAAACTTCAATTCCTTCATTATCGAGATATGTCTTCATCCAGAATTTCCAATGAGCGTAGTTTGCTCCATCAAAATAAGGCTTGAGACTTTAAAATCCTTCATTGGCCATTTATTTATCTTTGTTAGCGCTTATTAGGCTTTGTTGCTAGACAAGCTTTGATACCAATTGTTGCACAGGAAATTAACCAAGAAGGGAGTTGAATTGGTTAGCAAATAAAATTTTGCTTAATTGAAAGTGTGGAATAAATAAAATAAAGGAAGGAAAGAGAGATATCACACACAAGATTTATAGAGGTTCAACAAATTATACTCCTCTCCCAAATCTCAATTGGGTGTTTCACTAACACACTAAGTGTTACAATGGAGTTTTTCAAGCTCAATCCTAACTATGGTGTTTCTCTCAATGGCTAACACCTAACTCATAGATTCCCTTGTGTTTTTCAATGGCTCACACAAAAACCAATTCCTTGTGTTTTATGGCTCACATAATAAACCCTTTAAAAGTGTTTCACTCTTAAAGCAATATACCCAAGCTCACTTTTGAGTAATTGATTACAATGAAAAACACTCACCAACCTACAATGCTCAGAAGTTATAAGTAATTAGATTTTCATAAAAAAGTAGAGGATTGTTCAAAAATAATTAATTCACAAGGCTACAACAAGATTAAAGATGAAAAATAATTGTTTTTCTTCTTTTGTATTGTTTGGGATTCAATATGACTTGCATTTATACTCCATATGTGAATTATAATTGTTTGGGTGCATTTAATACGAAAGTAGTTGTTAAATCAACTCTTATTTCACGCCTGATATGTTTCTTTGTCCTAGTTCATAGGCATGACTATTTGTGCCATGGGCATGAATGTTCTTCCAAGCCGTAGTCCAAGTGGTGACTTTAGCCATGACACTCTCTAGAAGAATTGGAAATGTTTGGTCACAGGCGTGACTAATCTTTCACAAGAGTGACTTGTCTGATCTTTCACGGTTGATTTGATCTTTCATGGCCATGAACTTTGAATGGTGGAGAATTTGTGCTAAGCTATATTCACCAGCATGATATTAGTAGTCGCGGGCGTGACACTTTGTTATTTCTTTGATTTTTATCTTCAAAATTTGTCTTTCAATCTTGCTTCATGTTCTAATCAAAGTATATTCTATTTAACACACTTAGAGCACAAACATTGTTAAATACATTATTACTATTTTATTTGTTATCATCAAAATGACGGAAATACCCCTCAAGGTTCAACAGCATATGTGGTGGATACCAAGAATGAGAGTTTGATGCTTCAGGATATTCCTATAGTTTGTGAGTTTTTTTACGTGTTTCTTGAGAATTTGCCAGGATTACCTCCAGATAGAGAAATAGAGTTTGCCATTAAGTTGCTACCTAGTACCGCACCCATATCCATCACACCATACCGAATAACACTAGTAGAGCTTAAAGAGTTGAAAATACAATTGCAAGAGTTGTTGGAAAAAGGGTTTATTAGACCTAGTGTGTCAGCTTGAGGTGCACCTGTATTGTTCGTGAAGAAAAAGAATGGTACCCTACGGCTATGCATTAATTACAGACAGTTGAATAAGGTGATAGTAAAGAACAGATACTCATTACCACAAATAGATGACATGTTTGATTAGCTAAAAGGTACAAGGGTATTCTTTAAGATCAATTTGAGATTAGAATATCATCAACTAAAGATCAAGGAGAGTGATGTGTCTAAGACTGCCTTTAAGACTCAGTATGGCCATTACAAATTCCTAGTCATGCCATTTGGGCTTACGGACATGCCAAAAATATTTATGGATCTAATGAACTGGATCTTCAGACTCTATTTGGACTAGTTTGTGATAGTCTTTATTGATGGTATTTTAGTATATTCTAGGGATAGAGAGAAACATGATCAGCATCTACAGATTGTGCTTTAGACACTACATGAGAAGTAGTTATATGCTAAACTATCCAAGTGTGAGTTTTGGCTTAAGGAAGTTGGGTTTTTGGGTCACATGGTATCAGCGGATGGGATCAGAGTTGACCCTAGTAAGGTTGAAGCCATTCTCAATTGGAAGTCGCCTCGGAATATAACTGAGATATAAAGTTTTCTTGGGTTTACAGGCTACTATAAACATTTTGTGAAGAGTTTCTCTTCTATAACTGCTCCCATAACACGATTACTTTGCAATGATGTTAAATTTGAGTGGACAGATAAGTGTCAAGTCACTTTTGATTAATTGAAGGCTATATCCACAAAACCCACTATAGGAAAAAAAGTTTGTGGTATACAACAATATTTCATTGAATGGTTTAGGTTGTGTGCTGTTATAAGAGAGTAAAGTGATAGTGTATACCTCCAGACAGTTGAAGCTGTATGAGAGGAATTATCCTACGCATAGTTTTGACATAACCCACTATAGGAAAAAGAGTTTGTGGTATACAACAATATTTCATTGAATGGTTTAGGCTGTGTACTGTTATAAGAGAGTAAAGTGATAGTGTATACCTCCAGACAGTTGAAGCTGTATGAGAGGAATTATCCTACGCATGATTTGGAATTGATGACTATTATATATTTTTTTAAAGATTTGATGATACTATCTATATAAAGAAAGATGTTACATTTATATATATCGCACGAGTTTGAAATATTTACCTTTATAGAAAGAGCTGAATTTAAGACAGAAGCAGTGGTTGGAGCTTATTAAAGATTATGACTATTTTATTAACTATTAGCTTAGGAAGGCTAATGTTATGGTCAACGCTTTAAGCCTAAAAACTCTGATAGGTAAATTCAAACACTAAGTAAGATTAGGAATCTGATTTCTTATAATAATGTAATATTAACAGATTTATCTTTGAATGACAGAGCTCTAGATCCTACCTACATTAGTCCTTCATATCAAAGATACTTAGAAGCAGGATTCCAAGCTAATTGAGGTAAGAGAAATTATTTCCAAAGGGGAGAGATCTAAAAACTCAGTTGAAGCTGACAGTGGTATCTATTACAGAGGTAGACTATATGTGTCTGATGTGTCAGAATTGAGATAAGAGATATTGAAAGAAGCACATGAATCAGTTATTTCCATGCATTCCAGCATAAATAAGATGTATCAGGATTTGAAACCTTATTATTAGTGGACGGGTATGAAGAAAGACATCACATAATTTACTACCAGATGCTTGACATGTCAGCAAGTAAAGCAGAACATCATTTGCCATTAGGATTGTTGCAACCTATCATCATACCGGAATGAAAATAGGAAACAATCATTGTGGATTTCATGTTATGACTACTTACAACTCAAAGAGAGTATGACATAATATGGGTGATTGTCGATAAGTTGACAAAGTCTGTACACTTTTTACCAGTCGGGATGGACTACACTATGGATTAGTTAATGGAATTGTATGTACAATAGATAGTTTGATTGCATGGTGTGTCATTGTCTATCATTTCAAATAGAGATCTCAGATTCACCTTATAGCTTTGGAAGATTTTATAGGAATATTAGGTATTTGACTCCACTTCAGCACGATTTTCTATCCTCAGACAGATGGACAATCAGAGCAACTGATCCAGGTCATTAATGGTATGTTTCAAAGTTGTGTGATTGAGTTAATAGAAAGTTAAGACAAGTACTTTTCACTGATGGAGTTCACATATAATAACAGTTATCAGATAAGTATTGGCATGACTCCTTATGAAGAACTGTATGGTAGAAAATATAGAACTTCGATTTGTTGGATCAAGCTTAGTGAACGGCGGATATTCAGACTTGATTTGGTTTAGTAGATAAAGGAGAAGATTAGAGTTATTAAAGATAGGCTTAAGGAAGCCAGTGATAGACAAAAGTCTTATACAGACTTGAGACGCATGGACATCAAGTACGAGATTGGTGACAAAAGTGTTCTCGAAAGTATCTCCTTGGAAAAAAGTACTACGGTTTGAAAAGAAAGACAAGTTAAGTCTCATATTTATTAGGCCTTTTGAGGTAACTAAGCAAGTGGGACTAGTAGCCTATAGGTTGGCTTTATCTCCTGAGCTGGAGAAAATTCATAATATATTTCATGTATCGATGCTCAGAAAGTACAAATCAGATTCGTCCCCATGTTATTCAAATAAACGAAATTGAGGTACAACCAGATTTATCTTATAAGTAAGAGCATATAGCTATTCTAGCAAAAGAAGTAAAAACAACTACGGAATAAAACAGGTACCTCTAGTGAAAGTTCTTTGGCAGAGACACTCAGCTAAAGAGGCGACATGGGAAAGCAAAAAGATAATGAGGAGCCAACATCCTCAGCTATTTATTAATGACTTACCATGTATGATTTTGAGGATGAAATTTTTAAGAGGGAGAGAATTGTCACGTTCACGATTTAGACCACGACCTTATATTCGTATTGCAGTTGTCTATAACGTAGTATAGAGATATACCGATCAGAGTCTAAATATAGACAAATAAATATGAAAAATTTATAATAATATTATAATATGAATTATAATGTGATTATTGAATTGATTAGATGAAATATTGCGATTTCATGTTATGCACACAAATCGAGATAATGGATCAAGCTTGAATTTGGAATTTTTCATTGATGGTAAAAATATATTTTAGGCATACCAGAGTGTAGAGAATATTATTTTAAGTTCATATGTGGAGTTATAAGATGATATTTTAAGGTTAAGAGCTCCAATTTGCTCAAATACCGTTTCCGATGTGGATTTATAGTTCAATTTTCTGAACGAGAGTTAGAGATATGCATTTACAATCGCAATGGTACGAATGTGATTGCAGTTGAATTCTAAAATTTTTAAAACTGATAATTTATAAATCAGACGATTGATGAATTTTTATGGACCAAATTAAGAAAAATAATTAAACCGTAAAATAACGATTTTTCGCACCATATGTCATTTTGCAAAATTGAAAAAAATATTTAAAAGAGAAAATTATTTTATAATTTTTGAGATATTTAATTTGATGGAATTAAGTTGTTTGGAAGTTGAATTTTGGATAATTAAATTTAATCATAAATTAATTTGAAGAAAATTTGTGATGGTAGATACTTTGGTTATATCAAAATTAATTAAACTATAATCAAGTCATGTATCAATATTATGGGTTAATTAATTTTTTAAATGACCAATAGGGTGTGAGATTAAGAGTTAATTATGATTAATTGAATTTAATTGCGGTATAAATAGAAATTTTCTATAATTATCTAAAATTAGCTACCAAAATCATAAAATTTTCTCTCTTCTTCTTTTTCTTTGGGTCGTTCACCATGAGAGCTTGATTAAGCTCTTCTCTCACTTCCATCTCATAATATTTCAAACATTCAAGCATTTGGAGCAAGAATAATTAATTATTGGGTGAAGAAAATAAAATAAATTTGGAGAAAAAATCTCTTATTGGCCCAAAATTTCAAGAGAAAAAAAGAGAAAATATTTTTTTCAGTTTTTTTTTTCAAATTTCTAAGGATTTATGTTGAATTTGATGATTGTTTAAAGTAGAAATTGAAGTTATGTTGTGATTTAAATTAATTTGGTGAAAAAGTTGAGATAGGATTTTGTGGAAAATTATAGAAAAATTATATAAAAATAAAAAATGAGTGGAATGAGGTTTAAGTATGATAGATATGGTGAAAATTTAATGAGAATAAATTTTAGAAATTTTTGTAAAATTTTTAGAAAATTTCCATAATTATCGTCAAGTTTTTGAAAAATTATTTTGGAGAAATTTTTATCTTAAATTGAAGATAATGGAGTTAATTGGAGTGTTTGGAAGTGAAAAATAACTTTTGGAGTGGAAGAAATATTTAATAGAATTTTTGGTAATTTTTAAAATTTTTAGCCTAATTATGGAAAAATTTATTGGAAATTATTGAATATTATTTTAATAAAATTGATGATAAAAAATGAAAAAAAATGAGTTAAAGTGATTATAGAAATGTTTTTCAAATTTTTAGAATATTTTATTGAATTAGTGAGAATTTTTTAATTGAAAATAAAAAATAGAAAAAGATGGAAGTTAAATTGAGAAAATTAGTTTTGGAAGAAGAAAAATAATATCTGAAATTTTTAGTCGTACCAAGAAAGCATATCGGTGACCGGAACCTCGAACTACATATTAAACATCCGCAATAATAAAAAATTTCATAATAGATTTCAATATACGTTAGGAATTAGTTGAGAGATTTTAATTTAACTAAATTTTATATCGTATATGAGCCAATGATTAATTAAAAATTTATTTTTATTAGGTACGATGTCAGGACAAATGTCAATCTGAGATAATAAAAAAATAGTTGGCAAACACTAATAAAATATAAATAAATTAGTATAATTGTCTTTATAGTATTGGACATTATTGTTTGTAATTAGTTTTTAGTAAATTATGAAATAATAAGGAAATTTTTAGATTCAAATGATTTATAATATTACATAAAATATATTTTAAGTAAAAACTTTGAGTTTTTACAATTAATGAATTTGAAATATTTTATTTGTTTTTGATAGAATTCAAATGTTAAATATATTAGGAAAATTTTATGAAATCTTTGTTTTGGCATCAAAAAGAATATTTATTTATTTTATGCAAAATAATTGAGAAATTAGTAATAAATTATTTTTGGAAAAATTATTATTATACCACAAAATGTAAAAATGAATTGATTTATAAATATGAAAATTTTTACCCACATGTTAGTGTAGACGTGAACTAGGATATTGTTGACATGCAAATAGAATGGAAATAACGGTCATGTGTATTTCTGTGGTTCGATAAAATATTGTGATCCAATAAATTTTTGTGAATTACTTGATACATTTTTCAGTTATGTGCATTTTCTGTAGATTGAGTAATATTATATTTGGAACATGTATTTTTATTTGGATCTTGTGTTGATATGTGATATGACACTCATTTAATTCCTTAGAGCAAATTTAAGATATTATAATATGTGGGGGATGAAAAAAATATTATGAAGAAATTTAAGATATAATGTATTATGAATTCAAATGAATAAAAAATATATTATATAATTGCCTTTATGAAAAAAATTGAATTTTGAATTGTTTTCAATTTAAATTTATGTTTTATTCAAATGACTGTTTTTATAAGACTTTTGTATCACTGATTTATATACTAAATACGATAATTTGCTTTTTTGTGTAGGTTATATGAACATTTGACAACATCTGAATTTGTAGATAAGAGATGTTGATTAGTGGATTCATATGATGGAGCTTAGTAATAGTAGCGATAACCATTCTAAACGAATTGGTCTTCTTATTATATTTTATTTTTTTGATATACTGATGTAGCACCCCTTACCTACCCGTATACATTGTCGTACACGGTTAGATAAGAAATGTTACCATATATATATTTATTTAAAATAATACATTATTAAAACTTATATAAATATATTTATATATTGGCATAAATAAAACTTCGTAAAATATTATATTACATTAACAAAATAAGATAAATTTTTGTTCTCTCACTATTCTCATACCATGGTCTTAATTTTACATGCTCATACAAATAGCTTTTATATATGTTGAAATACATTATATGAAATAGGTAAAATATATTTATAGCAAAACTCACCCTAGCGGGTGACTGTCACTGCTGTTTGGCTCCATATGTGGGGTCCACTGATACCAACGTCGACTATTATTTATATCTCTGTAGTCGTTCAGCTCCACTAAAACCTACGCGAGAGAAAACAAACTTCCGCGCTGAGTATAAAACTCACTGGTGCAAAAATTTATAATAAAAATTACTTTGAATGAAAATATACATTTTAAAATCAACAAAATTCTGAAATAAATTTTTCATATATCAAAACTATTAATAAAATTATCTACTTGTGCATAAAAGTAGATATAAATCATTAAATGAAAAATACCGAAATCAAGTTATTGGTATTAATATTACAAGTATAAAATAAATACAATAAAATTTTAATCATTCATTAAAATATAAATTTTATCCAACCCATATATTAATATACCATAAACTTACTTCTAAGGAAACAAGGGGTACCATCAAACGATGAAAATCTCAGGGTCCAAGATAATCACAGGATCAGAATTAAAGATAATTACATAACCCCAATAAATATCATCTGATCCAAAATAATCACAGAACTAGTCTTGATCCAAGATAACCACAAGATTGGTAATTCAATAATGTATAGTCAAAGATAACCACAGGAACCATACAATATCTCTCATGACTAAGATAACCACAGACCATGGAATTTCTACCCTATTGGCATGCCAACAATTCCCTAGCTTACTGTCCATGCTAACATATGGGTTTATTAACATACATAAAATATCAAAACATTTATCTTACCAATTTCTCATACAATTATTTAATAGCATAAAAATTCACCATATAAGAAAAACACATTTATTTCATAACAATACATTTTTTTTCATAAAATATATTTCCAATAACTTTCCAAATATTTAATATTTTCATAAATGTTATATATAATTATTTTCTAAAATATAATTTCATTTCATGCCAATAAGCATATAAAATATATTTAAATTATCTTTGATATCTATTATAAGTTAATGCACAGACCTTTACAGAAATTTGCCAGAGACTGCTGTCTACTTCCCTCTACTTATTCCTAGTGCCTGTTCTGACGGTGCATATGAATAATCATTAAATTTCTAACTGATTACCGAGTCAATAAAAATTACTAAATTAAAATAGAATTTAACTACCCATTTAAATATTTCGACGATTGCCCGCTCTCATATATCTCAAACTCCTATAATTAAAAATCTCCTCATTATGCGCTTTTAACGCATAAATCATGGTTTTAGTCACCAACACACTTTTTCATGCGATCAAAAATCTTAAATATTATTTTCCTTTATAATATTTTATTTTCTTTATTTTTTTTCTCCAAAACTATTTTTCTTAATTTATTTCCCTTTAGTTCCATTTCCAACTCAAACATTCTCATACCTTAAATAAATACTTTAAAAATTCCAAATAAATTCCTCTAATCATTTTAATTCATTTTCTTTCATTCTCCATCATCAATTTCACCAAAATAATATTCAGTAACTCACAATAAATTTTTTCTATAATTAGGCTAATAATCCAAAATTTCATCAAAAATTCTATTAAATATTCTTTCCATTCCAAAAGTTATTTTCCACTTCTAAACACTCCAATTAACTCCATAATTAATAATATTCGATTATTAATTTAATTACCTAATATATTAATATTCCAACTTAACTAATAATCACCTCTATTTAATAATCTAAAATCCACTTATTCACCAAATAATCTCCAATAAACTCCAATAATTATGGAATTAATCATTCAATTCAACTAAATTAATTAATCACTTTAATAAAAAAAATTATATCTAAACTTCACAAATAAATTCATATTTCATTATCTAAAAATAACTAGGAGGTGTGGTTTGTACCAGATAACTCGGTTTAACGAGCCGAAGATTCTGTCCAAAAAAATCCGATTAGTGGTCGCCAGACTCCGGTCACCGGAAAATTTTCGATGGCGACGGATTGATGATCGGATGGTACCAAAAGAAAGCTTGAGGTGTGAGGAGTCAAAATATATAAGTTTCGTTGCCTGAAAGTGGCTGGAAACGTGTAGATTTACAAAACTTTCCCCGGCTTCGGTGAGAATTCCCCAGCTCCGATCAGCCCTCAGATCTTAGTTTCCGGAGCTCAAATTACACAGACCAAGGCTTTTCGATGTTCTGAATCCATTTCCGGTGTCAAATTTAAGAAAAGAAGCTGGGAAATATGCGAAATAGCAAGGGTAGCCCGAATTCCGATTTTTGCTACTCCGATCCCAAAAATCCGGTCAGTTTTTCAAAAATTAGATGTCGCCGAAGTGATAAGGACGTGGAGAAATACTAATGGTTCAAATTTGGTGAAGATCGGATGTCGTTTGGTTGATGAACGAAGATGGTGATCGTGTAGGGAGAATGAGAGAAAAAATGAGATTTTTATCACTTTAATATTTGAAATCTCTATATGTATACACTTAGAGGCAATTTTCTAATTTTTTTACTAACCTCAAATTTTAATGAAATTTGACTCAGATAAAATTATTAAGTCACCCAATAAGTTAAGAAAAATCTTAATTGAACAAAAATTAAAAATATGAGGTGTTACACCTGAAGTGTATATAAGTTTTTAAATTTTATTATATATATATATATAAATGGGTTGTAATTAGGGAGTGTATGTATAATATTTTATTTTATATATTTCAAATTCTTTGTGATATGTTTTAAAGGAATATTTTTTAAAAGAGTTTTATTTTCTATATCATTTTCTATCAATCTAGTATACGGAATGATATACGAAATGATAAAGGATGTTACATGAATATTTAAAAATAAACCAATCCAATTTAGCCAAAAAGAATATCTTATTGATCCATTTATTTAAATCATTAATTGGTACGATATCGTTTTTAACTATATATTTATCGTATTCTTTTTCTTTTTTACTGTATTTTTTTTGCTTCTTTTTATATTTATTTTTATTCACAAATATAAAAAAATTATGTATATTTTAAGTTTGATTTTAGAGAGAGAAAATTTTTTAATTTATATATTTGATTTTATTTTTAGTATTTCTAAATATTTTAATGATTGTTATTATTATTTGGGATAAAAATATTTAATTTTAATTTTTATGAAAGAAAATAGTTGAAAATGGAGATATTTGAATTAAAAATGAGTAATATAAAGAGATAAAATTAAATTGCTAGATGTTGAAAACGATATATTTAGTAAAAATAATGAATTTGTAACTGATAATCTTATAAGTTATAAATGATAAATTTGTAACTGATACCGTAAGTTTAAAAATAATGAACCGACAAGTTGTAAACGATGAACTTATAAATAAATTTGTAAGTTTAAAAATGATGACTTTGTAATTTCAAAATGATGAATTTACAAGTTCAAAATGATGACGCTACAAGTTATAAACGATGAACCTATAAATGAATCTATAAATAATGAGCTTGTAAGTTTAAAACGGATGAATCTGAAAGTTCAAAATGATGAATCTATAAATAAATTTATAAATGATGAACCAGTAAGTTGTAAAGGATGAATTTATAAATTCTAAACGATAAACCTGATAATTGTAAACGATGAATTTATAACTTATAAAAAATTAACTTCTGAGCTCGAAATAATAAATCTCTAAGTTTAAAATGATAAACCTTTAAATTATAACTAATAAATTCATAAATTTAAAACGATAAACATGTAACTTCTAAATAATGACTTTATAATTTCAAATTGACAGAAACACTAATTTCAAAATGACGAACTATAAAATATAACTTATTAAGTTTTAAGTTCAAAATGATAAACCTATATATTCAAAATAATGAACCTACAAATTTAAAACGATAAATTTATAAATTACAATTGATAAATCTATTTCATATTCATGAGTTCACTAAAATTCAATTCCATAAAAGCGCGTGATTTGTTATATGTTAAGGAAAAAAATCCATAATACAAATATTTTAAAAGATGAATCAACCAAAACAACCCGATTAACTTTACTTAAAAGCTCAAAACTGACCCAAAAAAAAAAAATATTTACCATAACTTCTAAAGTCCAAACTCAAATCTACGCAATTTGATCCAATTGCCAGATCTAAATAGTTGGCTTGGTCTAGAATATATCTGCTACTTTTTCAATAATAACACTAAATTCGTGTGCAAAAGAATCCAAAAATGAAAAAATAATAGGCAAATTTTGTTTAAACCTAATTCATCACTTAGAATTAACTATAACACATATGAACTGTCCATTTTTAAATTTATCAAAATTTTTGAAATACATTTAATTAGTTAATTTTTTTTATTTCTCTTAATAATTAAGTTATATTCTATCATATAAATTAATATGTTTAATTATGATGTATATATGTTGGACTGGGTTACTTAAAGAAAAAAAATCAAGTTCAAACTATATAATTATCGTTACACTCTAATTCAAGTCTTCAACTAATCGTGTGTTAGAAATAATTTTTAAGAAAAACATCATAATTGATTGGCAGAGTATAAAAGAAATGTGATTGTGGTACTCTTTTCATGTGTCTGTAACAAAAAGTATTAATTTAAATAGCATGTGCAATAGACAATGTTTTTTGTTTTAGACAAACAATAGTCAAGTTAGATAACATTTCCTTCTAAAAAAAAGATATATTATGATTAGGTGACATTAAAGTTTAAATCATTTCTCTTTATTACATATTTCATCCTTGTTTCCACGTTAGAAAAAAAGCTACTAATACTTTTTTATACATTTGTTCTATAACTATATACAAATAATTAAAATTTTAATTTACAAAATTTACTACTTTATTATAAATATTAGGAACTATTTAATTATAAATATTTTTGTAAATCTCATATCATCATCAAAAAAATAATTTATATATTTAAACTTAATTATCCCATCCTATTAAAACTATTCCTTTCCTTTCCAGACAATTTCTGATTTTTTATATGAATTTTCCAACCAAAAATAGGTAAAAAAATCCCACATTTTCCCATCCAAACCTAGCTGTTTAGGATGAAAATAATATTTTTTTAAAGAGAAAAAAAAAGTCACAAAATTACATTTAGAGAGAGCGCCAGCATTGATCCTCGTACTCCTTCGCTGCAGCAAATCAAAATACCTCAACTCTTAGTAAACAAGAAAGGAATATCTCTATCAGGACACCTGTACGGCTATTGTGTCCACCTTACCCTGCTGGAGTCAATACATTCGTTGAAAAAATCGAACCGGATAAATCGGATTTATACACGTAAATTTATCTGTTTCTCTCTGGTAGGGTTCAAAACTTCTCTTCTGATCATCCCCTCTGCCTCTCTAGCGATCGTAGAAGAGAAAGTGTAAGTAATTTGATCTTGATCATAAAATATCTTCCCAATTTCTTGTTTTTACTTAGCTCCAATTTTTGACACTAACAGATTATTCCATTTGATACTGATTTTTTTTGTATGAGTTTGACTTTTCTATCTGATGGATTTTGTTTTGTTTCGTTGCTTAGAATCTGTGGGAAATAAGGAGATGATTTTGTTTCTGTCTGCACTCTGGTTTTCCTTTTTATGGGACCCTATAAACTGTTTAATTGAGCTCAATTGGTGCTTTGTAGGAATTCGAAAGTTAATTGTGAAATAAAGAAATTACAAATTTTAGTTTGTTACCACGATCATTTCTATTTCGAAGATGATTTAGAACCGCAGTCTATTTGTTTAGTTTAAATTATGGAACGATCTTGTTTAACGCGAATAAATTCGAAAATTTAGAAATCCTTACTGCTTTATCCTTTATAAATATAGAAATGGTGTTCTTTTTTTCTTCCTTTTTATTGAACAGAGGAGATATTATGGTTCAGCGTATTTCCTCTCATAGAACTGTGGTTTTTTGAAGTGTGAAATTTTTGCTTTTCTATTACATAGTTTTGTGGCTACAATATGTGCCTGTATATGCGTCTCAAGTTCAATTGTAGAAGTTTCAATTGTTTTTTTGCTTGTGTATTAAGATGGCTGAGAAATTAACTGACAAAAAAAGTTTAGTTCGCATTTTCATATTATATTGGTTGTTGTCCATTTCAGGGTTTTGTTTAATTTTGATTGACTTCATGAATTTTGTTATTTAATTGAACAGTTGTCAGCATGGAAACGATGTTAAAACCTATCACAGCTTCTCTTTTTCTTTGCTTCCTTCTGCTGCCTTTGGTTTTTGGTATGTCCAATGATAAATTGGTCAGGATTGGACTTAAAAAGAGAAAGTTTGATCATAACAATCGTGTGGCTGCTCAGTTTGAGTCCAAAGAAGGAGAGGCGTTGCGAGCTTCTATTAAAAAGTATCACCTTCGTGCAAATCTAGGTGATGCTGAAGATATTGATATAGTATCATTAAAGAATTATATGGATGCTCAATATTTTGGTGAAATTGGTATTGGTACTCCCCCACAGAAGTTCACTGTGATATTTGACACTGGCAGTTCTAATCTGTGGGTGCCCTCTTCCAAGTGCTATTTTTCAGTAAGTTCTTCTCTTTAGTCTGATAGAGAATTATATGTGCTTTTGCTTTGCAACCTGAGACTGCTCTTGAAGTCAGAAGATCAGATTGAGAAATGTCATATCGTAGGTTATGAACTGGTTCTGAAGATCTTAACCATAACATTTTCTAGAATGAAAGCACTATTGTGTTGTAAGGTGGAATGTCATTTTTTATTCCCTGTCTGCAGGTTGCCTGCTATTTCCATTCCAAGTACAAGTCAGGCCAATCAAGCACCTACAAGAAGAATGGTTTGTTACTGCATCTTAATTCTTTTTAGTATTTATACGATTTTTAATTCCTGTATGAGTTGATTTTAGATTTTTGTATGTGTTTGTTGTGATTGCGTGCTTTTAGCTGAATGTAAAGTTATCGAAATGGATCATCATCCCCATTTCACTGCCATGCTCATGCTTGTTTCCTTGGCACTTTGTAGTTTAAAAATTTGAGTGGTAATTGCTTTTTGGTTGATTTAATTTGAATATGTACTCTTGCAATAAGTACATGCATATATGTTGGATTTTATATGGCTGTTGTACTTTAGACTTTTCATAAGGTTGTGTTTGCTTGAACTTTTTTAGCACATTTCCATAAGATGAGATCTCTATTAACATGACATGGTAGATGGGCCATATTTCATCTCAAATTATAAAGTTGCATGTTCTGTATGTACGTCATGCACATGGTTTTGTGGGGGAAGTAAAAGACTGAAAGTTTGACATCAATCGTGCCTACACAGGAAAATCAGCTGATATTCATTATGGAACTGGTGCTATTTCCGGCTTCTTTAGTGAAGACCACGTAAAAGTTGGTGATCTTGTGGTCAAGAATCAGGTAATTTGATATTGGTTGCTCTATGCAACAAGTGCATTTCTACAATTGCATTATTTGGAGCTTGAATTTACAGATTATGGTTTAATTTAGGAATTTATTGAAGCAACCAGGGAACCCAGCATCACATTCTTGGTAGGAAAATTTGATGGCATACTTGGACTTGGATTTCAAGAGATTTCAGTTGGAAATGCTGTACCTATGTGGTATGTAATGGCTCATTGTTATGTACTACAGTGGATTGTCAATTTTGGTTTAATTGATCATTCCTTAAGAATGTCAGGGATTTCATGATTATATTAATTACTATGTAACTTAGAACTGTCACAGGTACAACATGGTCAATCAGGGTCTTGTGCAGGAACCAGTTTTTTCATTTTGGTTTAACCGCAATGCTGATGAAGAAGAAGGGGGTGAGATTGTTTTTGGTGGGGTGGACCCCAAACATTACAAGGGTGAGCACACTTTTGTCCGTGTGTCACAGAAAGGGTATTGGCAGGTTGGTTCTCTAAGCTTCTCTTCTACTCTCAAATTTTTGAATATTCCCATCATCTGATATTCTGAATTATTCTTGATTCTCCTTTGTTGTTAGTTTGACATGGGTGATGTCTTGATTGATGGTGCAACAACCGGTAAGCAAAGTCAGGAATCTTGTTTTTGAGCTTCTTGTTATTTCTTTTTAATGTTTACCATCCTGATTTGGAGTTCTCTTTCAGGATTTTGTGCCGGTGGCTGCGCAGCAATTGCTGATTCTGGAACTTCTTTGTTGGCTGGTCCTACGGTGTGTAGTCAATCATGTTTTTATCTGCATCATTTCCTTAAATAGTGATTCGACATGTTGGGGCCAGTAATGAACTGTCTTGTTTGATCAATTTTTTAGAATTGTTTTAATATGTAGAAGCCTTTATGAATGAATGGATAATATGAAGATAAGGCATGAAAATGGGAGGTCCATGTAAAGTGACATGTACTTACTTCCAAATTAGGAAAAGTGATGTCATTTGCTGAAGGAACTATCAAGCTTCACACCTCTAGTATAATGGTGTAATTACAGGGTTATGTTTCTTATGTTTTCAGTGGACGTGTTACTTTTGTTTGCTTCTAATAGTTGCTCTTGCTTTATGTGTTCTCCCAGTTGGCAGCTGCTAGTTAGGTATTTCGATCTGTTAATCATTTGGTTTATTTGAGGTGTTGTGATAAATATTATCCTCAATTTTGCAAGGGCTTTTTGCTTTGTTTGGCTATATTTTTTAGCATAACCATTGTCATTAATCATGGTGTTTGTTTGTGTTTGATAAGCCCAGTGTCTGTTGTGTTCAACTTGTATCAATTTGCATTTTGCATTCAGTCTATTGTTGCTGAAGTAAATCACGCCATTGGAGCCACTGGAGTTGTTAGTCAAGAATGCAAAGCTGTTGTTGCTCAATATGGAGAAACCATAATTGATATGCTTTTAGCAAAGGTATTTCCCAAGTTTCTGGTGTGCATTATTACCATGTATAGCTAGATGGCATGAAGAAATTGTTAATTTTCTTTTATTGCTTCAGCTTCATGAATTTATAGATTTTATTATCATCATATATGGCAGGACCAACCGCAAAAAATTTGCTCACAAATTGGTTTGTGCACATTTGATGGTTCACGAGGTGTAAGGTTAGACTCTTAAACTTTTTGCGCATTTATTGAGGAATATATTACTATTTCTCCTTGTGTTACTAATATTGTTAGTAATCCCATGAATTGTTTTTTATGTTCTCAGTATGGGCATTGAGAGTGTTGTGAATGAGAAGATTCAGGAAGTGGCTGGTGGTTTGCATGATGGAATGTGCTCAGCTTGTGAGATGGCAGTTGTATGGATGCAGAACCAGCTCAAGCAAAATCAAACACAGGAGCACATACTTGACTATGCCAATGAGGTAAATAAATCATGTGCACTTGTCATATTTTTGTGAGTTGCACTTTTTGTTACTCATGTTATATTTTATTAATTGCAGGTATGTGATCGGTTGCCTAGTCCAATGGGAGAATCAGCAGTGGATTGTGGCAGTTTGTCTGCCATGCCTAATGTTTCATTTACAATTGGCGGGAAGGTTTTTGACCTTGCCCCTGAGCAGGTATGATTAAATATTGATTATACTGCTTTGGTTGCCATCCTCTTCATAGGAAAAAGCATCAAAAGCATCTCATATGATTATCTTGGTGCTTATGACACTTTCGCTGCTCTTCTTATTTTGCTGATTTTGAGTTGTAAAATTAAAGGTAATAAATGAATTAGACATTCTTAATTCCCAAACGCATGAAATGCATACATACGCATCAAGGAGAAACTCCAAAAAAAGGTGGTGAAAGCCACCCCCTTCCAGTAAGTTTATATGTGCCATTTTGAGCGAATAGTCTTAAATATGTGGGCATGTTGGATTGTTGGTCAAAATACTGATTGATTTTTTACTTCTTTGATGGCGATCAGTACGTCCTCAAAGTGGGCGATGGAGAAGCAGCTCAATGCATTAGTGGATTTACAGCATTGGATGTGCCACCACCTCGTGGTCCTCTCTGGTATTCCCCTTTCTTCTATAATAAGATGCAAACGTTCTTCAATCCAAGATTTTGGTTTAATAATTTGTGCGCTGATGAATAGTCTTGTTTGTTTGATACTGAAAATGGTTACGAACTTGTGCTAACAAGAGTTGTATTACAGGATATTAGGGGATGTTTTCATGGGCCAGTTCCATACAGTATTTGACTATGGCAATATGAGAATTGGATTTGCCGAGGCTGCATAACTGAAGCATCCTACTCCCGTCATCATGCATGCGTTGTACTCGTCCATATGAATGTTTTTTTATATGATGTGATGGTGTTTCTTTGTTGGCTTGGAAGCTTTAGAAGTATGCTACATGTAAATGTCTGAACAAAAAATTGCATCATCATCAAACTTCTATGCTACCTTCTAAGGAGTTTGAAAGTTGACTATAAGTGTTGAACCTTGGAAGTGATCCATAATTAACACGTTGATTTTATGGAAATATGAATATTATATGTTGATTATATTATAAGCTCACCCCCACAAATAAGTGACAATGCTGACAGGATTGCTTTCAACTCTACCAGTTAAATGCTGTTCTATGTGTATGGTTTTGAAATAGTAGAGACAAAAGCTGCCGCTTCGTTATTTTTCACGTTATTATCGGCTCTGTGGATGTTATTATCGGCGTAGCGGATGATACTCTAGAAATTTGGTTTTATCAATCAGAAAAAAAGGTGTATGTCCGTCCTTATGGCTAGTTAGTTTTTTTATTTTTTAATTAATTTTTTTTAAACTTTTGCACCCACTATTTGCGGCTCTAGTACAATATTTAAAAGCTGTTTTTTTTTTATGAAAAATTAAACTAGCTTTTAAAATTTTATTATGTGAAATAATTTTTTATTTTTTTATTTTCTAAAAAATTATATTTTTATATTTAATTAATTATTTTTTCAAATCATATATATTTGCATTATTAATAAATAAAAAGTTAATATATGTATTACATTAACAACATAATACAATTATCAATAATATTTTATAAATTATAATTAATTTATAACTGAGATATCAAATGCTTTAAAATTAATAATGAATGTTGACTGCTGTAAATGACTGCTGGTCGCCATCGTCACGGTTATTGCTAGCCTTTGAGCCTTTGACAAATGACTGCATTGTTGAATTAAACTCTTTAATTTTTTTTTTATTTTTTTAACGCAATTTAACTTGAAATACGGTTTTAGATGATTAGTGTTAGAATTCAATCAGATTCTGTTTATTTTTTTTTATTTGTTTTTATACAAATCATTCATCCGACTTGGAAAACTTCAAAAGTTTATTCAATTAGTTAAAATGCTAAAGAGATGTGTTGAATTTCTTTTATATTATTATTATTTTGTTACTTTTTTTTTGGTTATCATCGTTATCTACATGTTTTTTTTTCATTTTAGTCTTATTAAAAATTAATTTCAATTAAAATATATAAAAGTGAGTATGTGTCATTAAAAAAAAGAAAATATTTATCATTCCTCAAACCATAGAACTCTATACTCTTTAACTAAAAAATCAGTTACAAGTGTGATTGACCCTTATATGCCACTTATAGGGGCTTTTTACTTAATTAAGTAATAGTAATAATAATAATGCATATGTTTTTTTTTATTATTTACAAATGAACAAGGAAGGAGTTCCAACTAGACAAGGTCGACCGTCATAGTGTCGATCTTGTACCAGTAGTATTATCGACAATTTTACTATCGACTATGTTGAAATTAAATTTTAATTTTTTTTAAAAAATAACTAAGTCGAAAGTTATAATATTGGTTTTGAATTTTTAATATTTTTTTATTAATATCTATTACACTCGACCAAAAATTGCAATACAAAATATTGATCTTTTCCTTCTTACATATATATTGAAAAACTATTTTTTTTAATATATCAAGACAATATTTTATGTCAGTTATGTATAGATCCTTTAACTTTGTACATGGATTAGATTTCAGCATTTTCTTGTATTAATTTGTGGTCATGTTGTTACATATGAAAATTAAATTACATCATGCTTTTAAACATTTGCCCATTAAATTATAAGTTCTTTATATTTAGATGCTTATATGCAGTTCAAATTAATTCCCATTACAATTAGAAGAGATATCACTAGTCAAACTAACAATTTTTTACCTCCTAGCACCCTACATACGCATGAGATTTCCAGTGCCTCCTATACTACAATGATTATAGTGTCGACCATACAGTCAGTGACTGATCGACAGTCATAGTGTCGACCTTTTTTGGTTGATGCTCCACTACCCTCTAGAAAACACATATTTGAATAAATATATTTGGATTCTCTCTATATGGATGAATATAGATTTCTTGTGCCTGCTATACTGCAATGATTATAGTGTCAATCATATGGTCGGTGATTAATCGACTGTCATAGTGTCGACATTATGTGGTTGATGCTCCACTACCCTCCAAAAAAAACACACTTGAAAAAATATATTTGGATTCCATATATATATATATATATATATACTTATGGTACATAACATTCCAATCTATGCTATCAAATACATTTTAACAAGTACCAACCAAATAATTTCGGTAGAAGATGAAAACCCCTCTCTTAAGGCAGATGATGGGAGAATAGGCAGAGATTCATGGTATATGGCCTTAGAAATTGGATGCCCTGCTGGATGAAAAGTTTGTTTTATTGTGAGGTAAAAAAGTTCCAGAAGGTAGCGTGACCATTAATAATGCTTATTTACGTGGCCCAGGCTAATGCATCTAATAATTGAACCCCTTTTGGATGTCTTTGCTCGTGGGTCATGATAAATTTTGATGGGCATATTTTATAACTAATTTGCGAACTGAGAGAATTCTATTAGGATGAGGCGTAGAGAAAATGGAATCCATTGATACTTTGCTCAATTTCAGACCAAGAAGGCACGTTTTGCTTGCTTATTTGTATAGCTGGAAAGGATAAAGGGAGATCTGATGTCAAACTCTTTACCTTCATTTACCGCATTAAAGGGTGTTGGCACCGTCTCCTGTATAGTCTTTAAAGTCTGAAAGAAGAGCTGTTGGTGACCCCACTCTCGCCTTCAAAGGCAGGCAAAAACATGGATATTAGAGAACTCATTTGCAGGAAAATATCACCTTTCAATAATGGGGATTACTTGAACATCACTCAAGACATTTAAATTGTAATCTCTGTTGCTGCTATATTCCGCTATAAATTATATTTTTGTGCTAGACAGATTATCGGTTTAACCCCATGATCAATAAATGAAAATGAAAATTGGTTTGGTTATTTCAGATAATTAACGTTTAAATTTCGGTTCTGTTTTTATAATTTCTCATAAATAATTTAATTGAAATTCAGATCTATTTTTTTTCATTAAACTTTGGATTTCAAATTATTTGAGTCGATTTAAATATTGACTTGTGATAAATGACATCTTTAAACTTTTTTCTTGCCATCGATTTTTCAAATTAAAAACCATAAGTTTCAATTCATTAGAATTTCCGTATTCGTAATATACATTTTTTTTTTTATAACTGAATCTTAAAACCGAGACATTAGATTATTGAAGGGATTTATGCTAGACCACCTAACATTTGACATAATACATTTTTTATCTGTCAATAGAGTATAACTTTATGGCAGTTATACTTTGAAAAGTTGGCCCCACTAAAGGCAGCTTTAGACCTCAAACATTGACGCACTCTCTTCAAATTAAAAGTTCCAACTCATTTTTAGATGGAATTTAAGTATTTCCCAATATAAACCGAAAAGAAATATGATATATATGAAGAATTTCACAAAGTACAATGGTTTTATTTTATTTATATATATATTTTTCCTTTGTTGTAGCAATAGCATTGTGGAAATATTTTTTTTACACTTGTTTTTATAGTTTCTACGTATAATTAGCATGATATGATAGGTGACATAAAGGAATGTTTAATTAATTAATACTTTATTATATAAAGAACAGCTTGTAAACAAAGTTTTAATCAGCAACGCGGTTCACATAAGGATAATTTGCCATTGCCGCCGCAAAGTCCACTGTTATAATTTTAGAATATTCCTTGTGGTTACCCACTAATTACGCTCCCCTCAACACATGTTCACATAATCACGTCTTTACGTGGTTTAGCTTTATCCTGAAATTTGCCTAGGGAACCACCGTCCATAAGCGGCTAAGCTCAGCTGGCAAATTCCTACCTGCTCTTGCCACGTGGTTCACCTTCACTACTCAACAACACCAACTTTGGAGGAAAAAATTAATCAAATTAATTTGAACAGCAATTAGATTGTTAGATTTGGCCAACAAGAAAGAATATTAATTGTGTATACGGTATTAGACTCCAAAGCCAAAAGGACAAGTCAAACATGTCAAATATATATATTTGCATACAAGAGCTTATAACCCTCACCATCAAAACATCAAAAGAAAATACAACTGTCTCTCTTTTCTTTTCTTCTCATTTCAAGTTTTGCTCTCTCTTCCTCTCCAATGGAGTGGACTAGAGGGCCTATAATAGGCTGGGGCTCCACCGCCACGGTCTCGTTAGCCACCTCCACATCCTCTGGCGAGCTTTTTGCGCTAAAATCCGCGGAGCTATCCAAGTCTATGTTTCTTCAAAAGGAGCAATATGTTCTATCTAGATTAAGCTCTCCTTATGTAGTTAAGTACTTAGGTTACGAAATTACAAATGAAAACAGTAACCTTATATACAATATATGCATGGAGTATGCTCCTGGCGGCACGCTGTACGATGCGATCAGAAGACAAGGAGGTCAGCTAAATGAGACATTAATAAGATCATACACAAGAGATATCATTAAAGGATTGGATTATTTGCATACAAATGGATTAGCACATTGTGATATCAAGAGCCAGAATGTTCTTATAAGCAAAGGAGCTA